>CP106719.1:73988716-75276012 GCA_025503065.1 Gossypium bickii | reverse complement strand
AAGTATTTGAAAAATATTTGGCTTTAAGAACACGCGCAACAAGAGATTCTTCGCTAGAAATAATCCTCCATCCCTACTTTGCTAAAAGGGAAATATTAAACTGAGACATATCACTAAACCCCATTCCCCCTTCCTCTTTCGAGCGACACATAACCTTCCATTGACACCAGTGAATACCCTTCTTCTTCTTCCCATGTTGCCACCAAAATTTAGCAAAAATAGCTTCTAATTCCTCACAAAATGATTTGGGTAGGAGAAAACAATTCATCGCATAATTTGGTATTGCCTGAAGTACCGACTTAATGAAGACCTCCTGTCCCCCTTTCGAAAGAAACCTTGTGCTCCACTGTCCCAGTCGTTGAGTTACCTTATCCTTTATGTTCTGAAAAGACTCATTTTTCCTTTTGTCCACAATATTCGGAAGTCCCGAGTATTTTTCCAAGTTTATTGCACTTCTCATTCCCAATACCTCCTCTATTTCTTTTCATCTCCTCTGTCGTATTGGTACTAAAGAAAATTGTAGACTTGTTAAAATTCACACACTGACCAGAGCATTGCTCATAACTTTTCAAAAGTTCTTTCAAAAATCCTGCTCGTTCCTTCGTGGCTTCTCCAAACAATATACAATCATCTGTAAATAGCAGATGTGATACTGCTGGACCTCTTCTACTTGCCTTGACTCCTTTTAAAACCCCCTCTCTTACAGCCAGCCTAATGAGAGTTGAAAGTCCCTTCCCACAGATTAGAAAAAGATACGGACTCAGTGGATCACCTTGCTGTAATCCTCTGGTAGGTTTAAAATATATGCCTCTGTTACCATTAATATTTACTGCATAGGAGACTGTTGAGACACACTTCATGACAAGCCTAACCCATTCTTCTGCAAAACCCATTTTTCGCAAAACATCCTTCAAAAAACCCTATTCCACTCTATCATAAGCTTTGCTCATATCCAAATTTGCCGCCATTAATCCTTTTCTCCCATAACGCTTTTGACGCAATGTATGAAGGAGCTCATATGCAATCAACACATTATCCGAAATTAATCTTTCTGGCACAAACACACTTTGAGCACTATCAATGCATCTTCCAATAAAATTCTGAAGTCTGTTTGCTATTGTTTTAGCCATTATTTTATAAAGAACTGTGCATAAGCTAATGGGTCTAAAATTAATAAGGTTTGTGGGGTTTGGTATTTTTGGAATAAGTACTATGTCTGTATAATTAGAGGATTCGAAATCCTTACCTTCATTTAGAATTCCAAGGCAAAACTCTTCGACATCTTTGCCTACAATATGCCAATACTTCTGAAAAAGTAGAGCTGGAAAACCATCCCATCCTGTAGCTTTAGTCGGACCCATCCCTTTAAGCGCTTGATAGACTTCTTCCACCGTGTATGTTGATAGCAAAACAGTATTAATATCCTCAGAGATATAAGAAGTGATACCTGCTAATAAGTAAGACAAGTCTCCCATTACATTAGAAGAAAATAGATTTTGAAAGTAGTTTGTAGCCGTTTCATAAATTTCACCCTCATCAGTAATTTCTTGTCCCTCCACTGACTCCAATCGACTGATTGTATTAATTTTTTTACGTGTTGTTGCATATTTATAGAAAAAAGCCGTGTTCTTGTCCCCTAATCTAAGCCAATTAGCCCTTACTCTCTGCTTCCAATACCTTTCATCTTTATCAATCTCCATATTCAGTCTAATTCTGGTATCTATTAACTTTGCCATAGTATCACCATCCCTCTCACTTTTCAATAGACTTTTAAGCTCCGTGTTGAGTTTCTTTTTCAATCAATTTCTTCCTTGTTTGATTGCTATCGCCCACCTCGTCAATCTACTCTGCAACCTTTCTAACTTTTCATAAATCAACCCATCTGATGATTCCCATTCCATCTTAACCTCTTGCTCAAAAGTTTCTTCTAGCGTCCACCATGCTTCAAATTTAAATCGTCGACTTCTTTTAAATTGATCTTCATTAGTTGTGTAAATAAGAAGAAGACAATGATCTGATATTGTATGTGTTAAATGACGGAAAAAACCATTCGAAAATAAATGCAGCCATTTTCCATTAACCATGCCCCTATCTAGCCTTTCCCTTATATTCGTTTCCGGTAAATTACCCTTTTCCCACGTGAACCATCTTCCTTGAAATCCTAAATCCAGTAATTGACATTCTTCTAAGACTTTACAAAAGGCTGCCATCTTCTTCTCCTCTCTTGGTTGGCCTCCCTTTTTTTTTCAAAAGAGTACATAATTTCATTGAAGTCACCACAAACCATCCACGGGTATCTCTGCTCTTGCCCCAACGTCTTTAGCAAATTCCATGAATCATTCTGATTATTAGCATAAGGTGACCCGTAAAACCCTGTAAATCTCCATACTCTACTTACATTGCACTCTTCTATCAGTACGTCAATATGGTTCCTTGAAAAAGTTTTAAGGCTGACCGTAAAATCTTCTTTTTGGGCCAAACAAAGTCCCCCACGTGTTCCCTCCGCACCTATATCAATTCCGTTCACAAAACCACACCTCTTTCTAATCCCTTCCATCCGTTTATCATTGATTTTAGTTTCCATAAAGAAAACCATCCCGGGGTTATGTTGCTTGTTGTAAATCAAGTCTTATCGCCCTACTAATTTCAGTCATCATGGTCGGCTTGCCTCTTGGCAGCCGCCGATCTTTGTTGGTGTAAAACATCATCTTCTTTCCCTTCTTCCACTATCAGAATTCTTTCCTCCTCATTCTGCTTTATTTGGACCTCATATTTCATTTTTTTTCCTGCATCTCCTATCAAATTAGTCTCTGCATTCTCCTCCACCAAGACTTCTGTCAACTTCCTCTTTCGTACAATACTTTCTTCATTGGTCAGACCCTTCCCTCTCACAGGATAAAGTCTTTTCCAACTAACTTTCCTGTAACAACCCAAACCCGGCCCAAACACTACGACCGAATTTGGAGTGCTACAGAGAAAATGCTTTGTAAAACTCTTTAAAACCGGGTTAACTTTTTGATAAAAGATTGTGTGTTTTAAAACAGTTGAGATGTATAAAAATCATACTTAGGTTTATAAAAAAAAATAATCATTAAGTCAGGTTGTTACAGATTCAGGTGTGCCCGATGGCACTTTAAAATATTTTACGATTTAATTTTTGAAAACATGTGTACTTGATTTAATATTAATAAAGATAGTTTTAAACAGAATCATCCAAATATAAAATAATAAAAATATATCTAGGAGGCCTTATTACACAATAAACCAACATTTATAATAAATAAAATAAAACGTAGTTCGTCTAATAAAATTCCACTGCATGGCCACCTCGAGTCCCTCCGGCTCCATCTTTGCGATCTACTCATCTGCAAAATGTTAAGGGAAGGGGTGAGTCACCAAGACTCAGTGTGTAAATCCCCTACCCGGAAAATATATCTCATACACAATTTATTAATAACATGCTCATGCAACCCAACTAGCCATCCATACTCCTTTTCTACCCCGTGTGGTCAAAACCACTGATGACTTAAAGTCACAATCTTGATGATGGGGCCAACCCATCGTGTGGTCAAAACCACTGGTGACCATGGGTCACAATATATCAAATGTGGTCAAAACCACTGGTGGTACCAAACCACTGGGACTTAGTCGCAAATAATTAATTGTTTGTGGTCAAAACCACTGATGACCATAGGTCACAAATAGTCTGATGGGGGCCAACCCATCTTGTGGTCAAAACCACTGACGACAGTCCATATTTCATCCCCCTCCTCTCATCAATCCCACCATCACATGTTTATACATCAATTTCATATATAACATGTCATAGTATTAAATATCATGTGATGGCATGCAAACATACATCAACAGTTACAAGTTAGGGGACTTACCCGAAATCCATGATTATGCCACAAGCTAATCATAACCAAAAGATGACAAACAATAACGTCATGTAATTAATAAAGTGTGTAAAGAGATCTTACACACCTGCTTCTATCGAAATTCCCAGATTCCGAAAAGCCGATCTACAACGTTAGATCTCTTAACCTTAAACGGATTTGATTTCCTAACAAATCCCGAACCCTTGATTAGTCTTTTGGAAAATAAATCCCGAAAGCTTCCCTACAATTGGTTTTAATCAAGTTAATACGAATCATAGGCCATAATTTTAATTCCAAAAGAGATGATTACCCCTTACCACTCTTATTGAAAATTGGCAGCACCTTGTTGGAGATATGATATTCGACCTAATACACAATTGGAAGGGCTGGAAATTTTTGTGGAGGAGGAGGGTGTATTCGGCTAAGAGAAACAATTGATCTTTGGAATTTTTTACGACATGTTTTGGCTAAGAGTTTAAGGGAGATTTTGCAAAGACAATGAAGAGAGGAAGAAGAGAAAGAGTTTCTTTGGAAATTTCCTCTTAAAGAGGGGTATATTCAGCTTATAAAAAGAGAAGAGAAGCTGGAATTTTTTTGAATGGTTTTGGCTATGAAACAATGGAGATTTCGGCAGCAGTAAATTTGGAGAGAAAAGAAGAATTTTGGTTGAACTTTTGGCACTCTCCTAATATCCTTGCCGTCCACTCTACCCCAACCAAGAGTTTAAAATTCTATTAATTTCCTTGAAACACTCCTAGCCAACCATTTGAAAATATTCAAATAAATAATTTGAATACTCAAAATAATAATCAAATAATAATCCCATTTAATCCTATTTGTTCATCACCTCTTCAAAATAAAATAAACTAATGTTTATCCACCCCACTCCAGCCGAATTTGAGAGTCCAAATTGAACCAATTCTCTCCATTCACGCCAGCAGCATTAAAAAAAAAAAGAAATAAAACAATAAAATAAAAACTCAAAGTCAAATTTCAGGGTTCGAACCAATGACCCCAAGCAAGAAATTCCTCCCTTTTCACGCCTTAAGCCACTCTTCCCTTTGGACTTTCATGCCATAAAGCCCTCACCTTTTAATTATAAGCCTTTCCCTTGGCCTTCTCCCTTAACGCCCAACATTCAAAAAGAAAGCTCCTTGCTTCCTTCATGTATCGAACCCGAGACCTCACTGCAGCCCTCACTCTCCAACGCCCTTTGCCACTTCTCCTCATTAAACCTTCATGCCATGAACCTTCTCCAATTAATTTTAAGGCCTTCCTGCTTAAGCCCATCACTCCCTAAAAAAAACAAAACGCAGAAATGCTCCTCCTGCCACTCGAATTTGTGACCTGCGTCCCCCCTCCCTTTATCACCTCCGACACGCATGAAACCACCTAGCCAACTAGATCCTTGTGTCAGGTTCCTACCAAAAATTTTCTTAACCCCTAACTCACCTAGCTTCCCTCCTTTAAACACTTAAAAATAAATTTTAATGCTAAGTCAGGCCTAGCTCGGGTTAAATTCTAGACCTTAGAACATGCCAAATAAATCATAATATTTATTTCTTCAAGCACACACACACACACACACACGGGAACAAATAATTAAATTTCCAAACAACCCCTAATTCAGGATGTTACATTTCTTTTCTGCTTTTAAAACTCCTCCTTGCTCAACGTCTCTAGGATAATCATTCTCCACTACGGTCATCCCTTCTCTATTACTCAGGACGTTCTCCACTAATAATGAACTTGGCTCTTCTGCTTGCATCTTCAATTGTTGTTCGTCATCCAGTAAGCCAGTATATAGACAGTAATTACTTTTCTTTTTTAAGGAGGCGTTCAACTTCAAGCTTTCTTTTCCAACTAAGTTACTTTCTACTTTTAATGCTAAAGAAAAAGGTGGGTCCTCTCTAATTCTATCTTTGTCTGCAGGAGCTATCACATCACAACTTTGGAGAACGTGCCCCATTCTGCCACATCCAAAACAAAAGTTTGGTAACCTCTCGTATTTAAATGGAAGCCAAGCTTTTCCTTGTTCATCTGTTGATACAAAAATACCCCTCCGGAGGGGTTTCTGCACATCTAATTTAACTCTAATACGACAGTATTCACCACATATTTCGGATCTAATAATTCCCCCAAAAGTAACCCCAATAGCATGCATCAAGTCCGTCCTATCAAATTCTGGTAAACATGGACCAATTTTCACCCAAAATAATGACGAAATAAGTTTAATTCTACTTCTTTGTCGCTTTATCCAATCTATCAAAAATAACTAACTGTTTTCTGAACAGCCATGGTTGACCTTTTAAGACTGTTTCTAGATCATCTTCAAATTCAAAATTAATCATAAATAAATTCTGACCTGCTAACTGAATCTCCACTTTTCCTTTTGTTTTCCAGATACTCTTCATCTGTGCCCTGAAACTGTCTGGATTATAAGACTTCTTTGACCATACAGAACAAATCAACGTACGCTCCCCACTTGGTATGACTGCCGAACTCTTCACCGATAGATGAATAATCTCCTCTGCCAAAAGAGAAATCTCCTCATTATTCAACCCTTCGTTGTCACCACTTTCCTCCATCCCAAGCCGCAGTAGAGGCTGTTTTTGCTAGGAAACTAAGCAAAGCACTCTTGACTCCTAGGGTTTTAGATTGTAGATTGTAATATTTATTAATAGTGAGTCACGGTAAACTTATCGAAAAAATTAAACTTAGACGTACGATAGTCTTTTATTTAATGTTAAAAAAAACAAAGTTTATTTACGAGTCCTCCCTTTTTGCCTATTTAGGTTTTTAGATGTGGCTTACACTACTATGTGGCACCCGTTCAGTGGCCTACGTGTTAATTGTTGACAAAAATTAACACTATTAGACCAGAGTACCAAAAGGTTAGATAAAATAAAAGTATAGGTACTAAATCTAAAAAATTAAAATTACAAGTACACACTAACAAATTTCTTAAAGTACAAGGGTGTTTTTTGCCATTATCCCAAATATAAAAATAAAGAAATTCAGTTTAGAGAAGTTTTTATCATAAGCAACTAATTTTTTAAAATAATGATTTTTATTTTAAATGATGAATTAAAATGTTGGATACACAAATTGAAGTCAACTTAAGACTTGTACCCAATTCACTTGTAAAGTATTTTGTTTAGTTTTAAACATATTTTTAAAAAATCTATTCATTTATCTCTAAATAAATTAATTAATCCATGTGCTAACTACCTCTCCTTTCTTCCTTTCTTTCATTTTTCGTTTCTTTACTTCCGATTAAAATCAATGATAATAAAGAAGTGGCAAACATCAAGTTTAGAGGATAGAGATTGTTTGTATCCTCTTTTATATATGTGACAGATAAACAAAGTCTCTTTCTCGACTTAATTCCCTAATTAACCTTTATTTAAACTTAATGAAATCATGTCCAACTTCAATTATAAATTGCCCAACTAACAAATTGCAAAAATGTTATTTTATAATTACACATTGGGTAATCAAAATGTTTTCTTAACGCACCATTTTAACCTTGCAATGATAGCCAAAACGCAACCATATCCACATGAAGGTATAGAAATAGTTAATTCCATTTCTATTTACATTAAAAATTTTGGAAGAAAAAGACAAACGAATAAATTAGCTTATTGAGTTTTCCATTTTTGTGCTTAAACCACGAGCGAAGAATTTGGTGGAACTCGTAGGCCCAAACTGGAAACAGAAGCTACTGTACAGTGGCACTATACGAGTAAAACAGAAACCAAGAGATGACAAATTTTGATTCCAATGGTTGATTCTGATTTCTTCCTTTGCAAGCTTTTCAATTTTCCAATTCATGTACGGTCTTGATCTGAAATCGACCATTCCAAAGTCCAATCCCAATACAAAGGAATTAAAACTTCAAAACCCTAGCCCACCCCCTAGAAAGCTTTTTTTTTTTTTTTGGAAGCTAATTAGCCCTACATTTCCTTTTCCTGTGAATTTTATTTTTTTGTTTGATGCAAATATTTACATACAAATAATACAGGAATTCAACTCCACGACCACGATGTTTTACCAGTACCATGTCCACCACACCAGTGGGGCAAAAGGTGGCACAAAAAAGGTTGATAAGCATGAATGAACTTTATAAAGAATGGGTGGAAAGCAAACCTACCTTCTGATATCCTCCTAATGAAAACAAAACATGAATTATTGCTAATCCAACCCAAACAACAGCAAAAAATATCAGATTTTCACATCAAAACAATTAGTGGTGTGAACATTGTCAAAAGAACATATCAAACAGATAAAACCATATCGCGCAAAACCACTACCACTTCAGGAAGCGATCAGCATAACCGCACACACAAAAAGAAGAAAAAACCCCCTAGTCATTCATCTTTAAGAGAAGTTTAAGTACAATATCCATGAAAAGAGTTACTGCTGCAACTAACCCGTTTATATCCATCTCTTACCTAATCTAAAAGTACGATTGTTGGATATTAATATCAAGTCAACTGTTCATCTCCAAGTAGCAAAACAATTCCTGAATCAATCTAACCACTTCTGCAAATTAGTTCATCTAGTCTTCATCCTCATCCTGCAATGATACAAAAGAAATCAAAAGACAAATCTAAAAACCAATCCAGTAAAAAGTAAATCACACGTGGGTTTTCCCTTCAGATCAAGTTAGGATTTGAATTTGAACTAACCTCATCCTCTTCGTCCTCGTCATTGACTTCAGACTTTGACTTGTCAGATTCATCATCGTTTCCTCCGCCAGCCTACATAAGTAAAACCAATACAATTAAATCTACGACAAACTAATAACAAGCAATAATGTACAAATTATTTACCAGCTTCAGATTATATGCCTGCATCATCTTATTGTATTCACTTTTGCGCTTCTCTGCCTTGTGAACATAAGGACCTTTCTCCTGAAATTCCAAATGACAATTAGAAAAATCCTCTGCCAAATAAAATTCAATGAAGCACAATAAGGTAAAATATAGCATTAGTATTACTGTTATAAGATTTGCAACAAAAAGTACTCACAGCATCTGTCATGCTTTTCCATTTTTCTCCACCAGCTTTGCCAACCTGAATATCAAAATTTTAATAACGAATAAGATCTTCAAAATCCAAACCACAAATACTAATGATTAAAAAGAGGAAAACAAAACTAAAGAGACGTTAGCGGTCTGCATTGACAATGATGACTTACAGCAGACACGGATCTGTTATCAGGATTTGCCTCTTTGTACTGTTTCCTGAACTCCTCCCTTATTTGATCATTCAACCACAAAATGAATAATAAGAAAAAAGAATCAGAGACGCAGAAAAATGAGTTAGTCATTATGAGTTCTCCAAATAAAATATAGCATACATGAAAACGAAGAAAGCACTGGCAGGCCTCTTCGGCTTGTTTGGATCCTTGGCGGCTTTCTTCACACGTTTTCCGGCGCCTGCGCCTTTGCCTTTCAGTCTATCAACAAAGCCGAAAACAAACATTCCTTCAGTGACGAACTCAGCGGATCTTATGTTTCTTATGATTGATATATCAATACTTGTGAAGCAAAATACAAAACTAGTGGAACAGAATAGCGCAAAACTCACTTGTTTCCAGCTTGCATCGAATCGGACTTTGTTTGACCGCCTTTCATGGTGAATCCTGCAAGAAAAAACGGCAAAAGCGACTTAGAAATCCTTAGGTGCCGGTGAAAACCAGAATGATAGAGACTGAGTCGGCGCCGCGAGTTACCTCGAGAGATAGGGCTTTGGTTTGGGAAATGAAGAGGCGAATGAGTGTGCTGAGAGAGTTCTGTTTTGGTGCGGTTATGTGCGGGAATGGGCTTCTGGCTAAAAGGGTTTTGACGTTTTTGGTGCTTAAAAAAGAAAAAAGAAAAAAAGAATCGGGAAGATTGAAGCCTGTCTTTGGGCGGGATTTCAAAAAGGTCAATCTTCCCTGCCACGTCATTGATCCTTGCGTCTTGGCTGTATTGGCTGTTCAGCTTTTGTGTAAATTGGGATCATTCATTACGGCCTGGTCGATGTTGAGTACAAAAGTTCGGATTAGCAGATTTGCTTGTCGATGCTCGGCGTTTTGATTTAATTTTGAAGTTGCTTTTGGGTGATTTATTTGGATATCAATTTTAGATTTTTTTTAATTAAAAAAATAATGGATATTCTATCGATGCACTGTGACATGTAGGGCTGAGAAAAATAAATTGAGAAATTAAAAACCGATTTGAATTATGGTATTTCAACTGTTTTTATTCGCAATTTAAAGAGAAAAAAAAAACGTGATTGTTCAAATTGAATAGGATTTTGTTTTTATTTTTTATGATAGAAAATTGTTTTTTTAATGAAAAAAACTTTAAAATGTTGTATAAAGATTTATTTTGGTGAAAAGATAATTCCAATCCATTTCAATTTTGATATTGATTAAATTGATCTCTATTAAAAAAATTAGAATAATTTAATCTCTATCAATTTTAAAAGTGAACAACTAAGGACAATTAATCTCAATATTAATATTTTTGATCAATTTCACATAAATTTGACGGGTATAATAACAAATTTAGCTCACATGATTTACACATTCTATCAATTTTATCATGATTCAATAAATTTAGCTCGCAATAATTTTGTAAATGTGTAAATGTTGAAACGAAATTTTGTTGAATTTTTTAGAACCAATACCATATTAACAAAATATGCAAACATCTAGGGCTAAATTTATTATTATACCAATCAAATTTATGTATAATTGACAAAAGATATTAACAGTCTGATTAACTGTCCTTAATTGTTCAGTTTCAAAATTGACAGGAATTAAATTGTTCTAATTTTTTAGAAGGAGTAATTTTTTCAATTTCAAAATTGAGGATTGGAGAGATCTTTATAAAAAAAAAATACAATACGAGAGTTAATGATTGTTTTTTATTTACTTGAAAACTTAAAATTTTTAAATATATATATTCATATAAATTTCTTTGGTGCTTTATCAAGTAATATCCCAATGTTATAAAACAAATTTCATTTTGTGAAAATAAAGTTAAAAAACTCAAAATTTATGTTTTGGTCTCGTTTCAAGAAGTTTTCACTTTCTTTTTGATAGAAAATAGTAGAAAAAAACATGTTTCGTTAAAAAAATTTAATATGATTTTTGGAAAATAAAAATGAAAAAATGTGAAAATTAGAGGAGAAAAAAAACATATTTATCATTTTTTTTTTGAGTAACATCATATTGGGCTTCCATTAAAAGGGGAAAAAATACAAAAATTAACTTGGTCCAATAAGCTTGGCCCGATCAGTCTGGCCCGATAATGATTCAGCCAGAGAAAAATCTAGAATTCAAAAACCTAATAAAATAAATAAAGAAAACTGAAAAATTAAATTAAAAAATCAACCGTCCATCCTGCCCAATCAAGTCTTATCACCTTGCCAGACCATTCATTTCTGCCGTTTCATCATTAAAGGCGATTTCCATTTCCGAGAAAGGTTATAATGCTTCTCCATTACTATTCACTTTGACCGTTTGGTAGCCTTCTTATGTTTCCTTTGCTCTCCTATATCTCAATCTGGTTCTCTCTAGCTTTCACTCCTGGCTTGGGCTTCTGCAAATTCTGGGACCTTATGAACCAGGTAAAACCCCTCATTTCTTTTTAGTGATTCCACTGCTAAGATATGCGCTAAGTTGTTTGCTGCTCTTGGGGTAAATTCATATTTCAAACTTCTGTTTCTGGATTTCAAGTTATGAATATCATGTGTGTATGGGCTTATCTGCGATTTGTCCTGATCTGTACTTTGACACTTTTCAATCACTATTAATGAGTCCCATTCGATAGTAATGCCTTCTTCTTGCATGTCGAATGCTATATGGGTCGCTCGTCTACAAGCAAGTGCTTTAGCCGCAAACGCTGAATGGACCCCTTTGTGAATATCTGCACTTGAAAGGAGAATATTTCCCCTGCAATCAAGAACCACCACTCCAGACGCTGAGACCTTATTTTTCTCATCAAAAGCCCCATCAAAGTTAATCTTGATTCTGCTACCAAGTGGGTGTCTCCATTTACTGTTCACATTTGAGTTCTTTGAGATATTTAATCTGACTCCTTCTAGATCTTGGATGTAACTCTGAATAAATCTGACTATCTCTTGGCTTGATCTATTTGTTTTGTCATGAATGCGGGAGTTTCTATCGCCCCAAATACTCCAAAGAGCCATACAAAAAGTTCTACATTTCTCTAGTAACAGAGAAACCACTGCCATGGTAAGCCAATCGCTAAACTCGGCATTTCTACACCCTATTTGTGTCCAAATCTGATAATACTCTCCATACCTCTACTAAAACAGGGCATTCACGAAAGAGGTGGTTCAACGTCTCTTCACCGCCATCACACCTAGGACACAACCTGCTATTCACCAGTCTCCGATTATGCATGTTCACCTTATTAGCACTGTAATTTCACGAGATTTTCCAAATGAAAATTTTTATTTTTATGGGTATTTCAGCTCGCCATAATTTCCTATAAAAGTCCTTATAGATATTCTGTAAAGCATAAGCTGTAGGATCCAAACTCTGTAATAGTTTATAGGAACTTCTTACTGAAAAAACACCCGTCGGTTCGCCACTCCAAGCCAGAAAATCCTCATAGGGTTCCATCGACAGAGGTATTTGAAGGATCAATTCTGCGACATCTTCTGGAAAGGTATTGGCAATCAGCTCCTTATCCCACTCTCTTTCATTACTGTTAATAAAGCCTGCTACTTTATCGCATTGCAAATTTTCAACACTGGATGATAATCTGCCATTAACATAATCTGGAATCCAAATATCTTGACTAATTGAAATATTCGTACCCATGCCAACCTTCCACATCAGCCCTGTCTCTAATGTAACCTTGGTTGCCCAAATACTGCGCCATATATACGAACACGAACTCCCCAATCTCGATTGTAAAAAATTACTTTCTGGGAAATATTTGGCTTTAAAAACTCGTGCTACTAGTGAATTTGGGAAGTTTAGTAATCTCCACCGTTGCTTTGCTAAGAGGGAAATATTAAATTGGGTCATCCTTCGAAAGCTTAATCCCCATTTTTCTTTGGATCTGCATAATAACCTCCATTGACATCAATGAATACCCCGTTTATCAGGTCCCTTCTGCTACCAAAATTTTGCAAGAATACTTTCTATCTTTTCACATAAGACTTTAGGAAAAAGAAAGCAAGACATAGCAAAAGTAGGAATTGCCTGAAGTACTGATTTGATGAAGACTTCTTTCCCCCTTTGAGACAATAGTCTGGAACTCCAGTTCTCTATCCGCGAAGCGATTCTGTCAACCAGATTTTGAAAAGCTTCCTTTTTCCGTCTACCCACCATATTAGGCTGGCCCAAATACTTCTTTGGGCTTGACGAGCTTTTTACTCCCAGTATTCTCAAAACTGCTGCTTTTGATTCCTCAATTGTATTTGTGCTGTAAAAAATTATGGATTTTCCAAAGTTAACACACTGCCCCGAACATCCCTCGTAAACTCTCAATATATCTTTGAGAACCCTTGCCCCTTTTTCTGTTACTTCACCGAACATCATACAATCGTCGGCAAACAATAGATGAGAAATTACTAGCCCTTTTCTGCTTGCCTTTGCCCCTCTAATCAACCCATTCTTCTTCGTTGTCCGCATTAAGGCTCAAAGCCCCTCACTGCAAATGAAAAATAGAAAAGGACTTAGTGGGTCACCTTGCCTTAACCCCCTAAATGGTTTGAAGGTTCTACCTCTACTGCTGTTAATGATTACTGCATAAGAGACACTAGTAATACACTTCATTATCAGTTCAATCCAATTACTAGCAAACCCCATCTTATTCATCACTTCTTTAATAAAGTCTCACTCCACCCTATCATACGCTTTACTCATGTCCAGCTTAACCGCCATATACCCCTTCTTCCCTGTTCACTTTTGCCTGAACATGTGTGAAATTTCATAAGCAAGAAGTATATTATCTGATATCAACCTACCTGGTACAAAAGCACTTTGAACCTGGTCAATACAAGTACCCATTACGTCCTGCATTCTATTAGCTATCATTTTTGCAACTAACTTGTACAAAACAGTGCAAAGGCTGATCTGTCTGAAGTTGATAAGGGAGGTGCGTTTTTGAACTTTAGGAATGAGCACAATGCTAGTCATATTGGCTTAATCAACTTCTTTTCCTTCGTTCAGCACTCCTAAACAATACCCAAAACCTCCTTTCCCACAATATGCCAATACTTCTAGAAGAAGATAGCTGGAAATCCGTCTGGTTCTGGCGCCTTTGTGGGCCTCATCCCCTTCAATGCCATTCTAACTTCTTCTTCGCTAAATGGGGCTTGTAGCCCCTTATTTTCCTCATTTGAAATGCTCCATTCAATCCCTTCCAAGACTTCCCTTGGGTTAACAACCCCTTTCGAAGTAAACAAGTTTTCAAAATAAATATTGGCTTCGTCTTGTATCCCCGATTCATCGTTGATTTCCTTGCCATTATCCAATATCAGTTTGGAAATGGAATTTGCTCGTCTTCAGGCTGTTGCACAACTATGGAAGTAGGCCGTATTCTTATCCCCAAATCGGAGCCAATTAACTCTGGCTCTTTGTTCCCAATACGCTTCATCTTTTTCAATCCCTATGTTTAGGTGGATTTTCGTATCAATGAGCTTTGACAACGTCTCATTATCTCTATACTCCTTCATCAAAGTTTCAAGCTTTTCTGTAAGCCTCTTTCACAGTTCTCCCTTCTTACCCTTGATTGTATTTGCCATTTTATTAAGCCAATCTGCAGATTTCTCAATTTTTCCATCAGCGGTTTAGATGATGACTCCTAGATTTCTTTAAGGGTCGCCTCAAAAGATTCCTCTATAGTCCACCATACTTCAAAGTGAAAATTCATATATCTTGAGAGTCTATTCGCGTTATCCGTATTTATAAGTAGAGGGCAATGATCAGATGTTGAATATGAGAGGTGGTGAATGCTACCCAAAGGAAACAAGTTCATCCATTTATCGTTAGCCACTCCTCTATCTAATCTTTCTCGGATATCTGTCTCTGGAAGATTCCCCCTTTCCCATGTATTTCCCATGTATACCATACTCCCGAATACACAATGTCCCTCAAATTACAATCTTCTAATGTATCTCTGAAGACCTCCATTCTCTTTTGATCCCTCGGAAGCCCCCCTTTTTTTTGAATGAATACATAATCTCATTGAAATCTCCAGCTACCAGCCACGGATAATTACCATATTGACTTAACCTTCTAAACAGATTCCATACCAAATTTTAATCTCTTGAATATGGTGAACCATACAAGCCCGTAAACCGTCATTCCTCTTGATTACCATCTTCTTTGACCAATACATCTAAATGCCATTTCAAGAAGCTTCTCAAGGTGAACTCAATGTCGTCTTTCCAGGCTAGGCATAGCCCTCCGCGCGTCCCTTCAGCCTCCACCTCAATACCATTGAGCAAACCACATCTCCTCCTAACCTTTTCCATTCATTTTTTTATCTAACTTTGTCTCCATTAAGAAGAACATTCGGGGATTTTATTGCTTAATTAAATGACGCAACCTCCTCACTGCCTGTGGACTCCCCAACCCACGAACATTCCAGCTCAAGCTTTTCATTGTTTCCGGTCAGCTGACCTGTTGTCAGCCGCTGATCTTAAAAAATTTGTAGCAAAATTCTGATTCCCATCACCATACATACTTTCTGTACCCTCAACAACTCGTGTGCTTAGAACATCATTTTTCAACTTTTTCGCGCCATCTACTCTTGTCTCATCCGTGTTTTCCTGCCCAATCTCATCTGCCAAACCTTTTCTCTTAACCCCAACATTTGTAAACTTTCGATGATCTAAATGATTCGTTGACAATAGCCTCTTCCAAATGGACTTTTTTAATTCTGCTGGACTGCTCTTTCCTTTACTATATTTCCCCTCCGTCGTGCCTAACTCCACCTTCTCTCTATTATCCACCTACTCCTTCAATCCCTCTTCCCAACTAGCAAGAATCTTTCCCCCTAATAAAACACCCTTCGCAACAATTGAAGCAACATCTTCTTCTTTCCCTTTCTGCTCTGTTAAATTCCCAATGTAAGTACGCTGTAAGTTCAACTTCTTAGCAAAAGACTTAAACTTGAGACTCTCCTTTCCAATCGTTTTTGATTCAGCTTTTAAGGCAATGGTATAAGGAGGATCTTCTCTAACTTTTTCTTTTTCTGCAGGGTTTATCATCAAGCAGTCATTGATGCCGTGATCCAATCTCTCACATCCAAATTTAAAGGGAATCCATGACTTGATATTATTTTCGCTGGAAACAAAATGCCGGGGTTTTTGAACATCCAAATTAACCCTAAGTCTGCAAACATCATCATTAATCTCAGATCTAAGAACACCCCCAAATGTACTCTCAATAGCATGCAGGAAATCTTTCTTATCATACTCTGGTGGACATGGTCCAATCTTAATCCAATAAGGCGATAAAGTAAGCCTAATCTGGTCCCGTTCTACTGGATTCAATAATCTATCAAAGAGAATAAGATACTTATGAAAAAGCCAGGGTCGCCCTTCTATGATAACCTCCAGATCTTCCTCTGAATCAGAGGTGATTAAGAACAAATTCTGCCTAGCAACCTGTAAATCAAACTTTTTCTTGGTCTTCCATATACTTTTTAATTATGCCCTAAAACTCTCTGAATTAAAGGATTTCTTCGTCCAAACCGTGCAAATCAAAGTCGGCTTAACACTCGGCACCACCATTGATCTTTTGATTGATAATTGAATGAGCTCTTCTGCTAACAATGAGATCTCCTCATTGCTCTCCCTCTCCAATCCACCACTCTCTTCCATCCCAAGCCACAGTAGTAGACTGCTTTCTCTAGGACTTTTTTAGAGAGCACTCTTGGTCTTCAAAGGAGTCCAAATAGCTTATATATTTATCATTTTTTAATAATTTTTTTTGGAAGAAATGAAAAAGTTGAAAATAATAATTGTTTTAGTTTCATAATTTACCCTGAGTCTTTTAGAGTTTTAATCTCTTTTTATGATATAATGATTTATTTGACCATTCAACTTCATAAGAAAATATTTTATCTTTTCATTTATTTTTTTAGTCCTTAAATTTATATTTTTTTGTTAAATCATTCCAAAATAAATGAAAATTTTAATGATTTTTAACTTTACTAATGTTGCATACACATGGATTGCCACGTGGATGACACATCAACATATTTTTTTAAAATTTAAAAATTCAAAAAAATATAAAAAATATTTTTTTAAAATTAAAATATTTAAAATATAAAATTTATAAAAATGATTTTTTAATATTTTTAAATTTTAAAAAATAATTAAATGTTGACATCTACGTGGCAATCCGCATAGATGCCACGTCAAAAAAATTAACAAATGTTGATTTTTCCGTCCATTTTAGGGTGACAAAAAATACAAATTTAAAAATTAAAAAAGATAGAAAAATAAATAAATAGTTAAAATATATTTTTAATAAAATTGAAAAAGAAATAATATTTTTTTTATTTTTATTGTCTTTAAAAAACAATTTGGTTCTCACTAAATTATTCATCATTCAAGCCGCGCTACTACTTTGATAAATAACTAATCTGGTTTCCTTTTAATTCTTTTAATATTTGAATATGATTTCATGTATGAGATTTTTGGTCACCACATTTGCTTTGATTGTTTGGTTTTAAGGTTAATTTATTCATAGTTTTCCATTTTTTGTTTGACGTGAATAAAGTTAAAAGCATGTTCTGACTTTTTTAGGATCATGACACATTCTCCGCTATATCTACATTTTTTTTTTCCTTTAATCTACCTTCAAACATTAGTATATAGTTATAATTTTATGTACTAGTAGAGACCTAATAATTTTTTGTCTAGGTATTAAAATAATATGGAAAAGTCAATGCCAATTGAGAAAAAAAAATCGATCTGAGTTCAACCGATAATTCAGTTCGGTTAAAGTTTGTTATAGTTTAATTTGATTTCAATTAGTTGATATCATTGGACCATATTAATTAGGTTCAATTTTGTTTTATTCCATTGAACATTGAAAAAATTCAAAAATTTGTTTAAATTTTTCAAAAAAAAAAAGCTCAATATTTTTTAAACATACAAATTTAATAAATAAACCCATTTAAAACCCAAAATAAAACTCAATACTTCTAAATTCTAAATATATCTTTTATTGTACTTTTACCTATTCTATAATTAAATAAAATTAAAAGTTAAATTTTAAATCTAATTTCAACATCAACTTCTCACAAATTCATTACTTATTTATTATTGTTAAAACTTCCAAAACTTAACAATCAAAGTAAAAGAACACTTAAAGTAAATAGAGATTTTTCTCGTATATTTTTTTCATTTATAAAAGAGTTCTATATATAAGCCATTAACATTCAACGCAACATAAATAAATGAAGCTTATTTAACTGTTCCATTAACACGTACATCAAGCATATTTAATAATGAATAGGGGGTTTTAACTCATTACTTTCATAAATGTTTAAAGGTTATAGACATCCATTTAATGTATTTACAACACTCCCCCTTAGATGTCTGTTCAATAAAAATGTGTCTCATTAAAACCTTTATTAGGAAAAACCCTATGGGATAAAAACCTAATTAAGGAAAAAGAGTACACAATCCCCTATTACAAGTTGTCTCGTTAAAAACCTTTATCAGGAAAACCCAGTAGGACAATACCTTGGTTAAAGGAAAAGAGTGCAACGTGTTTTTGACTCCCCCTAATGGCAATATCACATTACATCTTTCACTTGATGCATTCCAATCTTGTGTAGTATTCTTTCAAACATTAATGTTGGCAATGCCTTAGTAAAAAGATCTGGGGCAATTTACCAGAAAAGGCCCTAAAATTTCGAAATTTACCAAAAAGGGCCGGGTTGAAAAATATTTACGGAAAAGGGCCGAATCCCCCAAAAACGCACCTACGTGGATGCGTTTTTGGTCCTTCATTGTTCTGTTGAAGTTTTTGGCCCAATAGTCTCCGGCAAAATAATTTTGAGAAGGCGTCAACGAACAAGCAAAAATAAAGAAGCGGCATCAAAAACGCCCGACGCGTGGGCGCGCGTTTTTGCTACAATAGTATCTGGCAAAATAATTTTGAGGAGACGTTTCTGAACAAACAGTGGCAAAAAACAGCGTGCGTACTGGAAAACGCTCCGACGTAAACGCATTTTTGCTACAGTAGTCTCCGGCGAAATAATTTTGAGGAGACGTTTCTGAACAAACAGTGACCAAAAACACTTCCGGCAGCAGGTGCTGTCGTCGATGCGCATCAAAAACGCTCCTCACGTGGACGCGCTTTTTTGCTCTGATAGTCTCCGGCAAAATTAGGCTATAAATCAGTGAAATTTCATTCTCAGGTTGCATAAGGGAAATTGAGGCAAAGGGAAAAAAAATTGAAAATGAGTGAACGTATTAATGCTGTTATTTACTACGACGGTGAAGTTCATGACACCGAAAATGGCGTTGTTTTCTTATCGGAGAACACAGCGCGACTGAGTTTTAATCGGAACATCCATTTGGTAGAACTTCGCAAAAGAATTAGGCGTAAAATATTTGGAACAACGCCAATGAAAGTTCAGTGTATTAAGTATAGATTTTGCGCTTCGGTTGATCCGGTTAGATATGAGCCGTTCGACATCAAAGGTGCTCGGAGCTTTGAGGCAATGGTGGAGACTCATCTTACCAGTGGATCACCCTATATGGAGGTATATGTAGAATTTTCATCTCTAAGTGATCTTGCTGCGACCTCGACATGTGCATCGCCGTTCGAGGAATACGACGACCCTGCCGACACTCTGTAAGTGGGAGGCCAAACACGAAGTGCTCGTGTGCGGTCGTAGTATGGAAAACATAACCCCTGCACGACACTCGGTTGGTGGATGGGACATGCATATCCGTCAGTCGACGTCCGATGATAGAAATACGTATTGGGGAACGTCGTCAAGTTCTAGTGGTTGGCAATCCACATACGATTGGAATTTGTACGAAAGATGTTTAAGGAGGATGATGTACTCCGACGACATCCACCGGCGAGGGCCCTCGTTTGTTGCGAGTTATGGAGGGTCGGACGATGAATCCGATGTGGATCCACCCGGGAGGCGGGGCCGACGGCGCGAAGTTGGATTATTTTTTCGAACCGAGAGCCCGTTCCAATTGTACTGAAGGCGTTGAGGCGGTTGGGAAGAAGAAGAAGATCCGCTATTCGGGCGTGCACGCGCCTCGGCCCACATGCATGCATAATGTCGATCTATCTCAAGATGATGCATTGGAGTTTCTGAACTAACACACCGGACGCGTGATCCGATCTGATTCTTCGTTGGATTCCAACGAATTAGAAGTTGGTAACCGGTTTTCCAACAAGAATACTTTTCTTCTTTGCATTGAAACAAGACAAAGATTAAGAACGGGGTTAACTACAAGGTGGTTAAATCGAAGCTCGATAAGTTCGAGGAAGTGTGCGATGCGAGGATGGCACATGTCAATAGAAAATCATGGCGTCGTTGAAGAAAAGGACGAGGTTGTGGGAGATAAAAAAATACAAAGGTCGATATACATGTCTTGCCGTCTGCAGTACCAATATGTGTTCGGTGATTTGAATAACGGTAATAATATGTAATGTTGCATTGTTTAACGTGCCGTTGTGGCAGGTGTAACACAAGATCATCCGAGGATGGATTCAGACATGTTGGTGACATATAATAATACCGAAGCGTTGAAGGCCGATCCAAAGACTACGGTGCGCCGGCCTTAATTGGCGATTCGTAGCCAATTGGGGTACACGCCTCTCTACGTAAAGGCTTGGATAGCCAAGCGGAAGGCGTTAGAAAAGTTACGGTGGGTGGGACACTTCATATAATGAAGTGTGGCGGTGGTGTCAGTCTTTGGAGAGATATGTCCCGAGCGGCATGACGGACTTGAAATGGAACTGCGTACTACAGCGATTGTTTGCTCGTGGATGCGCGGTGTTCAGCGTCTGATACGGACATTTAAGCAATGCCGAGATGCCTTTAAAATATCGCAAGCCATTGGTACAAATTGACGGTACCTTTATGTATGGTAGATATCACGATCGGCTATTGCTAGTATTTGTGGCACAAGACGCAGTACGTGGGAGAATCCTTCCGATTGCGTTCGCAATAACACAGGAGTCGGTGATGATTGGGACTTCTTCCTATCTAGGTTAAGGAGGCATGTTTGCCCCAACGACATATGCGTTATATCGGATTGGGGCCTGGAATAATTGCGGCAATAGAACGCGAGGAAGCATGTGGCATCGCGACACACCATCGATATTGCCTAAGGCATATCGCATCCAACTACTATGGGCAACATCGATCTAAAAGAGCGAAGCGGCAAGTGATCGATATGGGTATGAAATATCTATTAATGCTATAAATCTATTGAAAAATTCAATTTATTCGCAATTGAAGAGTGGTATGTAATATTCGCTATCAACGATATTGGCGGTATGAGATCAATAAAGACCGTTTTCAAGAGATCTTTGGCGATTTGCGCTCGAGATAACGCCGAAAGCGCAAGCTACCCAATGCAATATTCCTTTCGAGCAGTGGACACAAGCATATATGGCGGCCTACGATATGGGCATATGACCACAAACCTTGCGAATGCATAAATTCTATTACGAAAGGAACCGTCATCTGCCGATTACATCGGTTGTGCGAGAGACATATATTTTCGGTTAAGCGCACACTATTTCGAGAAGAGAAGCGAGTTATAGAGAGAGGCGGATGGAAGGAGGCCATGTATGGAGCCCGAAGGTCTTGCAAGAAATTAACCGTGGGAAGGTACGGGCGAACACCATGCACACAGTGTGTCACGATCGCGACAACCTATGGATTCGTGTCACGGAGTTTGACTGACCGAACCAAGGTATTGTTGGTGGCCATTATCGTGTACACTTGACAAATAGGACTCGCGCGTGTGGAAATTTGATGCACGCCGTTACCCATGCGCCCATGTACTTGCGGCTTGTCAGAATCTCCGTCTTGATCCAATGAGATATGTCGACGAAGTGTATAAATTAGAAAACATGTACAACGTGTGGAGACACGTATTTTCACCAGTCCCAGATGAACGTAAGTGGCCCTTGGTATCGCTTGCACCGTATAAGCTGTTGCCGGATAGACAATTGAGGCGCAAACCAAAAGGTCGACCTTACTCGTCTAGAATACGCAACAATATGGATATCCGAGAAACAAGCAACCAAAGTCAGCTGTGCGGATGGTGTAGGAACCCGGGGCATACATCTCGCTCATGTCCAAGTCGGAATAGTTGACCGTGTTTTTAGGTGTTTTGTTTCATGGCGGCTATGTAATATATTAAATGATAAGGAAAAAAGTTAAACTCAAATTTCATTAAATATATTAAAAATTAATTAAAAAAAGCCAATTCTATTTTGTCAAAGGTATTAAAATTAAAATAAATTAAAAATTAAATTATAAGGAAACAAGTTAAACTCAAATTTTATTAAATATATTAAAAATTAATTAAAAAAAACCAATTCTATTTTGGCAAAGGTATTAAAATTAAAATAAATTAAAAAAATTAAATTATAAGGAAACAAGTTAAACTCAAATTTTATTAAATATATTAAAAATTAATTAAAAAAACCAATTCTATTTTGTCAAATGTATTAAAAAATAAATTAAAAAATTAAATTATAAGGAAACAAGTTAAACTCAAATTTTATTAAATATATTAAAAATTAATTAAAAAAACCAATTCTATTTTGTCAAAGGTATTAAAATTTAAAAAATTAAAAAAATTAAATTATAAGGAAACAAGTTAAACTCAAATTTTATTAAATATATTAAAAATTAATTAAAAAAAAACCTTAATTACAACTCAAATTAGGGGTTTAGGGTTTAGTGCTGATGCCAGTGGGAACCAGTGCCACACGAGGCGATCGATTGTTACGCTACCGATTCCTCCTTTCTTACGGCTTCCGTGGGGTTGTGGAACCTCGGGCGAGGAATCGATTCCTCGGCGATGGGTCAGTTTCGGATGTTGCGATGGTGACCCACTCGATAAAATATTGACGGAGGTGTTTGCATAAACCACTTTGGGGTGATTTGCATCTCGAGCGGAGAAGAGCTGGCGAGAAAGAAGTGCTTTCGACGGCGCCTCTCCTCCGAACCCACATGCGACGTCGGCCTCACCATCGGATGGCCAGCGGAAGTAGTCGGTAATGGGCTCGAACCCGGCCATGCACTCCAACCTGGGCTAGGACTAGGAAACTGAAACATATATGGGTTAGGAGGATACATATAAGAGGAAGGGTACGCACTGGCATGAGCGGTAGATCTTTGTGATATCGGTGTTGTCGAATTTACCGACCCGATAGGCCGTGTGGATGTGTAGCGCTGTTGCTAGGCCGGTGGTTGTGTGTAGGCTTATTATTCTTTGGGCGGTGATCGTGTGTCGGCGGTGATGATTGCCCGCCTCATCACCCCTTCTCCTTGGATGTAAAGGGGCCCGACGTTCCCTTCGCTCTAGAAGTTGCCGTCGCCTCTCTTCTTCCGACAATATATACTGCTTGCCATGGATCCTAAACCATGGTATGTACTCCGGCACGCACGCTAACTCCGAAGCGACTATCGGTTCCGGTCGGGTATATAGTCATATCGGTTCTCCCACGTCTCGATATGTTTCGACCAAAATCTTGGCCAATTCATGTGTGCTTGCCGTAAGTCTACTTTGTGCTCATCATCGAGCACCTCGGTGGTACTGAAATCGGTTCTTTGAAATCCAAATTGCCGCGAGTAACCCAATCTCGCACAGTGCATCTCCACACGGTCGAGTAGGTGATCAATGGGACCTTTATGTGCCAACCGTTCGGATTTTGGAGGAACTCCTCCGGAATTATTACCGCGAATTTTTGGCTCGTGTAAATGCGGTGTCCATTCAAACTATATTAACATTACGAAAATTTTAGTTATATACCTAATATTAGACACTACATACGAAATACTAACAATATTCGAAACTTACTTGTGATTCCGACCTTTGGTCCAACAGGAGCCGTATATCCTCAAGCGAGTTCGGTATTCCAACATGACTCGCCGAATGGTTCCACCTAATTAAATAAACTTTTAGCATGCATTTATACTATAAATCTACGAAATAATTGTAAAATATAATATTAAATTTACCTCGTTATCAGTGGGAATAATATGGGTGGTCGAGTCGAGGGCGTAAAAATGGAAATCGAAACCATGCCCATGACTGCAGTAATGATAGGCAACCTCCGATTTTTGCTTTACTCGGTACCGTCGCCCCGCACATCTCTCGGTACAACCTCGACAAAGACGGCGGACCCCAACTCAATTCACCGTTTGCTCTGAAATCAACAAGTTTTGAAGCCATCTCGGTGGACGAGGTTTCTAGAGAGGTCCCGGCATCGAGATAGCCTCCAATTATTTGAAGAATGTATGCTCGAGCATACCGTATTCTTTCTACTTGGTCGAATCCTCGCTCGTTAAGCCGAATGTGTCTCGTAACCACGCGATATCGATCCGAGCTCCTCGAATTCTATCCGGAATGGCACCCAGAAGCTCGTAGCATTCGGCCATCCAATCGGTAGATGTTACGGACCCGGTGACTACCGACCCGTCCACCGGTAATCCCAACTGCAATTGCATATCTTCTAGAGTGATTGTACACTCTCTGCATGGCAGATGGAAAGTGTGGGTCTCGGGTCTCCACCTCTCAATCAACGCGCTGATCAAAGGCGGCTCCAACTTGAACCCTAGGCCTATCGTGGCCACGTGCCAAAAACCCACTTCCCACAGGTAATTCTCGATCAACGGCGATGGGGGACCATGCATGTTGCGAATATAACATTCCAACACCCGATCTACAGACTGTTTAAAAAATAATAAAATTCAAAATTAATTAAAATTACATAATTGGAAAAAAAATTAAATAATATTGCAAAATTGAAATTAAAACTTACCATTTTTATTTGCTCGACGGCGATGTGTTTGTCGTTTAGGCGAAGTAATTCCCCGGCCATTGTAATCCGCTTTAAAATTTTCCGATAAAAATATATTAAAAAAATAATGAAGGACTTTTTCGTAAATAGTAAAGGACTATTTTGAAATTTGAGCGTAAATTTCAAGGACCTTGAGAGAAATTTGAGAGAAAATAGAGAGAATATTGAGAAAGGATTGAAATGTGAAGAAAATAAAGGGTGGGGGGTTTTATAGTTTTTTTTTTGACCGTTGGAACCAAACGCGCGCCCTGCTGGACGCGTTTTTGTCCACGTCAGCAAAACGCGCCCACGTAGCGTTTTGCTTTTGCCGCGTGGACAAAAACGCGCCCGCCAGGCGCGCTTTAATCAGATATCCCAAAAACGCGCCTACGTGGACGCGTTTTTGGGGGATTCGGCCTTTTTCCGTAAATATTTTTCAACCCGGCCCTTTTCGGTAAATTTTGAAAATTTAGGGCCTTTTCTGGTAAATTGCCCAAAGATCTGCTAAATTTTCACTAGAACGGATTTGTTGAACTTCTATATCTCATTTTTTTTTTTCAAGATCATTAATGAAAAATAAATTTGGTAAAATATGTTTTGTTCTGACACATTTGATATAACCACCCTTTAATTGAGTTATACATGTTACATTATCTTCGTATAAGATAGTTGCCATATTTTCCTATAAAGGCAAATTACATATCATAGTTGCCATATTTTCCTATAAAGGCAAATTACAAATCTTCTGGATATGTTGGATTAATAACCTTAGCCAAACACACTCTCAGCTTGCCTCATGCATTGCAATTATTTCAGCATGATTTGAAGAGGCAGCAGTTAATGTCTGCTTTGTCGAACGCCATGATATGGCAGTACTTCCACATGTAAATAAATATCCCGTTTGAGATCGACCTTTATGTGGATTCGGTAAATATCCAGCATCGGCATAACCAACTAATAGGGATTTTGAATCATTTGAATAAAATAACCCCCTATCAATTGTCCCTCTGAGATGTCTAAATACATGTTTAATTCTATTCCAATGTCTACGTGTTGGAGAAGAACTAAATCTTGCTAACAAGATTATAACAAAAGTTATATCAGGTTTTGTGTTGTTTGCAAGATACATCAATGCTCCTATGACACTTAGATATGGTAATTCAGGACCAAAAAACTCTTCATCATACTCGCAAGGATAAAATTGATCTTTATTCACACCTAACGACCATACAACCATCGGGGTACTCAATAGATGTGTTTTATCCATATAAAATTTCTTTAAGATCTTTTTCATATAAGTTGACTGATGGACATGAATTCTATCTTTTAAATGTTTAATTTGCAAACCAAGACAAAATTTTGTTTTTACAAGATCTTTCATCTCAAATTCTTTCTTTAAATAATTTACTGCATTTTGAAGCTCTTCAAGAGTTCCAATAATATTTAGATCATCAACATAAATAGCAATTATCACAAAGTTTGATCCATACATTTTTATAAAAACACATGGGCAGATTGGATCGTTTTTATAACCTTCTTTTAATAAATAGTCACTAAGACGATTGTACCACATAAGTCTAGATTGTTTTAATCCATATAAAATTTTCTTTAATCTGATTGAGTAATTTTTCTGAGAAACTCTATATCCTTCAGGGATTTTAAATCTTTCTGGGATTTTCATATAAATTTCACTATCAAGTATACCATACAAATAAGCTGTAACAAAATCCATTAGATACATGTCAAGTTTTTCACATACTGCCAGACTAATAAGGTACCTTAACGTGATTGCATCCACCACAGGAGAATATGTCTTTTCATAATCAATGCCGAGCCTTTGCGAAAATCCTTGTGCTACAAGTCATGCTTTATATGTTACGACTTCATTTTTCTCATTTTGTTTTTGCACAAATATCCATTTATATCCTATCAGTTTTACATATTTAGGTGTTTGGACTATAGGTCCAAAAACCTCACGTTTAGAAAGTGAATTTAATTCTGCTTGAATTGCTTCTTTCCATTTTGGCCAATCTTTTCTATTTCTACATTCCTCAATAGATTTAAGCTCAAGATCCTCATTTTCTTTTGCTATTTCAATAGCAACATTATAAGCAAAATTGTTGCCTACAACTATATTTTTTGATTCCATCTTTTTCTTGAAGTAACATAATTTATTGAGATCTCTTCGTTATCACCATTTTCAGGTACCTGAACCTTTACTGGGTTTTTTGATTAGTTATATATTTGGCCTCTTCTTGGGCACTTACCTCCACAATATTACCATATGGAATAATTATTCATTTCCTTTTACGAGGATTTTTATCTTTGGAACCAATTGGCCTTCCACACTTCAGGTGTAGATTACTTTCTTTTTCACTAACAATTTGCCCTATTGGGATATCAATTAGTATTGGAACATTTTTAGCTAGTATGTGAGATTTTGTAATTCTCTTTAGGTCAGTAAATAAAGTTGGCAGTTGATTGGTGATGTTTTGCAAATGTATGATCCTTTGAATTTCTTGTTCACATTGACTTGTGCGAGGATCTGATTGAGATAATGATGATCCATTCTATATAATTTCTTTTACCAGTTGTATTTTCTCTCCCCCTAATGTTGGGAATATTGTTTCGTCAAAATATCAATAAATAAATTGTACAGTAAATAATTCTCCAGTTAATGGTTCAACATATTTAATTATAGAAGGAGATTCATAACCAATATGTATTCCCAACCTCATTTGAGGACCTATCTTTGTGCATTGTGGTGGAGCAATTGGAACATATACTGCACATTAAAAAGAATTCTAAGATGGGAAATGTTTGGCTTTTGACTAAAATCCAATTGTAATGGGGAGTACTTATTATAACTTGTTGGCCGTGCACAAGTGCTACTGCATACAAAATAGCATATCCCCAAGCTGTAACAGGGAGTTTTGTTCTCATAAGCAATGGCCGAGCTATTAGTTGGAGACATTTAATAAACGATTCAGGTAACCCGTTTTATGTGTGAACATGAGCTACAGGATGTTCAACTTTTATCCCAATTGACATACAATAATCATTAAAATCTTGGGATGTAAACTCAACAACATTATCAATACGAATAGTTTTGATTACATAATCTGGAAGTTGTGCTATTAATCGAATTATTTGAACAAGTAGTCTCGCAAATGCCAGGTTGCGATTCGATAATAAACACACATGTGACCACCTACTAGATGCATCTATCAATACCATAAAATATCTGAATGGGGCCACGTATATCACCTTGAATACATTGCAGAAATGTGAGAGATTCACTCCCAACTTTAACTAGTAATGGTCTAATAATCAATTTTCCTTGAGAACAAGCAGCACAAGATAAATTATTGGATTCAAGAATATTTTGGTTCTTTAATGGGTGTCCAATTGAATTCTCGATTATTCTTCGTATCATAATAGATCCAGGATTGTAACACCCATAACCCTTATCCTTCGCCAGAATAGGGTCATGGGGTATTACAGGACTTTACAGATAAATTACAGACATTTCACAATTTTTATTATTCATATAAAAAATGAGTCATATAACACTCATATTTTTCCTTAGATGTGCCATCGAAGCCCAATATGCACCTTAGAAATGAATCGAGACTAAACCGGATACTCAGAAAATTTTTCACAAAATTTAAAATTTTTATTAGGAACAAGGGACACACGCCCGTGTGGTTGCCCGTGTCTTAGGCCGTGTGGGCATTCAATGTGAGGTATATGGTCGTGTTCCAGCCTGTGTTCTTACCCGTGTAACTTTCTGACTTAGGTCACATGGCCAATCACACGCCCGTGTGCTAGGCGGTGTGCAAGTGAAAGGGTCACATGGCAAGTCATGCCATGTGTTAGGCCGTGTGTAAAAACCAAAATTTTAAAGTGTAGTGGACACACAGCCAGACCACACACCATTTGCTAGGCCTGTGTCACACACGGCTAAGACATACGCCCATGTTTCTGCCCATGTAGATGAAAATAGACCATTTTAAAGCCACTTTTCTCACCTTTTTTATATCAACCTACACATAACATTTTAATACATCAAATAACCCCAATCAAACAATCAATACAAGCCAAAAATCATGTTTTAAACATAATATATATATCATCACAAGACTCAATTGGCTAAACATACCAAAATAACTCCATTCATTGATTTACCAAAATCTACTACTAAATACATGCATACAAACATATATTTATATATAAGTTATTCATAACCATAATTCAAATTTAGCACTTTTCCAATCCAACCCTATACATGCCATATAAACCATAAAGTGCATAAATAAATCTACCGGAGCAATATGGATAGTGTGAATGATGTGTTGATCCGATCCTTCGAACTTTTTAAAAATCTACAAAGAACATTAAACAACACAATAAGCTTAATGAAGCGCAGTAAGTTCATTGGCTTTAATATAAATCTTACCGAACATACAACAACAATTCATATAAGTAAACCATTCAATATATTATTCCTGCCAATCACAACTTCACTCCATGAATTCACTTATTTGAGCTCAACATTAATAATAACTAAATTCTTCCACAATAATTCTATATGGCACTTACCAATCTTTGTCAAATTAGAGAACGTCTTACGGATTTGAATACATCATAAACAGAAGTCCGAAAGCTGCATTGAAGCACATAAGTGCTAAAAGAAAACCCGTAAGGGTTAAACAGAAGCTCATAGGAACTGAACGGAAACCCATAAGGGTTAATATGAAGCTTAGAAAAGTTGAACTAAAACTCATATGATTTGGCTGAAGCTCCTGAGAGCTAAATGGAAAGCAAACATGAGAATTTGCAACAATTACGTGGGTAATTTACCGTCAATTTCTCTTTTATACTGAACGACTGTACTCAAACCTGTGTTCTGTTCCCTTTCAACACTTGATTCAATTTCGTAATTTTAACACATAATTTTATTTTCAACAAATGTTACAAATAAAAACAAAATATCATTCATCAATTAGCATATAACATTAAAATTTAACCATATGAACTTACCCAAGTTAAATTGTAAGTTTGTAGTAGTTAGGGACTATTCTGCTAGTTTCTCTTTTTCTCGTTGATCTACGGGCTCTTGATCTAAAATAAAAAATTATTCATTCATTAGCACATATTTCAATTCTAATTCACTTCACAATTTATACCTCTTAATTTTCAAAATTGCACAATTACCCTAAATTTTACCATTTTTACAATTAGTCCCTCACTAATTATCTCATCAAATAAGCTAATTTTTCTCAATTACAATTTTAACTAAATATCCTAAGCTATTACACAGCCTTTGATAAACAGATTTAATACAAAACCCTAAGTTTTAATCTTTTTCACAATTTAATCCTAAAATTAATTTCTATTAAAATTATTTGATAAAATCATCATATAACAAAATTAAAGCTTCAATTCTATGTTAATTCATCATAAACATCCAGACTCATCAATGGTAACTTTCAAAATTACCCATAAAATCAAAAACTAATGAAATATACAATTGGACCTAGTTGTAAAAATCTTAAAAACACAAAAATTTCAAGAAAAGAGCAAGAATTGAACTCACTTGTAGCAAAATATGAACAACCAGCTTTTATAGACCTTCTATGGTGTTTTTGGCTGAAGAAATGTCTAGATATTCCTTTAATTGCTATTTTATTTGTTTAATTTTGCAAAATTTCCAATTTTGTCCTTAGTTCACGTTATTTCTTTTATCTTTTCTACACTTATGCCGTTTCAGCTTCTTCACTTGGGTCAAATTACTCATTAAGTCCTTCTTATTTACTATTAAGCCATTTAATCACTATTTCTTTAATTAGCAAGTTTTGCACATTTTTCAATTTAGTCCTTTTTATTTAATTAACTATCTAAACATTAACATTTTTTTAACGAAACTTTAATACTAACTTAATAACTATAAATATTTACGGCTCGGTTTATGAAATCGAGGTTTCGATACCTCATTTTTGAAACCACTTAACCTAATAAATTCTTTTAAAACACAAATTACTAATCCAAAAATCTTTCTAAAATCACCCTTGACCCTTAAATAATAAATAATAAAAATTTCAAACTCGTCAAATTTAATGGTCTTGAACCACTATTTCCGACACCACTGAAAATTGGGCGGTTACAAGGATGGCCTAATCGGTCATGCCAAATAGTAAAAGTATGTGGTTCTACAAACTTCTTATTTGTAGTAAAATGTAACTCAATTGCACTAATATGTGTATAATATAAACCTGATGAAAAAACAAGTAGCATTTTCAAAGCATATTTATTTCCACATTCAACATTTTTAATAGATAGATATTCAATATTTTTTTCATTTATAGTCTCAATATGGTATCCATTAAGACTAATATTTTTAAAACTCAATAAATTTCTTTGAGACTTAGTGGAATATAAAGCATCATCAATGAAAAATTTTGTACCTTTAGGTAATAATATAATAGCTCTTCTGGAGCCTTCAATAAGTTTTGCACTATCCGATATTGTATTAACATGGGCATTACTTATTGTCAAATGAGAAAAATATTTTTTATCTTTGAGTATTGTATGTGTTATAGCACTATCTGCAAGACACATGTCTCCATTGATTTTGGGTCCATCAAAATTTTGTTGAATATTCATATTCTTCATAAAAACAAACAAAATATAATATGAGAAACATTGCAAATATTTATTAAATATATACATTATTCTTTATGCAAGAAAATAAATCATACATAAAACAACATAAAAATGTCAAAATAACATCAATTTTTCTAATTATTCTTAAAGAAATATGCCACATCTAGGTGAGTTATATTATTAAGGTCATTAAATTTATCACCCTCGTAGACATGGTCAGTTTTAGAATTATAGTGAATATCTTCATCTTTTGCCTCAATTTCATCATTTTAGGATATAAAATTTGTTTGCATATGCTTCTTCTTTTTAATAGATGTTTGATAAAGTTTCACTAAATGCTCAAACGTACGACAGGTACGTGACCAATGCCCTTTCATACCACATCGGTAGCATATGTTCTCAACAATATTTAAAGGATTATTTTGACCACTTCTTTCTTGTCTTTCATTGTTATTCTTTTTCTGTTGGTTAGAAGTATCATTGTTATAACCCCTATGATAACGATTACTAATACGTCCTCGACCACGTCCCCCATTACGTCCACAACCATGGTCGTGACCTCTATATTTTCTATTTTCATAATTATTATGTACTGCTACGTTCACATCAGGGAATGGTACAGAACTAGTGGGACAAATTCTATAATTTTTCATCAACAGCTCATTATTCTGTTCAGCCACCAAAAGGCATGAAATCAATTCAAAATACATTTTTAAAACCTTTTTCACGATATTGCTGCTGCAGGAGCACATTAGTAGTATGAAAGGTTGAAAATGTTTTCTCTAACAAGTCCTCATCAATTATGTTTTCTCCACATAATCTTAATTGAGAAATAATTTTGAAAAGTTCTGAATTGTATTCACTTACAGTCTTAAAATCTTGCAACCATAAGTGTATCCAATCATTATGAGCTTTTGGGAGTATCACCGTTTTCTGATGGTCAAATCATTCTTTTAAAATTTTCAACAACTCAATAGGGTCTTTCACAGTGAGATATTCCATTTTCAATCATTCATGTAGATGATGAAAAATAAAAATCATTACTTTTGCCTTGTCTTGATTAGATGCTTCTTTATTTGTAGATATAGTATTTCCTTAATGTAACATCCCTAACCCATATACGTCGCCGGAATAGGGTTACGAAGCATTACCGGAGTTTACAGGTCAAACAGATGGAAAATTTCAAACACTCATATCATATAATATTAAGATCAGAACCAATCAAACTCATATATATTGTCCCTAATTTGAGTCATCGAGGCCCAAAATACGCACTAGAAACAAGTCGGGAAGGGAATTTTTCGGAATGTATTAAAAATTTTCAAAGCTGCAGGGTTGACATGGTCGTGTGACCAGGCCGTGTGACTCACAAGGCCAGGAGACATGCCCGTGTCTTAGACCGTGTGGGCATTCGAAATAGGGACACACTAGCGTGTCCCAGCCCGTATCCGTGCACGTATAACTTTCTGATTTAGGTCACACGGTCAAGCCACACGCCCGTGTGTTAGACCGTATGCCTTTTCGAAATGGCCTTGCACACCCGTGTGATAGCTGTGTGGACTCAAAATGTACCTTAAACAACAAGTTTACCATTCCCTGTAAGCTTGGACTTTAAGCAACTCAAAAATCATTCGTTTAACCAATTTATAACACAATCAAGCACATCCAAAACATGTCAAAACAATCATCCTAGGTATCTAACTAATGTACCCTCATTGATACCACAATTATATCATCAAAGTATCAATTTAATCCAAATTTATAAACATACCAATTTCAATCCATTTTTGCCTAAATCATGAACACCTAAACATCAATTTAACGTACCATAATAAGGCTTTAAAACACAAACACATGCTTATACGTATATATGCCAATCAATATTAAACTTATAATCTCATTTACAATCAATTCACAAAATAATTATTATTTAGACACCTTAGGTACATGCCGACACAAAAGATAGACATCACCACATTTGAGTTAGAGATCGTTGTTGAATGCTAAATCAACGATCAAAAAGTTAAGTACTTAACCTGTGCACGAAAAACAAAACCGTATGCTAAGTAAAACTCAGTGGTATTTCTATAATATGAATATTTAAAGACAAAACAATATAATATGCACATATTAATTATTGGCACAATTGAATATTTAAAACCACATTTATCCAGACAATGACATTAGCCATGCATTACTAAATTCATGAATACAACATTATATACCATACTCAATTTTCATCACTCGCTATATATAATAGCTTTCCATAATTTGTTCACATATCATTTAAACAATGGCACTATCCATTCCACATTTAATTCATGAGTATATAACTCATGTATTCCATGTATTTACAACATATTTCACATTTTATATTCAATTCACTATCTCAATTCCATTTCTCATACCATGCCATTTCAATATCAATTATAAAACTTTAATTACATGTTTACCTCTATTAACACGACTCAAACTCGAACGGATATACGAATCCAACCAACACACCAGTTTGGCACCCAATGCCTAATTGGATAATTTGAAGTAACAAATTGACACCCAGTGTCTCATCGAATAAATCCGAAGTAGTAAATTGACACCAGTGTCTTATCGGTTGAACCAATGTAAATTGGCATCCAATGCCTCATCGACTCGAAGTTGAATAAATCCCTGAACTCTTTCAATCCTATGGCATGACATCTATATCTGACTCAGCCTGATACAATTAATAGGGTTTAATTTCACGTTTCAAAAACAACCAATATCCAATATAATTTTTTTTTATAGTCACATATACACATGAATTCAATTCAATTCAAATAATCAATACAATCATAATATATATACCAATCCAATCAATTTCCATCAACTTTAATTCAATTTAATATCAAAATGCCAAATACTCACCTCAACCACTTACCATAAGCATTAAATCAAAATACAACAATTAATAACTAGATTCGGATTATAGAAATACAAACCAGAAATTTTGAGCTATTCGACGTCAACTTTATCTTTCCCTTTTTTGGTCGAAGATTCAGGTACGATGTTAGCTACGAAATTAAAATAATTAAAATTCATCAATACAACACAATTCAATTTCATATTGAATATTTCAATTTTTACTCAATATTTGCCTAATTTTCAATTTAGTCCCTAAACGAGGCTAACTTTATTTCTTTGCAATTAATCCTATATTTTCACACAAATTTCACTTTAAACTAAATTTAACTCCCTATTTTCACTTAAATCCCTAAATTTTGAATTTTCACAATTTAGTCCCTATTATTCAAAATTTACAATTTATTCCACAATTTAATCCTTTTTAACTTTTAGCTTAAAAATATATCAATTTAATCCTTAATACTAAAATTATTCAACATTAGCAGCACTTAAAAACTCAATAATTTTTAAAATTTTGATATGGGTCGGGTAATATTTAACACTAGGATTCCAAAAACATAAAAATTACAAGAAAATAGACTAAATTGACTAACCAATTGAACTTGGAAACTTTGATTCTTTCTCATTCCTTTCTTTCCCCTTTTTCTTTTCTTTTTGTTTCTTTTAGCCTTCTTGACTTTCTTATTATTATTTTTACTCATTTACTTATTATTATTATAATAATATAATAAATATACTTAAATATTAAGTAAACATATTTTATTAATATATACATATGTATATTAAATTTACACATGTAATCACTAATAATGTTTAATTACTTTTTTAGCCCTTTTAATAATTTTTAATCTATAATTTATCTTTCACACTATAGGCAATTTAGTCCTTATACCTAATTACTTTTAATTCATGCGAATTTACTTAACCAAAACCTAATTAACTACACAACTAACTTCGTAAATATTTTCGATTTACGGGAACAGAGTCTCGAGAATGCACTTTTTGACACCCTTGACTATCGGGTCGTTACACTAGACATTTAGCATCTAGGTAAATTTCAGCATCTAACACCCATGACAAATAATTCTTGCTTGTCTAAGGCCGCAAATTCAAGTTTGGCAAGATTTGACATTATAATCACTTGAATCAAAATAAAAAATATTAATAAAATAATAAGCATTTTCAATCGTAAAATAATTCAATTATATATATACCAAATTTGCTAAATAGTAATACGTATGTCAAATATTGGCATAGAGAGGAATAGTCATAAATAACTTAACACAAGTTACATTAATTGAAATTTCTTTTAATACAAAAAAAAGTATATATAATAATTATTATTAGATTTGAGTTGTAAAAATAAATGTGCAAATGTTACTCAAAGTAAATATTTCATCCAGAAAATAAAATAGAAGAATTATGAAAATATGTATACCGTATATAGTTTAACGGGAGTTATACGGACAAATTATATAAAGTCGAAATAACATGAACTTCATTATAAACTCTAAGAAGTTCGTGCTGATAACGTGTTATAAAACAATCAAAGTAAAAGAACACTTAACGTAAACGAAGAATTTTATCGTATCTTCTTTTCATTTACAAAAGAGTTCTATATATAAGCCATTAACATTCAATGCAACATAAACAAATGAAGCTTATTTATCTGCTTCATTAACAACATCTTTAATAATGAATGGGGGGTTTAACTCATTACTTTCATAAATATTTAAAGGTTATAGACATCCATTTAATGTATTTACAACATGTTCATCTTTTCTTTTTTTTTTTATACTTATTATGTACTATGTTCTTTTTTCTATTCTTATTGTTGTTAAAACTTCTAAAATTTTCATTATCATTATTAACATTTTCAAGGTAGGTGCTTTTTTGTTATCATTACACATTATGCCTCATTTGGTTACTTAGTGTAATAATATGAGAAAAAAATTTATTTATTACGTATATATTATAATAGTTAGATATAAAATAAAAAATATTTAGAAAAAATTAAACTTGAAATGAGAAAGATAAATAATAGCTCTAGTAAAAGATGAAATCTCTTCAAAATAAACGAAAATTTTTCAATAAATCATAAAAGTGACTAAATATTCTCAATTAAATTAATTTATTAATAGCTCATATACTAAAACATTTGTAAAAAATAATGCTCCACCATAACATCAGTAGCGTAATATATGGGTCAAGGTTTTAGCACATTCGGAAAATCACCATAATCATTTCTCTTATTTCTGCTGTTAAGGTACTAACCTTTGTCTCTGGAATCTAATTTATGATTGCATGGCTTTCTTGAAAAGATTTAAGCAATACATGACGAAGCACACATTTAGGGAGGGAAATAGACGTGCAAACTCACTTGCCCAATTAGGAAGGAATTTTCCTTGCCTCCGACTGCAAATGTTTATATTTTAATTTATTGCATGTTTATACTTCACCTAATAATGTTAAGTCTATTTTTCTTGACTAGACTAATAGGGTGTTGTTGTATTATACTCTTTACTAAATTTTACGTTAATAAAGTTCTATTGAAGAATGATTTAAATTTTTGTTAAAATAAAATACAAGTAGTAAGAGAGGGGATCTATGAGGGCGAAAGTCGTAACCCATTGTAGATCTCCAATAAGTAAGATATTGGGTTGGGGTCGCAACGAGGGTGCGAAGGCCGGCTCCTGCGGTATGGTATAGGCTGCACAAATGAAATCTGTATAGAATTATACTACCTCTATTTGATATTGATTAGAATAAGATGTTTTAACTTACTACATTACTTCTATTTGATTTTGACTAGAATCCTACAAATAGATGTAGTCGTCTCTCCTTTTGTATCATTCAGATATCTATTTGTTATTTTTCTTCCTTTTCTTTGCGATACATAGCCGTTATCGACATTCTATTATCACAAGTTAGTTTTCCTACCAAAATAAACATTGTAGATGAGAAGTAATAATATTTCAAATTAGTCACAATGAGCAAATTAAACTCATGATGTAATAACAATAGACTAATGTTTTTGGAATTGGATCGATGGTTGAATCAGTTAGACCATCGATCATCCATTCGGTTCAAACAAATAAAATAAAAAATTCAAAAAATATTAAATTTTTTTTTCTAAGTTTTGTTTCAACTAATTTAACTATAAATTCAATTGTTTTCTGCACGATTTATTTTGATTTAAGGGTTAATTCATTTTTATCACTCTTCAAACCGATAATTCAATTTTCAATATGATTCAATTTGGATAATAATGCAAAAGACACTGGTTGAAATCAAATATTTGTTGACACCAAATCCCTAACCAATATCCCTAAATAACTTTTTCCCTCTCATCTACTTAAAAAAAAGGGCAATTTACCAAAAATACCAATTTTAAAAAAAATTACGAAAAAGGGCCGAAAATTTCATTATTTACTGAAAAGGGCCATTTTCCCACAAAATGCGTCAACGTCAGCGCGTTTTGTGGGGATAAAATGCCACATCAGCCAAAAATGCGTCCTTGAAGGCACGCTTTGCTGACGTGGCAAAAACACTCCCCCAAGGACGCGTTTTAGCCCATCTTTTTTTTTAAAACTATTCTCGAATTTTTAAAAAATTTACGAGAATAAACCTTTATAAAGGCTCAAAGTGACAACACCATTTTTTTAAGGTGTTATCAATTAATAAGGAAATATAACTTACAAAGGGAATCTTTATCTAGACCCAAAGTCTCATTTCCCTTATTTTTTTGAGAAAAATGGGATATGAGATATGTGTATATATAAACTCATGAATAGTTTTGCAGCTTGTTCCTAAGCAATGTAGGATTCTTTCCTCTTTTAACTAACAACATGAGATGAAATGCTACACTATATTTGATATTTTTTACTTAGAGTTTAAATTTTTTTACAAAAAGTTAACATTTGTTACATTATAAATAAAACTTTTAAACTCTATAAGTAAAAAAATATAAAATATAAAATTAGTATGGTAAAATATTAAAAAATAAATATTTAAAAAATTACTAATAGTTGAGTGATCATTTTGTAAGTTTTTATAATTCGATAGCTAAAAAATATAGTTAAGTGACTATTAATGTAATTTAATCTAGATATAAAATATGAAAAATAATTATTATATTTTATGTATATTATATATTTCTATAAAAAAAACTTATTTAACATAATTATATACTATGTTTAAAGAGATTATCTATCTAGTCAAAATATATCTGAAATAAATAATGAAAATTAAATTAAATTAGAATTAAAAAATTAATTAGTATAGTAAAATATTAAAAATAAATAAATATTTAAAAAGATATATCAATTTTTTAAAATTACAAAAAAAAATATTTGAGTACCAAATACTCACCATTTATTTATTAATCAAACATTCATAATATAAAATAAAATAAATAAATAAAATTAAAAGTATAACTTCTAAATTTAAATAATGGAAAATTATTTTAAAAATTAGAATTGCATTGATATTAACTTCAAATATTTAAAATTGAATAGAAGATTATTGCATGTAGAAGTTTTATATGTGCAATTTGTTCTCTTTTTTTTAATAGTTTTTTGTATATGTTAACAATTCTAAAATGCAATAAGATTAAAGATCTCAAAAGATAATTTTATAATATAAGAAAATATTAACAAAATATACAAAAAATTAAATATAGCGTAGCCTTTAATCTCATGTTGTTAGTTAAAAGAGGAAGGAATCCCACATTATTTAGGAACAAGCTGCAAAACTATTCATGAGTCTATATATACACTTATCTCATATCTCACTTTGCTCAAGAAAATAAGGGAAATGAGACTTTGGGTCTATATAAAGATTTCCTTTGTAAGTTATATTTCCTTATTAATTGATGACACCTTAAAAAAAATAATGTTGTCACTTTGAGCCTTTATAAAGGTTTATTCTCGTAAATTTTTAAAAAATTTGAGAATAGTTTTCTTTTTTAAAAAAACACGGGCTAAAACGCGTCCTTGGGGGAGCGTTTTTACCACGTCAGCAAAGCGTGCCCTCAAGGACGCGTTTTTGGCTGATGTGGCATTTTATCCCCACAAAACGCGCTGATGTGGACACGTTCTGTGGGGAAATGGCCATTTTCTGTAAATAATAAAATTTTCGGCCCTTTTTCGTAAATTTTTTTAAAAATTGGTATTTTCTAGTAAATTGCCCTAAAAAAATGATATAAATGAAATTAGGATGACGACTATATGATAAATGTAAATTAAAGGGTAAACTATACAATTGGTCACTCAACTTTAAAATTTCTAATTTAGGCACTAATGTTTGAATTTGTTCATGTTTAGATCACTTGTTAAATTGATAATGGAAAGTCTTTTTTAACTCGTATAATAACACATTTAGTCCTCAATACTTATATATTCTACCAATTTAATCATAATTCTAAATAATTCAACAAATTTAACCATTGATATTTATAAGTTCTATCAATTTGATTCTCAAACTTCCTAGTAAAAGTTTTCAGCTTTTAAAATAAAGGTATTGCACGTCTATAAATTTGTAAAACCCCAAAAAGAAAAAGAAAACTTCTTTCAACTAACAAGCTATTTTCTGAGCTAATTTCTAATACCAATGAGTTTATCTTGAAACATTATTTCCTTTTTTTTTAATTTTTTTCATTAATTTTCTTCTAAATATTGTATTTTATAACCCTTTGATTGATAACATTTTGGCTAAAGAAAATGGAAAAAACTTTTAAAAAAAAATACTTTAGATTTACCATTGTTGTTAACAATATGATATCTCCTTCAAGATACATAGAAATAGTTCTCGAAGTTGGAACTTGGAATTGAAAATTAATTACAGAGTTAAAAAATATAGCTTTGAAAAATTTAATTGTTCAAATTAATAATTATATAAGAAAAAAAATTATGAACATTTAATTTTTTATAAGAAGAATATGTGAAAGAATTAATTTAATTTCCTTTTATTACATTGATAATGCTTTTTTTTTAATTTTATAAATGGATTAAGAGATGATTATGTGTTTTATTGATTTTTAATTTTTAAATTAATAAGCAATAAATATCATAATAATATGATTTAATGTCAAAACTATTTACCAAATTAATTAAGTAAAAACTAAAATTAGACCAGTAAGAGGAAAATTATTATTTATAAAATTTTATTATATATTATATTTCTAAGGTTTGTATTTTTTTTACTATTTTTAAAAGTGGTTAGTTAATCTCTGATATTAACTTTTTAAAATATATAGAAAAAGAGGGTTATATATCGAATTTGATAATTTAACTATAAATAAAATAATTAATAGATATGGAATGTATTTGTTCTAAAAGTTGAATGTTTTGGTTAGAAAATTTAAGGATCAATTTGATAAAATTTATAAATATAAAAGATTAAATTTATGAAATTATTCAAAATTAAATGCAAATTAATATGAAATAAGTATTAAAGATGGGCAAAACACTCAATAATACCAAAAAATTTATTTAATAATGGAAAAGGGCCGGTTTGAAAAATATTTACAGGAAAGGGCCGTTTCCCCCCAAAACGCGTCCACGTCAACGCGTTATGGGGGGAAACGACAGCAAAGCACGCCCCTGGGGACGCGCTTTAGCCTGTATTTTAAAAAAAAAAAACTATTCTCGAATTTTTAAAAAATTTACGAGAATAAACCTTTATAAAGACTCAAAATGACAATACCATTTTTTTCAAGGTGTCATCAATTAATAAGGAAATATAACTTACAAAGGAAATCTTTATATAGACCCAAAGTCTCATTTCCCTTGTTTTCTTGAGCAAAGTGGGATATAATATATGTGTATATATAGACTAATGAATAGTTTTGCAGCTTGATCCTAAACAATGTGGGATTCCTTCCTCTTTTAACTAACAACATGAGATGACATGCTACACTATATTTGATTTTTTCTTTTTTACAAAACAATTTCTCTTTTTTTATATTTTGTTAACATTTCTTATATTATAAAAAACAAGAAACAAAACAACTAAAATATATTTTTTGCAAATCTACTTATAATTATAATTATAATTATATTATTATTTATATTATATTCATATTATTTATATTGTATTTAATAGCAGTATAAATTATTATTTATATTATATTATATTTAATAGAGTAGAAGTCTCGAGTCTTTTTCTACCAAAAAAAATGTTATTATTATTATTATTAATTTTAATTTATAATTGAATTTAAAAATAGTATGAAATTTAAGTTGATTTTTATTAAATATAAGAGTACCTTAATTTTAGTTTGTATCTGACTATAAAAGTAAAATTCGATTAAGCTCAAATTAAAATTTTCAAACATTAATTACAAATTGACCGTGATTAAAGTTTTCGCCTACTACTCAAATGAAATAACTTTAAACTTTATCCTCCCTTCATATTTATACTGCATTCTAAAAAAAAAAATCATATTTATAAACATTTAATTGTTATTCAGGGATTTCGATTATTTGATTATTGTTTTCAATGCACTGTTTTGTTAACTTAAAAATTAATTAATTATTTTACAAGTATTTTTTTGTAATATTTTTTTAAGAAAATACTTAGTAAAATTTGTTAATGGAAAAGCTAAAAAACTTAAGCAGGCATCAAAATACCTATCACCCTTAAATTAGCTCCATACCTAATACTAGCGTTTGATTCAGTTATATAAAATTTGATTTTTTTTTCAGTTGTTACTAAAATACATTTAATTCAAGTTGAAAAATTATAATATATACAATCGAATTGAATCAAATCGAATCGAATTTTATTTTATTTTTTATTTAATTTAATATCAATTTTAATTCATAGTAATCAGGTGGGAGCTGCTCTATACTATTATATACTACACCCAACAAACCGAGGTGGTATAAATCGATGGGCAAAAGTTTGATGTAGTAATATAATTATAATTAGATTTGCAAAAAATATATTTGAGTTTTTTTGTTTCTTGTTTTTTATAATATAAGAAAATGTTAACAAAATATACAAAAAGAGAAATTGTTTTGTAAAAAAAAAAATCAAATATAGTGTAGCATGTTATCTCATGTTGTTAGTTAAAAGAGGAAGGAATCCCACATTGTTTAGGAACAAGCTGCAAAATTATTCATGAGTTTATATATACACATATCTCATATCCTACTTTGCTCAAGAAAATAAGGGAAATGAGACTTTGGGTCTATATAAAGATTTCCTTTGTAAGTTATATTTCCTTATCAATTGATGATAAGGTGTTGTCATTTTGAGCCTTTATAAAAGTTTATTCTTGTAAATTTTTAAAAAATTTGAGAATAATTTTTTAAAAAAAATATGGGCTAAACGCGCTTTGTGCCACCTCAGCAAAGCGCGTCCACGTAGGCGTGTTTTGTTGAGCTGGCACAAAGCGCGTCCCCAAGGGCGCGCTTTGCTATCGTTTCCCCCCAAAACGCGCTGACGTGGATGCGTTTTGGGTGAAAACGGCCCTTTCCAGTAAATACTTTTTAAACCGACCTTTTTTCGTTATTAAATAAATTTTTTAGTATTATTGAGTGTTTTGCCCATTCAAGATTAAATATATTATTCTACCAATTAAAATAGATTTTCCGTAATCAATTTTAAGGAAGGGATATTCAAATTTTAATAAAAATTTTTAGTTGATACCCAGTTTACCCTAAATTAAACAATTTTTCTCTTTTTCTTTTTGATAACTCGGAGCTTCCATTTTCATTAGCTCAGGTTGTAGCGAGTTTTCTACCTTTGCTTCGCCATGGACGACATCCCACCCTATCCCCCAATTGATCCAACCACCTTCGACCTCATTGTCATAGGCACCGGCCTTCCCGAATCCATCATAGCCGCCGCCGCCTCTACCGCCTCTAAATCCGTCCTTCACCTGGATCCCAATCCCTTCTATGGTTCCCACTTCTCCTCTCTCCCTCTTGCCGATCTCCCCGCCTTTCTCTCCTCCCACTCGACCTCACCATCACCACCACGCTCACCTTCTTCCGACGACCCTAACGATTTTTCTCTCTTGGAATTTGCTACTCGTCCTCTCTATTCCTCTATCGATATCTCCACTTTTTCTCCTAACCTCCTTGATCAACACTCTAGAAAGTTCAACCTCGATGTGGCTGGACCTAGGGTTTTCTTTTGCGCCGACAAATCTATTGAATTGCTACTAAGAACTGGAACCAACCAGTACATGGAGTTCAAGAGTGTTGACGCCACTTTCGTTGGGGACAACAAGGGCAACCTCTGGAGTGTGCCGGATTCCAGAGCTGCCATATTCAAAGACAAGAGCCTGGGACTCGTGGAGAAGAACAAGTTAATGAGGTTCTTCAAGTTGGTGCAGGGACACTTGGCTGGCGAGCAAGACGTCAAGATTTCCGAAGAAGATTTGCAGAGTCCGTTTGTTGACTTCTTGAATAAAATGGGATTGCCGCCCAAAATTAAATCGTCTGTTAGTCACAACTTTTTTCGTTATTTAATTTTATTTTAATTTTCCCATCTCTAGTTGCCTCCTCATTGATTCAGTCTTAGGCGTGATTCTCAACCGCTTTTGATTTTTTTTCTTGTCTTTACAGGTTTATATTGTATGCTATAGCAATGGCGGATTATGATCAAGAAGATACCGGAGTTTGTAGAGATTTGCTCAAGACAAAAGATGGGATCGATCAGTTGGCTTTGTATAATGCATCTATTGGCAGGTTAACTTTTATTGTTTCTGTTTATTTTTCTAGTCAAGCCTTCAACTAAAGTTCAAAAATTTTCAACATCATGTTGAAATTTGAATAGAAACTTATTATATCAAATTGTGGTCTATATTTATGTTCAATGAAATTATTTATTGTCTTTAGGTTTCAAAATGCATCTGGGGCTTTCTTATATCCTGTCTATGGGCAAGGAGAACTGTCACAAGCTTTTTGCCGTCGTGCTGCTGTCAAAGGTTGCCTTTATGTAAGTTCTGACGAGGAGAGAATTATTTTCTTTGATAATTTTGAATGCAGTTATTGATGCATTTTCTACTGTTGTAGTTTTTATATATATCATGACATGTTAACCTGATTTTGTGTTTACATCTATTTGGCCTGATATATTTTTTACCAACTGCTTTTAAGTAAAATGAGTGGATTCAGTTGCTTGATATTTAAATGCTAAGTTGTCTACTATTTCTGCTAACGATTTCCTTAAATTGATGTTTATCTGTGGATAAACTCCAGAAGAAAGTAACAGTGGTTTTTTAGCTAAAAAGGTATAGGAATTGCCCTGAGTTATCTATCATTTCAGAGTACCTACTGGCAACTACAGTTCATTCAAATATCCTCCTATGTCCTAATTGGATAGACATAAAAAGAGTTTATCTGATATAGTTCTCCTCAGTCATATTCACCTCCTCTATGAGTTGGTTGAAGGCATTTGACATCTTTGAGATACCCAACACCAAACAGCAATAGAGTAGTTCCTAGCATTAACTGTGTGACCAACAACCTGACTTTACATGAGATTATAATGTTTTAGCATAAAATTATGCTAATCCATTTGAATAAACATGACACAGGTATTGCGTATGCCGGTTACTGCATTGCTTGTAGACAAGGTATGGAAGCATAAGCCAGACTAAATTATGCTAGATATTTGTTATTCTAATCAGACTGTGAATGACGTTAAGGTAAAGAACTTCATGTTTTTCCCTTGAAAACTTCTCAGGATACCGGGTGTTATAAAGGTGTTAGATTAGCTTCAGGTCAGGATATATTCAGCCAGAAACTGATCCTTGATCCGACCTTTAAGGTAACATTACCATTAGGATCATCCCCGCCACTTCCACTGAAAGAAAAGCTTCCCTTTTTCAGTCTGAAGGATGATAAAGGAAAGATAGCAAGGGGAATATGCATCACAAAGACTTCTTTGAAGCCTGATATATCGAACTTTTTGGTTGTATATCCTCCAAGATGTAAGATCGGTTTCTTTTGCTTTTGTTGAAGATAAGAAACAAAGAAAAACTAGTAACTTTTTTTTTTTTTTTGCTTCCTCCTAGCATTGTTTCCTGAGCAGGTTACTTCAATCAGACTTCTCCAAATAGCTAGCAATTTGGCTGTTTGTCTGCCAGGCATGTAAGTTCCATTTAGTTTCTGAAGAGGATTGGTTTTATCTTCTCTCTGTTTGTTTTTACGTTGATGAATTTTATCAACTGTTATCTTTTCACTTCCTTGTTGAGCTGCTTTTCCTGTGGTTACTTTTGAATTCTGCGAGAAACTGTTTACCTAGCATTTAGTTGTATTGTCTTTCAGACATTAAAAGCTCAATTTATGGTTTTATTGATAATTAAGTGAATAGAGAAACTTTACCATTAGAATTATTTTTATCGGTTGATGTTTTCTGTTCTTATGCATAATACATAGGATGGAGTAATTTGAGTCTATTTGCTTAAGTCATGAATGTAAGTATTTCTCCCTGTTCCATTCAGGTTTGTGTTATATATCTCAGCATTATGTAATGATGATGATCAAGGAAAGAAGTTAATTCATGCAGTCATGAACACGCTTCTTACAGTTCCTCTAGATTCTGAAAGTAGTGCTGCAGTTCAAAGTGAGACTGCAGAAATTGGTAGTGCAGTTCAAGATGAGACTTCAGAAAGTAGTTCTGGAGGTCCAAGTGATTCTGGAGAAGAAAAACCTACTCTACTTTGGAGTGCGTTGTATAGTCAGGAGCTAACTTTGGTATGTTTCTTATGATCGCTTTTCTTATGTGTATCTTCTTAGTTACTAATATTTTGGTATTGCGACTTTGGGCCTCTGTTTTTGATTCGATCCTGCCTCAGTGTTGAGTCGAGTCGTATTAGTTGCCCGATCTTAAAATCAAGTAAGAACAGGTTGTTTGCAAAAATAGGTTTTAAAATAAGGATGATAGGTCGAAACAAAGTGGTTGGGAAATGGTTAAGGTAGCAAAGGAAATGGATTCGGCTAAGGCTAAGGTTGAACCAACACAATAGGCTATGTTGACCCGAGACCTATGGTAGCACTTAGGGGAATAAGGTGATGGAAATATTAAGGATAAATCAAAGAACCTTGACCTGCTATCTATGAAAGATAGGAACCACAGGTATAGGTGAACGCCACACTTAACAAAGTGACAAGTTCGAAGAAAGACGTGATTGACGCCACAAGAGTTGTCTCGATAAGTCAATTCAGTCTAAAGGGAACAATGAGAGTTTGAACACTCACAAAGTAAGATGATATTCATCAAATGATCAAAAGTCCTTACAAAATGAAATGAGCTAAATATTTATAGCCATTACATGAGATAGCCGAATAGGCATTTTAGTGAGCTGAATGGACAGCAATTAACAGCTTAAGGAAGCTGAAATTTCCTTGTAGTTTCCTAGAATGTCCTTGGAAGCTTCCTAGCTGATGGAATTAAGTGTTGAGCTGTACTTGAGGTTCGGCCAAGAGGGAAGAACAAGCTTAATTGTGCTGTATTGATTAGCTGAACAGCCTTGAGTAGCTTAATAGCTTCTTGAGTTCTTCAATGGCCAATAGGTGTGAGAGGCCAAAAATGAACAGACCCTTAGGTGTGAATGCACTAAACCGAATGGCCATTCCATGTGAAAAGGATCTCCAGCCATGTGAAAGCTTTCAAGCTGCTTTGGAGAGCTGGACGGTCAGCTTGGAAGAAGAAAGCATCAGCTCTTTTGGCCCTTGGTGTCCACGAAGAAGTGCTGGCCATATCAATCATCAGCTGTCCGTGTTCATGCCGCCCCATACATGTACCTAAAACAAATTTAAGCAATTAAATTAGCTTAATACATCATAAAGCCGGCTGCAGCTAGGACAAATTTAATCAATTAAATTCGGCCGGACATATTAAATAGCAACATGAAAGAAATTTGTTCTAGACTTAACACATTAAAAGTAGCTAATAATTATGTATGAACTAAGGCACATTTAAACTTAACTAAAATGTCCAGAATTTGACACATATTATTTGAGCTGAATCTAACTATATTAACTAACTTAATTAAATAGCTAAGTTTATTCCAGCAGCTTAAAATGCATAAAATAAAATGAAATAAAATCAAGCTCAATGAGCTAGGATCAAGTCGATTTGAGCTCCATTGAGCTGGATCGAGATAAGTCAGCTTGCAAGAGGTTGCAAACTACACTTGGTGAGCTGGTCCAAGAATGATCAATGAGTCCGGCCACCTCTTCTCCCCAAGCTTGATCTATGTAGCTCGTTATAGCTTCTTGGAACGTCTTAGTTCAGGATCAAGTGATGGGACTCAAAGGAAGCTCAATGGGGTCGGCAGCTAACTCCCCGGCTAAGCTCGCATCAGTTTTGTTGTGCTTCTTCTTCTTCATTTTTTTAAAGAATAATCATGTTACCTTTTCCAGAAATCTTTTAACACTTGGGACATGGTTTTAGAGGGATGATACGATCTGCCTAACAGTTGTTAGGACTTGGAGTTTTGTTAATGTGCTGTGTTGATTGTAGTGCCCTTTTCAACAGAAATATATTTTGTTTTCAGGGTCAAGTTGATTTTATCTGTTCAACTCCCATGCCAGATGGTAAACTGAACTACAATGATCTCATAGATACGACTTTTAAGGTACTCAGTTTGCTAATGTTCATGAAATTTAAAATTATATTCTATATGAGTGTGCTATGTTTATAATTCTTCTGGCACAATCTCTATACATACAATTATCCTGTAGGGGTTGCTTTATTTGATCTTTTTATGTGCGATCTTTGTTCTTTGGGATGAAATTTCAGATTCACTCATGCTACATTTGGTTTCTAGTGTAATAACATGAGTAAAAAGCATATTTAACACATATGTTCTAAAATAGTTAGACATAAAATAAAGAAGAATTAGTACAAAATTAAACATGCAATTAGAAAGATGAGTAAAAACTCTTGTAAAAAAAAAAAGTCCTCTTCAATGTAAGTGAAAAGTTTTCATTCTCTTTGCTATAAACAAGTCATATGAGTGGCTAAAAGTTACCAATTGTGATTAGTTTATAGCAAACCAATGACTAAAACATGTGAAAAAAATAATAGTCCAACCAAATGTAGCATCGAAGTTAAATGAAACGTTAACTGTACTGAATTACAGATGTTTTAACATTTCTTATTGCTGATTGGAATGTATTACTGGTTGTGGAATATGATAGATATTTCAGGAGATTTACCCCGAGGAAGAATTCTTTCCGGAGACATCCTTAGAGAATCCTGAGGGTGATGGTGATGCTTCTCCGGAGACATAAAGATTTACTGAATGGAATATAATCTCTACCCAATGGAGCATCTAACAATCCAGATCCTTTTCCAAGACTGTGGTTAAGTGATTGGAGGATGCCGTTATCAAATGATGTATTTGAAGTGGTGATGAAAAAAGGAAAGGAATTTGAGAGGACATTGTGGTTTACGGATTTTGACTTGGTTTCCCATGTATAAACTTGTGTTGTATCCGACTTTTACTAGTTGTATTTTGGTCGGATTTTTTGCTACTTTTACAGGTCTGATGTAACAGTAAAAAAACAATTTCCCCCGCGAAGTATGAAAGAGTAGCAGGGGCAGTTATGAGGTTATTTAACACATTCGCATCCTGTGGAATTACTGTAAATGAAATGGTTGGCACTTCTAATATTAGCATTTCGAGGAGATGATGGTCTCCGGTTCTCTCGAATCCTTGAAAATGCATAAATACAGAAACATAGTGATGCGTCTTATTACACTCTCGACGTGAATGATTGCTATATTATTTTGTGTTCTTATTCAGGAGATACATAACAAGTTCACTACTTGCAAATGCATCACATTTTGGGACTCCCTTTCTGATCAATAACTTGGTCTCACACTGAGGCGAGAAGCCAGTTTCTGACCCAAAGATTTGTCAGCCTGTAGCCACACAAGATGATTATCATGATTATTATGAAGGCGAAAGATAATTAGCATGTTGTGGGTGTTTGTATAAAATAACAAAAAGATCAAAGGATGAGAGTCCCATCTGCGACCAGTATGAGATCCAAATGCTGCGGATCTCATATGTGACCCTGGGATCAGACAAGGCCTCAATCCAGCGTTTAACAAAGCGTTCTTGCCTGAGACACAACCAAAATGGCATTATATTCTATATGTCAATGAATGTATAAAGAAATGAAGCAATTTCACATTTCCTATCCGAATAAAAAAGAAGACCTGTCTGGTGCAAAGGATCTGTATCTTTCCCCGGGCTGCTTAAAGTTGTTCTCCTTCTCAATAATGCACTGTGACAATACAATAGTTGAGAATGTCGGAAAATTTGGACATTACATATATAATAAGGATAATTACATGTTATTATCTACTATCATGATAGGTTAGCCCAAATTAAAAGTGATCTAATTTGGTTAGAATTTTATTGGGCTTTTAATTATTAAATAAAGTATGAGATAAATATGTGTAGATACTCTTCTAATCAAATTCTAATTAATGATGGGCATATTAGAATTTGATTAGAACTAATATGCTAATGTTATAAATATTAGGGTTATGGTCCCCAAATTACACACAAGATGTCTTTTCTAATATCCCATCATTAGGAAAGAGAGAGCATATATTCTTTGAATTTCTTGTGTGCTAATTTGGAAGATCAAATCCCCAAGATCCAGCAAAACTTCAAGAAATTCATGGATTCAGGTACGCTTTTCTGCATTTAGTTTTATTGTTCATTTATTCTTGATGATTTGACATGATAGATCCTGGTTTATTTAATTTAACTTTAGATTTATTTTACAAATCTAATAAGTGGCATCCGAGCTTTGTCATGTTGAATCATTGAGAAAGAATTTATTCTTTATGAATTTGATATTTTAATTATATATTATATTGAATCTTTGAGATTCTTGATAATTTTGGGTTTTGATTCTTTAAATAAAGTTTTAAGGTTTTATAAATATAATCTAGTTTGATATTTGCAAGGCACGTGATTATTATTTTAATCCTATATGACATTCAAAAATATATATATAAAAATATATATAGAAATTGATTCATACATATGTTTTGTTATATAATATATGCATGCTTTGATTGGTTTAATGCATGTTTTGGAAATATATATATATAATTATCTTTCAATTTGATTGAAAGATGAAATTAAGGTAAATATTTTGAAACAAATAAATTCATATTTTGGCTTTTAAATAAGGATGTCTAATATTTTAAATAAATTAGTTGAAACAAAATGCCGCCAAAGTGACCTCTTTTGTGTAGATTAGTTTATTTGAAATATTAAGATGATTATATGTTTTTGTGATTCATGCGTTTATTAATTGACCCAAAGGTAAGTTAATATTTGGCAGAATTTCAACGACATCTGTGGTGATAAACGTGTGACAATTATAAGGTATTTTATGTGAGCAATAAGTTAATCCAAAGATTAATTCATTATTTGACATAATTTATTGTCAATGTTTGATTGCTACAACAAGAGTACCGCTTACTGTTAATATTGCTGTCCAAAGACTTGATATTAATGTTGTGTTTGGTATCTTGAGATGGGATTAGCCATTATCTTGAATTTATTGTTTACTTATGAATATTGATTCAAGCTTTTTTTTTTTGTTCTATATTTAGCTAATTCATCTTCTGCTGCCACAATATCTGCTAATATAAATTTTATACCCATGCTTAATGGGACTAATTTTAAGGAATGGAAAAGGCACTTACTTATAGTGCTTGGCTGTATGGACATAGACCTTGCATTAAGGGAAGAACAACCTGCACCTCTCACTGAGGAAAGCACCCCTGATGTTAAGAGGGATTTTGAGAGGTGGGATCGTTCAAATCGCATGAGTCTTATGATCATGAAACACATCATTCCAGAAGCCTTTAGGGGCATAGAATCTGAAGAGATTACTCAGGCCAAGGGTTTCCTTGATGAAATTAAGAAACGTTTTGCTAAAAACGATAAGGTTGAGATGACATCACTTCTGACTTCTTTGATGTCTATGAAGTATAGGGGTCAAGGAAACGTAAGGGAGTACATTATGGAGATGTTCCATACTGCTTCAAGACTTAAGGCACTTAAGATCGAGCTTTCTGAGGAATTGCTTGTTCTTATGGTTTTGGTATCGCTTCCTACACAGTTTAATCAATTTAAAATTAGTTATAACTGTCAAAAGGAGAAATGGACCCTAAATGAGCTCATTTCTCATTGTGTGCAAGAGGAAGAAAGGTTGAAGCGTGATAAGTCTGAAAGTGCTCATTTGGCCAAAGCCCCTAAAGACAAGGGCAAGAAAATAAAATATCAGAATGAAGCTGCTAAGGGTCCAGCTCAAAAGAAAAAACAACAAGCTACAGAGAGTTGTTTCTTTTGTAATAAGTCTGGACACGGAAAGAAAGATTGTACCAAATATCATGTTTGGCGTGCAAAGAAAGGTATAATTCTTAATTTGGTCTGTTCTGAGATTAATTTAGCTTCAGTACCTAGAAACACTTGGTGGATAGATTCTAGTGCTACTACTCACATAAGTGTTTCTATGCAGGGTTGCTTGAGTTACCGAAAGCCAAGTGATGGTGAAAGACACATCTTTGTGGGCGATGGAAAATCGGTAGAAGTGGAAGCGATTGGGCATTTTAGGTTGTTATTAGGAATTGGTTTCTATTTGGATTTAAAAGACACTTTTATTGTACCGTCTAAATGACGAAATTTAGTTTCTGTTTCTTCGTTGGACAAATTTGGATATTATTGTTCATTTGGAAACAATCAATTTAATTTGTCTTTAAATTCAAATGTTATTGGAACTGGTTATTTAAATACTTATGACAACCTTTATTTGCTAGAAACAATTGCATCCTATAATGAAACCTTGCATGTGGAATCACGTGGTATTAAATGCAAATTAAATAAGGAAAATTCAATATCATTATGGCATAAGCGCTTAGGTCATATCTCAAAAGTTAAAATTGAACGCCTTGAGTCTGATGGTATTTTAGAGTCCATTGACTTCACAGACTTTGATGTCTGTGTCGATTGCATTAAGGGAAAACAGACCAAAACCAAGAGATTAGGTGCCAACAGATCTTCAGACGTCTTAGAATTAATTCATACAGATATTTGTGGGCCATTCCCTACGGCATCTTGGAATGGTTAACAATATTTCATAACATTCATAGACGATTACTCACGGTATGGGTACCTATATCTTATTCATAAGAAATTTCAGTCTTTGGACGTGTTCAAAGCTTATAAAGCTGAAGTTGAAAATCAACTCAACAAAAAGATTAAAAACATCAGATTTGATCGTGGTGGTGAGTACTACGGTAGATATGATGGCTCAGATGAACAATGTCCAAGACCATTTGCGAGATTCCTAGAGGAATGCGGTATTATCCCACAGTACACCATGCCAGGATCACCTAGTATGAATGGTGTAGCTGAAAGACGAAACATAACTCTTAAGGATATGGTAAGGAGCATGATTGCTCATTCTACCTTACCTGAGTCCCTCTGAGGAGAAGCATTAAAGACAATATCTTACATTCTAAACAGAGTACCCAATAAAGCAGTTGCAAAAACACCTTATGAGCTTTGGACAGGTCAAAAGCCTAGTCTAAAACACTTTCACATTTGGGGATGTCCAGCTGAGGCAAGGCCTTATAGGCCACATGAAAAGAAATTGAACTCTAAAACAGTAAGCAGCTACTCTATTGGCTATTCTGAGAGATCTAAGGGGTATAAATTTTATGATCCTATAATAAGGAATATTTTTGAGACGGGAACTGCAACATTTTTTGAGGATGTTGAATTTGGAGGGAGAAATAAGGTTAGAGACATTGTTTTTGAGGAGGAATTGGATTCTAACTCAGTTCCTACTATCACTTTTGACGATGTTCAGGTTCTTATACCCATCATTGATCAAGAAGTGAATCCAAAACCTCTACAAGACAATGTTGAACAACTTCCCATTCAAAATGACGTAATTGTTCCAGAAGAACAAACTCAACAACCTCAAGAACAAGTGCCATTAAGGAGGTCCACAAGAGAAAGTAGAAATGCTATTCCGGATGATTATATTGTATTTCTCCAAGAACATGATGATGATAATGGAATGATGAAAGATGATCCAATCAACTTTCATCAGGCCATGAAAAGTTCTAATTCTCAAAAGTGGATTGATGCCATGAAAGATGGGTATAAATCTATGCAAGACAGTAAAGTTTGAGAACTTGTCCCATTACCTGAAGGTGCAAAACCAATTGGTTGTAAATGGATATTTAAAACCAAGAGGGATGCAAATGATAATGTGGAGAGGTATAAAACGTGTCTTGTAGCTAAAAGATATACTCAAAAGGAAGGTATTGATTTTACAGAGACTTTCTCTCCAGTTTCATCGAAAGGCTCATTTAGGATAATCATGGCACTTGTTGCTCATTTTGATCTTGAGTTACATCAGATGGATGTTAAAACTGCGTTTCTTAATGGCGACATTGAAGAAACAATTTATATGGTGCAACCAGAAAATTTTGAGTCAAAAGACTCAAAGAATATGGTTTGCAAATTGACAAAATCCATCTATGGACTCAAACAAGCTTCCCGTCAATGGTACCATAAGTTTCATCAAATAATTGTCTCGTTTGGTTTTGAGATAAATATTGTTGATGATTGTGTGTATCACAAATTCAATGGGAGTAAGTACATATTTCTGGTTCTATATGTTGATGACATTTTGCTTGCCGCTAATGATATAGGCTTATTGCACGAAAACAAGAGGTTTTTATCTAAGCATTTTGAGATGAAAGATCTTAGGGACGCCTTTTTTGTTTTAGGAATTCAGATACATCGAGATCGATCTCGAGGTATTCTTGGATTATCACAATAGAGCTATATTGATAAAGTACTCAAAAGGTTTGGCATGCAGAGTTGTAGACCAGGTGATACCCTTGTCCCTAAAGGAGACAAATTTAGTCTTACTCAATGCCCTAAAAGTAACCTTGAAATTCAGGAAATGCAAAAGATTCCCTATGCATCAACTGTTGGGAGTTTAATGTATGCTCAAGTTTGTACGCGTTCGGACATTGTATACATTGTTGGGATGTTGGGCAGATATTTAAGCAACCCTGGTATAGACCATTGGATAGCAGCTAAAAGGGTTATGAGATATCTTCAGATAACAAAAAAAAAAAAATTACATGCTTACTTATAAGAGATCAGATCTTTTGGAGGTCATTGGGTATTCGGATTCTGATTTTGTTGGATGCCAATATAGTAGGAAATCTACATCAGGCTATGTTTACCTGTTAGCTGGAGGAGCTATATCTTAGAAAAGTGTCAAACAGACACTTGTAGCTTCATCCACTATGGCAGCAGAGTTTGTAGCATGCTATGAGGCATCAAACCATGGAATATGGTTGCGAAACTTTGTCACAGGGCTGCATATTTTGGAGAATGTAGAAAGACCACTCAAATTATTTTGTGACAATAAGTCAGCAGTACTGTATTCCAATAGCAACAGGAGTTCATCTAAGTCAAAGCATATTGACATAAAGTTCCTAGTTGTAAAAGAAAGAGTGCAAAATGGTCAAATATCCATAGAGCACATTGGGGCAAACTTCATGATAGCGGATCCGCTCACAAAAGGTCTACCACCCAAGGTCTTTCATGAGCACACTGCTCACATGGGTGTTACATTGTTTGAGGATATCATGATTTAGTGGGAGTTTATATTTTATTTGTTTTCAGACATTTATGTATTTGGTTACTTTCTGATCAGAAATGAAGTATTCAGTTTATTCACTTAGTTTATTGTTTTGAAACTGACCTCACTTAAGTTTAAGGAGGACCAGTTGGAAATAGACATGTTTAGATCATATTGCATGTAATTTCCATGCTACACATCCATACTTGATCTATGTCATTTGGTTGTGTTAATATACGTGATCATGGATGGATTTAGTTACGATATATGTAACGAAAGTCGCCTTGGTTCTATGTTAACATAATTAATAGACGAGATTGTTCGGAATACCTTTTGGATATGATAGTAAAATTTTGAGCTCATAAGGTTATATAATGACATGTAATTATAAAGTAATTAGTATATATATGTGGTCCAAGTGGGAGATTGTTGGAAAATTTGGACATCACATATATAATAAGGATACTTACATGTTATTATCTACTATCATGATAGGTTAGCTCAAATTAAAAGTGATCTAATTTGGTTAGAATTTTATTGGGCTTTTAACTATTAAATAAAGTATGGGATAAATATGTGTAGATACTCTTCTAATCAAATTCTAATTAATGATGGGCTAATTAGAATTTGATTAGAACTAATATTCTAATGTTATAAATATTAGGGTTATGGTCCCAAATTACACACAAGATATCTTTTCTAATATCCCATCATTAGGAAAGAGAGAGAGAGATATCTTTTCTAATATCCCATCATTAGGAAAGAGAGAGCATATATTCTTTGAATTTCTTGTGTGCTAATTTGGAAGATCAAATCCCCAAGATCCAGCAAAACTTCAAGAAATTCATGGATTCAGGTACGCTTCCGCATTTAGTTTTATTGTTCATTTATTCTTAATGATTTGACATGATAGATTCTGGTTTATTTAATTTAATTTTAGATTTATTTTACAAATCTAACAGAGAAACCATAAACTGATTATTATCAACATCACCCACACACACAAGAACCAAACCTTGTCTCTCTTGCCACTACAAATGGCAGTAGGGATAGGGTACTTCTCAGCATGGCCCGCTGGATCAAACCTTGAAGGGAAGTAGTTCACCTAAAGAGAAAAAAAAACATTAAAGGCCATAATGCATCAATTAGATATTGTCTATCATTGACTTAACATGTCATATCTACCTCCTCATCTCTGTGCACGAAATTCATAAAACCTTCATGGTGATTATTGTGATGAACACATTTAGGAGCATTTGCTGGAAGCTGCAGATAATTGGGTCCTAGTCGGTGCCTCTGAGTGTCAGAATAGGAGAAGATCCTTGTTTGGAGCAACTTATCATCCGAGTAATATATACCGGGGACAATGATGGAAGGACAGAAAGCTAACTGCTCGTTCTCAGCAAAGAAGTTATCTATGTTTTTGCTTAGAACCATTCGACCCACCGGTTGCAATGGCAAGATGTCTTCTGGCCAGGTCTTAGTTACATTAAGCGGGTAGAAATCAAACCTATCCTTGTCAGCAGGATCCATCACCTGAATGAAGAGCTTCCACTTAGGATAGTTCCCTCCTATAATAGAGTCACAGAGATCTTGTGTGGCATGGCTGTGATTAGCTCCACCAACTGTTATGGCCTCATCTTCCAACAGGTTTTTAATCCCACAAGTAGGTTTCCAATGGAACTTAACATAATGTGCCTTCCCAGCCTTGTTGATTAGTGTATAGGTATGAACCCCAGAGCCATCCATGTGCCTGTAATCCTGGGGAATACCTATATCATCAAACAGGAAGATGAACATATGTAAGCTTTCTGGATGATGCGAGAAGAAGTCATAATTCTTCAGTTTTCCTGAATATGGACTTCGGGTTCGGTTTAAGGGCATGCACCATATCAGGGAACTTCATTCCATCACAAATAAACACTGGGAAATTGTTCCCCACTAGATCAAAATTACCCTGGTTCAAGAAGAACAAGCATGGATTAAAAAAACTAATAATGTTAATATGCTGCTGTAAGGTCCAATATTACCTCCCGAGTGTAGAATTTCACGGCGAAACCTCGAGGGTCTCGCAGAGTTTCAGGACTACCACGTTCATGGATAACAGTGGAAAATCTAACAACGAGTGGTGTCTGGACTCCGGGACCACGAAGGAAATCAGCCCATGTGAGATGAGATATGTCATGAGTGACCTCAAAGAACCTTTTTGCATTTGCTCCTCTAGCATAAACTACACATTCTAGAATGCGTTCTCTATCAAAATTAGCAAGCTTTTCCACCAAATGGTAATCTTCTAGAAGAATTGGACCTGCCAAAAAAGTGTTGCTTAGTCTCTGGTTTAGCATCTCCAGGTTTTGTGAAAAATGCTACAATGAGCAAACATGATATAGGCACAAACCAAGTATCATATTAATTACCTCTTGCTCCAACAGTGAACGATGAGTTATTGTTCCAAACTGGTGCACCAGAATTGGTGGTCCAGAATGGGGAATTAAAGGCAGTTGAAGGACGATGCTGCATCAAAAAATTGCTCTTATAAGAAGATAAATAATGATTCTAGAAGATAAACTAGCAGACTTTGTTCATAACTTGATACACAATACAACCTCAAGAAGACAAATACAAATCCAATCTTACCTCCAAGGCAGGTCGATCTGGTACGAGTAATGAAAACTAGAACACAATTCACTATTATATAAAACGTAATTTAATAGGACAAAATATGATTTATTGGAACCTAAAACTTAGTTTTGGAACTTGGTATAGCTGGGAAAATATAGAAAAAAAAAAAAAAAAGAGAGGAAGCAACTTAAAAATTTTACCAGCAAACTAGCATATTTTATTCAATATCAAGTTTTCTGAATTTTGTTCTAAAGTTTCAACCACTGAGATACTTAAATATTCCTAGCAAAATTAGAAGACATGGAAACAAAGGAAAATGAGATTCAGTAATGAAGAAGGGGTAATTTTGTTAGATATAATCCACCAAAAAGGTAGTGGAGTAACAACAACAATAGCAAGCTTAACAAATGGATAAAGTTAGTAGTTTGTACCTTGTAAGGATCCATGAGGAGAGAAATAGGAGATAGAGTGAATTTGTTTGTGTTGTGATTTATATACCCGTTTTGGCTGCCTTAAAATTTAAATTAATTGACAAAAGTGAAAATGCAATAAAAAGAAAATAATATATAAAGTTTGAAGGCCATAGGTGAGATGAGCTTATCCTGTTTTCGTGGTTTTAGGGATAACCAATACCAATGCAAATGCAACAAAATGACAATTAAAAAGAAAAACCAATGGCAACAAAATGAAGTCGGACTAATTTCAATTATATATTTCTTTCAAGTATTCCCAATTCAAGCATAGCCACAGCCATTAGACATATACAAGATGATGAGACAATTATTGCATCCTGAGTTAGGAAGTTATCATCTCATATCTTTGACTAAATTAGCTAATTATGTCATTTTTTTTAATTAGGTTTATAAGCCATTTTTTTTTAAATTTAGGGAAGTAGGTTGTTTTTAGAGAAAGAAATGGAAAGCGCATCCGGTTGGGCGTGCTTTCTGTTTCTCTCTCATAGGGTTAGAGTTTTTAATGTTTTTAGGTTCAAGGTTTTAATACTTTTAGGTTTAGGATTTTTGGGTTTAGAGTTTTTTAAAAAGGGTTTGGGGTTTTTGACTAAAACTGGAGAATTTCAAAGCTAGTTTTGAGGAGTTGGGGATGTGATAATGCGTCCTATAACACATACATTTCATCTGTCGTGGCAGGATAGGACCATCACCTCAGAAACCCATTTTGGGTAAATATGGTTTCGAGGTGATTGTGCTAGAGTCGAAGTCCAAGTGGAGGCCCTAGTCAGTGGCCGTGATGCGGTTCAAGTATAATTGGGGGCCAGTTAACGGTCGTTACACGGTCACAAGTTTAAGCTTTTTGGGTACCCCACAAATGATGCCTTATATATACCATACATAAGATTGAGACCATAATCATAAGGAAAAATAGAGAGATTTCTGGTGTAATAAACATATTTTTTTTCTTTATTTCCATGTAGTCGATATCTTTAACCTTTCATTCTTATTCGAAGGTTGACATCGTGGTGGACATAAGAGGACTTTCTGGGGCGAGCAGATGTTTTGATGAAAGTAGAGGTCAAACTTAGGTTGGCGCGGTAGCGGTTGTAGTTATTAATGAGTTGTTTAATAACGAAAACCGCTGTTAGCCCGAAAGGAGCATCACCGTTACTCCACCGAAATAGTCGCTCCCTGCCTGAGGGTCTTGAGTCCACAACGGTGCCGACCTTTGGATAAGAAAGAAGGATAAAGGTATCGGTTGTTTAGAAATAGATAAAAAAATTATGTCGATTATAGTGAGAAGACCCACAATTTTCCCTTATGATTATGCCCTCAAACTTCTTTATGTTATTTATAAGGCAACATTTTCGGGTATCCAAAAAGTTTGAGCTCGTGGCCGCATAACTACCGTCAACTGGATTCCCTATTATACCTCGATCTATGACCGTATGACGACCATCGGTTGAGACCTCCACGTATATTATTACTCATGACCGTACAAAGCAAAATCACCCTGGAACTCGACTTCCCCAGGATAGACTTCGGAGGTAATGGTCCCATATCAGCATAATATATGAAATGTGTGCGGCTCGGAGCAATGTCGCATCATCAATGACTCAATAATACCTCGAACATCAACCAAAAATTTTTAGCAACCTAAATTTTTAACACCGAGAAGTGTTTTATAGATGAAAGATGAAACGGCTGTGGGAGAAGATTTTTGAAGAACGATGAAGCATGAAGTGGAAGACCCCTTTTTATAGGTGTAGGGGAAGGGTTGGATTGCGAAGTAGAAATTTCCCGCGGGCGAAAACGCGCTGCATGACTAACGTCTTCTAGGAATATATTCAAAACATGTTTAAAAATAGTTGAAAAATTGGACGGGCATGTACTTTTAAAGAAAAAGGTTAGAGAAAACACACCCAACTGGGCAAGCTTTCTCTAACTTTTTTTCTATTGAAAAATAAAAGCAGTTGCCTCAGAGAACATTTTTGTATAATTGATGCATGTTTTGAGGCGCCAAAAACTATTGGAAGCACTATTTTGATGAAATTATATAACTTCAGGAACACACTTTCGAATAATACTTTGCATTTCATTATCATTCTTCGACGAATGTGTGTATTCATAAACGAATATTGATGCATGTATTCCCTCTCTCATTGGCTTATTTTCCTATTAACGACACGTACTTTACATAACTCAGACATGTAACAAATTAATATAAAAAATTGAATTGTTGAGTCTCAAAACTTGTGTGTACTTCTTCTGACAACCCTCTAATTTTTTTTTTGGTATTAATCCAATTCGTGATCGGTATTGAAATGAGTCGACGAGTGAAATTCATTATTTACTATGATAATCAAATTTGTAATATAGAGGTTGGGGTGGTATTTGTAGGAGCACAGTCCGTGGAATTGACGTTCAATCATACCATTCAATGTGAGATACAAATAAGAATTAGGAGAAAAGTCGGAGGATCAACCTAGGGAAGAATTTCAAGGTTGCAATGTAGATATCTTGCTTTTGTTGACCACTATAGGTATGACCTATTTGATGTGAATGACGAGCTCCAACTCGAGATGGTCATATCATCGCATGTCTCAAGCGGAAATGCTATAATTGAGTTATACGTCGAGTTTGCTGAGGTTGATGGATCTATCCCATCTTTGGCCACCATTGTGGTGGATGTTGGAACTGAAGTTGAAGCAGAAAGTTCAATTACACGATTGTGCGCTGGGTTCACTAGCTTGTTGCAAAGCTCCTACTACGAAATCCCCGAAACACTTATGGGTAGACACTTGTCGGTCTCCTGCACGAATCTAAACCTCAGGAGCTAGTACTAGTCGGGTATGAGCATAACCCTAATCTTAGCATTTGGGCTCGACATTCAATCAGTGCGTTTGATTTTAACTTCAGTGTAGGCTCGCTGTCATGGGCCGAAAGCACTTATACTGGAGGTTCATCGACGTACACCGGACACCAAACTGGTGTAGATTTTGGCAGGCACATGGGTTATAGAAGAACTAACGACTTACTTCTTTCCATGAGGACCGACGAGGGTACACCAAACCCCCTGTTAGAAGGGGACAATGAAGGCGCAGATGAGGAAGAATATGCGGCCGAGGAAGAAGATGTAGATAAGGAAAAAGATGTGACCAATGAAGAAGATACATGTGAGGAACAAGGGACAATGAATGCATTTTATGGGGAGGAGTCAGACCCTTAGCCAATCCAGCAGTACAAACCTGATGGTTCGGAGGTGGCATTATTTTCCAAGTCGAAGTTGGTTCCAATGGAGGTAGGACCTTGCAGGTTTGATGATAACGACTAGGACAATGCTCCGAATCTAGATCCGTGAAACATGGCATATGAACCTCCACCCCACATGACCAACATTGACCTATCGGTCGAGGGTGTTTCTGTATTACAATCCGGTGACGTAATACTGCTTAGTATTAGTTAAACATTAGCCAACCAATGAGCTAATATTTGCTTCTATTTTGCTTTACATGGAAAAACCATGTGAGGACATCATACAAAGGATATTAATGTGATTTATGAATAATTTTAATAACCAATTTGTTTGAAAAAATTACAAATGTACAACTGAATGTACTACACTTAGGGAACCAGAAACAATAGTCCTGACATGTCTCGCTCATGGTCACAACATCACCCCTGCATTTTGAAAAACTTTACGTTTTAGTCCTTAAATTAACATTTGTGTTTTATAAGAGCTTTTATAAGCTCGTTTATAACCTGTAATTAATTTAATAATGCATTTATTAAATTTTGAAACCTTATAACTTGTATAACTTGTTTATTAGATGTGCAAATGAAATTGTTGTTGCTCTGACAATAAATGTGACATCTCACATCTCAGAGGTGTAAATGTTATAATAAATTAAGGTATAAACATAAAAAATGCTTAGATAAAAAAATCACACGTAAGTGTTATAATAAATGAAGATATAAACGATAAAAGTTATCTGATTATTGATTCAACTCAATGAATTCAATAACAAATAAGATGTGTGATAGAGTAATCGCGTTGAAATTTGAAGGCACAAAGTAAAGATATTTCGGCAAAAAAGGATCAAATGTCAGTGTTATAATAACTGAAGGTACAAACGATAAAAGTTTCAGATTATTTATTGGACTTAATGAATTCAATAAATATTAAGAGGTGCGATGGAATAACACACTGAGCTATGAATAAACAAAGTAAGGATATTCAAATAAAAAGATGGCATGCAAGTATTATACATATATAAACAACAAAAGTGATTTGATTATTGATAGAATTCAAGGAATTTAATAAAAATTTAGACACGAAATGAAGTAATCAAGCTAAAATGTGAACGTACATAGTAATGATATTTAGATTAAAAAAATTATTACATTTAAGTATTAAGGTATCAACAACAAATGTATTTTTATTGTTGATTCAACTTAATGACTTTAATAAAAAATAAGAACTAAGTACAATGATGAAGTAATTGTGTTGAAGTGTTGTCACCCAAAACTAAATAAAAGAAACAAAGATTGAAAGGAAAAAACAATCTATTTCATCCTAGATTAACTGAAACCCAAATGAAACCTATATATATTATTAAGTATGACTCCTATTTCAGTCAAATTTGAGAAATAATCTTCTAGTTAAACCCTATTTATTTGTTCCAATCAAATTATGATTAGTCTAGATTATTTTATTATTATTTGACCTATGAATTTAGCCTATAAATAGGCTCTTTTACAATATTAGAAAATGCACCCATTAAAGATTAGTACTCATAACACATTTAGAGAATTTTGTGTTTATATTTTGAGGGTTCTTTGTTTTCGGGGTTTACTTTTTTATCTCCATCTTTTGTACTCTTCGTTCTTTTTCCATTATAGTAAAATTATCTTTTCCCGTGGTTTTTTATCCTCTTTGGAGGAGTTTTTTCACGTTAAATTTGTGTGTTCAATTTCTTAATTTCTTCTGTTATTTTTACTTGTTCGTTGATTAATCGGGTTGATCCCCAACAAGTGGTATCAGAGCTACTTCAATTTTTATAGATCAGCTAGTTTAGAGATGACAACAATAAGGTTTAAAATTGAGAAGTTCGATGGTGAGATAAATTTTAATTTGTGGCAAGTTCGGATGATGGCAATTCTAGTTCAAACCGGCTTGAAAAAGGTTGTTACTGGGAAAAAGCATGAGAATCTAAATCAAACAGAATGGGAAGAGCTTGATGAAAAGGACTTGTTTGCAATCCAGTTGTGCCTCACAAATATGGTATTGCAGGAGGAATTGATGGAGAAGACCTCATCTGCCTTGTGTGTAACAGCCCGATTTTGGGTCTAGTCGAAACAGTGGTTTCGGGACCACAAATCTAACATAGTAAAGTTTATTTTTATTATATTTTTATGGTATACGATTTTGTGGAATTTTTTTGTGAAAATCTCGTTCAAAAATTTTGACGTTTGGGCACTCAATTTTAGTCAAAAGGACTAAATTGTAAAAAAGTACAAAAGTTGAGTTCTACATGCTAGAGGTGTCCAGTTGTTATGAAATTTTAAATTAGAGGTCCTTATATGGTAATTAGACCATTGGTTAAATTGGTGGACAAAAATGGACATGGTTAGGCATGTTTCCAAAGTTTTTCATTAAGGGTATTGTGGTCATTTAGTTATTAAAATGAATTAAAAACAAAATTAAAAGCCAATTTTTGTTCATCTTCAACCCCTTGGCCAAAACTTACATGGAAAGACCATGGCTAGGGTTTTTCAAACTTCCAAGCTCGATTGTAAGTCCGTTCTAACCCCGTTTTGAATGATTTTTACGTTTTTAAAATCCTCGTAACAAGATCTATCTATTTCTACCATTTATTTGAGATATGATGAAGGTCTAGGGTTTGAACCATGTTATAAATTTTTGTATTTTGATATTTAATGGTAGATTATACATGTTTGTTGTGTGAGAAACGATTTTTACTAAGTGATTTTCGGTGAAATTGTCAAAAAGGACTGGTTTGTAAAAAGTTGTAAAATGTGTGTGTGTGAATAAATGAAAATTTTGGATTTCTATAGTTATGAAAACGGTTCGTCTAGGCTTAAAATAAAAGGAAATTGAATAAAAATCATTTTACGAGCCTAGGGGAAAAAGTGTAAATATGACAAAGTTTAGGGGCAAAAATGTAATTTTTCCAAAAATGTGAATTTAGGATAATTTGAGTAGAAGGATGAATAAATGAGTTAAATGTGTTGTTATAGATCAAGGAAAACGAGATTCGGACTTAGAACGGGGGAAAAATAAAGAATATGACGAATAAGTCATTTTCACCGATTTTGCTTTCGAGGTAAGTTTGTATGTAAATAATACATTGTTTTTATTTATGTTTTAATATTTTGTTATATTATATGAGATATGGTTGAATATGGAGTAATTATTTGATGTAAATTATGAATTGTGATTGATTATGGATGAATTGGTAAAATGTTGAAAAATGAGAATTCCTGGTTGAACCTTTGGAATAGAAAAGATACGAATGAGGTAGCTAGGTCACATGTGTGGTACTAAGTGTAGGCCACTATGTGTACAAGAGAGCTACAAGATGGTTTTAGGTCACGTGTGTAGTACTAAGTGCAGGCTACTACGTGTACCAGATGGATAGGTCGCATGTGTAGTACTAAGTGTAGGCTACTATGCATACCCGATAGCTTCGATCACATGTGTGGTACTAAGTGCAGGTCACTATGTGTAAGTGATGGTTTTGGTCACATGTGTAGTACTAAGTGCAGGCTACTATGTGCACCAGATAGCTTCGGCTACAAGGGTGGTACTATGTGCAGGCCACCGCGTATCTGTTATTATTTCGATGAGTTCAATGGGAAATTGACTAAGTGAAAATACATGTGATCATGTAACGACTAAGTGTAATTAAATATGACTATGTGATGAATAAATGTATCTATAAGTGTGAAAATTTAAGAACAATGTGCTCGATATTTGATCAAACTTTCGGTAAGATGAAATGGAGTAAGTGAAATTATGAAAGAGTAAATTTAGCAACAAAACAGTTTTGGGACAACAACAGTTATGTGCTTTGAAAAATCACCAAAAATGTTGGAAATTGAATTAGAAGTTGAATAAGATATGAAATTAAAGCTTATTGAGTCTATTTTCGCATAAAAGAAACGGTGTAAGCGAAAGAATTTCATATTCTGAAATATTTAAATTTTTGTGAGACAGGGTTTATAATTTATATGCTTAAAATTCTATTTTCAAAATAAAAAAAACGAGAACATCATCTGAATCCCGTACAAGGAGATAATTAATTTTTAGTGAAGAAGGGTCGAAACTGTCAGACAGCAGAATAGGGGAGACTTTAAAGAATAAACTGTACTTATTGGCTAAACCAAAAATTCTGAAAATTTTATGGTAAGAAGATATGAGAGTCTAGTTTTAGGGAAAATTAACGGATCTTAATTTGAAGTTCTGTATCTCGAGATATAAATAATTTAGTGACTGTGACTCGAGTAGACAGCTTAAGATGAATATGAGTAAATGGTGGAACTATATGTAATAATGATTGCATTATCTTGAGAACATATTATGAGGATTGTTAAAGACATGTTAATAAATTGTTTATTCTTTACATACTTACTTTCTAAGCTATATGCTTACTTCCTACTCTTTTCCCTTATTTTATAGTGTCACCAAGCTAGCTCTGGATTCAGAGATCGCCGGAGATTCATCCACACTATCAACACTCTTTTGGTGTTTTTGAAATCAATATTTTGAATTATGTGTCATAATTGATTTGGCCTAAAATGTTGGCCTATGTTATTTGATAGTTCATTTTGTATAAGGCCATTGATGTTGGCTATTGTTGATCAAGTTATGTGTTTATGATGATGCAATTTATGAAATGCATGACTAGGTTGAATGAGTGTATGATGAAAATTGAAAAGTTTTAAATTTGAATATAATTTTTATGTCTCGGTTTAGTATGACTGTATGTGTTTTGTTTCGGTAATACCTCGTACCATGTTTCCGCGTCGAATACGGGTAAGGGGTGTTACATTGTGAAAAAGGTTAGAAACTTTTTATGCAACTAAGTCTCTGGCTAACCGTTTAGTGTTGAAACAACGTATATTTACGTTTCACATTAATGAAGGTGAGCTTCTTAGAGATCACATCAGTCAATTCATTACTCTTTTAAATGATTTAAAGAGCGTTGAGGTTCAGATCGACGATGAAGATCAGGCTATGCTATTATTGTGCTCTTTACCCCCTTCATACAAGTATTTCAGGGAGACCCTAATTTATGGTAGAGACAAGCTCTCGTTCGAAGATGTGAAGGGTCATTTGTTGAGTAGAGACAAACTTGACAATGAGTTTGGTTTGGATAGCAAGGTAGATAGGCAATCTTCTGTTTTGGTAACATCAAAGAAACGAGACAAAAGGTGTTGCTATTGTAAAAAGGTAGGTCACGTCAAAGCCGATTGTTATAAATTGCGAAATAAAAGAGCTACTGAGAGTAACGAGGAAGATGTAGCTAGTGCTAATTTGGCCGATGAAAGCGGTGATGATTTCTTGTTAATGTCAACAAGCGATAACTCCAAGCTTACGTCCGAGTGGATCCTAGATTCGGGATGTGCTTTCCACATGTGTCCCAATAGAGAATTGTTCTCCACATACAATTCAGTTGAAGGTGGAGTTGTGTGCATGGGAAACTATTCATCCAGTAAGGTAATTACCATTGGTGTTGCTAAAATTAGGATGCACGATGGGACGATTAGTGTAACACTCCTTAGCCATGTTTGACGTTGGAAACAGGGTACGAGGCGTTACCAACTTAAAAACATATTAACATACTTTTCCTGGTTATGAAATTTCGTTCAATTTTAAAACTTTTCAATCTTCATCTTAAAGTCTTTAATATGAGCCTACAGGGACTAAAACATACATTAAAAGTGGTTCAGGACTTAACCGAGAACCTTAGAAAACTTTAGAAAATTTCATGGAAAATAGGGGCACACGCTCGTGTGGACTTGGGGCACGGCCGTGGGGCTGGCATGGCCATGTCCTTAGATCATGAGCGAGCCTGACTTGTGCTTCATGATAATTCAGGATGCCACACTGCATGGCATTCGCCCGTGTCCCTCACACGGCCATGACACGCCTGTGTGTTAAAACCTTGACATTATGTTTCTGACGTCAGCAACATTTTAGGGTCACACGACCAAGGCACACGCTCGTGTGCTAGGCCGTGTGGTGAATTTAATTTTGCATTTAAGGTGCAGACTTCGCATAGCCTTGGCACATGCCCATGTACTATGGTCGTGTCTTCCACACGGTTGAGACACACGGCTGTGTCTCAGCCCATGTGGTTACTATTGGCATTCTGTTTTGTCAACTTAGGGTGCAGGGGGACACACGACCGAACTACACACCCATGGAGCAGACCGTGTGTCACACACGGCCTAGACACATGCCCGTGTGGGCAAAAAAACAAGGCTATTTACCAAGCCATTTTGCCACATCAAGACATACACACATCAAGGCCACTACACTCCTTTCACATGCAGAACTTATCACATACTTTATCAATCCAATCATGCAACTTACTCATTCATGCATTAACATACTAAATACTCAACCATGCAATTTGCTCAATCATGAAAAGTATCATCATATCAATAGCAAGTATTAGCCATCATCCATGGCTTTATACAAAATGAATCAATCATCAAGACAAGCCAACACATTTGGCCAAAACAATATGACACTTGACAAAATATCAAGTCCCTATACATGCCATACTCAAAATGATAAGTCTAGCTATACCAAATGTTCAGATTAATAGTGTGATCGAGCCTCCAACATCCCTTGATCCCTGAGCTAACTTGGCGATACTATAAGAAAATGGAAAAGAAAGAGAGTAAGCATAAAGCTTAGTAATTGCATGTAAATAAGTAACAATATCAACCATGCATCTTTAAATACGTAGCATATTATAAACCAGAACATCATTCTTGATTTAGCAATAGGAGATTTACTACATATTTACACATCACAAATATAACCAAAGATTACAAGATCATCCTGAAATCATTCTCATAGATAGAACTTACTCAATTTCATCCTTACCATTAAGGCATCATAACTAAGCTCATATCTTATGAGTTTCAAGTAAGAACCTATACCACTCAGAACATGATTATATCCTCTCATATCTATATCATAAACTTTAAATACACGTGGAACCAGTTGGAATACTAAAGGATATCCGATAAGCCTCACACAAGAGGGTAAAATGCCGATGCCATGTCCCAGACATGGTCTTACACTAGTTCACATGTCGAAGTCGATGTCATATCCCATACATGGTCTTACACTAGCTTTCGTCTCAATGCCGATGCCATGTCACAAACATGGTCTTACACTGGCTCTCATAATGTGGCTGATGCCATGTCCCAGACATGGTCTTACACTAACACACATATCAACGCCGATGCCATGTCCCAGACATGGTCTTACACTGGCTCTCATAATACGATCGATGCCATGTCCCAGGCATGGTCTTACACTAACACACATATCAACGTTGATGTCATGGCGTGGATATCCAATCTATTCCTAAGGTTCAACCGGGAACCACATCAAATTTCGTCATGCATATTCATAACAATACTCAAAAATTTATGCAATAGCAGTTGTTTAATGCATAATAACAATAGAGTTCTATTATTTACGTACAACTTACCTCGGTAGACAAATATGGCCGACTAATTCGATTTAGTCTAATAGCTTAGTTTTCCCCGGTCTAAGTCCTGACTCCGTTTTTCTTGATCTATAATGAAAAAAATTTACTAACTTAATCACCACATTAATCAAGATATTCCAAAATTCCTACTTTGGCAAAATTACCGTTTTGCTCTTAGACTTTCACATAATTACAATTTTGCCCCTAGGCTCGTAAAATGATTTTAATCAAATTTCCTCCTTTAACAAGACTAGCAGAACCTTTATTACTCTTATAGAAACTCACAATTCCAATTATTTCATACATTTACTGCCTATTTTATAACTTTTACAAAATGGTCCTTTTAGGTGTTTTCATGAAAACCCCTTTCACAAAAGTTGTTTATTTAACAACCAAGATTCATTTTCTTCCATAAAATTTCAGCAAAAAACATGGATACTCACATGGTAAAACCCTAGACTCTCAACCATTTTGCAAAATAGTCCCCTCATTAGCTAGATTAAGCTATAGGGGTTCCAAAAGTACAAAAATTATCAAGAATAACCATTAAAATCACTTACTTGAAAGGGTGAAGAGTTGATGAAATTTCAAGCTTCCAAAACCCCTATTTTGATGATATTTTCGGTGGAGAGAAGGAAGATGAAAAGATGATATCTTTTTCTCTTTATTTTATGATTATTATATTAATTAAGTCACCTAATGCCACCAAACTTTGACCAATTTCATTTTTTTGTCCCTATTGCCGACCATCACTCTACTAAGGGCCTATTTTCCCATTAAGGACCTCCAATTTAAGCTTCTATAGCTATTTAACACCTTTATCTTGTAGAACAAAACTTTTGCACTTTATGCGATTTAGTCCTTTTTCGAAATTAAGTAAGTATCACTAAAATTAATTCACTAAAATTTTCATGCACTCATATAATCATGCTATAACACATAAAATAATATAAAAATAATTTCTCCAGCCTCGGATTAGTGGTTCCGAGACCATTGTTCTAACTAGCCCCAAAATCGGGCTGTTACAATAAGGACACTCTCAGATGTCAGGTATGTACTTGATTTACAAAAGAATCTCATCTCCTTGAGTATTTTAGACTTGAAAGGATGCAGAATCAACATTGAGTTGAGCGACATTAAAGTATCTCGTGGAGCTCTCATTTTGTTAAAAGGTAAAAGAACTTTTAGTCTTTATATTCTGGAAGGTTCTACAGTGACCGGTGAAATCAGACGTCCCTCGTCCGTTATAGAGTCGATGTCAACTCGTTTGGAGCGAAGACAACTTGGTAATAGGAGGGAAAAAGGTATGACTATTTCTCTGAAGAGAGGTTCTCTTTTGGATGCAAGTTTTGAAAAGTTAGGGCACTGTGTTCGTGAAAATTAGACCCGGGTTAGTTTTGATTTGGCAGTGTACAAGTCGAAGGCTAGAAGTCTTCTAGTTTCTAAGCACAAATTCGACTCAGTTAATTCCCTGCATAGTTCAAGATAGGCCCGTGGCGGGCTTTGGCAAAGATGGCGTTGTGGAAATATGAGTCAAGGTGGAGATTTGTTAAGTATGACTCCTATTTTAGTCAAATTTGAGAAATAATCTTCTAATTAAACTCTATTTATTTGTTTCAATCAAACTCTGATTAGTCTAGATTATTTTATCATTATTTGACCTATAAATTTAGCCTATAAATAGGCTCTTTTACAACCTTCAAAAATACACCTATGAGAGATTAGAACTCATAACACATTTAGAGAATTTTGTGTTTACGTTTTGAGGGTTCTTTGTTTTCGGGGTGTGCTTTTTTATCCTCTTTGGAAGAGTTTTTTCACGTTAAATTTGTGTGTTCAATTTCTTAATTTCTTCAACTATTTTTACTTGTTTGTTGTTTAATCGGATTAATCCCCAACATATATATACTTAAATCTAGGCATTAAAGGTTAGGCTAGCCAAACAACACATTCAACTTGCTACAAACACATACCAATTCTAATAAATAATCAGAGCACTCAATATCTACCCACTTTAACAAAGCTGGCAAGCCAATTTGATTTTTTATAGTATATAAACACACATATAAGCAACTCCTTGCAAGAAAGATAAATTTCTCATTCATGCATTAGCAAAGGACCAAAATGAAAAAATGATGTTGCAAGATTATTAATGTTGTCTGGAAGAAAAAGAAAATTAACATTGGATAACACGAAATTCAGACTCTAAACTTTGATTTTGCATCTTATAGCGAATTGACGAAATTGCAGACACTTATTGAAATTAAAAAGAAAAGAAAATAACTAGCAGCGATCACATTTGTTTTGCAACACCACGAAAAGTCATACATTTATTTTTTGTCGTCCTCATCAGCAGCAGCAGCAGCACCATCATCATCGTCGTCATCATCATCATCATCCTGCTCTGGTGGTGGAGGTTCATTTAGATCCAACAAAAAACTGGTTTTGGGCTGATTGAGATCAATATCCAAGCCACTCCTCCCTCGTCCTCGTCCTCGCCCTTTACCTCTCCCTCTCCCTTTCCCCGACGAAGAAGCCTCCTCGCCTGCAACAAGAACACTCATGTTCGAGTCTTCACTCATCTTTTGCATGGTTTCAACAGCCAAGTTCAACAGAGTGGGAGCTAGTTTCTCCCTCGGGTTAGTTTCGTCATCATTATTATTTTCAGGAGAGCCCTCAGTTGGCGTAAATGTTGGCGGAGGCAATGCCCCTGGGGTTTCCCTTTGATGGGATTTCAGATGCCCGAACACCGCATTCCAGGACGTGAAATTTTTACTACATACGTAACATGTAGGTTCACCTCTTGGAATTTCCATTTCCCTTTTCTTCCTTGCATTTGATCCACTGCCACTGCCAGACCCAATCTGAATAGCAACACCAGTAGTGCTTCCTCTTTTTCTAGAGGAAGAACCCTCGCCCTTCGGATCATCTATCCCGGTCTCATCAGCGTCATCAATGCTCATATTTTGCCCATCAACAGATTCAACACCACCACCCACATTATTTCCTTCATCATTTTTCTCAGTGGTGTTGCTCTCGTTCTCACATATCATCTGCTTAGAGGAGGGTTTGTCTTTGGGTGATTCAGTAGGAGTAGTCATGTTTAATTGATTGTGTTGAGATATCACAATGCCTGGATGTTGCTTGTGTTATATACTAGTTTTGAATTTAGCAGCGGTTAGTTCCCGTTAACCCCACTTGTAAATCAAAAAGTTGCACCTTTCCATGTATGGATATATATCGCTCAACGTACGGTGAGGATGGCATATCATATTCCATCTTCGAAGGTCACATTTGTTAAAAGAGCATTTTTGGTATGTTTTCTTTTAGATGTAAATCACATTATGTGATTTCCATATATGGAAAAACGGTATTATAAAAATCCGCTAATATTTAGAATAATCTTCCTCAAGTTGCCTTGTAAATAAGCACAGCCTCCGTGTATACTAAATACTTGAAGATGCAATAATTAATTGGCTTAGGTTGGTGCCAAATAAGGCAAATTTCATACGTGTATAACTTACCAATTAAGAGTAAGCTTAGCCAAAACACCAATGTATATTTTTAATGAAAAACAGACATAATTTGGGATTAAGGGAAGTGTATCGAATGGTAGTGTTATTAATTAAATTATAAGTTTTTAAAGATGAATATTAGTGGCATATTAATCTTGATTTTGCCAGTGATAGTTTATATTTTTAATAAAGAAGTCGTAATGTGAGATTAAGGGAAGTGGTTCAAATGATATACTTATTAGGTAGTCACAATGGATCGAGTTAAACTATAAGTTCTCAAACACAAACATTTGTAGCACATTGATATTGAATTTGTCGGGGATGGTTTATATTTTTAATAAAAGAGGTAATAAATTGAGATTAAGGGAAGTCCAACAACTATATTTATTAGCTAGTTGCATGAATCGATCGAGTTAAGTTATAATTTCTCAAAGACGCATATTAGTAGCACATTAATCTTGATTTTGGCGGCGATGGTTTATATTTTTAACAAAAGAGGTAATAATTTCATATTAAGGGGAAGCTCAATTGCATTATTTATTAAGTAGTTGTAAGAATCGATCGATTTAAGCTATAAATTCTCAAAGACGACTATTTGTAGCACATTAGTCTTGATTTTCTCGGCGATGGTTTATATTTTTAATAAAAGAGGTAATAAATTGAGATTAAGGGGAAGTCCAACTACTATATTTATTAGCTAGTTGCATGAATCGATCGAGTTAAGCTGTACATTCTCAAAGACGCATATTAACAGCACATTAATCTTGATTTTGACCACGATGGTTTATATTTTTAATAAAAGAGGTAATACTCTGAGATTAAGGGGAAGTCCAATTGCTATATTTATTAGCTAGCTACATGTATCAGTCGAGTTAAGTTATAGGTTCTCAAAGATGCATATTAGCAACACCTTAATATTGATTTTGTTGGTGATGGTTTTTTTTTTTAATAAAAGAGGTAATAATTAATTTGAGATTAAGGGGAAGTCTAACTGCTATATTTATTAGCTAGATGCATGAATCGTTCGAGTTAAGCTATAAGTTCCCAAAGATGCATATTAGCAGCACATTAATCTTGATTTTTGTCGTTGGTGGTTTATATTTTTAATAAAAGAGGTAATAAATTGAGATTAAGGGAAATTCCAACTGCTATATTTATTAGCTAGATGTATGAATCGATCGAGTTAAGCTATAGTTTCTCAAAGACGCATATTAGTAGTACATTAATCTTGATTTTATGGGTGATGGTTTATATTTTTAATAAAAGAGGTAATACTTTGAGATTAAGGGGAAGTCCAACTACTATATTTACTAACTAGTTGCATGTATCGATCGAGTTAAGCTATATGTTCTCAAAGATGCATATTAGCAGCAAATTAATCTTGATTTTGTTGGCGATGGTTTAATTTTTTAATAAAAGAGGTAATAATTTGAGATTAAGGGGAAGTTCAACTGCTATATTTTTTAGCTAATTGCATGAATCAATAAGTTCTTAAAGATGCATATTAGCAACACATTAATCTTGATTTTGTGGGTGATGGTTTATATTTTTAATAAAAGAGGTAATAATTTGAGATTAAAGAGAAGTCCAACTGCTATATTTATTAGCTAGTTGCATGAATTGATCGAGTTAAGCTATAAGTTCTCAAAAACGCATATTAGCAACATCTTAATCTTGACTTTGTTGGTGATGGTTTATATTTTTAATAAAAGAGGTAATACTTTGAGAATAAGGGGAGGTCCAACTGCTAAATTTATTAGCTAGTTGCATGAATCGATCGAGTTAAGCTATAAGTTCTCAAAGATGCATATTAGCAACATCTTAACCTTGACTTTGTCGGTGATGGTTTTTTTTTTTAATAAAAGAGGTAATAATTTGAGATTAAGGGGAAGTCCAATTGCTATATTTATTAGCTAGATGCATGAATCGATCGAGTTAAGCTATAAGTTCTCAAAGATGCATATTAGCAGCACATTAATCTTGATTTTTGTTGTCGATGGTTTATATTTTTAATAAAAAAGGTAATGATTTGATATTAAGGGGAAGTCCAATTGTTATATTTATTAGCTAGTTGCATGAATCGATCGAGTTAAGCTATAAGTTCAAAAAAACACATATTAGCAGCACATTAATCTTGATTTTCTCGTCGATGGTTTATTTTTTTAATAAAAGAGGTAATAATTTGAGATTAAGGGGAAGTCCAACTACTAAATTTATTAGCTAGTTGCATGAATCGATCGAGTTAATTTATAAGTTCTCAAAGATGCATATTAGCAGCACATTAATCTTGATTTTTTTCGTTGATGGTTTATATTTTTAATAAAAGAGGTAATAAATTGAGATTAAGGGGAAGTCCAACTGCTATATTTATTAGCTAGATGCATGAATTGATCGAGTTAAGCTATAGTTTCTCAAAGACGCATATTAGTAGTACATTAATCTTGATTTTGTGGGTGATGGTTTATATTTTTAATAAAAGAGGTAATAATTTGAGATTAAGGGGAAGTCCAACTGCTATATTTATTAGCTAGTTGCATGGATCGATCGAGTTAAGCTATATGTTCTCAAAGATTCATATTAACAGCACATTAATCTTAATTTTGTTGTCGATGGTTTATATTTTTAATAAAAGAGGTAATAATTTGAGATTAGGGGGAAGTCCAATTGCTATGTTTATTAACTAGTTGTATAAATCGATCGAATTAAGCTACAAGTTCTTAAAGATACATATTAGTAGTACATTAATCTTGATTTTGTGGGTGATGGTTTATATTTTTAATAAAAGAGGTAATACTTTGAGATTAAGGGGAAGTCCAACTACTATATTTATTAGCTAGTTGCATGTATCGATCGAGTTAAGCTATAAGTTCTGAAAGACGCATATTAGCAGCACATTAATCTTGATTTTGTCAGTGATGGTTTATATTTTTAATAAAAGAGGTAATAATTTAAGATTAAACGGAAGTCCAACTGCTATATTTATTAGCTAGTTGCATGAATCGATTGAGTTAAGCTATAAGTTCTCAAAGATGCATGTTAGAAGCACATTAATCTTGATTTTGTCGGTGATAGTTTATATTTTTAATAAAAGAGGAAATAATTTGAGATTAAGGGGAAGATCAATTGCAATATTTATTAGCTATTTGCATGAATCGATTAAATTAAGCTATAAGTTCTCAAAGACGAATATTAGCATCACATTAATCTTAATTTTGTTGGCGATGGTTTACATTTTTAATAAAAGTGGTAATAATTTGAGATTAAGGGAAGTCCAACTGCTATATTTATTAGTTAGTTGCATGAATCAATCAAGTTAAGCTATAAGTTCTCAAAGACGCATATTAGAAGCATGTTAATCTTGATTTTGTGGGTAATGGTTTTTATTTTTAATAAAAGAGGTAATAATTTCAGAATAAGGGGAAGTTCAATTGCATTATTTTATTAAGCAACTAAGAATCGATCGATTTAAGCTATAAGTTCTTGAAAACAAATATTAACGGCACATTAATCTTGATTTTGTGGACAATGGTTTATATTTTTAATAAAAGAGGAAATAATATGAGATGAATGGGAAGTTCAATTGCAATATTTATTAGCTAGTTGCATGAATCAATCGAGTTAAGCTAAAAATTCTCAAAGATGAATATTACTAGTACATTAATCTTGATTTTGTGGGTGATGGTTTATATTTTTAATAAAAGAGGTAATACTTTGAGATTAAGGGGAAGTCCAATTGCTATATTTATTAGCTACTTGCATGTATTGATCGAGTTAAGCTATAAGTTCTCAAAGACGCATATTAGCAGTACATTAATCTTGATTTTGTTGGCGACGATGGTTTATTTTTTTAACAAAAGGGTAATGAATTAAGATTTAGGGGAAGTCCAACTGCTATATTTATTAGCTAGTTGCATGAATCGATCAAGTTAAGCTATAAGTTCTCAAAAATCCATCTTAGCAGTGTAACAACCCATCCGACGTAGATCATACCGATATGTTGTTGGTGTATAATTGTGTAAGCTAGATTATTAGTGGGGTGAATTACCAGTTAGAGTGTTGGATGGCATGTTGCGTGAATTTATCAGGATGCCCTTGTAAAGGGGCGTCTTGCTAGAATTCGCCATTTGGCGAACTCTAGGGATTGGCAGACTCTTTTATGACACGATCCACCAACCCGGATGTTCTGGGTGAACTTGCTAGTTCGCGGAGTGGTAGAATTGTTTTATGTGGAAACGATAGGTCCGTGAGCATCGTTAGAGTTCGATTGAGACCGAGTTGGAATTAAACTAGAGTACTATAGATGACAACTTAATTTGTTTAGGTAATTGAATGACATGTTTAGTTGGTTGCTTTAGTGCACAAGCAATGTTTTACCATTCTGATTAGTGGTAGTAGTTGCGTTTGGTAAAATATTAGATTTCAAACCTTATTAGGCAAGCTTAGTCTCTAAATTAAAGGACGATAGTGGAATTTTTTACCTTCCCACTAAGCTTATTTCCATTGTTTGTGCTATAAAAAGGGTGAGTATAGCTAGCATGTTTCACTTTTGCTTTCTTTCTGTGTTCTCTCCTACATCCTTAAAAAGTTTCTTTTCAAGTTATCTTCTATAGAAGAGATGAGGAAGGTTTCTAGGAGTTTGTTAAACGTCATTGATAAGTACCAGTTGACTAGTAATTTTTGGAAAACCTTAGGTTAATGTCAAAGGAATTTACGTTTTTGCATTAGTACTTGCATAATCAATTTATAGTAGATAAATAGCCTGATAATTATGATTGTTTCTTATTTAGCTCAAGAAGCTAGAGAAGGTCCTAGTGATCAAGGCAAAGGACCAATATAGTAGATTTTATCCTGAAGGTTATGGTGAGTTCCTTTTTGCTTCCTTTGGATTTTAAAACTTTATGATATGGAGTGTGTAAGGTAAGTTGTCTCTATTGAATATATGTCGATGTGCTGTGTATTATTGAGTCAGTGTCATGGCCACTATCACCAACTACTTACGATATGTGAAAATGTGGAAAGAAGCTTTATTTGTGATGTCTCTGGTAAGGCAGCTTTATTGCAAATTGGACTGCCATATCACGACTCAATCTTGCGGGAGAACACGTGTTCAATTTGACAAGGAATATGAATAATGATATGATTATGACTGATATGCGATTCTAATTTCTGAAGTATGGGTATGAGGTTGGCACAAGATTGGGTCTCAGGTAAATTTACATGATTGAGAGAAGTGAGCATGAATTAATGGTATGTGTCTACGGAGATTTTTGCGTGATATAATTGTGATGTGCGCGCCAATGAACTGTACTGGTAGATTTGGCGTAATGTTACTATAGGGTGGAGTCTTGAAAAATGTCTTTATCTTTGAGTTGATCAGGGATAACCTGATAAATATGTTGTGTCTTTTGGGAACTCACTAAGTTCAAATAAACTTACTCTATTACTTTTTTCTCTAAAGATTGATTAGTAGAAGAAGAAATTAGTAGAAGGGGGCTATGTCAGAACTGTTGTAACACCGCTAACCCGTATCCATCACCGGGAGAGGGTTACGGAGCATTATCGAAACTTTTAGAACAATTACAAATAATTCATGTAAAATACTATTCATTAACTAATATTATTGATAACGTCACTTAAATGGACCCTCGAGGCCCATTACAAGCATTAGAATCGAGTCGGGACTTAATCGGAAACTCTAAGAATTTTTCGCAAAATTACAAAAATTATCCAAGTTGTAAGTATCACATGCTTGTCTGGTTCGAGGGACACGCCCGTGCTACAGGCCGTGTTCGACCCCGTGTAGCTCTCTGACTTGTGCACACGGTTATGCCACACGCCCGTGTGCTAGGCCGTGTGGTTAATTAAATTCTTTTGAAATTAGGTGCAAGTTTCACACGCCTAGACACACGCCCGTGTTCCAGGCTGTGTAGCATACGCGGCTGAGAGACACGCTCGTGTCTCTACCCGTGTACTCATTTTGGAGCATTTTGTTTATCAAAATTTAGGTGCAGGGGACACACGGCCTAACCACACGCCCGTATACCAAGCTGTATGTCACACACGGTCAAGACACACGCCCGTGTGGACAAAATAAAGCCATTTCTAGCTTTATTTCTCATGCAAAATCACACCATTGACCTGCAATTAAAACTTACATCCAAGTATCAACGAATTCAAACATTTAAATTAAGCAATTTCCATAATTCAACATGGCATACATGTTTATATTCTTACCTTGATTTAATCTAGGCATTAGCATCTTTACCATATTCACTTAAATCACATGTATGATTAACAGAATAATCTACTTCATAATACCAAAATAGACCATTACTAGCCATTCCAATGGTCAGGATACAAAACATCATTATCAAGCCAATTAAGGCCAACTTAACCTATACATGCCATTATGCCAAAATGATTTGCTAAACATATACCCAAAATAAGCTAGTGGATAGTGTGATGATGCTCCAATGATCTCCAACCTTTGCGAGCTTCCGAGCACTATAAAATAGGGAAAATAAAACAGAGTAAGCATTACATGCTTAGTAAGTTTGTATAATGGAAAACTAAGCTTACCGATCCTGTTTATTAAATGTAAGCACACAATAACATGTTTTCCATCAATTTGGCAAAATTGCCTAAATACAAACATTCAATCAAACATGTTAGTCACAAAATTTTCATATACATCAAGTAAACGTATATGAGCTCATCATGCCATATTCTTTCAAGACATTATCATTCCATCTCATAATTCTCTCATCTTGCCACGAGTTTCGTTCGTTGAACCATTGAAGTTCCGATGGATGCTCAAGTGGTACACTCAAGGTGTACGATTCAATAACCCGTCAATTCTTTTTCAAGAGTACCCATTAGGGCACTTAAACAAGGAGCACACTCTCAAGCACATATCGTATAACAGGATTACCAGTCCAAGCTAAATCCTTTATTTAACGTATGCTAAGAAGAGCTCAATTCGGATTACCAATTCAGGCTAAATCCTAATTGTAACGTATACTCGAGAGGTATTATATCAGAATTACCTGTCTGGGCTAAATCCTTTCTATAATGAGGTCAATAGGATTACTTGTCCGAGTTAAATCTGTCAGCAACAAATGCAAGACCTCATGCATTTTGAGAAAGCACATATATTAATTGGAACTCAATATTCAAACGGAACTTTAACCCTTTTTCAACCGTTTCAAGCATGTATTCATTTTTATATCGTAACATCCAAAAAATTCACATAAATAATAATCACATTTCATACAACACAACATTTAATTTAACATAATTACATGCTAAATTAAGTTACACGAACTTACCTCGACACTTATTCGTGTATAAAATCTACTAATCCGAAACCTTTTCTTTTCCTCGATCTAACCTCGAACTTGTGTTGTCCGAATCTATATAAATAACTTTAATCATCAATTTCACACATTTCATATTCATTTGGACTCAATTTACGTCCTAGACAAAATTACCATTTTGCCCCTAACTTTTCCATAAATTCCATTTTCGTCCTTAGGCTCGGAAAATGAAATTTATGCAATTTACTCTCTATTCCAAGCCTAAGAGAAATTTCAATATAGAATTTACAGCACATATTTTCTATAAATTTTAGGATTTTTCATCACTTTTCACAACTTTACATTTTAGTCCCTAAATCATGTTTTAATCAAAAATCACTTTGTAAAAGTTGTTTATCTATCAACAACCTTTCTTTTTCTACCATAAATTTCTAATTTTCAGCATATTCATCCATGACCCATTTTTCATACTTTGATAACTTTTCAAATTGATCCCCCAAATAGATAGATTAAGCTATCCCGATTTCAAAAATATCAAAATTACTAAAAACGGGACAAGAAAACTTACCCAATTAAGCCATGAAAGTTTCTTCTCTCCCTCCTAGGTTTTCCATGTATTTTAGGTTGAAGAGGACATAAAAATAAGATGATATCTTTTATCATCGTTTAGTTAATTTAATTATTTCAATTTCCAATTTAGTTCTTGCCTTTTTCCTAAATTACCATGGATGAGTCACCAAAATATCTACATACTTTTCTTTAATGGTATAATTATCATATAAGGACCTCTAGTTTTGAATTCCATAGCTATTTAATCCTTATAGCTACTAGAATTCAACTTTTGCATTTTATGCGATTTAGTCCTTCTCGTAATTAAGCACATAATCAGTAAAATTTTCTTATCATAATTTTCACATGACATTTCTAACATATTATGGACCATGGAATTAAATAAAAATAAATTTTATTTTCGGATCGGATTTGTGGTCCCGAAACCACTGTTCCGATTTCTCTAAAAAATGGGTTGTTACAACTGTGTCTGCAAGTGAGCCACTTGACTATTTTGTATCATGCATGGTTGTTCGACGTAAGGCGTATACCTACGTTTTGTGTTTAACTTCTGCCTTTACTTCGCAAATGTATTGTTTTGTCTTATAAAGTGTAATTGTCGCTGATTGTAATTGTGATCGCCAAACTTCCTTGATTTGCAGTTTCCAAAACTATATTTTCCTAAGTGTATTCGCCTTTGATGGTGGATTTTGATTAATAGGATTTGAATCCAATACCTCAAAATCTTCTTTCTCTCTAGACCATTTCAAAGTTATATTTGATTTTCATATATATTTGATTTTCATATCAAATACATGCACATTATGGGATTTGGATCCAATACCTCAAAATCTTCTTTCTTGCTAAACCATTTCAATCAAAGTTATATTTGATTTTCATATCAAATTTTTTATAGATTTGTTACAAAAAAAAAATTTCATGCACAACAACTATTTAGTATGTTAAAATGATCCTACGAGATTGCCTAAGTTATTTTCATATCAATTTTTTTTATAGATTTGGTATATAATTTTTTTGACCCACAACAACTATTTAGTCAATGGCGGAGCCAAGGGGTTGATAGGGGCCCATCCCTCCCTGAAATGAAAAAATTTCTATTAGGCCATTTATAATTTATAAAATTTTAAATTAGTAATGGTAAAATTGCACTTTGGTCTCCCCAAAAATGATAAAATTTTGATTTAATCCTTTAAAAGTATAAATATATAGACTATTAAAATGATGAAATTACAATTTCACTATCGTAAGAATATACAATTTAATTCCCCCCCCCCAAATTTTTTTTTTTTGGCTCCGCCACTTGACCATTGCTAGACGTGCGAATGTTTGACTAGAAAATACTATACCAAAGATATATGAAATCAAAGTAGTGGTGTCCGCAGGTATATGAGTCAAATTGTAATATAGTAAAGTGTTGTAGCGGAACACAGGGAAATATTTCAAGAATCGTACCTAAGGAAGGATGGATTAAATCTATGGAAAATCTCTTTACAAGAATAAGTCTAAATAGTAGTAGTTGAATTCTATATTACAATAAATCATAAAAGAGACGAATATTAGGAATTAAATAGCAAAAATAAATAAACAATAAAACAAACAAATGACTAAATAGATTAAATCAATCAGGAAGTTTAACTCGTTTCAGGGGTTGTAATTAACTTCGGATTAGGGTTTTAGGGTAGATTAGCTATTAACTAACCAATTATTACCTCCCAGCCTCTAACTGATTAATTAATTGGTTGATACTCGCTTATCTCTCGACCTCACTTTCTCAACCAGGATAAATTACGATTTACTCGAAAAAACTTATCTCTCGATCTCGTTTAATCTTTGATTACCTCATAGGGTTGTCAAGCCTAGGGTTTAAGAATGCTTAATCTATACCAACTGATCCTATTGGGAAACCCTTAATACTCTGTTTATCATGTCCCCATCCACTCGTTAGTCTCCCTTAAGGGATTTATTCACTCATGATGTTTATAATCTCAATCTCAATTGAAATAAACATGTAAATAAACACATTTAAATCTGAAGAGAAAAGAGATGATGAAATGATCTTATGGATGTCAATTGAAGCATAGAGTAGTAAACCTCTCCATTGTTATAAAGAGAATTGTTGCTTGTGAAGGAAAACAACAACTACATTTGACTTCAAGTCACCATTGTGTTTAGTATATTAAAATGATCCTACGAGACTATGTAAGTTATTCTTTGAATATTGATTGTGGATTTGAGTAGTTAATTTATTTTAAGCATGTTTGTGCGATTCTTTTCATTTCTGTCACTAATTGTTTAATTTTAAATCATGCACTAAACTATTTTCAATAAAATATAATTAATGATTTTCCCATAAATTTTTATGGGAATTAAAACTATATTTTAATTAATGTTAAAAACTATATTTTAATTGTATTTTTACTGTTTTTTAAAGAATAATTCCATTTTAGTGGAGTGGGTGTAGTAACCCATTTTGCCCGGAAATAGAAAATAAATAATAAAATAAAACCAATGTCCATTTATACAGTCCATTTAAACAAGCTCAAAACCCAAACAACCCAAAACAGATCCTTAAACCTGTTACACAGAGCCTAAACTACCCATGGCCCAATGGCCCAATAGCAGCGTTTGGCCCAGTGCCCAAAAATGCTTCAGCAATTGGAAACCCGAACCCTAGGGTTTCCCTTTCTCGCGCCGCAAGCAGCAGCCTCGACACCAACCCTCGGTCACACCATCATCGACGCCGGACTTCTCGCCATCACCTGCACATAAAAGAAAAACACAGCAAAGAAAGGACAAAAAAACGAATATGGAAAAATTTATTTCCTTTTCTTTTGTTTATTTTTTTTAGGTTATAAAAACCCCTTTGTAAAAATCGGTAGGGGGGACGAATACACGGATATATACAGAGAAATAAAAAAGGAAAAACATTTTCAACAGGTGATCTCCGTTCTTTCTGTGTGTTCTTATTTTTCATGGATTTATGCATATATTGTACATAAAATAATATTAAAATAGAAAAGGTGAGAAAATACCTTCGAAAAGGGATGATTTGACTTTCTGGTGGTCGATTGCGGCGGCGCGTGTGGCGGTACATCGTCGGAGCCCTGGTAGAAGGCCAAAGGCCAGAGAGCATTTAGGGGGGACTCTCTGATTTTTTTTTGTGATTAAAACTGATTTTTTTTTTTAGGTTTCTGACTTATATAGTGATTTAAAAACGACATCCTTTTTTTTGCTTAACCAATAAGTATTAAAATGACGCCGTTTAGCAGCCCAGGATCCGCGCGTTGACCCGACCTGGGGAAGGATCCGCGCGTTTTTATTAAATGGCTTAATTGCCATTTCAGTCCTCCCGCATTTTTATTATTTTTAATTCCGTTTAATTTAATTTTTTTATTTTTAATTTGGCCCCAAATTTCATATTCTGTTTCAATTGAATCCTCAGGCAGTCTAAAGGTAAAAATTGGAACGACGCCGTTTTGAGAAATAGGCGTAATTGCCATATCAGTTCTTGGGATTGAACGCGTGTTTTAATTTAGTTCTTTTATATCTGTTTTAATTATTATCCAACCCTTGTATATTTATTTTTATTATTATTGGATCTAGGTTTCTTTATTTATTTTTCAAGCTTTTTTTTTATATTGAAATATCTTATTATGCTAAAATTTTATTTATTTTTTAATTATTTGTATATTAATCTATAAATAGTATAAATTATATATATACTATTTTTTTATATTTAATTATTATTATATATTGTTTTATTTGGTTTAATAATTTATATATTATTTAATATATTATTTTTTTAATTTGTATATTATATAGTATTATATTATATTATATATTAATAAAATTTTTTATATAAAGTTTATTATAGTATATAATCTATTTTATTTATATTACTTACTACATATAATTTTTAAGATTAGTATAGTATTTATTATATTATATATATATATTTTAAAATTTTATATTAGGTTGTATTATGTATATTACTTTGAAATTTTTTATAAAAGTATAATATTATATTATAAGATATTTAATGTATGTTGTATTTATTATATATGTAAATTTATGATTAATATATTATATGTATGTTTCTATATAAAATTATTATATATTATTTATTAATTACTTTTTTTATACATATATTAAATTATTAAATTATATATATTTATTATGAGTTTTTTGTTACTTCTAATTTTTGTTATTATATATATACATATATTAAACCATTTTTAAAATCATCGCATTCTTTTTATTCAATGTATAAATATGTTTTTTTTTTTTAATAATTTTTGTTATTTCGTAAAAATTTCAATTATTGATATTTACTTTATATTACATGTTTATTTATTTATATTCTTTAGATCGTTAAGTATTGTTTAGCATGGTTCATTATATATTTATGTTACATTATTCTTTTATTATTCATTGTTAGTATAATTTGTAATTATGTAAAATTGTTATTAAATATATATGTTGTATATTCAAACCATTGTTTTATAAAAATCCTTTTCTGATGCATTTTTAATAAGTGATATATGATATTTGGGGACTTCGAGAAGAATCGTACCCTAACTTACTGGGTTTCAGTTTTTCTCGTGGAACTTAAAATATTAAATATCACTTCTCCTTTCAAATCCAAAACTTATTCTCGAGAATTCAAAACTTTGTGCCCTAACTAACTGGACATGACGTTATGTTATCTCAAGATAAGAATTTTAAAAAAAATAAGGCAATGTTTTGTATTTAAAAATTTGGGAAATAGTGCCCAATCGTGCTAGGTTGCGATCTTCTGTTTGTCTAAATAATTAAATATCATTTTAACAAGTTTTTGAAAATCATGAGATGTTTTTTAGTTACGAGGGTTTAAAAATATCGTGTCCTATCGTGCTGGATGTGATGTTTATATTCTTTCGGAACAAAGAAATCTCAAGTTTTAAATCAAAAAAACCTATTCTTGGGAATTCAAAAACGTTGTGTCTTAACTTACTGGGTATGATGTTTTGAATCTTGAGGTAGGAATTTTCCAAACTAAAGATATGCCTAGTTTCTAAGTCATGAGATGCTATATCCTAGCTTACTGGGTATGGTGTTTTATTTCTTTGAGATAGGAAAGTCTAGTTTCTTTTTAAAATAAAAAGGATCATTTTCTAAAATTTTTCAAAATCTCAACATTAAGACATGATTTTATCAATTAGGTACCAATTTTTGGGCGTTATGAGGGTGCTAACCCTTCCTTATACATAACCGACTCCCGAACTTATTTTTTTTGTTTTTCGTAGACCAAAATCAGTATTTTGAAATAAAACGTTTTTTAAGGTGATCCAATCACACCTAGGTAAAAAGGGATTGGTGGCGACTCCCATTTTGTTTTTAAAGTCGATCCCCGTTTCTAAAAAAACTGATATTTTAAAGTGGTTTCGATAGTGGGATAAATAGGACAAACAATTGTCGTAGCCGCTCTATACCCATTGTTCAAAAAAAAAAAAAAAAATCCATGTATCTCGTCTCCTATCCACTTTTAAAAAAGTGAAACGGATTGATTCAAATCCATTGAGCAGTTTGGATTTTGTCACCCATATCTAAATCATTTAAGTCATTGGTGTCGATCCTAGTAAAATTTTTATAGGGTAAACTACAAAAATGATCACTTAACTATGCCTTTCGTTCTATTTTGATCACCCAACTATTAATTTTTTCAATTTAGTTACTAAACTTTTCGAAATTAAATATTTTAGGCACTCTAAGCTGATGTGGGCTAGTAACAAAATTAGCCCTTTAATGTTTATAGGTTCTATTAATTTGGTCCTAAATATAAAAAGATAAATTTAGTTCTCAATGTTTACAAAATTTTCCGTTTTAGTTCTAATTATAAAAAAAATAAATTTGGCCCTCAACATTTACAAAATCTATCAATTTAGTCCTAACTCTAAAAAAAAATTAAAATATTTTTAGCCTTTTATAAATCATTGGATAACCCCTGTGAAATATTTAAAAAATCTATCAAGTATTGAAAGACGGTACTCTTTTTCTTATTTTAATATCTCACAAGGGCTAGTCAATTGGTTATACAGGGCTAAAAATGATTTTTTAAAAAATATTTTTTAATTTTTAGAGTTAAGACTAAATTGAAAGATTTTGTAAACGTTGAGGGCCAAATTTATTGAGTTTTTTTTTTTTAGAATTAGAACTAAAATGACAAATTTCATAAATATTGAGGGCTAAATTTGTTGAATTTTTTATATTTAGGATCAAATTAGTAGAATGTGTAAATATTAGAGAGATAATTTTATTACTAGACTAATAAAAAGGCCCACATCAGCTAAAGTAACTAAAATATTTAATTTTAAAAAGTTTAGTGACTAAATCAAAAATATTAATAGTTGAGTGACCAAAATAGAACGAAAGGAATAGTTAGGTGACCATTTTTATAGTTTACCCTTTCTATAAGAAGTCTTTTAAGTTAATTTAGTAGGTATAAGCCCAATCCAGGGAGGGCTTTAACAAAGTTATTAATAGCAGAAGAATAGCTTATGAGCAGAGTCAATGGGGCCTCAGCCCAAAGACGTTTCTCAAATCTATTAAGTACGAACAAATATGGGCTGCTAACTGCGAAAGCACAAGCTGAGAACCCTCCTTTGTCCTTAATCGGGTTCTTCAACAATCAAACAGCCGGCTGGGCAGCACGGAGCAGACCAGCAAACAAGCCACAAAGCATTATCATAACATGACCTAATTCAGATGTTCATGGCGATTTCTGTGAGAGCCAAAAGTTTCCTCTCTTCTTCTCTCAGATCCTTGACTCGCTCTCAGGTCTCTACATGCTTTTATTCTTCTTTTTGTTTCTTTGTCTTTGTGGCAATTCGTCGAATATCTTTCCCACAAAAACCAAGTCTTACTTGCTGTTTGTTTTTGGCTTAGAGTTGCAACCACACACTTGGTGAAAGAGGTTTGCATGCTGAATTGTATTCTGGAATGGATCCAGCCCCTAATCCCGCTCTTCGTCCAAGTATCACTCTTTATCTAACCTTCTGTTCCGCATTTCTTTTTTCAATCATTTTCTTGGAATTGAACCCTCGATTCTTGTTAAAAATAATGTAGTTGACACGTCAAAATGGAAGAAGATTCAAGCGAGCAAGGTCGGGATATCTCTTTCTATGATTTCGTATCCATCCTGGATTGTATTGAAAATTCTACATAAAGGAGGTAATCATCTTTTACATTACCCTTTTTTTTTTGTTAACAAATTTACCTATTTCTAAACTGCTTCCTATTTCCAAAGCCTCGTTAGTATACGTTCTTAAAGCTAAAAAATGCCTGTGAATCTTTCAACTAAGTTTGTTTTGCTCCTCTAGTTTACTCATTCAATTTTGTACCGAAAGCAACGCTACTTTATTTTTCCCTGTAGTTATATTTTTCTTTACATATTTCAGGTTTTGAGGCCTATTTAGTTGGGGGCTGTGTTAGAGATTTACTACTAAATAGAACACCTAAAGATTTTGATGTGATTACCACTGCAAATCTTAAACAGGTTTGGTCACAGTGTTCTCAATATTCTTCTCATTCCATTTTCTTTAGTTAGAATTAATAGGATAATGTGGGTTGATATAAAATGTTTTCTATTGCCTTTGTAATATCTTGCTACAGATAAGAAAGAAATTCCATCGAGCTGAGATTATTGGAAAGAGATTTCCAATATGCAGGGTGCATATAAAAGGTTCCATAATTGAGGTCATTTTCTTGGTTTATTACTATGGGTAACTTTTTATGTAATTTCTTCTGGATTAGAATTGCCTCAGTAGTGAGAAATTTCTTAATATGCAGTATTTATTTTGTATGTTCGAATAGGTATCAAGTTTTGAGACAGTTGCAAGACATGACGCAGACAAAGAAAAAGCTTTATCCTCTTTAATACCAAAGATATGTGATGAAAAAGACTTGATCCGCTGGAGAAATAGCAGGAATCGGGACTTCACTATTAATAGGTATTAGTTCTCATGTATGTTTATTTTTTATGTTTATTCCATGGAACGAGCTACTATAGCCTATGTATTAGCTTGTCAAAATTCCACTCTCCCATCTTCTCCATGATAGCCTTGATTTTGATGCCATGTAATTCATAATGATATTGTTTGAATTTTGGGTGTAGCTTATTTTTTGACCCTTTTACGTGTAATATTTATGATTACAATGGTGGAATGTCAGACCTGAAGTCATTAAAGGTGATTCTCCACCTCTGCTGATGGCAATTTTATGTGTTTTCATAACCTCAACTAATATTTACCCTCCGACTCTTCTGTTTGGTGCATTGACTCAGCTACGGACGTTAATCCCTGCTCATGTGTCATTTCAAGAGGACTGTGGTAGGTTATTTTAGCTTTCTTGAGTGCAATCTCGTATAAGATATTTGGATGGAATGACTGCTGTCATTATGAGACATTAATGGAAAATTTCTGCCATTTTTCTTACCCAGCAAGAATTCTCCGGGGCTTAAGAATTGCAGCTCGTCTATGCTTGTCATTTTCAAAGGATACTGAGAGGGCAATGTACGATCTTTCAGCCTCCATTGGGGGATTAGATAAGGTAGTTCAGAAATATCAGTTGAGAACTTTCCTGCTGCCTAGATAGTCTCTCTTCTGTTACTTGCTCTTGCCATGTCTCTCTCTCCATCTGTGACTTGAGTCTTTTCTTGCCTCCTTTCTTGTACCATTCTCATTCTCTCTTGGTAAACATCAGCTAGGCACAAAGAACCACTCATACTGTGGCTAATTTACAACCTTTTGCCTTTGGTTACTTTTCTATTTTGGTGTAAAATTAAGGTGATGTTATCAATATTTACCTGATACTTGGCATAAAAATGTCCTTCATTTATCCAGTTCAGGTTAATGCTGGAAGTGAACTACATGCTGTCATATGGAGCTGCTGTGCAATCCATCTGCTTGCTGCAGAGATTTAATCTGCTGAATATTTTACTTCCATTTCAGGTTCACTCATTTTAGCTTAATAGTTGTAAATAATTTATGAATTTAGTCATTACAGAGGGTAGCTGAGACTTATTTGCTTTGCAGGCAGCATACATTAGTCAACACAGAGCTACCAAGAATTCCATGATGCTGATGGTGAGCTTGTTTCATATTCTGTATTTCTAACATTGTTGGTGAAGAAGTAATATTTGTAGCATGAAGGGATTTATGAAAATTTTGTTGGCTATGCAATTCAAGTTAATTTTATTAAGACTGTTTACTTACTTCAGGACAACATAATTACTCAATGTTAAAAGTATTTGGAATTCAAAGGGGTTTAGAGATATTAATTCACTCTCTTGATAATCAGTGTATACTGATAGGTTTCTTGAAAGTTAAAGGTTTATCTCATAGAAAGATCAATCTGAATGCTTATGATAACAATTTTGTAGTTGTTTATTTTCTGCAAAATATAATAGCTATTAATATGATGCTTAGCTGGTTTGGTATGCTTAGTATGAAAATTTGATGTCGTTTTGACAGAATTTTGTGAAAATTTTCAAAATAAATTTCCAGTCAAATGACATTTCAAAGAAGTGAGGTGCTTTTCCACTGGCTTGTATTCCTATTAATGTTAATAAGGTCTTTAACGCACAAAAATTTAGGCTTGATGTTTTGACCTCCTGAATCTGTCTTTTGTCTTTTTTCTTCAGAAATTGTTCTTCAATTTGGATAAGTTGGTTTCTTGTGATCATCCTGCCGATAGCAGTCTATGGTGAGTACTTGTCTCTCTTTGTTTTTCTTCTCAAGCATAGAATATCATAAGACTTCAGCTTTATTGTTATCATTATCAAGGAAAACTTGGCTATTGTAAAGAGCAGTTAGACTTTCCTTTTAGTTTACTAGAAAGTTTGGCAATCTCTTTTTAAACCTCTCTGCAGATTGGGCTGACTATATTATTGCTGAGAAGAATGAGCATATATGTCTGGAAATTATTTTGCACTGCGTATGATGGTTCATATTAAGAGGAATTATCATAATATATAAATTCAAGTACCTGGTCGATGGTATCAAGTGGATTTACATCTTATTATGTATTTCAGTATCTGTGATATGCCTACTGATCATTTTTTTTCCTGCATAGAACAGGGTTGGATTGTTGATGTTTCATCTGGCATTGGTAAACAACCCTCAAGACGCTCTTGTTATCTGGACCTTTGCTTCTGTTCTATATCATGGAAACTGGAAGGAAGGTGTTGAATTTGCAAGAGAATATACTAAACTGGAAGTTAAATTTGTTCCTGAAATCTCAGAATTTTCAGAAACTAAATCAGATGAAGACCTTGCCAAAGAAGTTGCTCAGTTTGCATCTCTGGTGCAAGATTCTGTAGGGGTCTTAACAGAGACTAGCAATCTATTTGAATCAATGTCCAGATATCCATTTTCTCCTTGCTCTGGTTTGGTAAGTGCCTGTGACATCTACTGCCTTCGAATTTTTAGCGTTTCTTATCAGAGAGAGGTGTCTATATTTTCCATACTGTAGGTAAATTAACCTGCCATCAGAAGTGCCCCTATGTCTTACCTTGATTTGCTTGAGAATGGACTGTTTTGGTTTCTTACTAAAAATATTGGCATTGTTCTGGTACATGAACTTATATGTGTATGATGTATCTTTTGTTAGTAATAGGTTTTATCTTTTTTTCAGGTATTTGTACCAAAGATCACTGCAAAGAATACTGCTAAATTGTTTGACCTGATGGTAGAAGATATTAGATCTTTCATAAATGGAAGAGGGAGAATGAGCCCTGAGATAAATTTCCACTTGCTTGGGATAGGGGATCCATGTGAGACAAGATCTGTGCTTGGCAAAATTATTTTAGAAACAATGAAGGCTGGTCCCCGTGGAGATGCAACAGAGATAGGCAATGATGAGAAAGACCTCCAACCAAAGGCGACTGAGGAAATTTTGTCCAATAATGAAATTCCAGCGAAGAAGGTTAAAAAACATGCCCCATCATCATTTATTCCTGATGGCAACAGAGGGATGTTGAAGAAGCAAAAATTGGTTGACGATAATACTGCTACAAAGAACCAGGAAATGGTTACTAAAGATGAGCTCAACGACTTGGCTGAGAAGCACCAGGAGTTTGTGAAGGCATGCAAATTATCTGAAAATAAGACAAACTCGATGCAAGGGAAAATATCAGAGAAGGAAGAGAAAAGCACGAAGGATAAGGAAAAGAAATCTAAGAAGCATACGAAGGTAGTAGAGAAGTCGAAACATCATATTGCCCTACATACAGTAAGCAAGAAGCAGCAAAGGGTAGTTAGGGAATTAAATTTGAGGGAGGAGGATGAGATGGATAATTTGGAAAAAGTGTTGGGGAAGGAGGAGGTGAAGGAAAGAACAGAAGAACATAAAGGAAGAGCAGGAAAGGAGAGAAGCGGTGTAAGTTCACTTTCTAGTCTCTTCAGGTGACACATTCTCTTTTCCAACAGCACAAGTCGTGTACCAAAGTTGTGATAAAAGTGATAGATAGAGGAGAGGTTGGTAATTGGATATGGTGGGATTACAAATTTGTTAACAAAAAATTGACAGTTTAGTGGTTAATGTGCTTTATATCAATTAAACATTACCGTGTTTTGAATTGTTAACGTTCTTACCATTCTGATGATGAATATTACTCGACCCAATTCCAAACTGTTCTTGGTTTCATTCAATCGCGGTGAATAATAAATGGGTTGTGTTAGAATTAGAATATTTCACTGCTAGTACCTCATTATTTTTATGACCATATATGTGTGTTAAATTGAATTCTGTACGGAAATTTCTTATTTTTAGGGTCAACATCTCATTTTATTATTATGATTTATGATTTGGGTCGTCTTTTTTATGTCTGTTCTAATTTTCATTTCATTTCGTCTGTGAAAAGAGTTCCTTTTTCTTTTGTAATTCCCACTTAGTTTGGGTCTGGCATGAGCCAGGTGCGTGCACTTTTGCAAGCTGCCCCTACCCTAGCATCGAAATGTATGTCTTGTTGCCCAAGTCCCTTTAAAATTACACTAATTCAAAATACGCAGCAGTTGCTCACGACACTATATGAAGAAAAAAAGCTCCATTCCTTTTATGTTATTAGGATTAGTAATTTTACTATTTCAATGACACTTTCCCATTTCTGTTTATTATGTATTTAGCAAAATACGACAAAAAAAAAAAAAAGAAAAGGGAAATAAGAATAACACTACAACAACTCCCAAAGAGGCCAAGACAAATTTGAACTCTTAAGAAAATTCTAAAACGACGACGTTGTGTTTGTCGACTTCTCACCAACCCTGAGAAAGTGAGAAAGCAAGTAGGCAACAGCCGCAGAGGCACCTGTCCATCTCCTTTGCAGCCCCTCGGAAATGATGGAGCCAATCGAAAAATATCAAATACTTCCATTATAAAAGACTCCCTTTTGCTTTTACTTCTTCCCACCAAACAAACTCCCCTCCCTCAACCCCTACATTTTACTACGCTCTCTGAAATCTTAGTTACATCCATGGCAGCAACATCGCTAAATGCCCCTAACGCTCCTCTCCTTCAAAAGACCCATCAAACTCATGTCTTTCTCAAACCCATCTCCACTATTCCTTGTCAAACCTCTGCCAAGCGCTTCTCCATCTCTTGTTCCGCAACTACCCAAGATCGCCTCTCCGTCCAATCCCAATCTCAAGATCGGGTCTTTAACTTCGCCGCCGGTCCCGCCACCTTACCCGAGAACGTCCTCCTCAAAGCCCAATCCGAGCTTTACAACTGGCACGGATCTGGCATGAGCGTTATGGAAATGAGCCACCGTGGTAAGGATTTCCGTTCTATTATCGAAAAAGCCGAGGCCGATCTCCGTTCCCTTCTCAACATCCCTGAAAACTACGCCGTTTTGTTCCTCCAAGGTGGAGCCACCACCCAGTTCGCTGCTGTCCCTTTGAATCTCTGTGCCCCAGGTGACTCCGTTGATTATCTTGTTACTGGATCTTGGGGAGACAAGGCTTTCAAAGAAGCTAAGAAATACTGCGACCCCAAAGTCATTTGGAGTGGGAAATCGGATAACTACGTCAGGGTTCCCTCGTTCGATGGTTTAGAACTGAACCCGAATGCCAAGTATTTGCATATATGCGCCAATGAGACCATTTACGGGGTTGAGTTCAAGGACTACCCAGTTCCCCGCAATCCAAATGGGGTTCTTGTTGCTGATATGTCTTCCAATTTTTGTTCCAAACCTGTTGATGTAACCAAGTTTGGGTTGATTTATGCTGGTGCGCAGAAGAATGTGGGGCCGTCCGGGGTTTGCATCGTGATCGTGAGGAAGGATCTTCTAGGAAATGCACAAGAGATTACCCCTGTGATGCTTGATTACAAGATCCACGCCGACAACAACTCTTTGTACAACACACCTCCATGTTATGGGATTTATATGTGCGGGCTGGTGTTTGAAGACCTTTTGAAGCAGGGAGGACTGGAAGAGGTTGAGAAGAAGAACCAAAAGAAAGCTGGTATATTGTACAATGCCATCGATGAAAGCAAAGGATTCTACAGGTGCCCTGTTGAGAAATCTGTAAGGTCGCTGATGAATGTTCCATTCACATTGGAGAAGTCAGAGTTGGAGGCTGAGTTTTTAAAGGAAGCCGAGAAGGAGAAGATGGTGCAGCTCAAGGGACATAGGTCGGTGGGAGGCATGCGAGCTTCCATTTATAATGCTATGCCTTTGGCTGGAGTTGAGAAGTTGGTTGCTTTCATGAAGGATTTCCAGGCAAAGCATGCTTGATTCATGTCTCTTCCTATATAAAGTGCGGTTGTTCTCTTCTGTTTGTGTTCACTCTTTATGTTTTTGCTATGGTTTTATGTCTGGTAGGTTTTAAGAACTATTGGTGATAAATTTCATGCTATCTGAAAGTTCCAAACAGGGGAAGTTAAGCAAGATTTTTGTAATAGACATGATTTGCTAGTTTCATTTCCTGTTCTGATTCTTAAGTGCACAATATTAATTAATTCTAATAAAGGTCGCTTGAATTTTGGTGTTCATTGTTTTCTATTACTAATTGCACCCACATTGCTTGAATTCAAGTTTACATGTAAAACTGTCAATTTCACTGTTGCAGTAGGTTGCATTCTCCTCGACTAAAAGTGAGAAATAGTCTGGACCTTAACACAAAGAATCAAGAAGAAACTCTTGCTTAGGGCATTAGATGCAAATAGGAGCAACCCCAGAGGAAAACTTGGGGAGATCCAACAACCGTCAACAGTAACTAATGCTTGGATTACATCTGCAGAAAGTGGTGTCGATAAAGAGAGGGATGGATCTTGGGAGAACATCGGTCCAAGGTGCAGTAGGCTTGTTGCACTTAAGAATCTGTGGCTGCGGATATAAAGGTTCAATGATGCCACAAAGTATGAGATTCTTCAGTAAGTTACTAAGTTACGAGTACGAGTAAACACTTGCATTCTTTCATCTTAATAAAGGGCACTGAAATAAAAGGATTTTGCTGTATGCTATATATATATATTATATTAGCAGATTATCATGGTATTTGTCTAATATCATGGGATATATACTGTAGTATATTAACAAATTATAAGCCAAAAAAATCAAGCATTAAACAGTGAATAGAAATAACCTCTTTAGGACTAACCTGAAGGGTATGCATCATAGTTGAAGGGTATAAAGCTGATCAACTCAATCAACTCATGCTTGTGTGACTGTGAAAGTTTGTACTTGTTTCAAGGAGCTCTAGTATAACTGTTGAACTTCACTAAGCATGGCCCCAAGGTAAACCCTTTCCTGATTAAATATGTTGCATTATTTTTCTTGATATAAATTAAACATTGATAGCATGAAGAAAAATATGTTTGTAGTTTATAATGTTGGTTGGTAACAATATTAAATTATTTAGAAAGTCAAGTTTTAGATATCAAATTATAACCATTGGTGATTAATTGTGTTGTAAGGACAACTTTTATATGTAACGTTGTGTTATAATGACATAATTGTTTTTGGTATAGAAATAAAAAAACTAGCCAATTTACACCTCATTTGCCTTGACAAGGCATCGTCGTCTATCATCAGCCTGCAGTAGCCCCATTGCCCGTGTTGGTGGTGATTGGTGCAGTTGCATTCCCTTTCCCTTACCTCTGGCTGGTGCTGCCATACAATTGGCTACCGTATTCCCTTCTCTGTATACATACTGAACTCTCATCTCCCAACTCCGTTCAAGTAGCCCCTTTAATGCTCGGACCACCTCATGATGCACATCCTGACCAGTACCATTAAGCAACTGCACAACGGCAGCATTATCCACTTCCAACACTCTTAGGAATACCAAGATCCCATGCAAGCAACAAGCCATCAAATGCACCCCACAGTTTTGCCTCTATCATTTAACATGCTCCAAATCCCTTGGAAAATCCACTATCCATCGTCCTTGACTGTCTTGGATAACACCTCTGGCTGTTGCAACATTAGTCTCGCTACATACCGCGCCATCAGTATTTACCTTCCACCACCCCTTTGGCGGTCCCTTCCACCTATTGCAGATCGAACAATCTTTTAGCTACTACCTAAACCTACATGCGCAACATCAAATATGCAAAAAAAAAAAAAAAAAAAAAAAAAAAAAAATGTAAATAACACAAGAATAATAGATAAGAGATAAATAGGAGAATAGAGGGGATTTCTATTGCATTTTTATTATTCTTCTACATATTACAAGTAGTATACTCCTATATATATGTATGTATATAGGGAGATTAGACCACTCATTTTCTAATACATAAATAGGAAAAAGCAGTTACAAGGAGATGAAATGTGAAATGTTATTATAATAATCATCCACTTAATAGCATTCATAACACGCCTCCTTGTATGTCCATTGTATAAAAGATATGTTTCATTAAAAACTTTACTAGTAAAAACCTTGTAGGACAAAAACTTAGTGAAGAAAAAAGAGTACACATAGCTATAATACGCATAACATGTTGCTTCATTAAAAATCTTACTAGGAAATCCTAATGAGATAAAATCTCAGTTAAGAGAAAAAGAGTATAATATGTATTTATTCCCTCTCATAAAAATATCACAAAATATCTTATACTCTACGTATTCAATCTTGAATACTAACTTTTCAAATGACCATTTGAATGTATTTGTTAAGCATTTATATCATCATTCTTTTGAAAGTTATGAATGAACAATTTCTCGGAAATTTTTATATGTTTCTAGCATTTTAAATTCTTTAAGGATTTTAATATAAACTTTACTATATAGTGATTCATATAACAGGTTGTAACAACAACTATTAAATGTATGTTAAATCTTTGCTAGTTTAATAATATACCTAAAGGTTATTGTATTTACCACAAAAGAATATTATATCTTTTCATGATCAATGATAGGATTTAGCCAAAAAAATTCATATTTTTATTGTTTTTGCAAGTCTATTTCATTTATACCCTTACTAGCTTTATACAATTAAGTATTTGGACTACTGGTCCAAAAACTTCACGAATTTAATTGTACTTGAGTTGCGTCTTTTTATTTTGACCAGTCTATTTAATATCTATATTTCTCAATAGATTTATTCAAGATCTTCTTTTATTTCATTATTTCAATAATATTTCATACAAAATCATTGTTGACCACTTTTATTATCAATTCCATATTTTTTCGAATTGACATAACTTATCGAAATCTCTTTATTTTTACTATTTTAATCTTCAGTTTCAGGTACCTGAATGTCTTATAGAGGTTTAGTTTTTAGTTACGTCTTGAGTCTATTTTGGAGCGCTCACCTCCACTATATGACCATCTAGATTTATTATTATTATTATTATGAGAATTTTCATATTTGAAATCGATCAATATATCATGCTTTAGGCTTGTATTACTTTCATTTGTTCTAACTGATTTATCTTACTAGGACTTTGATTCAAATTTAAAACACTAGTTGGTAAATAGCACTTGGTTATTCTCATCAAGTCAGTAAATATTTTTGGCAGTTAACTTGTAATAAAGTGAGTTATCTTTTTTTTTTTTTTTTTTTTTGAAAATTTTGGTTCAAAATTACTCTCTATGAGAATCTAGATAATGATAACTCATTATAAGCAATAATTTTATCCAGCTATTAATTCTCTCAGCTAATGTTGTGAAAACTATTAAATCAAAATAGTAACCACAATATCATATCATAATTGAATTTTCAATTCGTTCAGGACATATAATAATACAAGGAGACTCATAATTAATATATATTCACGGCTTTCTTTAAATACTTATTTTGTGCATTGTGATAGAGCAACTTGAACATATAGTACACAATTAAAATTTCTAAAATAGATAGTATTTTGCTCTTGATTGAAAGTCAATTATAATGGGGAGTATTTATATTAACTTATTGGCATGATGCGTAAAAGTGTCTATTAATGTAAAATATTATATCCTTATGCATATATGCAAAAAGTTTCGTTCTCAAAAGATATTGTCACATCCCAAAAATCAGGTTAGTAGAAATTGAGTTAGTGAAATCAAGAGTGGCCACGTTTTGATTTTTAAGTTAAGATGTGAAAATTTTGCAAAGTGATTAATTTTGCAAATCTCTTCCTTTGAAAATTTTGCTACTTTTGTCCCTATCTTTAACTCTAAACATCTAACTTAAATTTAATTTCTACGCAAGTATTGACAAGAATGAGTCTATTGGTTCAATGGTAAAGCTTCACTTTACCCTTTGGTTCTGTGTTTGAATCTCAGTGTGTGCACAATGAAATTATTTTTATTATTTTTGGTCAATGTCGCCCATGTAGAGGAAGTTGAGTGGAATTCAAGGGGAAAAAAAATCTGATAAGGAGTGTGGGGAAGTGGATAGTTGTTTTTAATTAATTAATTAATTCTTTTTTTTAAATTCCTAAAATATTTCCCTAAAATTCTCCTCATTCTACCGTCCACTTCTCTTCCTTCTTCTCACGTCAGTTTTTTCTTCTTTCTTTTCTTGTTTTCTTCTATTGTTTAATGCTCAATTTTGTGGCATGTACATAGGTGTTATTATAGGTGTTTACCTTGGTTGTATAGTTTGGTTTGCACTTGGATAATGTTTGAATTGTGGTATATGTTGATATGGAATGGTTTGAAAGTATAAAAGTATAGACTAAGTTTGAATAAGTGATTTTGGTATGTTTTGGTGTTTATTGGTATTTATCGGTTAGCCATTTAGAAAATGCCAAATTGTGAAAATGTTGGATTAGATTATTTGAAATTGTGATTTATGATGTATTGACATGTATATAATGCCTGTCTTGATCATGCATAAAATATGTGTACAATCTTGGATGGTATGAGTGCTCATTTAAAGTGGAAAGGGTCTCGATCTTTATGGCTTACTTGTTCATGAAGTATTTGTAAGACATGTGTGTAAATAAGGTTAATGGTGGTGGTATGGTAAACTATATAATGGATATACAAGAGGTTTAATTGAATGTTTTGTATATGGATAAATAAGGTATAGAGACTAATGTTGACATCTTGTGAATGGTTAACAAAATTGAATGGTTCAAACCTTATAACTCAATGTAGGTGTGTAAGAAATTTGAAGTGACAATGCTTTGTATGCCTTGGTAAATGGGTAGTTGCATAAATGGATAGAATAGAGATGAATGTGTATGAAAGATGAGCATGATTTCCATGGATTGAAATGTATAAATGAGATTGTGTGTTTGGAATGTGTTTGGAAGCTATTGAATCATATAGTATACTAATAGTGTATGTTGATGTATAAATTGTTGGATGGATGAAATATGATATTCTTGGTATGTTTTCTTGAATTTATGCAGGATAGAGGTGTGTTTAGCTACCTATTAAATGAACAATGTTTCAAAAATGGTAAAATGCCAAAACTGTATCAATATCGATTATAAAATCGATACTTACCAGAAAAGTATTGATATTTATTACTTTGGTATCGATACCTAGTTCCAAAGTTTTAAAAAATTTCAGATTGGTCCTTAATCATGCTCGAATCTATTAAGCTATGATTATATGCTCGATTGAGTCTCTTATTTATTAATAACTTCTATTATGCATGAATTTGGATTAATTTGATGATTTTAATTGAATTCAATGTTATAATTTGTGTGTGAATATTTTAGTGTTTGTTGTAACATTCCATAACTTGGGTTCGACAATCGGGCCGAGTGAGGAGTGTTACAATTGAAATTAAACATGAGAACGTCTGTTAACCTAGGGTTAAGGACGAAGGCAACCTAACTCTATAAATAGGCTCTTAAATCACTTCTTTAAGGATAGCTTTTACATTCTATGCTTTTCTTTGTAAATTTAGTCTTTAGTTTTACCTTTCTTTTAAGCTTTAAGGTTATTTTAGTTCTTTTCTACTTCGTTTTCGTCAAAGAACGTGAGCTGTAATCATGATCAAACTATTGTGGATTCTACTCTTCAATCAATAAAATTCAGGATTCTCTTAAACCTTTCTCTTGATTCATTATTCATGCTTATCTTTATTATCAAGATTATTTTGTTCATAAGATCTACAAGTAACTAATCCTTTTATGGCGGATTAGTGAGTGGAGGAGTGATTAATTAATTACGATGTAGGGTTTTCTTAGCGGATCAACTATCTAGAAAAGGAAGAACTTAAACAATAGGCTTGACGACCTTAGGAAGTCCTTTAGGTGGGAATTAACCCAAATTTGGTATGCCCTATTCGTGAACAACTTAGCCTCAAACCGGTCTGGACTGTAAGGTTGAGAGATAAGTTTTTATTTATGACTTGTTAGTTTAGTGGAAGATCAAGAGATCTTGCTAGGGTAGTGACTAGTTGATTGAGTAGAAACCCAAAATAGAAATTAGTTATGGTCACCAAAGCGAGCTAATCACCCATACTTAGATTTGGTTAAGTTAGAATTTATATATCTGAAGTTCACTTTCTGTTTGTTATTTTTATTTCATTATTTATAAAAATCCCAAAATATTTCCTTTTATGTTTTATCGTACTATAATTTATTTAAACTACTAATTACTTCTATTCGTGTTTAGGTTAACAATAATTTAGTACTCGCCTCCGTTGGGTACGATCCTCGGAGTTTTTACCTACTTCGTTGTAACTATATTACAACCTAGCCCGTGTACTTGCGAACACATCCTCGAGTCCTTATATTTTAGTTGTAGTATTCACATTCTAGATGTTGGTACGTCTGGAGGTAGTCAATTATCACCCTGGTAAGGCTAGTGTGGTAGCTGATGCACTAAGCATGAAGCCTGTAAGTGAGCTGCGAGCTCTGTTCACGCAACTAAGTGTGACAAGTGATGGGGGATTGCTCACGGAGCTAAAAGTGACACCAACTTTGTCACTAAAAATCAAGGAGAAGCAAGCCTCAGATGAAGAATTGGCGAAGAGGGATTGCCAACTGGAACAAGGAGTGCGAGGGGACTTTGTACTAAATGATGAATGGGTACTTTGTCTTCACGGAAGACTTTGCATGCCAAATGATAAGGAGTTGCAACAAGTTGTCTTTAGTGAAGCCTACAATAGTCCTTATGCATTGCACCAAGGAAGTAACAGGATGTACCGTGATTGTAACGGCCCGTTTTTTAGTGGTGACAGAATAGTGGGTTCGGGCCCTTAAATTTCCATTGTGTCAGCTCGTAAATATTATTTATAGAATATTTACAAAGTCATTAAGGTTGTATTAAAGTTTGGTTAAGAAATTTTAATGTTTAGTTAGCTAATTAAAGAAAAAGAACTAAATTGAAAAAGACATAAAATAATTATTGCATTTGGGTGATATAGTAGTTTAACTTATATGAGGAAGGACTTATATGGTAACTAGACCATCACTATATATGGAATGGACGGTAATGGGTAGTAATTAGCTTAAATGAAGTTTTTATTAAGGGACAAAAAGGTAAATTAATAAATGTAACTTAAGAAAAATGATAAAAATAATACTATCATCTTCCTTAGTACATGGTTTCATCGAAATTAAGAGAAAACACCATTGTTGAAAAGCTTTGAGTTCAGCTAACACAATTTCTTTGCATGTAAGCTTGTTTTAATTATGTTTCTTGTAATTTTCATGTTTTTGAGATCGTTGCAACTAGGTCTAGCTAGCCCGTACCTTCATTTTTAAATCTGTTAAAAATTTTAGAAGTTGCCATTGATAAATCTTGAATGTTCGTGATGATAATTATGTGTTTGAAGTTTTGATTGGGATATTTAGTTGTTTTGTGAAATGATTTTTATTAGATTTTGATTTAAGGATTAAATTGTTCAAATGTAAAAATTTCAAGGTTTGATAGTGAACTTGATGTATAATAAGGACTGTTAAAGAACCTAGAATATTCGGTTGTAACTTTGTTCTTAGAAAATGGTCAAATTTGATGAATATCGGGTTAGAGGACTAAATTGTAAAAGTTAAATTGTAACGCCCCAAAATTTTAATTTTTGATTTCGTGTATGTGTGACACACAATGTCTATCTACTTTAGTGGTTATGTGTTCTAGGTGTGTGTGAGAGGTCCCAATTTCAAGCCTTACTTGGGCAAATTTTGGTATTTTTTATAAATAAAGCCTTAACCTTGTCCAAAGGGCTTAAGTTTAATTATTGGTAAGTTTATATCAGAATGGGCCTGCTTGTCTGGTGGTTAAGTGGAGTGTTGGAGTGTTGGAGGTCTTGTGTTCAATTCTCTGTGATGGCGTGGAGACAATATTTTTGCTCCAATTTCGGCTAAGAGTTGTGTTGGGGCAAAATTCTGAGTAGTTGTGTTTTAGTGGGTTAATAGGGAGTGATTTTAGGAGATAATTGGGGAGAGGTTATCAAAAAATAATCTGATTATCATTTTTTTTTTGCAAAAAAAAAGTAGAGTTTCGGTTTTCTCTCTAATTCCCCAAACTTTTTCTGACGTTTTCTTCTTCTTCTTTTTTCCCTCCTCTGCCGATTCTTTCCCCTAGTTGCTACCGAAATTTCCATTATTTTTCCCCTTCCGTTTTTTTTTCCAATTGATTCGGTTGTTCATCGTTGGTTCCGCGTGTTTGGTAAGTAACAGTTTTGTCTATTGTTAATCGTTCTTGGTTAATCTCTAAAAGAGGGATTCTTTTTTGGTGTTTAGGAGTTAATCAAGGGGCTGGTGGTTTTGAATCGACGTTGTGATTGTATGAAGTCGTGGTTACTCAAGCGAGGTAAGGGTTTTGCTAGGTTTTTAGTCGAGTTCCTTCTGAAATTGGTTGATTAAAAACTAATTAAGTAATTAATCTGGAGATATGTTGGACGATTTTTAGGTTCTGGAGGCTTAGAGTGCTTACGCATCAGAAACGATACCACGTGTGTACCCGAAACACAGAAAACGGGATTCGACGAAAGGCCAAAATTGCTTGCTGTCGAGAAATAAGAGAAATAAGAGAAAATGATGCGAAAAATTGTAGAGAAAGGAAATAAGGGTGTTCTAAACTTGGAAATCAACATTTTGCACTAAAATAGTTTTGGACAGCAGTAGTAGTCTAACTTTGAAAAATCATCAAAAATAATGCGAATTGAGTTAGAGGTTGAATAAAATATGAAATTAAAGTTTATTGAGTCTAATTTTTCATGGAAGAAACAGTGTAAGCAATGAAATTTTAAATCATGAGATATAATAAAATTTGTGAGACAAGGTCAGAATGATTTCGGGTTCCCCTGTTCTGACTGAGGAAAATCATCAAAAATTGTAAAAAAATAATTAAGGGCTTAAATTTATATTTTTGAATCCTTAATGAGTCTATTTTTAAGAGAAACAAACGGAAACATCATCTAAATTCCGTACTAAGAGATAAATAATTTTTAGTAAGGAAAGGATGAAGCTGTCAATCAGTAGAATAGGGATAACTTTAAAGATTTTACTATACGTATTTGATAAACTATAAATTCTGAAAATTTTATTTGAGTATAGTTTCAAAAACATCAAGCGGATCTTAATTTGGAATTCTGTAGCTCAAGATATAAATAATTTAGTGATAATGACTCAAGTAGACAGCTTTGGATGAACATATAAGTAAATAGTGAAAACATATATGACTATTGAGCTAGCATGGGTTACTTTAAAAATGGATTACACGGCCAAGGCCAATTTGGGCGTGTGGGCCCACACGGGCTGTGGGCCAACACGGCAGATCGCATGGGCATGTGGGCCCATTTTTACCGAAATGTTTTTAAGGTTGCACGTTGTTGCCCAAGTTGGCTGTGAACCTACTGTAAGGTCGGTAAGTGCTACTTAGACCCCTAAATGTGTGAAATTGACTGAATGATATCTGTACTAGGCATGTTAATATCTGAACTGAATATATGTACTGAAATTGCATAATAGCATGTCATCCATTATGTGTTGCATTGGGTTGGGAGTTGTTATTTGGACAAAGTGTATTTAAAGGCTTTAAGCCTAATTTTATCAAGTGCATTTCATTTGCAAACTCATCATATTGTCTTTGCATTCGGTACTACTTGGAGTGTAGGGATGGGTGGGTTGATTATATCCCCACATGGAGTGTAGGGTTGGACGGAGATAGTGTGTAGAGGATGGTCGGGTAGGATTTTGCTACTGCATAACTGTTACTGCTACTGATACTGTGATGGGCTAAGGCCCTACTGCATTTTTGACATTGTATTGAGATGGGCTAAGGCCCAAACTATCGCTGATACTGAAAAGGGCTTAGACATAAGACTGTTTAACTCTGCACTGTGAATACTGATTGTTTGTTTGTTTCTCCGGGATTACACACTGAGTTTACGTAAACTCACCCTTTTTTTTTAATGTGCATAGTAATCTTCAAACTTAGACGGATCAGTGCGACGGAGGACTCAGCGGTGACCATAGAAATTTTTGGACTTCATGGTTTTTAATTTATGATTTATGATTTGATTATTATTGATTATTTGGGTTGTAATTTAAGGACCCTCTGGGACTTTTGTTTAAAATTTGGGTTTTTATTTATTTATTTTACTTTATGGATTTATACCTGCTGGTTGTAGGAAATTCGGTTTTCAAAAAGTTAAAGTAATTAATAAACGCATAATCACCTAGACTGTTTAATTAAAGCTTCCGCAACGAGGGATGTTTCAAAACAAATGTTTTCAATGAATAAAGACGACTTCCTAAGTTCTAAAAAAGGTTTACTGAAGATAATAACATGGAATGTTTTCATCGTAACAACGAGGTTTCAAAAACACTATTGTGTGACATTGCCAAATACGGCCATAACCTCTAGGCCGGGTTTAGGGTGTTACAATAAAAGTTTAGGGAAAAATTGTAATTAATGAAAAGTTAAGGGTCATATGCATTGAATGGAATGTGAAATATGTATGAAATTAATGTACTGTATTTAATTATTATATAGATCAAAATTTGGATAAAAAAGACAATAACCGAGCAAAAGGAAAATGTAACAACCCGTCTTCAATGAAATCGGAGCAGTGGTTCAGGACCACAAATCCGAAGTCAAAAAATTTATTTTATTATTATGTTATATTCTAAAACATGATAGTGTTACCTTATAAAAATTTCATTAAGAAATTTTACTGTTTATTTGCTTAATTGGATAAAAACGACTAAATCGCGTAAAGTGCAAAAGTCGAGTTCTAATAGCTAAAGGTATTAAATAAATATATAACTTTAAAGTGGAGGTCCTTATATGGTAATTAAACCATTTGTATGTTAGTGGATGATAATGGTTTGGCAATATTGAAATTTGGATGAATTATTAAGGTTAATTTTGGAAATTAGAAATTAAAGGTTAATTAAATAAAACAAAATTTTCATCATCATCCAATTATCATTTTTTTAACCGAATGTTAAAGAACAAAACCCATTGTTGAAGCTTCATTCGATGAAGCTTATCTAGCTCAATTAGGTATGCGTTTTTGTCCTGTTTTTAATTATTTTTATGTTTCCAGGTTCGTTGTATCTTAATCTAGCTAGCCCGGGGATTAATTTGTGAAATTGTTAAACTGTTAGGGTTTTACCGTTGATGAACATCCTTCATTTTTGAAGTTTGATGATAGAAAATGAATGGTTATTGTTAGATAAACAACTTTTGTAAAGGAATTTTTAGTAAAATTGTCAAATAAGGACTAAATTGAAAAATAAGAAATATTATATGGTGAAATTGTGAAATAGTTGAAGTATAGTTCATGCTAAGGACCTATTTGACATTCGACCATAGTGGGTTGTGATGAATTGTGTAAATTTCCATTTTATTGAACTAGGGACTAAATTGCAAAGAACTAAGTGTATAGGGGCAAAATGGTAATTTTTCCAAAAATATGTTTTGGACTAATTTGAAAGAAAATATATTAAATTGAGTCAAATTTATATGTATAGATCCAATCAGACCTCGTACGGGGTTAGATCGAGGGAATGAAAACTCGGATTAATCATCTCCGTATCTACATATACTCGTCGAGGTAAGTTCGTGTAATTAAATTGACTATTTATATGTTTTAATTGAATTATATTTGTTTGAATTGTATAATTGCTATGTATAAATACTGATTGCATATCCGATTGCGTACGACGATTACTGAGCCCCGTTTGAACTTTGGGAATTCGTAAGATACAAATGACATGTCATTAGGGTTACCGATTTGGTTGTAGTCCTACATGTGTTGTGGACACACCACAGTTCATATGAGCTTACCGATTTCAGCTCATGAGAGCTTACCGATTCTCAGCTCGTATGAGCTTACCGATTTTTAGCTCGTGAAGGCATACCAATTCATAGCTCGTATGGGCATACATGTACAGGAATTGACGAATTATAGATTAGCACACTATGTGTGAGCTATCCCAAGTATCCATCGATATTCTAATTGGTTCAACGGGTAATGTTCTGTTACGAGATGATATGAGTTCGATACAAACTATTACAGGTATATACATCAAATACATGGAAATGTTATTACATGGTATATAGTTAAATGAAATGGATGATACATGTATACGGAAATTTGATTATTTCTTGAGCTCATCCATGATTTGGTTTATATGTGATTTTACATGGCTAACATGTTGGTGAATATGTGTTAGGGTTCGGTTGTGTTGGGATATGTATTGTTTACTTACCCAATATGTGCTTAAATGGCAAGTTAAATTCTTTGTTATACGAACTTACTAAGCTTAAATGCTTACTCTGTGTTATTTCGTGTTTTATAGTGAATCGGAAGCTCGTTCTAGTTGGAAGCTTGTCAGAGCTATATCACACTATCCATCGGCTCTTTTGGTACTTTCGGTTGGTTTAATTTTGGTTATAATGGCATGTATAGGTTATTTTGGCTAATGTTGGCCTACATGTTTTGTTGTTATTTTGGCCATCTATTTGGCTTGTGTTTTGGCACTTTGATGATAGTATGAGTTTAGTAAATGGTATGTAAATATCTGCTCTCTAATGGTTGATGTTTGGATTGCTATGCTTGAATTATGGAAGATTAAAACTATGACATGAATGTGCATATTGTATAAGTGCTTTGTGATATAATGAAATTGTGGTAAATAGACACTTTTTTGGATATGATTTATATGGTCATTTGATGCTAGTATTAGAATGGTGTTTTGATACCAAATAGTTATGTTTTGGTAAGAAATTTACATTGAAAGATTTGGTACAACTATGCATATGTTTTAGTTAATCAATTAGGTAAGTTTGAATACATGGTTGACATGTGTATAAATTGTCATTTGAGGTGCCTAATGGAATATTGGTTGTATGTGATTATACCATTTGTATAAGGCTAGAAAATGGATGGTTTTGGTACCTTATTATAGTTGGCTTATATGCACAATTTTGGGTGTAGGTATATGTCAAATTGGGTGCGAAATATGGCTTGTAAAATGACCTATTTTTGTACACATAAGCAGAGACACGGGCATGTGTCTTAGCCGTGTGTGACACACGGCCAGGTGACATGGTTTTGTGTCCCCTGTAGTTTTCAAAAGGGTTGCAAGTCAGGCTGTTACACGGCCTAGAACAAAGCCTGGCACATGGGCGTGTGAGGTTACTTCAAAGAGTACACAACCTAGTACATGGGCGTGTGGCTTGGCCGTGTGGCCCAAGTCAGAGGGTTACATAGGCTGGGGCACGGCCGTGTGTCCCTATTTCAAATGCCTACATGGCCTAAGACACGGGCGTGTGAGCCCTGTAGCTTTGAAAATTTTCAATGTTTTCTGAAAAATTCTCTGAGTTTCCAATTTAGTCCTGACTTGTTTCTAATGCGTATTTAGGGCTTCGAATGCTCATATAAGGGACAATATGTATAATTTTGATTGGTTTTATTATGAATATGAATATGTTATAAAATGATTGAAATTTCTGTCTGTTTGATCCGTAAACTTTGGTAATGCTCCGTAACCCTGTTCTGGCGACGGATATGGGTTAGGTGTGTTACATTTATTGGTATCAAACTACAGTTTAGTCGATTCTCAGACCAAACGTAGCGTGTATGAGTCTAGCTATACATGCAATTATATAACTTGTGATACTGTGATATCTTGTGACCGTTTTAAACATGTTTTCATATAGCAATGGCATCCAACCGAGCTGATTTCGATGAAATAGAGAGTAATGCTCAAGCCTCCATTCATGGAGTAGCTTTGAATGGTATGAGGCCTGTATCTGAGGGCCGGAGAAAAGAGGCTAAGGAAGCCTTCTTCCAAATGATGAATGAATTGTTCTCCGAGTTTGTACGGATGAACCTGGCTACTCAACAACCTCTACCCCGTCCTGCTCCTCAACCAATTTTCGTCATTCTTCAAGGTATGGAGCCATTCCGAGTTAGTAAGCCATCCTATACAACCGAGCTACAACCGAGGATGATCTTGAAAGAGCTGAATTCTGGTTAGAGAATACGATTAGGGTTTTTGATGAGCTATCCTATACACTGGCAGAATGTTTCAAATGTACAAAATCGTTACTAAAAGATTCAGCGTATCAATGGTGGAACACGTTGTGTAACACCCCTAACCCGTAACCATTGCCAATTTAGGGTTAAAAGGCATTACCGGACAATTAGAAACTTTTACGAACAATTCATAATTTAATCTGACAATTCACATCAAAGTGTCCCTAGAATAGGTCAACGAGACCTTAAACATGCTTTAGAATATGGTCAGGACTAAACCAAACACATATGAAAATTCTCGGAAATTTAAAAAAAATTCTAAGTTATAGAGGTCACACGCCCGTGTGGGCAGGTTGTGTGCCTCCCACGGCCTCAGACACGCCCGTGTGTCTAAAACAGGGAATACATACTGACTTGTCCACATGGCCGTGGACACGCCCGTGTGCCTCACTCGTGGTCGAGCCTAACTTACACCACATGGCCAGTCACACGCCCGTGTGTCCAGCTCGTGGTCGAGCCAGATTTGCTTTGAAATAAAACCACGAGGGACACGGTCGAGCCACATGCCCGTGTGTTCAACCGTGTGGGGAAATATAGGCCATTTTCAAGGCCAAAATGCCACCCAAACTTGGGTCATCCCTACAAGCTCAAACAAACATTATCCGATACACAATTGGCAACAAAAATCTTGTCAAATGTTCAACTTATCATCCCATTCAATTACATTTCTAAACATTCCAACTTGTATGCCAATTAGCACAACTAAATCACATGTAAAACCAAGCATGATTCATCCATAATTTCTCCAATTCACTTTGTATCAATCCATCAATAAGCTTGCCATTCATAAGACCATTTCATTGCCATCAAGCCATACCAAAACATGCATCACATACCATAATCACTCATGCATATTACCAACATTTATCTAGCCACATCACATGGCTATTACATCCCAAACATATTCCAAAATGACTAGCCTATACATGCCATATTTAGCTATATACACATTCAAAAGTACCAAAATTGAGTTTGATAGTGTGATGATGATCCTCGACGATCCCCGAGCCTTTAGTAGCTTTGACAATCTATAAAACAGAGCAAACACACACAAAGTAAGCTTTCAAAAGCTTAGTAAGCCATATACAAATAAACTTAACATAAATGCATATAAGCACAATAATACAATGTCAATAATATGTCTTCCAATGACAAATTCATATCATTTTCTATAGCTCATTGGATTATTCATTGCTCATCCACATATCATATCTCAAATATCACTTTTACTTATTGAACATCCATACATATATCATGTTTTACTCATTGCATCTAGGTACATATACTCATCTTTCATGCTTATACAAAGCATGCTCATCAAACACACCTGAAACAAATATACACTTCACATAGTCTCGTATTTCTCAGATTTGCCCGTTGAACCATTCAGAATCTAATAAGATAATCGAAATGCTCAAAAAAGTCGTACAATGCCTACGTCCCAGATGTGGTCTTACATGTAACCAGATATCGATGCCACTATCCCAGGCAGGATCTTACACGAATCAAATACAAAGCAAATGTCCCAGACATGGTCTTACAAGTAAATCTCATATCGATGCCAACGTCCTAGACGTGGTCTTACACGAAACCTCGAATCAATGCCAATGTCCCAGACGTGGTCTTACATGATATCACATATCGAACACCTATGTCATGACATACGTTATCCCATCTATTCCTAGGTTCGTACGAGACTTCTCGGACATTTATAACTTGTCGATATATCCTCGGATTTCACATACATTCCATCTTGAGCATTATTCATAGCCATCTAAATTTCACAAATGCATAAATAGCTCATATCAAATACATTTATTTGTATATCGACTTACCTCGGATTCGGATATCAGAAACGAACTCGGCTACTCAATTACTTTCGATTTCCCGTGATCTAAGTCCGTTTTCTTCGGTTCTTGATCTATACATATTCAAATTTAACTCATTTATTCATTAGCTCATTCAATTAAGTCCCAAAACACATATTTAGGGAAATTTGCAAATTAGCCTCATATTTACACATTTTGACATTTTAGTCCCTATTTCACAAAATCACAAAATACACATAATTCAATACATCCACGCTTAGCCGAATTATCATGTAGTCCATACAAGTCCATACATTTCATTTATTTCATAATTTAGTCCCTCAAAATATTATTTTCTCAATTAAGTCCAAATTACTCAAAATCACAAAAACTCCAAAGACAAACTATGTTAATCTAACACATATCTTTCATATTTCACCATCAAACATTACAAAACTCATTTGTTCATCAATGGAACATTTCAAAATATTCATCAATTCACAAAACTGAAACATGGGTTTCAAAGTACTCGAAGCAACGATTACGAAAACGTAAAAATTATCAAAAACCGATCAAAATCCATACCTTAATTTAGCCAAACCATAGCCGAACCCTTGAAAGCCTTTGTTCTATCTTTTTGTTTCTATATTCGGCACAAAGATGAGTATAATGGCTTATTTTAGCCTTTTGTTTTATTATAATTACTTTAATTATCAAATTCCAAATTTAACCTTTTAATTATCATTTAAAACATATATATACTTTAAGGTTATTTTGTCATTTACCACCCACTAAACTTAATAATGGCCAAATTGCAACATAAATCCTCATATATAAGAAGACACATCAGTTAAGCCACTCAATTAAATCGAAGGCTACTTTTACCTTTTATGTGATTTAGTCATTTTCTCAAATTAAGCACACAAACGGACAAATTCATTCACAAAAATTTCACACATGCTTAATCACATTTCAAGCACGAAAAATAATATTAAAATATTTTTCTGACTCAGATTTGTGGTCTTGAAACCACTGTTCCGACTAGGGTCTAAACCAGACTGTTACACGTTGACTTCAGTTGTACCGAGAGAACAGATCACCTAGGAATTTTTCCAAACCGAGTTTCGAAAGAGTTATACTAGTTAGAGGTTTTTGGATCAGAAATGTAAAGAATTTCTAGAGCTTAAACAAAGCCATATGGTTGTATCAGAATACGAGTGTGAATTTTTTAGATTGAGCAAATATGCTCTGGAGTGTATTTCGACCGAGACCGCTATGTGTAAAAGATTCGAAGAAGGGTTAAACGAGGACATTAAGCTTCTAGTTGGAATCCTTGAACTGAAAGAGTTCGTTGTACTGGTTGGCTAGATATATAAGGCCGAAGAACTAGTAAAGAGAAAAGATGTACTGATTTTGAAGCTAGAGACTCAAGAAAGAGATCGATTGTAAAGTCCTATGAGTCAGTATCAAAGAAATCAAATGAACATCACAACCGTTCTATTGCTTTTGTGGGATATATCTGTAGCGAGTGTGGGTAGTGTCAGAGATGCCAAACCTTAATGTAAGCACTGTAATAGACCACATTATAGTGAGTTCAATTAAAGAGTGGAGAGTATTTTAGGTGTGGTTCCTCAAACCACTATTTTAGAGATTGTCTAGAGAAATTTGAGAAAGAGAAAGCTTAGACCACTAGGTCGAACAATACTGTTGTGAGAGGTAGACCACCTCGTAATCCCAAAAATGAGATCTGAGGCAGGAGCACCAACTAAGGCTTATGCTATTCGCGCACGTGAGTATGCTTCTGCGCCAGATGTTATTACCGATACTTTCTCTATTTATGATACCGATGTTACTACTTTTATTGATCCAGGATCAACCCATTCATATGTTTGCACAAATTTAGTGTCTAGTAAGAATTTACCTGTTGTGTCCACTGAATTCATGGTTAAAGTATTGAACCCCCTAGGTCAGTACGTTTTAGTTGATAAAGTCTGCAAGAATTGTCATCTAATGACTCGGGGTTACAGTTTTTTAGCTGATTTGATGTTATTACCATTTGATGAATTTGATGTGATTCTGGGTATGGATTGGCTAACTCTGCATGATGCTATTGTAAATTATAGGTGAAAGCTTATCGTATTAAAATGTCAGAACAGTGAGACGCTTTGTATTGAATTAGATAATCCGAGTGGGTTGCCTATTGTAATATCAGCTATGTCAGCGCAGAAATATGTGAGAAAAGGTTGCAATGCTTACCTTTCTTATGTATTGGATACTAAAGTGTCTGAATCAAAGCTTGAATCAGTGCCAGTGGTTTGCGAGTATCTCGATGTGTTTCCAGAGGAATTACCTGGATTACCGCTGGTCAGAGAAGTTGAGTTTGATATAGAACTTGTACCAAGAACATCACTGATATTGATAGCACATTACAGAGTGGCTGCTACCAAGTTAAAAGAGTTGAAAGCACAATTGTAAGAGTTGATAGATAGGAGTTTTGCTCGACCTAGTTTTTCACCTTAGGGTTCATCGGTTCTATTCGTTAAGAAAAATGATGGATTGATGAGATTGGGTATTGGCTACCGTTAGCTCAACAAGGTTACAATCAAGAATGAATATCCATTGCCTCGTACTGACGACCTATTCGATCAGTTGAAAGGTGCCACAGTATTCTCAAAGATTGATCTTCGTTCTTGCTATTATCAGCTACGAGTGAAAGATTTAGATGTACCAAAAACTGCATTTAGAACCAGATATGGACACTATGAAGTTCTTGTGGTGCCGTTTGGTTTAACTAATGCACCTGCGTATTTATGGATTTGATGAACAGAATTTTTAGACCGAATCTAGACAGATTTGTTGTGGTATTTATTGACGGCATTCTGATCTATTCTCGAGACAAGTCTGAACATGTCGAACATTTGAGAATTTTTTTGGAAACTTTGCGAGATAAACAATTGTTTGCTATATTTAGCAAATGTGAGTTCTGGCTCCAAGAAGTCGATTTTCTGGGACATATAGTTTCGGCTGAAGGCATCAAAGTTGATCTGAGTAAAATTTCAGCAGTTGTTAATTGGAAACCACCGAGAAACGTATCTGAAGTCAGAAGTTCTCTAGGATTAGCTAGTTATTACCGAAGATTTGTTAAAGGATTTTCAATGATAGCTTCACCGATGATGCAACTACAGAAAGATGTGAAGTTTGAATAAATGTCAACAAAGTTTCAATCAATTGAAAGCACTGTTGACCAAAGCACCAGTTCTAGTTCAGCCTAAATCGGTTAAAGAATTTGTGATTTTCAGCGATGCATCTTTAAATCGTTTAGGCTATGTTTTGATGCAGGAAGGCAAAGTAATAGCCTATGCTTCCAGACAGTTGAAGGCACACGAAAAAAACTATCCAACACATGACTTAGAGTTGGCAGCTATTGTGTTTGCATTGAAAAATTGGTGACACCATTTGTTCAGCGAAAAATGTCACATATTTACCGATCATAAGAGTTTAAAGTATCCAATGTCGCAGAAAGACCTGAATCTGAGATGTAACAGCCTGTTTTTGGTCAAATCAAAAAAGTAGTTTTGAGACCACAAATTTAAGGTGGAACTGTTTATTTTAATTATTATTTTAATGTTTGCAGCATGGTAGTATGATTGGGTGAAAATTTCATTAAGAAATTTTATCGTTTGAATGCTTAATTTGACAAAAAAAGACCAAATCGCGTAAAGTGTAAAACTTGAGTTCTAATAGCCAAAGGTGTTTAATAGCTAAAACTTTAGTTCTAATAGCCAAAGGTGGTAATAGCTATAGAACTTTAAAGTGCAGGTCCTTTTATGGTAATTAGACCATTGATATAGTGGGTGGAGATTTATGGACATCAAATGGATGTTTTAAATGATTTTATAACAAGGTTAAATAGGTAATTTAGTAATAAAAACTTAAATTAAATAAAACAAAACAAAACAAATTTTCTTTCCCATTCATCTTCTTCAACCAATTTTTAAGGAAAAAATAGCTATTGGAGAAGTTTAACATGTAACACCCCTTACCCGTATTCGATGCCGGAACAGGGTACAAGGCATTATCGGGCTTAAACACAAACAAACATACATTTTCGAGTCATAAATTTCCATTCAATTTAAAAACTTTTCATATCGTCCCTAAAACGAGCTTGCGAGGCTCAATACATGCTTTGGAAGTGGTTCGAGACTAAACTGAGAACTTTAGAAATTTTTACAAAACTTAGAAAATTTTCATGTTACAGGGCTCACACGCCCGTGTGGCCCAAGGGACAATCTCGGGTGACCTTTGGACACGCTTGTACTATAGGCCGTGTTCAAAATAGGGAGCTCTCTGACTTGTGCCACGCGGCCATGCCACACGCCCGTGTGCTAGGCTGTGTGGTCGATTTAATTTCCATAACTTTTCAAAAAGAAGTGCAAACTTCACACGGCCGAGACACACGTCCGTGTCCAAGGCCTTGTAGCACACACGGCTGAGACACACGCCCGTGTCTCTACCCGTGTGCTATATTCTGGACATTCTGTTTTGCAACAATTAAGGTGCAGAGGACACACGGCTGAAACACATAGTCGTGGGGCAGACCGTGTGTGACACACAGTCTAGACACACGCCCGTGTGGACAAAAATAAGGCTATTTACCAATCGATTTTGCCACCCTTCAATATACACAACTACACAACATAACATGGCACCAAACCGAGCATATACATACAACCAAATCAGCCACAACCAAGATATCAACACATCATTCACATGCTACCATCTCTCATACACAAACATTTCATACTAGTCAACTCATATAATGTAAACTCTCACATCCATGAAAGGCATAATCATATAAATTACTTATACCAACATTAGCCAATTTCAATGGCCATTTACAAAATGAACTTTCAACCAATATAAGCCAACATATTTGGCCAAATCAGTTATGACACATAACAAAATGACCAAGTCCTCTATACATGCCATAACTCAAAATGTTAGTTCATTGGTACCAAAATAATTGTTGATAGTGTGAGTGGATCTCCGACAATCTCCAAACCCCGAGCTAGCTTGGCAACACTATAAGACAAGGGAAAAGAATAGGGAGTAAGCTATATATCTTAGTAAGTTCTTATGCAAATAATAAGCATTATAATCACACATGTATCATACAAATAAACATGATAAACTTGGCATAAATGGTATCAAGATCTTCTAATCGTAACTTACTCCTTCATAACCTTACCGAGGGATTCATCACATATCGAGCTCATTAGTAAATGAGTTTTACGTATGTACCTGTACCAACTCGCAACATAATCATAACCTTTCAAAACTTTGACGTACTCGTTGAATTTCATGTTGAACCACTGGGAACACTAAAGGATACTCAGGAATCTCGTACACACGATACCATACCAATGCCATATCCCAGATATGGTCTTACATGGGATCCGTTATCGATGCCAATAGCCCAGCTATGGTCTTACACGAAGCCTCATATTGATGCCATATCCTAGATATGATCGTACACGAAATCTCAAATAACCCTAATGTCATGACATTCGTATCCTACCTATTCCTAAGGTTCAACTAGATTTATTGTTACACCCCCAGACTCGGCCCAAACGTTATGGTCGAATCTGGTGATGTCATATCAAAGGGATAATTCCAAAACGACTTTGTTTAGTTAAATTTATGTTCAATAGGAAATTTGCATAGTTAAAAACTTAAGTTTAAGATTTAGAAACCCAAAATCCTTGCAACTTGTTAAGTTATGATGAAAGCCCATGTTTTAAGAAAACGTCCATATGTTATAGTTATTTCGAAAACCATGTTAAACTTTAGAAATTTATTTAAGTTTAATAATTAGGTAGTTGAAACAATAATAAAACCCAAATGTAAAGTCAAATTAGAGATACAAGGCCTTATTACATCCCAATGAAAATAGAGTAATTAAAAGAAAGTCATTCGAAACTAATTAAAAATTCTAAGTAGCTTGCAGTGTGGCCACCTCCGAGTCCTCTTCCACGTGGAGCCGTCTACTGAGAGTTACTTGAAACATTAAATAAAAGGTTTCGAAACTCAGTGTGTACGACCCTTGGTAATCCAACCAACATTCTATTATCACATTGGGCCTAAGCCCTATCAAAATCGGTAGTCTTGGGCCTTAGCTCACAATGACCTCATATCACATCAGTATCACATGAATGCAATGCTCCTATCCCAAATCCAACCCTGCACTCCATTTCCCTTCCAACCCTACACTCTTATGGGGATATAAATATCAACCCACCCATCCCTACACTCCAAAGGTAGCACCAACAGCGGCACTACTCAAACGTTGCAGCAAGGCTGCTAAGCATATAATGGGCTTAAAGCCACCGGTGGATCCACGGTTGTCAAGCGACTATGCGATCCTCACATATCTTCCTTTGTATCATCAAACCCACCCAAGTGCAACATATATCTCATGAATGCAACATACATATTTTTACATATTAAGCACCTAGGGGTATTTTAGTCATTTCACTACCCAGGAGTATTTTTGTAAATCTACTCTATAGGGGTATTTTCGTAATTCTACCCTACAGGGGTATTTTCGTAATTTCTTTCATCTCGGGTTTTAGTTATGAACTTTGGCCCATCAACAAGTTCTTACGGCTAAAGTGAACAGACACTATGCATCAGGTAGGATCCCAGAGAAGAGGAGGTGGGTCACTAGGACCGCTTAAGTACCAAGCTCTCCCTAGATCCAATCCTAGACATGCATATGTCCATTGCACACTCTAACCTAGCGACTTGTCCACAGACATGTTTGACTATTAACTTAAGTTTTATGCCATTTAAGAATTTATTGGAACTAGGCCTAGAGTCCATTAAAACCCTAGCATGCATTCCTAAAATCCCATAAGGCCCACTAAGCCCAATCATGTCCATATAGCCCATTAAGCCCAATCATGTTTACGTAGCCTATTAGGCCCGATCATAATCAAATCATACAACCATCTATATCAATCCATCATTCAATTTCACATATCAACTCTTGTCGATTTGGGCCCATGAGCTCGACAGGCCCATTTAGCTCCGTCTGGCCCGATCGGCCAAACAGTGGCCTGAGACCATGAGATCGCTCTCTTGGCCCCAGTAATTGTATTGGTTTTCCCAAACGAATGTTCACATGCTCGTGTAGTTGCCAGCGCCAACGTTTTAGCTTTTTGGCATTTTGGGTTTTTCGGGATTTCGACTTTTGCCAATTGTCGTGTGTGAGGTGTATGTACATATCCGGTTAATACGACATGCTACACTATCCTCACCCTTGAACCTACAACCAATACCAATATCCAATCAATACACACTTAACTATAGTATTTACCAAAAAACCGAAGCCTTACCATAACCTTACCATGTGCCACCAGTTCTAGTAGCCCTTCCTTAGCTACTATTCACAAATATCCCTTAGATCTGCACCCACACATATACTATCAAAAATCAAGTGACTCATATTCCACACAAGTCACCTCTATAAGCTACACTTACATTCGGCCACTTATTAATCCACAATTGAGACGAGTACACTTACCACTTGCTAGCGATCCTTACCACGCTTGCGATCTTTTAACCCTACCCTTGTTAATACAAGGTTAGCGACAAGAAAGAGTTAGATAGCCCACAGGATTTTACCAAAACACACTAAAGGAGGTTGACTAAGTACTTATCGAATCCAATCTTTGATCCTACAACCTAGATAGCTACTGAACGAGATCCGGCTTTTAAAACTTGATTAAGAGTAGATAACAACAACTGATTTGTGATGGAGGAAAAATAACAAGGAATTGACAAAAAGATAGGGCTATTCGATTATAAGGGAGTATTCGGCTTTCAGAGAAAGAAGAAGAACACAACACCAATAGGGATTTCGGCAAAAAGGAATGATGACTTTTCGGCAATGGAAGAAACAGAATGAGAGGGAGAAAAGAAAAGTAATGGAAAACCCAAGGAAGCTTTCAAAGGAATTCGACACTCCCCCTTTTTATTGCCAAAAGCCGAAACGAGGAAATGATTACGTAAGCATTTAATGCTTAGTAAATTCATATAAGAGAAACTTAACTTACCAATCATATTAAATTAAACAACCAAACCTACTCTCATCAAGTCGTATGCCAAACTTCCTTTCCTATACATACGACCTCACAAGGTTAGTAAAAATTTCATTACACAAAAATGCCAAGCATCTCATGGAGTATACATGATAAACATTTAGGCTTCATCCATATTCCATCACCTATATGTATATCCTTTACACATACTTTCCATTGAAATCATATGGTTAGTAGATAGTAAGTAAACAATACATCTATAAAACATAACATATATTAAGAAATATATTCCATGCATATTTCATCCATCACTTGATAAATTATCATCCATTTTCATATTGTATAAGCATATTCATCTTTCCCTTTCATATGAACATTAGTAACATTAAATTTTCATACGTGCCTTTCCATTAACCTTTACTTACCCGTTGAACCGTATAGAATAGCATTCGAGACTCATGAATGCTCAAACATAGTGTGCCTTTTCAAGTAACCAAAACCTTTCCTTTCCATTAATGCTCACATGAGCTGTGAAATGGGCCTACTCACACGAGCTGCGGGTTGGAATATTAGCTACATAATGCTGCTCACATGAGCTATAGAGTATCCACAATAAATGCAGGACCTCATCCATCGATAGGACATTCAAGACTAGCACTTGAATCTGTATAACCCTAATGACATGTCATTTGTATCCTAAGTATTCACAAGGTTCAAACGGGACCTTTTCATATATCTAATTCTTTAAATTTCATTATATCATACCATTTCACACATGCTTCATGAAATACATTTTTCAATTTTACACATCCAAAATCTTTCCTATCATTCCATTGTACCATTCCACTACATAATAAGTGAAGCTCATATTTTTCATAAATAGACTTTAATTTAATTAGCTTCACAACTTAATCCATTAAACTAATTTAATACAAAACTATCCATCTAATTATACATATCACAATTATAGATTAACATTCCATCCAAAATAGCAATAACAATTTTTAATCCCTATATGAACTTACCTCAACAATTACAGTTGTAAAAAATGAATCTGACGACTAATCCAATACTTAGCTTTTCCTCGATTTTGAATCGTTGGCTCATTTCTTGATCTAAACAATAATTTTTATTCAATTAAACCATTCAAATAACTTAACACAGTTAATTCAATCCTATAATCCATTTTAAGGTGAATTTACAAAATTACCCCTAACATTTTAACATTTATGCAATTTAGTCCCTAAATTTGAAACTTGCAATTTCACCATTTTTTTTACCATAAATCATGCTAGCCAATTTTTACCCAATCATATAACAGCCCATATTTATCCACAATTTACAATATTTTCCTTAAAATTCACCATTTTCATAAATAAGTCCCTAAACTTGAAAATCATCAAAAATTACTTAACAAAATACTTATATTTAACAACTAAGCTTAATAATCAATCATAAAATTTCAAGAACATCACAATTTCATCCATGATGAAATTCTAAGCATTTAACAATTTAACAAATTGACCCCCGGGTTAGCTAGATCAAGCTAAAACTATAATAAAAACATAAAAATCATTAAAAACGGGTGCAAAATGGACTTACATGCATTGAAATTAGGTTGGCCGAACCTTGAAGGTTAATAGCCATGAACATTCAGTCGAAATAAAGCCAAATGAGCAAGATGATACTTTTCTTTTTATATTTTGTTTAATTAATTATTTAATTTATTATTACACCCTTGTAATTTAATTAAAATTTCTCAAATTTTCACCTTTAAACTGTCCATTAATAATAGATAAGATATATTTACCTTTTAAAACCCTTAATTCATGGTTCTTTAGCCATTTAGTACAATTAAGCTAGTAGAAATTGAATTTTGCATCCTTTACGATTTAGTCCTTTTTCCTTAATTAATTATATAAACATTAAATTTTCTTAACCAAATTTTAATACAACCTTAATAATGCTCCGTAAATATTTCATAAAATATTTATGACTCGATTTATAGAAACGAGGTCTCAATACCTCATTTTTTAAAATCGTTTGACTTTAGGGACATACCACTTAAACCTAATTATTCTTTCATTTAAAATAAATCATTAAATAAAATTTTATTATTATACTATATTTGACTCATAAATATTAAATCGTAATATTTACGGACTTACACGTTGGATTTGTGACCTCGAAACCATTGTTCCAACACCACAAAGAAAGGAGTTGTTACACTACTAAAGTTCTGAATGTTACACTGTAAATAGGCATTAAGCAATCAACTGTACCAAGTGATATAGAAAATACAAGGAAATGAGCATGCTAGTACAAATGATAAATGGTTGAATTTGCATTTGTTTGATTGATTAAGTTTGTGCATGTTGAGATACTTAGGGATGACCTAAGGCATTGTTTGGAACACATTCAGAGCCAAAAATCTAACCTATTTGTTTCTCGCCTTTAGTACCAATTTTTGAGCCTGTTGACACTTCTTGATGAACCTCATTACAAACCTTGAGCCCGAAAACATTAATTTGTATTTGTCATTTTCCTTTGGTCCTGCACTACACGACTATAAATGTCTGGACATACATATTGAGGGTTAAGTAGATACATCACGGTGGAGCCTATGAAAATAGAGTGAAATAGGAAAGATTGGTGTGATATAGAAACTATAAGTTAGCCTAATGTATGAAACAAAAAGAAACTCCAAAAAGGAAAATAGTACGAGTAGAAAAAATCTTAAACTAGCGAAAAAGCATTCATGAGTGAGATGTATTGAAAAAGAGAAAAGTAACAAAGTCAAAAAAGAAATAAAAACTCTTTCATTATTGCACAAAAACTCGTAATGCTAGCCTTAGTTACTATGTCATGTTATGACTTCCTATATATGGAGAGACAAGAAAGGTGAGAGAAGGAAAAATAAGGTGGTGAACGGGTAAGGGTCACTAAGAGGGGAAGAATAGGGATCAATATGATGTGCCAAACTATTTTTGTGTTTGTAAACCTTTTGATGCTTACTATCTTTGAATCTCATACTTGTCCTAAGCCTCAGAACATTACAAGTCGAAAAGTCCTATGTGACCCAAATAACCTTATGCATGAATGGACATCATATTAAACATACACATAAATGATTATTTGTATTCTGCTCAGATAATCAAAGTACTTGTACGATTTATTGATGAACTCTTACAGGTGAGACCCTTAATACTTGCATATATTGTAACATACTGAACTTAGATGTTTGAGATCAAAAGTGGTAAGCCAAATACTCATCATGTTAAAGTTGTTAGTAAGCATGAAATGCTTAAGTCATATGCTCCGAAGTCAATACTTGTATGATATTTGCTCAGGGGTTATCGCCTTTATTTCTTATTTTTGTTTATGTTGCTTGAGGATAAGCAATGACTTAAATGTGGGGGAGTTTGATCTGTCGTAATTCGATGTAGCAGATTAAACTAGTTTTCGCATTTAAGGAGCTTGAATACAAGCATTTTCGTTATGTTTTGGTTAAGTTTTCTTAGCTTAGTTACATTGAATAAAATGTGCAAATTGAGTCTTTTATTGACCTAAGGGGCTGAAGCCCAAGGGCAGATAACACACTTTATGAGTGTGCAGGAGACCATTAGAAGTCGTATTAAATGAATATTGGTCACTATGTCACAACACGGATGACTCAATGTCATAACATAGGGAACAGAATGGAGAAAACTCAAGGAGGAGTCTACTTCAACCTCTGTTGCGACACAAGTCCTGGTGTGTCGCGAGGACGACTCTGTGACAGAAATTAAATACGAAACAGGGGCATTTTGGTCTACACAGTCAAACCTAAAGCTCGAGGACGTCAGTTAACTTAGGGTTAAGGAAGATGGCCACCTAAAAGCTTTAAATAGGCTTATTTGGCACATGTTATAGACATCATTCCTTTAGCCTAGATTCTCTCTATAAAATTTAGTTTAGTTTTCTTTCATTCTTATGTTTTAGATTTCTTTTATTTTTTCCTGTTGATTTCAAGAGATCTAAATTCTAGAAGCATTCAAACTCTGTGGATTCGTGTTTAATTTCAATATAATTATGCTATTTCATTTACTTTATCTTGTCAATTTAATAAGCATGGTTTCTCTTTATATGATTTCATATTGTCTATGAAAGCCATGAAGAACTAATTCCTCTGTAGGGGATTAGCGAGTGGAGGTATGATCTATTAATTGTTTTATAGGGATAGTCAACGGATCAACTGTTTAGGAAAGGAAGAACGTGAAACAAACCCTGGGTCTGACAACTCCAGGAAGTCATCACGGTGGGAATTAACCTAAATTTGGTATTGTCCATTCGTGAACACCTTCACCCCAAGCCAGTCTAGACTGTGAGGTCTGAAGATAAGTAGTTCTTGTTGACTCGTTATGTTAGTGGAAGATCGGAAGATCCGGCTAGGGTAGCGACTAGTTGATTGAAGAGGAACCCGAAGCAACAATTGATGGGGATTATCGAAACGAGCTAATCACCCATAATCGATATTTGATTTACTCTACTCTTCTATCTCCTGAATTTTTTTATTTTATGTTATTTTATTATTCTAAAATCTTTAAAAACCTTTCTTTTATGTTCTCATACTATAATTTATTTAAAGTACTAGTATTTAGGTTAGAATTAATCTAGTGCTCGCCTCCCTTGGGTACAATCCTCGAAGTACTCACCTACTTTGTTGTAAAACTATATTACAACTTGACCCGTATACTTGTGGATACCGACTTGTCGTACTATATTTTATTGCAATATTCACACTCTAGACATTAGTACGTCCGAAGGCGGTCAAAAGCCGAGAACGATACAATTCTGTCTCACATAAAGCATAGATACTTTTTGGGAAAAGTTTATTACTATAAATATCACAAATCGGGTCAGTTTTCAAAAATTTAAACTTCCACTTTGGATCAAAACCTTTTTCTAAACTGGATTTGATGCATTAACAGATAGGGTGAAATTTATTAAATTTCATTCACCGAAGTTACCAATTTTTAATTTTGGAAAATTAGCAGACTTGCAATGACTTTTTGGATGGAATCTAGGAATTTCTAGTGGATATGTCTTCATGGTGTTCAAAGATCTATCTCTTAGCTTTGAAATCAACTTTGAATCACTCGATTTTGAGTTCAGGATCTCAAGTTATGACCATTTTAGTGAAGATTGCATGAGCAAAATTTCTAGACGGGATTATTACGGAAATTACGAGTTTCGAATTCGAGTTTAAATCATATTAGGTTCGAATTTTAGGCTTAATTTTTATTATATAAAAGCCCAATATTGTATTTACAAGCTCTTATTATTTTTTTATTATTTTATTATAATTTTTTTATAATTATTAAGTATTTTAAGTTATTTAAGAGTTTTATGTCAACAAGAAAGTTTTGTTTAAAACTACTTTTTGTTTAGATTAATTAGAGTTTTAGTACACTTTAGAGTTTTATTTGGATGTACTTAGCTAGCTTATATAAAGGCTTCTTCATTATTCATTAGGGAGATAATTGTTTTCATTAATGAAGTTTTCAACTCTTTGAGTTTGTTTCTTCTCGATTTTCTTCAATGAGTTGTGGGAATTCATTCTTCACCCTTCACCCTTCAATTTGCCAAGGATTATTTCTTGGAGGATTGATTAGAGTCAATAATTGAGTTTGTTGGGATTTATATCTCAAAGGGTTCAATTGGACACATATCCTTCTATCCATTATATCCATTGGTTTATCGTTTCATCTTTCACTTTTAAATTTTGTCTATTTATTTATTTATTATTTTGAATATTTATTCTTAGTTCTTCACTTTCTTAATTTAGTGTTTTTATTTTATCTAATTTCTAAATTTGTTTATTTCTTCTTTTAGGTCACTTCCAAATCTTTCCTTCTTGAGTAAAAAAAAAAAAAAAACACTTGAATTCGATCTTGGTTCGCTTCCTCCACTTCAATTCCTTATCTGGATTTTTCCAACACTTGATATGGTCATATAGGTGATAGAAGTCTTCGTGTGCGAGGATAAAAATAAATTCATGAGAAATTAACTGAAGACTTGGCGTATAACCATGTCATTTTTTTTAAGGTTCTATTCACCTCCACCTATATTTTGGTATACAAAGAGTTATTGATAAATGAACCTCACACTACACCAAAACAGACTTTTAGCGGCGTTTTTAGTGGCGTTTTAAGTAAAAACGCCGCAAATATTATCAATTAGCGGCGTTTGAAGAAGAACGCCGCAAAAAAAAGAGCAATAGCGGCGTTTATTATCAAAACGCCGCTAAAAAGGACATATTGCGACGTTTATTTATAAAATGCCGCTAAAAGTCTGATCTTTAGCGGCGCTTTTGGGAAAACGCCGCTAAAGATTAGAATTTTAGCCGCGCTTTTTAGAAAACGCCGCTAAAAGTCTGGTCTTTAGCGGCGCTTTTTGGAAAACACCGCTAAAAGTCTGGTCTTTAGCGGCGCCAGAAAACGCTAAAAATCGATCTTTTAGCGCGCTTTGCGATAACGCCGCTTAAAAGTTCGATCTTTAGCGGGCGGTTTGGGAAAACGCCGCTAAAAAGTTTTTCATATTTTTCATTTTTCTCGCTTTGAATTATATTTTATTTTGATACATTCACTTATAAGCTATGAGAAAGTTTCATTTTAGTTACTTAATTATGAAAAGTTACAAATTGTTAACTAAACAATATAGAAGTTTTCATTTAAGTTATAAATTAAGCTATTAAAATTGATTTAGGGTTTAATATTTAGTATATTAATTTCATGCATGGTTTAGGGTTTGTTATTTTGGTGTATGGGTTTAGTGTTTTAAAGTTTGTTGTGCAGGTTTATTGTATAGTGTTTAATATGTTAGTGTTTCTTGGTATTAAGGTTTAAGTGTTAGTGGTTAAGGGTTAGGGTTAGGGTTAGGGGTTTAGAATGAAATGGTTAATGGATTAGGGTTTTAGGTTTAGGGTTTATGGTTTATGGGTTTAAGGTTACGGGTTTGAGGGAAAATAGTTACTGTGTTAGGTTTCTGAGTTAGGGTTCATGGTTTTAGTTTAGGATTTTAGGGTTTAGGGTTTAGGGTGTTATCTATATGACTGAAATCGAAATCCTCATGAGGGATTTATGGTTAATGTGTTAGATATTAAAATATATGTTTTGTACTACACTAACATTGGCTACATGAATTCCCAAAAAGTTGGTCTCGGATTATGATTTAGGGTTTGTAGTTTAGAGTAGTTTAGGGTTCGAGTTTTATGGTCTAGTATTTAAGGTTTGGGGTTTTGAGTTTGGGGTTTAAGGCTAGCTGTTTGTGGGTTAGTGTTTAAGGTCTAAGGTTTATGATTTAGGGATTGATATTGGATTTTTTAGAATATAAATCAAAATAAGATAAATGTAAATTATTATTTATTAGAATATTGGGTTTTTATTGTTTTTTAGAATATAAATCAAAATAAAAAACATAATTTATTGGGTTTTTCCTGCAATATAATTATACACTGCAATTTATAATTTAATTTTCTAAATACGTAGTATCAAAATAATATTTAATTAAATATTAAATATTAAATATTAAATATGTTAAATTTATTTTTTGTTAAACTTTCCACCGCCTTTAATTGTACATTTGTTTAATAAATATTTTATATTTATCTTTTCCATAAATATATGATAACAAAATTAGAATTAAAATTAAGAAAATTTTGAAAGGAAAAACTTAGGAAAATTTAGGTTAAAATTAGAATTAAAATTAAAATTGAAAAATGGGAAAAAAATTAAAATTGGGAATAGTGGCGTTTTCATAAAAAACACCGCAAATAAGTTTCTGTTGTAAATAAAACGACGTAGTTTTGTATATTTAGTGCCAGAAAACGCCGCAAAAGTTTAGTATATAGCGGCGCTTATAAAAACGCCGCATAAATCTGTTTGTGTAAACGCAGCGCCGTGTTATTGTTACCGTTTGTGTAAAATTGCTTAACTTTCATCTCTTTTGATTTGTTTCCAATCTATGATTTCCGAAATCCCTAACTTTCATCTCATTCCTCTTCCTATTCTCATCTCTATCCCAAAATCCCGAAATCCCTTTGCGCTTTGCTTTTATTTTCTTTTTTCTTGAATCCCGAACACCCATTTCCCTTTTCCTTTAGTTGTTCGCCGGCAAAGTTTTATCGCCTATTTCCATCACTTTCCGTTTTTCACCGCTCATCCTACGCCAGTAGATCCACCACCTATTCCGTCGTGGTAATCATCCACCTCCATCGGGAACATTGGTACGCATGACCCGATTTTGTCTTCTCTCTCTCTCGACCTCCTCATAACAAATCCCGGCACCTCATCCACAAGGTAAATTGTTCCCCCTTTTTAGTCCCTTTCTTTGTATAGAAACTTGCGACTTTGTGTGACGATTCTTTTGTTGTTGTTGAAATGTGGATAAATTAGCTTGATTGATGGGGTTTTGATAATTCTTTATTTTCATGAGCTTTTTCAGTCCTAAATATCTTGCCTCTTTTTATTAATTTTTTAATTGAACATTTTTGTTTCGATTTCACATTAAGAAAAATTGTCGGTTTGCTACTGCTTATTGGATCGATGCTGTTGATAGTCTTTTCTTAGATATAAATTTGGTTAAAGAGTAATGGGATTTCTTTAGTTTTATGGAATGCAAGCATGAGAATGAGAGATTTAATTGCATTCATGTGTTTATTTTTTTCATTGGATTGGAGCAGTTTTGATGTTTTATGTTTATTAAGCTTATATGATGATAAATTTGTAACTTTAATTGTTTCATTGGTGCACTTATTTGTATTTCAGAGCTTTATTTGGTCATAGCCAGCTTTATTATATTGTTTTAATTAACATTAGTTTACATACACTTTAGCAAGAAGTAGCTATGATATACATGTCAGTTTACTCATTCAATCAAAGATATTAAGGAGCTATAAATTTATCATAATTTAGAACACTAAATACACTGATTAGAGACGTAAAAGAGTAGTGGAAGAGATAAGTAGGGAGATGATGTACATTTTGTACTGGTTCTAGATTCAGAATTAGGGATTAGAGTAGCTTATGATATTAAGTACATTGTGTTATCATGATGGTTGGGTGCTTTGAAAAATGGGGTAATAGGAACATAAGTGTTTGATTTACTAAATTTTTTAGTAGCACTGTTTCTTTTTCTTTTTCCCCTTTTCCTGCAAATTCTTGATTGATGCTTGAGATATGATGTAACCAAATCTTTGTTTAGTATTTTATAATTTGAACAACTTTTAAAAAAAAATTAATTTGTGGTTCGTCCTCTGGGGAATCGATTCATGCTTTTTATCCTCGATTGTTGAGTGTTGAAATGTGTTTGAAAATTGGAATTTTGAGGTTAAATGTGTTTGAAAATTGGAATTTTGAGGTTAAGTAGTGGTACAAATTCCATAGAGTAGTCGACATAAGTGGAATGTTGTGTCATCCTCACTCTTTTGTTATTCTTTTAAAAAAATTAGTAATTTATTAATCCTTTACTAAATGTAATTTTTTCTTTAATGCGATTCTATGAAGATGGTTGCACACAAATTCATCGTTGATTTGAATAAACCTCTTGTCTTCTAGGTACGAATAAGATCATATGTTTTATTTTGGTTTATCTTATGGAACAAGCATATGTGGTGTGACTTTGGTGGTATTCTTGGTTTTTAGTTCACTTTTTAGTTTCTTATGTGATTAAAATAGCTACATATAGTTATGTTATGTGATTACATCAGCAAGTTCTTGATATAGAGCACGGTTTTTGCGAGGCGATTCATTGAGCTCCAAATTTTCTATTTCTTTCTCTTTTTGGTCAGACTGAATTAAGAAGGCCAAAGTGTGTAAAGGTAATAGTAGTGAATTTCACCCTTATTTTTAAAACTCTATGTTCTTTCAAATAATTTTCTTTATTTCAGAATTTTCATGATTTTTTATATAATTTTAAGCCATCCAAACTCTATGTTCTTTCAAATATTTTATTATTTCAAATATTTGGGACTGTAAATTTGAATAAAAGGATAATGCAGTTGGAAACATAATGCATTTCTATCATTAAATATCATAAGTTGGCTTTAGCTTTAGAAGTAAATTGAGTAGTTTGCATCTGAATTTGCTTTTTATATAGTAAACGTAATTTCACTTCTCTTTTTGGGTCTATTTGTTGGTATTTTTGATAGTTGAATGTAACTTTTATTAGAGATTTCATTTTTATCTAATCTTTAAATAAGCTTTTTTAAAATTTAAAGGTGAAGTATTTAAAGGATAATGTTAAAAGAAATAAAATTGAAAAAAAAAATTTATTGAGTTATAAATATAGTGTTATTAATAGGCTGTTTTAGGCTATAGGTAATAGGCTATCAGATATACTAGTGTAAGACTAAATTAGTTTTGCATGTACGTTTTATATTTGTTTAATAGGCTTTTTTTTATTTTATGTTAGTTTTGAATGATTTTAGGATGTATAATTGGTTGGATGCAAAAAAGTTTAATAATGAAAAAATCGTATTCTAGATTGATATGATAGATATGTAGGATAGATTTGAAATTTTACTTGCATGATGAGTCCAATTATATTTGTAAATCCAACTATTGGTTTGTGAAATCGTATATTAATCCTATAAAAGATATCAAAATGTGTAGAACTAATTTATTTTTTGATCTTGTAAGTGGATGCTTTTCTATACATAGTAATCTAAAAATAAGTATATTTAACTCATTCAAAAAGCGAGGGGCATCACTTGGTATTTTGTTTCTCACTTCTTCCACACTTTGTGTATTTAAAGGTCATGCGTTAACAAGCGATACATGAAAGATGACTACATCCATTTGTTTGTTAGAAGACCTGTTAGGAGATCTATTATTGCTTAGTGGTAAGTTTTGATTCATTTGAATTTCTTTGCGATTTTTAATGAATTTAATCTTTATGGATTGTTATTCTTTTTTAATGAATTTTATCTAATGAATTTAAATGCTTAAGTTATCAATTTAAATGCTTAAGTTACTTAAATTGATCCCTTTTTTTCTATGTATATATTATGATATATATGTTTACATGTAAGTTATTGTTTCTAATTGTTTATGCTTAAGTTATTCTTTTAATATATGTTTTTAATATATATTTGTATGAAGGTATAAGATCAAGTTTATTTATTTGTTTATTCAATATTTTATAAAATCTTGTGTATCATCTATTCTACCTTTTTATTCCAATATTTAAATTGTTAAATAATTCAATTTTGAAACTAAATATAGGTTCCTTCAAAGCAAATACTTCCAATTCCAAGACCTGACCCGGAAGTTGTTGCTTTGCTTACTTCAGGATTAACAGCATCAATAGCTTTGGAAGAGGTACCTTTTTATTGCACTTTTCCCTTATTAGATGTAGACTTTTGCATTCTCTTATTTGTTTATACGGAAATGATGTTTGTGCAGCAGTTTCTATTTTCTGCTTTGTTCCGATTCTCTTTGCATTTTATGTAAAATGGGGATTGCTTGTGAAAGTATAGTTAAAACATAAATACTGGTTTTTATCAAAAAAACATAAATATTGGTTTTTACCACATAATGATTAGTAAAAGAGGGATTGTGAGATGAAGCATGCTAGTTGTTTAAGATAATGGGAGATAATCTTTGTTATAATGGGAGAAAAGATATTTCTCTTCGTAAATATAAAATAAAAATTAAAGTAAAGAACTTGATTGGATAAAAATGAAGCATAATGACATATTTGCAGCGTGCATTTTTTGAATTTAAGCGCCATCCTGTAGATGTATCATTAGTTAATCTGTTTGCTATGATGCTAATCTACATGACTTTTTTTTTTCCTTCGCATTCACTTTATCTTGCCTATTCTCTTATGTCAGCATGCATTTTATGCAATTGCCTATTCTCTGGTGGATTTCTGATTTCTAAACTATAAAATTGGCTGCAGGAGGTCAATGGAATCAAGGTTCTTCAACTGGAAACTGCAGCTGGTGCAGCAATTAGGGTATAAAATTGTATCAATTATGGTTATGATGTATTAAATTATATATTTTTAAATTGGATTTGTGGCGTTTTTATAATTTTGCATTTTTTTTATTTTTTAGGACTCTTAGCGGCGTTTTTGGTAAAAGCGTCGCTAAAAGTATAATATTTTAATTTTTTTTATTTTTAGGACTTTTAGCGGCGTTTTTGGTAAAAGCGCCGCTAAAAGTATAATATTTTAATTTTTTTTTATTTTTTAGGACTTTTAGTGGCGTTTTTGGCCAAAGCGCCGCTAAAAGTATAATATTTTAAATTTTTTTATTTTCGTGATTTTTAGCGGCGTTTTTTCAAAAGCGCGGAGCTAAAGACCATGACTTTTAGCGGCGTCTTCGGGAAAGCGCCGCTAAAGACCATGACTTTTAGCGGCGTTTTTGTCACAAACGCCGCTAAAAGTCATGATCTTTAGCGGCGTTTTTTCCACATAAACGCCGCAAAAATTTGCGGCGGTTGTATTAGCGGCGTTTTTTGTGGCGCTTACAAAAGCGCCGCAAACACTTTTAGTGGCGCTTATAAACGCCGCTAAAGGCCAAAAAAAACACCGCTAAAAGTCTGTTTTGCTGTAGTGTCAATGATATAATAAAACCCAATAACTATTAGCGCTTTGCACTAATGAAATAGTCCACTAAACATTGAGCAATGTATAACATGACTATTAATTTCTATAAAAAAAAATTGTAGTAATTCTTTATAGAAAATTATAGAATGATAGAAGATGGAGGAAGAATAGAAATAATTTTTTCACTCCTATTTATAAGAATTATGTCTTTTCATAGAGACATACTTATCCAATAGGTGTTTTTTTTTAGATAGATATATCTCTTAAATAAACATAACTATTCAATAAATATTATATGAATAGTTATAATTTTATATTGATTAGTCTAAGTGACATAATTTTCAATAAGAAGAGAGTATTATATATATATATTTTTTTTTGATTATTTATGACTTTTCAGTTATAATTTTTGGAACATTATATATTTTGAGAATGTTCGGACAAAAATAACCTCCACAAAGCAGTTTTTCACCGGATGGAAAGTAGTAAACAAGGAAAAAAGAAGAAAAAGAACAAGATTTGTCTGCACATTGCTTTGCCTAACGTATTATTAGTACTCTGACCGTAACGACATGCGTTTATATCTAGTGTGTACATGTCTTTTTGTGATAGAATGTTGAGTGTAAATGTTTAAGCTATGTATAGTAGTCAAAATGCTGCACCATACTAAACAAAATGATAACAAGAAGGAAGCAAATGTTATGGAGAAAGGCGACATGCTAGTTAAGAGATTGAGTTAATATAAATTGTATGGGGTTTTACTTCAACAAGGCTTTAGTAAATGGTGTTTTATGTTTTTATCAGAGTTTAGGTTCAGTGATAGTTTTAGGAGAATTTGATCATTGAATTAATGAGATTTTCAGGAAATTGAGTATGGAGATACAGTCTTACATCACCATGGCTTTTAAGTTTAGTTTTTTTTTATGTGCAGTAATGCGCTTTAGAGTTCAATTACATGATTTCACTACCATACCGCCAATGAAATTGGACAAAAGAAATGAAGAAATAATGAATTCCGAAACAAAATTATATACATGCACGACTAAAATACCATGGCTTAATCATTGGCAGTAATCCACCATCCAGTTTATGATAAATGGAAATGTCCAAAATACATTACCCATTCTAAAATTATATTTTCGTACCACGACAGGAAAATCCATATAAGGAATAAAGAAATAGTGAATTTGGATACATGCACGATTAGAATACCATGGCTTAACATCGTCCCATTTATGATCAATGAAAATGTTCAAAATTCATTACCCATTCTAAAATTAAATTTTAGTATTACGAAAGGAAAAATTATCATACTTTTAAAATGAAGAAAGCAACTTAAGGACATGTGAATGAAAGATTGATGGAATAGGAAATATGAGATTTGGTAAAAAATAATATTTAAAGGAAATATATTAGAAAGATAAACGAATTTTAAATTGGTTGTATGGTATAATTATATTTTCTTGGATTTTGTTACATTTTGTATTGAAATTTGATAAGGTAGTTGAAATTTTAAAAGATTGGTTGAACTGTGATTAGATCAATCAGATTGAAATTGATGATCTAATCAACTTGTGATCCAATTTTGAGAACATTAGAAAGCATATTTCATGTAGCTATATTTGAGTGAAGGATTTGAGTTACACTTTAGTTCAAGCATAATGATTTCCACCCCTCTTTACTGCAAGCTTTTCGCCTCTTTATTTAAATAGAAAAACAACAGAACGGCAGCTGATGTCCTCACTTAAATGTACATTTCGAGATTAGAAGTTGCAACTTGCAAATATCGAACATGGAATTCCAAGAACATAGTAGAAAAATGATAAATCCTGGAAGTGGAAAGTGCAACCTCAGGAACCTTTGAAAATTTGCTGCATCTCTTTGAGAAATCTATGATTACGCAGAAAGACAAAAACATAAAGCTATGACTTTTACAACCAAAAAACATATTGCTAAATCACTAGTCTTTCTGATGTCACAAAGTTCAGCTTTAAAATTTAACTTCCACACCCTTGCCATATTTTAGGTCCCAATTGAATCCAATCTAAACCGTGATGCTTAATTCTGTCCTGAGTAAGCCATAAAAAGACTGATATTTAATTAGTTTAATTCACTATGAACCAATGTTGACAGGTTTTGTATATTTGTACAAGTATAAACGGAAACTTATTTATCGGATGCCTCATCTAGCCTGCATATCTGATTGCTCTTATAATCTGGTGTCTTAAGGAGATAGAACTGAGAAGTTTTGTCTGTTACAGACTAGAACAATGAACATGAGGCCCCTTTCATGATTTAACCAGCTTAAAATCTAAACCAACTCACTCTCCAATGCTCAAGTTACATACCAAACACCATGTCAATGTATTCTGCTAACAGTGAATGCCAACCTGCTCAAACAGGCTACTAGTGAGTAACTTGCTCCAGAATCCTAGCCACATATCAATAAAGATCCAAGTAACATCATGTTCATGTCCCATTTGTAGTCTCTAGGTGTAATCACTGTCCACAAGTTATGTTCCTCTTTTGTAATCAAATTCAGGAATCCCAAATAAACAAGAATTCTAAAATGATTTACTGTAATCAACATCTTTTCATCTCTTTGCGAAGTCCTAACAATTCATATAACTTATCAGATTGGGGGTGTTCTTGATCCTTTGAAGTAAAATAGTTCACACAACCAGCCACCTCGATCCAACTACAACCAACAGCCTTCCGCATATCCTTTTCCTTCATTTCTTTTCTCACTCTATCAACACTTTCCCAGTTTCCTTCCCCTGCATATATATTTGAGAGCAAAACATGATATCCTGTGGTACTGTTTTCTGTATCCATTTGAAGCAACCTCTTGGCCACAACTTCACCCAAGTCAGATTTTTGGTGAAGCCAACAAGATGCAAGAAGTGATCCCCAAATCTCCAAGGAGTTACCCATTTCACCTAATTGCTCAACAAACTCATAGGCTTCATAAACCCTCCCAACCTTCCCTAGCATGTCAGCAACACAACAATAATGCTCCGTTGAGGGCTGGATGTTAAACTCCCTTTCCATTGAATAAAATATATGAAGGCCCTCGTCAGCCAACCCAGCATAGCCACAAGCTGATAAGACTGCAACAAAGGTAATGGCATCAGGCTGAATGCCGGAAACCTGCATTGAGCGAAACAAAGTGAGAGCTTTCTCGCCCAACCCATGTTGACCATAAGCCAAGATCATTGTGGTGTATGTAACAGAATTTTTCTCAGGGATCTTAGAAAACATGTTTTCAGCAAGTTTGAGGGCACCAGATTTGGAATACATGTCAACTAAAGCTGTTCCCACAAAGACATTGGAGTCCAACAAATTACGAACAGAAAATCCATGGAGTTGCTTACCTAAATCTATATTCCCCATTAGACTACATGCTGGGAGAACTGATGCCAACGTCACAGCATTGGGCACTACATTTTGCTGAAGCATTTTTCTAAAGACGACAATAGCTTCTTCAATAAGCCCATTCTGTGCAAGACCAGCAATCATAGCATTCCACGTGGCTTGATCTCTATTGCTTGAATTGCTTTTTTCAAATAGTATCTGTGAATTCCTAATCAAGCCAGATTTAGCATAGATATCTATAATATAACTGTCCATCCCCTCAAACTTAATGCCATGCCTAAGAAGATAAGCATGGGTCTGTTTTCCAATTTCTTGGTTTCTAAGATTTGATGCTGCTGAAAGAATAGCAGTTACAGTCACAGAATCAACCAAGAAACCTTGCTTCTGCATCTCATATACAAGTAATAACCCTTCATCATCCAACCCATTCTGTACAAAAGCAGATACCATGGTATTCCAAGAAATGACATCTCTTACAGGCATCTTATCAAAAATTTCAAATGATGTGTGAATTGAACCGCACCTGGAATACATAACGAGTATTGCATTGGCTACCATAAGTGGCAATTTGCGTTCATTCTTAATTACATAGGCATGTAGCTGTTTTGCCAAATGCAACTGCTGCAACTGTGAAACAGCAATTAATGCTGAGAGAAAAGTGACGTCATCAAAAACATTTCCTGATTCCATAGCTTGAATAAAAAGCTTAATTCCTTCAACCGGAACATTATTTTGAAGATACCCTCCCATCATAGTGTTCCAAATCTCTATATTTCTCAGCGAGCAATTGTCAAAGATCTTCCTAGCAAAATCAAGGCAACCAAGCTCTGCAAACATGGAAATTGCCGAACTAACAACAAAAAAGTTATCAACACATTCATCACCCGACTTGAGAAGCATCCCGTAAAGAACTTCAGCATTATTATAGTCCTCTAAACCAGATATAGCTGGAAAAATGTTAACGAAACTAACTGCACTTTGCTTTATCCCTGTTTTCATCATATTCCTAAACAGCTTAACTGCTTCCAAACATCTCTCTGTCTTTACATACCACAAAATCACAGTATTCCAAGCGACCACATCTCTCTTACGCATCATATTAAATACTTTACATACCAAGTCATGTTTCACATAATCAAAGCCTTCAATATAACCACCCATTTCCTTATTATCCATAGAACTCAAACAAGTAGCATAAAAATTCAACAAAGCATTATAGACGATCCTACTAGGATAGGTTAAACCCCGAATGAAATGGCAATGAACGGCTTTACCTATGCGAAAATTACGCGATAGAGCACAAGCTTTGATGACAGAGGAGTAAGTATAAGAGTCGCATTTGGTGAGAGAGGAACAACTCTTCATGTGTGAATAGAATAAAAGGGCTTCATGGGGCATATTGTTGCAAATGTAACCGATGATGATAGTGTTCCAAAGAACTGTTTTTGGTTGGGGAATTGTGTCGAAAAGCTGGCGGGCGACATGGGGTTGGCCTTGTTGGCATATTCGGCTAAGGCGAGAACGGATGGAAGGAGTTCTCAGAGTTGGGTTAGGGGGTGGAGAGCAGATGATGGTAGTAGAGGAATGGGAAGGGTTGTTGTTGGCGGTGCTGACGATAGAGGGGGTGGTTGAAGGCGGCGAGATAGGGAGAGGGAGAGCCGAGGAGGCCATGAATGAGCTATAAGTGATAAGGTTGTTTCTTTAGCTTTTCTGTGCTCTCTCTATCATATTATGCAGGGACTTTGTTTGATACACACTGTTTAGTTGGTTAGTAGTTAACAGTGGGTAAGGTTGGCTCAACGCCTCGATCTACATATTCTTGCCATTTGTTAACTTCCAATTTAGAATTTTCTTTTTCTTTCTGTCAAATTATTCACATTACTCAACTGTGTATTTACCGTTCTCTGGTGTAATATATTTTTATTTTCATTCAAAATTCAAAACTAATTTGTTATTTGAAAGATTTTAAAATATTTACTCATTTGATATAATAAAACATCATCTACCTAATAAATAATTTTTTAGAATTTTTTTAATAAAATAATTTATTAGAATATTTGCTTATTTTGCATATTCATGCCATGCACGAATCAAATGTATGTTATTATTAATATTTATGCGTAAAAAGTAGACATGTTCATGAGTTGGGTTGCCTCCTCTAGATTGAAAGTTAATTCAAAATTTGAAATAATTTGAGCAAACATATTAGGCTCGAAAAATAGGATCGAAAAATGGGCTTAAGTAAGAAAATTAAGCTCGTTTAAAATATGACTCAGAGTCCGACTTTAAGGCCCAAGCCCAATCAACCCGTTTTCTAAACTAATATTATATTATATTACATTATATATATAGTATATAAGTTATAACATATAAAAACTAAATATATAATAAACCTATAATATTATAATATAAATATTAAAAAAATATTAATATGAGCGAGTCTAAAATGGGTTTGAATTAATTATTTACAAATAGGGTAAAGTACACCAACAATCAATTTTGTTTACCTCAAGTTGCATTTTAGTCACTTATATTTGAAATGATACATTTTATGTAACACCCCTCACCCAACTCGGTCGTCAGACCCAAGTTACAGGACCCTACAACACTATCGTAACTTTACCACATGCACATACAGCCTCAAGTAAGAACAGTTTTTATTAATTTAAGCCTTTACAGAGGTGATCGCGACTAGACAAACATTATTCGGCACTAGAAACAGTTTAATATGTGCTTAAGGACCATATAGCAAATTTCCAAAGTAAACAACGAAGGTATCGATACTCAACAGTAGGTATCGATATTTAGTAAGACATGTATCGATACTAATAAGAAAATAGATACCGTTCTAGCATTATGTTTTTCTAATTCAATTTCCACCCAAAACATATTACCAAACTTAAATGAAGGTATCGATATTTTTAACCCCGAGTATTAATACTCGTGGAAGGGTATCGATACCAAATGGAGCTACTGTTTTCCTGCACATGCTTTCAACATCGAGGTATCGATATTTGTGTTCTGAGTATCGATACCTCTGCACAAAATGGAAAGAATTTAACAAAACAAAGATCACATCCATACTCAACTATATTACCTCTCAACATGAATCATCATTCACAATACCAATCATCAAATCTTTCATAAGTGTAATTCCAAACAATACCAAAACTCCAACGTCTAAAAATCATAATAAACAAATAATAATGATAATGATAACCAAACGAAATTTTAATCCCACATTGCCATTATTTCAAATGTCCAAAATAATTATAACGTCACCCACTCAAACTTATTGCCTAGCTTAGGTCACTTCTTTGGTCGCAGCGCTCACACCGAAAACACAACTAATCTGCAAAGATTTAATGAGGAGTGTGTGAGCTTAATCAAGCTCAGTGAATGATCGAAATTACTACAAGTATGCACATCATCATATGTTAAATAAAAGCAACTAAAGCACAATCGCAACCATAATTAATTACAATGTCAAACTATCATATTCATGCTTTACTTATCCTATACGTCTCATTTATGTACTAATACTTATCCCATACGTCTCATTTATGTACTGACATGCATATACATAGAACATATTTCATATACAATTCATGAGCTAATAATTTGGCAACTTGGGACTACGAAACGTAAAAGTGGGCTTTATCACCACACATTGGGTACGCGGATCTCCATCACACTAATGACTCAAGATTCTAACATATCCCATAAGTGTAGCATAAAGCTAAACACTCTCCAACACACCAACATATCCCAATGAATGGAGCTTAGCTCGACATTCCTGTATCTCTTTGATCTGCCCCAAGGCCTTATTTCCCAAAACACAAAACACAAAGGTGAGTACTTACAATCCTATGGCATGCCAACTATATCCAATGATTTCACGAGATCATAAGGCCAAAGTATTCACAAATACACACGTTTAGTTATTGTTCTTATGCACTTAATATTTGTTCATAAACATCAATTCACATCACAATTGTGTACACAAAGCATATTTATCAGATTCACATTTAATTTCACTTTAGGTGTCACCAATATGCTCATTAAGCCATCACATATCCATTCACATATGAATACAGTAAAATTAGATTATTACATACCACATACCAGTATTCACTTACTCTACCTATCACATCAGCATCACATTCCACAATTCGACAAACCTTATGCATATTTTTATAACAAGACAAAAAGTATAAGAATGGCTTACACTTGGAACTTAGGATAGGGGTTTATGCTATTCTTAAGCTCCTGATTAACACTATGATTTGTGCATACCAACAGCGACTCTGGATATCGTTCATGCTTCTGCTTATAAGCTGAAAGTTCAAAATAGCTTTTCCTTGCCTTTCGCCTTACTCGTAGAGGGTTCTAATGGATTTGAAACTTCACAAACATTAACCACACAATTTGTACAAACAATTAAAAACCATAAACACACCATAAATCAAACATAAACGTAGATTCTACTTGGCTCCTCTTTCAACCAAAAATTTTGACTAGTTAGTCGAAACTCAGATTCCTTAATTCGAACTAATTCCCATTGCTTAAAATAAATTCCAAGCATCTAATTCCTCAATAAAGAACAAATCTCAACCCTCAAAACACCCAAAACTCCTCAAATTTATGGTTTCAAAAAATTTTGACATCCATGGCTAATTTGAACGAAAAATAATTAAATCCTTCAAATCTTTTAACGATTTTTTAAAATAAGTTTAAAAACCTTCTAATATCATCAAAACAAGTTGGAAAAACACTTGGAAACAACAGTTTAATTGAAAAACCTAGATTCCACCATTAAAGATCCCAATTTAAATTAAAACATGAAATTCTTTCTACAACGAATCAAAAATTGATTTAAGGAGCTGGAATATATCAAAACTTAATAAGGAAACAAAAATTAACTTAAATTGAGAAGAACAAACAAAATATTGAATTTTAGAAAATTTGTTTGGAAATCGAATGAGGAAATTGATAATGTCTTTGAGGGTTTTCTTAAAATTGAGTGAGATTTCAAATTTTGGGAGATGAGAAAATCACAAAGGTTAGGTTTAATTAGAAAGAAATTAAGTGCATTTGGGGTTTAGGGAAATTTATTCTTGAATGACAACAAAGGGAAAGGGAGATATAAATGGTTGAAATTTTGAAAGCCAATTTGAAAAAATTGGGCTTTTTGCCCTTTTGGTCACTCCTAACTTTTCCCTTTTTCCAAATAGGTCCTAAATAAATTAAAACTCTTTTTCTTCAAATTAGAGCGTAAAATAGAAAACTAATTATGCTACTCACATAATTAAATTACTCATCTACGACCCTATTCTTTGAAATTTGACTCAACCCCCGATTTAATGACCTGATTCTACTAACCCAAAACTTTTAGGTCGAATTTTAGGATGTGACAACTCTCCCCCTCTAAAAAAGAATTTTGTCCTCAAAATTTTCCAGCAGATACGTCATTTGCTTAATCACAAAATATGCTATTTCCACTTTAAAACCAACCACAATGCTTTCGCTATGCAACTTTGATTCTTATTCTCTCTAACTTCCTATGACTTTTCTTGAAAATTCTATTCACTACCATGAATTGTCATTCGGTAACTTCACTAACAACTTTTTTTATTCACTACGACACTCTCGTCTAAAGAACTCGTAACTGTTTCTCCTAATTTAATAGTATCTATCGGGATTCTCCACTTATTAGCTAAATCGCTCAAAATTTACGGAAATGTAGAACATAGATATACCAACGAGAATGAAGGGATTGAGTACAAGGAAAAGATACCCGCATTCTCGATAATCGAATCTTGATTTTGTGGCTCCCTAATAGAATATACATGAGCTGATCCTCCGATCTCAACCTGAGTAGCAACGGTATAAGTAAAACTCGCTACCCAATCGGTCTTCCATTACCTTTTTTACCTTGGCCACGACCTCTAGTTGGCCAGATGCAGGTGCAGAACTTTGAGTTTGTGAAACTTCGACTCTATTCAAACAATCCCTCAACAAGTGTTCCTTAGAGACACACTTGAAACATCCTCCTGTTAGTTTATGGCACTCTCTAGTATGCCTACTCTCATAGTGTCCACAAAGCGACCATCTAGATCCTTCGGACGATCCATCAGTGCATAGACTGACTTTGTCGAAGCTCGTGTCTTGTACTCCTAGCCGAACTCTAAATATCACGTCCTCTCTTAGGCAATCGTCTAGATGCACCAGAACTATCAGAGGTTCCTTTCCCCGATTCAATTACCACTAAACGCGGTGGCTCAGCCAAAATCTTCTTAATAGTTTTGGCTTTCTTAACCATCTCATCAAACAACTCGATATTTTAGGCCACTAAATAAACTTAAATTTCTCTATTAATCCCAAAACAAAACCGCTTGCATCGGTCCTTCTCAGAAAAAACAATCTCGTGAGCATACTGACTGAGTTGCACAAATTTCAACTTGTACTCAACCACAAACAAATTACCTTGAACTAGGTCTAGAAACTCTCATTTATGGGCTTCCATGTACTACTCGCCCATAAACTTCCTTTTAAACACTTCTAGGAAATAATCTCAAGTCAAATGGTCTGTAATAGTACCTCTCTTCACCGTATTCCACCAACGGTGAGCTTCTCCATCGAGCAAAGACACAGTACAGCCTAACTTCTCCTCGTTAGTACAAATCATCTGATGGAGGATCCTTTCAACATTTTCAAGCTAACATTCCGCTATAGTCAGATCAACTCCTTTCACTCCAAAAAAATTTTACCACCCAACATGCAGGGTTGGCACCAGCAATTCTCTGAAACGCCCCAATCATAGCTTCCATTAGAAGGCCAACACCCTCATCAAGTATATTCACTCTATGCGGTGGCACAGGAGGTGCAGAGGATGTACCATCCTTTTGAGTGTTCACGTTAACATTCACATGTCTACGAGGCATATCGTATCTAATCTAATAACACAAACAAACCTACAGTGTGAGTGGCGAGAAATGATCCAAGGCATGTTCCTAATAAAACAATTAATTAAAAGCAATGTGTTCCCAATCCTATCAAAATATCCAATGAATTCATACAATTTCAAACAAACATATCCAAGTCAAACAGTTTTCTAGTCACCTGGGTTATGTAACCCTAGTGTGTATGTAACAGACTGTTTTTCAGTGGTATCGAAAATAGTGGTTTCGGGACAACAAATCCAACAAGTAAGTTTGTATAACTAGTATTTAAATTATGCGAGTCTATAAAAATTTTATATTGAATTTCAATTTGATGAATTTTAATTATTGAATTAAAAGTTAGTATAAGTGGTTCGGCTCAAAAGTTGAATAGGATATGAAAATGAGGTATTGGGACATCTTTTCCATTATTTAAGGTCGTAAATATTTTTATTAAATACTTACAGAGTCGTAATATATGTGAATTGAAGTTTGGTCTCGTAATTCTGATGATTTATTGCTTAATTTCGGTAAAAGGACTAAATTGTAAAAGAGACAAAGTGAGTTTTTATATATTTAATTACTAAAGGGACCAAAATTGTGATTAAACCATGGCCAAAAATTCCAAGAAGTGGTGGATGTCAATCATTCCACTAACTTTTGGGTTATTTATTCATTAAGTCCTAATTAGTTTAAGATTAAATTTAAATAAAGTTTGTTTAATTGGAATTTAATATAATTGAAGGACCAATGGTGTAATTGGACTATCCTTAAATGGCCTAATGATAGGATTGATGTGGAATTCTCTAGATTTTGATAAATTGCATTTGGATCCTAATTAATTATTAATTAAAGAAAATGGACTAAATTTTAAAAACTATAAAAGTCAATCACTATTAGTTTAAAAGGTTTAATAAGGGGGTTCTAAAGGGCAATTAGACCCTTTTGCTTGTAGTGGACGATAATGGCTGGACGATAATGGCTAAGAAAATATGAAATTTAAATGTTATAATGAAGGGTATATTAGTAAATTAACAAAAAAAGTAAAAATTTATAATAAATTAAAAGGTAAAATAACTTCATCAATTTCTTTCTTTCAAAGACCGAAACCTTTAGAAAACCATAGAAGAAGCTTCGGCCAAGTTGAGTTATTCATTTGGATCAAGAACGAATGGAAAATTGAGAAAGAGAAAATTATAGAATAGTCCTTGTACTTTGTTATTGCTACAGTTTAGTCTATTAAGTTCGTTCAGTTTTATTTTAGTACATTTTTAAATGTATTATATGAACCTAATTGCATAATGTTAGATTATATTGATGTGTGTAATTGAAAATGGAAATAATGAATTGATACAACGTCGATTACTGATTGAGACACTTTGAACATTACTGCAAATTAGTCCTGTAAGTTCATAACTTGGTAATTCAATTAATTATTGTTTCAATGAATTATTATCTATTTGTGTATATATGTGAATCAAATTTGCTGGCTTGAATGAAACAGATAATACCATAGTTGAAAGACACTATGGCACTATATCGGAACTAAATAAGGCCATAGTTGAAACAAACTATGGATCATACCGAAAACGAGTAAGACCATAGTCGAAAGACGTTATGGCATCACGATTTTAACGAGTAAGACCATAGCTGAAAGACGTTATGATATCACGATTCTAATGAGTAAGACCATAGCTAAAAGATGTTATGGCATCATGAATCAAATGAATAAGATCATGATTGAAAGACACTATGGCATCCTTCAACCATTTGCTATTCAGGAAATATGTTCCGAGTGACATATGTATCATAAGATTGAATGTGAGATAAATGTGTTGACTGGTATAATTTGTAATGAATATTTATGCCTTGGTGTGATTATATGCTATATATGTGCATAAATATGCTAACTAATGATGTTTGTGATGTTTAAGGAATTAAATGGATATATGAGTATTTTTCGAGTAGTTAATGTTATTCTATTTGGTTCATCAAGCTATGTTTTATTAATCTTTAAAAATTTATTGAAAAGTGGAAACTAATTTGTATTATTGTACTAAGCATTTCTCACCTGTTGTGAGTTGTGATTGATAGAAATTCTAATAATAACCTCATTGATAGGAACTTTGTTCATTAATCTTTTATTTGAATTATTATTATGTTTGATTCGGTAAACTTTACCATTCAATCGACAAACTTACTAAGCTTTACAAAAGCTTACTTGTGTTATTTGTCTTATTACTTGTAGATACATTTTGTAGATTAGGAGATCGGATCAGCTCGAAGAATCACACTATCCGGGGATCATTTTGCAGCTTTTGAATACATCTTGGCTTATATGGCATATAATAGGAGAATTTGATTATGTTTGTAAGGGTTCATAAGTACTTATTAGTGTTGTTGTTAATGTGCATTTGATGATATGATATAAGTAATTAAGTGAGGTGTATACTTGATTTTATGGTATAGCATTTTGAGATAGAAAATAAGTTATTTGAATGTCCTTGCAGCTTGTAAACTTAGTTAAGGAAATGAATTATGAAAGTACTTGAAATGTGGTGTCATGGATGGCAAATTGGTTAGACCTTAGGATGTTTGTTTTGGCATGTTTTGGGTGTCATTAGATGCTTTTTAAAGTTTATAATATTGTCTTGAGAATTGGTTTAGATATCTATGCAATTGGATGAAAAAACATGATTTAGGTAACTTTTGGACACACCCGGCTTGGGACACAGGCTATCACAATGTCGTGTGTCACACATGAGCAGCCCACATGAGTGTGTGCCCTGAACATGTTAGGTGCAGGGTTCACATGGGCTTGCACACGGCCTACGACACGATTGTGTGACCCAAGTCAATGAGTTACACGGGTGAGCACACGGGGGTGTATAGTAGCACACGGACATATGGGATAGGCACACAGCCGTGTGACCCCTGTAGTGAAAATTTTCATTTTTTCCCTTGTTTTATTATGCAAGAAATAAAAATATCATAAAAGAACCTAGGCCTAAAAACTTAAAATATTCTAAGAAAAATAAAATAAAGTAAAGTCAATATCCCAATTTTTTTATTTATTTGCAGACCCCTCAAAATCTAACCCATCTTTTGCTTCGTCGTCCTTATTTTTGCTTGAATCGCCTCATTCCCTCCTCGACATTGGAGTCCATGGTTCAAATATAAAGTCTGGAAATTCAGGCACAAAAATAAACGGGTCATGAAATATTTTCGTAAAAGCGCCTCACATTGAGTTGTCCCGCATTTTTTAGTATCTCTAGTAAGCTTGTTGTTGCCACTACATATGTTGCATTATGTTCATCAATATTGATAGTTCATCACGAAGATCTGGGTGAGGAGAACAAGTTCTAAGCGTTGGGGTAGCCATGCTAGGTTCGAACATTGGTTCTGTTGGCTCTGCTAAATCAGGAATTTCAATTGGCTACATTGGTTCTGTCTCTATAGGAACTTCTTCTTTTCTAGGTTCATTGCTTAATTTACGATTCTATTGTAGAATAGAATTTCCTGCTACCCGCAAAAGGTCCTAATCTATGATTGTGCCTTGGCTATACCCTGTCTTCTTTACGTTTGCAAGAATTTTAGCTTTTAAGCACAAAAATATTATCGCAAAGGGAAAGTAAACTGGACTAGAACGTCTAGCGGCATAGTTTTGAATTTCTCTTAGAATGATCTTTCCTACATCAGTGGTCTTTTCCGTCATTATTGAGTATAGCAAGATCATTCGTTCTACTAAAATCGTAGTCCCATGTGAGATAGGCATAATATTGAACCGAATAAAATAAAACCATACCTTCGCCAATGGTGTCAAATATTCTCTGCGATAAGTGTGAGTTCCATGCTTTGATACAGTCCATTTAGAACCTGGAACTATAAGTTCCTCTAGAATTTCTTTCAATTTCTCGACCTCAATATTTTCCATTAAGGAAGAATATTGGTCATTTTTGAAATTAGGTAAATCAAAGAATTCATTAATAATATTTAAGTTTATTGGTACCTTGATTCCTTAGACAGAGACTTCTGTTAATTCACTTGAGGTCAATTTTGCATAAAACCTGGACTAACTCTTTATCTACACTAGGTCTTTTATCACAAAACACTTGCCAATTTAAAGCTTCAGCAACTTGTTGAATATTTACCATGAAATTAGTATAGTTGCTTTCTTTCAACGTGAAGCCTTTTTCTAAAACTTGGATAAAAATTGACCCTTTTATTCAACAAATTAAAAATTTATTTTGTCACTTAAGAATTATTTTCTTGAAGGACTTGTTAAAATCAATTCTAAGAAAGATTAGAGGGTTGACAAGCAGTCCCGCTTAAGTTCCAATCTCCTAGTCAGAATTTATTTTAACATATTAATTTAGAAAATATAACATAAAAGTCATCTATTTAAAAGGAAAAATGAAAAGAAATTAGGAATATGATAAAATTAGCAAGGTTTTATCCTGCTCAATTTTATCCCCCTGCAATGTTTCAAGCATTGAGTGTTAACGCTGAAATTACCTCTCTTATTGTGAAGTTCAACAACCTTGTATGGGAAAACTTGATGAACAGTGAATGGACCGAACCAACGTGATTTTAACTTTCCTGGAAAGAACCTTTTTCTGGAATTGAACAACAAGACTTGCTGTGCTTCAAATTCTCAACTCGAATGTGTTTGCCATGCCATCTTTTCTATCTCTCCTTAAATAATTTGGCATTTTCATATGAGAACATTCAAAATTCTTCTAACTCATTAAGTTGAAGTATGTGTTTCTCTTTAGCAAGCTTAATATCCAAGTTAAGCTGCTGGAGAGCCTAGTAAGTTTTATGTTCTAACTCCAAGGGCAAATGACAAGCTTTCCCGAAAACCAACCGATCGAGAGACATCCCTAATGGTGTTTTGTATGTTGTCCTATAGGTCCATAAAGCATCATCCAGTCTTTTGGACCAATCTTGTCGGTTTGGACAAACTACCTTCTCGAGCATACCTTTTATCTTTTTATTTGCTAGTTCAGCTTGCCCAATTGTAACACCCCTAACCCATATCCGTCGCTGGAATAGGGTTACAGAGCATTACCGTAAAACCGTAACATCAAAATATTCATTCCAAATCATTTCATGAATCACTTCTTATTCCATTCAAACAAATGCATATCATCCCTTATTCGAGCCTTCGAGGCCTTAGAAACACTTTAGAAACAATTTGAGACTAAATCGAAAACATTTAAAACTTCAAGGAAAAAGATGGAAAAATTCACACTACAGGGGTCACGGACGTGTGGCCAGGTTGTGTGACTCACACGGTTGAGATACACAACCATGTCCCAGTCCGTGTTCGTGCCCGTGTAACTCTCTAACTTGGTTTACATGGCCAAGCCACATGCCCGTGTGTAACTCTTGAAATGCAATCTTTAAAAGCCTACAGAGGACACACGACCGTGTTGCGTGACTGTGTGTCACACACAATTGAGACACACGCCCGTGTCTTAGGCCGTGTGGAAAAGAAATAGGTCAAATTCAAGCCATTTCTTTCACCCAATTTAGGCACACCTAAACAAGCCATTTGCACATATGATCAAGATATCAAAACATGTTCAACTATGCATAAAATGACCAATTTCCATTCAACCAATATGCCATAAAGGCACCTCAAACATATACATTAAACATACCTAAACACGTGCATATTTAACCATTTGGCAACTAACTTGTTTCCATACCAAAACATACCACTTTTGACACATGCCAACCTTACCAATTTAGATTCATACGATAACAAAATAACTTTACCATTTGAACCACTTCTATTATGTATCAAAACCATATAAATGACACAAAACTAGCCATTACCAGACGGTTCCAACATCCAATATACATACATACCAAATTTAGGTCCCAATGGTCATAATTCAACCAAAATATTTGATTAAATCCTATATCAAAACATGCCCTAAATGATCACTTTCCAAACATGCCAACACATACCACTTTGGCCATAAAACCATGCATCAATTTCATCATACAATACCAAACATTAAGCACCAAAGTGCCAAAAACACACCATCAAGGCATCAAAATAACATAAGTTTCACAAATTTAAAGCAACATTACATGCCAATATTATCAAGCACAAAACACATATACATGCCATTATAACTGCGACCAAAGCATAAAAATCTACCGATAAAATCAATGGATAGTGTGATGGATCTTCGACTAGCTTCCAACCCGGTCGAGCTTTTGATAATCTGTAAGGTAAAGGAAAATAACTACGTAAGCAATGTATGCTTAGTAAGCTCGTATAAACTTAAACATAGCATTCCATTTCAATAATGAACATCATAAGTTATATATAAACCTATAATAATGCCTTAATATTTATCGAACCATAATCATCAACTCACAATGGAATAAGTCTATTAACACCATATATGTATTTATCATTCCTAACATAGTAGGATTTCATAAGACTTTGAACCCTTCCATTTAATTACTTTACCTTAAATAACAACATCAATTCATTAATTAGCATTTTTGTTCATGAACTAGGTATATTCATCCATAACATACGTAAACTTCATGCATACAAGTACATCTTATAACTCATCATTCACTTTTGTTTCATCATATTTCATTTCAACTATGAACTTACCAATTTCATTACCTTTTCATACCCGTTTCCTTTGTATAATAGAATACATAAGTATAACATCAACCATGGCTACGAGCTAGTGCATTTAACATAGCTATTTTGAAATCAACTACATGATAAACCATTTCATAAGAAATTATATACTTTAATTTATACCACCTTTTCATGTACATAAGCATATTACCAAATGAACACTTATCATTTCAATGTATTTCATTAAGACTAGGAATGATATAATCCAATCATAATCTTGGCACAAACCTAAGCACATCAACAACACATGTTAGCATACTTAAACATAATTCATGTGAACTTAACATAAACAACCACTATACTTAAGCATGATTCAATTGGATTTATCATCCTTCATAACATATCATGTTTTCCATGTACCACCATTTCAATGAGTTTCATACATACATGTCTTGGTTCATATTGAACACTTACCATTTCATTTGCATAACACATAAGACATAAACATAACATTAACCATAGCCACAAGCTAGTGATTAAACACATAACTTAGCATTATCATCATATGGTAAGATATGATATATAAACATAACATCACTTAATTCATACCTTTCATAATTATGAATGTTCATACTTTGATCATCGATACATCATACCTTTCCACAATTTCATAGTGAATTTCATTGAAACCCTTACCGATTCATCCATTTTCATGCCCGTTGAACCACTTAGAATAATACCGGATACACAGGAAAACTCACACAAAGTGTGCTAAACATATAGTCGTAGCTCACACGAGCTGTAAAATGGGCCTGCTCACACAAGTTGTCGGCCGGAATGTAAGCTACACGATGCTACTCACACAAGCTGTCAAGTATCCGCAACTGCTGGACCTCAACCATCGATAGGAAATTCAAGACCAACACCCAAAACATGGTAACCTAGGTCTGCTCAAACAAGCTGTCGGTGGAAACGTAGCTACGCGGTGCTGCTCACACAAGCTGTCAAGTATCCGTAACACATGCCAGAACTCAGCCACTGATAGGACATTCAAAATCAACACCTGAAACCTGGTAACCCTAATGGCATGTCATTTAGGATATATTCCTAAGGTTCAAATGGGGCTTGATAGTCGTAGTACATCGTTGAATTTCCATCATTTCTTGACAAGATAAATTGCATAATAACATATATATAATGATTCAATCATAATATAATCACATACTAACATTCAATTTAATCAACATTATATAGAATTCAATTCATACAAACTTACTTGGCTAATTGCAGAAATGACAAAGTACAAGGGTATTTTGGTAATTTTCTATTCTCCTCGATTTTTCACTCGATCTTGATCTAAATTAATAATTTCAATAAATTTATTAATTTAGATAGTAAAACAATTTATTTTATGCAATTTAGTCACTTTTGACATTTTTACAAAATTGCCCCTAAAATTTTACTTTAATTCAATTTAGTCATTGGGCCTAAAACATGCAAATTAACCATTTCTAATGCCAATTCACATCAGCCAAATATTCATGGCACACAAAAAAGCCCATATTTGTAATAATTTCACATCCAATCCATGTATTTTTACTAATTTAACAATTTAGTCCCTAATCGATAAATTCATCAAAAATAACTTAACAAAATACTTTTAAATAATAACTAATATTTCAAATTCATCATTTAACATAAAAAAAAATCATTAGATTCATCAATGGAAACATTCAAAATCTTTAACAGTTTCAAAGTCAAAGGTACGAGCTAGCTAGACTTAGTTGCAACGATCTCAAAAACATAAAAATTATTAGAAACGAGGCTAAAACAGACTTACATGCATCTTCAAAATGAAAGCTGAAGCTTCAAGCTTCTCCTTTTCTATTTCCATGGTAAATTCGGTGATAAAAAGCAAAATGGGGAAGAAAACATTATGTTTTCTTTATTTTAATCTTTTGTTTTCTTTATTTTAATAATAAAAATATCATATAAACATATAAATTTAAAAGAATCTAAAGGTTTAACCGTCCACCATTTTGAAAATGGGTAATTTACCAGCGATTGACTTTTTCAACTTTTACAAATTAGTCGTTTTTAATTAATTAACTATCGAAACGTTAAAATTTTTCAACGAAACTTTAATACCACCTTAATGACACTCTGTAAATATTTATAAAAATATTTACGACTTGGCTTATAGAAACGAGGTCTTGATACATCATTTTCTAAAACCACTTGACCTTAAGGTCTTACCATCCGCTTATATAACATAAATTATCAAATCAAAAACCTTTTTAAAATCACATTTGACTCGTAAATATTAAATAATAATATTTACAAACTTACTCGTTGGATTTGGTGGTCCTGAAACCACTGTTTCTAACACCACTAAAAAACGGTCTGTTACACCATTTGTCTGCGGATGGTAAGCTGTGGCAACCTTGTGCTTCACTCCATGTTTATCGAGATACCATTTCAACCATTTTTTTTTCACAAAATAGGACTCCTCATCATTGAAGATAGACCTAGAAGTTCTAAACCTTATACACACATGTTTCTGCAAAAACTTCTTGACAACAATGGCATCGTTCGTCGAATACGTCTCGACCTCAACGCACTTAGATACGTAGTATACTGTTATCAATATATACTTGTGACCAAAAGAAGGAGGGGCATCTCATTTCTGTTGGTTATGTTTCCAACCCTCTAGCATCGATCATAACTCTTTACATGGGCATACGTATTTGTGAAGAGAGTTGGCCAAAAGAATCCAACTTGCGATACTTTGGCCGCAGTACATGAACCTCTGAAGTGTCCCTCACTTGGAGTTGTGTGACAATGATATAAAATCTTATGTACCTTGTTTTCTGCCATATATCTCTTGATCATTTGATCTATGCACTTTTTAAACAGGTATGGATCTTCCCAGAAATAGTACTTCGCATCGTGAATAAACTTTTTCCTTTGTTGATATATCTTATCAAGTGGAATCAAACCACAAGCTAAATAGTTAGCAAAACCAGCAAACCAATAGGTGTTATGGACGTGATTTACCTTAAGTATGTGCTAGTCTAGGAATGTCTCCTAAATGGGCCTAAGCGGAGAAGTTCTTTCTTGCGGGTCCAATTTGGATAAGTGATCTATTACTTGGTTTTCTACCCCTTTTCGATCTTGAATTTCTAGATCGAACTCTTGAAGTAGAAATACCCATCAGATCAATCTCGGTTTGGCATCTTTCTTGGCAAGTAAATATTTAATTGTCAAATGATCCGTATAGACAGTCACTTTGGTACCTATAAGATAAGATCGAAACTTATCAAAAACAAATACAATGGCAAGTAACTCTTTTTCTATTACCATATAATTCAGTTGAGCTCTAATCAGAGTCCGACTTGCGTAGTAGGTGGGATGAAACACTTTGTTCCTTCACTGGCCCATTACAGCTCCTATTGCGAAGTCAGTTGTGTCACACATTAATTCAAATTGCAATTCTCAATCCAGTGTGACGATAATGGGTGCCGAAACTAGCCGATTCTTCAAGTCATTAAAAGCTCTCAAACATTCTTCATCAAAGTTGAATGCTGTATCATTCTCCAATAATTTGTATAAAGGTTTAGCAATTTTGGAGAAGTCTTTGATGAATCTTCGATAGAATTTAATATGTCCCAAAAAGCTCCAAACACCCTTTACAAATGTTGGAGATGGGAGTTTCTTAATGACATCTACCTTTGCTTTATCTACCTCGATCCCTTGTCTCGTTATTCGGTGCCCTAAAACAATACATTCTTGTACCATGAAATGGCATTTTTCCCAGTTGAGTACAAGGTTTGTTTCTTCGCACCGCCTTAGTACCTTTGCCAGATTGGCTAAGCAATCATCGTAAGTGTCTCCAAACATTGAAAAAATGTCCATAAAAACTTCCAAAAAGTTTTCCACCATATTAGTAAAAACAACCACCATACATCTTTGAAATGTAGCATGTGCGTTACATAAACCAAATGGCATACGTCTAAAGGCAAACTGATGCGATCCCAGCCGCATCATGTTTCGATACACCTCGACAACATCAAAATTGGCCCAAGCACGAGGAGCCCAAGTGCAAAATGAAGTTTTTAATTTCAGTTTGTTAATTTGGTTACTGGAAAATAAGGACTTTGATTCATTTATTTTTAGTTACTTTAGTTATTTTAGTTTTTGTCTTTAATTATGTCATAGTTCAAACATTATTAATATGAGTTATGCATTTAATAAAGTCATGTATTATGTAACTCTCATGTTAGTTAAGTTTGCATCATAAATTATGACATGCATTATGTAACTCCCATGTTAGTTAAAGTTTGCATCATTAAATTAAGTCATGCATTAAGAAACTCATTTGTTCATTTAGTTTACATATTAAACCATGCATTTAAGCATCTTAGTTGTTAAATATGATTGAGTTTGTTTATATAAGTATGTTATTTAATTTGGCTATTACTTTTTACTACATAAATTAAATTGTGTTTATTTTCATTTTAAATAAGGTGATTTGAGCTTCATGTTTATTAATTAATCTGTGTATGAGTGTTTATAGTGTGTTTATTCTTATGAGTGTCTTTAATGCTTAATTATCTACCTTGTAGATGATTATTCATATGGCTAATTGACTTTTCAAGTTTGGACGTTTTTCAAGCCTTCAAATATCATTATAGGTGACTATTCATATGGATAATTGGCTCTTCAAGTTTGGACGTTTTTCAAGCCTTCAAAGATCATCAAGGTGGCTGTTCAAATGATCCAAGAGTGTCTTTTCAAATCTGTTCAGTTTTAAAGCATTCAAAGCTAGTTAAGGAACCAATTAAATATATGAATGCACAAGTCTTTTGACATTCAGTTTAAGGGAAATGAAGGGACACCAAACAATACATTAAGGGTTCATTAAGTCAACAATAAAGTGAAGAGGCATGCCTTTTCATCTACACCAGAATCAAGTGAAGAGACATGACTATTGGCTTCCTTACATAACTTAAAAAACAAAATTAAAGCTTGTTAAAAACCTTAATTAATTGCTGAAGGTGAAAGGTCACAAATATGCATTTGAATAGTCATAATAGTGCCTATAAATAGCTTGTAAGAAAAGATTGTTTTGGTTAGACAACTTTTGATAAATTTATGAAGTATTTGAAACTTGTGAGAGTTCAAATCTCTTTGTTCTTTTTGGGACTGATCTGACTTATCAAGCTAGGGTTGTGGCATCTTATCCTTCCTTTGTTTTCTGAACTTATCACTTTAAGTGTGGCGTTCGTTATACCTTCGGTTCCTATCTCGTTAGATAGTGGGTCAAGGTTTATTTGCTGATTTCACTTTTCTTATCCATCTAAGTGATTGTAAATCTTGGGTCAACAATCTATAAATTGTTGGTTCAGCCTTTGCCTTAGCCGAACACCTTCCATCCATCTTTTGAACTATATTTGAGATCTTTATTCGAACCTAACTTCCAGCCTTTTCAAACTTATCTTTCCATTTTTCCAACCTATTTCGATTTAATTCAACTCTTACTTAATTTCACGATCGGGCAACTAAAACGACTCGAATCATCACCGAACCAAGTTCGCATCACAAACATACCGTACGATCATGTGAGTGTTGTTTTGTGTTGATCCTCTAGTGCTACCGTGATCTGATTGTGCCCTTAGTACCCATCTAGAAAGTAGTATTAGTCTCACCCCGTGAGTCTATCCAGCATTTGATCCAAGAACAATAAAGGAAAGTGATATTTCCTAGTCATCTTGTTCAACTTTCAGTAATCTATGCAAATTCTCCATCATGTAATCGTTCTGGTTGGTATTAACTCGTTGTTTTCATACTCCACGATTGTAGTGCCTTCTTTCTTTGGCACGCACTGGACTGGACTTACCCATGAACTATCTGAGATAGGGTAAATTATACTCACATCTAACCATTTAATGATTTCCTTCTTTACCACGTCCTTAATAATGGGGTTCAATCTCCGTTATTCATCAATCGTCCCTTTCTCACCATCTTCTAGAATGATCTTATGCATGCACACGGATGGACTGATACCATGAATATAGGCTATTGTCCATTCGATATCCTTCTTAAATTGTTTTAGTACTAAAATAAGTTTCTCTTCCTGCTCTTTAGTTAACTTTGCTGAAATAATAACAGGCAAAGTCAAAGTATTACCTAAATAAACATATTTTAAGTGCGAGGGAAGTACCTTAAGTTCTAATTTAGGTGGATCCTCGATTAACACTTTTGGTTGGACATAATGTCTGCTATCTAATTCCAAAGATTCAAAGCGAGATTGCAGATTAAATCCCTTTTGGTTAGCTTTCAGCGAAGCTAAATATTCCTCCCCCTCCTCATCACTTGGAAGGTCTAACATCAAGATTTGTTCCAATGGGTCCTCAACAGTATTGAGTTCCCATTACATGGCTAATTCCTCTAACTTGATTACTATAGCATAATCATCAACTAGTCTAACCTCACTTATGGTCGTCCTGTACACACATGGTAAGCTCGCCCTTTTGCACATCAATAAGGGTCATTCCAGTTGCTAAGAAAGGTCTTCCTAAGATTATTGGCACCTCTTTATCTGCTTCAAAGTCTAAGACAAAAAAGTCAATAGGAGAAATAAATTTATCTACATGAACCAATACATCCTCGATTTTTCCTTCCAAATGTGTGAAGGATTGATCTGTTAATTGAAGTGTAACCGTAGTTGGTCTAACCTCACCTATCCCCAACTTTCTAAATATGGACATGGGTATCAAGTTGATGCTTGCACCCAAATCACATAGTGCCTTACCATAATAAGGTGCTTCAATGTGGCAAGGTATGGTAAATCATCCAGGGTCCTGAAGACCATAAGGGATTTAATTAAGCTCTTAACCACTAAGCTACCATTCTTACTTGTGTATGAATTTACAAAATTAAAAGAAATTATGGGGTGTGACATGCCTAGCAAAAGAAAAAGGAAAGATTTGAAAAAAAAATTGTATTATTTGCATACAAAAAGTTCATTGACTCTAATTTCAAAAACAAAAGGGGATCTTAATTTTGAATTTTGTATGCAAATATATAAATAATTTAGTAACTGCTATTCAAGAAGTCAATTTTGTTAAAGGTATGTGTGTAAATAGTCCCTCATCTAGGTCTACGAAACCTTAATCAAGTGTTAGAAAGGGTTCGGGACTAAACCAAACCTAATGAAAGTTTTCAAAATTTCAATATTCTTCAATATTGTTGAGGTCACACGCCTGTGCAATCAGGCCGTGTGCCTTATACAATCACTAGACACACCCATGTGTCCAGGCCGTGCCAAAAACAGAGCATGTATTCTGACTTTTCCACACGGCCACCAGGCATGCCCGTGTGCTAAGGCCATGTACTCTTAGGTAATATACTGACTTATTCACACGGCTACTAGGCACGTCCGTGTGCCGTGGCCGTGCATACTTGGCTAGCTACTGACTTTATCCCACGGTCATTAGGCACGCCCGTGTGCCATAACCGTGTACACAAAATAGGCCATTTGCAAGGCCAATTTGCCACCCACACAAGGATTTTCCAACAAGCTTCATTACAATGCCAATTCATGCTTTTAAATGCACTCAATCATACCATTTCATGCACTTAATAACCATTAACATTACCATTTACTTCCATACCTAATGTCATCACAATAAATCCATTCAAAGTAACAATTGTACATCTCAAAACATGTACATATCAAACATCATGTAATCCATATCCTAAACCATTTTCAAACCACATTTTTTCATCAACCACACAATCATGAAATATACCATTTTCATAACTCATTCATAAAATCAATATTATCCCACTTCCAAGCCAAATCTCATGGCAAGGATTAAACATCACAAAACATACCATAATCTCTAGCCTATACATGCCATATTTCATCTGTATACATTTTTCCAAAAGTACCAAAATAGATTGCCGATAGTGTGATTGATATGCTGACGATCCCCAGATCAGAGCTAGCTTCACTGACACTGCAAAGCAGAGAAACAAATCACACAGTAAGCTTTCCAAAGCTTAGTAAGTTTGAAGTACAATACAACTAATTCACTGAATCAAATCAATATACACATTAAACCATCACATAAATAATTTATCAATGTCACACAATTCCAAACATATCCAATACTCACATAGCATTCCTTTCATCTACTTTCAATATTAACAACCACATAGGTTTTATACATACCTTTGCCAACACTTAGCTAGTCACCAACCATGCTACTCAACCACACAACTTTACATTTCGACCAACCTTTGCTATTCTCTTGTTTTGTTCGCACACTTACTGCCAATTCATAGACAAAACATAGTCATCATCGCACACTTAGTGCCAATACGTTAAACCAAGCTTATATCGGTATCACACACACAATGCCAATTCAATAAGCCGAAGCTTCTATCATCTCACACACACAGTGCTAATCATTTCTATCCGTTTCTAATTTCACACACTTAGTGCCTTCTAATTCAATTCAACACATAGCATTTCTAATTTCATAGTTATATAGATATTCATTCAATTCACATCACATATAACATAAATTAACAACTTGTACTATATTCGAACTTACCTCGGACGTCAAAATATCGATACGGTCAATTAATCGAGCACTTTGTCTTTGCCTCGATCTTGATGAAAACCTCTCCTTTCTTGGTCATACACATTCAAATTCAATCCATTCAATCACAATTTCATTCAATTTAATCTACACACATTTATTTAGGGCATTTTACAAAATAGCCCTCACATTTTCACGTTTCAACACTTTAGTCTCTATTTCACAAAATCATCAAATTCACATAGTTTCTCTTCACACAAGCCTAGCCGAATTTTCCTTGTGTTCATACAAGCCCACACATTTTATTTTTTAGTCCTTCAAAATATTGTTATTACAATTTAGCCCTAATTAGCTAAAGTCACCAAAGATTCAAGAACAAAACATGTTCATTAAACACGTATCTTTCATTTAATACCAACTATCAACACAAAGCTCCCTTGTTCCTCAATGGCACATCTCAAAATCTCTATCAATTTCCAAAATTAAAGAATGGGCTAGCTAGCGCACAAAGCAACGATTACAAAAACGTAGAAACTATCAAAAACCGAAGCAAAATCATACCTTAATCAAACCAAAAGCTAGCCGAACCCTAGTAGTTCTTCTTTTCTTTTTCTTTTCTTTGAATTTCGGCAAGGTGGATGAATAAAACATCAATTCTCATCTTTTGTTTTATTTACTATCATATTTAATCTATTTACTATATTAACCTTTCTATTAATAAATAAAACAAACATACATTAAGGACATACTTGTCCAACAACTATCCACTATCTAAATATTGGCATATTTGCCTCATAAGACCTCCACATTTAAAAGCCATAACACATAGATACTTCAACAATCAGCACACAACTTTTATACTTTATGTGATTAAGTCCTTTTTCTTAATTCGGCACACAGTTAATAAATTCTTAACACAGAAATTTCACATAGAAAATAATATTAAATTATTATTCTGATCTCAGATTTGTGGTCTCAAAACCACTGTTCTGACTAGGGTCTAAACCGGGCTGTTACATATTAGGCTCGAAAATAATTGAAATGTTAAAATGAAAAGAAACATATAAGCTTAATTGTGATTATAATAAATTATATGTAAGAAGTGTTAAATTGTGTAGGAATGTGATAATGATATTCAAAAATGATTAAACATTGTAAGTTTAAAATGTAGGCATTTATATATGACATTGGATATTGAGAGTAAGTATCAAAAAAATTTGTGAGCCGGCTAATAAGACGAAAAGTCGATTTGATAAGATAAGGAATGAATCATTTGATGTCATAATGTGATGAAACATGATTACATGTTATAAATTAAGTAATTGCACAACTGGATTTAGCATTGTGATAATGATATGAAGTATTTGATAATTTTTTTTTACTATTAATTCACTAGTGAATTATGTATATATATAAATATGTTGAACAAGATTTTGGTTATAAGATACACTTGTATTGATTAATAGAATAAACATTGAAACCATATACATTTTGATTTGTACTTATATTATTTGATTTGAATTATAACAATACATCTTAGCTTTCTAGCTCATCACGTGGTTTTTGTTTTCCTTGTGCAGGTTAGGTTCAATTTGAGATCTCGAGTATTTACTTCAGCGCCCTGTTAAGATCCTGAACTCAACAATGTTTGTGTAGCTACCTCTTTGCTGGTTGAAAGGCATGTACCTACTAGGTTAAGTAATGTTAGTTAATGAATTAATTAGATGAATAGAAGTAAATGATGTTTAGGAGTGTTGTTTTAAATACATAAGTACTATTAACTCAAATATAGTTCTTTAGGTAATATATATTTTATCAAAATGTCGTAATGGCTTCAATAAAAGTTGAATAGATTTAAACTGTAGGTTTGAGAAATTAGATTTGTAGAAATTGCAAGTGATGATGCGACATCAATAGTACGTCGTCGGGACAAGGAATGGACTCCAAGCCATAAAGTGAAGTCGGTTTATCACATCGCGACGAGAATCCCCCTCATGTCGCGACGCCAACCCTTTATTTTGATTTTTTTTTTTACATTTTGGTCATTATTTAACACATTTAATACATGTTTTGAATGGATTTGATTAACTAGTGGTATATTTCGAATGGAAATGATCGTAGTCACTCCGGCGACAAATATGGCATTCTGTAGCTCAGACCCGACGACCGAATCGGGTATAAGATGTTACATAATTGACTTAAAATTTTATCTTTTTTCATATATTTTATTTAGGTTGTTTTCTCATGTTTATTTTATATGTTATTTAAAAAAATCGTTCAATTATAATTTAATTTGTTAGATTGTATCGAATGAAAATTTTATCCATGTATAATTTAATTTTATAAATTATAATTATCTTCAAATAGTAAAATAATTTTTTGTATAAAATTTTTATTAAAAAATAAAATATTAGTAAATATGGGTCAAAGAAAGAAACATGTTTATAAGAATAAAATAGCTTAAATTTTATTCGTTCTTTCTTTCTTTAAATTGAGGGAATGGAAATAAATTTTTCATCTTTCTTAAAAAATGTTTTTTTTGATCCTTCTTCCTTTTTCCTTCTTCATATTTTCATCATTCAATTTTTCTTTCTACTCTATCATGCAAAACATTACTATTTCTACAATAATAAAAACCCAAAATCGATAAAAGTATCAAGGAGATCCCTATACTAAGAGTCAGATTGCATTTTAACTCATTTACTCAAAAAATGGACAAATTAATCTTTGTACATTCGATTAAAGAGCAAATAGATTCTTCTTGTTAAAATTTCCATCCAAATTTGCTGTTAAAAATTTATGTAGATAATGGAATAATCAAACAATATACCTGACATGCCACTAATACCTCATGTTGACATATAAGAACCAATTTTTAACAAAATGATCTATTTGTTCTTTTATGTAACATACATAGACTGATTTGTTAGAACCGTAAATAATATCTAATATAAAATTAGAACTGTAAACTAGGATCTATCATGTCAAATCATTAAGAATAAATCAAGAACAAAACTAGATGCGAAAGCGTACCTGAATCCTTGAATTCCTTGAAGTTTTTTTGGATCTTGGGGATTTGATCTTCTAAATTAGCACACAAGAAATTCGGAGAATATTTGCTCTTTCTTTCCTAAAGATGGGATATTAGAAAAGATATCTTTCTATAATTTGGGGACCATAACCCTAATATTTATAACTTTGGCATATTAGCCTTTATTCCTAATTAGTCCATCATTAATTAGAATTTGATTAGAACTTAATTATAAGAGTTTCTACTCATATTTGACTCTTACTTTATTTAATAATTAAAGCCCAATAAAACTTTAACCAAATTAGATCACTTTTAATTTGGGCTAACCTATCATGATAGTAAATAAAAACATGTAATTACCCTTATTATATATGTGATGTCCATATTTTCCAACAATCTCCCTCTTGGACCACATATATACTAATTACTCTATAATTACATGTCATTATATAACCTTATGAGCTCAAAAATTTTACTATCATATTCAAAAGGTATTTGGAACAATCTCGTCCATTAATTATGCTAACATAGAACCAAGGCAACTTTCGTTACATATATCGTAACTAAATCCATCCCTGATCACGTATATTAACACAAACAAATGACATAGATCAGGTATGGATGTGTAGCATGGAAATTACATACAATATGATCTAAACATGTCTATTTTCAATTGGTCCTCCTCAAACCTTAGTGAGATCAAACCTTACCAAAATTAGAGTGTAAAGAAACCAAATAAATTTTATTTCTGTAGAAAATAAACTTAATATCCATAAAATGAAATAACTAAAAATGTGTCTATAACATAAAAGCATTTAAAAGTACAAACTCCTACTAAAACCAAATATCCTTAAATGACATTACACCCATATGAGCAGTGAGCTCTTATAAAACCTTAGGTTAGTCCCTTAGTAAGCGGATCCGCAATTATGGAGTTTGTCCTAATATGCTTTATAGACACCTAACACTATGAACTTTTACTTTAACAACCACGAACTTTAAGTCTATGCACTTTGACTTTGATGTGATCTTGTTGTTATTGGAATAAATGACTACCAGTTATTGTCACAACTTGCATCCTAGTGACAAAATTTTGCATCAATATTCCATCAAAATCGAAGTCTGTATACTTGATTGTCTCTAACTTATCAGACCTCCGATATGTGAGCATGTAATCTTTTGTTCTCTGAAGATACCTCATAACCCTCTTACCTGCTAACCAATGGTTCATACTAGGGTTGCTTAAATATCTGCCTAATATCCCAACAATGTACGCAATGTCCGGATGCATACATACTTGAGCATACATTAGACTCCCACTCTTGAGACATAGGGAATCTTATTCATTTCCTTAATCTCAGAATCATTCTTGGGGTATTGGTCGAGACTTAACTTATTATTGACAAGTAGTACGGCATTAACATATAAAACCAAATATAGAATCTTACTCCAATTGAAATTGTGGTATATACAATTATCGACCAAATTCATCTCTAAACTGAATAATATAATCATTTGATAAAATTTGTAATACTATTGATGAGTAGTCTACTTAAGCCCATAAATGAAGTTCTTTAATTTGCAAATCATTAATTTTGCATCATTAGAGACAAAGTTTTCTAGTTGCAGCATATAAATGTATGATCAATGTTAACATTGAGAAACCATTAACTTAATATTCATCTGATGTAGTTTAAGGTCAAAATATTCCACTAAAGCTATTATAACATTTTCTCTAGTGGACCTTTTTAATGACATTCATTCTTAAGGTTGTTGAGTTTGTTCTTCTGGAACAATTACCTCATCTTAAATTGGGAGTCGTTCAACATCGTCTTATTGATGTTCTAGATTGAATTCTTAATCAATGATAGATATGAGAATCTAAAGATCATCAAAAGTGACAGTAGGAACTGAGTTAGAATTCAATTCCTCCTTAAGAACAACGTCTCTAACCTTATTTCTTCTGTAACACCCCCAAACCCGGCCCACAAGCCTTGACCGGATCTGGTATGTTACGTAGTAAAATCCTTTTGAAACGTTTTGAAAATTTCGTGTTCACAGTGGAAATCTAAGAATGTTGTTGAATTTGTAAAGCGATGTTTGCTAAAACTAAGATAGGTTGGTTTGATAAACATGATTGAGTTGAAAACTTTTTCTTTTCCGTTGAAACCATTTGATCATTTAGATTTTTAGAAGTATCGGGGTTATTGATAACTTGGTAAAATTTTGCTACCCGATGGTAACATCTTTGAAAAAACGCGTCACTGAGTATTAATTTTGAAAACGTTGCTTTTACCGATTCGCTTATAGTTCATAAGTTCGTTAGAAATAAGGTAAAAACTACTACTTAATCATACGAATAATAATAGAAATAATAAGCGCCATATTACAACCCAATCAAATTTAGCAAATAGTAAACCTTAATGGTACGAAATAAAAACTTCAAACCGAGAAACAAGCATGGCCACCTCGAGTCCTCTCGGCTCCGTCTCGCGATCGACTCGACTCACTGAAAAGATAGGGAAAGGGGTGAGTCACCAAGACTCAAAGTGCATAGCTATAACACATGTCCCCACATATGGGCTTGGCCCATATTCACTGATCCATCCATACACATGAATATGTAATTATGAAGTGAGTATGCAATTATGAAACCCAACCTAGCCATCCATACTCCTTTTTCTACCCGTGTGTGGTACCAAACCTTTGGTGGTGCCAAACCACTGGTGACTCGAAGTCACAATATCCGTCAATACGTGTGGTGCCAAACCACTGGTGGTGCCAAACCACTGGTGACTCGAAGTCACAATATCCGTCAATACGTGTGGTGCCAAACCACTGGTGGTGCCAAACCACTGGTGACTCGAAGTCACAATATCCGTCAATACGTGTGGTGCCAAACCACTGGTGGTGCCAAACCACTGGTGACTCGAAGTCACAATATCCGTCAATACGTGTGGTGCCAAACCACTGGTGACTCGAAGTCACAATATCCGTCAATACGTGTGGTGCCAAACCACTGGTGGTGCCAAACCACTGGTGACTCGAAGTCACAATGTGTTACCAAAACACTGGTGTCCGTCGACACGAATATCACTGCCCCCTCCACTCATTTATCCCACATCATCATGCTCACATAACAAGTATCATGATCCCATATATCATGCATTTGTATATAGCATAACATTTTACAGCATATGATGGCATACACAACATATATCATAGATCGAGTATTAGGGGACTTACCCGAAAACCAAGCTTATGCCCACAAGGCAAAGATACTACGTGATAAGTAATAAAATATCATTATAACAACAATTTATACTAATAAAGTGTGTAAGAACTTACACACCTGATCGAACGATCACCCACCTTGGGTATCCAACATCTTAGCTCTTATTTCGGCTAACATGCACAACATGTATATTTACAATAACATACATAAACCAGCAAGAGAACAGTGCGATAACTACGCACCTGACTTTAGCGAGATCCTGATCTATCGAATCTAACAGCAACTAAAGTCCCGAAAGCTTCTGTTATTTCTATCGATTTGTCCCTAGATCACATAACCGAAATCGGTCACCCTTTGTATCAATATCATGGCCTTAGGCCGAATTTCACAACCACATACCTAGCTTATTTGATCCCGAAACACCACTCGATCTTATGGATTAGCTCTCAAAGTCATCGAAAGTCCATTTATCTTGCTCAACGAAGTCCCTTGAGTACTTCAACTCCTGAAAGGCTCTTTTCATGCTCCTTAACACTAGCACAATGAAATACATCAATATGGCCTTATACTCATTCGGCTATCCCTAGAGCCAAGGTCAATATTAGGTTATCACAAGGCCCAAAGCATAGCTCATGTCCGAAAGTCATACTAAAATATTATCAAAATCGGCTATTACACGAACAAAGGTCCTTGGCCGAAATATACTTAATGCTTACCTAATTTTATAAGTCCCAAATGATTTATTTGTTTTTGGTAATCACCAATCTCCTTGTATAGCCGAAACCAATGGGCTCCTTTAATGCTCCCTCCCTTCGATTAACACTAAAAGAACACATAGGAAAGCTTAGAGAACGTTCGGCCATACTCAAAGCCTAACAACATGATTTGGCTCACGAAAAAGGGAAAGAGGAAATCGAATGTTAACTAATATACTTACCAATGTTCGGATTCATCAATACCTTCCTTTGAAGATTCGGCCTATGCTCAAAAATGGGGAAAAGTAAGTCAAAAATTCAAGGAAATCTCTTTGCCAAGAACAAAGCACAAAACCGCCATGCATCACTTTGCCATACTCAAAATCGCCCATGTTCGACCTTGAAGCAAGCTCTTAATCGGCCATGCACAATTATTGTCAAGAAAATATAACAAAGGAAAAGGTTTTGGCCTTGCTTTCTCAAGCTCAAAGCTAACCAAGAAGCCCCCCAATTCCAAAACTTCATTCGGTCAAGACAAAATGAAAATTGAAAGAAAAACCAAAAGCATGAAACTTGGCCATTCTTTCTCAAGCACAAGGCCGGCCTAGGAGTCCCCTAAGCATGCTCTTTCTTTTTTTGCAATTTCAACACCACTATCCATTGTTTAATCTTATTTCTCTTCACCCTTCTTAAACTAACAAAACAAACTAAAAAAAAAAAATGTTAATGGCCGCCACGCATATAACCTTCCCAAGGCCAAACTTTCATCCATGCCTAACTAATAATAAAGATTATTATTATTCCTCATTCTTCCATCACCTTTCAAACTAAATCCCACTACCCCATTTTCTATATAATAATGACATATCATTTAACAAAAATAGTAAAACACATAATTAAAAATGTTCCATGGTTCCCAACAAGCAATGCTACCTTTGTTAAGTTAATATTGTTTATTCACCATAAAAAAATAAAAAAATGGCAAGCATCCCATATATATATATATATCCCACGCATATAACAATAATAAGAGTTAAAATAATAATAATAATAATAATAATAATAATAATAATAATAATAATAATAATATAAAACCACACTTCCCTAAATAAATTAATAAAATAAAATATAATAAACAATATATATATATATATTACCCATTCTTTAATAAAATAACACAAATAATAATAAAAAGTTTGAAGCCCATGCTCATTGAAAAAGAAAAAGGATAATGCATTGCTTATTCCCACATAAAATAATTTAATAAATAAAGTAAAACAATGCTCCATACTTCTAAAACAAAGAAATAAATTAATAATAATATATAATAATAATACTAAAAAAATGAAATAAAAATAAAAGAGGAGTAAACCCCCAACAAGGTTGCATGCGTGCATGCTCACTCATGAGCATTAAATGCCCATGCACTCACCAGCTCCCACGTCGATCCAAAATAGAATCCCGCAGGTGTGCCTCCAATGTCTCGAACTCGAGACCGAAAGCAACCCGCCCAAACGCCCACCACTTCCGCCAATAAGACTTTCATGCTATAATTAGTCGCGCGTTTCTTTTAAACTATCTTGGTGTGCTTCTTAAGCCTTGTACTGAAATAAAAATAAAAATGCCTCTTACGCGATTTCTGGACTCGAACATGAGTCCCCTTAGACTCACTCTCAAGCCAAGCCTTAACCACTTAGCCACTTTGAATTTCACGACCTAATCTCACCTCAATTTCCTTTTAACCCTTATCTCATTGGCTTCCCTACTCTAATGCTAGGAACCAAAAATAAAAGTATTCGCGCCCCAAAAGGGACTCGAACGCTCGACCTTGAGAGGCCCTAATGCTACAAGCGCCTTAGCCACTGGGCTAGTGCTCACTTTATGACATTAAAGTATCGCGATTTTCTTTTAACCCCTCTTTCCGTTAGCTCCCCTTTTCAAAATAAAATAAGAAAGCTTTTGCGCCCTATGCCACTCGAACCCCTGACCTATTCTGGTGCCGAATCTTAAGTGGCACACGGAAGCCACTTGGCTACCCGGACTTTCATGTCCATAAATTCACAAAAATTATTATTAAGGCCTCTTCAGCCAAATTCCCACTTTTAACCCTCAAATTTTCAAAATTTCTAAAATAGCCCCTTTTTATCCCCGAGCTTTAATAACCCTTAAAACTCATCAAAACAATTCTTAAAGCCTATCGACTCGTGAATTTGGCTACAATGCGCAGCCCCTAATTTTGGATATTACAAATCTACCCCCTTAAAACAATTTCGTCCTCGAAATTGCTTACAAACGAACATCTGTACATTCCAATTCACCGCACCATGCTTAAGCTGCGTACTCTGATTCTATAAAATTAACACAACCCTTATATACTATCTCGAGGTGCGTATTCAAGGTTCCATACTCCACTAGCATACAAACACTAACTATCTTACCTTCTAAACACAGTTTCTAAGTTCACATCCAATGTTCAAACACTTCACCAATAACACCAGTATGAACCGATCTTATAAAACTCAAATAATAAGAGATATTCCATAACAAGAAACTCACCTACTAACACATCCTCGATTGCCTCGCATCCAACCTTTAGCATCTCAGCTAGAAGTTCCACGTCCTTGACCTCGCGCCCTATCCATCACTTGAGGACAGTCCTTAATCAAGTGAGACTTAGATTTACACCTAAAACATCTTCAATTCCGGTTCCAACACTCGCCGTCATGGTACCTTCCACACTGAGCACACGGACAGCTCCGATTTCCCGCAGCTGGCTTAGTCACACGAGCAAAATTTTCACTCCTTGGACTTTTCTGAAGACCCTCAGATGATTCAGACGATCCAAAAATTTCTCCTATCCCGGTTCTTATCCTTATCTCTGTTTTGTCTCATCGAATCCTTAATCCATTCAGCTACCTTAGCTTTTTCGACTAACACCGCGAACTCCCGTTCCTGACGAGGAGCTATCAATAATCTTAGGTCGTCCCTTAATCCGTCCTCAAACCGGACACATCGTTCATGCTCCGCAGCAACTACCCCTCGAGCATATCGGCTCAACCTTAGGAATTCCGCTTCGTATTCTGCCACGGACTTGTTCCCTTGAACTAGCCCCAAAAACGCCTTCCTCTGAGCATCCATGTAGTGGGTACCGGCATACTCCTTCTGGTATGCTATCTTGACATACTCTCGAGTGGGGTCCTTAGCTGTGACACTCTCTCGAACCATGAGCCACCATTCCTTCCACTTTTTTTTCCTCAGGGCTCAGATCGAGCTCGTCTATAATTCGCTCAGTTGCTTCCAACCAATATTCAGCCTTACTAGGTGCCACGCCGGATACACCACGGAACAACTCCGCTCAAATGGCTCGAAATCGCTCGGGAACAGATTTTCGAGCTCTCATATTTCCCCTTCTCCAACCACCATCTCTAAAACTCGCAGCGCAATACAGCATTATCCCTCGTCTGATCTTGCTGCTCATTATCAAGGGTTGGTGGTGGAGGTGATACCTTATTATCAGACCCCTGACCCAATCTAACGAGTTCCGGTACGGCCATTTGCCTCGACTACGTCATCTAGAACTCATATCTTATCGCGCGATCTGACTTAAAAGTTTTATGCATTATACAATGTGTTCCACTGATTAATCGCGGACAATTTTATGAACTAAAGTATTTAGAAGTGGTTCTTTCGATCACACAAAGGTTCAGTTCAAGTTCGCTACTCTAATACAGAGAGTCGTATTCATGCCCATAAACAAAGACATATTCATATCACCTCAATAGTCAGAGGTACTTACCCGAGCGGATCGGTGCCGGAGACTCGGTGCCATGCTGTTTGAAACAAACCATTTCCATAATATTCCACAAAGGACTATCAAGAAAACATTTTTGGGCCTTGGGCCCCCACAGCCGAGTTTTGAACCGGGCTCTGATACCAACTTGTAACACCCCCAAACCCGGCCCACAAGCCTTGACCGGATCTGGTATGTTACGTAGTAAAATCCTTTTGAAACGTTTTGAAAATTTCGTGTTCACAGTGGAAATCTAAGAATGTTGTTGAATTTGTAAAGCGATGTTTGCTAAAACTAAGATAGGTTGGTTTGATAAACATGATTGAGTTGAAAACTTTTTCTTTTCCGTTGAAACCATTTGATCATTTAGATTTTTAGAAGTATCGGGGTTATTGATAACTTGGTAAAATTTTGCTACCCGATGGTAACATCTTTGAAAACGCGTACGAGTATTAATTTTGAAAACGTTGCTTTTACCGATTCGCTTAGCAGTTCATAAGTTCGTTAGAAATAAGGTAAAAACTACTACTTAATCATACGAATAATAATAGAAATAATAAGCGGCCATATTACAACCCAATCAAATTTAGCAAATAGTAAACCTTAATGGTACGAAATAAAAACTTCAAACCGAGAAACAAGCATGGCCACCTCGAGTCCTCTCCGGCTCCGTCTCCGCGATCGACTCACCTGAAAAGATAGGGAAAGGGGTGAGTCACCAAGACTCAGTGCATAGCTATAACACATGTCCCCACATATGGGCTTGGCCCATATTCACACAGTCCATACACATGAATATGTAATTATGAAGTGAGTATGCAATTATGAAACCCAACCTAGCCATCCATACTCCTTTTTCTACCCCGTGTGGTACCAAACCACTGGTGGTACCAAACCACTGGTGACTCGAAGTCACAATATCCGTCAATACGTGTGGTGCCAAACCACTGGTGGTGCCAAACCACTGGTGACTCGAAGTCACAATATCCGTCAATACGTGTGGTGCCAAACCACTGGTGGTGCCAAACCACTGGTGACTCGAAGTCACAATATCCGTCAATACGTGTGGTGCCAAACCACCGGTGGTGCCAAACCACGGTGACTCGAAGTCACAATATCCGTCAATACGTGTGGTGCCAAACCACCTGGTGACTCGAAGTCACAATATCCGTCCAATACGTGTGGTGCCAAACCCCACGGTGGTGCCAAACCACTGGTGACTCAAGTCACAATGTGTTACCAAAACATCGTGTCCGTCGACACGAATATCACTGCCCCCTCCACTCATTTATCCCACATCATCATGCTCACATAACAAGTATCATGATCCCATATATCATGCATTTGTATATAGCATAACATTTTACAGCATATGATGGCATACACAACATATATCATAGATCGAGTATTAGGGGACTTACCCGAAAACCAAGCTTATGCCCACAAGGCAAAGATACTACGTGATAAGTAATAAAATATCATTATAACAACAATTTATACTAATAAAGTGTGTAAGAACTTACACACCTGATCGAACGATCACCCACCTTGGGTATCCAACATCTTAGCTCTTATTTCGGCTAACATGCACAACATGTATATTTACAATAACATACATAAACCAGCAAGAGAACAGTGCGATAACTACGCACCTGACTTTAGCGAGATCCTGATCTATCGAATCTAACAAAGAACTAAAGTCCCGAAAGCTTCATTATTTCTATCGATTTGTCCCTAGATCACATAAGCGAAATCGGTCACCCTTTGTATCAATATCATGGCCTTTAGCCGAATTTCACAACCACATACCTAGCTTATTTGATCCCGAAACACCACTCGATCTTATGGATTAGCTCTCAAAGTCATCGAAAGTCCATTTATCTTGCTCAACGAAGTCCCTTGAGTACTTCAACTCCTGAAAGGCTCTTTTCATGCTCCTTAACACTAGCACAATGAAATACATCAATATGGCCTTATACTCATTCGGCTATCCCAGAGCCAAGGTCAATATTAGGTTATCACAAGGCCCAAAGCATAGCTCATGTCCGAAAGTCATACTAAAATATTATCAAAATCGGCTATTACACGAACAAAGGTCCTTGGCCGAAATATACTTAATGCTTACCTAATTTTATAAGTCCCAAATGATTTATTTGTTTTTGGTAATCACCAATCTCCTTGTATAGCCGAAACCAATGGGCTCCTTTAATGCTCCCTCCCTTCGATTAACACTAAAAGAACACATAGGAAAGCTTAGAGAACGTTCGGCCATACTCAAAGCCTAACAACATGATTTGGCTCACGAAAAAGGGAAAGAGGAAATCGAATGTTAACTAATATACTTACCAATGTTCGGATTCATCAATACCTTCCTTTGAAGATTCGGCCTATGCTCAAAAATGGGGAAAAGTAAGTCAAAAATTCAAGGAAATCTCTTTGCCAAGAACAAAGCACAAAACCGGCCATGCATCACTTTGCCATACTCAAAATCGCCCATGTTCGACCTTGAAGCAAGCTCTTAATCGGCCATGCACAATTATTGTCAAGAAAATATAACAAAGGAAAAGGTTTTGGCCTTGCTTTCTCAAGCTCAAAGCTAACCAAGAAGCCCCCCAATTCCAAAACTTCATTCGGTCAAGACAAAATGAAAATTGAAAGAAAAACCAAAAGCATGAAACTTGGCCATTCTTTCTCAAGCACAAGGCCGGCCTAGGAGTCCCCCTAAGCATGCTCTTTCTTTTTGCAATTTCAACACCACTATCCATTGTTTAATCTTATTTCTCTTCACCCTTCTTAAACTAACAAAACAAACTAAAAAAAAAATGTTAATGGCCGGCCACGCATATAACCTTCCCAAGGCCAAACTTTCATCCATGCCTAACTAATAATAAAGATTATTATTATTCCCTCATTCTTCCATCACCTTTCAAACTAAATCCCACTACCCCATTTTCTATATAATAATGACATATCATTTAACAAAAATAGTAAAACACATAATTAAAAAATGTTCCATGGTTCCCAACGGCAATGCTACCTTTGTTAAGTTAATATTGTTTATTCACCATAAAAAAAAATAAAGAAAATGGCAAGCATCCCATATATATATATATATCCCACGCATATAACAATAATAAGAGTTAAAATAATAATAATAATAATAATAATAATAATAATAATAATAATAATAATAATAATATAAAACCACACTTCCCTAAATAAATTAATAAAATAAAATATAATAAACAATATATATATATATATTACCCATTCTTTAATAAAATAACACAAATAATAATAAAAAGTTTGAAGCCCATGCTCATTGAAAAAGAAAAAGGATAATGCATTGCTTATTCCCACATAAAATAATTTAATAAATAAAGTAAAACAATGCTCCATACTTCTAAAACAAAGAAATAAATTAATAATAATATATAATAATAATACTAAAAAAAATGAAATAAAAATAAAAGAGGAGTAAACCCCCCCCCAACAAGGCTGCATGCGTGCATGCCTGCTGCAGGCATTAAATGCCCATGCAGCTCACCAGCTCCCACGTCGATCCAAAATAGAATCCCGCAGGTGTGCCTCCAGCGTCTCGAACCTGAGACCGAAAGCAACCTGCCCAAACGTCCAGCCACTTCCGCCAATAAGACTTTCATGCTATAATTCGTCGCGCGTTTCTTTTAAACTATCCTTGGCAGGCTTCTTAAGCCTTAGCGCTGAAATAAAAATAAAAATGCCTCTTACGCGATTTCCTGGACTCGAACATGAGTCCCCTTAGACTCAGCTCTCAAGCCAAGCCTTAACCACTTAGCCACTTTGAATTTCACGACCTAATCTCACCTCAATTTCCTTTTAACCCTTATCTCGCTGGCTTCCCTACTCTAATGCTAGGAACCAAAAATAAAAAGTATTCGCGCCCCCAAAAGGGACTCGAACGCCTGACCTTGAGAGGCCCTAATGCTGTAAGCGCCTTAGCCACTGGGCTAGTGCTCACTTTATGACATTAAAGTATCGCGATTTTCTTTTAACCCCTCTTTCCGTTAGCTCCCCTTTTCAAAATAAAATAAGAAAGCTTTTGCGCCCTATGCCACTCGAACCCCTGACCTATTCTGGTGCCGAATCTTAAGTGGCACACGGAAGCCACTTGGCTACCCGGACTTTCATGTCCATAAATTCACAAAAATTATTATTAAGGCCTCTTCAGCCAAATTCCCACTTTTAACCCTCAAATTTTCAAAATTTCTAAAATAAATTTTTTTATCCCCGAGCTTTAATAACCCTTAAAACTCATCAAAACAATTCTTAAAGCCTATCGACTCGTGAATTTGGCTACAATGCGCAGCCCCTAATTTTGGATATTACATCTTCCTACAAACTCAACATCCTAAAAGAATGTTACAATTCTCGTCTAAAAAATATTCCTAATTATGGGATCATAAAACTCATAACCCTTAGATCGCTCAGAATTTCCTCGACCCTTATACTTTATAGAAATCAAAGAAGTAAAAAATAATGTCATTTCAACCTTATCATTTTTAGCGAAACGTTTCTCAATTTCGTCCAGGAAACCTTGTCCTGAGCAATCTTTTCAGATTTTGTGCCCCTAAAGGCTTCTGAAATGATGTGATTCATGATCATTAGACTCATGCAATTTAAACGGTCCCACTTCTCAAATCCTCTTTTAACATAATGGGTGTTTTCTACAGTGAGAGGTGCGGGTTGTTCTTCCCTTAGTGCAATGCCTATGTTCATACAGCCAAGCACTATAAGTGAATGTCTTTTCCATTCATTGAAATTAGTCCCATTAAGTATGGGTATAGAATTTATATTAGCAAATATTGTGGCAGTAGAAGATGAATTAGCTGAATATAGAACAATAAATAAATAAAAATAAACTAACATCAATATTCATAAGTAAACAATAAATTCAAGATAATGGCTAATCACATCTCAAGATACCAAACACAACATTAATACCAAGTCTTTGGACAGTAATATTAACAGTAAGTGGTACTCTTGTTGTAGCAATCAAACATTGATAATAAATTATGTCAAATAATGAATCAATCTTTGGACTAACATATTGCTCACATAAAGTACCTTATAATTGTCACACATTTATCACCACAGTTGTTGTTGAAATTCTGCCAAATATTAACTTACCTTTGGGTCAATTAATAAACGCATGAATCATAAAAACATATAATCATCTTGATATTTTAAATAAACTAATCTACACAAAAGAGGTCACTTTGTCAGCATTTTGTTTCAACTAATCTATTTAAAATATTAGACATCCTTAATTAACACCTAAAACCAAAATTTTAATTTTATTTATTTCAAAATATTTCTGTTAATTTCATCTTTCAATCAAATTAAAAGATAATAGTATATATATTTATCCCAAAACAACATACAATGATTTTAGCAAATATCATATAATAGTTGAATAAATCATAAATCATAAACAGCCTCATATAAGACTTCAATTTTAAACCAAAATAATTTCAAGATATCGGACACTCCATTAATATTTTATCTTTGGACAAAATATTAACTTGTAAATGATATTGTAACAGCCTGATTTTGGGGCTAGTGGAAACAGTGGTTTCAAAACCACTAATTTGAGGTCGGAGAAATTATTTTAATATTATCTTATGTGTTATAGCATGATTATATGAGTGCATGAAAATTTTGGTGCACTAATTTTAGTGATTGCATGCTTAATTTTGAAAAAGGACTAAATCGCATAAAGTGCGAAAATTTTGTTCTATAAGATAAAGGTGTCAAATAGATATAAAACCTTAAATTGGAGGTCCTTAATGTGCAATTAGGCCCTTTAGTGAGTGTTGGCCAGCCATAGGAGACAAAAAAAATTAAAATTGGTCAAAGTTGGTGAAATTAAGTGACTAATTGATGAAATAAAATAAAATAAAGAGAAACGATGTCATCTTTTCATCTTCTTCATACCTCCACTGATAATATCAGCCAAATAGGGGTTTTCAGAGCTCAAAAATTTCAGCCAAGCTTTTCTCTTGCAAGTAAGTGTTTTTGATGATCATTTTTTATAATTTTTGTACTTTCGGAACCTCTAAAGCTTAGTCTAACTAATGAGGGGACTATTTTGCAAAATGGTTGAGAATCTAGGGTTTTTCCATGTGAGTATTCATGTTGATTTCTAAAATTTTATGGAAGAAAATGAATTTTAGTTGTTAAATGAACAACTTTTGTAAAATGAGTTTTCAAGAAAACACTTAAATGGACCTTTTTGTAAAGGTTGTAAAATGAGTAGTAAATATGTGAAATAATTGAAATTGTGAGTTTCTATAAGAGAGAATATGAATCGGCTAGGCTTGGATGCGTGAAAAATGAACACATTTCATTTTACGAGCCTAGGGGTAAAATCGTAATTTTGTGAAAGTTTAAGGGCAAAACGGTAATTGTTCCAAAGTAAAAATTTTAAAATGTATTGATTAGCGTGGTGATTAAATAAGAAAATTTTATCGTTATAGATTAAGAAGAAAGTGAAAACAACCTTGACCGAGGAAAAAGCAAGGTTTCGGACTAAATTGCAAATTGACATATTTTGTATCGAGGTAAGTTTATATGTAAATGATACATACTTTTTATTTATGTTCTCTCATATTAATGTATGATGTGAAATATGAACGAATATAATGGATATCTATTGAAATGATAGAAAGTGAGGAAATTCTCGGATGAACCTTCGAAATAGGAAAATGATATGGATAAACATCCATTGTCGTGTTATTATTGGTGGGCTGTGTGCGATACCACCGTGAACATGTGATTATTGGTGGGTTATGTGCGATACCACCGTGTTATTTATTGATGGTGGGCTGTGTGCGAAACCACCGTATGCCCGGTATTATTCCAAAGTGTTCATCAAAAAACTTTTTTTAAGTGAAAATACCTGTGGCTTGTGGTGATAAGTGAAAGGTATAAGTGCATATAAATGTGAGTAATGTTTTGTGATATATGTTTGGGATGTGGTAAGATTTAAAATGAGTAAGTATAATTATGATGATCTAAATTGTTCTTAATTAGTATGTAATGATCTTAATTTATAAGTATGTGGTATGATGTTCATTGTTTACTTATAGACTTACTAAGCTTAAAGTTTACTCCCTACTCATTTCCATTGTTTTATAGTGTCGATGAGCCAGCTCGAGATACGGAGACCGTCAGAGGATTACCCACACTATCCACACATTTTGGTATAGTTAGATTTAGCATTTTGAGTATGGCATGTATAGGGATTTAGTCTTTGATTGAATGTCATATAGTTTTGGCCAAATGTGTTGGCTTATTTGAAGATGAATTCTTTTGTATAAGGCCATAGTTGATGGCTCTTTCTTATTAATCTATGAAATGATGATGTTAGTCATGAATGTGCAAGTTGCATGGTTGATTAATTAATATATTTGCGCATGAATGAGTTGGTTGCTTGATGTGGTTCATATTGGTGTAAGTATGGGTGGCAAAAAGGCTTGGTAAATAGCCTTGTTCTTGTCCACAAGGGTAGACACACGAGCATATGTCTAGGCCATGTGTGACACACGGTCTGCCCCATAGGGGTGTGGTTTGGCCGTGTGTCCCCCTGCATCCTAAGTTGGCAAAACAGAATGCCCAGTAGTAACCACACGGGCTGAGACACGGTCGTGTGTCTCAACCGTGTAAGAGACACGACCTTAGGACATGAGCATGTGCCCAGGCCGTGTGAAGTCTACACCTGAATTTAGGAATTTAATTTGCCAAACTGTCTAAGGACACGGACGTGTGCCTTGGCCGTGTGACCCTGTTGGGATGATCATGTCAGAAAAAAATCTCAAGGTTTTTGCACACGGTCTAAGACACGGGCATGTCAAGGCCGTGTGAGGGATACGAGCCATGGACACAGGTGTTTATCGTGTATCTGAGAGTTTTAGACTTTCTTTCTATTATTTAGCCTAAACTAAAAAGGGATTAATGTTTATCTAACTAATTACTAAGCGAAGGATGCTAAGACACAGAGAATGAATTGGGAAAATACTTTTGAAAAAACCAATTGATTAAGACAATACACGAGGAAGAATCCACCTAGACTTCACTTGTTATTTTACTCTGGACCAGATGATTTATTCACTTGACTTGATCCGTAGGATTCCCTAATTTATATTAATACCTCTTTTGAGGATACTAACGTCTAACCCTAGGTTGATTAATTGAAATCTCTTTCTAATTAAAACCCCTAGTGTTGCATTAACTCAATCTATGAACTCCAATATTAGGTTTAACCCTAATTCGACAGATTTTCGTCGTCCTATCTCTAGGAGTGTGATCAACTCTGCTTAACTATGCTAGATCTACTCTTAAATAGGGACTTTTGCTCCTCTAAATAAGCACATCAATACTTGAATTAATATCCTGAAATATTAAAGCAAGAATTAAGAATATATAATTAAGAACAAATCAAGTATTTATCATACAGTTCGGAAAACAATAACAAGATCCGTCTTAGGTTTCATCCTCCTCAGGTATTTGAGGGGTTTAGTTCATGTTTATAAAAGAATACATCTCAGAAGAAATTAAATAACAAAACATAAAGAAAACCCCCTGAAGGAAATTGAAGGGAAGATCCTCAGTCTTGAACGTGATTCCGGCTTTTAAGATGGATCAACTGGCTTTCTTTGAGTAATTCCCTAATTTCAGCCCTCTCTGGCTTTGCTCCTATCAAAAGCCCTGACAGAGACCTTCTATCAAACTCCCCTTTTAGGTTGCCCTCTAGAGTGTTTATATAGGCTTTCGAGATGCCTTGCTTAGCCCACAAGTAACCTAATCCAAGTGAAATTAAAACGGGTCACGGCAAGGACATGCCCGTATGAATCGAGCCCTGGGTCGTGTTCGAGTCTGTTAAAGCGGCACGGTCGTGTGGCGAACTCCAGGCCGTGTGGATTTCTTACTTTGACCCATTTTCTCTGTTTTTGGCCCGTTTCTCGTTCATTTCATCCTTCTATGCTCTCCTAAGTATAAAACATGAAATTAAAGGATTAGGAGTATCGAATTCATCAAATCAAGGGATAAATCACCCAAAAGTAGGCCAAATGTGGGATTGAAATATGTATATATTATAGTTTATTAGGCGTGTTTCAAGCCGTATGAATCCTTGTAGGTTCGAATTGAGAAATAAATCTACACGGGTATGGAACACGGGCATCTCCCTTCTTCCACACGGGCGTGTGGACTGTTTGATGAGAATTTTCTAAGTTTTTCCAGAGATCTTCTAAAGAATTCAATTTGATCCCGAACTATTCCTGAAGTGTGTTTTGGGCATCGTAGGCTTTTTTAAGGGATAAAAAGAAGGTTTATGAAAAGTTTTAAATTTAAGTGAAAGGTCACGTCTTAGTTTTGTATGAATGTTTGCTTATGAGTCTAATAACATCTCGTACCCTGTCCCGGCGTCGAATACGGGTAGGGGTGTTACATTTAGTGGTATCAGAGCTATGATTTAGTCGGTTCTCGGACTGCCATAGCGTGTGTGAGAGTCTAGCTATACATGCCATAAATATATTATGATAGTGTGGTGACCCTTGACAATTCCAAACTGTGTTTTCATATAGTAAATGGATCCCGACCGAGCTACTGCTGATGATGCTGCTAGTAATGCGTCGGCTCCTGCTAAGGGACTGCGCAAATAAAAAGTAGACCTGAGACCTTGGGTTAAGGAGAAGAGGCTCGGGAAGCCTTTATCCATATGATGAGTAACTGGTATACTTAATTTGTTCGAGCAAATCCTAATACTCAACCTCCTTCACCCCCTCCTATACCTCAGCCGGTCCTCGTAGCTCCTCAAGGTATAGATTTGGTACGACTGACTAAACCCCCAGTCGATAAGATTCGAAAGCAAGGGGCTGAGGAATTTAGAGCCAACATAGATAATGACCCTAAGAAAGTAGAGTTCTGGCTTGAGAATTCTATGCGGGTGTTTGAGGAACTTTCTTGCATGCTCGAGGAATGCTTAAAATGTGTTGTATCATTACTGAGGGACTCAGCATACCACTGGTGGAAAATGTTGACATATATAGTTCCGAAGAAGAGAGTGACATGGGATTTCTTCTTAGAGGACTTTCAAAAGAAATACATAAGTCAACGGTTCATCGATTAGAAATAGAAAGAGTTCCTCGAATTGAAGCAAGGCAAAATGTCTATGTCAGAGTATGAACGTGAATTTGTCAGACTTAGTAAGTATGCTCAAGAGTGTGTGTCTACCGAAGCTATTATGTATAAGAGATTCGAAGATGGGTTGAATGAGGATATTAGATTGTTTGTCGGGATCTTGGAGTTGAAAGAATTTGTGGTATTGGTCGATAAAGCTTGCAAAGCTGAAAAGCTGAATAAGGAAAATAGAAAAGCTATGATTGAGGCCCGAGATGCAAGGAAGAGGTCGATGAGTAAGTCATTCCAAACCCAATCAAAGAGGTCCAAAAAAAGAACCCTTGGACGACTGCTTCAACTAGGTATTCACAGCGAGATCGTGGTAAAACATATTCGGGCTCCAGAGTTTAAGCCACCTCGATGGCAAGTATAGGTAATGCGAAGTCTAATAAACCCGAGTGTCAAAATTATGGTAGACAACATATTGGAGAGTGTTGGGGAAATAATCGAGCTTGCTACAAGTGTGGTTCACTAGACCACTTCATTCGGAATTGTCTTGAGATGGATGAGAAAGACAAAAAACAAGAAGTGAGAGCGAGCAATGCCCCTTCAAAGGGTAGACCACAGAAGAACTCAAGAAGTAGGACTAGTAGTAGAGGTGCGTCTAGAGATTCTGCTGTGAGACCAGAGGGTAGAGTGCCTACAAGGACTTATACCATTCGTGCTCGCGAAGAGGAATCATCCCCAAATGTGATTACGGGTACTTTTTCTCTTCATGATAATTTTGTTGTTGGTTTGATTGACCCGGAGTCTACTCATTCATATGTTTGTATGAACTTGGTGTCTAGCATGAATATGATTGTTGAGTCGACAGAATTTTTGATAAAAGTGTCAAACCCGTTAGGCAAGCATGTAATAATTGATAAAGTGTGTAGAAACTGTCCTTTGATGATTAGAGGCCATTGTTTTCTGGCTAACCCCATGCTACTACCATTTGATGAATTTGACCTAATTCTTGGCGTGGATTGGTTAACTGTTCATAATGTGTTAGTAAACTGTGGTAGTAATTTTATTGAATTGAGATGTGAAAATGGCGATATTATTCGGGTTGAATCAGGTGAATCGGATAACTTGCCTATAGTGATTTCTTCTTTGGCAGCTGAGAAATGTTTGAGGAAAGGGTATGAGTCCTATCTTGTGTTTGTGTTGACTACTCAAGAGTCAAAAGTAAAGATTGAGTCAGTGCCAATGGTATGTGAGTATCTGGATGTATTTTCGGAGGAGTTGCCCAGATTACCTCCAAATAGAGAAGTTGAATTTGGTATTGAGTTCGTCCCGGGTATGGAACCTATTTCAATTGCCCCATATAGGATGGCTCCGACAAAATTAAATGAGTTGAAAATCGTGTGAGAAGGCACGGCCTTAGGACATGGGCATGTGCCTAGGCCATGTGAAGTCTGCACCTAAATTTGGAAATTTAATTCGCCACATGGTCTAACGGCACGGGCGTGTGCCTTGGCCGTGTGACCCTATTGGGATAATGATGTCAGAAACAGAATGTCAAGGTTTTTGCACACAGGCTAAGACACGGGCGTGTCAAGGTCGTGTGAGGGATACGGGCCATGGACACGAGCGTGTGTCAAGCCGTGTGAAAACCCTTGTAGGTTTAAATTGAGAAATAAATCTGCACGGGTGTGGAACACGGGCATGTGATATGCCACACAGCCGTGTTCCTTTTTCCACACAGGCGTGTGGACTGTTTAATGAGAATTTTCTAAGTTTTTCCAGAGATCTTCTAAAAAATTCAGTTTGATCCCGAACTGTTCCTGAAGGGTGTTTTGGGCCTCGTAGGCTTGTTTAAGGGATGAAATGAAGGTTTATGAAAAGTTTTAAATTTAAATGAAAGGTCAAGGCTTGGTTTTGTATGAATGTTTGCGTATAAGTTCGGTAACGCCTCGTACCCTATCCCGGCGTCGAATATAGGTAAGGGGTGTTACAAATATATTAGTGTAATAATCAAACATTGACAATAAGAACATTTGAAACCATAAATCTTCCTTAAGGTCAATTTATTGCTCACATTTAAAACCGAATAATTGTCACATGTTTATTACCATAGTTGCACGTGTAATATTATTAACATTCATTTGGGCAGATCAATATTAACTAACTTAAGTTATGAAACACCCCACACCCGGCCCACGAGCCTGGACCGGATCTGGTATGTTCCTTGATTAAACCGGTTCAAAATTCTTTTGATCCTTAGGAAAAACTGGTGCGATTCTCAAGAAAATGTTGTTTGGGTTGGGCTTGCTTTGAAAACCAATTTATCTTGTGTTGAAATCCATTTATTTAAGGTAACAAAATATTTAAAGTTTATTTTAAATCAAATTGACTTAATCTTTAAAAAATAAAAATGTCGAAACAAAGCAAATAAAACAGAAAATAACTTAGTTCAGTTGTGGCCTTATTACATCAAATAAAAACCTGAAATAAAATTATAAAATACTTAAAGTAACAAGAGTCCAAAAAATAAGGAAAATCTGAACTTCACATGGCCACCACTAAGCTCCTGCCGACCCGGTCCATCACTGTTCGTCACCTAAAACATGTTCCCACAACGGGGTGAGTCAACAGACTCAATGTGTAACCAACACTAAAATTTAATAGATCAGGCATTCATTATCATGTCACATAACAATACATATAACAGATAAAAACAATGATGCAACCCGAACCCAAACCTAGATGCCATCCGTTACACTTCCCCGTACCAGCCAGCACACCGTGGGACTACTAAGTCAACCCTCCATCTGCTACACACCATCGAAGGCAGTCGCTGCAGTCGACGTGCTCATCGCCCATATAAAATTTGTGGCATAGCCACCAGATAATTGTGTCATGAGACACCACATTCAAATAATGTAACCGAAGTTACCACATTCAGATAATGTGACCGAAGTCACCACATTCAGATAGTGAGACCGAAATCACCACATTCACATCCCCTTTTTCATATAACCCGAATGCCCCAAATTATTCATATTATACATATCATGGTTAAATTCACATTCATGTCACTTTTCACATGTTAAAAATATAACATATTTCGTAATCCTAGTAGGAGTAGGAAACGTACCTGAGTACTCTGTACCACAATAAGGTACCTTAGCCATATTCACATTCTTATTCATTCTTATACATACTTATATTAAATGTTGCCATAAATCGTATTAAAAGTTAGTGTGGGGTACACACCTGATTCGCTTAACAGATTCCTTGAGATCCGAAAAATCGATCTACAGATTTAGATCTTTAATGCCTATATTCAGTCAACATGGTAATATTTAGCAAAGGCCTATTCGGCTATAAAACCAAATCCTAGTAGGATTTGTACACTTAAAACCTACCTTGTTGCCGATTGACTTAAGAATCAAGTCCCGAATCTTTGTGATGCTCACCCTTGAAATCGGCTAATTACCAAAACTCCTATCGGGTTAGTTTTCGGCTTTTGAAATAAATCTAAATACCATAATAGGCCTTAGCCGAATCTTATAATCGCTTACCTTGTGGATATTAATCCCGATAGCAGTCACCTAGCCTTAGTCTCTGTCGAAATACCACTTGTTAGATTTGATTTCCAACATTAAACATAATAAATGGCCCTTGGCCAACACTTGCCTTACCTTAGATCTTAAAAATCCCGAAACCTTCCTCCTTGTAGTTGACAGTCACAGAATCCCGAAGCTTTCCTTCAAAGTTTTGGCCAACATGTATATGGCATTAGAACCTTGACTTTCGGTTTAAAGGAAAAAGAAAATAATAGGAATAGATCCTTACCCTTACTTGAAGAAGTCGACACACCCTTGTTTGATGTCCCACCTAGGTTCGGCTATGGAGACTTAGACAGGGATCAAAAAGGTTTAGCGTTGTGAGAAGAGAAAAGAAGAGAAGAAGAAAACAATAATTGATGAAAGAGAGCCTACTTGGCCAAAGGAAATTCGGCAGAGAGAGAGTTGGCTAGAGGATTTTCGGCAAACACTTAGAAAAGATGAAAGAATAGCCTCACTTTTCCTTCCTTAGCCGAAATTACTAGGCTAAAGTCCCCTACTTGGCCACCACTCTTCCTATGTGATAATATTATCCTTTAATTTAAAAATAATTAAAAGAATAATACTTTAATTATCTCTCCAAATTAAATCCTTATTTATCCCCTTAATTAGCCGTATTTTAAAGAGAATAAAACTCTTCCTTTCTAGAAAGCTTGTGCCGTCCACCTCTGGCTTCTGGAAGCAAAAATAAAACTTCTTTTATTTGCTTCCCTTGTGACTCGAACTCAAGCCCAACACCTTGCATGTGGCGCCATTTCCAAAGGCCCTAAGTGGCATCTCCAGGCCACTTTTCCAAGCCTGTTTGTGTGTCAAATTTCACATATTTTTTCTTTTAAGGCCACCTTGCCTTAGTTTCCTCTTTTAAACTTTAGAACTCGACATTTCTAAGTCATTTCTAAGTTTCCTAAAATTTTCGTTCGGCTCTTTGAACTTGACATTTCCTTACAATTCTAAGTTTCCAGAAATGTTCACTTTCCATTTTTGAATCATTTCCAAATCATTTCCTTACATTTCCTAGTTTCCAAAAATGTTCACCTTCCATTTTTAAACTTAACATTTTCAGGTTTCCAAAAATGTTCATTTCTAACTCATTTTCATTCATTTCCGGGTTTCTAAAAATATTCAAAATTTATTCTTAGTACATAAAACATGTCACTTCGTACAACTAAACCGAAAATGCATAGGCCCTTTCCAGGATGTTACAGTTCTACCCCCTTAAAATAATTTCGTCCTCGAACTTTCCTATCTAAATCAATTGAGGGTATTGCTATCGCATTGCCTCTTCTGGCTCCCACGAAGTTTCTTCCGATCCATGATTGCGCCATAATACTTTGACTAGGGGAACTGACTTCCTCCGTAACACTTTTACATCACGTTCCAATATCTGAATCGGCTCCTCCTCGTAGGATAAGTCCGGCCTTAGCTCCACTTCTTCAACTGGTACCACATGAGATGGATCCGATCGGTAACGACGTAGCATGGATACATGGAATACATCGTGCATCTGCTGCAATTCTGGTGGCAACTCCAATTGCTATGCCACTGGTCCAACTCGCTTCAGTACTAGATAGGGCCCTATAAACCTTGGGCTTAACTTCCCTTTGCGACCAAACCTCATCACCTTCTTCCAAGGCGAGACCTTCAGAAACACTTGGTCTCCCACTTCAAACTCTATTTCCTTCCGCTTGAGGTCTGCGTACGACTTCTGCCTATCAGAGGCTTCCTTTAACCGTGCTCGGATTATCTCCACTTTCTCTTCAGTTTCAGCTACTAACTCTGGACCCAAAACTCGACGCTCTCCTAACTCAGTCCAACAAGTAGGAGTTCGACACTTTCGATCGTACAACGCTTCATATGGTGCCATCCGAATGCTAGCCTGATAGCTGTTGTTGTAGGCGAACTCTGCTAAAGGCAAATAGTCTTCCCAACTTCCTCAGAAATCCATCATACAGCCTCTCAACATATCCTCCAACACTTGTATAACCCGTTCAGACTGCCCGTCTGATTGTGGATGAAAAGCTGTAATGAAGTCTAACTTAGTGCCTAAAGCTTGATGAAGTGCCTTCCAAAACTGAGACGTAAACCTTGGGTCTCTATCGAAGATGATCGACATCGGTACTCCATGTAACCTCACAATTTCCGCCACATATAACTTAGCCAAATTTTGAAGAGAATAGTCTACTCTTACCGGAATGAAGTGCACGGACTTGGTCAAACGGTCCACTATCACCCATACCGAGTCCTTTTTAGTAGGCGTAAGGGGAAGCCCACTAACAAGTCCATGGTAATTCTCTCCCACTTCCATTGCGGAATCTCAATTGGTTGAAGCAATCCCGATGGAACTTGATGTTCAGCCTTAACTTGCTGACACGTCAGACATTTCCTCATGAATTCAGTAACTTCCCGTTTAAGATCAGACCACCAAAATTGTTCCCTTAGATCTCTATACAGCTTAATGCCTCCGGGATGCATAGCATAAAGGGCTACTATGCGCCTGCCGAAGAATCCTTTGTCTTAACTCCTCGTCTCTCGGCATACAGACTTTTCCCTTGTAGCACAATACTCCTTCATCATTAACGCCATAGTCCTTTAATTCTCCGTGCTGTACTTGCTGTAACTTAGCACTTAGGTCCTTATCCGTCGACTGTCCCCTTTTCACCTCATTCAGCCATGTGGGCTTGACTTGTAATTCGCCTAACAAAGCTTAGTCATCATATAAACTTAAGTGAGCGAACATAGCCCTTAGATCCGACACAACCTTCCGACTTAGGGCATCAGCCACTACATTTGCCTTGCCCGGGTGGTACTCTATCGAGCAATCATAATCCTTCAATAACTCCACCCACCTTCGCTGCCTCAAGTTCAACTCCTTACGAGTCAGCAGATACTTAAGGCTCTTGTGGTCTGTGTAGATCACTGACCTTTCTCCATAGAGATAATGCCTCCACACCTTAAGGGCGAAAACCACGGCGGCCAATTCCAAGTCATGGGTTGGGTAATTAACCTTATGCGGCCTTAACTGCCGAGACGCATAAGCGACTACTTTTCCCTCTTGCATTAGGACGCATCCTAATCCCGTATCTGGCGTCACAGATACACCACAAAATCCTTCCTTCCTCGCTCCATTTGAATTATCTGAGCCTCCGTCAACACCTTCTTAAGCTTTTCAAAGCTCTTCTATTGCTTATCTGTCCATTCAAAAGGTACTTCCTTCCTTAGCAACCTTGTCAAAGGCGCGGCTATTGACGAAAACCCTTCCACGAACCTTCTGTAATAGCCTGCCAATCCTAAGAAACTTCGGATCTCAGCCACGGACCTAAGTGGTTTCCAATCTAACATCGCTTCGATCTTCCTAGGATCCACTCTTATTCCCCTCTGCGGATACTACATGTCCTAAGAATGCCACCTCCTTAAGCCAAAATTCACACTGCTTTGAATTTGGCATGAAGTCGCTTCTCCTTAACACTTGCAAAGACAACTCGGAGATACTCATCATGCTCCTCTTCAGACTTGGAGTACACCAAGATATCGTCGATGAACACCACGACGAACCTATCCAAGTAGGGTTGGAAAACCCAGTTCATCATATCCATGAACGCGGCTGGAGCGTCCATCAACCCAAACAGCATTACCACAAACTCATAATAGCCGTATCTTGTCCTAAAAGCGGTCTTATGGATATCGGCCTCCTTTACCTTCAACTGATGATATCCTGATCTTAAGTCTATCTTTGAGAATACTACGGCCCCCTTCAGCTGATCGAACAAGTCGTCTATCCTTGGTAAGGCATACTTGTTCTTAATGGTCATCTTATTCAACTGACGGTAATCTATGCACATACGCATAGTTCCGTCCTTCTTCTTTACAAACAGAACTGGTGCTTCCCATGGAGACACACTGGGTCGAATGAACCCACGATCCATCAATTCTTGGATTTGAGCCTTGAGCTCAACTAACTCCTTTGGTGCCATTCGGTATGGAGCGATTGACACAGGAGTTGTTCTCGGTAGCAAGTCTATTCCAAATTCCACTTCCCTATCTGGGGGTATTCCTGGTAAGTCCTCCGAAAATACATCTTCAAAGTCCCTTACCGTCCTAACTCCACTGACACCTTCTTCCTTTCCACCCATTGCACTTACGAAGGCTAAAAATGCCTTGCACCATTTCCTAACCATTTTCTCAGCCTTTAACGCTGAAACTACATTAGACAGGTAGTTTCTTCTTTCTCCGATCATTACTACTACTTCATCCTCCGGGGTCCTTAGTTCCATTCCTTTAGTCGTACAATCCAACACGGCCCAGTGCTCTACTAGCCAGTCCATTCCAAGTATGAGTTCAAACTCCCCAAAGGGTAGTTCCATTAAATCAGCCCGAAAGTTCACTCCCTGAGTTTCTAGGGGTACACTCCGAAAGATCTTATCCACCACTACAGTTTGGCCTAATGGGCTTACTACAGTCATCTGCCTATCAGAAAGTTCAGAGCCTAAGCCTAGTGTTTCCACTACATACATGCAACATAGGAATGGGTCGAGCCCACATCAGTCAAGGCATAATAAGGCTTGCCATAAATAAAAAATGTACCGGTTATAACATCCGGCACGTCTCCATCCTCCCTCTAGTGAACCGCATAAACCAAACCTGGTTGCCTCGCCTCAGCATTAGCAGCACCTCTGCCCTGAGTTCCACATCCTCTGCCAGCACCATTACCTCTGTTATTCGAACCACGACCTCGTTGAGGCTGCTGTCCGCCTCTACCAGCCTGACTAACATTCTGAGCTGCTGGTAGAACTTTCATCTGGTTTCTTAGGACAATCCTTGAGCATATGGTCCTTGGACCCACACTGAAGACATCCTCCCATCTTTTTCCAGCACTCCCTTAAGTGCTTCTTTCCACAATGATCACAAGGACGATACTGCCATCCTGTACCAGCTTTCTGGTTTCGCGATCCATCAACTGTAGGCCTCTTTTGAACCTTCCCTGACGATCTAAAACCTCTTTTGGGCCTATTTCGATCCATAGTCTGTTTTGTAGAATCCTTGATTCCTTCAGCCACTTTAGCCTTCTCCACTAAAGCAGAAAACTCCCGCTCCTGATGCGGTACTATCAACAATCTCAGATCATCTCTTAGTCCGTCCTCAAAACAGACACATCGCTCATGCTCAGTTACTACTACTCCTCGAGCATAGCGACTCAACCTCAAGAATTCAGCTTCATATTCCGTCACGGACTTGTTCCCTTGAACCAGCCCCAGAAAAGCCTTCCTTTGCTCATCCGTATACCTGGTTCCCACATACTTCTTTTGATACGCCTCCTTAACGTACTCCCAGGTCAGATCCTTGGCTGTGGCACCATCCCGAATAGTTAACCACCATTGATACGCTTCATCGCGTAACAGTGCCACCATTCCTTTTAACTTTTCCTCAGGAGTCAGATCAAGCTCATCCATGATGCGCTCCGTTGCTTCCAACCAAGACTCGGTATCATCTGTACTGGGTGCCACACCCGATACTCCACGAAACATTTCGGCTCCATTGGCTCTCGAGCCGTTCGAGCCTGAACTTACGATTTCCTGAATTTCCTCCTGCACCAACCACCAATTCTAAAACTCGCAGAAGACACCGCGATACAAAGATCTTCTCTGTTTGAGCTTTTTCATTCAACACCACGGTGGGGGGTGGTGGTGGTGTGATGGTATCTCATTGTCAGACCCTTGACCCGATCTAACGAGTTCCGACACGGTCATCTTTCCTCTACCTCGTCCACGACGACCATGTCCTCTAGAGCTCATTTCTAACGTCGAGATCTGATTAAGAAGTTTTATGAATTAGTCTTTATTTCACTTGTTTACCCGTAAAGGAGTTTTATGAAAAGGGTTTTAGGAGTGGTTCTTTCGTATTCATACATGCACACAGTCTTTTCATTCATTCATACATCCATCAACCAACTATGAACTTTCGTTCATTCAGAGAAACGTTGTAGTTTTCATTGTTGTTGTTTCTCCACTACCCAGGGGTATTATCATAATTTTGTCCTACAGGGGTATTTTCGTCATTTTTTTTCAAAAGGAAAAAGTTCCTTGGTGATTTTGTCAAAAATTATTTTGGAAATTTTGAATTTCTGGGGTATTTTGGAAAAATTTGAAATCCGGGGCCTTTCGGTAATTTTGAAATTCCAGGGGTATTTCGATAATTTTTCACAAACCAGGGTAAATTTGTAAAGTTTAATAATTCAGGGATATTTCAAAAGTTGCAAAACTTGGGGGTTCTTTTTGAGAATTTGTTTTCCAATTCGGTAATGTTGCAAAAATTTTGAAAGTCAAGGTCATTTTGGTAATTTTGTGAGTTAAGGGCAATTTCGTAATTTTCCAAAATCAAGGTATTTTTGATATTTTGCAAATTAGGGTTTTTGAACATTTATAAAATAATGAAGTTTTGATTAAAACTATGGGTATTTTGGAAATCTCATAAATCATGGGCATTTTTATAATTTACCACTAGGGGTATTTTTGTAATTTCATAAATCGAAAATCTTTCGAAAAATTTTGTAAAGATGGTTTTCACAAATTTAAAAGAAAATTTTAAGAGTTTTGAAACTAGGGTTTTGTTGTTTTTATAAAAACACGGCTAGTTCCCTTTCGGGTTTTAGTTATTGTGTTTAGCCTATGACCGAGTCCTCTTGGTCAGGGTGAACCAAAGCTACGCACCAGGCAGGATTTGAATGGAGAGGAGGTGAGTCACGCGGACTGCTTAAATACCATGCTCCCACCGAAACCATTCCTAGACATGCACACAGAGGTTGCCACACCTACTGAGCCCTTTGGGTTAGGGTGAACCGAAGCTACGCACTGTAGGATTCTGCGAAGAGGAGGTGAGTCACTAGGGATCGCTTAAATACTGTGCTCTTAGGATCCAATCCTGAGACATGCGTCTGTGGGGTTACCACACCCTAACTCAGTGACTTAGCCATAGGTTTGTTAAGTGCATTACGTCTTATGCGTTTGTGTTTGAGTAGACTAGTCCTAGGGTTCAAGTTCCTATCATACTATTCTACGTTCCATGCCTTTTCTACCCTTCCATAATTCATAAATCACATAATCATACAAATGGTTAGGGGTACTTACCTGGTGGACTGCGGGTCGGAGACCTGGGGTGCCAAGCCAGAAAACTTGCTTATTTTCAGAAATACTTCTATAAAACTCATTTGGCTCGATTGGAAAAATTTTGGGCCTTAGCCTACAGGTCGAGAGTTTAAAAGCGGGCTCGATACCAAATCAAAACACCCACACCCAATTTCACGAGCAGCCTGGACCGGATCTGGTATGTTCTTTGATTAAACCGGTTCAAAATTCTTTTGATCCTTAGGAAAAACTGGTGCGATTCTCAAGAAAATGTTGTTTGGGTTGGGCTTGCTTTGAAAACCAATTTATCTTGTGTTGAAATCCATTTATTTAAGGTGACAAAATATTTAAAGTTTATTTTAAATCAAATTGACTTAATCTTTAATAAATAAAAATGTCGAAACAAAGCGAATAAAACAAAAAATAACTTAGTTCAGTTGTGGCCTTATTACATCAAATAAAAACCCGAAATAAAATTATAAAATACTTAAAATAACAAGAGTCCAAAAATAAGGAAAATCTGAACTTCGCATGGCCACCATTAAGCTCCTGCAGACCCGGTCCATCACTGTTCGTCACCTGAAACATGTTCCCACAACGGGGTGAGTCAACAGACTCAATGTGTAACCAACACTAAAATTTAATAGATCAGGCATTCATTATCATGTCACATATCAATACATATAACAGATAAAAACAATGATGCAACCCGAACCCAAACCTAGATGCCATCCGCTACACTTCCCCGTACCAGCCTGCACAACGTGGGGACAACTAAGTCAACCCTCCATCCGCTACACACCATCGAAGGCAGTCACTGCAGTCGACGTGCTCATCGCCCATATAAAATTTGTGGCATAGCCACCAGATAATTGTGTCATGAGACACCACATTCAGATGATGTAACCGAAGTTACCACATTCAGATAATGTGACCGAAGTCACCACATTTAGATAGTGAGACCGAAGTCACCACATTCACTTCCCCTTTTTCATATAACCTGAATGCCCCAAATTATTCATATTATACATATCATGCTTAAATTCACATTCATGTCACTTTTCACATGTTAAAAATATAACATATTTCGTAATCCTAGTAGGAGTAGGAAACGTATCTGAGTACTTTGTACCACAATAAGGTACCTTAGCCATATTCACATTCTTATTCATTCTTATACATACTTATATTAAATGTTGCCATAAATCGTATTAAAAGTTAGTGTGGGGTACACACCTGATTCGCTTAACAGATTCCTTGAGATCCAAAAAACCGATCTACAGATTTAGATCTTTAATGCCTATATTCAGTCAACATGGTAATATTTAGCAAAGGCCTATTCGGCTATAAAACCAAATCCTAGTAGGATTTGTACACTTAAAACCTACCTTGTTGCCGATTGAGTTAAGAATCAAGTGCCGAATCTTTGTGATGCTCACCCTTGAAATCGGCTAATTACCAAAACTCCTATCGGGTTAGTTTTCAGCTTTTGAAATAAATCTAAATACCATAATAGGCCTTAGCCGAATCTTATAATCACTTACCTTGTGGATATTAATCCCGATGGTAGTCACCTAGCCTTAGTCTCTGTCGAAATACCACTTGTTAGATCTGATTTCTAACATTAAACATAATAAATGGCCCTTGGCCAACACTTGCCTTACCTTAGATCTTAAAAATCTCGAAACCTTCCTCCTTGTAGTCGACAGTCACAGAATCTCGAAGCTTTCCTTCAAAGTTTCGGCCAACATGTATATGGCATTAGAACCTTGACTTTCGGTTTAAAGGAAAAAAAGAAAATAATAAGAATAGATCCTTACCCTTACTTGAAGAAGTCGACACACCCTTGTTTGAAGTCCCACCTAGGTTCGGCTATGGAGACTTAGACAGGGATCAAAAAGGTTTCGGCTTTGACAGTAAAAGAGAAAAGAAGAGAAGAAGAAAACAATAATTGATGAAAGAGAGGCTACTTGGCCAAAGGAAATTCGGCAGAGAGAGAGTTGGCTAGAGGATTTTCGGCAAACACTTAGAAAAGATGAAAGAATAGCCTCACTTTTCCTTCCTTAGCCGAAATTACTAGGCTAGAGTCCCCTACTTGGCCGCCACTCTTCCTATGTGATAATATTATCCTTTAATTTAAAAATAATTAAAAGAATAATCCTTTAATTATCTCTCCAAATTAAATCCTTATTTATCCCCTTAATTAGCTGTATTTTAAAGAGAATAAAACTCCTCCTTTCTAGAAAGCTTGTGCCGTCCACCTCTGGCTTCTGGAAGCAAAAATAAAACTTCTTTTATTTGCTTCCCTTGTGACTCGAACTCAGGCCCAACACCTTGCATGTGGCGCCATTTCCAGAGGCCCTAAGTGGCATCTCCAGGCCACTTTTCCAAGCCTGTTTGTGTGTCAAATTTCACATACTTTTTCTTTTAAGGCCACCTTGCCTTAGTTTCCTCTTTTAAACTTTAAAACTCGACATTTCTAAGTCATTTCTAAATTTCCTAAAATTTTTGTTCGGCTCTTTGAGCTTGACATTTCCTTACATTTCCAAGTTTCCAGAAATGTTCACTTTCCATTTTTGAATCATTTCCAAATCATTTCCTTACATTTCCTAGTTTCCAAAAATGTTCACCTTCCATTTTAAACTTAACATTTCCAACATTTTCAAGTTTCCAAAAATGTTCATTTCTAACTCATTTTCATTCATTTCCGGGTTTCCACAAATATTCAAAATTTATTCTTAGTACATAAAACATGTCACTTCGTACAACTAAACCGAAAATGCATAGGCCCTTTCCAGGATGTTACAGTTCTACCCCCCTTAAAATAATTTCGTCCTCGAAATTTCCTATCTAAATCAATTGAGGGTATTGCTGTCGCATTGCCTCTTCTGGCTCCCACGAAGTTTCTTCCGATCCATGATTGCGCCATAATACTTTGACTAGGGGAACTGACTTCCTCCGTAACACTTTTACATCACGTTCCAATATCTGAATCGGCTCCTCCTTGTAGGATAAGTCCGGCCTTAGCTCCACTTCTTCAACTGGTACCACATGAGATGGATCCGATCGGTAACGACGTAGCATGGATACATGGAATACGTCGTGCATCTCGCTGCACTCGTGGCAACTCCAATTGCTATGCCATCGTCCAACTCGCTCAAAGACTCGATAGGGCCCTATAAACCTTGGGCTTAACTTCCTTGCATGCGACCAAACCTCATCACCTTCTTCCAAGGCGAGACCTTTAGAAACACTTGGTCTCCCACTTCAAACTCTATTTCCTTCCGCTTAAGGTCTGCGTACGACTTCTGCCTATCAGAGGCTTCCTTTAACCGTGCTCGGATTATCTCCACCTTCTCTTCAGTTTCAGCCACTAACTCTGGACCCAAAACTCGACGCTCTCCTAACTCAGTCCAACAAGTAGGAGTTCGACACTTCCGACCGTACAACGCTTCATATGGTGCCATCCGAATGCTAGCCTGATAGCTGTTGTTGTAGGCGAACTCTGCTAAAGGCATGTAGTCTTCCCAACTTCCTCGAGGCAAGTTACATGCACACAACCTTTTATATTTTAAAATAAAATAATTTATACAAAAAAAATCACTTTGGTGACTTATTGCTTCAATTAAGTTATTTTAATATATATATAAACATACCAATATTCAAATTTAAAATTTACCCAATAGTCAAATTGTAACACCCCTAACCCGTATCCATCATCAGAATAGGATTTTGGAGCATTACCGAAACATTCAGAAATATTTACAGATAATTCATGTAAGTTACTATTTATTAACCGAGATCATTCGTAACATCCTTTAAATGGACCCTCGAGGCCCTATACAAGCATAGAAACAAGTCAGGACTAAACCGGGACCTCTAAGAGTTTTTCACGAAATTAAAAAATTTTTCTAAGGTGCTGGGCTCACACGCTCGTGTGGTCCAAGGGACACGCCGTGCTACAAGCCAGGTTCGATTTAGGTTGCTCTCTGAGTTACGCCACACGGCCATACCACACGCCCATGTGCTAGGCTGTGTGTTTAATTAATTCAATTCGAATTAGGTGCAGGTTTTACACAGCCAAGACACACGCCCATGTTCAAGGCCATGTCTCCCACACGGCTGAGACACATACCTGTGTCTCTGCCCGTGTGCTCAATTCTGAGCATTTTGTTTTTCTCATATTTAAGGTGCAGGGGACACATGACCTAACCACATGCCCATGTACTAGGTTGTGTGTCACACACGGTCTAGACACACGCTCGTGTGTCTGCCCGTGTGGACAAAACAAAGCCATTTCTAGCTTCGTTTCTCACCCAAAATCACACCAATGACCTACACTTAAACTTACATCTAAATACCAACCATTTCAAGCATTCAAGTTAAGCAAACTCTATCATTCAACATGGCATACCATTACATGCATACATGTTCATAATCTTGCCTTGGTTTAGTTTATATGTTAGGCATAATTTGATCAACTACTTAACACATATGTAGCTACCATAATATGACATTACAAATATATCAAAACAAACCATTACTAACCATTCCAATAGCTAGATTACAATCATCATTTACATTTACATGCCAATATGGCTAATGTAACCTATACATGACATTATAACCATAATTGCTTTACCATATTGTACCGCTAGAGGCCGATAGATAGTGTAAGTGATCTCTGCCAAGATTCCAATCCAACGAGCTTCTGATTTACTCTAAAACAGGGAAATAAAACTAAGTAAGCATAAAATGCTTAGTAAGTTCATATAACATGGTACTTAACTTACCATTCATTCTATTTTGAGGTAACTATGTAAGGCACATTTATTCAATTTGACCTCAAGCCCTACACATATCCTCATTGCCTTTGTTAGTTATATATTCCATAATAACATCAAAAACATGTATGGGCTCATTAACAATCAGGTTTTCATGCATATATGCTTTTTACAACATGTATAAATCACATTGCTATATCTCAAGTATATTTTCATATAACACATCTCGCGTTCAGATTATTTCATATCAAAACTTTACACATTTTACTCAAAATATCAATGTCTCACAAGTAGTAGTACACTCAAAGTGTACAAGTCTATAACCAAGGATGAACATATTCATCAAATGAATCCCATATACAAATATCATCATCTCATGTTTTCATATGTCTATTGTCATGTAGCATCATTTTCATGGATTTCTGGCAACTACGTGTAATAACTCATTTCTTATTCATGTCCTTTCATGTCAAGATTTTTACCCATTGAATTTATTCGGGATATCGATGGATACACAGGTAGTACACCCGAGGTGTACAAATCAGGTTCCATCAATTCATATTCAATGGTATCCATAAAGTACTATTTCAGATAGTACACTTTCGAGCCACACATGTATACAATAGGATTACCAGTCCAAGCTAAATCCTTTTTATGACATATGCTTGAGAGGACTCACATCAGGATTACCCGTCTGGGCTAAATCCTTTTAGAAATGAGGTCAATAGGATTACTCGTCTGAGCTAAATCCCACCAGCAACAAATGTAGGACTTCATTCATTTCGGGAATTCACATATCCATCTGTAACAGCCCGATTTAGACCCTAGTCGGAATAGTGGTTTTGAGACCACAAATTCGAGGTCGAAAAAATATTTTAATATTATTTTCTATGTTTACAGTATGTGATAAAGTACGTGTGAAAGTTCTGTGTGAAAATTTTATCGATCGTGTGCCGAATTGTGAAAAATGACGTAATCGCATAAAATGCAAAAGTTGTGTGCTAATTGTTAAAGTGCTTAATTGCCATGTCTTATTAAATGAGAATTCCTTATGTTTTTATTAAACCATTAATAGATTGGATGGACAAAAAAGGGTTAAGTTAGTGAAATTTTAAATGAATTAATAAAAGGGCAAAATGGTAAAACATGAATTAATGTATAATAAATAAAAAAACATAAATTAAAGGCCATTATCATGTTCATCTTGCCGAAAATCACAAGAAAAGGAAAGAAAAAGACTAAGCTAGGGTTCGACCATTGTTGTCTTTGATTAAGGTATGTTTCAAGTTCGGTTTTTTATGATTTCTACGTTTTTGTGATCGTTACTTTGTGCTCTAGCTAGCCCATGCCCTAATTTTTGAATTTGTTGGTGATTTTGTAAGATGCCATTGATTAATTTTTGAGCTTTGTGATAGTTGATGATGAATAATGAAAAATTGTTGATAGATTTTAATGTTTTGTAAAGTGATTTTTGACAAACATGTCAAAAATGGGCTAAATTGTGAAAATGAGAAATTGAAGGACTAAAATGTGAAATAAATGAAATATGTGGACTTGTATGAACATGAGAAAGATTCATCCTAAGCATGGTATAATGAAATTATGGGTATTTTGTGATTTTATGAAATAGGGACTAAAATGTCAAAATGTGCAAATGTGACGGCTATTTTGTAAAATGCTCAAAATATGTGTTTTTGGATTAAATTGAATGATTTGGTGAATGAATGAGCTAAATTTGAATATGTATAGATCAAGAAAAGAGAAATTCGGACTTAGACCGAGGCAAGAACAAAGTGCTCGATTGATCGACTTGAATTGTTGTTTCTACGTTCAAGGTAAGTTTGTTTATAATACGATTTCTTAAATTTATGTTCACATATTATGCAATTAATGGAAATGTGGTTGTTGAGTTAATAATGTGAATGATGGGTTTGAAGATGTGGCACTAAGTATGTGTAAATAGGATCGGAATAGTGGTGAGCGACACTATGTGTGCGAAATAAAGAAAGCATCGACTATATTGATTGGCACTGTGTGTGCGATACGAGTCAAATTCAGTTTAATGTAAAGGCACTAAGTGTGCGATGATATTAAAGCTTCGGCTAAGAACTTGGCACTAAGTGTGCGAGTAAATCGAATGGTTAAAGAAGATCGAATGAATTGTGGTATTGAGCATTGAGTAGCAAAAGTGATCGTTAATTAAGTGATGGCACAGGTATGTACGGAACCTATGTGGTTGATGATATTGTATATGGGATAAATGGATGATCATGTGAGTATTGACTATGGATGAGATTGTGTATTATTGTGAATTACATCTTGTGATAGTTAATATTGTATATGGAATTTGAATTGTTGAGTTAAATGTGTTATATTACGAAATTACTAAGCTTAAAAAGTTTACTGTGTGAAGCCTTTCTCTGTTTTACAGTGTTACTAAAGCTAGCTCGGATCCAGGGATTGTCAGCGACTCAATCACACTACCACCCATCTATTTTGGTACTGTTGGAAGTTGTATATTTGATATATGGCATGTATAGGCTAGTGATTATGGAATGTTTTGAGATATATAGATCTTGCCATGTGATATAGCTTGATAGTTGAATGATTTTAGTATGTGTTTTGGATATGAGAAAATGATAGTTATAAGGTGTATATGTGATGTTGTGTGAATGATCATATTGATATGTTTTGGTGATATATAAGTGGTATGTTTCATGCTTGAATTGGTTGATGGGAATGGTGGTTAACATGTATGTTTGGGATGCATTTGAGGAAATTAGAATGGTTTGATGCCTGTAGATGTGACCCAAAAATTTGGGTGGCAAATTGGCCTTGCAAATGGCCTATATTTGCCCACACGGTTGAGCACATGGGCGTGTGGCTCGACCGTGTCCATTAAGTTTTTAGTTCAAAACAAGTCAAACTCGCAGAAGGGCCAGCACGGGCGTGTGACAGGCCATGTGAATTAAGTCAGTGTTGCCCACGGGTCAAGCACACGAGCGTGTTTTCGGCCGTGTGGACAAGTAAGTATGTATGCCCTATTTTTCCACGGCTTGGACACATGGGTGTGTCTGATGCCGTGTGAGGCACACAGCCTGCCCACACGGGCGTGTGACCTCTGTAACTTTGAAAAATGTATGATTTTCGAAAAAAATTTGTATGTGCTCGGTTTAGTCCCGACCCCTTCCCAATGGATGTTTAAGGTCTCGTAGACCTTTTAAAGGGACTATATGTAAATGTTTTTCTATGATACGATGATGATGTATTTATGTTGAGAAAAGATTGTAAATGTTTCGTTATGTACGGTAACGCTTCTTAACCCCAGACCGATGATGGTTATGGGTTAGGGGTGTTACACCATCGATCTTCCATTTATTCAACAGAAATTTAACATCTTTCTCAAGCATTATCAGGCATGTGATTATTTCATTCATCCAAAAAATTCATATAATTCAAATAAACACATTTCACATTCATTTCAAGCACATAAGTAACATTCTTATCGTTTATCATTTATCACCTATAGGCAATTATCATTTAATTTAAACATTATCATTTATCGGGCTTGATCGGATATGTAATCATTTCACATATTTATGACATTTATACAATTTACATAAGCACAATCAATGCAATCATGTAAATAAACACAATTTAGTTACACGAACTTACCTCGACAATGTTCGTGTACGTAAATCTACTAATTCGACATTTTCCTTTTTTCCTCGTTCTAACTACGAAGGTCTATCCGGATCTATACGAGTAAATTTAACGTCAATTTATCACATTTCATATTCATGTGGACTCATTTTACATCCTAGGAAAAATTACCATTTTGTCCCTAACTTTTCTATAAATTCCCATTTCGTCCGTAGGCCCGGAAAATGAAACTTGTGCAATTTACTCCTTATTCCAAGCCTAACCAAAATTCCATCTCAAAATTTATAGCACATGTATTCATAAAAATTCAGAATTTTTCATCAAATTTCACAACTTTTCATTTTAGTCCCTAAATCATGTTTTCATCAAAAATCAGTTCGTAAAAGTTGTTTATCTATCAACAACCTTTCATTTTCTACCATAAACTTCTAATTTTCAGCATATATATCCATGACCCATTTTCCATACTTTGATAACTTTACAAATTGATCCCCCAAATAGATAGATTAAGCTATCCCGATTCCAAAAATATCAAAATTACTAAAAACGGGACAAGAAAACTTACCCAATTTGGCCAAGAAAGTTTCTTCTCTCTCTCCTAGGGTTTCCATGTTTTATTTTGGGGAAGAAGATGATGAAAATGATTTTTATGTCTATTTAATTAATTTATCATCTTTAATAATTTTGATTTCCAATTTAGTCCTCAGCCTTTTTCTAATTTTCCATGGATGAATCATCCAAAAATATCTACTAACTTTTTATTAATGGTCTAATTATCATATAAGGACCTTAAGTTTTGAATCCCATAACTATTTGATCCTTTAGCTACTAGAATCCAACTTTTGCATTTTATGCGATTTGGTCCTTCTCGTAATTAAACACATAATAGGTAAAATTTTCTTATCAAAATTTTTACATGACATTTCTAACATAATACAGACCATAAAATAAAATAAAAATAAATTTTATTTTAAGCTCGAATTTGTGGTCCCGAAACCACTGTTCCGATTTCACCGAAAAATGGGTTGTTACACAAATGTCAAAACTATTTTTTTTATTTCTTTATAGACTCCGAAATAACCCAAAATAAGGTTGTCTTAATAATGCAATAAAAAAACCGAAAACCTTAATATTAGAGTTTTTTTTTTTTTCCTAAATCATATATATATATCAAAACCAAACAGAAATAATGTAGTGGTTCAAAGCCAAATAATTAACAAGCATATGTATTCATAATTTTGGCATGGACAAAAACACCAAAACAATTCATGCATATACATGTAATCATAATCAAATAGAAAAACTTTCCTTGAATTTACTATGTAAATCCAAAGTTGTATGATTAGACAGAGATTCGCATAAATACTTGAAAAATAATTTCAAGCCAATAAGTCTCAAAAATAAAATCATAATAGTTGGCATATCCCACAATTCATACAATAAATCATTTCATCATAATTTAACCAAATATTTGGAACCATAAGATGTCAAAACCTATATTATAGAACCAAATTTAAAACCAAATTCTTTAAACATATATTATGACAACATGAGTTTACTTCAAAATATCCAAAAAGTAAATAAATATTCATAACATAATATTAATAACTTCAACGAATATCCATTAAACCAAATTAGCAAAAATCATAATTCGTTTAGATTGACACTGAAGCATCCAACATCAAAATTCCCAAAAAAGAAAAACATGGTATATGCAAATAAACAAACAACAATAGAGCATGCTTTGAGGGGAAAATCATATCCTGAACTAGTAATCAAAAGTCAACGGAACAAAAAAAAACTAAAAAAAAATTCTAACAAAAGCTTTAAATTCCCAAATTACGAACAACATATTTGTTATGAATTACTCACCATATGCAAATCATAAAGAAAATCTAAGGATGTGAAAATAAGTGACCAAATAAAGTAGACCACCCAAAGTTTCAACAATAGTATATTTATCAAATAAACTATACTAACCCAAAAAAATTCAATAGGCACACATTCATATACATAATATCACAATCATAAAAAAAAATGAGTAATCCACCGGTATAAACTATATGATTGTTTGAAGTTTTTACCTTAACCAGTTTAATGAAAGAAAAAAAAAAAGAAATAGAAACTCAGACTCAGAGAATTCTTTTATGAAGCACGAATAGTTTAAGAATAATAATAATACAATGATAATGATAATTTAAGAATTAAATATGGAAATAAGTAAAACATGAAATCATGAAAGAATGGGCCTGCAAATTTCACCGCGTCCTTGTGAAAAGGATATAGGATCCAAGTTTAACGAGTTTATTCATCTAATTTCTAACATAAATCTCAGCTTTTTCTTGATTGGTTAAGCTTAACCAAATAGTACGGACAGGAGACTAACAATAACTATGACTACATGAAATTCTTTAGGCCGAAACAGAAAAGTCAAATTTTTCCATAAACGACTTCCAAATTTCACAACGCTACAAGCAATTTCTTTGAAACCTTTTAATTAAAATATAAATCCAAAAGATTTACCATAGTATATAATCAAAATATCAAATAAAAACAATTGAAAAACAAATCAATCAAATAATAATAAAGAATCAATTCGTTCTCAATGATTCAACATGACGAAACTCGAATGTCACCTGTTAAAACTGTAAATAATATCTAATATAAAATTAGAACTGTAAACTAAGATCTATCATATTAAGTCATTAAGAACAAATCAAGAACAAAACTCCTTGAAATTTTTATGGATATTGGGGATTTGATCTTCTAAATTAGCACATAAGAAATTATTTGCTCTCTCTTTCCTAAAGATGGGATATCGAAATGATATATTGTATATAATTTGAGACCATAACCCTAATATTTATAACTTTGACATATCAACCCTAATTCTTAATTAGCCCATAATTTGATTAGAACTTAATTACTAGAGTATCTACACATATTTGACTCTTAGATCACTTTTCCAACATAATTTGCTAATCCTTTTGCAAAAAACCTTTTAGCATAAAAGCCTCCAAAATACTTGTATCACTAAAACTCATACTTTCTATTTTTTTTAATTGTTTAATATTTTTACTTTTTTTTTAAATAATTACATTAATTCGGTAAAAGAATATTAATTTTTTCAACATGTTTAATTTTTAACCATGACTTGTTTTGGAAAAAAAAAATTCTTATTTCAGAAGGATTTATTTTTTATCAGCTTTTATTCATCTCTCTAATTTCAAAGTAACTATTATAATAAATATATAATAAACAAGGTTTTTGCTCGTCCTATTACAAACCCTAAACCAAACGACTAGAATAGCCATTCAGCACTCACAGTATTCAGCAATTTGAGCTGTCCCATAATAGCATAGTTATTACATAATTATGGAAGCTGGGAATCAGAAGCACTAGTAGCGTATTCATGGATGCGGGGAATCAAAAGCACTAATAGTGAGTTTAGTTTGACAAAAATAAACGAATAAAAATCAAAACATATTTTCGAACTGATCTCCCAACACTCGGTTCTTTACAGTACGATTGCTGGATTAAAATGAAAAAGCAAACATTTTAAAGCACTAATAGCTTGCACGACAAAGACGAGCACATCAGATCCTTATAGAAGGACAACGGAGAAGAAGCATCTTTTTCCAATGGCCTTCCAATTACTGACTTGCCACCCTTCACCATCCTTGTAACACTCCACCTATTATCAATCCAAAGAAATTATGAAATGTTTAAGAACCCTCAATTGATCTAGCGCTGCTGATAACTATAGATATGGAAGAAATAAACACAACACACGACACCAGAAAGAATACTCTCTTTGATCTAGTACTGTCTTTACCAATATTTATGACCATTTCAAGTTTATTGGTACTTTTTAAATATACATAATGTATAATTTCTAATTTCTTAATGAATTACTGGAATTAATCACACCTACCTTCTGGGTGAAAATTCATTTTTTTTAAATAATATTTATATTTTGAAAAATTAAAAATAGTAGTTTTTAAGTTAATTGTTATTTTTAGGATAACTTTTTATCCAAATATATAAAAGGTTTAGATACTCCTAGATATATGCATTCTCAGTGAAAAAAAATAATATTAAAAGAAACAAAAACTTAAACATAGATATGAGTGAGAGGTTACGGAGAGAAGTGGATAATAATTCAAAACAATGAGTATATTTCCAAAAATATATAAAAATTTAACTACATAAATGCCTTACTACATTTAAAGCCTATAATTTACTGATTTGAGTCACTGAACTCAGTCAAAACACATTATTATTAGTATAAATGTATACAAGCAAATATAGCTCAATTGCATACCCATATTTGCAAACATAAATTTTAAATTAGATTCAACAACTTAATCTTTATATTTTATTTTTTGAACTAGAAAAATAGAAAAAACGATAATGACAAAAGAAATAAAAATTGGTTAAAAATATCAAAATATTGTTTCAACCAGTTCGTGCCAATACACACCTGTACAAGGTGTGGCATTGGACAAAATAGATTGAAACACAACAAAATTGCCAAAATACACTGAAATTTTGATCCGACGAAAATTAAACTACTTAGTATCCATGACACATCCTTGATTTTTAATAATATACTTTTAAGGGCGTGTCACTACCAACTTTGCTTGTTTCTGAATCTATGAAATCATGGTCCACAAACTACATCAAAATCTACCTAATAATTATACATGCATGCATGCATGTTAAAATTTGTATAAACATATGATATTTGGAACAGGATTATGACATAAAAATACGCAAAACACGTTACGAAAACACAGAATGTTAAGATCTAGCATTTACAAAAGGAGGATCAGGGACTTGTTGCATACCTTGTCCAGAACTACTTTATCATCCTGCAACCCCCCAATAACATGTATTTCCTCTCCAATTACAACAGTGCCAAAACATCCACTTGAATTGTTCATGGAGTCTACCATCATCCATGAACCAGCACGAGGATCAAAGACTTCAACTGTTGAGACCATTCTGTTTCCATCAAATCCACCTATAGCATATCTACAAAAATATTTCCGTTTCACATTTGATACAAAGGTAAGGTATTCTTTATACCACAATGTTATTTTCTATATAGAAGGGAAAAGTGAGGCAAAAATCCACTCAAAATTACGTTCAGGTAGTTGGGTATTAATCTCTATTAATGTAGAAATCAACAGAGTTGTTTTTGGTATTAATCTCTATTAGTATGTAAACAAAATTAGGTTGCTGATCATACCATACAGTGTTTAGATCTAAGATTTAGTTCTTCCATGTTCCAGTAGCATAGTGCAAAGGCCTACATCAGTTAAATTATGGGCATTCTAGGCTTATAAATACAACAAAGACACTCCACCTTACTGCCAACTCTTTTTATGTCCGATGTCAATCATAAAATTTAACAAAATTACCATACTAGCTTAATCATGATTTTACCGAAGGCAATTTAAGATCACTGTTTGGTAGCAGGTGAAAATCAAACACCAATTAATACACATAACAAAATATTGTGTTAAAACAATTAAAAGCCAATAATTTCACTCTAATAAAATTTTCACCCTACTGGTTGGGATTTAGGTGACCCCTAAACAAATAGTTCTAATCACCAATTGTAGATCACATTGACTATTGCATGATCAGTCCATTGGGCTCAAACAGGAAACAAACTTACAACTTCTCATTGAGCACAACCAATGAATGAGATCCTCTCTTTGTGACCATGCTCTCAAGTCTTTCCCATGCATGTTGCCGAGGATCCAATCTCTCTATAGATCTGAGATTTATGAAATGAAACAGTCAATAAGAATGTTGGACCGTAATAGTTTACACTATAAATAAGTCCACAAAAGAACATCATTAGGAGATAAAAATAGATTCTAACTTCTTATTACACATTTTATAAATGACATGCTTTAAATGCAAATTAAAAATTAGGCATCTCTATGACTAAGACCAACCTCCTTGTCTCCGAGTTAAGGACACATGACCAAGAAGATGAGACGTTAAATCTTGATAAGGTAAAATCAAGGCAATGAATGCTCTCTTATCTATTGCCTGACTTTTTCAGGCCTCCACAATCAATTCTATAATTACCACATTGTTTCTGTTAGAAACTAAACCATCATATAGACAGAACAGAACCTGAAATTGAGGTTTGATTCCTACACTTTGTTGGCCTAGTGTTGGATGATTTAAAACAAAATTTATCAAGAACCATAGAGAACTGGTGAAAAGATGAAAGATAAAAGTGCCCTTCCAATTATTTGTTGAAATATGTGAAACCCAAATATTTTGGGTATATATTTTAAAGTTATTTAGGTAGATAAATCTTATTTAGAATAAATCATTTTAGATATTCTTGGAATATTTTATTTTATTTTTTAGTAGTTTATTAGAATAAGCGAATTATTTTATTATTTTCCCAATTAGATTATGACTCTTCTCTCTATTTAAATTCAATTTTTTAGTTAATAAAATACAGAACAATTTTATTAAATGCTCTCTTGAAAACTTTCATGGCATCTAAGCTGGGTTAAATCTCTAGGAACATCATGGTTTAAATAGCTTTCACTGGAGATAAGAGATCCAGCAATCAAACAGAGGTAGAAAGTTCTACAGTTGAAACAACTACCGAGAGTACAATGACTCAAGGGACAGAGGCATCTCACCTTTCTTTTCAGCTAACATCTCACAAGCTGAATGGCAAGAATTATCTGGAATGATCGCAATCCGTAAAGTTAGGAATTGATGGGTGCGGCAAGTTAGGTCATTTAACTAGAGAAGTCATGAAACCACGGGTGAGCGATCTAAAGATGAGCAAGTGGAGGTCAGAAAATTCAATGATAATTGCGTGGCTTATTGATTCCACGGAAGCATCCATAGGTAAACCTTTTCTTTTTCTCCCGACTGTTATAGATGTTTGGGACGCTGTAAAAGACACCTATTCAAATTTAGAAAACGCTTCACAGATCTTTGAGTTACAAATAAATCTCTGGAAAGCTAAACAAGGGGAAAAGGAAGTTACTTTTTATTATAACGAGATGATGTCTCTCTGGCAAGAACTGGATCAGTGTTATAATGATGAATGGGAGTGTCCCAGAGATGATGTAAAAGCTATAAAAAAAAAAAAAAGAGAATGAAAGAGCTTATTTATTTTTGGTTGGTTTAAATAAAGAATTTGATGAAGTGAGATCTCGGATCTTAGGAAAAAAACCGCTTTCAAGACTCCGTGATATTTTTTTTGAGGTTAGAAAAGAGGAAACAAGAAGAAAAGTAATGTTAAGGCCAGGATTTGAAGCTAATAATGCTCAATCTCCTCTTGTAACTGTTAAAAATAATTATGATAGTGAAAAAAGAAAAAAAAAAAACTTTGGTGCGATCACTGCAAAAAATATTGGCAGACTCGAGAAACATGTTGGAAGCTCCATGGAAAACAGACGAATGAAAAAAATAAAGAGTGGCAATGGTTGTGGTTCACAATTAGGGAATAGCAGAGCTTTCCAAACAACTAATGAAAATTATGTGGGCCAAAGTTCTTTGCAAGGATCTCCATTCACTAAGGAACAATTAGAGCATCTACAAAAGCTTTTTCAATCACCACAATTCCGGATGAATTCTTCTTTTCCTAACTCATCCAATAATCTTTCTTCCTCCTTTACCCAAATAGGTACTGATTTTTTTGTTTTTTTTCAGTGTCAAGCCTTGTAAAACAAACATGTGGATCATTGATTCTAGAGTTAGTGATCACATGACTAGTAGTCATTTTCTTTTTTCAACTTACACACCTTCTGCAAGAAACAAAAATATCAAAGTAGAAAAATGGGGCATTCTCGGCAATAGCCGGGAAAGGCACTGTTAAAATTTCGCCTTTCTTGATTTTACATAATGTTTTACATGTGCCAAATCTAGCTTGTAATCTTATTTCGGTCAGTAAATTATCCCAATCCTCAAATTGTCATATTATATTTGACTCCTTTATGTGTAAATTTCAAGACATGGTCTTAGAGAGGATGATTGGCAACGCTAAAGAATCTGGTGGAATTTACTTTTTGACGACTATCTAAGTCAACCAACAACTACTTTATGTAAATTATGTTTCTAATTTTGATAAGGTTATAATTTGACATTATAGGGTTAGTCATCCTAATTTTTATTGTTTAAGATATTTGTTACCTAATCTATTTAAAAATAGAAGTCCTTCATTGTGAATTTTGTAAATTGGCTAAACATCATCAATCATTCTTTCCACCTTAAAAATATAAAGCTTCCAAACCTTTTTTGTTAATTCATAGTGATGTTTGAGGACCTTCAAGAGTCTCAACTATTTCAAGAAAATATGGATTTGTCACATTTATTGATGATCATACTCATATTTGTGGGGTGTTTTTATTAGAAGATAAGTATGAAGTTACAAATGTGCTTTAATCTTTTTATACTATGCTGAAAACATAATTTGGTGTGAAAATAGAAGTATTTAGTTAATTGGATCCTTGATTCTGGTGCTACGAATCATATGACTGGTAATAAGGCCTTATTTCACAATTTTTTCCAAACCTTTGGTAAAGCTGTCAAAACAGCTGATGGTTCCTTATGCAAAATAGAAGGTCATGGAACTGTTATTCTCAATGATCAGATTGCACTTCATAATGTTCTCTTTGTACCAACTCTGGCTTGCAATCTCATTTCCGTAAGTAAAATTTCCTCGGATTTGAACTGCTTTGCAACCTTTTAACGGTCTTGATTGTACTTTGCAGGCACTGAACTTAAAGAAGATGATTGGTAAGGCCAGCTTGCAGAATGGTCTCTACATCCTCCCTTTCTCAACTAAACCCGAGATCTCCAAATCTTTTACAGCTTTAAATACAGTTGATACAGTTATGTTATGGCATTGCCGTTTAGGACATCCTAGTTTCCAATATCTTGCTAAATTGTTTCCTGATATATTTATTAATAAAAGGCCAAACTCTTTTTCTTACAAAGTTTGTTCTCTTGCTAAACATACAATATCTTCGTATTTTCCTTCTCCATACAAGCCTTCTCACCCTTTTGCTTTGATTCATAATGATATTTGGGGCCCTTCTCGGGTGAAGAATGCTGATCATAGTAAGTAGTTTATCACTTTCATTGACGATCACAGTCAGGTAACTTGGACTTATTTGCTAAAAGACAAATCTGAAATTGCTAATATTTTTGCCCAATTTTATAACATGGTTCTCACTCAGTTTGGGGCTAAAATCCAGCTCTTTAAATCTGATAATGGCAGTGAATTTTTTGCTAGGTCTTTGGGTAATTTTTTCAGAGACAAGGGCATAGTTCAGCTTAGTTCTTGTGTTGGACCCCAAATGTAATCCAAGCATTGCCGAAAGGAAAAATAGGCATCTCCTAGAAGTTACTCGTTCCCTTCTATTTACTACCAATGTTCCTAAATATCTGTGGGGGGAAGCCTTATTAACGGCTACCTATTTAATCAACCGAATGCCTAGTAAGGTTTTAAAATTTCAAACACCTCAATCTATATTTTTGCAGCACTTTCCTCATTTTAAGCCTATCTCCTCAATTTTGCCTCTTAAAATCTTTGGTTGCACAGTTTTTATCCAAAATATTGCTCCTCATAAGTCCAAGTTAGACCCTAAGTCCTTAAAATGTGTACTGGTTGGATATTCTTCACTTAAGAAAGGATACAAATGCTTTCATCCTCCTTCTAAACGATTTTTTACCACTATGGATATCACTTTTTATGAACAGGATCCCTATTTCAAACAGCAGTGAAATTTGGGGAGACATGGAGTGATTTTCACCAAATCGGGTATCTTCTCTTAATTTCCATTCTCAACCTTCAAAATTGCCACCAATTTTACCTTTACCTCTGATTTGTCACCTATGACTACTCCGATTAATTCTCTGTTATACCTATCACTACCTCATCCACACCTACTTTAAACACCCCTCCCGAAAATACACCTACTCCTATTGAAAATCTTGACAAACACCACCACCCAAAACAAACCGTGTCTACACAAGAAAAAGAAAAATATCCCCGAGACTGCTTTTGCAATCTGATTCTTGCCGAGAATTGGATTTGGGTCCATTCTTAGGAATGGAAGAAGAAATCAGTAAGTCCTCTACTCTAGATGACTTTCCTATTGCTATTAGAAAAGGGGTTAGACAATACACCAAGCATCTTATTGAAAAATTTGTTGGCTATAATTCTTTGATGCCTTCTTTTCAAGCATTTACAACAACCTTGGATAAAAAAAGATTCCCACAAGCATAGTGAAGCTCTAAAGGATCCTAAATGGAGAAGGGGTTGAAGAGGAAATTGGTGCACTAGAGAAAAATGATACTTGAACGATTCTGGACCTTCCTCAAGGAAAAAAGGTGTTGGTTGGTGTAAAAGGATCTTTTTTGTAAAGTACAACTCCAATGGAAGCATCCAACGATACAAAGCTAGACTGGTGGCTAGAGGCTTTACATGCAAACGTATGGGATAGATTTCACAGAAACGTTTGCACCCGTGGCAAAGCTTAACACTGTTCGAGTACTCCTAAGTTTGGCTGTAAATTGCGATTGGCAATTACATCAACTAGATGTAAAAAACGCATTTTTTAATGGCATGCTAGAGGAAGAAGTTTACATTAAATTGCCACCTGGCTTAAAGTCTGTTGAAGGAAGCAACAAGGTGTGCAAGCTCAACAGGTCTCTCTACGGGCTAAAACAATCACCCAGAGCTTGGTTTAAGAGGTTCACTAAAGTCATTCTGAAAAATGGCTACAAGCAGTCCCTTGCCGATCATACACTTTTCATCAAGGTAACTTCTACAAATAAGAAAGCTATCCTAATTGTGTATGTTGAGGACAAAATTCTTACTAGAGATGATGAGGAAGAAATTAGCAATTTGAAGAAGCTGTTAAACAGGGAATTCGAAATCAAGGACTTGGAAAAGTTAAGATATTTCCTAGGAATGGAGGTGGCAAGATCAAAAAAAGGACTTGTGATCAATCAAAGAAAGTATGTACTTGATTTACTCAAAGAAACTGGTTTTCTTGGTTGTAAGCCAGCTGATACACCAATGGAGGCACATTTGAGATTCAACAAAGAAGATGGGTCTTTAGTAGACAGAGAGAAATTTCAGAGATTAGTTGGGAAACTTATTTACTTATCCTTGACTAGGCCAGATATAGCCTTTCCTGTAAATGTGATAAGTCAACACATGACTAATCCTAATGAAGAGCATATGGCAAAATGAATTCTCAAGTACTTGAAGAAAAACTCGAGACACCGCTTAATGTTCAAGAAAACACACAAGACAGAATGTTAAGATTTTTACAGGACTCTAGTTGGGCGGGAGACCTTCATCGAAAGAAGATCCACTAGTGGCTAGCTCTTTGCACTTTTGTTTAGGGTAACCTTACAACTTGGAGAAGTAAAAACAATCTGTTGTTTCAAGAAGTAGTCTTTTGAAGTTGAATTTAGAGCACTAGCTTTGGGAATATGTGAAGGAATTTGGCTACTTAAATTACTAAAAGAACTTGGCACTAATCAGGAGGATCACTTTGAAGTCTTGTGTGATAATTAATCTGCTATTCAGATTGCCAAGAATCCAGTCCAACATGACCGAACAAAGCATGTGGAGATTGATAGGCATTTTATTGCTGACCAAGTCAACAAAAGGACAGCCACTCTTTCCTACATTCCTTCAAAAGGACAAATTGCAGACATTCTCACTAAGGCTCTGCCAAAGCCTTTTTTCAATAAATTCCTATTCAAGCTGGGATTATACAATGCATATTCTCAAGCTTGAGGGGGAGTGTAGGAATTATAGAAATATATTAAATGTCTTCTACAGATAGATAAATCTTATTTAGGTAGATAAATCTTAGAATAAATCATTTGAGATATTTTAGGATTATTTTATCTTATCTTTTAGTAGTTTATTAGAATAAGGGAATTATTTTCCCAATTAGGTTATGACTCTTTTCTCTATTTAAATTCAGTTCTTTAGTAAATAAAATACAGAAAAATACAGAGAATTACTCTGTTTTCTACAACAATGGTGGGAAATTTTTTTAGTGACCAATTAGATGTTTTTTTAACCAAACATGGAATAGTCCATCAAAGCTCTTGTACAAATACACCAAAATAAAATAGGATTGCAGAATGAAAAACCGACATCTTTTGGAAGTAACTAAAGCCTTAATGTTCACCAATCAGGTAGCACGTTATCTTTAGGGCGAAACCTTGTTAACAACTACATATCTTATTAATAGAATGCCCATTAAAACTCTAAACTATAAAACTCCTTTCTATCTCTTTAAAGATAACTTTCCTAACTCTAAATTGATTACTGATTTATCTCTCCGAGTTTTTAGGTGTAGTGTTTTTATTCATCTTCACAACCAATGTAAATTAAATCCTAGAGCAAAAAAAATGCATCTTTATTGGCTATGCTTCTAATAAAAAGGGCTACAAATGTTATGATCCAATTGATAGGAAGATTATTGTTACCATGGATGTCATATTTGTTGAAACGCAATCTTACTTTGATTCTAATATTCAAGGTAGAAATTATAATAAGGAAGATTCTATAATTAATAAAGAAAAGACTAGGAATATACAATATAGAGATTCTAATAATGGGGAAGGTGAATTTATGATTAACACAGAAGTTAATGATGTTAATATTGTTAATAAAAAGGAGTATGAAGGTGTAGAGTCTGATCATGAGAATAAAGAACAAACAAATGAGTTAATTGTTTCCTCAAGAAGAAACCGAAATCAAGAAGTGGAATTCACTAAACTCATCATCAAGAATCCAACTCGCAAGATATTGTCAACAGTCCAGATAAAGCTCATAATCCAACCAATGAATTTTCTGATTTAGACATTCCAATTGCTAAAAGAAAAAGTGTTAAAAATGTTGTCAAATATCCCATGTCTAACTTTGTGTCCTATAAAACTGTCTTCGACATTCTCTGCCTTTATTTCATGTCTCGATACTATAAAATACTCAAAAATGTGAAAGACGCTTTACAGATTCCTAAGTGAAAGGAGACTATTTTAAAGAAGACACGCGCTCTTGAAAAACCAGGTGCATGGGAAACAGTGGAATTACCTGAAGGAAAAAAACAATAGACTGTAAATGGGTGTTCACAACTAAATTCAAACTGAATGGATCTTTAAATAGATACAAAGCCCGACTAGTGGCTAAAGGGACTCAAATATACGAGATAAATTATCTTGAAACATTTGCTCCAGTAGCCAAATTAAATTCTGTTAAAGTTCTTTCATCAATTGTTGTTAATCTTGATTGTCTTTACAACAGCTAGATGTGAAAAATGCTTTCCTAAATGAGAAATTCAAAAAAGAAGTTTACATGGATCCTCCTCCAAGTTTGAAGAAAAATTTGAAACTAGAGTATGTAAGTGTATGGTCTAAAGCAGTCTCCTCGAGCTTAGTTTGAACGGTTCACTCAAGTTGTTAAAAAATAAGGTTACTCACAAGGGCAAGTTGATCACACAATATTCTATCGACACTCACAAAGAGGTAGAATAACAATTATTATAGTTTACGATGTGGATGAAATAAGGCGTCTCAAGGAACATCTAGCATTGGAGTTTGAGATCAAAGACTTGGGTCCTTTGATTTCTTGGAATGAAAGTTGCTCGATCATTAAAGGGTCTTATGGTCTCTCAGAAAAAATGTGACTGATCTTTTAAAGGAGGCTAGGATGAGTGGTTTCCGCCCAGTTGACACACCAATTGATCCAAATGTAAATTTCGAAAATAAAGGTGGGCGATTAGTTGATAAAAGGCAATACCAAAGATTAGTTGGTAAGTTAATTTGCTTATCACATACAAGGCCAGACATAACTTTTACAGTGAACTTCGCGAGTCAATTTCTGCACTCCCTAATGGAGAAACATGAAGCAGTGTTTCGAATTCTGAGATACTTGAAGGGTTCACCTGAAAAGGGCTTATTCTTCAAGAAATCCGAACAGAGAGGAATTGAAGCTTATACAGATACAAACTGGGCAGGCTCAATAACATATAGATCTACATTAGCATACTATACATTTGTGACTTGACGAGGCAAAAAACAAAGTGTTGTAGCAAGAAATAGTGCAAAAGTTGAGTTTAGATCAATAATTAAAGGAATTTGTGAAATAATGTGGTTAAAAAGAATTATGGAAGAACTGAGAAAACCAATAACTTCACCAATGTTGTACTGTGATAGCAAAGATGCCATTAGTATTGCTCACAACCCAATCCAACATGACAAAACTAAACATGTTGAGATTGATAAATGTTTTATGGAGAAGAAGATGAAGAAGGCCAAATGTGCATACCATTTGTTCCTTCAAAATAGCAGATTGCTGACATACTCACCAAAAGGCTCTCTAAGAGAAGGTTTGATTTTCTTGTATGCAAGTTGGGCACCAACTTGAAGGAAGATGTTAAAATATGTGAAAACCATATATTCTGGGGATATATTTTAAAATTATTTAGGTAGATAAATCTTAGAATAAATCATTTGAGGTATTCTAGAAATTATTTTCCTAATTAGGTTATAACTCTTTTCTCTATTTAAATTCAATTCTTTAATTATTAAAATACAGAACAGTTTTATTAAATACTCTCTTGAAAACTTTCATTATTATGATGTAAAAAAATGGCAAACGACCACACACATGCACGTGCACATAAAGCAACAGGTGATTCCCATTTCACTGCAACTGAATCAAGCTAATCAGAGAAGTCTATTATGTACCATTTATAACTTAGAGAAGTCTATGAAATAACAAAATTAGAGATTTAATAATAACCACTGCTTGAAAAATAGTCATGAATGTCCAAGGATTCTCTGTAATATTTAAATGTTTAAGATAGCAAGCTTTCACAACTATTAAAAATAAAACTAAAAAACATGACAAAACATTTTCACGAAAATAATACAATAGCCCTCCATCTATTACCTACCTCCTCCTTCCTATCCCTTTCCCACCGAGAATACGCAAGGGACAGGGATGAGCCTCAATATAAAGCCACATTAATGGGCAAAAAGGTTGTGGCATAGCTAATCTTGAATGGTATCAATGTATAGTGCAACTAATGAAAGGCTTTAAATATAAGATTAATTACTAGATGTAAGATCGTAGAAAGCATTTCTTCTTTTTTTCAAGAACTTAAAATAAATGGATAATCATCAGCCTTCACACACCGCTATAGATGAATCACAAATGCACTCACAACTCTGAAGTCTGACCATCAAGACAAAAAAAAAAAAAAAACTTACTTCAAATAGTTGTTTCCGTTGTATCCTCCAGAAACATAAAGTATCCCATGGATTTCTGCTGCAGCTGGAGCAAATCTCTTCAAAACAAAGTGGTATTGGTTAATAAATCAGGAAAAAGTTAAGATCATAATGGTAGCACATAAAGTTAAAGTTTTAAGTGAGCAACAAAGAATTTCACATCTTTCCACAATTTATAACTAGCCACTTCATGATTGATAGGCCACCAACTAGTTGGCATCCCTAGGGCATTGTATATATCAGTCTATACAAGCATCCAATAATTTGATGTACACACAAGCTATCATTAGAATATACCTTATGCAGTAGTGATTGAATAGGCATCCACTTTCCAATGTTTGGATCAAACATCTCTACCTCTGAGAAACATTCATCTCCATTTCCACCTCCAACAACAAACATGCTATCCTCTAAAGGAAGCAAAGCAAAGCTCCCTTTCTTTTGATTTAATGGGGGGCAACTGGTCCACTGATTGCTTAGCGGGTTGTATGATTCAACTAGGGGAAATGAAGTTGATAGTAGGATTATCTTGTTAAGATAGGGAGTGACTGAACAAAACAAATGCCTAAAGGGAACAATCATACCTGTATCATACCATAAATTACCATCTACGCCACCCAAAATATACAATGCATCACTGAATTTTGCTGCCGAAGCATATGAACGTGGAAAGCTCATTGTAGTCCATGTTCTCATCATGTCCTGAGAAGAAGAATAGATGTCCAAAGAAGATAACCACGAACAACCATCAAATCCTCCCACTATACATATTGATGCATCATAAGCTGGATGAGGTTGGTCATCCACTAATTGAAACTTCTCTTCTTCAAAATCATCTGCCTCAACACACCTTGATTTGAACCCAGTTTCCAACATCCTGCACTTGTTTTTCAACTGTTGGATTTCCAATCTTGATTCAACCTAAAAAGCCAAGTTGCTCAACCATCAAAAGTGCTATCTCCATTAAAATCACACTTAACAAACTCAGTATACATTTAGTTTCCCTTATACCGGTTACATCATATACAAATATCAGGTTAAAAACTAAAAGAGCTTTTGAAAGAAAATAATAGATGACTAAATCTGGAAACTAGAACTATAATTTGTTATTTAAATCTGAACCCATAAACTGGTAAACAAAATAAAAAATAAAAAAACAAAGCCTGCATTTTAAAAAATTGCTAATATAATCTGCTAAAATGTCACTAGCCAAGAATAAAGTCATACCTTAAAAGATGCATCAATGTTGACAAATATTAGGGAAAAAAATACACATCGTAACACCCAAAAAGGGAAAATGTCAAGCAACTTGGAATTAAGAACAAGATTAATGAAAATGGGATAAAAGATACTGAACATGTTCTACAACCAAGGGCATTGAATGCGGATAGTAGACACCAATAACAGTTTTAGCCAAAGCTTTCAAATTGTCGAAATAATATTTTGAAGCAAGATTTCAATGAAAATAAGAGATGCAGGCAAATTAATCAGCATCATAAAGGGAGGACTTCAGGGGTAACACCAATATATATATTTTATGGGAACAAGGTAAGAAAATGAATAGGGAGACTTCAGTGTCATAAAGATTAAGGCAGATTAATAAGCGTCATAAGGAGGGAACTTACATCAAAGGTAAAACCAATATATAAATATATTCTTATTTGATAGGACAAGGTAGGAGAATGAGGAGGGAGACATAGCCCAAGTGGTACAACAATAAAGCAAACTTTTTGGCTTAAACAAAACCAGTTTTCAGATAACAAGTTGAAATTTTGCATTATGCCCACCATATATGTAATAAAAGCTTTTAAGTATGATCACTTATTTGCTTTCAATTACAAGCTAACTTGAAAAATGAATCTCTATAATAATTAAAAAGTAGAATGTTCTTTATGGATGCATCACCAATTGCATAACAAAAGGACATTTCTTATGGAAATCCCAATCGCCAGGAGTGCAAAGAAATTAATAGCTGGAAGCTAGAAGTAGAAAGTGAAAATGGCAGGATTAGTTCGGCAGTTCACCTCAGGTGTAACAACTGATAGCAATGTTAGGCATTCTAGTAGCATCAAGGACAAGCACTATGTTGAACAAGGGAGAGATGTTTTTCAAGAACATTGATAATAAATATGATATATATGTTTAGCACTACGACTGCATAACTATCATATACAATTATATGAAACTGTAGGAGGAAATGCAATGTTTAAAATAAAAAGAAACAACTCTTAAGAAACTAGATATCATACCAGTTTTTCCTCTAAAGAATTGACCTTTTGAGCTTGCTTGAACTGAGACAACCTCAACTCCCCCACTTCAAAAACCAACTATAAGAACATAGCACATCAAGATAAGGGTACGTGTCAGAGCATAAAAAAGAAACAGTCAAAAATTCAAGGTAGTGACTCAAGTACCTTGGCTACTGTGGAGTGAATGCAAGAAGAGTTCATCTTGGAGGCCAATGCTAATTCTGGAAGAGAGAGATTAGTCAACTGATCTTCAGTGTCTTCTGACTGATTATGTGTTGGTACAATCTCTCTTGGAACACATGGAAGCAAAGAATCCTCATGTTCTGATTTGAACAATGTACCTTCCCTGGGTAATTCTGAGAGGTTTTCCTCTCTAGGAACTTCCAAATGAAGGTAAGAAGTGCTTGGTTCTGTCAACACAGAAGAACAAAAGGCTTCATAATTTGGTTTTGAGCTTGCAACTTTGTCATATTCTTGAACCTCCTCTAGGTTTAATGGAGCTTCTGTATCCTTGCTACTTTCATCCAAACAATCTGGAAGACACTGAGCATCCAGTTCTCCACTGAACTGACCAACATTCACTTCAGATGCTGGTAGATTGAATTCTTCAACTTCCTTTGTTGAATTGGAACCAGTTTCCTCTTTGAAAAAAGCACTCCACTTTTTTTGTGAATGTCTTGCAACACAAGAGTAGGAGGTATCCCAATTTAAGATCTGGTTCCCAACACCCTGCTTAGGATTTGATGCAACTTCGTTGTTAATTGAACCTGAGAACAGTTGCCTTTCTTCTCTTGAACCATTATCTTTCCAAGTGAACCGTCCTACATTAGGCCGAGATTTATGACCATCAGATACATTCATATTTCTCACCACATAAGAAAAAGAGCGTCCAACAATAGGATTCAAAGAGGAATCTTCCATGCTAGCTAGATTCATATTAGAAGCCTCCACTTTTGAAGTAGAATTCTCCCCAGAATCACAATCGTGTTCTGCATTGGGGACCCTTAATGTTTTGCGTTGAGCACCCATCTTTTCAGTTTTCTTTGAGGGGAAAGTATTAGTTATTACAGGAGAAGAGGAAAACAGAGATATCAACTTGTTTGTTTGAGCCTGATCTAGTTCAAACCAAAAAAGCTTTCGTTCATAATAGTTATCTGCAATTATTGGTTGGAACTGACGTTCCAGCAACGGCTGGCATCGCATTTGTATTTTGATTTTTACCTTAAAACAAATGGAGAAAGATCAATTACACGTCTAGACTATGATCAAATTATCAGAAAAATCTTGATCAATACACAAAAACAACTTAAAGTACAATATAATCACAATTAATACCTGCGCGGCATAAGGGGTGTTTTCTGAACCATCGATGGTCCAAGCACTGGAGTCGATAGAAACTTGTCCTGAGCTTGCAGCCTCGAAGATACCATGTAGCTTCCTGTCACTATAATTGAACAAGAACAGTGGCAAACCAGGTTCGATGTTCTTTACATAGGAATAATGAGGAGAAGGTAATCCTGTTAGAAAATTTGAACACCACTTTAGTCACAAGACTCTGGACAAAATCATGTACATATGTGATATGGACGCTTTTATTGCAATAGGAATTTTAGTTTTATTTATTTATTATATCAGGTTTTATTAAGAGTTTTAGTTTTACTTATTTTCTCTATTATAATTTTTTATTTCCTTCATAAACTCTACCTTAAAAATTTCTATTAGAACTCTTTTCTTTGTTATTAACAGTCTATAAAAGGCTGTCAATATGAAATAAAGAGATAAGCAATTATTCTATCAAAAAGAAACGTTATTTTGAGAAGGGTTTCAGTTAAGGACGAATCTGCCTTTTGAGTAACCATAGGTCGAAGCAAGAATTTTTTCTCGTCTAGACCTCTGACTAGATCCTACGCCAAGGAGCATAAAAATATGCTCATCAGTAAGTAGACCATTTGCTCTTAATGTGATAGGAAACCAACCAAATAATTGCTTTGACAAACATTCTCCAAATGTAGTATGTTTGCATCCAAAGATAACACCAGCTAAATTGCTCTTCCTAAGATTCCTAGCAGTTGTGCTACAATTAACAGTAGAATGTTGCTGAGCTTTTTCACTTGCAGTGAATGTCTGTGTCTTCCTCCCAGCACCCATGCTGTTATTCAAGAAAAAATACAAGTTCATTAGGCTTTCACATATTTGAAGTATCACCGATGCCAAGAAGAAAAACTAAAATAAAGTGAGCATTTGTCCACATAAAAAGAATTTTGCACACAAAAATATCTACAAATATAAAGAATATGCATGTATAAGTAGAATAACACAATTTAACATATTGTTTATGGGTTCAAGTTTAACTCCAATACCCATAAAATGAAGACAGATACAAAAACTAAGAATATTTACACAAAAAATCAATAAAATGGAATATCTCCAAGCACTTTTTTTTTCCCTTTTCAAAAGGGAGATAATTTGAAATGGAAGAAGCAATATTTCCTAAAATATTATCAAATAAATTAAATAAACTCTCAATTTTACAATAAAAATAAAAATAAAGTACAGATAGGGTAAAAACACTAAAACCTAACTAAATGGCAAGGGAGAGGAAAAAGGGGAAAATGTAAACACTTGAAAACAATCAAAATCCTTTCAACCACGAAAGACCGCTTTAGCTATGTTATAGAAATAAAACTTCATCAAAATCAAACTAGTAAAGCTTAATTCTAGTTGTTTCCATTACAAGAAAAGTTGTTAATAAGCAAAACCAAATAACAGAAACAAAAGTAACATTTGATAGAATTGAACATAAAACAACAATACAACATGAATTCTAACATAATTATTATTACACAAATATAAAAAAGAAAATCATGCGTTTCATTTTAAAAAATATTTAGTTTATTTCATTATTTTTAATGAGCAAGAAGGCAAAGAACCAACCAAAATCATCAAATTGAAAAAGCAAGAGTGTCTGTTTATTGATACCAAAAAAAAAAAAGTCGTGATCATTCCTGTTAAAACAGAGTTGATTCTTAAAATAAAATTTTCCAACATTTTGAGATTTTTTTTATTTATTTTTATTGGGAAAAGTTCACCATTTCTTATAACAAAAAACTTAAAAGGAAAAAGGAAATGGAGATTTTTTTTTTTTTTTGGGGGGACTAGCTTCTCCAAATGATATCAATAAAAAGTAGTTCCTTTAAAGAACAAAAAAAAAAAAGCTTTGATCTGAGACCCTTCCCTCCAGGATAATAACGATAGAAACAAATAAGCACATTTTAAAAAATCAAAATGAAAAAAGAAAAATGAAAGTTTGAAAAAATCGCATGATCAGCGAGAGTGAGACCTGGACTGGAAGAGAAGAAAAATGAAATAGTGGGGATAGTTTCTCCGTAAAGTTAGGGCTTGAAAAGGAGTGGGAACATACAAGAAAACTATTTTAGGGTTTATGGGATTGATTGTTTTTGAGAAAAGGAGTTACAGAGGTGATGGGAAGTTCAGAAGACGGAGAAGGAAAACTGACACAAATTATGAAGCGCGAAATGACATTTTATTTTTCATAACCCGTACAAGATAGTTTCACGCTTAAATTACTTATATATCTTTCTCTTTTGGCTTAATTTTAAATAATAATAAAATAATATATATAGCATATTTAAGGCTTTTTTTTTTTTTTCAACAATGACCTATAAAACTTTATTATTTACGAAAATAACCTAGGTTCAAATGCTGTTGGCACCCCGATAACTGGTACCAAAGTTCATCGTCTTGTAACCATTACTTTGTGATTGAGTAGGGGATAAAAAATTTAATATTTTTAGTGTCAGTATTGTCATGACCGGCACTCGTATGTATTTTTTTGAGTACTTTTTAAAAAACACGAGTATTTTCTTACTCAAAAATTATTATTTTAATAGATGTCGGCTTGTAGGTGGTTGGCATAAGAAAAAAAAAATTAAAATTTGTTGTCAGTGTTTTTTGGTGTCAGCGTTTATATTGTCGACACCGATTCATATTTAAAAGAAAAAAAAGATTTGTTAGTATTGTTGCTTCTCGTTGCCGGCACCAGTATAATTTTTGGAAAAAAAAATATTGTCGGCGTACTATGATTCTGGAACTAGTGATCATTTAAAAAAAAGAGTCAAAAACACTCGAGTAAAAAGATTTGGGAACAAGAGAGAAAATGAAAAAAATATAAATTGAAAAAATGAAAAAAATTAGCAGTAAAATAAAATATGATTTCTTTCGAATTGTGAATTTTATTACTGTGTTGTTTTAAATTGAGATATAGATACAACTCCATATTTATCAAAATAAAATTATTTATTTATTTAATTTTCCAATCAGATAACCATATTTTACAGCTTTTATCAACAGTCAAAGGCTATAACATGTTACCCAAAGAATTTAAAACAAAAATGAAATTGTTGTCTTGGCTAAAATTGATAACAACTCAAGTTTAGATTCAGAATGAATTTATGTATATATTTTAAGGAATGTGATATAAAATTGATATATTAACTTCATGTAGCAAATTATCTATGCAAAAACCATGGCATATAGGTAGATTTATGTAAAAGTAGAATTTTTTAAAGACAAATGTTCCCTGAATGATTGATATTATATTAAGAAGTATTTTATGCCATGCAATTTTTTTCTACTAAAAACAAAATTTAGGGTTTCCAACTTAAAATTCTAAAAAAAAAAATTATTGTGAACTTTAGTTTCATTATTTTTTTGGTAATGTCTTTGCTTTAAATTTATGATACAAAATCTAGTAATTAGAGATTAATATTCGTTTTGTTACTTAAATTTGCTTTAATTTTGAACTATGTTGGGAATTAGAGAGAGATTGAAAATGGATATGAAAAAGAGCAGCAAAGCATCAAAGAAGGGCAAGGTCTAGTTGAAGCAATTCAATGCAATCGAACTGATCTAATGATCCGACGCAGTGCCAACACTCAAATCCGACTCGGCCTGATGTTCAGTATCCTCAAGGCAAGACAACAAGCCGATTTCGGCACTGCTGCTCAATTAACTGGAGTACTCCGGTAATGTTTTTGTTTTGTTTTTGTTTTTTTTTTTCCAATGGATATTCAATTCTTTTTCTAGTGAAATTGTGGGCAGAGATAATTACTACAAAAGTGAAGAATCTACTAAAAATAACTGTGTCCATACTGATGTGCAGGGCAAACATGTGGTTACTTAATGTACTAAATGTAGCAAGTCATGTTTGTTATATATTTCTTTCATGTTGATTAGATTTCAAGCTTTTGTTTCTTGTATCATTTTTAAGCTATGGAGTTGAATAAAAATATTAGAAAACGAGTATTGTAAATGTGAAATTCCCTGTGCTTGGATGGTTGTTCCAGTTATAGTCAACACAAATTCTGGCATTGTATTAAGTGTAAAAGATCAAAGTGTGAGTTTTATTTATTCGTCTGTTTTTTGTTTGAAGGAAGAAATTTATTGGGGTTTTTTACCCAAATAATTTAAAAATAATGATTAATTACGAAAAAGGTATAGAAAACAGATTAATTTGACATTTGCTACAGTATTCTGACGGTGCTGTCTGATAAATTGTCTACACCAAACTGAAATGAGATAACTTAAAATATTGAAGGACCTGATATGAAATTTACCGTTTTGGTTGGCAGCTGAAATAAAAGCTTGCGGCGGCACCAAACTTTAAAGGGTAAATTTCCTCGTAACCCCCTTATTTATTATTTTCTTTTATTCCCTTCATAAATAATTCACAGTTCCATACACCATGCAATTCAACCTAATTCATGATTTTGTGCCTGGCACTACATGTTTTGGCATGTTGCAACCACTGTTTATGCCTTTGAAAAGCTGATTTGCTTGAGAGTGCCCGGAAAAAGAGGCAAAAATTTCATTACGAAAGAACCAGGGTTTTCCAAATAATTTAACTTAGCAAAAAGTTGTTCTAGAACTAGCTGAAAGGAAAATTGAGAATGTAAGGCCCTCTTTTTTCCTCACTGTTTTGTTCTTTTTATAATCTGAGGGTAAAAGAGTAAAAAATAATAATAAATAAGGGGGTTTATGAAGCAATTTACCCATTTAAAGTTTACTGCCGTACAAAAACCTTGAAATCCAACTGAAACGGGAAATTTACGTATCAGGTCCCTCAATATTTTAGATCATCACATTTCAGTCCAGTGCCGCCAATTTGTTAAACGGCACCGTCAAAACATTATAACAAATGCCTATTTTCGTAATTAATATGTTTTCATACTTTTTTTCGTAATTAATTATTATTTTCATACAGCTCAAGGCATAAAAAATGATACAGAGTGACCGTACAACATAGCACCAAAACCACTCGTTGCCCAATACCAATATGAAGACATCAAAAGTCAAATACTAAATTTCAATTAGAAAATTAAATAAACAAACATAACATTTTATTTAATGATGATGATAAATATACAACTGTATCAATATCTCATTTTAAAAGAACACATTAATAAAACTCATCGTCTAAAAGAAATCACATTTTATTTTACTGCTAAGTCTTTTTATTTTCTCAATTTATTTCTTCTTCTCTTCTTCCTAAGTCTTTTCATTTTCTCAAGTGTTTTTGGCTTCTTTTTTTTTAAATGGTCACCAATTTCGACAACCAGAGTACACCGACAATTTTTTCAAAAATCACACCAGTGCCGGCAACAAGAATGCCGGCACCAACATTGACAAACTTTTCTTTTTAAAATACGAACCAGTATTAGCAACATGAATGCCGACACCAAAAAACACTAACAAACAAAAATTGAATTTTTTTTCCAGTGCCAGCCATCAACACGCCGACACCTATTAAAAAAATTTTTTTTGAATAGAAAAATACTCATATTTTTTTAAAAGAAGTACTCAAAAAAATACATATGCCGACACCAAAAAAAATAATTTTCCTATCCCCAACTCAATCACAAAGTAATGATTATATGATGATGGACTTTGGTGCTGGCCATCAGGGTGCCGACACCGCCTAGCATTGTTCGTTTTGAGTCATTTTCAATGTATATTTTGAAACTGAGTCATTTTCATAAATAATAAAGCTCTCTAAATCATTTTTTAAAAACCCCTCTAAGTAATAAGTAATTGTTTTATAAATAAAAGGAGTTGAAAATAATATAAAATTTAGATTTATATTAGAAAGTAATTATAATATTAAATTAAAATAAAATATAACATATCTTTGGGTTTTTTACTGAAATAATACAAAAAAAATAAAATAAAAAACAGGTTGGGACAAAGAAAAATTATAAAAATGGTATAGATGAAGTGGTGGAGGGTGGTGCATAGGCGGCACCACCTTCAAATTCTGACTACAACAGTAAAAAAAAATTTTTTTAAAATAAAAAAATAATGGGGTTGACGGGACAAGACACAGGTGGTGCCTAGAGAAGAGGCGGCACTGTTGGAGGGACTGGCGTAAGCAGCACCGGTGGTGGGGGTGGCAGAGGCGGCACCACTATGCCGGATGGGACGACTCCATACTGTCTTTGTTTGTTTTTTTTGTGTGTTTGGGGACCTTATAATAGTCCCTAACTTCTTTTTCAGCTGGTGGATGAAAGAGAAGAAAGGGAAGGAGAAGAAAAGAAGAAGAAGAAGGAGGAGGGAAAGGCGGCAAGGGAAGGAAAAAGGAAAGAAAAAAAGAGGAGAATAGAGAGAGGGAAGGAGAAAGAGAAGGAAAAAATATATAGAAAAAAATGTACTTTTTTGTTATAAATTAATTGATTAATGTTAATTTATTTTATTTTTGTTGTTATTATTATTGATTTAATTCAAATTTAATTTTTAAATTTATTTTTGTAAGGTATTATTTGGTTAAAAAGAGCTATTAAGGTATGTTTGAATTTATTTTATATTTTTATTCATTCATAATGTATTTTTTTTATTTAATGTTTATTGAAGTAAAAAAACCTACTTATGTTATATACAAAGAATGTTTTATTATTTTATGTAATTTATTTGTTATGTGTGTTTTAGGTTGATTAGATAAAATTTTTATGAAATTTATTTGGCATGTTATTATTTTGATTATTTTAATATTTTTTATGAAATTTATTTGACATGTTATTATTTATTTGACATGTAAGCTTGATTTTGAAAAAAACAAGAAGGTTACATAGTATCTTTCTTTTGGAAAATTAAATATTGACTTTCATCATCCACAAATTAAACCAATATAATTAGCAAATTTTATAGCTTAATTTTATTAATTTTTTTATAAAATGAATGTCAAATAAATTTTGGGTTATTTTAAAAAAATAAAATAAAATAAAAAATGCCTTTTCTTTCTAAAGCATTTCCATTATCACAATTATAACATTTAAAAAAAGTTCCATTTTAATATTTCAATTGAATAAATGTGGATAGTTTTCTCAAGCTAGCAATATAACACAAATGGAAATGAAACAAATAAAAAATTAGAGACTAAAGTGAAAACCACAATATTAAATATGTTCATGGTCAAGATTGAATCGAAATTTATATATGACATTGAATATTATATATACAAACTTATATTCACTTGATTTTAGATACGAACTTCAAAATCGTTCTAAACTAATTCATATATTTAAAATAGATAAATATATAAGCTAAGTCCCATATTTTTTTAATTTTTAAAACATGTTATTTTTATTGAATTTTTATTATTTTTATTATAATATTATATATTAATTTTTTGTATAATGTGAAATTTATTGTAATAGTATGTTAAGACATTTTGTTGTTTTAAAAGAATATAAACATTTGCAATTAATTGATACTATAAATAGAGTGCTACTGAACTGAATGTGAAAATTATTTATTTATTTATTTTTTGTTCTCTAGAAATTGCAGGTATGGCAATGGCTCCATTGATTAAAAAGGGTGGTCACATATCAGACACAGTTAATAATATTGTAATATATTGTTATTTGTTAATCAAGGGTTCCCTTAAAAAAAGATCTACGTAATTTACGGAAATAAATTATGTTATTATAACTATTTTTTGTAATTTATCACTGTCAGAGCCCGTACCGCGCATTAAGGGGTCGGGTGAATGGTTTAGGATATTCTCTGAATGCACGACTAATGCCATACTTGGAGTTAGCTGGATTCGGGTCAGTAGCATTGATCCGGACGTTTGAATTGCAGTACGATTTAATATCCGTATTGGTCGAGCGTTGGCGCCCGGAGACCCACACTTTCCATTTGCCGTATGGGGAGTGCATTGTCACTTTGGAGGATGTTGCATTGCAACTTGGGCTCCCAATCGACGGGAGTGCCATAACAGGCGTAACTGCGATAGCTGAGCCGGCTGCCCTTTGTCATAGCCTACTAGGAGTCTCGCCCGCCAATGATGAGTCCAATTTTACAGGTTTGAAATTTTCATGGTTGAAAGCAAATTTTGAACATTTATCAGTTAATGCCACTGAGCATGAGGTGATGTGCGTAGTCGAGCGTACATTATGCATATTATAGGGGTGTACTGATGCCCGATGCGAACAACAACAAGGTTCATTTGATGTATTTACCCCTATTAGCTGATTTGTAGAATGTTCACTCATATAGTTGGGGTTCTGCAATTCTGACTATGTTGTATCATGAGTTTTGTCGGACGACAAAGCCTAATGCAGTAGACATAGGCGGATGCCTTCTATTGCTGCAGTCATGGGCTTTTTAACAGATCCCATTCTTGGCATCGATTACGCACCAACCATACGTATTTCCACTAGTAAACAGGTGATAAAATTTAACTTGTTATTAATTGACCTTTTTATTTCTAATGATACTATTCTAACATGTAATTTGTTTTCGTAGATGGAGTTATTATCCGGGTATCGAGAGGTCGTACACTATCCCGATATATCGTCTGATGATGAACAACATGTCGGGGAAGGGGTAAGCTATTCTAATAGTCGTGACATGTAATTAATTTTTATATCTTACTCAAACCGTGTTAAATTTCAACCATGTTCTTAATCGTGCAGTTTATCTAGATGTCGTATCGGAGACCAGAAATTGCGTCTGTTATACCCTCGTCTGCCCATATTCATTCTCACCTGTGGTAAATTAACGCACCAATTATCAATTTCTAGACAGTCGAGTGGTATAACGAGGATCAAGTACTTCGGTAGTTTGGTTGCATCCAGTATATCCCGGATCCGCCAATACAGGTGGGGGATGTTCACTTGATCAACAAGAGAGGAAAACATGGAAATAATTAAGGGGTTGTGCACCAGAAATTTATTGCAGTGTGGGATAACTGGATGGCGCAGAGACCTCAGATGGATGTTTCTTCCGATTTGCAGCCATCGTTAGAGTACATAAAATGGTACTCTAGTACGGAAAAGTCATATTTACTTGGTAGGCAGTCGACTGTAGTCCCCCCCACACATGTATCGACCTTGGGCATATGAGCCAGTGGTCGATATAGAGGTCGAGCTAGAGCCAGAGTCAGAGCCAGATCACGAGCCTGAGCCCGACCCCAAGCTACAGCCCGAGTCCGAGCGATCGCATACTGATAAACCATAAATGTAACATATTTTAATTCCATGCTTGGCATATTTTTGGATGATTTATGATGAAAATTAGTGAATTTGATGTCCTTAATCCCTTAAATTCATATTTCTATACTTAGGAGAGCATTTGGGAGAAAAGAAGCGAAAAATGGGCCAAAACTGGAGTTTTCAGGATCCACACGGGAAGGACACACGCCCGTGTGCCAACACATGTCAATCGTGAGCCATGCCAATTTTCACACGGCCTGGACATTCTCACACGGGCTAAGCACACGCCCCGTGTCCCTGTCGTACCTTGCTTTGTTTTCACGCGAAAAAAAGCCAATTTTTAGGGTTTCTGAGCCTCCTAAAGTCTATAAATACACACCAGAGGAAGATCTAAAGGAGCACGCAGAGTAGATCAAAGAAATTACTCGAAGGAAGCCGTCGGAAGCATCTCGGAAGCGGATTCACTCTAAAATTGAATATCTCCATCAAGTTCTTTAGACGTTTTTGGGTTATTTATGTCTTGTTGTTTTCTTAATTCTAAGATGTTTTCCTCATACGTTATGAACTAAACTCCCTAAATACCTAGGGAGGATGAAACCTAGATGAATCTTATTATTTAATAAATCTGAATTACATGATAAATACCTGTTCTTGTTCTTAATTATGTGTTCTTAATCCTTACTTTAATATTTTCAGGATATTAATTTAAGTTTAATGTGCTTATTCAGTGGAGCAAAAAGTCCCTGTTTAAGAGAAGATCTAGCATAATTAAGCGGAGTTGATTGCAACCCTAGAAATAGGATGACATAAATGTGCTGGATTAGATTCAAATCTAATAAGGGAATCCATAGATCTAGTTAATGCGACGATAGGGGTTTTAATTAGAAAGAGATTTCAATTAATTAACCTAGAGTCAGTTGTTTTTAGTCTCAAAAGAGATATTAACATAATTTAGGGATTTCTACGGATTAAGGTAAGTGAATAAATCATTTAATTTAGATTCAGAATAATAAGTGAAGTCTAGGTGGATTCTTCCTTGGGTATTGTCTTTATTCATTAGTTTATTCGATTACTTTCTTCACTCTCTGTCTCGTTCATAGTAAATTAGTTAGTTAAAATTTAGATTAAAATAAATCCCCTTAATTATTAGGCTAAATAATAGAAAGATAGTTATTACTAGTACTTTTAGTCCTTGTGGATATGATATTCTGGACTCACCATAGCTATACTACTGTTCGATAGGTGCGCTTGCCTTTGTCAAAATATTAGTTAGTTTTCGAGCCCATCAAGTTTTTGGCGCCGTTGCCGGGGACTAGAATATTAGGAACACTTAATTTTTATTACTTTAGCCATTTTTATTTTTATTGTAATTTATTTTTGTTTTTAGTTTAATTTACTAACTTTTATTTTATTTGCTTCTGGCAGGTATTTTTAGTTTATGACTAGAAGGAACCCATCAGGACCATTGCTTTTTGACAGTGAGATTGAAAGTACAGCTCGTAGAAACCATAGAGAAATAAGGCGAAGTCTACAGTATATAGAGGAAGAGCAAGAGGACGATATCCATATTACCGAGGAGATGGCTGATAATAATCTGCTACCTCCTATGGTTACCGCAAATCCGGTGAATCAAAATCTTGCTTCTCGTACTATGTACAATTATGCTAAGCCCAATGTAACTGGGGTTGAATCGAGTATTGTTAGACCTGCTATTGCTGCAAATAATTTTGAACTGAAACCTAACACTATTCAAATGATTCAATAGTTTGTTCAGTTTGATGGTTTGCAGGATGAGGACCCAAATACTCATTTAGCCAACTTTCTAGAGTTCTGTGACACTTTTAAGATTAATGGCGTTTCTAATGATGCCATTCGCCTTCGGCTGTTTCCTTTTTCCTTGAGAAATAAAGCTAAACAATGGTTGAACCCGTTACCACGAGGTTCTATCACTACTTGGGAACAGATGACCGAGAAATTTTTGTTAAAATACTTTCCGCCGGCTAAAACAGTAAAGTTGAGGAATGATATCTCTTCTTTTGTGCAGATGGATTTAGAAACTCTTTACGATGCATGGGAGAGGTATAATGACTTATTGAGAAGGTGCCCTCACCATGGGTTACCTCTATGGCTACAGGTTCAAACCTTCTACAACAGTTTGAACCCCTCAACTAGGCAACTAATCGATACAACCACCAATGGAACTCTAAATAACAAAACACCTGAAGTGGCTTATGAGTTTATAGAGGAGATGTCACTAAATAACTATCAGTGGCAGGTCATGAGAACAAAGCTGACAAAAGCCGCCGATGTTTTCAACCTCGACGCGGTCACCATGTTATCAAACTAGGTAGAGCTCTTAAATAAAAAGATTGATGGTTTATGTGTTTCTACACAGGTACATCCGGTGATCCAATGCCACACAAATGGAGGAGGGATGAACACCACAGAATATCCATCTTACAACCCGAGCACAAAGAATGAGTAAGTCTACTATATGGGTAACAATTTTAGACCTCAGAATAATCCCTATAGTAACACTTGCAATGAAAGTTGGAGGAACCATCCCAACTTCTCATGGGGTGGTCAAGGAAATCAACTACCACAACCTCTTCCAAGCTTTCAATAACAACTCTACCAATAGGAGAAGAAGCCGAACCTTGAGAAGATGCTAAAAAAATTCATCTCGGTGTTAGAAACCCATTTTCAAAACACCGAAACAACACTTAAAAATCAGGAAGCATCGATTTAAGGGCTCGAGAACCAAATAGGTCAGCTTGCTAAGTTGATCTCAGAACGACCACAACGTAGTTTGCCGAGTAACACCGAACCTAACCCATTTTCTCCATGCTATCACTGTGCATGACGAAGAAGGGATAGTAGAACCTAAACCAGAACTAAGGCAAGACCCTGTGGTAAGCAATGGTGAGGTTGATATAAGCCAAAATAAGCAAGATTCGATTGGTAAGGAATATATACCTCGTGTGCCATATCCTAACGCTGTAACATCCTGAAATTCAAAATTTTATGTGTGGAATTATTTCTTGCGTTAGACTAGTTAAAAATATTAATTGTATATGTTTAGGGGTCCTAAGAAGGCTTGGGGTTGAATTGGGCCTTAGCAAAATTTTTATGTTTAAGCATTTTAAGGAGAGAAGGTAAATGGCATCAAGGCTTAAGGAAATAAGTGTATATTTTGCTAGCATAAGTGAGCATATGGCAAAGAGGTTATGGCATCAAGTGGAGAGCATGGAGGGAAGGGGTTCAAATCCCATCTTTTGCAAATTTTGGATTTATTTTTGTACTCCTATCCCAAGTGTCGGCCATGGTGGTATTTAAGGCAAGGAAGACTTTTTAATTATGGAAAGATGGCTAAGGAAATATGGTAAGGGGAAGTGTAAGGAAATGAGTAAAAGAAAGGAGCAAGAAGGGGGATATATTGGCCGGTTTTGAGGGAAGGGGTTCAAATCCCATCTTTTGCAAATTTTGGATTTATTTTTGTACTCCTATCCCAAGTGTCGGCCATGGTGGTATTTAAGGCAAGGAAGACTTTTTAATTATGGAAAGATGGCTAAGGAAATATGATAAGGGGAAGTGTAAGGAAATGAGTAAAAGAAAAGGAGCAAGAAGGGGGATATGTTGGCCGGTTTTGGGGAGAATGTTTTGGAAAGTGTTTTTGGTCAATTTTTGATCCTATTGGTAAAGTATACACGATTTTGGGAAGGAGAAAACTTTGTAGCCGAATTTCCTTTAGGCATTTTGCAATTTTGTGTGAAATGCTTGTTCCTTTCTAGCATATTTGGTTGCTCTCTTCCAATTTCTTCTTTTCTCTTGCCGAAACTCTAAAGCCACTATTGTACACCATTTTCCCTTGTTTTGGCCGAAACTCCTAGGCCATTTGTTTATCTTTTTCCTTTGTTTTACCATAATTTTCAAACCAATCTTACTCATTTTCTTTTGAATGGCCGAATCACTCTAGCACAATTGTCCATCTTTCTCTCTTGTTTAACCGAAACTATTAAGCTCCCTTTCTCCATCTTTTCATTTCTTTTCACAAAATTCTTCAACCTTTCTTCCTTCTTCTTTAATCCATATTTTCGTAGCCGAATCTTGATCATCTTCTCTTCTCTATTTTGCAAGTTGGACATTTCTTTCTTGATTAAATCGGGTAAGTGACGTTATTCTAATCTTTTCATTCTCTATTCTCTCTAGCCGAATGAGTATTCCCCATCATTCGGTTGTTTCATCTTGTTCCTAAACTGAAATAGTGTTTTCACACACTCCCTCATATTTTGATAATCTTCTATTTGTAGTATTCTAGTGGATTGGCCGAACACCACATCTTAGCTGAATCATTTCTAGTCTTGCGCCCAAACGATAGAAGTGGATCTATTATTGTCAAGATAAGGGATTTCTTCAAGGTTCAATATCTCAATACTTGGTTATTCCGCTAAAATGGATTGATGATTATGTATTCACGTTTGTCCTAGGGACTATATCAATCGTTGATATTCGCTTGTTGATTCTACAGAAATAGTGGTAAGCCGAACCCTTTTCCTTAGACAATCGATATATATATCATTGTAATATCGTTTTGATTAAGACGTTTTCCAATGGAGGCAAGTGAAACCGTGTTGAAAAGAAAAGCGATTGGCGAACACAAAAGGAGTGGATTTGCTATTCCTACTCCTAAGTTCAAGCGTAGAGCGATATCGGTGGTTTGAGATTTTTCATCGGGTCGTGGACCATCATCCGGTGAGAATAGGCAAATCGTGGTCGTTCACGACATAGAGGGTAAGCGTTTCAATAGATCGCTTGGTTTAAATTTAGATTAATAAAAATCTCGTTCATTAGATTAATCGAGTATTATGTTGTCATAGGTGCCAACGATCAAGAGAGTTTAATACTTACCGTAATCAGGTGTGTAATCTCACACCGTAATCCCGTAGATTCATGATTCGGTAACGTGTTTCATAGTAGATTATTATTATACGACTAAAAATTGTAAAATTGGCATAAAACGAGAAATTTGCTTAAAGTACATTATTTGTTAATGATTTGCCGAAATCGTTATTAAAATTGTTAAAATTACGAAAATGCCCTTATGGCCAGAATTACCAAAATACCCCTATGGGTTGATTTGATAGATTGCCTTAGTGGGCCGAATTACAAAGTGCTATAATGGGCCGATTTATCGTAACAAATCTCTGGATTAATGATTGTTGTTTATATTTGTAATTATTATGCTTTATTATATATGTTGCATTTACATATTTTCGCATGGGATGGGAAAAAATGTTGAAGAGAAGTGTAGCCCGGTGGCATTGCCACAAAAATGTTTGTTATTATGTTTCACTATGATTCCGGTGGCTTGGCCACAATCAAAATATATTATAAATGGTAACTTGCCTGCGATTGGTGTGTTTGGCAGGGTGGGTTGACTTGATCCCCACAGGTGTGATGGGATGGTACGGGTGGTGTGTAGCGGATGGATTACTAGGATGGGTTGGGTTGCATACATTTATTCCATTTATACATTGTTATGAAAATGGGTTTAGGCCCAAGATATTGCTATACGGGTTCAAGCCTAGTGGACAACGGTAAGGGGATTATGCACTGAGTTCTAGTAACTCACCCCTTTTCCTTAACCCTTGTAGGTAATGCTCAGTAACGTGGATTTGGGCCATGGATGACTCGGTGGAGGCCATACTTCAGAAATGGTGTTTTATTTTGAACTTTAGATTTTTTTTATTTCCTTTCACTTAATTACTTTTACGATTTTGGGTTTTTATGTTGTAATAAAGCCTCTAGAATATTTTATTTTTGCTTTATGTTTGACGTACTTATTATTTTTCTTAAATTGCTTTAAATGGAATTTTTTTCTAAAAACTTAAATAAAGATTTTCCAAAATAGGTTAACAAATGGATTTCATAACAAACTTTTACAAATATTTTAACTCGAAATTTTTTTCTCAAATTATCAACAATATTTTCAAAAGTCATAGTTTATAAGATCTCTAGTTCAAATTATCAATTTATCAATCAAACCTTCTAGGTTAGTAGTACTTTATCAAATATTTCAAATCAAACTTCTTTTCTTAATTATAATGAAATAATACCTATTTTAGTTCGAATAAAAAGGATTTAACATGTTTTTCTCATGTGACATGTCAGATCCGGTCATAACGCATGGGTCGGGTTTGGGGTGTTACAAACGCGACGAAAAAAGGCCATACCAATGAGCAATTTGGTAAATTTCTTAAACTCTTAAAAAAGTTACATATTAACTTACCGTTTGTTGAATTTCTTTCGTAGATGCCCAACTTAGTTAAATTTTTAAAGGGGCTTTTAGCAAACAAACGGAAGTTAGATGATGCGTCGAATGTGGAGCTAAACGCAATCTGCTCAGCCATTTTACAGACTAAACTACCCAACAAATTAAAGGATCCAGGGAGTTTTACTATTTCTTATTTAATTGGTAGTTTAGATGCTAACAATGCCTTGGTTGATTTAGGGGCGAGTATCAATGCCATGCCTTATGAAATGTTTAAGCAACTAGGTCTTGGGAAACCTAAACAAACTAGGATGAGCATTCAACTAGCAGATAAAACTATTAGATTTCCTAGGGGAATTGTTGAGGATGTGCTTGTAAAAATTGATAAATTTATATTCCCAGTTGACTTTGTTGTTCTAGACATGGATGAGGACAATGACGCACCTTTGATTTTAGGATGACCCTTTTTAGCAACTGCTAGAACTATAATTGATGTTGGCATAAGTGAATTGTTACTTCGTGTAGGTGATGACACGGTTAAACTCCACGCTCGTGATTCTGTTAGAATATCTAGTGATCGAGATGATATTACAAGTTCTATTGATGTGAGTAACGTTATGGCTCAAACTTCTTTACAGGAAATCCCTAGGAAGAAAGTGATGGAGCCACATTCTATCCTATGTGACAAATACAGAACAATTCATGAGGAGCGAAGGCTTCATATCGATGAACTAGATGAATAGAGGACACTTGGCAAGGAGAACCTAAGAATACAAGAAGCAAAACTGAAGCAACTCCATGACGAGCTAAAAGGTGGAACGAACCACTTCAAGGTTGGGGACCAAGTACTGTTAGAAAAAACTGACCCTTGATTAATCGCTGCAGAGCTTAATGCAAATAGAGCGACTCCTTTTGCGGTACTCAATGTCTTTCCATAAGGGACAGTTGAGGTAACTCATTTTAATTTCGGCACTTTTAAAGTAAATACTGCTCGACTCAAACCGTATGTTGATAGTAGAATTGATAGCGAGAAAAAGGAGTTTCGACTCCGTGAACCATAGTAACTGAGTGAAAATGAGGTAAGTCAAGCTTAGACTCTAAATAAGCGCTTCTCGAGAGGCAATCCGAGTATTAACATGCCTAATTTACTAATTCTAATTTATGATATTTTTAAAATTTTAAAAAAATTAATTAATTAAAAAAAATTAAACCCATACGGCTTGGACACACGGGCGTGTCCCTGGCCGTATGGATCTTGAGACTTAGTTTTAAAATTTTAAACAAATTGACAGAGGGCTACACGGCTTGGCGACATGGCCGCGTTACCCACACGGCCTAGACACACGGGCGTATCCTTGGCCGTATGGATCCTAGAGCTTTAAAATCCCAAAAATCGATAGAGACACTATATTTCACACGGGCATGCGACGCGGCTATATGGACCACACGATTTAGACACACGGGCGTGTCTTAGGCCGTGTGAAAACTGGAGCTTAATTTTTCAAATTTCAAAATTTAAAACAACTCAGGGGGCTCCACGGCAATACACACTGCCATGTGTGAGATCACACAGGCGTGTGGAATTCCACACGGGTGTGGGAAAAGCGAAGGATGATATACATGGACGTGCAACACGGCCGTGTATGAGACATGGCCTAGCCACACGGGCATGTCCGAGACCGTGTGAAAACTGGGCTATTTTTTTCCCTCGATGAACACGGGTTGAAAACAAGCCACACGGGCGTGTGACACGGCCGTGTGGCCCAACAGGGACCCTCACACAACCGTGTCACCCCATAAAAACCCTATCCCCTTTTCTCATTTCTTATTTTGTCTTCTTGTTTTATCTTATTTCTATTTCTATTTTATTTTTATTTTATGTTTCTTATTATCTTTAAAAGACTTGTCTAATATATTTTGAACTCTATTTTAATTTTTATGATTGTTCCTAATCGAGTAATCCTTCAATCTTCTTTCACAGTTGTGTTTATTTTCTTAATAGTTGCTCAGAATCATGCACTTCACTTAGCTATCTCTACAATTTCGCTAGTCACTAATTTGAGGACTTCATCCAAATTTAGGGCAGTTTCACTTCTCTCCCTTTTTTATGATATTCTACTTATACTGTCATTATATATATTCATACATTGAGGACAATGTATATCTTAAGTGTGGGGAGGTTATTTATATGATTATTAGAAAATCCCTAAATTATATCTTGTTCTTAAGTAATTTTCTCATATTACTATTAGAATGAATTTTTATTGATTTGTGATTGATATGTTTTGGATTAAATCATAGATAATTGTGCATTGATTGTTTAAACTTTAAGACATTAGAGAATCAAGCATGATAAGTCTATTTTCAGAATAAAAAAATTGCTAGGTTGTTTCCCTAAATTTAAATATTACTTTGAAGTTTGAAATTTGCAAGATTAACATCAAAAACCATAATTTTTGTGAGATTTTGAGCCTTTAAGAGCATACACTTTTCTTGATCACTTTATTATTGGTTATGAGTGTGTCAATATTGATTTGTTATTCTAGAACTTGCTTCGATTATGCATGTCGAGACCACATTTTTGATTTGATATACTGAGATAATAAAGGCACTTAGGTTTTAACCCACTTATCCCATTAAAAGCCTACCGTCATAATTAACCCTTAGTGAACCCCTTTGAGCCTAATAAACCATTTCTTGATCTACCCTTAATATTAACCCATAACTCATTCTTTTTGATTCATTGAGAATTTTTCCTATTGTATTGACTCCCTTTTTGTCGAGATTTGATTTGGTCAGTTGCCTAACTATGTTCTTTTGTTTCAGTTGTTAAATTATCTCTTTTTATCCACAACTCAAAAAAAAAGTGAAAAAATATACATATTTATTTTAATTATTACTAGTTCTATGTTATTTGAGTTTAAAAGGTTAATTTCACATTTTAAGAAGAAGCTCGTGCTATTATTGATAAGTTTCCAATTGATGTAATTATTCAGTATTAGTTTATTTTTCTAGTTAGGTAAATTGTCAATTCGATCTCGATTCTAACCCTCTATTTCAGCCTTTATCCACACATTTAACCCAAACCCTATTACAACCTTTTAAAGATTTTTTCATTTGTGTATCATCTCATTTTATAATGGTGGAGATTTGATTTTCATGCAAGCCTATGGTAATGACTTTCCATGTTTGAATTTTGAGTGCTTATTTTTTGAACCTTAAACACTTTGAGTGATTTGAGTGAATCTTTAGTGAGGATGTCGAATCTTGTCAGTTTTGAATTAAAGGTAATTATTTAGATAAGGGGACATACCTATGTTTTTATGCTTTAAAAATATGTGACTTGGATTGTTTAAATCTTTAATGCTCTTTTAGTTAAATTATCAACGTGTGATTATTTATGAATTATGATAAAACATTATTGATGAGAATTATGAATTGAGAAAGCTTAGTTTTAATTGTGAGTTGAGGATTTTGCTTGAGGACAAGCAAATGCTTAAGTGTGGGGATATTTGATAAACCATAAATGTAACATATTTTAATTCCATTCTTGGCATATTTTTGGATGATTTATGATGAAAATTAGTGAATTTGATACTCCTAATCCCTTAAATTCATGTTTCTATACTTAGGAGAGCATTTGGGAGCAAAAGGAGCGAAAAATAGGCCAAAATCGGAGTTTTCAGGATCCACACGGGAAGGGCACATGCCCGTGTGAACCACACAGGCTGGAAACACACCCGTGTGCCAGCACGTGTCAATCGCGAGCCATGCCAATTTTCACACGGCCTGGACACTCTCACACGGGCTGGGCACACGCCCTTGTCCCTGTCGCACCCTACTTTGTTTTCACGTGAAATAGCCAATTTTTAGGGTTTTTGAGCCTCCTAAAGTCTATAAATACAAACCAGAGGAAGATCTAAAGGAGTACGTAGAGTAGATCAAAGAAATTACACGAAGGAAGCCGTCGGAAGCATCTCGGAAGTGGATTCACTCTAAGATTCAAGATCTCCATCAGGTTCTTTAGAAGTTTTTGGGTTTTTTATGTCTTGTTGTTTTTTTTAATTCTAAGATGTTTTCCTCATACGTTATGAACTAAACTCCCTAAATACCTAGGGAGGATGAAACCTAGATGAATCTTATTATTTAATAAATCTGAATTACATGATAAATACTTGTTCTTGTTCTTAATTATGTGTTCTTAACCCTTGCTTTAATATTTTCAGGATATTAATTCAAGTTTAATGTGCTTATTAGTGCAACAAAAGTCCCTGTTTAAGAGAAGATCTAGTATAATTAAGCGGAGTTGATTGCAACCCTAGAAATAGGATGACATAAATCTGCCGGATTAGAGTCAAATCTAATAAGGGAATCCATAGATCGAGTTAATGCGACGATAGGGGTTTTAATTAGAAAGAGATTTCAATTAATCAACCTAGAGTCAATTGTTTTTAGTCTCGAAAGAGATATTAACATAATTTAGGGATTTCTACGGATCAAGGCGAGTGACTAAATCGTTTAATTCAGAGTCAGAATAATAAGTGAAGTCTAGGTGGATTCTTCCTTGGGTATTGTCTTTATTCATTGGTTTATTCGATTACTTTCTTCACTCTCTGTCGCGTTCATAGTAAATTAGTTAGTTAAAATTTAGATTAAAACAAATCCCCTTAATTATTAGGCTAATAATAGAAAGATAGTTATTCTAGTACTTTTAGTTCTTGTGGATACGATATTCCGGACTCACCATAGCTATACTATTGTTTGATAGGTGCGCTTGCCTTTGTTGAAATATTAGTTAGTTTTCGAGCCCATCACATACACATTCGGATGATAGTTCTTATCATCCGGATTTGCCGGTCAATGACTGTAACGACCCAAAATCCGTGGGCACCGGAAAAGTGTGTTATCGGGCCTCCGTCTTAGTAAATTAAATCCTTAAATAATTATTAGGAATAATTATGAGTCTAGTTATATGTCTAATTAGGTTTTAATTAGGTGAAACTAGTTTAATTTAGAGTAATTAGTAAAAAAGACTAAATTGAATTAAGGATAAAAGTTGAATTATAGAACAATAGGAAGTAAAAAGGGCTAAAATAGCAATTAAGCCAATTTGCTATGGATGAGGCGGCAAACTTAGATTAAAAACTAAGATTTTCTTTTGGTTTTAAATTAAATTATAAATTATATTATTAATTATGTCATTATATTAGGAAATAAATTAAATAAAAGCCAAATGTAGAATAATAAAAATATACATGTGTAAATATATGAAAGTACATTTGTAATATATTAGTATATTTTCTTAAATAGTTAGTAAAAGAAAAAGAAAATTAAATAAATAATAAATAATTGTTAATTGTTAATTAAATAATTATCTTTAAGATTTTTATTTGATAGACAAATTAGATAATTGACAAGTGTAAGGTGTTGATTAAATACAAATGTAATAATATATGTATATACATTTGTATGATAATTATTTATTCACTTAAATATTAAATTAAAGATATTTATAAATTAAATATTGATATTATAAGATTTTTATTTGTTAAATAAATAAAAGAAAGACAAATGGATGGTAATGATGGTGTACAAATGTACAAAGATACATGTATACAAATGTATTAATTATATTGTTATTAAATAGATATTTATTAGATATTTATTAATTATTAATTATTATATTATGAAATAGATTAGATCAAGACAAATGTAATATATACATTTTTTATTAAATAGAAAGTAAAATAAAGTAAATAGAATAGTAAAAAAAGAAAAGAAACAAAACAAAGAAACAGAAAAAGAAACAGAGAGCATTTCGAAACAGGGGAAAGAAAAGAAAGAAAGAAAATAAAAGGAGAAACTAGGGATTTGAAGCTTTAAGCTTTAAAAGGTAAGTCAATCAAGTTCTTTTTTCATAAATTTGATGTTTTAGAAGTCTTAAAACAAGGTTTTGATGAAATTAACTTGATAGTTTGAAAGTTTATAAGCTTTTAAACATAGTTCATGTTGAAGAAAAAGATGAATTAGGGATTGAATTAAATAGATTTTAAGTTAGAATTAGTAAAATGATTAAATTGTAAAGTAAGTTATAAGTTTTGTATTAGAGGGATTAAATTAAAAGAAATTTCAAATTAGGGCTATATTATGGATACTTGATAGTTAGGATGAATATGGAAGAAAAATGAATAAAATTGAAGTATGAAATAAGTGAAACAAATAAAAGAGTCAATTAGGATTAAATTGGAATTAGGCATAAATTGAGTAGAAATTCAATTAATTATTTAAATTAATGCTGTAATTAATAATGTAAATTATTATTATTTTCGTAGCTAATAAGGAAAACGAGGCATTGGCATCCAAAGGAAAAGAAAAGATCGTTGAGGGGTAAACTCGTATTCAGGGTTTGTATTACTATAATTCAAACTATTATTTAGTTAATGTTATATTTAAATTCTCATGTATGGTAAATAAATTATAATGTAAGTATTACTATTGACATGAATGAAATTAAGATGAAGTATGAATATGTTTGAGTATTTAAATTGTTTATTGATTAGAAAGTGGAAAATGTATTAAATTGTGATTAAATTGAAAAGTGTATTTTTAATTGAATTGAGAAATGATTTGAATACCCTATTAACTTATTGGACTAGATTTGATACAAATGGCATGCCATTGGATTTGTGATGTGATGAGGAGATTTGTAGCTCGACCGAGAAGATGATTCTGTTATATATGCTTCGGTTTATCCGAAGAGGCATTTAATGTTGGAACGCCGATACCCCATGGCGCAGCAGAATAAAATTAGATCTGGCGATCCAAACCATGGATCCATGTGTGAGGAACGAATCGGGGTGAAATAAAGGTTTCGAAATTACCAAAACTTCAATCTGAGTAGACAGCGACGCCTTGGCAACAAGAATTTTGATCTACTGTCGAATCAAGCCACAACCTTTTCCGATGTCGGCCTCTACGTGAGCCACCCGGTTTGACTATGAACGGAAGAAATCTCCAAAACTATTTTGGAGGTTTATTTGCTTGACGGCTGCTAGACCTAACAAGCAATCTCTTAGGGTTTTCCTTAAGCTTTGCCTCTTTTAAATACCTTTTATATTGGGTATCCTTTTAATTGGGCCTTTTATAATGGGTATCTTTTTCATTGGGCCCATTATTAGGTATCCTTTTAATACCCTTTTATAATTGGTATCTCTTGAATGTATCATAAGATTAAATAAATACAATAAAGTTTTTAACAGAAAATTATAATTACATTAATTATATCAGAAAATTATAATTACATTAATTATAATAAGGATTTGAGTAAACTATATTTATTTAAATTTATATATGAATCAAATTCATATATTAATAGAATTATGTTGTCATTATGTGTACAACATCCTTGTACATATAATATGTTCAATATTTGATTGCCCAATTAAATTAATTCTTTAATTAATTTAATTCATGTGACAACTAAAAACAATACCAATTATATTTTATTAGTTCATTTAAACCATAGGGTGTGACCTGTAGGTTCTTGCAACGTTAGCGATAATAATAGAACGATTCTAATGTCACAAACAATGAGGGCATCTAGCAATGCATCATTGCTACCTAAGTTACAAGAAGTCATGATTCCACATAACTTTTTTTTTTTGTGATTAACCTTTCATACATTAATCCTTAAGTCCTTTATCTCTGGAATGGACACAAGTCATGGAATAGTCACACTTGTATAGTCCATCCCATGTTTCTTGATACCTTGAGTAGACTATGATATAAAAATTAGTATGACATCTCATGTCAACTTATTTGAGCATGGCCATGCATTTCTAGTCTCACTCAATCAAGTGGCCTAAAATATTACTCCCATTATGTAGGAGGGACTTATCCTATATTGATCAACCATATCCCTCTACATAGATTGTGGTATATCCAACATCAGTCTTTATAGAACAACCAATTACGGTGTACGTTTGACTGTATCAAAATATACAACTCACGATGTTGAGATAATAATTATCTCAAGTCTGAGGATCATATACATATTAATCACTATGAGTAATGTTGTGACAATTACATAATAATCCAATAAACATACTCATAACGGGTCAATCCAATATGTTGTTCTCTAACACACATATTCATGCATTGATTTTGACAATCCACATCAATGACAACTCTTTATCATCAATCAACTACATGTTAGTCTTAATGCATTATTGTTGTCCTAGTCAACAATAATACTCGACTAAGGATCTTTTAAGAATAATCATATTATTCTTAGGACATTATTATGAAACAGTTTATTTATACACACAGAAAGAAAAATTGAAATAATAATGACAACGCTTTATATTAATAAACATGGTAAATTAAGTATGTTATTACAACCATCTCATGATTGGTCTTTGGGCATACTCTTACATTTAATGCCTTACTGGTGTGTTTGGGAGGTTATATTATATTGGTGTGTTTGGGAGGATTTCATTATTCTGGTGTGTTTGGATGGAATCCGCGTATCTGTCAGAGTCTGAGCCTTGTTAATAGGGTAAATAATTGAATGAAATTTTGAAAATAAGATTAATTGTTTTGGCAATATTGAAAAGTATGAGAAAGAATGTATGAGTTAAATTATGAATTGAGTTAGTATGTGAAAAATGAAATATAAATTTAAGATTTATTAAGTAATATAATTATATATAATTAGTTTAAATGATTATAAAGTTTATGGTTGATGTTTTTAATTTATTAATGTTAAACAATTTTGATTTATAGTAATACCACTGAGTATGAAATACTCAGCATACGGTTGTTTCCGTGCGCAGGTCATTAGAGTTTTAGATCCAGTCCAGCATCCAAAATAAACCCTACTCCAACAAGAAAATTTGGTGATGAATTTCTTCCTTTTGTTAAGTGGCATGTACTAGGTAGTTGTATATGAATATTATATATATATTTAAGTTAAATGATTTTGGTTGTATATAAATGATTATAATGTTTTGGATGAGGAATATGATATAGTGTTATAAAATGGTAAATTTGGTATTAAATAATTGAAATGAAATAAAAGTTATTAATTATACATATATACTAACATGTTATATTTTTTAAACTAAGGTATTAAATTATTATTTTGATATAAAGTAAAAAGCGATCATTGTCTCCACGTCTTCGTCATCTACAAGTTCCATTTTGGTGAATTTGATAGGATCTATCGAAACTGGAAACTTGTAAAAAAGTTTCTGGACCCTTATCCCACAATGTCTAACAATTTTTGCGTTAATCCTTCCCTTCATATCATCCAACGAGACATTTCTATTAAATCTCATTGCTATTTGTTGCCGACATTCAAATATATATCTAATGGTTGTTGTTAAGATGATTCCATCGAAATAAACGCATACAAAAAACTGATTATCCATCTTCAATACTCAATCTATTAAAAAATTAACAAAAAAATCTCAAAACAATTTCAAACATCATAAAAATACTTACTTAAAAATTTTAATGAATGATAATAGTCCATTTCTAACAATATCAAATTTATTGCCATTTCTAGCAATATCAAATATATTAAATTTTTTTACAAGATAACATTCTCAATAATTTAAACATAAAACTTACTAACAAATCACAATAAACAAAATAACTTTAAAACAAAATATAAAATAACACTAAACAAACTATATAATACTAACAAATTTTTTTCTTATCATAATCTATTATATTTGAAAATAACGATAAAAAAATTACCTTTTCTTTTCTTTCTTTCTCCTTTTTTCTTTTCTCCCTCTCTTGTTCTGCAATTTTTTTTTAATCTGATATGAGCCGGATAGGGGGAGTTGGGTGTGGAAATATACAGGAGGGTGACGCCAATCAGATAGGCACAACTGGTGCCGCCTCTGATAGCCCCCCACTGGTGCCGCCTCTAGCATGACCTCCACCGGTGCTGCCTCTAACATGCCCTCAACCCATTTATTATTATTATTATTTTTTAAATTGTATTTGGTCAGAAATTGAGGGTGGTGCCGCCTATGCACCACCCTCCACCACTTCATCTATACCATTTCTGTAATTTATCTTTGTCCCAACCTATTTTCGTTTTTTATTTTTTATTTATATTATTATGGTAAAAAACCCCATATCTTTTCATACTCATTAATAATAATTCTTGAATAAATTTAACAACTTTTAATTTTAACATAAAATATTTTCTCTCATCAAATTTATGTATTTATTAATATTTTTAATATAATGTATTTATCTATTTCAATTTTCTTTTACTCACAAGTTAAACTATTTTTTATTTTAATTTTGTACATATTGCATATGTGTTGTTATTATCACTTCAAAGATTACACTTCATTATTTATTAATATTATTTTTAAACACATATTTGTATTCAAAATTTATGGTTTCTATATACATACGCGTGTGATGGGATTTCTCATAGATAATGTCTCTGATTGCATTGATATCACAAACTAATTCAATATTTAATTTTTAAAATATTGAATTTTATTATTGAATTTTTTTCACTAACTAAATAACTTTTTGGTGTACTATAGAAAAAACAATACAAGGATAAATAATTGAAGTGCATTTAATATATTTAATATGATGTATTTACATATTTCAAAATTTTTTTACTCACAAGCTAAATTAATTTTTATTTTTATTTTGTGAATATTACGTATGTGTTGTTATTATTATTAGTTTTAAACATTCCGTTTCATTATTTATTGTATGCTATTTTTTTGTTGAAGTTTCTACTTGAGCAAGTCCAATGACTAATTCTCATTTTGTAGACCCATTAAAGGGTAGACACTGATCATATTTATATTTAAAATTTATGATTTCTACACGTATATACATGTAATAAGATTTCTAATAATTATTAAAATTTTATATGGTAGTTTTTTTAAAATAAAAAATAAAATGAATGAACTAATCGTAGGGTTCTTGCCTTTGATGAACTAGGGTTCTTGCCTTTGTAGCAAAATATTTAAAAAATTACCCTTTAACACAAAAGAAAAGTAAAGAACAAAACAATGGAATTTTGCAATCCACGCACACAAATTGACAAATTAAATTCCAATTGAATTGTAGTAATAATCATAAATGAAGGCTTGAAACCACATGAATATCAAAAGTCTCAGAAAGGAGAAAGAAAAGCCATACAAAGCAAAACGAAAAACAGAAAGAAAATAATATTAATAATTTAAAAAAAATATATAAAAGAGTAATTATTTCACACGGAATAAATAATTTATAAAAAAATATATTATTACATTATGTTATTGTCAATTAAAATGATCTTTTTAAATGCTACTAATAAATGTTATTTATAGATATAAATTTTATTTTAAATTGATATATAACTCTAATACTAATTAAATGATAATTAAGGGTGATAATTTTAATTAAGGGTGGTGAATAACTCAATTAAGGGTAGTTGTTGGCTTATTTGGTAATTAGTAATTTAATCAATTCTAGGCTCAGTAGCTGGCATCATTGAAACTAGGAATAGGGAGTTCCAATAGTTTAACATAGGTTTAGCTTTAATTCAATTAATTTTGTCTTGAATCTTAATCTTGATTTTGCACTACTAATTCATAACTCGACTAGACTAATACTTTTTTTTTTTGGGATAATTGAATTAGTAATAGTTTTCACAAACTTAGCAATTCATTGGTACGATCCTTGGAACCTGTTTACTTGCAGATACCACACTTCATTCAGAGATTCAATTGCATTTTCTTAACCCCCGACGCACACACGTTGGGGCACAATCACATATACATATTTACATGAATGAAGTGTTGAATTATTATGAATTGTAATGAAATTTAGTTGATTACCTTATTGGCATATATATGTACACATGATATAGAAATAGAAATGTTTGTCTATTATTTTTATTAGAATATATGGCATGAGTTATTTATATTGCTTACCGATTGAGATATTCATGAAATTGGTATATGAGTAGTAAATACATAAATTGGAATGGTTGAAATTTAAGCATGCATTGATTGATTTCTTATTGCGACTATACTCATTTTATGACTTGAGTCATGAAAATCTTGTATAGTGGAAAATAAAAATTTTGAAAACCGACACGGTTTGTGATATTTATAACAATAAACCCTAAACTGAAATCATACTTGTGTTTTCGTATTGACGGATCCTTTTTGTTCCCAACTTTCAACCAAACGATCTTCTTCGCTATTCTTGTACCACAAATTGCTTCGAGTGTGGGCTGGAACAAAACGAATCATACACAGAAACTAGAAATAGTTTTCTTTTCTTTTGGGGTGAAAACAAAAATTCTCTCTTCAAAATAGAACATGACAAAATCGTTATTCTAGAAAATATATTCAATATTTAGAAAATAAAAGTCTCTCTATTTTTGAGCAGAAAAACTATATTTGAAAATTTTCTACATAGCCCTATTGGTTCTATATATTTATAGGGAAAGAAGGTAGAACCCTTGTTGAATTAGACAAGTTCATTTCAAATAGAAAAACATTCTCCTTTTAGAGTATGATTAGGGTGGGTGACACACCCCTAGTATTCCTACTAAAGTTGCCACCCCTTCATATTCTATGAGGGGATTTTGGGTCTCTCTCACATTAGGTCTAACTACAAGTACTTCCTAGACTTTTTGACCTAGTACTTTGAAATCTAATCGAACCCTATTCTGTTTTTCTATTTCCCAAAATAAACTTCAATATTTATATTAAATAATTTTCTCATCTCAATGTTACCCCTGGTAAAATGATGATGATTTTACCCTGATAAAATTTTCGAGAAAATATATTTAATATTTCGCCATTCAACTTGTTCATTATGGCCGTATGCTTTATTTTTATTTTTGGGCTTTAAAATAGCTCAAAAACATAAACTAAATCTTCCGATCATTTTTTAGAATTCCTTGTTCCTTTCTAAATGAATTCATTTCTCATTTTCATTTTCATTTCTCATTTCCATTTCCATTTTCATTTTGGAGAAAACCACATTCATTTCCAAATGATTTCATTTCTTAGTTTTCATTTAGGAAAAAAACTAAATCATTTTCAAATGTTTCCTATTTCTCCATTTTACCATTTCTATTCATTTATGTTCATCTGATTCAACATGCAATTCATTTCTGGTTTCAATGAACTGGTGGAGGGACTAATTGGACATATGCAATTAGGGCTCAAATGATTTATATTTAACTTCTAGCTTTTCACCTATTATTTATAAATTCATTTAGTCACGAAGTCATTCTACTATAGTATCGTGATTGAGCTTTCCCCAACATTATACCATTACGAAAGCAAAATTGATTAATGCCCGTCCAATGGCCTTATCATAAGTGTGTTACCCTCATAGAATATCTTTAATCTCTTTGGGATAATATCTGTTCTCCAAATATAATCCTATTTTATCTCATGGTAATTATTACATCTTCCTTCATTAAAATTCAATCACTATGAAATAGTGATCAAGTCATCAATCACAAAGACGAACGACCGTGGTAACATTTACTTCCTATCAACCATGTAATGCCAATGAGAGAATATCATTTACCCATGTCTGGGACTATGAATTCCACTATTGTGAATAGTGTTACATACTACATGTAACAACCCGTTTTGTAGCGGTGTCAGAAATAGTGGCTTTAGGGCCACCAAATTCGACGAGTAAATTCGTAAATTCATTATTTAATATTTACTAGTCAAAAATAGTGTTAAAAAGGTTTTTGATTTGATAACTTATGTTATATAATCGATTTATTAAGTTTAAGTGGCATGACCCTAAGGTAAAGTGGTTTTAGAAAATGAGGTATCGGGACCTCGTTTTTATAAACCGAGCCGTAAATATTTTTATAAATATTTACAGAGTGTCATTAAGGTGGTATTAAATTTTTGTTGAAAAATTATAACGTTTCGATAATTAATTAATTAAAAAGGACTAAATCATAAAAGTTGAAGAAGTTAATCGCTATTAGTTTAAAGGTGTTAAATTGATTAAAGAATTATAATTGAGTGGCCTTAATGGGTAAATTATGCATTATTTAGTTGGTGGACGGTTAAAGCTTCATTTTCTTTTAATTTTATATGTTTTATATGTTATTATATTATTATTAAATGATAAAAATAAAATAAAGGTTAATAAAATACGAAAACAAAATAGTTTTCTTCCCCATTTTGGTTTCGTTCATCACCGAACCACCATGGAAGAGTTTGAAGTTCGGCCAACATGTTTCTTTGCATGCAAGTCTTTAAGCTACCCGTTTTTAATAATTTCGATGTTTTTGAGATCGTTGCAACTAGGTCCAGTTAGCTCGTATCTTTGATTTTGAAATTGTTAAAGATTTTGAATATTGCCATTGATGAATCTTGTGATTTTTGATGTTAAATGATGAATTTGAAAAGTTGATTGATAAATAAAAGTATTTTGTTAAGTGATTTTTGATGAATTTATCGATTAGGGACTAAATTGTTAAAATAGTAAAAATGCAAGGATTTGATGTGAAATTAATACAAATGTGGGCTGTTTTGGGTGCCATGGACATTTGGTTAAGCTTAAATTTGGAAAAAAAATGGTTAATTTGCATGTTTTAAGCTCAGGGACTAAATTGAATAAAAGTAAAACTTTAGGGGAAATTTTGTAAAAATGTCAAAAATGACTAAATTGCATAAAATACATGTTTTACTATCTAAACTATTATATTGAATGAAATTATTAATTTAGATCAAGATCGAGTGAAAAATTGAAGAGAATTAAAAATTACCAAAATGCCCCCATACTTTGACCTTTTTGTAATTTAGCCAGGTAAGTTCGTATGAACTATAAACACTTAAATGTGAGTTAAATTCACAGTTTAATGTGCTATTCTATTATACATGAATATATATATGCTATTATGCAGTTTATTATGTCATGAAACAATAGAAATTGAATGACGTATGATGATTACCAAGCCATGTTTGAACATTAGGTATTCACAGGATACAAATAACATTTCATTAGGGTTTACATGATTCGGGTGCTAGTCTTTAATTTCCTACTGATGGCTGAGGTCCGACATGTGTTGCGGATACTCCATAGCTCGTGTGAGTAGCATTGTGTAGCTACTTTCCGACCTACAGCTCGTGTGAGCAGGCCTATTTTCATATCTTGTGTGAGCATACTTATTCACAGCTTGTGTGAGCATATATGTACATGAATTGATGGATTATAGTTATATGAGTTAGCACACTTTGTGTGAGCTATCCCGAGTATCCAACGATATTCTATTTGATTCAACGGGCATGAATTGGAAAGGAAATTGTAAATGTTCAATATGAGCAAATACAAGTATACATGAAATACATTGAAATGATGAGATACATGGAAAGCATGTTATGTTATGAAGTATGTTTGTAACAACCCGATTTTGAGCCTAGTCAGAATAGTGGTTTCGGGACCACAAATCTGACGTAGTAAAATTCATTTTTATTATAATATTATGGTATACAATTTTATGGAATGATTTCGTGATAATTTCGTTTGAAAATTTTGATGTTTGGGCTCTCAATTTAGTAAAAGGGATTAAATTACAAAAAGTGCAAAATTTGAGTTCTATATGTTAAAGGTGTCCAATTGCTATGAGATCTTAAATTAGAGGTCCTTAGATGGTATTAGACCATTGGTTAGGTTGGTGGACAAAAATGGACATGAATTAGGTGAAATTTGGGTGTTTTAAAAAATAGGGCATTTTGGTCATTTGGTAATTAAATGAATTAATAAGAAAAATAAAGCCAAAACCTTGTCCATCTTCTTCTCCCATGATTGAATATCACTAAGGAAGACCTAGGGTTTGTTCATCTTCCAAGCTCGATTGTAAGTCTGTTCTTACCCCGTTTTTAATGCTCTTTACATTTTTGAAGTCATTCTAACCCGAGCTATCTATTTCTACCACTAATTTAAGAAATGATCAAGGTTTAGGGTTTGACCCATGTTAGACATGGGTGTATTTTGATGTTTAATGGTGTATTATGCAAATTTGATGTTGGATAAACAACTTTTACTAAGTGGTTTTTGATGTAAATGCCTAAAAGGGACTTATTTGCAAAAAAGTTATAAATTATATAGTAGAAGTGCGATTAAATGAAAAATGCAGGCTGGTATGAGTATGAAAATGGTTCAGCTAGGCTTGTGTATTAAAGAAATTGAACACATATCATTTTACGAGCCTAAGGGCTAAAGTGTAAAATGTTAAAAAGTTAGGGGCAAAAAGGTAATTTTTCCATAATGTGATTTTTGGGCTAAATTGAATAATGTAATTATTAAATAAGTTAAATTTGCTATTATAGATCAAGAAAAATAAGGTTCGGACCTAGATCGGGGGAAAAACAAGGTGTTTAACGATTAGGTCTATTTCTACTATTTTTGTACTGCGGTAGGTTCGTATGTTAATAATGCAACGTTACAATCGTATTTATAATGTTTTGATATTGCAGGAATTGTATGATTGACTCTATGGATGTAATTAACGAAGTTTCGACAAGCGAGAAAATCCCTGTTGAACCTTAGGAATAGATTAGGATACAAGTGACATGTCACTAGGAACCCATGTGAAAATGTAATTATGTGATTTATGTGTCCCGGGTACTGGTCTTGTACGTCCTACCGATGGTTGGGTATGCTGGCACGTGTTGCGAGTACCTGACAACTTGTGTGAGCAGCATCGTGTAGCTATGTCTTGACGATAACTTGTGTGAGCAGGCCGGTGGATAGCTCGAGAGCGAGCCTATATGTGTTATGAGATTTGTGGTAGCATTGGCTACATATGTGGAACTTATGTGCAAATTTTTCGTGTATCCGATAGTATTCCAAGTGGTTCAGCGGGTATGTCAAAGATGAAATAGTATGTGAATATGTTACGAGTTGGTATAGGTATGTACGTAAAACTCAATGGCAATGAAATTGGTATACGATGAACTATTGGTAAGAATGTGATTGAGTAGGTTGTGCTTATGAATTTTTAATGACATTTATGTTACTATATGTTAAGTTATTTATATGAAAAATGTATGAAAAATGTTTTATATTATTTGGATATGAACTTACTAAGCTATATAGCTTATCCCCTTTCTTTCCCTTATCTCATAGTGTCACCAAGCTAGCTCGGGATCGAAGATTGTCAGAGATCCATTCACACTATCAATCATTATTTTGGGTACCATTGAAATGTCAATATTTTGAGTTATGGCATGTATAGGGACTTGATCATTTAGTTATATGTGTCATTATGATGTGGCCAAGAGTATTGGTTTGTAATTGATAAGTGTTTTATTTTGTACAAGGCCTTGAAAGATGGCCTATCTTGGTTAAATTGGATGTGCTTGTGGTATGTTTGTGTTTGGTAAATTATGATGTTAAAGCATGTTTGATGTTAGCATGTGGATGTGATGTTAATACCTTGGTTGTGATTGTTTTGGTTGCTTGTATATGCTTGAATTGGTGATATATGATGTTCTGTAGGTATGTGTATGGAAGGGTGGCAAATGACTTGGTAAATAGCCTTATTTTTGTCCACACGGGACATGTGTCTACGCCGTGTGCGACACAGGGCTTGCCCCATGGGCGTGTGTGTTGGCCGTGTGTCCCTTGTACTTAAATTTTAAGAAAAAGAATGTCCAAAATTAAGCACACGGGCAAAGACACGGGCGTGTGTCTTAGTCGTGTGTGCTACACGGCTTAGAACATGAGTGTGTGTCTTGGCCGTGTGAAACCTACACCTAATTTGAATTAAATTAATTAACCACACGGCCTAGCACACGAGCGTGTGGCATGGCCGTGTGGCACAAGTTAGAGAGCACCCTAAATTGAACACTGTCTGTGGCACGGGCATGTCCCAGGGTTACACGGGCGTGTCCCTTGAACCACACGGGCGTGTGAGCTCTGTTTCTAGTAAAAATTTTCTAAGTTTTATAAAAATTTCCTGAGTTCTCGGTCTAGTCCTGAACCACTTCTAAAGCATGTTTTTAGCCTAATAGGCTCGTATTAGGGACTTTATGATTAAATATGAATGGTTTTAATTTGGACGCAAATTTATGACTCAGAATTGTGTGAATACTTTGTTGTAAGTCCGGTAATGTCTTGTACCCTGTTTCGGCATTGAGTACGAGTAAGGGGTGTTACATTTTGTGGTATCAGAGCCATGGTTTAGTCGATTCTTGGACTAACGTAGCGTGTGTAAGAGTGTAGCTATACATGCCAAAAATAAATCGTGATAGTGTGATGACTCCTCACAACTTTAAATTGTGTTTTTATGTAGTAAATGGATCCCAATCGAGCTGAAGCTGATGATGTTGAAAGTAATGCATCGGCTCCTGCTCAAGGGGCAGTGCCGTCTGAAAATAGGCCTCCCACGGTTAGTCAAGGAGGAGGAGTAGGGCTAGAGAAGCCTTCCTCCACATGATGAACAAGTGGTTTACGAAGTTTGTTCGAACAAATCTGACTACTCAACCCCCTCCATTCCCACCTATTCCTCAGTTGGTTCCAGTAGCTCCACAAGGTATGGAATTTGTAAGAATGAATAAGCCTCCGATTGATAAGATCCGAAAGCATGGGGCTGAAGATTTCAGAGCTAATGTTGATGATGATCTCGAGAGAGCCGAGTTTTGGCTCCAAAACTCCATTAGGGTATTTGATGATCTGTTTTGCACACCAGATGCATGTCTGAAATGTGCTGTATCGCTTCTGAGAGACTCAGCATACCAATGGTGGAAAACACTTGTGTCAGTAGTACCGAAAGAGAGGGTTAACTGGGAATTCTTCCAAGATGAATTTAGGAAGAAATATATCAGCCAAAAGTTCATTGATCAGAAACGTAAGGAGTTTTTAGAGTTGAAACAGGGGCAAATGTCTGTAACCGAGTACGAACGAGAGTTTGTCAGGCTCAGTAAGTACGTTCAGCAGTGTGTTTCCACCGAGGCTATCATGTGGAAAAGGTTTGAAGATGGGTTGAATGAGGATATCCAATTTTTAGTTGGAGTTCTTAAGCTGAAAGAATTTGTGGTGCTATTCGACCGAGCTTGTAAAGCTGAAGAATTAAGTATGGAGAAGAGAAAAGTTGAGTTGAGGCTAGAGATGCAAGAAAAAGGTCAATGAGTAAGTCACTTCAATTTTAGTCTAAGAAATCGAGAGATTTGTATGCTCCTTTGAGTGTTTCAGTTAGGTATTCCAACAGAGATCGTGGGAAGCAGTACTCGGGTTCTAAAGCCCAAACTACATTAGTAGTAAGTGTTGGTAACGCTAGGTCTAGTAGGCCTGAATGTCAGCACTGTGGCAGATGACATCCCAGTGAATGTAGAATGAATGACCAGGCTTGTTTCAAGTGTGGCTTACAAGACCACTTTATTCGAAACTGCCCTGAGATGGTTGAGAAAGACAAGATTCAGAATGCAAGATCGGGCAACACTGCCACTTGCGGGAGACCCTCGAGGAATACGGGGAATGCGACTAGTAGTAAAGTTGTAACTAAAGATTCAACTGTAAGATCCGAGGCTAGAGCACCTACTAGAGCCTATACTATCCGTGCCCGCAAAGAAGTGACATCTCCCTCTGTTATCACTGGTACTTTTTCTCTCTATAATACTAATGTAGTTGTATTGATTATTCCTGGATCGACTCATTCTTTTGTTTGCATGAAATTGGTAGCTAGTAAGAACTTGCCTGTTGAGTTTATTGAGTTTGTGATTAAAGTGTCAAACCCCTTAGGCAAACATGTATTAGTTGATAGAGTTTGCAAGAATTGTCCCTTGATGATTCAAGGTCATTGTTTTCTGGCTGACTTAATGTTGTTGCCATTTGATGAGTTTGATGTTATTTTGGGTATGGATTGGTTGACACTACATGATGCTGTAGTGAATTGTAGATGGAAAATTATTGAATTGAAAGATGTAAATAGTGAAATTCTTCGGATTGATTCAGATGAGTCGAGTGAGTTACCTATTGTGATTTCTTCAATGTCTGCCCAGAGATATGTGAGAAAGGGTTGTGAAGCTTATCTTGCTTATGTGTTGAATACAAAAATGTCTGAATTGAAAATTGAATCAGTGCCGGTAGTTTGTGAATATCCGGATGTTTTTCCAGAAGAGTTGCCTGGTTTTCCACCAATTAGAGAAGTTGAGTTTGGTATTGATTTAGTACCAGGGACTTCACTGATATTGATAGTTTCGTATAGAATGGCTCCGACCTAATTGAAAGAATTGAAAGTTCAGTTGCAAGAGTTGATGGATAAGGGTTTTGCTAGATCGAGTTTTTCTCCCTGGGGTGTACCAGTATTATTTGTAAAGAAGAAAGATGGATCTACGAGACTTTGTACCGATTATCGAGAGCTCAACAAAGTAACGATAAAGAAAAAATATTCTTTGTCGAGAATTGATGACTTGTTTTATCAGTTGAAAGAGGCAACTACCAGTTGAGATCTGGTAGATTTGAGATCTGGCTACTACCAGTTGAGAGTTAAAGAGTCGGATGTACCGAATACCACTTTCAGAACAAGGTACGGGCATTATGAATTTCTTGTCATGCCTTTTGGACTAACAAATGCTCCTGCTATTTTTATGGGCCTGATGAACCGAATCTTCCGACCATAGTTAGATAAATTCGTGGTTGTGTTTATTAATGACATTCTGATTTTTTCTCAAGATGAAACTGAGCATGCCGAGCACTTAAGAACTGTATTGCTGACTTTGAGGGATAAAAAATTATTTGCTAAATTCAGTAAAAGTGAGTTTTGGTTCTGAGAAGTCAGATTTTTGGGGCATATTGTTTCAGGAGATGGTATTCGAGTTGATCTGAGTAAGATTTCGGCAATTGTTGATTGGAAGCCGCCCAGAAATGTATCAGAGGTTAGAAGCTTTTTGGTCTTAGCCGCTTACTACTAATGTTTTGTTAAGGGTTTTTCGATGATTGCTACTGCTATAACTAAGCTATTGCCAAAAGATGTTAAGTTTCAGTGGTCCGAAAAATGTCAGCAAAGTTTTGAGAAGTTGAAAGCATTATTGATTGAGGTGTCGGTTTTAGTACAACCTGAACCTGGAAAAGAGTTTGTAATTTATAGCGATGCATTACTAAATGGATTAGGATGTGTATTGATACAGGAGGGTAAAGTGAGAGCCTATGCCTTGAGATAGTTAAAACTGCATGAGAAGAATTATCCGACGCACGATGTAGAATTGACTACCTTAGTGTTTGCTTTAAAGATTTGGAGACATCACTTGTATGGTGAGAAATGTCATATCTTTTCGGATCATAAAAGTTTAAAGTATTTGATGACTCAGAAAGATTTGAATTTGCGGCAACAGAGATGGCTTTAGCTACTGAAAGATTATGAGCTAGTGATTGACTACCATCCTGGAAAGGCAAACGTAGTCGCAGATGCTTTGAGTAAAAAGTCCTTGTTTGCTTTTAGAGCTATGAATACGAGGTTAACTTTATCCGATGATGGTTCGATTCTAGATGACTTAAAAGCTAGACTGATATTTCTTCAGTAGATTTGTGAAGGTCAAAGGTGTGACAAGGAACTTCAAGCTAAAAGAGTTTAGTGCAAACCGGGTAGTGATTCAGACTTTGGATCAGTTCTGATGACTGCTTGATGTTCCGAGATAGAGTATGTGTACCAAAAAATGATAAGATTATTCAGAAAATTCTTTACGAGGCACATAATGGTTGTTTATCCATTCATCCGGGCAGTATGAGAATGTATAATGATTTGAAGAAATTGTATTGGTGGTCAGGTATGAAACAAGATCTTTAAGAATTGTTTTCGAGATGTTTGATTTGTCAACAAGTAAAAGCCGAACACCAAGTACCTTCGGGTCTACTTCAGCTAGTGATGGTACCTGTATGGAAATGGGATAGAGTTACGAGGGATTTTGTAACGGGTTTGCCTTTGACTCCGAAAAAGAAAAATACTGTATGGGTTGTAGTTGATTGATTAACGAAATCGGCTCATTTTATACCGGTACGTATGGACTATTCATTTGATAAACTAGCTGAGTTGTATGTTGCTGAAATTGTTAGATTACATAGAGTGCCTATTTTTATTATTTCAGATAGAGATCCGAGGTCCTTCGCATTTTTGGAAAAAGTTGAAGAAGTTTTGGGTACGAAATTGAACTTTAGTACCGCATTTCATCCGCAAACCGACGGTTAATCAGAAAGAACGATATAGATTCTCGAAGATATTCTCCGATGTTGTGTTTTAGAATTCGAAGGTAGTTGGGAGAAATATCTATCGTTAGTTGAAGTTTCATATAACAACAGCTTTCAGTCGAGTATTAAGATGGCATCGGATGAAGCATTATGTAACACCCCTAACCCGTAACCATCGACGGTCTAGAGTTAAAGAGCATTACCGATCAATTCAGACCATTCACAATCATTTTACAACACAAAGTATATCATCATCCAAACATATCAAAAAATATGCATATAGTCCCTTAATGAGGTCTACGAGACCTTAAACACGTGTTAGAAAGGGGTTGGGACTAAACCGAACACATACAAATTTTTTTGAAAATCAAACATTTTTGAAAGCTACAGAGGTCACATGCCTGTGTGTCTAAGCCGTGGCAAAACAAGGCATATATACTGACTTGTCCACACGGCCTGAGATACGCCCGTGTGCCTCACTCGTGGTTGACACTGACTTGTACCACACATGTGTCTAACCTGTGTGTGAGCTTGACTTGTTTCAATTTTGCAAACTCGAAAGACACGGTCGAGCCACACACCCGTGTGCTCAACCGTGTGGGCAATTATAGGCCATTTTCAAGGCCAAATTACCATCCCCACTTTGGGATCACCTACAAGCACCAAACTAATATCAAATCATGCTTCAAATACAACCAAAACATACCAATATATGCACCAATTAATCATCAACCACACCATTTATTACCATACTCAACCTCTACTCAAATAAGTTCATCTAAAATACCATTTTCACATCCCAAATCATATAAGTTAGGCATCATATAATTCATACCACAAGTTCACACTTAAACCATTATTCTCATCAACCAATTTAAGCATGAAACATACTGTTTTCATCATTCACATAACCCACACATATATATACCAACATCGTTCAACTTTCAGGCCATATCACATGGCAAGACTATACAACTCAAAACATGCCCTAATCACTAGCCTATACATGCCATATACCAAATATATACATCTTCCAAAAGTACCAAAAATAGATAGTCGATAATGTGGTTGAGTCGCTGACGATCCTCGAATCCGAGCTAACTTTAAAGACACTGTAAAATAGAGAAACACTTCACACAATAAGCTTAAGAGCTTAGTAAGTTTGTTATATAATACATTTAACTCAATAATACAATATTAAAATACCAAATAAACCATCACTTAGATAGATTCATAACTATTCACAATATCATCATTAACCATATGCTCACACAACCATCCATTTATCCATAAATGATATCATCAACCACATAGGTGATACGAGCACGCCCGGGCACCAATGATTTTTAAATTTGTGGAGCTCGTTATTAGCTCACCTTTAGAGCATTTTAAATATTTAATTGCGGGAATAAAATTAGTTAACTTAGTTTAAGTTAATTAAATTGCTGAAATGAAATTTAATTAATTTAGTTTAAGTTAATTAATTAATTCAGTCATTTATTATTTTTTTGCTACATGTTATTTTATATTAATTAAATTGTTTAGTTAATATAGTTTTTAATATGTCTAGTGTTTAAAATAAAGTCTTTAAATTTTGTCAAGTTAAAATTTTATTGAAATTGATGTTGGTTTATGTGTTTTATAGGTATCGCCCAATGTGGTCTGTTTTAAGCAAGGTAGTACACTATTAAAGGGGCAATGCAAGGTGGCTAAATTAATTTGGTGGACATATTTTTTTTTCTTCAAGCATGGGACGGCACAAATGGAGCATGAAGACCGAAAATTCATGGAGGAAGTATGGGCATTGAATAAAGTTTTTGTTTGAGGGAATATTTATGCTTGGACGGCACAAGGTGGGTGATTAATGGAAGATTAAACAATGCCAACATTCAGCCGAATTAATGGTGGCAATTTACCCAATTTAATATGCTGAATTTTAGTCACTAGTGGATTCATAATTTGCTGCACTTTGCTGATTTTTAATGGGGGACATTCGGCATTGGGATAAAGTATTACAAGTGCATGTGTGTGCTTAATGGAAGCCTGGACGGCCGCATCATGGAGCCATGATTGAATAAACAAGTGAGCAATTGAAAGAGCAATATGCGTGTGTGGTGCTAGTGATGGACGACAACTTCATGGGAGTATTGGGCATGTTTGTTTTTGAATAAAATAATAGGAAACAATTAGATAATGTGGACGGAAATGAGAAGGAATATGCAGCCAAAAACAAATTGCAAATTCAATTGAATGGAAGCATAAATAATGGGGATTGTTGGACGGCAAGGATTAAAATAACAAGGGAAGTATGGAGCTTAATTTTCTTGGCTGAATTCATGACTACCACTTCAAGGGATCTTCATTAGTTTATTATTTATGTTGACTACATGGAAACTATGGATTGAACAATTAAGATAAAGTATGAAAAGCACAACCATGAGTAAGTGACGACAATGAAGGAAAGTGTAGTGGACAACATGAAGAATAATTCAAGAACCATGAACAAGCTATGAGGTGGACGGCAACAACACTGGAGAGTGGGATTTGAAAAAAAATGTTTTGAACATCCGGCTACCTAGCTTTAGGCTATAAATATTTGCTATTTTTATTTGTAAGACATAGAATTTTTATGAGCTTTGTTCATTTGAGTGAGTTTATCTCCTCTTCGTTTTCGTACAAGTTTCGTTAGACTTATCAAGTTTGCTTTTGGCGTCTTCGACTTGTTTGAACTTATCACCAATTTCGTTGGTGTGGCATTCATCAACCTATCTTCATCTTTCCACCTTAACGATATGAGAAACGGGGTGACACTGATATATAGTGTTGAATCTTTCTTAAGTTAAATTCGTATTTTCATTTTCATCATAGATTCCATTTATCCACCTTAAACATTATAGAACCCCGGGTGACACTCTTTAGTGTTGAATCACTTCTCGTTTAAGTTCTTTATCCATCTCCATTAAATTATCCTTTTATCTATCTTATTTATTTTTATTTCATTCTACGAAACCGAACCATCTTCTATTTTATTCACTTAAGCTTCCGCAAACTCATTTATATTTTTCGATTATTTTCCAAAGGCTTAATTTCTCCTCGTAGACGATTGGGCAACCCGCATACTTTTTGACTCACCTCGAGCCGGTTCGTATCAGTTGGTATCAAAGCTACAAAACGAGGACTACCGACGACCATACGTGAAGCCGGAATAGGTTCGTAAAAAAAATCAAAAAAAATTTGAGTGAGTTAAAAGAAAAAGGGTCAAAAAAAAAGTAAAAGAAAAAGTGTTTTGAAATTTCTGAAAGTTTGCAATTTTGTCTACTTTTTTCTCGATCTTAAAGTCGCTACTCCACCCTCTTCATCTTCCTACTCGACCGCTAGAATTTTTTTCTTTGTTTTAGCCTACCCGTGACAAAAAAATAATAAAAAATTGTTAGCCTACCTTATACCCGACATCAAACCCTTGTTACTAATTTTGAAGCCGACCCTCAAGTCGCAATAAGTCTTTCGAAACGAAATACGAATTTATGAGAGTGAGAAATATCGGTAAAAGGCATGAGTGTATTCATCAACAAAAAAAAAAAGCCTTATACGAGTGAAACACGAGTGAGAGCGAAATTTTTTTTCTTTGTGAGTGACTTGTGAGTTTTTGTAGTAAGGTATTTTTAACTTTTTTCTATTTATGTTTATTATTATTTTTTCTTCATAACATATTTCTTTCAGCAACTATAGCATGTTTCTAGATTTCGAAAGAAGAAGTGCTATAGATGGTGGTTGGTTCGATCTATCATCCAACCAAAGCGAAAGGCGACGCGAACAAAGAAACCGAAGCCTTAGAGATCAAGGATGCTTTAATAGCGTCAAAAGAAGTAACAAGTCAAACATTCCACCATTTCAAGGTAGAGCCGATCCGGAGGTATACATTGAATGGGTAAGGAATGTAGATTTGGATTTCGAGTACCACGACTACTCAGAAAGCAAGAAAGTAAGGCTTGTAGTGAACAGCTTCTCCAATTCTGTCCTGACTTGGTGGGATCAATTCACCACGAGTCGAAGACGAAATGGAGAGCACCCAATATTAACGTGGTCTGAAATGAAAGATGTGATGCGCAAGCGGTACCTCCCATCTTCATATCATTAAGGGCTAATTTCATCAAGACGGAGAACGGAGTCAAGATCTTCACAGCAATATACATCCGAAAACTATTTGCGAAGAGACTCTTATCAAGACTCATGTTTATTAAGGCTTCCAAGACGAAAAGAGACCGATCTTGAATCCTTTCGAGAGAATTTTTGAGATGATAGATATTCTTCTTCGAAAGCCTCAGCCTATCCATCTACAGAAACAAGAACCCCACGGAGATTTACCGCCAGATATTACTTGACGAAGTCCCGTACAGAGAAATGTTCCCGAAGAACTTATCGAGATACCTATGAGAACGCTATCCCTTCTCTTGAACAAAATGTTACTCATTTTGATTCTTTTCTATCCTCTTCTTGTTGTAATGTAAAGACGAGAGAAAAATAACTAAAAAGAAAAGAAAGGCAAGAGAAGATCATGAGAGAAAACGAGTGAATATGGAACGAACTCGAGAAAATAGAAAAAGAGAGTGAAAAAGAAATTGAAAGGGAAAATGAAGAAAAAAAATTTGAAAAGGGAATTGAGATAGAAAAAGAAACGAGAGAACCAGTTGAGCAAGAGAAAAAAGTGATTTTTCAACTAACACTCTTAAAGTTTGTTCTTCTTCTGTTTCTTCTTTTCAGGTTTTTGACAAAACACACGATGACCTTCAACTTCAATACCTTCCCGACGAGCGACGATTTTGTTTGATTGAAAATGGTAAAGTTGAAAGTGAAGTTGAACCTCTCGAGCCGAAAGGTAAGGAAGGTAAGTGTTTTGAAACAATTTCGACTCCACCAAATTTTTCTAATGAATGTGAAAATGTGGATGATACCGTCATTTGCCATCCCTCGATTCTTTGTGATGTTCTAAATGATGGTAAGGCAAGTTTGTCTAATAACATTCATTGTGATGTTTTAAACGATGGTAAGACAGGATTACCCCATAATAACCATTGTGAAGCAAAGTGTGAAGCTGGAGTAACGTCTATTCGACAGTAGCAAGACTTGAGTAAGTATGACGATGAATTCTCTTTTAACCCCCAATTGTTTGATTGCGGGTATTACGAGATTTGTTCGTTGTCTAATATGAAAACTTTGAGTTTTTGTAAATTAGTTTTGAAACTTGTCAAGAATTTTGATCGTTCGATTTTGAGTTGGTATAATTCCTATTGGTTTAACATGTTTGATTTTTCTAAACCATTGTCACATCTTGGATGTAATAATCAAAATCATGTTTTTAAACCGGGAATATGTCTTGTATCATCTGGTATATCTTGTTGGAAAATCGACCAATCCCAATTGTGCTTGAAAAATTTCAATCAATTTAGAAATTGGGTCTTGGATAAGGTAACGAGTTTTGTTCAATTTGTCTTCAAACTTTATTAGTTCCTTAAACAAATCGTGTGGTTGTACTTGAAATCCACATTCCATTTGAAAAGTGCTGATTCAAACGCGAAGCATCAACTACATTACATGCCCGAGGAAAGAAGGTTCATCTTGATCGAGCAAGGTAAATTCGATCTTCGAGTTTCAACTTGTGAAGACAAGCAAGGTAAGAACGGTCTTTGTCTTTTTGCGCCTAAAGGTAAAACTTCTGAAATAGTTGATATATTTTTGTTCTCCTCGGATGGTGTTAAAGATCTTGTTGATACTTTGATTTTTGAAAGATATTTAGATCGTAATGTGGTTAACTGTTTTGTTTTGTTTAAACATGATCTATCTATTTTGGTTGTAGATAAAAAGATTCTTAATCTTGATCCCGACATCAATTCATTTGCTCAATTTGTGAGTAATGTTTCAGCATGTTCTTTCAAGTACATCATCCATGGTGTCACTAACCTTTTTCGTTTTTGTGAAGGTGACATTTGGAAATTGATTCCTCCTAAAGAGAAAGGGCAAATGTCTAATCTGTTTAATGATGATCTATCTATTTTTATGTTTGACAAAAAGATGCTCGAATTTGATAATTGGAATGATGATATGCCTAGCATCAACGAATCGACTTTTGTGAATCATTCAGATCATGATATGCTTAAATGTTCTATTTTGCCTATTAATGGTCTATTTGTTTTAATGGTCAACAAAAGGATTCTTGTGTCCGATACTTGTTATCATTTATATATGAGAGAGTCCACATATCGAACAATGCAAGGTTTGGTTGTTCAATTATGTGTGCCATTGGAATTTTGTCATCTATTTGCTTGTGATGCTTACGTATATCATTTAATTTACTATTTGCATGATAAGCATGATTTGTGGACTCCAAGTAGATCATATGCATGCCTTGAGGTCATTTCAATTTTGTTGCAAGTATTTGACAAGGCATTACTTCTTTTGTACGATAATTTGGTGCTGCCCGATCACATGCGATTTACTTGTTTGATAATGTCCATATTTGGGTTGCAAGATTGTTTGAAGCCAGTCTTGCTAATTCTTGGTTATCTTTTTCAGGTATCGCGTTTATCATCCGTCCCGTTTGATCGAGGAAAGACGAGTAAGGAGTTTTGTTCGGAAAACCAATGGGTCGATTCGAGGACGAATCATCTTGAAGAGGGAGGGGATGATACGAGCACGCTCGGGCACCAACGATTTTTAAATTTGTGGAGCTCGTTATTAGCTCACCTTTAGCGCATTTTAAATATTTAATTGCGGGAATAAAATTAGTTAACTTAGTTTAAGTTAATTAAATTGCTGAAATGAAATTTAATTAATTTAGTTTAAGTTAATTAATTAATTCAGTCATTTATTATTTTTTTGCTACATGTTATTTTATATTAATTAAATTGTTTAGTTAATATAGTTTTTAATATGTCTTGTAACAGACCAAATTTGACCCAAATCGGAACGGTGGTTTCGGGACCACGAATTCGAGCCCGAGAAATGTTCTAATAATTTATTTCATGTCTATTCTATGTGAATGAAAATGTGTGAAAGTTTCGTAGAAAAATTTTATCGTTTAAGTGCTTAATTTGATAAAAAGGATTTAATCGAGAAAAGCGTAGAAGTTGTATGCTAGAGAGTAAGGTACTAATTTGATTGTGGCTTTTTAAGTGAGTGTACTAAAAGGGCAATTAGCCCATGTACAACAAGGGAAACGGCAATGGGCCTTTCTAATTTCAAATTATATGTTATTTTAGCCTATTATATGTTATGTTAATATATTAGTAAATAAGGTAAATTATATGTGTTAATATAACATTAAATAATGAAAATAAGTGGGAAGAAAGAGAACATACCTTGTTCTTCTTCCTTGGCCGAATGTAGGAGCTAGAAACTCCATGGTTGAAGCTTGATTTTCGGCTAGATAAGAAGCTTGATTAAGGTATGGTCGGTTTTCAATTTTTGATAATTTTTACATTTTTGAGATCGTTGCTTCGTGTATTACCCACCCATGTCTAAATTTTTGAAAATACTATGTATATAGGATTCGGCCATTAACATGCTTGGATAGTTTTGATGATTGATGGTCTTAGATTAAATGTATGTTAAAGATTTACAAGTTTTGTATTGGAGTTTTTGGTGATTTTGAGTATATAGGGCTAAATTGAAAAGAATAAAATTGTGAAGGATTAAAATGTCAAATAGATGAAATGCATGGACACCCATGGCTATGGGGAAGGTTAAAGCCTAGCTATAGTGTTAGGAAATTTTGCATATTTTGAGTTTTGTGTAAATTGGACCAAATTGTAAAAATGGAAAACATTAGGGGCAAAATTGTAAATTGCCCATTTGTGTGTTTTGGGACTAAATTGAGATGAAATGCAATTAAATGAGCTAAATTTTAATGTGTTTTAGATCAAGAGCAAAGAAAAACGGAATTAGACCGGGGAAAGACGAAGGTTCTCGAATAGCCGATTTGCACGGACTATCGACAACCAAGGTAAGTCCTTAAGTTAATACATGTCAAGGGACTAATTTTGAATCTATTAAAAGTTGAAATTTTACATTTTTGGGATAGAAATGTGGAAATTGCCGAATGTGAATTATGGTAGTGAATTTGAAATTGTTTTGTTATATGTGAAGTGATCAAGTATGTTTGATTAGATATTCGAAAGGAATATGAAATAAAAATTTGATAAATTTTAGTATCCATCTACCTTATGGCCGAATGTATATTCACATATTTGGTTGATGAATTATGTTGAGTAAGTGATTGGAATTGTTGAGAATGTTTAACTGTATTGACACGACTCGGGCTTTACGCCCAGCAGTGCCTTGTCTGAGTGATTTAAATCGGGCTTTTAAGCCTAGCGAGCCTGTGTGCCTGTTGTTTATCGGGCTTTTAAGCCTAGCAAGCCTTGTGCCGGTGTTACTTATCGGGCTTTTAAGCCTAGCGAGCCTTGTGCGGTGTTACTTATCGGGCTTTACGCCTAGCGGTGTGTTACTTATCGGGCTTTACGCCTAGCGTGCCTTGTGCTGGTGTTACTTATCGGGCTTTTACGCCTAGCGAGCTTGATGCCGGTGATGTATTTTACAAAATAGAAACCGAAATTTATGTTCAAGGCGAATTAAAGCAAACTTATCGAGTTAACGGCTCAGGTGAGTATGTGAAGTAGGAATGAATTTCTTACTTATATAAGACAAGGAAAATCAGTAATTTATTACAAATGGCATGTGTTACGAGTGTGGAATATATACATATATATATATGGTTATAATATGTGTTCTCGGCTTTACTAATGAATGATATGATTGTTGTATCTTGGTCTTCTAATATGAGGATACATGACTAGGCATATTCGGCCACATGAGTGGTTGTGTAATTGATGCCATGTTATAGTAATTGACATTTAAGTATATAAATGCATGTACCTATGATTATACGATGACATTTTGGGTTTGAAAGGTTGGTTTATAAACAAGTATTTTGATCATAAGCATGTGGGTGAAGAGATATCGTTTCTCACAATTCATACTTGTTAATATGGGTATGAAAATTAAAGTTTGAAAATAAGTATGAGTACAAGTCCACAAGTTGAATTATAGTAATTTAATTGTTGAAATTCAAATGTTATTTTTATGAAATTAGGACTTACTAAGCTAGCAAGCTTTATCGTGTGTAATGTTTCCTCTGTTTTATAGATTAGGTGCAAGCTACAAGCTCGCTCGCGGGATCGTTCGGAAAGTCGCTCACACTATCAATCTACATTTTGGGTACTCTTTCATTTTGGTTTTAAACGAAGGCATGTATAGGTAAGACTTGGTCTTTGTTTGATGAAATTTTAAGGTTCACGTATATAATAGCCATGCGAATATGGCTAAATTTTTTTAGTTAAGTCTGTTGTTGTGTCTTGATATGTATGTTGGTTCATGATGGCAATATTTATGCATTCTTAATCAAAGTTTAATCGTTTTTGTTAAGGAAATGTTTGTATACTGAAATGAATCCTTGAATTAGGGATGTAGGTAGGTTCGGTTAGAAGCTAGTCTTTCATAAAATGCAACAAAACGACTTGTTGTAGTAGCAAGAGTGATGTGAGATAGAAAAATCACCAAAATTTAGGGTATATTGAATTTGAAGGTGAATGAGATATGAAATTAGACATTATTGTGTCTATTTTTACATGAAAGAAACAGAGTAGGCAAAAGATTTATATATTATGAGATAATTAAGTTTTAGTGAGACCTGCTCTGAATGAATTCGTGAGTCACTGTTCTGTTTTGGAAAAATTGTCAAAAATTGTACAAAAATAACTAAGAAGCATGGTTTATATGTGTAGAACCCTTATTGAGTATATTTTTCATTGGTATAAACAAGAACATTATAGGAAATTTGTGCAATGAGATAACTGTATTTTTGTAGAGACAGGTCAGAATTGTCAAGCAGTGTAATAAGGGCAACTTTGATGAATAAACTGTACTAATTGAAAAATTCTGGAAAAATTATGGTGAAAAGCTATATGAGTCTAGTTTCAAGGAAAATTTACGGATCTAAATTTCGAGTTTTGTAACTCGAGTTATGGTCGATTTAGTCAGCATGACGCAGTTGGACAGCTTTAAAATCTTACACCCCGAGTTAATAGTCAAGTCTAGTAATGCCACGTACTCGATTCCGGCAAGGGTTTCGGGTAAGGGGTGTTATATGTCTAGTGTTTAAAATAAAGTCTTTAAATTTTGTCAAGTTAAAATTTTATTCAAATTGATGTTGGTTTATGTGTTTTATAGGTATCGCCCAATGTGGTCTGTTTTAAGCAAGGTAGTACACGATTAAAGGGGCAATGCAAGGTGGCTAAATTAATTTGGTGGACATATTTTTTTTTTCTTCAAGCATGGGACGGCACAAATGGAGCATGAAGACCGAAAATTCATGGAGGAAGTATGGGCATTGAATAAAGTTTTTGTTTGAGGGAATATTTATGCTTGGACGGCACAAGGTGGGAGATTAATGGAAGATTAAACAATGCCAACATTCAGCCGAATTAATGGTGGCAATTTACCCAATTTAATATGCTGAATTTTAGTCACTAGTGGGTTCATAATTTGCTGCACTATGCTGATTTTTAATGGGGGACATTCGACATTGGGATAAAGTATTACAAGTGCATGTGTGTGCTTAATGGAAGCCTGGACGGCCACATCATGGAGCCATGATTGAATAAACAAGTGAGCAATTGAAAGAGCAATATGCGTGTGTGGTGCTAGTGATGGACGACAACTTCATGGGAGTATTGGGCATGTTTGTTTTTGAATAAAATAATAAGAAACAATTAGATAATGTGGACGGAAATGAGAAGGAATATGCAGCCAAAAACAAATTGCAAATTCAATTGAATGGAAGCATAAATAATGGGGATTGTTGGACGGCAAGGATTAAAATAACAAGGGAAGTATGGAGCTTAATTTTCTTAGCTGAATTCATGACTACCACTTCAAGGAATCTTCATTAGTTTATTATTTATGTTGACTACATGGAAACTATGGATTGAACAATTAAGATAAAGTATAAAAAGCACAACCATGAGCAAGTGACGACAATGAAGGAAAGTGTAGTGGACAACATGAAGAATAATTCAAGAACCGTGAACAAGCTATGAGGTGGATGGAAACAACACTGGAGAGTGGGATTTGAAAAAAATGTTTTAAACATTCGGCTACGTAGCTTTAGGCTATAAATATTTACTATTTTTATTTGTAAGACACAGAATTTTTATGAACTTTGTTCATTTGAGTGAGTTTATCTCCTCTTCGTTTTCGTACAAGTTTCGTTAGACTTATCAAGTTTGCTTGTGGCGTCTTCGACTTGTTTGAACTTATCACCAATTTCGTTTGGTGTGGCATTCATCAACCTATCTTCATCTTTCCACCTTAACGATATAAGAAACGGGGTGACACTGATATATAATGTTGAATCTTTCTTAAGTTAAATTCGTATTTCCATTTTCATCATCGATTCCATTTATCCACCTTAAACATTATAGAACCCAGGGTGACACTCTTTAGTGTTGAATCGCTTCTCGTTTAAGTTCTTTATCCATCTCCATTAAATTATCCTTTTATCTATCTTATTTATTTTTATTCCATTCCACCAAACCGAACCATCTTCTATTTAGTCACTTAAGCTTCCGCAAACTCATTTATATTTTTCGGTTATTTTCCAAAGGCTTAATTTCTCCACGTAGACGATTGGGCAACCCGCATACGTTTCGACTCACCCCGAGCCGGTTCGTATCAATAGGTTCCGAACATGCCTTTTCCAACACTTAGTTATCAATTATCCTTGCGATTTAATGCTTGATACCACACTTCGATCACTCTTCATTATTCATTCGATTTAATCACACACTTAGTGTCAATTTCATAGTCGAAGCTTACATACCATCGTACACTTAGTGCCTTTACTTTAAACCAAACTTAACTCGCTATCGCACACATAGTGTAAATCAAAATAATCAATACTTTCTTTATTTCGCACACACAGTGCCGTTCTTTACTGTATTAATTCTAATTCACACACTTAATGCCACATCTCTCAAAACCACAACTAACATTACTAATTCATCAATCATATAATCTTTCATTACATAGTTCATGAGAATAAGTTGAATAATTCGTATTATAAATGAACTTTCCTCGAACGTCAAAATAACAAAACAAGTCGATTAATCGAGCACTTTATCTTTGCCTCGATCTCGATCCAAATCTCTCTTCTCTTAATCTATACATATTCAAATTTAGCTCATTCAATCACAAAATCATTCAATTTAGTCCAAACACATATATTTAGGGCATTTTAGAAAAATAACCCTCACATTTTCACATTTCGACACTTTAGTCCCTATTTCATAAAATCACAAAATACACAAAATTTCTATTTACACATGCTTAGTCGAATTTTCCCCTAGATCATACAAGCCCACATATTTCATTTATTTCACATTTTAGCCCTCAAATTTCTCATTTTTACAATTTAGCCCATAATAGCCAATTTCATCAAAAGTTCAAATACAAACTATGTTAATCCAACATCAAGCTTCCATATTTCACCAATGATCAACACAAAGCTCACATATTCATCAATGGCACATCTCAAAATCATCATCAAATTCTAAAATTAAAGCATGGGCTTGATAGTACGCTAAGCAACGATCACAAAAACGTAGAAATTATCAAAAACCGAGCTCAAAACATACCTTGGTTTAGCCAAAGTCCTAGCCGAAACCTAACAAGCTTATTTCCTTTCTTTTTCTTTCAATTTTGGTGGAAGAAATATGAATATGGCTTTGTTTTTCTTATTTGTTTTATTTAATACATATTATTATGCCATTTACCATTTTACCCTTTGTTAAAACATTATTATTTCATTCATTTATTGGCTATATATGTCAACTTCCACTATCAAAGGTCTAATTACCACATAAGGACTCCTCATTTAAAAAGACAAGCCAAATAAACACTTTAACAATCAGCACACAGCTTGTACATTTTATGCGATTAAGTCCTTTTTGCAAATTAAGCACACAATCGATAAAATTTTCACACAGAATTTTCACACATGCTCAATCACATATTGTAAACACCAAAAATAATATTAAAATATTTTTTTGACCTCAGATTTGTGGTCTCAAAACCACTGTTCCGACTAGGGTCTAAACCACTTTTTGTGGTCTCAAAAAGTGCAAAATTTGAGTTCTATATGTTAAAGGTGTCCAATTGCTATGAGATCTTAAATTAGAGGTCCTTAGATGGTAATTAGACCATTGGTTAGGTTGGTGGACAAAAATGAACATGAATTAGGTGAAATTTGGGTGTTTTAAAAAAAAGGCATTTTGGTCATTTTGTAATTAAATGAATTAATAAGCAAAATAAAGCCAAAATCTTGTCCATCTTCTTCACCCATGGTCGAATATCACTAAGGAAGACTTAGCTAGGGTTTGTTCATCTTCCAAGCTCGATTGTAAGTCCGTTCTTACCCCGTTTTTAATTCTCTTTACATTTTTAAAGTCGTTGTAACCCGATCTATCTATTTCTGCCACTAATTTAAGAAATGATCAATGTTTAGGGTTTGAACCATGTTATACATGGGTGTATTTTGATGTTTAATGGTTTATTATGCGAATTTGATGTTGGATAAACAACTTTTACTAAGTGGTTTTTGATGAAAATGCCTAAAAAGGACTTATTTGCAAAAAGTTGTAAATTATGTAGTAAAAGTGTGATTAAATGAAAAATGTGGGCTGGTACGAGTATGAAAATGGTTCGGCTAGGCTCATGTATTAAAGAAATTGAATACATATCATTTTACGGGCCTAGGGGCAAAAAGGTAATTTTCCATAATGTGATTTTTAGGCTAAATTGAATAATTTTATTATTAAATAAGTTAAATTTGCTATTATAGATCAAGAAAAACAAGGTTTGGACCTAGATTGGGGGAAAAATAAGGTGTTTGACGATTAGGTCTATTTATACTATTTTTGTGCCGAGGTAAGTTCGTATGTTAATAATAAAATGTTACAATTGAATTTATAATGTTTTTGATATTGCATGAATTGTATGATTGACTCTATGGATATAATTAATGAAGTTTCGACAAGCGAGAAAATCCCTGTTGAACCTTTGGAATAGATTAGGATACAAATGACATGTCACTAGGAACCCATGTAAAAATGTAATTATGTGATTTATGTGTCCCGGGTGCTGGTCTTGTACGTCCTACCGATGGCTGGGTATACCGGCATGTGTTGCGAATAACTGACAACTTGTGTGAGGAGCACCGTGTAGCTACGTCTTGACTGACAACTTGTGTGAGCAGGCTCGTGGATAGCTCGAGAGTGAGCCTATATGTTTTATGAGATTTGTGGTAGCATTGGCTACATATGTGGAACTTATGTGCAAATTTTTCGTGTATCCGATAGTATTCCAAGTGGTTCAGCGGGTATGTCAAAGATGAAATAGTATGTGAATATGTTACGAGTTGGTATAGGTATGTACGTAAAACTCAATGGCAATGAAATTGGTATACGATGAACTATTGGTAAGAATGTGATTGAGTAGGTTGAGCTTATGAATTTTTAATGACATTTATGTTACTATATGTTAAGTTATTTATATGAAAAATGTATGAAAAATGTTTTATATTATTTGGATATGAACTTACTAAGCTATATAGCTTATCCCCTTTCTTTCCCTTATCTCATAGTGTCACCAAGCTAGCTCGGGATCGAAGATTGTCAGAGATCCATTCACACTATCAATCATTATTTTGGGTACCATTGAAATGTCAGTATTTTGAGTTATGGCATGTATAGGGACTTGATCATTTAGTTATATGTGTCATTATGATGTGGCCAAGAGTATTGGTTTGTAATTGATAAGTGTTTTATTTTGTACAAGGCCTTGAAAGATGGCCTATCTTGGTTAAATTGGATGTGCTTATGGTATGTTTGTGTTTGGTAAATTATGTGGATGTGATGTTAATACCTTGGTTGTGATTGTTTTGGTTGCTTGTATATGCTTGAATTGGTGATATATGATGTTCTGTAGGTATGTGTATGGAAGGGTGGCAAATGGCTTGTTAAATAGCCTTATTTTTGTCCACACGGGGCGTGTGCCTAGGCTGTATACGACACAGGGCTTGCCCCATGAGCGTGTGTGTTGCCCGTGTGTCCCTGCACCTAAATTTTGAGAAACAGAATGTCCAGAATTGAGCACACGGGTAGAGACACGAGCGTGTGTCTCAGCCATGTGTGCTACACGGCCTAAAACACAGGCGTGTGTCTTGGTCATGTGAAACCTAAACCTAATTCGAATTAAATTAATTAACCACACGGCCTAGCACACGGGTGTGTGGCATGGCCGTGTGGTACAAGTCAGAGAGTACCCTAAATTGAACATGGTCTGTAGCACGAGTGTGTCCCAGGGTGACCCAGGTGTGTCCCTTGGACCACTCGGGTGTGTGATCCTTGTTTCTAGCAAAAATTTTCTAAGTTTTATAAAAATTTCCTAAGTTCTTGGTTTAGTCCCGAACCACTTCTAAAGCATGTTTTGGGCCTCGTAAGCTCGTATTAGGGAGTTTATGATTGAACATGAATGGTTTTAATTTGGACGCAAATTTATGACTCAGAATTGTGTGAATGCTAGTATTGTAAGTCTGGTAATGCCTCGTACCCTATTCCGGTGTTGAATACGGGTAAGGGGTGTTACAATGTTCTATCCAAATTGAATCATATTCAAGTATAATGGTTATCCATGTTGAATTCATGTAAAATATGTTCAAGTATGCTAACATGTGTTGTTGTTTGATGCTTAGGTATGTGCCAAGCTATTGGTTGGATTTTATTTTGTTTACTTATAAGTTATGCATTGAAAGGGTAAGTGCCCAAATGGAAATATGCTTGTGTTCATGAAAGAATGGTAAGGTTTAAATTATGTAATTTCTTATGAAATGGTTTATCATGTGGTTAATTTCAAAAGAGCCATGTTTAAATGCACTGGCTTGTGGCTATTGTTGATGATATGCTTATGTCTTATGTGTTATGCATATGAAATGGGTGTGGAAAGGTAATGAAATAGTAAGTTCATACTTGAAGTGTAATATAATGAAAAAGGGAATGATTAGCTGAATTGATGTTGTTGTTTAAGCTAAAGAAGGTAAATGCAATGGAAATTAATGAAATGAAAATGAAAATAAGAAAATTTGAACGGGTTTAAAGTTTTTTAAAATCCTACTATGCTAGGGATGATATGTTTATGTGATGCTGTAGTTTTATTCACTTTGTGAGTTGTTGATTATGGTTTCATGAATCTTACGTTGTTGGTATAGGATTATTCTTGATATGTATAAATTTATATTTGAAATGGATTGATATGAATAAAGTTATATGAGCTTATTAAGCATTTATTGCTTATGTAGTTGATTTTCCTTTACTTTCCAGGTTATTGGAAGCTCGATCGGGTTGGAAGCTTGTCGGAGATCTGTCACATTATCCATCAATTATATCGGTAGATTCTGATGGCTTGATTAAGGTTATAATGGAATGTATAGGTGGACTATGTCTAATGTTTAATTGATGAGTTTGGTATATATATATTTCATTTTGGATGATGATTATGGCATGAAATGTTGCCTTGGATTTGAAATACTTAAGATACTATTGATAGCTTATTGGTTGTGGTTAATATGGTCAGATTGGTAAATGTTTTGAAATAACCAAAATTGGTAACGTTGTTATGTATCAATTATGTTATGTTTTGGCATGAAAATAAGTTAAGTGATAGTTAGTTAAATATGCATATGTATAGGTGTTTTGGTTGATGTTATAGCCATTGTGTTTTGGCTTGTAATTATGGTATATATATGTGACCTTATGTTGGTTGATTTTATAGTCTTTATGATGCTTAAATGATGGAAGTTGAAATGGTATTTAAAATATGTGTAATTGAATGTTCTTTGACATGGTTGAATATGGTCATTTTGGTATTTGGAATGTAGTGGACATAAATGGCTAATGGTGTTAAATGTCAAATGGTAAATTTGGTATTTTTGGTGTGAATTTGATAGGTAAATAAAGTGGTAAGTTTTGGCATAAACTTAGTTATAAGTTGATTGAACTTTTGGCTAAACTATGCATATGGTTATACATGTTTAATTATTGTGATTGAGGTGCCTTTTGGGCATATTGGTTGTAGGCATATATACCAACTTATTGGTTTAGCTTGTGGATGCATTATTTGGTGCATTTTGAATGCTTGTTTACATGTGGAAAATTGGTTGTAGGTGTGTACATGATTGGGTGAGAAAAATGGCTTGGAAATGGCCTAATTTTTACCCACACGGCCAGAGACACGGGCGTGTGTCTCAGCCGTGTGTCCCTTGTAGCTTTCAAAAGGTTGCAAGTCAGACGATTACACAGCCTGGCAAACGGCATGGCACATGGGCGTGTGAGGCTATTTCGAAGGGTACACAGCCTGACACACGAGCGTGTGGCTTAGCTGTGTGACCCAAGTCAGAGAGTTACATGGGTACAGACACGGGTTGGGACACAGTCGTGTGTCCCTACTTCAAATGCCCACACGACTTGGGCACACGATCGTGTGACCCCTGCAGTTTAAAAATTTTCATCTTTTTCTTAAAAATTCTATATGTTTTTGATTTAGTCCCGACTTGTTTTTAATATGTTTTTAGGGCCTTGAGGGCTTGTATAAGGGACAATATGTATGTCATTGATTGGTTTTACATTGATTTATGTTGTGAATTAAATGTTTTAGATTTTTTATAGTTTTGAAACATAAAATTTGGTAATGCTCCGTAACCTTATTCCGGTAACGGATACATGTTAGGGGTGGTACACTACAGAAGTCATAGACCCAACACACCAGCTTTTTGTTCCTTATTTATTCAAACTTAGGCTTTCACTTACATCAAAGTGTACAAGTCACGAATACATACATTGTCATCTACTCAGGATTTAGGTATCCATACCATGAACGTCACAAGTGAATAAATCAATAAATGGATTCGGGATCTATTCTTTCTAGGTCCAGTCCGATGTACTGTTAGTCCAGTAAGCCACATCTATGTCTCTATCTTCTGGGAGTAATCCGCTACAATGCCCAAGACAAAGCATCTCCCCAATTGGACTTGATAAACGACATATTAGTCTTTCAATCAGTTTACTTATTTCTGATTAGACAAAAGAGATGCTTAGGTTCATTTATTAATACAAGTTGTCTTTTTGTATTATGATCCAACTATGCAATACTGTTTAGTATTAGTTAAACATTTAGCAACCAATTAGAAACATTTGCTTCCATTTTGCTTTGCATGCGAAAACCATGTGAGGACGACTACACAATGTATGTTAATGTGATCAATGAAATTGTTTTATTAATCAATCCATTTGAAAAAAAATATAAGTTTACAAATGAATATGCTACACTCAGTGCACCAGATCCAATAGTCTCTTACTTTCCACAGTAAAGTAGATGAGTCATATCACGCATTCTCATGCTCTTCACGTGTTTCTCAAAACGCATAACTATTAGAGTCTTGGTAAACAGGTCTATAAGGTTTTCCTCAGATGTGACCTTGACTACATCCACGATGTTGTCTAAAATTGCCTCCCTTATGAAGTGATACTTGCGATAAATATGTTTTGTCCTTTTGTGATTTCTCGTCTCCTTGGTATTAGCTATTGCCGTAATGTTGTTGCAATACAGTGTGATAACTTTTCCCATAATAGGAACAACTTCAAGATCTGTGAGGAACTTTCAAAGCCATATTGCTTCTTTGGTAGCCTCAGAAGCAACCACATATTCGACGTTGATCGTTGTTTTGTCGATTTTTAAAATTTATAAAGAGAATGATCAGACCTGGAAACTAACTTTGACAACGATTTAAGGCAAGTGCACCTATCGAACAGTAGTATAGCTTAGGCAAGACCGGATTGTCGAACCTAAAGGAACTAAAAGTACTAATATTAACTTTCTTTTTATTATCTAGCCTAAAATAAAGTGAAGTTGTTGTTTAATCTAAATCTAACTAACTACTAAGCTAAAGACGCAAAGACAAAAAGAATGAATTGGGGAAATACTGTTGGAAAAACTCAGTTGATTAAGACGATACCCTTAGGAAGAATCCACCTAGACTTCTCTTGTTATCTAACACTGAACCAGATGATTTATTCACTTGACTTGATCCGTAAGATTCCCTAATTTATATTAAACCCTCTCTCAAGGCGAATAACGTCTAACCCTAGGTTGATTAATTGAAATCTCTTTTTAATTAAAACCCCTAGAATCAAATTAACTCGATCTATGGACTCCCATATTAGGTTTCACCCTAATCCGACAAAATTTCGTCACCCTAACTCTAGGCGTGCGATTAACTCCGCTTAATTATGCTAGATTTACTATTAAGCAGGGACTTTTGCTCCACCACCTAAGCCCATCATACTTGAATCAATATCTCAGAAATATCAACACAAGAATTAAGCACACATAATTGAGAACAAATCAAGTATTTATCATATAGTTCAGAAAACAATAACAAGATTCATCAGAGGGTTTAGTTCATAATAATAAAAGAAAGCATCTCAAGAGAAAAGATAAAACAAAACATAAGAAATCCCTAAAACCCCCTGAAGGAATTGAAGGAGAGATCTGCCGTCTTGAGTAGAATTCCGGCTTCTTGAGATGGATCAACTGGCTATCTTCGAGTGATTCCAACCAATCTTACCTTTTCGGCTCGGCTCCTTGGCCTAGCTCACCCGCCCCCTTTCAGGTTGCACTTAGGGGATTTATATAGGCTTTTGAGATGGGTTTCTTTGCCCTTAAGTATCCTTTTCTGAGTGAAATTGTTCTTTGCCACGACAAGGACATGGGCCTGGCACACGCCTGTGTGAACGGTCTTTAAACCGTGTTCAGATTTCTTTAATGAGGCACGGCCGTGTGAATCAGGATCAGGCCGTGTTCTAGTTACTCAATAAGGCACGTCCATATGGGCTTAAGTCCAGGCCGTGTCGATTTCCACTTTGGCCCAATTTGGTTCATTTTAGGCATGTTTCTCGTTCTTTCCATTCTCGGGTGCTTTCCTGAGTATAAGACATGAAAAGAAAGGATTAAGAGCACCTTTTTACATGAATCAAGGGATAAATCATCCGAAAGTATGCTGAATGTGGGATTAAAATATGTTACTTTTATGGTTTATCACATACCCCTACACTTAAGCTTTTGCTTGTCCTCAAGCAAAATTCTCATTAAAATGAACTTTCCATAATTCATAATTCCTATCAACAATGTCTCATCATAATTCATAGATAATTTATACATCGATAATTTTAACTCAAAGAGTCCTAAAGATTCAAACAATCAAAGTCATACATTTATAGCCCGAAAACACAGGTGTCTCCCTCATCTAAATAATTACCTTTAATTCAAAATCAACAAGAGTTGACATCCTTTCAAAAGATTCACTCAAATTACTTGAAGTGTTTAAGGTTTAGGAAAAGAGCACTCAGAAGTCAAACCTGAAAAGTTAATCCCATAGGCTTGCTTGAAAATCAAATCTCCACCACTGAAAAATGAGATGATAAACAGATCAAAAGGTCTTTACAGGGTTGTAACGAGGCTAGGGTTAAAAGTGTGGATAAAGGCTAAATTAGAAGGTTAGAATCGAGATTGAATTGACAAGTTACATATCTAGAAATCTGGGATGATAATAAACAATTACATCAACTAAAAATTAATAATCCTAATAATACGAGCTTTTTCTTTTGATAAATAGACTTTAACTGTATAAGCTCACTTTTCATAATACTAATACTGAATATACTTTTTTTTTAGAACAAATTGATAAATTCAACTACTGAAATAATATAATTAGGTAAATAGTCAAATCATATCTCGATATAAGGGTAGTTAAAAGGAATGGTGATAACAAATACAAAGGGGTTTTGGGTTAATATTAGATGGTAAGTCAATAAAAAGGGTTGTTAGGGGGTTAATTTATGGAGGTAGGCTGTTTAGTGGAGTAAGTGGGTTAAATCCTAGGTGCCTTTATCATCTCTGTATATCAAATCAAAGGTGTGGTCTCAACATGTATAATCAAGGCAAGTTCTAGAATAACAGTTCAATGTTGACACACTCATAATTAATAAAGTGAGCATGAAAAAGAATATATGCTTTATAAGGCTTAAAATCTCACAAAAATTATGGGTGTTTTTGACATCAACCTCGTAAATTTCAAATTTCAATGTAATATTCAGATTCAGGTAGACAACCTAAAAATTTTTTTATTCTGAAAAATAGACTTATCATGATTGATTCTCTAGTATCTTAAAGTTTACATCATCAATGCACAATTATCAATGAATTAATCTAAAACATATCAATAGAAATCATTAATCAAAGGAAATTTCATCCTAATTAGTAATATGAGGAAATTACTTAAGAATAAAGCGTAATTCAGGGATTTGAGAATATTGCAGAAAGTTAGGCACTTTCTCGAAATAACTATTCACCCCCCACACTTAAGATGTACATTGCCCTCAATGTATAAAGATAGATATATAATTTAATAGAGAGAGGGAGGTGAAACTTCCTGAATTTGGATGGTTTCTCGGAGTTGGAAGTCGATAGTGGTGGTGTCTGCTATCGAGCTCTGCGCTAGATGAAGAAATTGGGGAGCTCGTAGAGAATTAGCCAGGAGTTATTAAGACACATTAAAAATAAACTAATTATATATTTAAGGATAAGAAAACTAAAAAAAAGAAAACAGAAAGAAAAATAAAATTAAAAGAAAAGAAAGATGGACCGAAGAGTCCTTATTGTTGGATGGTTCGTGAGGTGGGTGTGACCTCTAAGGCTGCCGGGGTGCTGGCGGTGGCGGAAATGGTGTGATTCCTAAATAGCCTTTGGAACTTCGAAGGCTGCGGTGGTGGTGGTCGTGGTTCCCAAGGCGTGATTCGCAAGCAGCTTGGCGAACCTGGCACTAAGAAATTAAATTAAATTAAACTAAATTAAGCATAAGATAGTCAAAGGGAAGGAAATTGAAGCAAAAGAGAAAAGAAAAATAGAAACTAAATGGTCTCAAAGACCCTTGGCTTGTTGTTTGGATGAAGCAGCCGGCATGAACTTATGTATAGGGGTCTCCCTTGAGGAGACTACGTTTGTCATCTTCCGCTTCTTCGACATGGATATGTGTAGCTCAAGAGTATAGAGAATTGTTATGGAGAGGGGAGTTATATGAGAAAAAGAAGGAAGAAAAGAGGTGTAAAGTAGATGAGAAGAATGGGAAGGGGGTGGGTTTAAATAGAGTTTTGGAGTCTGGTGCTCCCCCACGCCCGTGGACCGAGGGCGGGTCGATTCACACGGCTATGTCGCATAGCCGTGTGTCTAGGCGTGTTGGTCTTCACATGCCCGTTTTGCAGATTGCCACACCCGTTAGTGATAAGTCAGTGTTGTCCACGGTCGCATCGCACGGCCGTGGCACTTTGTCGGTGCCCGTGGTGGGGTGGTTGGGTCCGTGATTTCGAAAGTTAGTTGGGATTTGATTCGTACTGCCTCTGCTATGTCAGTACGAAGATTCTGTACTTCAACACGGTCACGGCCACGGCCGTGTGCAAGACCGTGTGGTCTAGAAATCTGCACTTTTGGTTAGTTTACAACTAGGTAAGAAGAAAAAAAATAAATTGAAAGCAAAATGTGAAAATAAATAGTGTTAGTGCTCGGGTGGCCTCCCGATAAGCGCTCGTTTATAGTCTTAAGCTAGACTTTCCTCGTGTTTGAAAAAAAATCAGGGAGGTTTAAAGGTTTGAATATCTTCCCTCATGCTTACAGTTCTATTTTCGATTTCCTCGTTGTTCAAATTCGTTATTCCTGCCATTTTTTTTTATGTTCAAGGCTGCCATGGATGAATTTTGAAGCATTCATCTTCTGCCTTGAAATCTGTCTAGAAATTCCAACAACATCTTTTCTTCTTCAAATCTATTCAATTTCATGTGTTTTTAAGTCTAAAACCAACCTCTTTGTTTTGTTTAATTGCAGGGAAGTGCTTGCTACAATCCTAGATCCGTAAACACTCAAGGATCATTGTTTTGCCAAGCAACGCCTTATCATATGGTAATCAGAGCCCAGGTTGGATTTTTTTTAAGCACATTCTGCACTCAAAATCAGGAAAACAAAATAAAAAGTTGAAAAAAAAACCAAATTTGAAAATTCAAAAAAAAAAAAACATAAAAAAAATCGATTCGAAACACAATAATGAAACAGAAAGAAAAAAAAAGAAGAAAGTGTGCTAATTTGTTGAAATGATAAAAGATGATCATATTATGCCATGAAATGCTTGGAAATCAATCGAAACAACTTATTCTTGTCTGTTCGGTGATAGGGTCGTTGTAAGCATCTCTGTTGCAGTAAGTTGTTGATTTTTCTTTTTTTTTTCCTTCTTATTTTCATCCTTGTTTTCTTCATTTCTTTTGTTAATTTTCCAGCGTTGTATTTCATTGTTTTCAGCCTTTATATCTCATTTTTTTAGCCCTATTTTCATTCTAACCCTTGATTCTTTATCCTTGTTGTTTCTTACAAGTTGACACGGTAAACAGATTTTGAAAGATCAAAATTAGTTCCTTTAAAGAACTGATTCTGAGAGATTGAGTGGAAAAGGCAATTGAGCGTGTGAGATCAGAAGGGGAGACAAAAAGAGCCTTTATAGTATTCTCCTGGGTGAAACACGGGCTTGAGTGAAATTGTTGAGTGTTCTTTCTTTAGGAGTGATCTGTGAGACTATGTTGAGTGTGCTGTGAGATCGATTCCTTTATTTTCACTAACCTTTAAAAGTGTTTTTTCTTGTTTCTTTTTTCTTTTTACTAATTATATTATTTAAAATGACAGGTTCTAATGAGAGCAACCTGGATGGCCGGCAACCAAACTTGCAAATGCAGGCCATAACACGTGAGCATCTTTTAAGATAAAACTCGAACCCCTACAATCGAGGATGGACAAAATTGACGGTGGTGGTTCCCAATCAGTCCCTAATGAAGGAAATGATGAGAATGAAGTTGATCAATCTCCGAGGTAGAATCTGAGAAGACATATACAACTTGATGATAATCTGTCTAACATTAAAATTGCTATCCCATCATTTCAGGGATGAATAGATCTTGATGCTTATCTCGCTTGGGAAAGCAAAGTCGAACATGTTTTTGAGTGTTACAATTACTAAGAACAGAAGAAGGTTCGTTTGGCTGCGATGAAATTCATTGATTACACTTTGATCTGGTGGGATCAATTGCTAATTAGTCGGAGACGCACCGGTGAAGGTCCAGAGAGAACGTGGGATGAAATGAAACTAATCATATGTAAGAGATTTGTTCTTTCTCATTACCATCGTGACTTATTCCAGAAGTTGCAAACGTTGAACAGGGGAGTAGGAGTGTTGAAGACTACTACAAGGAAATGGAAATGTCCATAATACGAGCCAACATTGTTGAAGATCGAGAGGCTACTATGGCACGTTTTCTTGCAGGTTTGAATTCTGAGATTGCTAATGTTGTTGAGTTGCAGCATTATGTCGAGTTGGAGGACATGGTGCATATGGCGATAAAAGTTAAACGACAGCAACGTAAGAAGTCATCAAATAGAGGTAATACTCAATTTAAATCATTTTCAAATCCTATATCTACTCCTAACAATTTCAGGAGGCCTACAGCACAAGCACAACTTTAGATTCGAGATAAGGTAGAGTCAAGCAAACAAAAGACTCCTATTACTGAAAATAGGCGTGACAAGCAGGTGGTGACATAAGAACGTTTGAGAGACATTCTGTGTTTCAAGTGCCTTGGTCGAGGGCATGTTGCCAATCAGTGACCAAATCGGAGGACCATGATGTTGTTGGATGGTGGCGAGATTGAATTTCCGAAGAAGACGAACATGAGCCCCTTATAGTGGAAGTTGAAGAAGATGATGATAATGTGCAGACATTTGCCACTGGTGAAGCACTTGTTGTCAAGAGGAGTCTGAATACTCAACCAATTCAGGATGAACAGCAACAAGAGAATATCTTTCACACGAGATGTCTCATTAATGGCAAGGTATGTGTTGTAATTATCGATGGTGGTAGTTGCACTAATGTTGCTAGTTCTATGATGGTTGATAAGTTGGGTTTGAAGACAACACGGTATCCAAATCTGACAAGTTACAGTGGCTAAATAACGGAGGAGAAATTAGAGTGACTAGGCAGGTTCTTGTTCCGTTTGCCATTGGAAAGTACAACGATGAAGTACTTTGCGATGTCGTTTCGATGGATGCGAGTCATTTACTGTTGGGACGCCTGTGGCAATTTGATAAGAGGGCGATACATGATGGCTTTACAAATAGGTATTCCTTTGTTCATGCAGATAAAAAGATCATTTTAGCACCTTTGACACCGAGCCAAGTGCAAGAAGACGAAGTGAGATTGAGACAGAATATCGAAGAAGCTCGAGGGAAAAAGAAGATAAATGTATATGCCAGCAGCAAGGAAATTAGGAAATGTCTTTCCTCTCAGCATTCTATGCTTATTTTACTTTTAAAGATAATTGTTTATTAGCTGAGATTCCTAGTGATTTGCCTGTTTCTATTTCATCTCTTTTGCAGGAATTCAAGGATGTGTTTCCTGATGAAACACCGAAAGGTTCACCCCCTATTCGTGGCATCGAACATCAGATTGACTTTATTCTAGGAGCCACGATTCCGAATAGACCAGCATACTACAGTAACCCTGAAGAGACGAAGGAACTTCAAAGACATATTAATGAGTTGTTAGAAAAGGGGTACATTCGAGAGAGTTTAAGTCCGTATGCTGTACCAGTGTTGTTGGTACCCAAAAAGGATGGAACTTGGAGGATGTGTGTTAATTGTCGAGCAGAGAACCATATTACAATCAAGTACCGACATCCCATTCCTCGACTTGCTGACATGTTGGATGAGTTGTATGAAGTGACTACCTTCTCCAAAATTGATTTAAAGAGTGGATATCATCAGATTCGCATGAAAGAAGGCGACGAGTAGAATACAGCCTTCAAGACGAAACTAGGACTGTATGAATGGTTAGTGATGCCTTTCGATTTAACTAATGCTCCTAGCACTTTTATGCGTTTGATGAATCATGTTCTGCGATCTTTTATTGGTAAGTTTGTGTTGTGTACTTTGATGACATTTTGATTTATAGCAAGACTTTACAAGATCACGTAAAACATTTGCGAGCTATTTTACAGACTTTTTGAGAAGAGAGATTATTTGCTAACATGGAGAAATGTGTGTTTTGTACTGATAAGCTCCTATCTCTTGGATATATTGTTAGTTCACAGGGAGTTGAAGTTGATATTGAGAAGATTAAAGAAATTCAAGAGTGGCCACAACCGACATCGATTAGTCAAGTTAGATCGTTTCATGGTTTAGCTAGTTTCTACCGTCGGTTTGTTCCCCATTTTAGTTCTATTACTGCCCCTTAACCGGGATTATAAAGAATAATTCAGTCTTCTCATGGGGTAAAGAACAAGAAGATGCCTTTCTGAAAATAAAGGAGTGTTTGACAAAAGCACCTGTTTTAGCATTACCTAACTTTGATAAAATGTTTGAAGTTGAATGTGAAGCTTCTGGAGTTGGTATAGGTGCTATTTTGTCACAAGAAAAGAGGCCCGTTGCATATTTTAGTGAGAAGCTTAGTGGAGCAATATTGAATTATCCTATATATGATAAGGCGATGTATGCACTGATTCTGGCGTTGGAAACTTGGTAGCATTATTTGTTGCCTAAGGAGTTCGTGATTCACACTGATCATGAGGCTTTGCAATATATCACAGGTCAGCATAAATTAAACAAACGACATGCTAAATGGGCTCAATTTCTTTAGTCTTTCCCTTATGTCATTCGTTACAAGAATGGTAAAGACATTGTCGTTGCTGATGCTTTATCACGCGGGTATGTACTTTTAAATTACCTTGATTCTCATTTGATTGGATTTGCATATATTCGTGAGCTATTCGCTGATGATCCTGATTTTAGAAATAAGTTTAATGCTTGCGCAAAAGGTGCAGAAGGAAAATTTTATAGGCATGATGGCTATCTTTTCAAAGAGAACAGGATATGCAGTCCACAAGGATCCATGTGTGGTATTCTGATCCACGAAGTACATGAAGGTGAACTGATGGGTCATTTTGAAGTCACCAAAAGGTTACAGATATTAAAGGAGTATCTATTTTGGCCTAAAATGCATAGGGACGTTGAACGGTACTATAAACGTTGTGTGACATGTAAGAAAGAAAAATCGAAGGGTTCACCACAGGGTATGTACTTGCCTTTACCTATTCCTGATTCCCCTTGGACTGATATTTCAATGGATTTTGTTTTGGGATTGCCTAGAACTAGGACCGGTAGAGATAGTATATTTGTTGTGGTTGATAGGTTCTCGAAGATGGCACATTTTATGGCTTGCCATAAGACTGATGATGCTGTAAATGTGGCTAACTTGTTCTTTAGGGATGTTGTTCGTTTACATGGTAATCCTAGGTCAATTGTTTCTGACAGGGATGTAAAGTTTTTGAGTCACTTCTGGAGGACTCTTTGGAGCAAATTAGGTACGAAACTTATGTTTTCTACTACTTGTCATCCCCAGACTGATGGACAAACTGAGGTTGTTAACAGGGTTTTATCTACTTTACTTCGTTTCATAATAAAAAAGAACATAAAAACTTGGGAAGATTGTTTGCAACATGTTGAACTTGCTTATAATCAGGCTGTACATTCTGCTACTAAGATGTCACTATTTGAGGTTGTTTATGGATTTAATCCTATTACTCCTCTAGATATGTTGCCTTTGCCACACGAACAGGTGATGAACAGGGACGTTAAAGCAAAAGTAGAATATGTGAAGAAATTGCATCAACAGGTTAAGAAGAATAGAGAACGACAGACTCAGCAATACGAAAAGCAAGCAAACAAAGGAAGAAAGCGAGTCACCTTCGATGTTGGCGATTGGGTGTGGGTTTATTTCTGAAAGGAATGTTTTCCAGCCCAAAGACGATCCAAGCTGTTACCACGAGAAGATGGTCCTTTTCAGGTATTGGAGAAAGTGAATGACAATGCCTACAAATTGGACTTATCGAGTGAATATAATGTAAGTGCCACATTTAATGTTTCGGACTTAACCCCTTATGACAATACTGCAGATTTGAGGACAAATCCTTTTCACGAAGGGGGGCTGATGTGGGCACATCCAAGTTAACCAAGGAGGCTGATCCAGAGGTCTTGCCATTAGGACCTATCACACGATCTAAGGCAAAGAAATTCAAGGAAGTTCTTTCTTTCACTTGTGCTAAAATTTCTGACTCTTTTGAAAGTGAATGTGCCTTAGAAGATAAGTTTTATAGTGTGTTGCATGCTGATATGTGACATACTTATGTCATACTACTTATATTGGTGTGTTTAGTATGTATATATTATGCTAAGTATGTTTTTGGATTGGGTTGATAGTATTTGTATTGTCTTCAAGTTGTTTGAGTGTTAACGAATAAGTGTGCACTTGTTTACAACTTATTAGACTATGTTATATTAAGTTTACATAGCTTTGATAAGAGTTATATTGTTTTGTAACATGTACACGAAAGGACTCCAGCTCACGAGAGTATATGCAGCTCACCTTCAGCTCAAGACAGCTCAGAGGCTTGTTTCCTAGCTCGACTCAGCTCAAGAGCGCTCTACACCAGCTCATGTCAGCTCATTTCAATTCTAACTAGCTGAATTCAGCTCAGTTTAGCTCCATCAGCTCACCTCCGGCTCCACTAGTTCAACTTCAGCTGACAAGTCCAGAAGTAGCTAAATAGTGTCCTACGTGTCGGGGAATATACCAGTGCACATGTGGCAGCCTAGGTGGCGTCCAAGCATGTGGATGTGCATGTGCCAGCCTTTTACACATGTGGTGCACATGTGTGACTAAAAACCAGCCCGTTCTTGTGCATTTGTGCAGCAATTGAAGAGATAAGGACAAGGGAAGTTTTGTGTTTGAATTTCAAACGAATTTAATACATGTTTAAAGTGATAAACATGCCAACTCCCTCCTTTTTACTTGGCTGCAAATTAATTCTGCCCAAAAGGAGTTATTTTAGTTCAAATTTAATTTTTAAACTCCTTTAATGTTAACCACACAATGTAATTCGACCACCTCTTCATTCTTCTATACATTTGTACTTCAAACATTGTTAAAACTAAGACTTTTTGAAATAAAAATTACTTTGTGAGTTTTCTCTCAAATTCGGTTCTTTTATTGAACTTCTTTCTTGACATTTCAATTCTGAATTGTTGTGTCAATCTTGTGATACTTCGGGTTCCTAGATCGCTAGCTCGTGGGTCCAAGTCTGTTGACATAGAACAGATTCAATTCGGGTTTGCATAACAGATTGTGCGAGTTCTTTCGAGTTCCTCGTTGTTCAAATTCGTTATTCCTACCATTTTTTTTATGTTCAAGGCTGCCATGGATGAATTTTGAAGCATTCATCTTTTACCTTCAAATCTGTCTAGAAATTCCAACAAGATCTTTTCTTCTTCAAATCTATTCAATTTCGTGTGTTTTTAAGTCTAAAACCAACCTCTTTGTTTTGTTTAATTGCAGGGAAGTGCTTGCTAAAATCCTAGATCCGTAAACACTCAAGGATCATTGTTTTGCCAAGCAACGCCTTACCATATGGTAATCAGAGCCCAGGTTGGATTTCTTTTAAGCACATTCTGCACTCAAAATCAGGAAAACAAAATAAAAAGTTAAAAAAAAAAACCAAATTTGAAAATTCACAAAAAAAAACACAAAAAAAAATCGGATTCGAAACACAATAATAAAACAGAAAGAAAAAAAAAGAAGAAAGTGTGCTAATTTGTTGAAATGATAAAAGATGATCATATTATGCCATGAAATGCTTGGAAATCAATCGAAACAACTTGGAAATCAATCGAAACAACTTATTCTTGTCTGTTCGGTGATAGGGTCGTTGTAAGCATTTCTGTTGCAGTAAGTTGTTGATTTTTGTTTTTTTTCTTCTTATTTTCATCCTTGTTTTCTTCATTTCTTTTGTTAATTTTCCAATGTTGTATTTCATTGTTTTCAGCCTTTATATCTCATTTTTTAGCCCTATTTTCATTCTAACCCTTGATTCTTTATCCTTGTTGTTTCTTACAAGTTGACACGGTAAACAGATTCTAAAAGATCGAAATTAGTCCTTTAAAGAACTGATTATGAGAGATTGAGTGGAAAAGGCAATTGAGCGTGTGAGATCAGAAGGGGAGACAAAAAGAGCCTTTATAGTATTTCCTGAGTGAAACACAAGCACTGAGTGAAATTGTTGAGTGTTCTTTCTTTGGGAGCGATCTGTGAGACTATGTTGAGTGTGTTGTGAGATCGATTCCTTTATTTTCACTAACCTTTAAAAGTGTTTTTGCTTGTTTCTTTTTTCTTTTTATTATTATTATTATTTAAAATGACAGGTTCTAATGAGAGCAACCTGGATGGCCGGCAACCAAACTTGCAAATGTAGGCCATAACACGTGAGCGTCTTTTAAGACAAGAACTCAAACCCCTATAATCGAGGATGGACAGGATTGACGGTGGTGGTTCCCAATCAGTCCCTAATGAAGGAAATGATGAGAATGAAGTTGATCAATCTCCGAGGCAGAATCTGAGAAGACATATACAACTTGATGATAATCTATCTAACATTAAAATTGTTATTCCATTATTTCAGGGACGAACCAATCTTGATGCTTATCTCGCTTGGGAAAGCAAAGTCGAACATGTTTTTGAGTGTTACAATTACTCAGAACAGAAGAAGGTTCGTTTGGCTGCGATGAAATTCATTAATTACACTTTGATCTGGTGGGATCAATTGCTAATTAGTCGGAGACGCACCGGTGAAGGTCCAGTGAGAACGTGGAATGAAATGAAACAAATCATACGTAAGAGATTTGTTCCTTCTCATTACCATCATGACTTATTCTAGAAGTTGCAAACGTTGAACAGGGGAGTAGGAGTGTTGAAGACTACTACAAGGAAATGGAAATGTCCATAATGCGAGCCAACATTATTGAGGATCGAGAGGCTACTATGGCACGTTTTCTTGCAGGTTTGAATTCTGAGATTGCTAATGTTGTTGAGTTGCAGCATTATGTCGAGTTGGAGGACATGGTGCATATGGTGATAAATGTTGAACGAAAGCAACGTAAGAAGTCTTCAAATAGAGGTAATACTCAATTTAAATCATTTTCAAATCCTATATTTACTCATAACAATTTCAGGAAGCCTACAGCAGAAGCACCACTTCAGATTCGAGATAAGGCAGAGTCAAGCAAACAAAAGACTCCTATTACTGAAAATAGGCGTGACAAGCAGGTGGTGACATAAGAACGTTCGAGGGGCATTCTGTGTTTCAAGTGCCTTGGTCGAGGGCATGTTGCCAATCAGTGCCCAAATAGGAGGACCATGATGTTGTTGGATGGTGGCGAGATTGAATCTGATTCTGAAGAAGACGAACATGAGCCCCCTATAGTGGAAGTTGAAGAAGATAATGATAATGTGCAGACGTTTGCCACTGGTGAAGCACTTGTTGTCAAGAGGAGTCTGAATACTCAACCAATTCAGGATGAATGGCAACGAGAAAATATCTTTCACACGAGATGTCTCATTAATGACAAGGTATGTGTTGTAATTATCGATGGTGGTAGTTGCACTAATGTTGCTAGTTCTGTGATGGTTGATAAGTTGGGTTTGAAGACGACACGGTATCCAAATCCGACAAGTTACAGTAGCTAAATGACGAAGGAGAAATTAGAGTGACTAGGCAGGTTCTTGTTCCGTTTGCCATTAGAAAGTACAACGATGAAGTACTTTGCGATGTGGTTTCGATGGATGCGAGCCATTTACTGTTGGGATGCCCATGGCAGTTTGATAAGAGGGCGATACATGATGGCTTTACAAATAGGTATTCTTTTGTTCATGCAGATAAAAAGATCATTTTAGTACCTTTGACACCGAGCCAAGTGCAAGAAGACCAAGTGAGATTGTGACAGAATATCGAAGAAGCTCGAGGGAAAAAGAAGATAAATGTGTATGCCAGCAGCAAGGAAATTAGGAAATGTCTTTCCTCTCAGCATTCTATGCTTAATTTATTTTTAAAGATAATTGTTTATTAGCTGAGATTCCTAGTGATTTTCCTGTTTCTATTTCATCTCTTTTGCAGGAATTTAAGGATGTGTTTCCTGATGAAACACCGATGGGTTTACCCCCTATTCGTGGCATCGAACATCAGATTGACTTTATTCTAGGAGCCACTATTCTGAATAGACCAACATACTGCAGTACCCCTGAAGAGACGAAGGAACTTCAAAGACATATTTCTGAGTTAGACAAGGGTACATTCGAGAGAGCTTGAGTCCGTATGCTGTACCAGTGTTGTTGGTACCCAAAAAGGATGGAACTTGGAGGATGTGTGTTGATTGTCGAGCAGTGAACCAGATTACAATCAAGTATCGACATCCCATTCCTCGACTTGCTCACATGTTGGATGAGTTGTGTGAAGCGACTACCTTCTCCAAAATTGATTTAAGGAGTGGATATCATCAGATTCGCATGAAAGAAGGCAACGAGTGGAATACAGCCTTCAAGACGAAACTAGGACTGTATGAGTGGTTAGTGATGCCTTTCGGTTTAACTAATGCTCCTAGTACTTTTATGCGTTTGATGAATCATGTTCTGCGACCTTTTATTGGTAAGTTTGTGTTGTGTACTTTGACGACATTTTAATTTATAGCAAGACTTTGCAGGATCACGTAAAACATTTGTGAGCTATTTTACAGACTTTGCGAGAAGAGAGATTGTTTGGTAACATGGAGAAATGAGTGTTTTGTACTGATAAGCTCATATTTATTGGACATATTGTTAGTTCACAGGGAGTTGAAGTTGATCCTGAGAAGATTAAAGCGATTCAAGAGTGGCCACGACCAACATCGGTTAGTTAAGTTAGATCGTTTCATGGTTTAGCTAGTTTCTACTGTCGGTTTGTTCCCCATTTTAGTTCTAATACCGCCCCCTTAACCGGGATTATAAAGAAGAATTCAGTCTTCTCATGGGGTAAAGTACAAGAAGACGCCTTTCTGAAAATAAAGAAGTGTTTGACAAAAGCACCTGTTTTAGCATTACCTAACTTTGATAAAATGTTTGAAGTTGAATGTGATGCTTTTGGAGTTGGTATAGGTGCTATTTTGTCACAAGAAAAAAGGCTCGTTGCATATTTCAGTGAGAAGCTTAGTGGAGGGACGCTGAACTATCCTATCTATGATAAGGCGACTTATGCACTGATTCGGGCATTGAAAACTTGGTAGCATTATTTGTTGCCTAAGGAGTTCGTGATTCACACTGATCATGAGGCTTTGCGATATATCACAGGTCAGCATAAATTAAACAAACGACATGCTAAATGGGTTCAATTTCTTGAGTCTTTCTCTTATGTCGTTCGTTGCAAGAAAGGTAAAGACATTGTCGTTGCTGATGCTTTATCACGCAGGTATGCAATTTTAAATTACCTTGATTCTCATTTGATTGGATTTGCATATATTCCTGAGCTATTCACTGATGACCCTGATTTTAGAGATAAGTTTAATGCTTGCGTAAAAGGTGCAGAAGGAAAATTTTATAGGCATGATGGCTATCTTTTCAAAGAAAACAGGATACGCATTCCACAAGGATCCATGTGTGGTATTCTGATCCACGAAACACATGAAGGTGAACTGATGGGTCATTTTGGAGTCACCAAAACGTTACAGACATTAAAGAAGCATCTATTTTGGCCTAAAATGCGTAGGGACGTTTGATAGTATATTTGATGTGGTTGATAGGTAGAGATAGTATATTTGATGTGGTTGATAGGTTCTCGAAGATGGCACATTTTATTCCTTGCCATAAGACTGATGATGCTGTAAATGTGGCTAACTTTTTCTTTAGGGATGTTGTTCTTTTACATGGTAGTCCTAGGTCAATTGTTTCTGACAGGGATGTAAAGTTTTTGAGTCACTTCTGGAGGACTCATTGGAGCAAATTAGGTACGAAACTTATGCTTTCTACTACTTGTCATCCCTAGACTGATGGACAAACTGAGGTTGTTAACAGGGCTTTATCTACTTTACTTCGTTCTATAATTAAAAAGAACATAAAAACTTGGGAAGATTGTTTGCAACATGTTGAATTTGCTTATAATCACGCTGTACATTCTCCTACTAAGATGTCACTATTTGAGGTTGTTTATGGATTTAATCTTATTACTCCTCTAGATATGTTGCCTTTGCCATACGAAAAGGTGATGAACAGGGACGATAAAGCGAAAGCAGAATATGTGAAGATGTTGCATCAACAGGTTAAGGAGAACTTAGAACAGCAGACTCAGTAGCATGAAAAGCAAGCAAACAAAGGAAGAAAGCGAGTCACCTTCGATGTTGGAGATTGGGTAAGGGTTTATTTCCAAAAGGAATGTTTTCCAGCCCAAAGACTGTCTAAGCTGTTACCACAAGAAGATGGTCCTTTTTAGGTATTGGAGAAAGTGAATGACAATGCCTACAAATTGGACTTACCAGGTGAATATAATGTAAGTGCCACATTTAATGTTTCGGAATTAACCCCTTATGACAATACTGCAGATTTGAGGACAAATCCTTTTCACGAAGGGGGGCTGATGTAGGCACATCCAAGTCAACCAAGGAGGCTGATCCAGAGGTCTTGCCATTAGGACCTATCACACGATCTAAGGCAAAGAAATTCAAGGAAGTTCTTTCTTTCACTTGTGCTAAAATTTCTGACTCTTTTGAAAGTGAATGTACCTTAGAAGATAAGTTTTATAGTGTGTTGCATGCTGATATGTGACATACTTATGTCATACTACTTATATTGGTGTGTTTAGTATGTATATATTATGCTAAGTATGTTTTTGGATTGGGTTGATAGTATTTGTATTGCCTTCAAGTTGTTTGAGTGTTAACGAATAAGTGTGCACTTGTTTACAACTTATTAGACTATGTAATATTAAGTTTACATAGCTTTGATAAGAGTTATATTGTTTTGTAACATGTACACGAAAGGACTCCAGCTCACGAGAGTATATGCAGCTCACCTTCAGCTCAAGACAGCTCAGAGGCTTCTTTCCCAGCTCAATTCCGCTCAAGAGCGCTCTACACCAGCTCATGTCAGCTCATTTCAATTCTAACTAGCTGAATTCAGCTCAGTTTAGCTCCAGTCAGCTCACCTCCGGCTCCACTAGCTCAACTTCAGCTGACAAGTCTAGAAGTAGCTGAATAGTGTCCTACGTGTCGGGGGATATACCAGTGCACATGTGGCAGCCTAGGTGGCATCCAAGCATGTGGATGTGCATGTGCCAGACTTTTACACATGTGGTGCACATGTGTGACTAAAAACCAGTCCATTCTTGTGCATTTGTACAGCAATTGAAGAGATAAGGACAAAGGAAGTTGTGTGTTTGAATTTCAAACGAAATTAACACATGTTTAAAATGATAAACATGCCAACTCCCTCCTTTTTATTTGGTTGCAAATTAATTCCGCCCAAAAGGAGTTATTTTAATACAAATTTAATTTTTAAACTCCTTTAATGTTAACCACACAATGTAATTTGGCCACCTCTTCATTCTTCTATATATTTGTACTTCAAACATTGTTAAAACTAAGACTTTTTGAAATAAAAATTACTTTGTGAGTAAAACTAAGACTTTTTGAAATAAAAATTACTTTGTGAGTTTTCTCTCAAATTCGGTTCTTTTATTGAACTTCTTTCTTGACATTTCAATTCTGAATTGTTATGTCAATCTTGTGATACGTCGAGTTCCGAGATCGCTATCTTGTGATACTTTTGGTTTGCATAACAGATTGTGCGAGTTCTTTCGAGTTCCTCGTTGTTCAAATTCCCAGCCAGTTTCTAGCGTTATTCCTGCCATTTTTTTTATGTTCAAGGCTGCCATAGATGAATTTTGAAGCATTCATCTTCTACCTTCAAATCTGTCTAGAAATTCCCGCAACATCTTTTCTTATTCAAATCTATTCAAGTTCGTGTGTTTTTAAGTCTAAAACCAACCTCTTTCTTTTGTTTAATTGCAGGGAAGTGCTTGCTACAATCCTAGATCCGTAAACACTTAAGGATCGTTGTTTTTCCTAGCAACGCCTTATCAAGAGGAGCTTGTGGTTTAGTGGCAAGTGGTGTGAAAAGGCTGATGTGAGAACTTGGGTTCGAATCTTTTGGCATGCAAAGGAGTATTTATTTTATATCCTTGTGGTGTTAGAGGTAGAGTTTGACTGAAACTCTATTGAGATGGTTGTGGAATTGGTCAAAGGAGGAGATCAAGGGATATGATAATGTTGGTAAGGTTGTAGAGGAGATTTAGGAGGAGAAAATCAAGAAAATTCAAAAGTTGGTGTGTTGTAGCCGAACAAAGAGTTTTGGGCATGCAAATTCAGCTAGGGGATTTCTGAGTGCTTTTCTCTGCTCTTGTTCAATTTTGGGAATTTTGTGTGGTTTTTGGGTGTGCCGAATTGTGACTTTTGGCAACATTTAGCATGTTTTTTTCTTTTTCCTTTTCGAGTAGCTGAATACTGCACTTCGAGCATTTCTCTTTTCGAGTTTGTTCTGTCCATTCTAGTGCCGACTCCTCTTGTTCACAACCTAGTTGAGTTGCTCTCTTTCTCACTTTTTCTTTCCTCTTACTATTTAATCAAGCCTTTTTCGAATTGCTTGTTGCTTTCACCCTCTTCTTTGACCGAAGATAGCTTCATCTCTACCTCTCTATTTGATTTTCTCTTGGGTTCTTTTCTAGCCGAATACTCTCTTCATCTTTTAGCTTCATTCCCTTTTTCTGTTTTCTTCTGATATACTCATATGTTTTAGGCCGAATACCCTTCACCTTTTTGGCTAGCTATTTTCAGTTACTCTGCTATTAGGGGATTGGCCGAATACTCTACTGTTTTACTATTACTTTGCCATTTCGGTCTTCATAAGATTTCCTGACGAACGGTAAGGGTTTAAGTTACAGTACCTTTCATTCATCTAAATCGTGTTGTCTTTATGTTGTTGAGATAGTAGTTGATCCTATCTAACAAGATCTTCCCATAATCCAGATTCTCAGCAAGGCGTGTGATCAATTTTGGGTTAGCGATTTTAGAGGGTTAAGCCACCCTCATTCAATCAAGGTAAAGTGGTGTATTTTTAGGCTAAAAATTAAGAAGTGGTTAACTTGAATCGTCAGTTAATTAACTGAAGGTCTTGTTGAGTGTAGGTTCGGTACACGTGGAGTTCTTTGCATGTCTCGTTAAATAGGTGTGTAATCACACTATCGTTTCTGTGAGACGGCAAAAGTCGAATAACCGAAAAGCCGAAACTTCGGCATTTGAGGCCCCACGAGCGTGCGATTGCTCGTGTGGTAAACTGAGCCAACAATCATGGGCAAAAGACTGTAGAAGCCACCACGAGCGTTCTCGTGCTCTTGGGCTGTTATGGGCCTCGTTTGGCTAAAATGGGTCGTGTGGGCCCAATGGGCTCGTGGGCCCCACACAGAATAAATCTACAATAAGTGGCAAATACTGGACTGCGCTATATCATTCGCATAAATGTGACTGAAATTGGGCTGAATAGGCCACACGAGCGTGTGGGCCCACTTGGGTCGAATATTGGGCTTTGGGCCCATTTACATTATTTTGACCATACATGTTATCTGTGTCGCTCGAGGTGATTGTAGACCTTCGACCAGGCTGTTAAATGACTAAACTACCCCTAAAGAGTAAAATGACTGATTTTCATTCTCCTTCTTCTTCCACCGAAAATATCAGCGAAAGAGGGGTTTTGGAGCTTAAAATTTTCAGCAACTTCTCATCCTTGCAAGTAAGTCATTTTGATGATCATTTTTGATGATTTTTGTGTTTTTGGAACCCTTAAAGGACTAGCTAATGAGGGGACTATTTTGCAAAATGGTGAAGAGTCTAGGTTTTGCCATGTGAGTATTCATGTTGATTTCTAAAATTTTATGGAAGAAAATGAATCTTAGTTGTTAAATAGAATCTTAGTTGTTAAATAAACAACTTACATGAAAGGAGTCTCCATGAAAACACCTAAAAGGACCTTTTTGTAATGGTTATAAAATAGGTGGTAAATATGTGAAATAATTGGTATTGTGAATTGCTATAAGAGTAATAAATGTTCAGCTAGGCTTGTGAAAGGAGGAAATTTGATTAGAATCAATTTACGAGCCTAGCGGCAAAATCGTAATTTTATGAAAGTCTAAGGAAAAAGGGTAATTTTGCCAAAGTATGACTTTTGAAATGTCTTGATCAATGTAGTGATTAAATGAGTGACTTTGTTATTATAGATCAAGAATAACGTGGAATTAACCTTGATCGAGGAAAAGGCAAGGTTTCGGATTAGAATTTCAAATTGGCACATTTTGGTACCGAGATAAGTTTGTGTGTAATAAATTCAACATCATGCTAGTATGTTTTAAAATGCTTGACATTCGTGAAAATGTATATTATTTCTATGAAATTGATCAATGATGTTTCAATGAGAAAATGATGAAAATTTGTGATGTTCAAGTCCCGGTTGGACCTTAGGAAGTGAGAGGATACCATCATCAAGACATGAGATTTGTAAGGTCCCGTATAAGGCCATGTTTGGGACATGGCCTCGGCACCAAATTGAGATCCCGTATGAGACCATATCTGGGATATGGCCTCAGCATCAAATATGAAAATCATGTAAGACCATGTCTGGGACATGGCATCAATATACGATCTCGTATAAGACCATATATGGGATATGGAAATGGCATCGATATGAGATCCCGTATAAGACTATATGGGATATGGCATCGGCATCGAGATGTGATTCCATGTAAGACCATAAATGGGATATGGCATTTGCATCGTATTATGTGTATGATGATTATTGTGTATCCTTAAGTATTCCAAGTGCTTCAACGGGCTAAAGAGTTAAGTTTATATTGAAGATGAGACTAGTGCTAAAGCCATGTGATGAAGTGATACTGGTACATGTGAGTAATCTACTAGAAATGTGTTCAATATGTGATATGTGATTGGTAAGAGTAAGCATGAGTAAGTTATGGGAATATGCTTGAGAAATCATGTTATTAGTTAATTCAATGTATGAATGATATCGTAAGCCTTTATGTTGCTATTTATTTCATGCAAGCTTGCTAAGCTTTATGCTTACCCCCTCTCTTTTCCATTCTCCTTGTAGTATTGCCAGGCTAGCTCGGGGATCATTGGACGTTGGAGCTTGGTTCACACTATCAAGTTGTTCTTTTGGTATAGTAAGGTTTGATTATTTTGAGTATGGCATGTATAGGAACTTAGTCATTTTATGATATGTCATATTAGTTAGCCAAAGTGTTGGCTATTAGGGTTAATTACTCATTTTGTAAATGGTCATTGAAATTGGCCAAAATTATCCAAGTTATATTTACTCATTTATAATGAAATTCATGAAGTGTAAGTCTTTGCAATTGAATGAGTAATGTGTGAAATTTATATATGCATGAAGAAGTAGTGAATATTAAAGGTGCTTTATTGTCATGCTATGTGTTGCTTTTAAGGGTGGCAAAGGGCTTGGAAAATAGCCTTGTAATTGTCCACAAGGGTAGACACACGGGCGTGTGTCTAGGTCGTATGTGACACACAGTCTGCCCCATGGGCATGTGGTTCGACCGTATGTCCCCCAGCATTCTAAGTTGGCAAAACAGAATGCCCAGTAGTAACCACATAGGCTGGGACACGGCCGTATGTCTCGACCGTGTGGATGACACGACCCCAAAACATGGGAATGTGCTGCTCAGTCCGTGTGAAGTCTGCACCTGAAAATAGGAATTTAATTCGCAACACGGTCTAAGGACATGGGTGTGTGCCTTGGTCGTGTGACCTTTTGGAGATGATGACGTCAGAAACATTATGTCAAGGTTTTCGCACACGGGCTAAGACATGAGCGTGTCATGGCCGTGTGAAGGACACGGGCTATAGACAGGGGCGTGTGTCAGGCCCTGTGAAAACCCCTATAGGTTCAAATTAAGAAATAAATCTGTACGGACAAGGGACATGGGCCCATACGGGTGTGTTCCTTTTCACACAGGCGTGTGGCCCTATTTTTAATAACATTTTCTAAGGTTTTCCAAGGAACTTGAATTGATGTCGAAATGTTTCTAAGATGTGTTTTGGACCTTGTAGGCCTATATTAAGGTTTCTAAGAGGAAGTTTGAAAAGTTTTAAATTTGAACGGACATTTATGATTCGGAATTGTATGTATGCATGAGTTTAAGTTAGGTAATGCCTCGTATTCTATCCTGGCGTCGGATACGAGTAAGGGGTGTTACATGCATGGTGAGATGTATGATGTGGCTTATATTGATGCAAGTAAGGATGGCAAAAAGGGCCTGGTAAATAGCCTTGTTTTTGTCCACACGGGTAGACACACGGGCGTCTGTCTAGGCCGTGTGTGACACATGGTCCGCCCCATAGACGTGTAGTCCGGCCGTGTATCCCCTGCACTTTAATTTGGTAAAATAGAATGCATAGTAGTATCCACATGGCCTGAGGCACGACCGTGTGTCTCAACCGTGTGGATGATACGGTCTAGCACACGGGGCGTGTGCCTTGGCCATGTGACCCTAAAATGTTGCTGACGTTAGAAACAAAATGTCAAGGTTTTAATAGACGGCGGAGGCACAGGCGTGTCAAGCCCGTGTGAGGGACACGGGCCATGGACACGGGCATGTGCCAGGTCGTGTGAAAACCCTTGTAGGTTCGAATTTAAAAAAAAGTCCACATGGCTAGGGACATGGGCGTGTGTGACCACACGATCTGCCCACACGGGCGTGTCCCTTGTCAGAGGAGCGTGTGCCCCTTATTTTCAGTAATATTTTCCAAAGTTTTCTAAAAATGCCTGGTTTAGTACTGAGCCATTTCTAAAGTATGTTTTGGGCCTCGTAGGCCCATATTTGGGTCTTCAAGATGAAGTGTGAAAAGTTTTAAATCTGAACAAAATTTCATAACCCAAAAATGTTTGTAAGCATGTTATTAAGTTCGGTAACGCCTCGTACCTTGTTCCGACATAGGATACGGGTAAGGGGTGTTACATTTAGTGGTATCAGAGCTATGATTTAGTCGATTCTAGGACTAACCTAGCATGTGTGAGAGAGTCTAGCCATACATGCCATGTTTCTACCCGATAGTGTGATATCTCCCGGCTCTAAAGAAATTAGTTTGTTAAGATAGAGATGACTTCCAACCGAGCTATTTTCAGTAATACGGAAAAATGATACTGAGGTGATTGAAATGTGTTTATGATGAGACGAAACTTAGAAAGGTATGAATAGAAGTTCATGATAAGTATGTGTTAATGTTCGAAGTGAGATTACCATGAGTTGAGAAATGTGGAAACGTAGAATAAAATGAAAGTTTGTATGGTGAAAAACACATCCGTGTTTGCTTGGCATGCATATGATGTTATGTGCTCAACATATTTGATTATGTGAATATGGTAAGCAAATTTACTCAAATAGATGGAATGTATGTTTATGTACACTTGCTTGAATAAGTGTAATCAGTATGTTCATATGGTAGAATTTTATGTTTAATTGTTAAATTAGAGATAATATGATGTTTTGTTTTATTCTTTGCTATTGAACCATTAATATTATAATAGTATGAAAATTGAATTGGAAGATCAAATTAAGTAGAACGTAGGAAATGAGTACGACCATTCAATGAAGAATTGACGGATAAGACCATGGTTGGACCATGGCAAAGTATGGAATGTAAGACCATAGCTGGGCTATGGCATTGTGATTCCGTGTAAGACCATGTCTGGGACATGGCATTGATATGAGACTTCGTGTAAGACCATAGTTGGACTATGGCATCAAGTGAATGATGTTCTCAAACCCGTAAGGCGTTCTCTAATTTGACAAATGTCGGTAAGTAAAATGGAAGCCAAGTGTTGGAATTTAATTAGATATTAATATTGAGCTCGAGTAAATAAATTCATTGTGTGAAATTGTGGATGACAAAAAACATTCGTGTAATAAATAGATGTATTAATTTGCTTGGAATGAACTATGTGATTATGATGGTATTACATTAGTAACGAATGCTAAGTCCTACGTATGTATTTATGAGAGTTAAGTTAGAGGCTTTACGACCTCACCCCCCTACCAGTGTTGCTTTATGATGAAATTTTACGAGAATCATGTTGAATAAGTTTATAAGTGTAAACTAAAGAGTTTAGTGGTGAAATAATTAGTAATGCAAACAGAGTTGAGTATAGTGTGATAAATGAACTTAGTTTTAAAAGAAATATCAGATTGTTTTAAAGATTATACGAATTATGCAATGTTACGGTTAAAGAAGAAGTTAAATTCGATGAGACAAAATATTCAAGTATGATACCTAAAGAATGTATGTATTAATTGGAAGTTCTGCAAAATTGATTTCTGTTAGCGATGGAATAATGAGAAATCAGTGGTATTAGAGGTAGATAGTGGAATAATGTTTGAATTGTAAAGAAAAGTTGGTGATAGAATTCAGGAGATGATAGTATTCTATTTCTACCGGCTATTATCTGCTTAGTATACGGGGGATTATATAGCCTTGGTCACAGTTGATTAATAATTGAAAAGTCATAATTTGATAGTCAAGATCGATTCAGATGTCTAGTTTGATTAGATTATTTGCTTGAAAGATTATTCGAGTTATTTGCAACTGTGCTGAATAGTTAGCAACATTAATTATTTGAAAAGTAATGTAACCTTTCGATGACCACAAAAATTTAAAACATTTGATGTTTCTAAGAGATCTGAATTTGGGACTGCTAAGATGGCTTGAACTATCGAAAGCTTTTGAATCAGTGATTGATTATTATCCATAGAAAATGATTACAGTCACGGATGTTCTGAATAGGAAATCAATGTGTGCTTTGTGAGCGATGATTATAAGATTGATTATATCGGATGGTGGATAGTCGTTAGCTAAGTTAGAAACTAAATTGTGTGTATTCATCGAATTTATGAAGCCTAGAAATGTGTCAGTGAATCACAAGTTAAAAAGGGGTCAAAGTAAATTGACTCCTGATTCAGAATTTCAAATTGGAACCGATGATTATTCGTTGTTTCAAGATAGAGTTCGTGTATTAAGAAACCCTGAGATTATAATACAATTATCTATTCATTCGGGGAGTATGTAACACCCCAAACCCATTCAAAACGCTACGACCGAATCTGGCATGTTATAGGGAAGAAAATTTTAAAAACCGAGTTACAGATCATGAGTTGCGAAAGAGTTTGCATATTAACTCGCCTTTGGTAAAGATTTAAAACAATAGCCCAACTTAAGCCGTGATACAGATCAGGTTTCATAATCCCAAGTCCAATTTTAAGAAAGATTCTATTGAGCGATCAATTGAAACCAATGTTGCGTCTTAGGTTGAAAATTTGACTTAATTTGTTACTAAAACCCGATCTCAATTAGCCAAATTACAACATCTTAAATTCAAAGGTTTTCAGTTTTGAAAACACCCACTTAGACAATTCATTAGGCATACCATAACATTTGAAATTAATAACAAAAACAGAATTAACGTTTAGATGGCCTTATTATAATACCCAAAATCCAAATTAAAATAGTAACAGTCCAAAATAAATATTAAAGACGAATATACTTAAAACGTTATGCATGGCCACCTTGAGTCCACCTCAACTCCAAATCTGCGGTCTAAGGATTACCTGAAAAATTTAACGGAGGGGGTGAGTCATAGAGACTCAGTGTATAATTCCCCGTCCAAAAGAGTTTTGGGCTCTCACACAAATCATATATTAAGCATGTATGTAATGCAACACAACCAACCTATTATCCATCCTCCATATCTCCGGAATCTACCCAATATCTGTGGCACCTAGCCACTGGTGGTACCTAACTACTGGTGGTTCCAAACCACTGGTGAGAAAAGTCACAAAATGTATATGTGTGGGGCCAACCCACTTGTGGTACCAAACCACTGGTGACAATCCCTATTATCAATACGTGGGGCCAACCCACTGTGGTACCAAACCACTGAGACGAGTCACAGAAATTATATATATGTGGTACCAAACCACTGGTGGTTCCAAACCACTGAGACTTAGTCACAAAATATAGTATGTGGGGCCAACCCACGTGTGGTACCAAACCACTGGTGACAGTCTAAAAATTATGTTTCCCGCTTCACATCGTTTCCCAAATCCATGCTCATGTTTAACAAATAATATGGTATGGTCATGCTTTCGAAATATAACAAGTAATCATCTCAGCCAAACATGCATTAGCTAATAACAGAACACAACAAAACTTACCCGGAGTCCTCGACCTTACCCATAAGGGTATCTTAGTGATTCATGCTATCACTTCGGCATTGGCCAACAAGTTTATAACATACTTAAAATAAAAAGTGTGTGAGAGTTACACACCTGATAACACGTAACACAATGCTCAGAAGCAGGCCCACAACCCGGTGGCCAATCCCGAACAGCAGACACCGCGCGCTTCTTGAACTTTGGGGCTGGGGCTACGGGTCCAACCCCCTCCTTAGAATTGCTGGCATTTGGGTCTATGGAATAGATCTTGTTCAGGAGACCGAATTAAAACATAGAATAAGATATAAGTAGAATTATGCGTTTAGCTGAATAGATCTCCTTACCTAGATCGAAAAAACCCGAAAGTTTTAGGCTTGGTTCACAAGTTGAGTGAATCCCGAAAGTCTCCAAAAAGAATGCGAACACCACTCCCACCTATATTCGGTCAAAGCATCCAACACATTAAGCCAATCAGCCATTCGGCTTTGGCTACCAAAAACCAAAAGGGAGATAAAGAAATAGGAGAAATCGCCTCTTACCATGACACAAGATTCGAATGGCACCTAAGAGAAATCGACACAAACACAGCTGTAGCGAAGGTTCGACAATAACAGGGAAGAAGATAAAAGAGTCGAAAGAGATAACAAATAAAAGAACTACAAATGGGGCTTAGAAATTTCGGTTTAGAAGAGATCAAAAGAAAAGATGAAAATGAAAAGGCTATGAAGATTCGGCTTGTAGAAGAAATCAGAAAAGAGAACTATGGGCAAAGGACATTCGACTATAGCATAGAAAATGGAGATGAGAAGGGGTTAAGGGTTTCGGCTTTTGAGAAAGGAACAATTGAGAGAAGGAGAATAGAATGAAATGAAAAGAAGTGTTAGGAATGGTAAAGAAGAAGAATTTCGGCAAGACTTGAGTAAATTCAGTTTTAGCGGAAAATGAAAGAGAGAATGGAAGAAAACCCCAAATGCTGAAAATGGGAAGAGAACTCTCACTTGACTAATCAAAATTTCGGCACTTCCCAACCCAACAGCCGAAAAAGCACCATTTTGAGAACAAATAGACTATGATTCCAAGTAGCATTTTGGTAGACCCTAGCCACACAAAAACTGATTCCCCCCTCTACTATGAGTTTGAAATTCGACCAACACCAAGCTCACCATGCCCATCCCTTTCTTTTCTCCTCAAAATCCTCCTGATCACCCGTTTGAAATATTTTGAACACTTCAAACTCCACTTTTTCCTCTCTGCCGTTCAATCAAATTATTTGACTCAGTCTACTCCTCTATCCTAAAGTGTCCCAGTCGAATCCTGCCTCTGCTCTGCCTGACGCCAAAAAGAACTCCCAAAATGAACACCACGCGACTTGAACCTGCTCCCTCATGCTCCCTGGTGGCGTCACTTGCCTCCACCTTAAGTGGCGCCTCCTTGCCACTTTACTAAGGCACTTCTTTGTGTTATCCAACACAAGCAATATTTCTTAAGGCCCAACTCAGCTAGCTTCCCCTCAAAGTGCCAAAAGCAGAAACTTTTAGCAAGGCTTAGGCTTAACCCCAAGTCTTCCCGGAACCCCTAAACACACACACACAACACACAGCACACAACATACACACAAAAATCCGTCAAATGCACAGCCTTAACTCAGGATGTTACAGTTCTACCCCCTTAAAGAAAGTTTAGCCTCGAAATTACCTTGTCAAAAGAGTTGAGGGTATTGCTGTCGCATCACATCCTCTGGTTCGCACGTTGCTTCCTTGGAACCATGATTTTGCCACAGAACCTTAACCAACATAACTTTCTTCTTACGCAACACCTTGACATCGCGATCCAAGATCCGCACTGGTTCTTCTTCAAAAGACAAGTATGGCCCTACTTCAATCTCTTCCATTGGTACCACATGAGATGGATCTGAATGATAGCGTCTGACTTAACACATCATGAATCTGACTTAACACTGAATGTGGTACACATCATGAATCTGAATCTGACTTAACATTGAAGGTAGCTCGAGCTGATAAGCTACTGGTCCCACACGTTTCAACACCCGCTAAGGCCCAATAAACCTGGGGCTTAGCTTACCCTTCCGACCAAACCTTAATACTTTCTTCCACGACGACACCTTTAAGAAAACTTTGCCACCCACTGCAAATTCCATGTCCTTACGCTTTAAATCGGCATAGGACTTCTGTCTGTCCGAAGCTTCCTTCAATCTAATTCGAATTAGCTTAACCTTATCTTCTGTTTCAGAAATCAGTTCTGGACCCAACAACTGACGCTCACCCAACTCTGTCCAACACCTAGGTGTACGACACTTCCGACCATATAACACTTCATATGGCACCATCTGAATACTCGACTGGTAGCTATTGTTATACGCAAATTCTGCCAACAGTAGAAATTCTTCCCAACTACCTCTGAAGTCTATGATACAGCCCCTCAACATATCCTCTAGGATCTGAATCACTCTCTCCGACTGTCCATCCGACTGTGGATGAAATGCTGTACTAAAATCTAACTTTGTACCCAACGCTTGATGCAACGCCTTCCAAAATCTCGATGTAAATCTAGGGTCTCTGTTCGAAATGATCGACACTGGTACCCTATACAACCTTACAATCTCTGCTATATATAATTTAACCAACTTCTGAAGAGAGTAGTACACACGCATTGGTATGAAATGAGCAGACTTCATCAAACGGTCAACAACTACCCAAATCGAATCCTTCTTAGTAGGCGTAAGGGGAAGCCCACTAACAAAGTCCATCGTGATCCTCTCTCATTTCCACTGTGGAATCCTGACAGGTTGCAACAGCCCCGAAGGCAACTGGTGTTCAGCTTTGACTTGCTGACATGTCAAGCACTTACCCACAAATTTAGTTACTTCTCGCTTCAGACCTGGCCACCAAAACTGTTCTCGCAAATCTTGGTACATTTTATTTCCTCCAAGATGATAGCATATGGGCTATAATGTGCTCCCTGAAGAATCTTCTGCCTCAAACCCACATCTTTTGGCATGCAAACCTTCCCGCGGAAACATAACACTCTTTCGCTGTTCAAACTGAAATCCCCTATTCCACCATTCCGTACTTGCAGAAGTTGAGCACCCAAGACATCATCTAATAACTGTTTCTCCTTAACCTGACTTACCCATGTCGGCTTCACTTAAAATTCCGGTAATAAACTTCCGTCGTCGAATAAGCTAAGGTGGGCAAACATTACTCTCAGGTCAGATATAACCTTACAGCTCAATGTGTCTGCCACAATGTTAACTTTACCCGGAAGATACTCAATCGAGCAGTCGTAATCTTTCAACAACTCGATCCACCTCTGCTGTCTTAAATTCAAATCCTTCTTTGTAAGGAAATATTTCAAGCTCTTGTGATCCGTATAGATGGTGGATTTCTCCCCATATAAGTAGTGCCTCCAGATCTTCAGGGCGAAAACCACTGCAGCTAGCTCCAATCATGCGTTGGATAATTCACTTCGTGAGGTCTCAATTGTCGAGAAGCATACGCTACTACTTTCCCTTCTTGCATCAGCACACATCCTAACCCCGTATGTGACGTATCACAGTAGACGGTAAACTCTTTCCCTGCCTCAAGCTGGATTAACATTGGCGCCTCCGTCAAAATCCTCTTCAACTTCTCGAAACTTTCCTGCTGTTCAGCTGACCAAACGAATGGTACCCCTTTCCGTAAAAACTTGGTTAACGGTGCCGCTATCAATGGAATCCTTCCACGAACCTTCTATAATACCCAGCCATCCCTAGAAAACTCTAAATTTCCGCCACGGACTTAGGTGGTTTCTAATTCAGCAGAGCCTCAATTTTTCGAGGGTCAACCCTAATCCCCTCAGCTGACACCACATGGCCCAAAAAGGTAACTTCCCTTAGCCAGAACTCATACTTACTGAACTTAGCGAACAACCGCTTCTCCCTCAGAATTTGCAAAACCACTCGAAGATGTGAATCATGCTCCTCCTCAGACTTTGAATAAGCTAGGATATCATCTATAAACACTACGACGAATTGATCCAGATAGGGTTGAAAAACCCAATTCATCATGTCCATAAACACTGCTGGTGCATTGGTCAACCCAAACGGCATCACCAAGAATTCGTAGCGACCATAACGAGTAAGAAACGTCCTCCTATAAATGTCTACCTCTTTGACCTTAAGCTGATGATAGCCAGATCTCAAATCTATCTTTGAGAAGACTGATGCTCCCTTAAGTTGATCGAACAAGTCATCTATCCTCGGCAACGGGTACTTGTTCTTGATCGTCAACTTATTCAACTGACGGTAGTCAATGCACATACGCATTGATCCGTCCTTCTTTTTAACGAATAGTACCAGCGCTCCCCAAGGCGATACACTCGGTCAGATAAAACCCCAATCTAATAGTTCCTGAATCTGCGCTTTCAGCTCCACTAACTCCTTTGGCGCCATTCTATATGGGGCAATAGACACTGGCGCTATTCCCGGTAGAAGATCAATACTGAACTCCACTTCGCGATCCGGAGGTAATTCCGGAAGCTCTTCTGGGAAAACATCAGGAAATTCCTTTACAGCACATACATCCCCCACAACTGATTCCTTGGCCTCCAAAGCACAAACATGAACTATAAATGCCTTACATCCTTTTCTCACCATCCTCTCGGCCTTTAAAATGGACACCACATTAGATAGGTAGTTTCTCCTCTCACCTATCACTACCACCTCTTCATCCTCGAAAGTTCTTAACACCATGCGCTTAGCTGCACAATCCAAATTTGCTTGATACCTCACTAGCCAATCCATACCTAAGATCAAATCAAACTCCCCGAATGGCAGTTCCATCAGATCAGCCGGAAAAACTACCCCTTGAACTTCTAGAGGTACATCCCTATAAAGTTTGTTCACCACTACAGATTGTCCTAGAGGGCTAATGATATCATCTCCCTAGAAGAAATCTCAAATTATAGATTCAAAGTTCCCGATATAGCACTAGCAACATAAGAGTGTGTCGAACCAATATCAATCAAAGCAGTATATGGCAACCCATAAATAAGGAACATACCGGTTATAACGTCCGGTGCGTCGCCCTCTTCTCTGCGCCTAGCTGCATAGACCAATCCAGGCTGCCTCGCCTCTGTATTCCCAGCACCTCTGCCCAATGCTCTACGCCCCTGACGAAAGCCATTTCCTTCTGTGCCCAGACCACAACCTCTCTGCGGTTGCTGACCCTCTCTTCTGAACGGTACCCTAAGTGGCCTCCGTGGGCAACCCTTTATTCGATGGTCCATAGACCCACATCCAAAACATCCTCTATTACCTGCCCAACACTCTCCCGAATGAAATTTCCCGCATCGAGTACACCTCGAGGTGGCCACCGAGCGATGTGAGGCTTGCGACTTGACTCGGCCCACCTAATCTAGACCTTTTCTGGAAACCCCCAGTAGACCCTGATGGCCTAAAACTTATTTTATTCCTACTCTTGTCCTAGTTCTACTTTTTAGACCTTTTCACCTCTTCGGCTATCTTAGCCTTATCAACCAACACGGCAAACTCCCTTTCTTGTTGCGGAGCTATTAATACTCGCAATTCGTCTCTCAGGCCATCCTCAAATCGGACACAGCGCTCATGATCTGTTGCAATAATACCATGGGCATAGCAGCTCAGACGTAAAAATTTCGCTTCATATTCCGCCACTGACTTACCTCCCTAGACCATATTAAGGAATGCCTTCCACTAAGCATCCACATAGCTCGACCCAATGTATTTTCCTTGAAATACTGACTTAAAGAACTCCCAGGTGATGTGGTCAGCCGTTGTGCCATCCCTAACCGTGAGCCACCATTGATATGCCTCATCTTAGAGTAGAGACACTACACCCTTCAATTTCTCTTCAGCGATACAGTCGAGGTCATCCATAATACGCTCCACCGCTTCTAACCAGTATTCAGCTACGTTAGGGGCCACACAGAAATGCCCCTAAACATCTCGGCTTCGTTAGCTCTAAGTTGTTCCGTCACAGATTTCCGAGCTGTCGATCCCACACTCGCTCCAGCTACTCTCTCCAACAATCACAACATCGCCTGAGACACCGCTTCATCTCCCCCAGTTTGATCCTGAAATTCAGCTCCCGCAACTAGCGGCACTGGTACTTCACCTTCCGGCCCTTGTCCTGATTCTGAAGGTTCAGACCCAACACTCCGGCCTCTACCGTGGCTTCGCATGCCACGACCATGCCCTCTAGCACTCATGACTATCGTTTTGATTTAATCTGATTAAAAATTTTATGAGTTAGTTTTTCTTTCTTCCACTGTTTATTACTGAAAAGTCTTATGAGTATATTACCGAAGTAGTTGTTTTCGCGAACACAAGCATTCCTACAGGCTTCAATCCCTAAGGTAAATTTTCCTACTACTAGCAATCATATCACAATACAATCACATCATACAACTGATAGTTAGAAAACTTACCGTCGCGGATCGATGCCGGAGACTCAGGTGCCATGCTTTCTAAAAACATGTATTTTATCGAAACCATTTTTCCAAACCATTTATTGAAAGTATTTTGGGCCTTGCACCTACAGCCGAGCTTTTAAACTTGGCTCTGATACTACAATTGTAACACCCCAAAGCCGGTCAAAACTCTACGATCGAATCTGGCATGTTACAGGTAAGGAAATTTTAAAAACCGAGTTACAGATCATGAGTTGCGAAAAAGTTTGCATATTAACTCGCCTTTGGTAAAGATTTAAAACAATAGCCCAACTTAAGCCGTGATACAGGTCAAGTTTCATAATCCCAAGTCCAATTTTAAGAAAGATTCTATTGAGCAATCAATTGAAACCAATGTTGCGTCTTAGGTTAAAAATTTGAGTTAATTTATTTCTAAAACCCGATCTCAATTAGCCAAATTACAACATCTTAAATTCAAAGGTTTTCAGTTTTGAAAACACCCACTTAGACAATTCATTAGGCATACCATAACATTTGAAATTAATAACAAAAACCAAATTAACATTTAGATGGCCTTATTACAATAACCAAAATCCGAATTAAAATAGTAATAGTTCAAAATAAATATTAAAGACGAATATACTTAAAACGTTATGCATGGCCACCTCGAGTCCACCTCAGCTCCAAATCTGCGGTCTAAGGATTACCTAAAAAATTTAACGGAGGGGGTGAGTCACCGAGACTCAGTGTATAATTCCCCGTCCAAAAGAGTTTTGGGCTCTCACACAAATCATATATTAAGCATGTATGTAATGCAACCCAACTCCACATCATTTTGTGACAGTCTAAAAATTAGGTTTCTCCCTCTTCACATCGTTTCCCAAATCCATGCTCATGTTTAACAAATAATATGGTATGGTCATGCTTTTGAAATATAACAAGTAATCATCTCAGCCAAACATGCATTAGCTAATAATAGAACACAGCAAAACTTACCCGGAGTCCTCGACCTTACCCACAAGGGTATCTTAGTGATTCATGCCATCACTTCGGCATTGGCCAACAAGTTTATAACATACTTAAAATACAAAGTGTGTGAGAGTTACACATCTGATAACACATAACACAATGCTTTCTACGTCGACACTATCGCTAACATGCACTACAACTATCTGTCTACTATTTTGCTCAGAAGCAGGCCCACAACCCGGTGGCCAATCCCGAACAGCAGACACCGCGCGCTTCTTGAACTTTGGGGCTGGGGCTACGGGTCCAACCCCCTCCTTAGAATTGCTGGCATTTGGGTCTATGGAATAGATCTTGTTCAGGAGACCGAGTTAAAACATAGAATAAGATATAAGTAGAATTATGCATTTAGCTGAATAGATCTCCTTACCTAGATCGAAAAAAGTCGAAAGTTTTAGGCTTGGTTCACAAGTTGAGTGAATCCCGAAAGTCTCCAAAAAGAATGTGAACACCACTCCCACCTATATTCGGTCAAAGCATCCAACACATTAACACATCCAACACTTTTAACAAGGCTCAGGCTTAACCCTAAGTCTTCCCGGAACCCCCAAACACACCCACACAACACATAGCACACAACATACACACAGAAACACGTCAAATGTACAGCCCCCAATTCAGGATGTTACAGAGTACTAAAATGTACGATAATCTGAGATGATTGTTTTAGCGAATGAGTATGAAACATGATACTTCTAACTATGTATCCAAATGTCTAAATTATGAACAGTTTAAAACTTATTATCAAGTACCTTCAAGACTATTACAGCCTGTGTTATTATCTAAGTGGTGAGAAAATAAAATTTCAATGGATTTTGTGTAAAAGGAAGATCATCTTTGAATTACTATTGATCGTGTGGAGAAGTGTGCACATTTTATCTCGGTAGGTACAGATTTCTCTTTTGATAGATTGAATTATACATGTCGGAGACTTTTAGATCAATCAGCGTGCTAAACTCTAATATTTCAGATAGTTAACCCGAAAGAGAATTTTAGATCCTCGAGGACATGTTTCGTTGTGGTGCTTTAGAATTTGAAAGCGAATGAGAAAAACAACTACCATTAATTGAGTTGCGTGTAATAATAATCTTTTAGTTGCGTGTAAATACGACCTTGTATGGAGTGTGTATGGTTGCAATTACCGAACTCGGTTGACACTTGATTGAGTTTTGTAAGGAAAGGTCCACGGGATTGGTTTCATCAGAGAATTTAAGCCGAAAGTGAAAGTAACTCATAACAGTTAGAAGTAGTTTTAGATTGACAGAAAACATATACAGACTTGATACATAAAATCGTTGAATTTAAGATAGTGAACTAAATGTTAGTCAAAGTGTAGCTGTGGAAATAGAAATTCTTGATTTAGTTATAAAGAGAAGTTGAAATTTAGTTTGATTTGACGAAAAGTGAAGAACGGATCAGAATCTTAACTTGTGAGACCAAAGAATGGGGAATCCGGGATTAAGTGAGAAATTGATAAGGCACTGAGAAAACAAATCTAAAATCTAGATTCTGGTAAGACTTTCGGGGACAAAAATCCCTAAGGGGGGAGAATTGTAGCATCCTGATTTTGGGCCTAGTCAGAACAGTGGTTGTGGGACCAGAAATACAACATCAAAAAACTTATTTTATTATTATTTTGATTTCTATAGTATGATACTAAAGTTGTGTGAAATTTTCATAAAGAAATTTCCTCATTTGAGTGCTCAATTTGATAAAAATGACTAAATCGCGTAAGGTGCAAAACTTGAGGTCTAATTGATAAAGGCACTAAATAGCTATAGAATTGAAAAGTATGAGCACTTGCATGGTAATTATACCAATAGCAAAGTGAGGATACAAAGATCGACATGTAGTAGGTGGATTTGGTGAAGTTATTAAAAGTTTAAATTGGTAAATAAGTTAATAGGTGTAATAAGACAAAATAGCGAAAGCTACCATCTTTTTTTTTTATTTCTCTTTCTTCTCCACCGATTCTTACCTAAGGAAATGGCCATGGAAGCTTGAAAATTTCAGCAACTTCTAACTTTCACAAGTAAGTGATTTTGATGGTCATTTTTGATGATTTTTGTATTTTTAGACCCTTGTAGCTTAATCTAGCTAATGAGGGGACTATTTTTAAAAACGGTTGAAAGTATAGGGTTTTTCCATGAGAATATTCATATTTTTTGCTACATTTTTATGGAAAAAATGAATCTTGGTTGTTAAATAAGTGATTTTCATGAAAACACTTAAAATGGACCATTTTGTAAAAGTTGTAAAATAGGTAGTAAAGGTGTGAAATAATGGAAAATGTGGGCTGCTATAAGCATGAAAAAGGTTCGGCTATGCATGGGTAGTAAATAAATTTAACACATTTCATTTAATGAGACTAGGGTCAAAAGTGTAAATATGACAAAGTTTAGGGGTAAAAATGTAATTTTACCAAAAATGTGAAATTGGGCTAATTTGACTAGCATGATGAATAAATAAATTAAATGTGTTGTTATAGATCAAGGAAGATGAGATTCGAAATTAGATCGAGGGAAATGCAAGATAATCGAGTAATTGACTTATTTCGTCGTTTCATACCGAGGTAAGTTCGTATGTTAATAAGCATTAAATTTGATATGTTTAAATGCTTAACTGATGTCATGTGTTATTCTGTATGTTAATGATCATGAATAATATAGAAAAAAATTTATTATGAGATTGTATTAAAAGATTAAATTAAGAGAAATGCAAGGCAGAGTATGATCGAATTTCGACATGTGATGAATTGACAGTAAAGACCATGGTTGGACTATGGCAATATGTGTGCCAGTGTAAGACCATGTCTGGGACATGGCATCGGCATTGATATGTGTGCTAGTGTAAGACCATGTCTGGGACATGGCATCGGCCACGATATTAGAGCCAGTGTAAGACCATGTTTGGGACATGACATCAACATTGTTATGTGTGCTAGTGTAAGACCATGTCTGGGACATGGCATCGGCCATAATATTAGAGCCAGTGCAAGACCATGTCTGGGACATGGAATCGACATTGATATCTGTGCTAGTGTAAGACCATGTCTGGGAGATGGCATCAGCCACGGTATGAAAGCCAGCGTAAGACAATGTCTGGGACATGGTATTGATACGATACATCATGTATGAGTTTTCCCGAGTACTCATAGTATCCCAAGAGGTTCAACGGGTAAATCCAAAGATGATGTCAAAGAAATGACAAGGCATGATCATGTTGAAAAGGTACATGTATGTACGCAAAATTCATGAGTACTGAATTTCGATGTATATGGGACAATTGGTAAGAATGTAAGTGAGTAAGTCATACCTATGAAAACGATCTTGTGATGACCTTGTGACGATAGGTCTATACTTATTATGTATAGATAAGTGGTAAATTTTGATTGATGATCATGTGTGAGGCTTATAGGCCGAATTAAATTGAGACATGATAAGTTTAAGTTTTGTTGTTGATGTATAGGTTAAATGGGCAAATGAATGGTATGTAAATATTTGAAAATGACTAGCAATTAGAATGGCTAGTTAAGGATATGCTTTGGTGTTATGTATGATTAAATGGATGTTAATACAAAGCAATCATGAAAGAGTAAAATTAGCAATAAAACAGTTTTGGATAGCAGCAGTTGTATAAATTTGAAAAATCACAAAAAATTGTGGAACTTGAATTAGAGGTTGAATAAAATTGAAATTAAATCTTATTAAGCCTAGTTTCACATAGAAGAATCAGTGTAAGCAAAAGAATTTCATATTACGAAATGTTTGAGTTTTTGTGGGACAAGGTTAAGATGATTTCAGAATCCCCAATTTTTCTTTGGAAAATAATTAAAAATAGTATAAAAATAATTAAGAGTTATAATTCATATGTTTGAAATTATTAATGAACCTATTTTCAAGAGAATCAAATAGGACCATCATCCGAGTCCCGTACGAGGAGATAATTAATTCTTAGTGAAGAAGGATCGAAACTATCAGACAGCAGAACAGGGATGACTTTAAAGAATAAACTGTACTTATTGGCTAAACCAAAAATTTTGGAAATTTTATGGTAAGGAGATATGTGAGTCTAGTTTCAGGGAAAATTAGTGGAACTAAATTTAGAGTTCCATAGCTCAAGACATAAATAATTTAGTGACTATGACTCACGTAGACAGCTTGATATGCTCAAAAGTGAATAGTGGAGCTTTGTGCAATTATGATTGTATTATCTTGAGAACTTATTATGAGGATTGTTAAAAGTATGTTAACAAATTTTTTATTATTTACATACCAACTTACTAAGCTATATAGCTTACTCTATTTATATTCCATGTTTATAATGTCCTCAGGCTAGCTCGGGTTGGAGAACGCCGGAGATACCATCACACTATCAAGCTATCACTTCGGGTATTGTTGAGTTCAAGTAGTTGAGTTGTGGCATGTATAGGAGATTTAATTATGTTGTTAAGTGTCATAGCTGAATTTACTAAATGTGGGCCTATGATATTTGATAGATCATTTTGTATAAGGCCATGGATGATGGCTAATATTTGTTATTGTCATATACGTATGATGATGTTTTCATGAATGTGTAATTTGCATGGTGAGATGTATGATGTGGCTTATATTAGTGCAAGTAAGGATGGCAAAAAGGGCTTGGTAAATAGCCTTGTTTTTGTCCACACGGGTAGACACACGGGCGTGCGTCTAGGCCGTGTGTGACACACGGTCCGCCCATGGGCGTGTAGTCTGGTTATGTGTCCCTTGCACCTTAATTTGGTAAAACAAAATGCCCAGTAGTAACTACAAGGGTTGAGGCACGACCGTGTGTCTCAACCGTGTGGATGACACGGTCTAGCACACGGGCGTGTGCCTTGGCCGTGTGACCCTAAAATGTTGTTGACGTCAGAAACAGAATGTCAAGGTTTTAACACACAAGCAGAGACACGGGCATATCATGGCTGTGTGAGGACACGGGCAATGGATACGGGCGTGTGCCAGGCCGTGTGATAACCCCTGTAGGTTTGAATTTCAAAATAAGTACACACGACTAGGGACATGGTCGTGTTGACCACACGGGCGTGTACCTTGTCACACGGGCATGTGCTCCTTATTTTCAGTGAAATTTTCCAAAGTTTTCTAAAAGTGCCTGGTTTAGTACCGAACCATTTCTAAAGTATGTTTTGAGCCTTGTAGGCCCATATTTGGGTCTTCAAGATGAAGTTTGAAAAGTTTTAAATCTGAAAGAAATTTCATAACCCGAAAATGTTTGTAAGCATGTTATTAAGTTAGGTAATGCCTTGTACCTTGTTCTGACATAGGATACGAGTAAGGGTGTTACAACCATAAATTCTGAAAATTTTATGGTAGAAATATATTTGAGTCCAGTTCTGAAAAAATAAAGCGGATCTTAATTTAGAATTTTGTAGCTTACGATATAAATAATTTAGTGACTATGACTCAAGTGGAAAGTTTTGCTATGAACAGTAATTTACTCGAATTATTTGAAAATTTTTTGTAATTATTGGTAATACTCAGTAACCCTATTTTGGCGTTGGATACGGGTTGGGGGTGTTACATACACTTTTTATTTCAAGCTAAAAAAAATTGTATTCACTATACCATATAATTCCATAGTTCACTATTCTTTTCTCTTTAGAAAGCACGATAATCTATCTACCTAATCCCTCAATATTAATGGTCGAACGTCTAAATCTGTGCAAGGACCACGAAATAAAAGAATCAAATAAATTATTCTTTAGGTTCAAATGGATTTATCAAGAAAACAAAATTAGGCTCAAATTAGGTACTAGGGAAATATTTTCGGGATAGCTTTTTGGCTCGAAAATTTGTCTACCAAACAATGCCTTATGTCATCCTTAGGTAATTCAATACATGGATCATATCAACCAAGTCTATCAATTTCTACAACCTATAATTCAATTAAACATGCATGCTATTTGTGCATCTATTTATAATGTTGTAAACTTAACATCTTAAATCTATTCATAGTGTAATTAATTGAACTACTTAGTCTAAAATTAGATAATCTATAATAAATTATTATCAAACTAACTTTACAATTTAATCACAAAATCCAATTAACATGATCTTAACCAATTACTTGTATTTTTACAAGCTCAAGCACATGGAGAAACACATAAAATAAAAATTTTTAAAGACTATTAAAAATATAAAAAATTAAAAAATTTTCCTAAGTCACCCCACACTTTATTCGACACATTGTCCCTAATGTGCAATAAAATATAAAGGAAAGAGGTTACTCGATTGGCGTGATACGTGCAACACAATAGGTGGGACTACTCCTCTTTTCGATTTTGGGTCGATCTTGTATTATCGTAAAAAAATATGGGGTTCCTAAAAAGAAAAACTAAAACAAACAAATATATATAAAATACTAGATCCTAACTAAAAAAAACCAAAAATAAAAATCATCCCAAATAAAGATAGAAAACAAGGTCCAAATAAAAAATTGAAAATTAAATGTTTAGAATTAGTTGGAATCAAGATCCGGCGCTTCATCCGCTTTTCGCTCTTCGACTTTTCCTCCAGATCTTCTTCGAGAACTTCCTCATCTTTCAATTCATTCTCTTTCGTTATCTTGCTCGATTCAGCCTTTACCTTGTTGATCTGCCACAATTCGTTGTAGCAAATTAAGGTATTTTTGGCACTTAACAAGCTTGTTTTCTCGTGTTTTTATATTTTTATCTTCCATTTTTAGTTTTTATTTGCTTAAGTCTAATTTCAATAAAATAAGCATTTTTACGTAGTTTTTAGTATTTTGATGACCTATAAGGCTAACTCGGGCCTCGGGTATGATTAATGGGTTATTTGAGTGTGTAGGGAATCAATTTGGGCTTAAGTATGTATGGAACGACAATCATGTCGCGACATCAACATCCGATGTTGTGACACTAAACTTTGAAGCATAGAAGGCTTAAAGGAGAGTTAACATTGGGACGTGGGGACTTGGCATCGTGACGTTGTGATGTCATTATGACAAATTGCTGGCATCAACAACAACGTGATTAGAATTTAAAGTTGTAATTTGGTTATTAAACTAGGGGTATTTTAGGATTAAATTACCTTAATGTTTCCCTAGGTTTTGCCTATATATATACACTTTTATAATCTCATTAGTTGGGGGAGGTTGGTTATTAGCTAGACAATTAAATAGTTTTTATTTTTTATTTCCTTTGTAATTTATTTATGTTCTCTTAGTTGGAATTTTTCTTTTTCTAACATGAAGATGATTGCGAGAGGGATTTCTCCAGCACTGCGCGTCAATTAATTATCAATGAGCAATTTTTATATTTATATTTTATTCTTTTATTTATATTTTGTTTCTTTGGCCAATTAATGTTGATATGAATATTGGAAAAATTATTGTACTTTATTTTATATCTGGCATGTTTCGATTATGGATCTTATTTATTAATTAAGTAATTATTTATTTAAATTTGGATGTTTATTCAATAGTGCGTAGTATATTAGGGAGTGACGCCCCTAGTATATTATCGAGACACGTGATATTGAAAGGGTAGCCTATAGAGTATAACTTATGACAAGCGGTGAGACCGAGAGGGTGACTTAAGTGGTAATCCTTATTGAAGATGAGACCAAGAAGGTGCTCGTAGTTGATGTGATCATGGACTCGAGCAATACGTCAAAATTTGAAGGACCCTTGAAGACTGAGATTGGGCCGAACATTCATGACTCATTTATACAAGAAACACCTAAGGTTTCTCAAGATCCATTACAAGTGGCTATTGGGCCTATTACAAGGGCCCGAGCTAAACGATTTAAAGAAGCCTTCAATGGCCTATTTCATGGGCTATGGAACAATGATCAAACTAGTCATCTTTAAGATGGGTTGGACATTATTCTAAGGGTGATTCATGTTATCCAAGTGATAAATGAACAACCAAGTGGGCTTGGGATTTCCATTCGGCCACCTTGAAATATTTGGGATTTCCTTTTTATCTTTATAGTTTATTAAGTATTTCAATTATGTTTCTCCACAGCTTAGTCAAGTCTTTGTGAGTGTGCGTGCGTTAAGTTTGCATGTGCTTATTTTGTGTGTTTTGTTCTAATATATGTGTTTCCATATATGTTTGATGAATTGAAATGAACTAATGGCTACTCTATTTATATACCCTTTGTAAGTACATTCGGCTGGCCATTCAAGTACCATGAGTCTCTTCAAATTCCACCCGATTCATGCACTATCAACATTCAAAGATCCTACAAATGCATGTACGTCCAAGGGGAATGAAGCACTATAAATGCGACACAATGAATCACCATTATTCATGCACCAACAAGGGACATGCATATAAATATTCATTCTAACATTCACGCACATGCAAAGGCCATAATTGCAAGATTAATGAAGCATATCATTCACCTATACATGCATGTACGACAAGGGGAGGATTTTTACATTAAGTGGCAGCATTAAATGTGATCATTCATGTATCTACTCAAGAGGAATGTGTAACATCCTGGAATTAGGGGTTCTACATTTTTATGTTTCCTGTATGTTTGGCTTGTTCTGCTTGTTAATTTGGTGTGTTTGGGGGTCCTGGGAAGGCTCGGGGTCAAGCCAGGGCCTTGGTAAAAAAATTGTTTTTAGGCACTTTAGGGGAGAACTGGTTGAGGCAAGTCTTAAGAGTATTTTCTTGTGTTTGTTGACACAAGATGGAGTGTGGTAGAGTGGCAAATTGACGCCACTTAAGGAGCAAGGGAAGTGGCATCACAAGGGAGCAGCAGGGGGAAGGGGTTCGAGTCTCGTCAGCAGTATCCAGAAACTTTATTTTTTTTTTGTGCTTAGGGAGCTAAGGTATTAGCATTCGGCTGGACTCTTCATGGTGGTTGGTTGAAGGAGTCAAAGTATTTGAATGAGTGGCCATGAGGTGTTGATGGAGTTTGAAATGGTCAAACTGAATCAAATGGATGTTGGAGAGTGGGGCATGGAGAAAATCAAGGGATTTGGTGTTGGTGTTGTTGGTTGGCTGAATTTGGGAGTTGTTGGGGGGACTGAGTTTCGGTTAAGGAGTGTTTTGGTAGGAAAAATTCAGCATTTTGGTTAGGGGGAGCTCAAAACCGTAGCCTTGGAAGGTGTTGGGTGCCGAAATTGTTTAGGAGCACTTAGTTCTTTCTTTACATTTTGGGTATTGGTACTTCAACAGTTGGTAACCGAAACTTCAACCCTTTTCTTGTGCTCTCTCATCCCTTTTGTTTTTTCTCTTCTTCCCATTCGTTTTCTCCATTTGTTGCACTTAGCAAGTTTGGCCGAATCATCCCATTTCTTGTTCCATTTGATCTTTGTTACACCTAGCCGAAACCCCTTGAAGCCACCCCCCTTGCCGAATCTTTTTCTTCTCCTTTGCTCTTTCCTCTTAAACACCACAACCGAAACTTTCATCTCACTTTTTTGTGGTTCATCTTTCTCCTTGACTTGTTTGTGTTAGCCGAAACCCTGCTACTTCACCAATGTCACCCTTCTTTCTCTTCCTCATAACCAAATCATTCTGCATTCTTTCTCTCCCAAACTGAAACTTTCTTCTCTCTTCCATCACTATCTTTTTCTTTTAAAGTTGAATCCTCCTTGGGTTTCTTTCTTTTGCTGAAACCTTGCTACCTCACATCCTTTGTTCTTTCATTTTGATGGTTAGCTGAATGCTAAGGATCTAGGTGTTAGTAGATTGCCGAAGATCCCTCTTCAAGTGACGGTGATAGTTCAAAGTAGGAGTATTCTTGTGAGCAGTAAATCTATTGTGATTCTTTTGAATCTTCGGTAATCGCAAGGTAAATGGGTTCTTCTGTTTTTCTTTTCCTTTCGTTATTATGTGAGTCATAGCTGAATGGCTATGGTGTTGTGATGTGTAGATTTCGGCTAATCCTTTCTCTTTTCTCTCGTGTTGAAAGGCTTACTTCGGGAAACCCCAGAAACCGAGCGATTTGAAGTCCAAAGTCTAAAGATCATTTAATTCTCGTATCTTACCTTTCCATTCAGGTTTTAAGGTAAGGAGCCCTCTTTTGGTTCTTTGTGTTGAGCCTCTATTTATTGCTTTGCCATAACCAAACCCCTGCCGGGGAAATCCCTATTTTTGCAATAGTATAAAATTGATCCAGATTTTTCTCCATGGATGCAAGTGTCGCTCAAGCTGTGGTGGGGAGCGAACCCATAGTCTCGGCTCCTAAGTTTAAAAGGCGTGCTGTGTCGGCAGTTCGAGACTATCCTCCAGGTTGTGGTAGAGAGTCAACATTTGCCTGGGTTAGGCAAATAGCCGTTGTCCCTGTTAGTGAGAGCGTCGACGTAGAGAGTTTAGTTTTGCCCGTTATCAGGTGTGTAATACTCACACGCTTCTTTACTGTTTGTGTTGTTAACTGTGTTGGCTGAAAGCCGAAATGACTGTTTTGATAGTCGAGATACCCTCGTGGGTAAGGTTGGAGACACCGGGTAAGTTCTGCTATGATGATACTTTTGATTATATGCATGTATGAAATAATTATCTGTTACACATTGAGAGTATGTTTGCATTCATTTTTAGTATGATAAAATGAGCATGGGCTTGGGATTGAATGAAAGGGGAAGTGTGAATCAGTGACTATTGTCACGGTGGTCTAAGAACCACGGTGGTTTGAAACCATATATACATATATCAGTGACTTGTCTCGGTGGTCTAAGACCACAGTGGGTTGGCCCAACGTATACATAAACTTATCAGAGATCATCACGGTGGTCTGAGACCACAGTGGGTTGGCCCCACGATTAAATATTTTAATGACTTTGTCACAAGTGGTCTGGGACCATGGTGGTCAAGAACCACAGTGGCATAATGCCACTTATGTTTGGATGATTCAGGTGACCTAGAGGATGGAAATACTAGGTTGGGTTGGGCTGCATTGCATACATGTGTTATATGCTATATTGAGTGGGCTAACGCCCAATGTGCATCTGTGGGCTTAAGGCCCATATTGCGTTATCAGGGGATTTACACATTGAGTCTCGATGACTCACCCCTCTGCTTAATTTTGCAGGTAATCGTTAGATCGCGAATTTGGGAGCCGAGGCAGACTTGTGGTGGCCATGCAATTTTCTCGTAAAATCGTTTCTTTTAGTTAAACTTATTTTCAATTTTGGGATTTTATTATGTAATAAGGCCACTATAACTTAAATACGGATTTTGATTAATGCTGATATTGCGTATATTTATAAAATGTTGAACGAATTATTAGTTAAAACCGGGAATTTTTCTTAAACCTTCAAACTCTAATTTCAAAATATCACATTTCCGGAATTTCCTAAGTTCGGCTTTTACAGAATAAACCCGTTTTTAACTCCTAGTTATTTTTAATAAAAAGTTGGGAAGATATTCTGAATTAGAATTTTAAATTATCCTTTAAATGGAATCACTAACGAAAAGTTTTTCTCAAGCTACGATGTTCTGATTAAAAATTTCAAAACTACCTTTCCTGTAACAAACCAGATTTGGTCATAACGTATTGAACGGGTTTGGAGTGTTACAAAATGAATATTTCCATTCATGCATTTTAAAAGGGGGATGAATTGCCTCTTCAAGCACCCAAGTGTTTATGAACGTCCAAGGATGATGAATGTGACCATTCGGTTATACTTTGCACCCAACTATTCATGTATTTCCTTATACTTTGTACGACACACAAACATGTATGCCATTAATAGCTGTATGTGTCCCTTAGTGTGCCTAGGTCTATAAATAGTTATTTCATGTCATTGTAGAGGATAATCGACTTTTTAATATAAATCACTTTGAGAGAATTATCTCTTGGTTCTTCATTGAACTTTTTGAACTTATCAAAACTTTGGTTTTGTGGCATTCGTTTGTCTTACCACTCCCCTTCTCATCTTTTTCTGGAGTGTGGAAAAAACAATACTTCTTGCACCAAGGTTTGGGTATTTGTCAAGCTTAAGCGGGTCGGGTTGAAATATAACTTCAGTTTGTTAAAGCTTCCAAGCACATTAGGTTAAGGTCCTTATTTGTTCTTGTTCAAGATGGTTTATCAAAAATGTGAAATTTCTAACTTTGAGTATAGATCATGTTAGTATATTATCGAGGTTCTATTCGGGTTCGAGAAATCACATTAGTAGCTAAGAGTGGTAAACAACTCAATTGAGGGTAATTAATGACTTAGTTGATAATTAGGGATTTAATTAATACTTAATTTGGATTAACTCTACTAACTTGTAAATAGATTATATTAATAATTGTTTTTTGTAATTAATTTAATAATAAATTTCTCCAATCTGCAATCCCTTGGGTACAATCGTCGAAATACTTTCCAAGTGTTTCGTTGTAAATAAACTATATTACAATTTGACCTGTATACTTGCGAAAATCGCTATTTAATTATATATTTATTTGTTAATGTATTTCCAGTCCAGACGTTCGCACGTCTAGTGGTGATCACTCATACTTACCTGTTGGAAATTGTGGCAGCTTTAACCCGTTTTTCCTTGCATAGTCCTTATAAATTAGTTCAACTTATTACATCCATCAATCTATCCATTCTGAATCAGATAGCGATTTCTTTCCTAGATGTGGTTTTGTCTTTATAGCTCTTTTCTATTTCCTGTTCCCTATGAGATACTCTACGCTTGGTTCCAATATCAAAAACTCTGTTGGTTGTAAGACACCACCTGATCGTCCCATCGGCACCTTTACTTGTCGACAAAAGGTTGTCACTAAGTGCGGGAAAAGTAATTCCACTTCATTCTTCCTTGTGCATTGTAGCATACTACGATATATCTACATCCCTACACAAATTCTTTCCTTCTTTAAAATCACATACAAAAATGTTGCTTGGAATGTATTGATATTAGACATGTCTGACGCTGGGCCAATTCGAGTGCTGGTGAATTTTAACCACATTCTAGCTTTCAAATTTAACTTCTCCTGAGAGAATGATATGGGTACTCGCCCTTTTCATCTGTTTGGAGATGAATTATATTGTCCATGTTCTCTCTTGGGAAATACATCAGATCAATTCGTTGTACAAAATCATAAAGATATAATGGAATGTCGTAATACCTCGCTATCCAGGAAGGTGAGATAGAGATTTCCTTCCCTCGAAATAATATTCGCATCCATGGTACATCCATTGGTATATTCGCATTCGCCTCCTTTAATGCAGCAGAAAATTCATGCACAATTAGAATGTACGCCAGGTTAGTTGGGGTTGTACAAAACTTTTCCCATTCATGAAATTAGATCATCTATCGTTTTTTTCTTTTTAATTCTCTAATAGATTTGAAACCTCATTCTTGTAAAGGATTTTTCATTGGACCACTAGAAGGTATTTTCTAGCTCTTTTTCTTAGATGTGGGCATGATTATCCATTATGGATTCGTTGTTAGAAAGGTTGTTATGCATGGTTTTGAGGCTATGAAAAAGAAAAAGGCAAGGAATTCACGAAATCTCGAAGAAGAGGATAGTGAACGATGATTTGGCTGATGGTGATGGATTAGAAGGTGTAGCTACTGATAAGGGCAATATATAGAAGCCATCTAGGGCATTACTTGCCGTGTAAACTTGGAGAATATTTTGAAGATTGTGTCAAACCAAGAATGGAAAGTTGTCAAAACTGGCCTGCATGTTGTGCCATAAAGGGGAAATGGCAGGACATGAGGTGAATATATGCCTTATTTTTGCTTCAGAATGTGTGTGTGTGTGTGTGTCATGTCATAGAGTGTTTATCGCATGAAACGACAATGAATCTTCACATTTTCAATGTTGATATGTTTGTGTCACACCAGGTGGTTGTTATGCGGCGACAAGGCTTCGATTCGGCCTTTTAGGGACTTTTAAAAAGCCTTCAGTTGTCTATACTTGCACCCAACTAACATCTAGCTCCTCTGTTGCTATCGGAACCTAGTTTCCTTCTGATTCTAACTTCAAACAACAAGTCTAATTCCTAATACTAACCAATTAAAAACAAACTATTACACAATATTTAAAAATTAATTCAAGTTTGATGGGTTAAAATTTATGTTTCACTACCAGACTTGTCTGACAATTCTTTAGATTTCACCATCGGCTTCCTTCGTAATTCACTACCTTGATAGCTTACCTGACCAATTCCAATCCTATCAAGGTCTCACCATTTATCTCGTTCTCTCTTATAAGTACCTACACTTGCAAAACTGGAAAAGTATATTCGATCAAGACTGTTAGGGATTAAATCGAATAAAACGTAACATTCCTCCCTAACTACTGTAACACCCCTAACACTTATCTGACGCCGACTAGGGTTACAGAGCATTACTGAACTTATCAGTTAAGCTATCATACATTTCATGTTAAATTCTCATATCCAAACAAAAGTCATTCAAATTCAATCATATAGTTCCTAACACAAGCCCTCAAGGCCTAAAACAAGCATTAGAAGTGGTTAAGGACTAAACTGAGTACTTAAGAGATTTTTAGAAATACATGGAAAATTTTCAAAGTGCAGGGGACACACGCCCATATAGGCAAGTTGTGTGTCTCACACAGCTAAGAGAAATGCTCGTGTCATAGACCGTTTGGACATCTAAAATGGGATCACATGGCCGTGTCCCAAATATTGTCCAACCCCATGTGCCAGACCACATGCCCATATGCCAGGCCATGTACCCTTCGAAATTGTCTAACACACCCGTGTGCCAGGCCGTGTGCTAGGCCGTGTGAAGCTACTGACTTGGTTTCTAAATAAGTATCAGGGAACACACAGCTGTATCACCTAGCCATGTGTGACACACGGTTGAGACACACGCCCGTGTCTCTACCCATGTAGACAAAAATAGGTCATTTTCGAAGCTATATTTCTCACCCAATATGGTACCAACCTAAGCCAAACAATTTACATACAACCATGACATAAATAAGCTTTCAAGACTAACCAATTCCAAGTCTATAGCATGCAATATCCACACATTCACTTGACCACTTAAAAGCATACAACTAGCCATTCAAAATCATACCAATATCACTTCCAAAAGTTACCTAAATGGTCAAATGCATATATTCACATTTTTACCTAACACACAACATATATGCCATTTCTTAATCTCAACCATATGATACTTAAAAGTTCCAAATCACAATCAAGGCATTCCAATGGCAATCCAAACAATATATAACATGAGACAAGCCATACATATATACATACCAACATATACTAAATCAAACCATATTAAATGACTAATTACATAACCAAAACATATAAGCTTTCATTAGCCAAAAGACCTATACATGCCATATAACCAAAATACATAAAGTCCAAAAGTATCAAAATGAGAGTTTGATAGTGCGATGAATTCTCTGACAACTTCCAAACCGAGCGAGCTTCCGAATCATTATAAAAGATGGAAAAGTAAACAAAGGAAGCAATTAAGCTTAGTAAGTTCATATAAACTAAAACTTATCCTACTATTTAATCACATTTTAAGTAAATAAACATATCTTAATGCAAGTCAATTTAATCCATAAGTCTAACACATATTCATCCACAAAGTTAGACATGAAATCACAATTCTCATAGATTCAATTCTCACATGATTCACGTATATACCTATATTGGTTTATATTAAACTCATACACTCTCGTAACATAACTGTGCCCGTTGAACCATTTGGAATAATATTGGATACTCGGGTATCTTGCACACTAACTATTAATACATGGTCGAAACCATCTCTATCTCATATCTCATATAAATGCTCACTCTCGAGCCATCACTGGGTCTGTTCACACAAGCTAACAGTCAAGACGTAGCTACATGGTGCTGCTCACACAAGCTGACAAGTAACCACAACACATGTCGAAAAACTCAGCCACCAGTAGAACATACAGGACCAGCACCCAAAACACGGTAACCCCTAATGACATGTCATTTGTATCCTATCTATTCCTAAGGTTCAACCGAGATCTCATACGTTGCTAAATCTTCATCAAATATTTTCATGAAGTCGTATTCATCAAGAATGCAATACTAAAGAATTTAAAACACAATTACTTTAATGCTTATTAACATACGAACTTACCCTGAACTCGTATGAGGGAAAACAATCGTTCAGTCTAAAACTTTATCCTTTCCCCGATCTAATTCCGTACGTTGCTTTTCTTGATCTATATAATCAAATTTAACTATTTTAATTTATAATTTACTAAATTGAATCCAAATTTCATGTTATGGAAAAATTATCATATTTTTCCCAATATTTTTAACTCCTTTACAATTTAGTCCTACTGGAAACACAAAAATATACACACTTTTTCATGCCCTTTTTAACCCAAATTCATGCAAGTTCGGTAAAATTCTTGTCAAAAAATATATAATTATTATAAAATAATTATTTTTTACATAAATTATTAAAATAATAATTTTAATTAATTTTGATTATTTTCGACTGATTTACACAAAGGGCAAAAAACGGCTCGGCAGACACTGCTAGAAGTACAAAACCGAGAAGCAATTTTGAAGCATCAAGGCAAATTAATTATTTAGCTTAAGACATTCCAAATTATGTGTATTAATTCATAATATAATTAATTTTAATTTATATTGAATTTAATTTGGGTTAAATAAATTATTACTAATTAATTATGAAAAGTGGCCCAATTAAGCTGAACCAAGAAAAAATCGAACCGACAAATTACTGGGCAGCCCAAAACCGTCCCACATGCTGACCCAATCAGCTTGTTTGGCTGATTAATTAGCTTGCAAAATGGACCTTGAATACTTGTTCAAATTGCAAACAAACCCCTCCACTATTTGTGCCTTTCTAGATTTGCCCCTACCTTAATATAGCAAGTTTGAAAACTTCAAACTTGCCACATGTGTGGCCGGCCATAGGAGGGCTCTTTGGCTGCTGATTTTGGCTATTTTTAGCAACCCTCTCAACCTATAAAAACCCCCATTGGTTTCTCATTTCAAACACACCTCCACTTTCTCATCTCTTCTCTTCTCATTTCCCATCCATTTCCTTTTATTCTCTTACCGATTTCACCTCTTGAAAAAGAGTCATTCATCCATGATTTGGATCATCATTAAATTGTTCGTATCATCCTCAGTTTGACAAGAACAAGTAGAGAAATAAGAGTGGAGCAAATCAGTCAAGCCACGGAGAAACATCGAATTTGATTCTTGTTCCCTATCCTTTTAATTTTTGTTGTTATTATGATGAACATGTCTATCAATATTTGTGATGTTGAAATGTTTAAATTAATTGATATGGCTTAAATTTAATTTGTGTTTGGTTGATTGCATTTCGTCTACTTCATTTATTAAAATTGTGTTTGTGTTGTTATAGGCCTCGGTAAGATGTTTGATTAAGTAAAATCATAACTAAGTTATTCTTGCATTACAATTGTAAGGTAACTAATGAATTAATTATTTAAACGGATTGAAATTATAATTAATTGACACAATACTTAATCAGTGCATTTTTAATCATCTAAGGTAGCTGAGGGTTGAATTAGCAACGGTATCTAACGATACATTTGCCTTGCATAACTTGCAAGATTATTGTGATTAAACTGTTTCAATGTAGAAATACATTGTTACCTCACGTAATCTTTTATGTGCTTATGAGATTTAATTAATTGTTTGAATTGGCATAGAGATATGTACAAGAGATTATTTTAATTTCATAAGTATGTATGTGCATTAACACATTTACTTATTAAAATATATTCAATCGGTTGAATTGACATAGAGATTTAGTCAAGAGATAAATGGATTTTGGTAGGTAAGTATGTTCATAAGTTAGCAAATTACTGAGTTGCCGTGAATTTATTCGTAACAACATAAACATGAGTTTAATAATTCTAAGTTAAGAAATGTAATTAATCTAACACAATTATGTCATCTTGATTAAAATCAGCTTTTGAAATCGTGCATTAGAACTTATTTTATTTTATTTATTTTACTTTGTTTTTTTTTTTTTAGTTTTTAATCACCTTTCAAATAAAAATATTTTTCTTCACCAAAGTGTTTTAAATTGCATTCATAAATAATTCTTTTCACAGTCTCTGTGGGTACGATAACTCGACATTTACTTGTCACTTTATTACTTGTTGCGATTGTGTACACTTGCACATTTCTGTCGTTCCACCTACTCTCATAAAAATGTAAATTCATGCAATTTAACCCACACCCATGCTAGCCAAATATCATCTAAGCTTAAAGCAACCCATATATTTCATTAATTCACAGTTTTCACCACAAAATTTTCACATTTTACAAATAAATCGCTATTTGACATTTTCAACAAAAATCACTTTACAAAACATGTTTAACTATCACTAAACTTTCATTTTCATCCATCAAACATCAAAAACAATCAACACACATTCATGGAAAAACTCTATAATTTTAACAGTATTGCAAATTAGTCTCTGTGCTAGTTAGCTTAAGCTACAACTACTCCAAAAACATAGAAATCATTAAAAATGGATAAAAAATGCACTTACATGCACTAGGATATGTTGAATGAATGCTTGGATGGTCCTTAATGGCTTCTTAGTTGCTATTTTTGGTTGAAGACTGAAGAAGAAAGATGATACCTTTCTTTTTCTTACTTTAATTTTAGTTTATTTTATTAATTACTAAATTAACCTTATCATTAAACCATTAAAACCATTACAAGATGTCCAATTTTGTCCACCATTAATATTAGTGGTTTAATTACCATATAAGGACCTCAACTTTAAAGTTCCATAGCTATTAGACACCTTTAGCTATTAGAACACAACTTTTGCACTTTACACGATTTAGTCTTTTTTCACAAATTAAGCATACAAACGGTAAAATTTCTTAACGAAATTTTCATATGACTCTACTATCATGCTGTAGACATTAAAATAATAATAAAATAAATATTTTCACTTTGGATTTGTGGTCCTGAAACCACTGTTTCGATTTCACTAAAAACGGGTTGTTAAACTCTCCCCCCTTAGGAATTTTTATCCCCGAAAATCTTACCAAAAAATAGGTTAGGGTACTATTTTCTCATAGCTTCTTCGGGTTCCCACGTAGCCTCTCCAATTCCGTGATGTTGCCAAAGAACTTTCACTAAAGCTATGCTTTTGTTTCTTAACTCTTTAATCTCTCGTGCTATAATTCTAATTGGTTCTTCGCTATACGACATATCAGGATGAATATCAACTTTTGCCAATGAAATTATATGTGAAGAATATGATCGATACCACCGTAACATGGATACATGAAACACATTATGAATCTTTCCAACTCTGACAGTAATTTAAGTTGATGTGCCGATGGCCCTATTCTCTCTATAATCTCATACTACCCAATAAACCACAGACTCAATTTCCTTTTGCGACCAAATCGAAGAATCTTCTTCCACGGTGATACTTTTAGAAACACTCTGTCGCTAATTTGAAATTTTACGTTTTAAATTCGCATACGATTTCTGTCGAATTGAAACTGCTTCCAAACTGTCGCGAATTACTTTCACTTTTTCCTCAGTCTCTCTTATCAAATCAACCCGATGAATCTTTTTCTCACTAAGCTCGGTCCAGAACAATGGAGTTTGACATTTACGACCATATAAAGCTTCATACGGTGCCATCTTTATGCTCGATTGATAACTATTATTATACGCGAATTCCACCAATAGTAAATTTTTTCCCAGTTGCCTTTAAACTCCAAAACATAACAACGAAGCATATCTTTGAGAATTTGAATCACTCTCTCAGACTGACCATCTATTTGAGGATGAAATGTAGTGCTAAAATATAACCGTGTACCCAAAGCCTCTTGCAATTTCTCCCAGAATCGTGATGTAAACAACGGATCTCTATCTGAAATAATGGAGACTGGCACTCCATGCAGTCTGATAATTTCTGAAATGTACAATTTAGCTAATCTATCAAGAGAAAAATCTATACGCACTGGAATAAAATGTGTGGACTTCATCAGACGATCAACAACGACCCTATATAGCTTCTTTCTTTTTCGGAGACAAAGGTAATCTGTAATAGCCCGATTTGGAGTCTAGTCAGAATAGTGGTTTCGAGACCACAAATCTGACACACTAAAACTTTTTTTATTATACTTTTACGGTCTAAAGTTATATGAAATGATTTCGTGAAAATTTCGTTTGAAAATTTCAATGTTTGGACACTCAATTTAGTTAAAGGGACTAAATTACAAAGAGTGCAAAATTTGAGTTTTATATGTTAAAGGTGTCCAATTGCTATGAGATCTTAAATTAGAGGTCCCTAGATGGTAATTAGACCATTATACTTTAAGATGAAAAAAATTGGACATGGATAGGTGGAATTTCAAAGTTATGCATGAAGGGCATTTTGGTCATTTTGTAAATAAAGAAAAAATTAAGTAAAATAAAAGGATGTCATCTTCTTCAATTGAGTCCCTTAGTGCCGAAATTTGAAGGGTCTCTATAGCTAGGGTTTGGCCACTTTCAAGCTTGATTGTAAGTCTGTTCTAGCCCCATTTTTAATGATTTTTATGTTTTTGAGATCTTTGTAACCTAATCTAGCTATTTCAAGGACTAATTTGAAAGAAAATCAAAGTATAAAATTTTACCAATGTTAAATATTTGTGTATTTTGATGTTTAATGGTAGAAAATGTATATTTGGTGTTAGATAAACAACATTTACCAATTGATTTTTGATGAAAATGCCTAAAAAGGACCTATTTGTAAAAGTTATAAAATGAGTAGTAAAAGTGTAATTAAATGGAAAATGTGGGCTTTTATGAGTGAAAATGGTTCGGCTAGGCTTGGGTTTTGAAGAAATTGAATATATTTCATTTTACGAGCCTAGGGACTAAAATGTAAAATGTTAAAAAGTTAAGGGAAAAAATGTAATTTTTCCATAATGTGATTTTTGGGCTAAATTGAGTAATGTGATTTTTAAATAAGTTAAATTTGATATTATAGATCAAGACAAATGAGGTTCAGACCTAGATCGAGGGAAAAATAAAGTCGTATGCTAATAATGCAACGTTACAATTGTATTTATAATGTTTTGTTATTGCATGAATTGTATGATTGACTCTATGGATGTAATTGACGAAGTTTTGACAAGCGAGAAAATCCTGTTTGAACCTTAGGAATAGATTAGGATACAAGTGACATGTCACTAGGAACCCATGTGAATATGTATGTGATTTATGTGTCCCGGGTACTAGTATGGTGCGTCCTACCGGTGGCTGGGTATATCGGCATATGTTGTGGATACTTAACAGCTTGGGTGAGCAAAACTGTGTACCTACGTCTTGACTGACAGCTTGGGTGAGCAGGCCCGTAGATAACTCGAGAGCGAGCCTATATGTGTTATGAGATTTGTGGTAGCATTGGTTGCATATGTGGTACTTATATGCAAAATTTTCCGTGTATCCGATAGTATTCCAAGTGGTTCAACGAGTATGTCAAAGATGAGAAAGTATGTGAATATGTTATGAGATGGTACAAGTATGTACGTAAAACTCAAAGGAAATGGATTTGGTATATGATAAACTATTGGTAAGAATGTGATTGAATAAGTTATGCTCATGAAGTTTTAATGACATATATGTTGATATATGTTATGTTATTCATATGACGAATGTATAATTAATGTTGTTTATTATTTTCATATGAACTTACTAAGCTATATAGCTTACCCCCTTTCTTTCCCTTATCTTATAGTGTCACCAAGCTAGCTCGGGATCAGAGATCGTCAGAGATCCATTCACATTATCAATCATTATTTTGGGTACCATTGATATTTCAATATTTTGAGTTATGGCATGTATAAGGACTTGGTCATTTTGTTATATGTGTTATTATGAATTGGCCAAAAGAATTGGTTTGTAATTGATAGATGTTTATTTTGTACAAGGCCTTAAAAGATGGCCTATCTTGGTTAAATTGGATGTGCTTGTGGTATGTTTGTGTTTGGTAAATTATGATGTTAAAGTATGTTAGATGTTAGCATGTATGTGATGTTAATACCTTGGTTGTGATTGTTTTGGTTGCTTGTATATGCTTGAATTGATGTTATATAGTTGTTTGGTTGTGTTTTGGTTACGAGGTCAAATTTGGTATTGAGCTCTTACCTGGAACAGTCCCAGTGTCCATCGCCCCATATAGGATGGCACCGAAGGAGCTGGTGGAGTTAAAGGCTCAAACTCAAGAGCTACTGGACCAAGGATTCATTCGACCAAGTGTGTCTCCCAGGGGAGCACCAGTGTTGTTCGTCAAGAAGAAGGATGGGTCCATGTGCATGTGCATCGATTATTGGCAACTTAATAAACTGACCATCAAAAATAAGTATCCCTTGCCGAGAATCGACGATCTGTATGATCAGTTACAAGGAGCATCGGTCTTCTCTAAAATAGATTTCCGTTCTGGGTACCATCAACTGAGGGTTAAAGAGGCTATTGTGTATAAGACTGCGTTTAGGACCCATTATGGTCACTACGAGTTCCTAGTGATGCTGTTTGGGCTGATGAATGCACCAGCTGCTTTCATGGACCTAATGAACTAAGTATTCTAGCCCGACCTGGATTGGTTCATGGTGGTATTTATAGACGATATCTTGGTGTATTCGAGAACCGAGGATGAACATGATGCACATCTCCGAATTTTTCTGCAGATTTTGAGGGAGAAGCAATTGTACGCTAAGTTCAGCAAGTGTGAGTTCTTGCTGCAAGAAGTGACATTTCTAGGTCACGTCGTGTCTATCGAGGGGATTAGGGTGGATATTTGAAAAATTGAAGTCATACTGGATTGGAAACCACCTAAGACCGTATCTGAGATTCGGAGCTTTCTGGGTCTAGCAGGGTATTACAGACGTTTTGTAGAGGGGTTTTCTAGATTGCTGCACCTATGACTAAGTTACTGCGTAAAGGAGTACCATTCAACTAGACTGATAAGCAGCAAGAACGTTTCGAGAAACTGAAGAAGGTTTTGACTGAGGCCCCTCTATTGATACAGCCAGAGTCAGGGAAGGGATTTACTGTCTACAGTGATGCATCACACATTGGATTGGGCTGTGTACTGATGCAGGAGGGTAAGATGGTGGCTTATACGTCCCGTCAGCTTAAGCCTCACGAGGCGAATTACCCAACTCATGACTTAGAGTTAGCCGCGGTGATATTTGCACTGAAAATTTGGAGGCATTATTTATACAGCGAGAAGTGTATTATCTACACCGATCACAAGAGCCTCAAGTACCTCCTCACCCAGAAGGAGCTGAATCTTAGGCAGCAAAGATAGATGAAGCTACTTAAGGAATACGACTGCTCGATTGAGTATCACCCTAGTAAGGCTAACGTGGTAGCTGACGCACTGAGTCGTAGGGCTGTATCTGATTTGAGAGCAATGTCTGCTCGTCTCAGCTTGTATGATGATGGTAGCTTGTTAGCTGAGCTTCAAGTGAGACCGTCATGGACTGAACAATTAAGGGGAAACAGTTGGTGGATGAGTCACTGGTTTCTCGTTTCTGACAATTAGAGAACGGAGAGACTATTGATTTTGGGTTTAATGGTGAGGGAGTACTGTGTTTCCGTGGGAGGGTCTGTGTACCGAAGGATTCTGAGTTAAGGTAGTCTATACTGCGAGAGGCACATAGTAGTCCATACGCTATGCATCCTGGTGGAAACAAGTTATACCGAGATCTTGGTGAGTTGTACTGGTGGCCAGGGTTGAAACGTGAAGTTACTGATCTTGTGAGTAAGTACTTGATGTGCCAGCAAGTTAAAGCTGAGCATCAACTGCCTTCAGGGTTACTGCAGCCAGTTAAAATTCCACTTTGGAAGTGGGAGAGAGTAACCATGGATTTTGTGAGTGGGCTGCCCTTAATGCCTACTAAAAAGGATTCGGTATGGGTTATTGTAGACAGACTGACAAATCTTCCCATTTTATACCAGTCCGTACGGATTACTCATTGCAGAAGCTGGAAAAGTTGTATGTGCTGAGATTGTGAGACAGCATGGGGTACTGGTTTTCATCATATCTGACAGAGACCCTCGACTCATGTCTCGGTTCTGAAAGAAATTACACGAGGCTTTGGGTACTAGGTTGGACTTCAGTATTGCGTTCCATCCTTAGTTATATGGTCAGTCAAAGAGGGTGATTCAGATACTGGAGGACATGTTAAGAAGTTGTGTTATTGATTTCTGAGATAGCTGGGAAGACTATTTGCCACTAGCAAAGTTCACATATAATAACCGCTACCAGTCCAATATTTAAATGGCACCGTACGAGGCACTGTATGGTCGTAGGTGTCGTACCCTACCTGTTGGACTGAGCTGGGCGAGCAGAGAGTTTTGGGGCTAGAGTTAGCTTCTGAGACTGAAGAAAAGGTAAAATTGATTTGAGATCGATTGAAGGAAGCGTCTGATAGGCAGAAGTCTTACGCAGATCTTAAACGTCAGGAGATTGAGTATTCTGTGGGAGACTTGTATTTCTTAAGGTCTCACCACGGAAAAAGATACTGAGGTTTGAGCAAAAGGGTCACCATAGAAAAAGATACTGAGGTTTGGGCTAAAGGGTAAGCTTAGCCCCAGGTTCATTGGGCCTTATCGCATACTGAAGCATGTGGGACCAATCGCCTATCAACTTGAGTTGCCATCAAAATTGGACCAGATTCACGATATGTTCCACGTCTCCATGCTAAGGCATTACCGCTCTGATCCCACACATATAGTACCAGTCGAGGAGATCGAGGTTAGGCCAGATCTGACTTTCGAGGAGGAGCCAGTGCAGATATTGGACTGTGAGTTAAGGTACTAAGGAAGAAATTGATCCCACTGGTTAAAGTGCTTTGGCAGAATCACAGTGCCAAGGAAGCCACATGGGAGCCTGAGGAGGCGATGCAACAACAATACCCTCACCTATTCTGACCAGGTAAATTTCAAGGCCGAAATTTCTTTTAGGGAGGTAGAATTGTAACGCCCTAAAAATATAGGGTCTTTAATTTTTCATGTTCTGACAAAATTGTTTGTTTTCTTTAATGGCTAAGTGATTTGGGTGTGTATGGGGATATTTGAGAAGCCTGCATTCAAGTCTTGGCTCTTACAAAATTTTAATTTTTTCCCTTAAGTGAACCTAGACACTGGCACTTAGGCTTTATTAATAATAATGCTTGTTTAATGACACAAGAAGAGCTTCTGGCCTAGTGGCAAGTGGCGTGTTGTGTAACTATGAGGTCTAAGGTTCAAATCCTAGGATAAGCAATGGAGTGTTTATTTTGCTGCTTGAACTGGGAAGGTAGAAGAGTTTGACTGAAACACTGCTGAGGAGGTGTTTGAATTGGTCATGGAGAGATTGTAGAAGCAAATCGTGGAGAGGATTAAAGGAGAGTATTGTGGAGAGAATCAAGGAAGTGGATGTGTGTGGGAGTGTTGTGCCGAATGGGTATAGGAAGCCTAGGAATTTCGACTGAGGGGTTTTTCACTCAGTTTTGTCATCGATTTTGGATTTCTAATTCCTGTTATCTTTCTTTTCTCTCTAAGTGCTGAAATAACAACTTACCACTCGCGTATTTTTTTTGTTTCGGTTTTACACTTTTTCTTCAAGCTCCTTATTGGCCGAATCTCTGCTTCCCTCTCCCTCTCCCAATTTAGGCTGAATACATTCCTCTCCCTCCCTCTTCATTCATTTTTTCGACTTCCTATTAGCTTGTGAACCGAATCTTTTCTCTTGATTAGTTCTATGGTGACCAAATTCTCTGCTTTTTTTCCCTCTCTGTTTCAGTTTTGCAAGTGTTCCTAAAATCAATAGGTGTTCATATTCTTCACTTCTTATTTAAAACTGTTCTCTCCTATCCCCATTTTCTCTAAAAGTCGAATGTTTCTGCTACTCATGGTCTTTGATTGGGATCCCTTCCTCTTGGTGTGGTGATCGTTGGGTTTTAGGTATTCCCGAGGAGTGGAGAAGTGTAGAAGTTACTCAAGTCGTCAAACCCTATTTTCCATTAAGGTAAAGACACTACCTTACCTTTTGAATAGGCTGAATATCTCTATATATTTCTGTACGACCAATATTCATGGATTTAAGCCATAGCTATGATCGGTCCCATTTGTTAAAATCTTTTGTTATCGTAGTTTATCGACAAAAAAAGTGTGATCGGTTTTAGACCACGAGTTAAAAGGAACAGGCCGTAGTTCGTTCAATCAAGGTAAGGTAGTAAGTGCCTTTTTGGGAACAAATGTGATAAGAGGGTGTTTTACCCTAACATATTAAGGACTAACTTTGGATCACGATGATTTTAGGTTGGGTGTTCGTAGATCTTGGAACGACTCTGTAAAAAGGTGTGTAATTACACTATCCCCGCTAAGAATCGACAAAAGCCGAAAAGCCGAAACTTCGACATTTGAGGCCTCACGAGTGTGCGATCGCTCGTGTGGAAAATTGAGCCCACAATTGAGGGTGGTAGACTGAAAAGGCCACTACGCGTGTTCTCATGCACTTGGCCATTATGGGCCTCGTTGGGCTAAAATAGGCCGTGTGGGCCTAATGGGATCGTGGGCCCCACAAGGATAAAATTTACGAAAAGTGGTAGAAACTGAATTGGGCTTTGTAGATCACATAACCGTGATTGAATTTGGGCCAAATGGGCCACACGAGCGTGTGGGCCCATTTGGGCCAAATATTAAGTTTTGAGCCCATTTACATTATTTCGACCAAATGGATTGTCCGTGTCGCTCGAGGCGACTGTAGGCCTTCGAAAAGATCGTTAACTGTACCGAGACCCTAGGGAGTAAAATGACTGAAATACCCCTAATAAGTAAAATGACTAAAATACCCCTAATGAATAAAATGACTGGAATATCCCAATGAGTAAAATGACTAGAATACCCCTAATGAGTAAAATGACCAAAATACCCCTAAATGGTAAAATTATCGTTTTACCCCTAATGCATGAAAATGACTATTTTATCCATAGAGATAGATGGACAGATGAAAATATGTACTGTATGACTGTACTGAGTAGGACATGTTGCATATACGAAATACTGATGACATGGCATACTACATGGGGTTGGGTTTCTGTTATGGAGGAAGTACTGTTACTGGTGGCTTTGCCACACATACTGATACTAGTGGCTCTGCCACACCATCGCATCGTGACTTTGCCATATATATCGTGATCTTGGCGGCTCTGCTGCGTTATTGTCTTGTGACTATGCTGCAATATTGGTGTGGGCTGGATGGGTCGACTTTGTCCCCACGTGGTGTGTTGGGTTGGTACGGGTGGTATGCTGGCTGGATTGGGGTAGGTTTGCATACTTGCACCATACTGATATTGTATCGGGCTTAGGCCCACACTGTTACTGTATTGGGCCAAGGCCCACACTATACTGTTACTGAATAGGGCTCAAGCCCAGGCTATTACTGCGCAAAAGGGGATTACACACTGAATTCTCATAACTCACCCTTTTTCTTTTAACTATACAGGTAATCACCATCCTTAGATGATTTGGAGCTGCGAGGGACTCAGAGATGACAATACGTTCGCTATTATTTAATGTCAGACTTACTTATTTAATTTTTATATTGGGTTGATATTTATGTAATAAGGCCTCTGGTGATTTTATTTTCTCTTAATTGGGTTTTAAATTCTTATTTTGAAACTGCCAAACTGATACAATAAGTCATCAAAAAATAATAACGGTTTTAAAAGACAAACAGGTATTTCAAACTTCAAAATGACATTAATTAGAGTAGCTTCCGCGGGCTTTTAACCAATACTAACAAACATGGTAATCGTTTTACTAAGAACTAAATGGATTTTAACTCAAACGATTTCTCCCACCGAAATTTGATTTTGAAAAATACTTTGATGTGACACGCCAAATTCGGACGTAACGTCTAGGCCGGGTTTGGGGTGTTACATTCACGCGTAACTTCTACACCAAATACTCAACCATGCAATTTTCTCAATCATGAAAAACAATCATCATTTGCATAAATCAACAACAAATATTAGCCATTATCCATGGCCGTAGACAAAATGGATCAACTTCATGACAAGCCAACACATATAGCCAAAACAATATGACACTTAACAAAAGACACAATCCCTATACATGCCATACTTAAAATAATAAGGCTAACTATACCAAATGCTTCAATTGATAGTGTGATCGATGCCTCCGACGTCTATTGATCCTCGAGCTAGCTTGGCGGCACTATAAGAAAATGGAAAAGAGAGGGAGTAAACATAAAGCTTAGTTCGCATGTAAATAATTAACAACAATTACCATGCATTATCATACTCATAACATATTATCAACTTGCACATAATTCTCAAATGATTAAAGGCATAACTTACTCATTTTCATCCTTACTAATCATACAACATAAATCAAGCTCATTTCTCATGAATTTCGTGTAGGTACCTATATCACTTACAACATAGTTGTAACTTTTCTCACTTTTGACACAGGCTTTAAATTACCCGTTGAACCAGTTAGAATACCAAAGGATACTCGACAAGCCTCACATAAGAGGGTAAGATGCCGATGCCATGTCCCAGACATGGTCTTACACTGGCTCATATATCGAGGCCGATGCCATGTCCCAGACATGGTCTTACACTGGCTCTCATATATCCCTAATGTCATGGCATGGATATCCGATCTATTCTTAAGGTTCAACCGAAAGTATACCACATCAAATTTTGTCATGCATATTCATAACAATAATCAAACATTTTATGCAATATCAATTGTTCAATGCATAATCACAATAGAGTTGTATTATTTACGTACAACTTACCTCGGTATACAAAATATGGGCGACTAGTCCAAATTTAGTCCGAAAGCTTGGTTTTTCCCCGGTCTAGGTCCGAATTCCATTTTTCTTGATCTATAATGACAAAATTTACTTATTTAATCACCACATTAATCAAGACATTCCAAAATTCCTACTTTGACAAAATCACCATTTTGCCCTTAGACTTTCACATAATTATGATTTTGCCCCTAGGCTCGTAAAATGATTTTAATCAAATTTCCTCCTTTAACAAGCCTAGCCGAACCTTTATTACTCTTATAGCAACTCACAAATCCAATTATTTCACACATTTACTACCCATTTTATAACTTTTACAAAAAGGTCCATTTTAGGTGTTTTCATGAAAAATCCTTTCACAAAAGTTGTTTATTAAACAAACAAGTTTCATTCTCTTTCATAAAATTTCAGCAAACAATATAAATACTCTCATGGCAAGACTCTAGACTCTCAACCATTTTGCAAAATAGTCCCGTCATTAGCTAGATTAAGCTATAGGGGTTCCAAAAACACAAAAAGTATCAAGAATGACCATTAAAATCACTTACTTGCAGGGTGAAGAGTTGCTGAAATTTCAAGCTTCCAAAACCCTTATTTTTGCTGAAAATTTCTGTGGAAGAGGAAGAAGATGGGAAAAGATGATAACTTTTTCTTTGTTTTATTTTATTTTATTCATTTAGTCACCTAAAGCCACCAAACTTTGACCATTCATGATTTTTAAATTACATGTCCAGACCCCACTAATTATATTGGTCTTTTTACTCAATAAGGACCTCTACTTTAGTGTTTCATAGCTATTTAACACTTGTAGCTTGTAGAACAAAATTTTTGCACTTTATGCGATTTAGTCCTTTTTCAAAATTAAGCATGAAACTGCTAAAATTAATTTACCAAAATTTTCAAACACTAATATAATCATGCCATGACACTTGAAATAATATTAAAATAATTTCTCTGACTTCAGATTTGTGGTCTTGAAACCACTATTCTGGCTAGGCCCAAAATCAGGCTGTTACACAAAGACACGGGCGTGTGTTTCAGCCATGTGTGCTACACAGCCTAGAACATGGGCGTGTGTCTTGGCCGTGTGAAACCTACACTTAATTTGAATTAAATTCAAAAAGCACACAGCCTAGTACACGGGCGTGTGGCACGACCGTGTGGCACAAGTCAGAGAGCACCCTAAATTGAATACGGTCTGAAGCACGGGAAAGTTCCAGGGTCACACGGGCGTGTCTGTAACACCCCAAACCCGGCCCATTTACTCCGGCCGAATTTGAATGTCACCGCGGAATACTTTCAAAAACATTCTTACTTAACAGTAAAAACCGATGAAAATTTTGTTCCTTTAATAAAACATTTTCGTGACTTGTAATGTTTTAAGTGAAAATTGAAGTTTATTATAAAAATATCGGATTCGAGCTTTGCTCGAGGACATAAAACCGTTTGCAATCAACCTTTCATATTAGGGCATAACAATAACGATACTTAATAAATGGGTGAAATACTTTAGTGGGCCTTATTACAATACAAACTTAATCAAAATCTGAGATAATGTAAATATTTAAATCATTAAACAAGAGATTCCTTTGCATGAAAATCCACTTTGGCATGGCCACCCTTGTATCCTCTCCGACCTGTCCAAGCTTTTTACGCGCCACGAAAGGTTTAATAAATATAGAGTGAGTCACCAAGACTCAGTGCATAGTTAAAACACATGTCCTCACATATGGGCTTGGCCCATATCCGCACAATCCAAATGTATATATATAACATACAATTGTAAACATGCCATCATGAATACACAATATTATAAATATGATTACAAATATACAATTACGAAGTCCAATCCACAAAGTGATCCACATATCTTTCTTTTTGCACATTATTTCTTAAGGTCGTGGCTAAGCCACCGATCCCATAGAAATCTCACATATCAATAGGTTCACTAATCAATAATCACGAATGTAGCACGAGGCTAGCATTAGAACACTCACATAGTGTACACCTTTTCTCCAATAGTCACATCACAAGTCTCATGCGTACGTATATGTACCATAACAACATTTCATGCGAAACAAATATGTATATTTTATCCATCATGGTCACATGTTATTCAGAACAATATGTCATCACTTTATTTTACAAACATCAATAATCACTTTTTCTCGCAAATCACTGACAGGTTTATATCGTAATCACTAACTTGATTATTCGATCACTTACCTTAGTATCCATACTGTTTGTTTTTATTTCGGCTAACATGCACAACTCATACATTTACATAAAACAATACTTACAATACATATATTAAGCAAATGAACAAAGGCAATAACTACGCTTTTTGATTAAAGCGATATTCGATTTATCGACTTTAACATCAACTAAAGTCCCGAAAGCTTCTGTTACTTCTATCGATTAGTCCCTAGAACACAGAACCGAAATCGGTCACACTTAACATCAATAACATGGCCTTAGGCCGAATACCACACCCTTACCTTGAGCACTTAAATTCCCGAAAGACTCCTTTGTGCTTCTTAACACTAATTTCACACCAACAGAGCACATCATTTAGCCTTAAGCATATTCGGCCACCCCTAGAACCAAGGTCAACATTGTTTATCATAAAAACTCAAATTATAGCCTTTAGCCCAAAATAATACTTCCTTACCTTGCTGTATCAAATCCCGAGAGAACCCTTACTCCTTAACGGCTATCTCCTCATACTACACAAAAACAAAATATAAAAACAAGGCCTTAATAAGATTCGGCCAATCCCAAATACCAAGGCCAAATACTGATTTCGGCGTACTAAAGAATAAGATAAGAATCCGAACCAATCACTTAGAGAAATACTTACCAAAACAATCGAAGAGGTCACAAATACGTAGTCGACACACCTTCAAAACCGTTTGAAAAGTTAGCATCCAAAAGTCTCTTTGATCCCTGAGAGATTCGGCAATGGTGTTTAAAGGTGGAGGGGTTTTGGCTAACCTTTCAAAAGCAAAGAAAGAACGACAAATTGCATGCATTTCAACCATGCACCAAAAGCAAGGAAGGCAAAGAATTTTGGCCATCCTTTATCAAACACAAGAGTGATAAGAAAGGTTTTGAAAGAGGAGATTCATCACATACTAGCACCATACTTAGACCGAAAATACAAGCCTTTGGAGTTTCCTTACTTCGGCCAAAGCAAAAATGGTAAAACAATTAAAACAAAGAGTTTCGGCCAAGGAGGATTTGGAAGGAAATGAAAGACCAAAACAAGCATTTCGGCCAAGCTCTCTAGGCTGCACCTTAAGTCGACCAACAAGGTCACAAGGGGCTTCATTCGGCCATGCACCAATATGGAGGGAAGGAAATGAATTTTGGCCAAGTTTACTAAACAAATAACTGGCCATGTCTACTCTCTTTTCCCCAAGCTTCATTTCAAATTACCAAGAACATGGTTTAATCATTATTCCATCAATAATAAAATAAAAACCAACTAATTCTCATACCTCAAACGGTCATACATTCACAACCCCTATGCCGCACATGCTTTCTTCCCAAATGCCAAGACCCAAATTTGCATAAACTAATAATAATAATTATAACCCATCCTTTAAAATACATTATTTATTCCTTCACCTTGCCATCTCTTAATAAAATAAAGGATCAAAAACCTTTTCTCTTTTTACCAAACCAAGGCCGGCCATCTCCCAACATTCTCATCACTTATTCATTATTTATACATTAAAATAAGCAAACTACAATATCATTTAAAAAAAATAAAAGAGAATAACTCATGCTTTTAATAAAATAATAACACATTATTATAAAAACAAAGAAAATTCTTTGTTTAATAGCATGCTCAACACCCCTTTATAATTAAAAATAAAACTTAACAAATTTCCACACTTTTCAAAAAAAAATAAAATAACAAGCCTCTCTTAAAGCATGGCTCACGTATGCATGCTGCATGCGCCATGCAGACTACTCAGCTCCCACGCCGGGCTAGAAAGAAAAAGGAAAGATCCAGGTGCAGCCTCCAGGTCTCGAACCCGAGACCTGGAGTGAATCCTCCAGACTTCCTGCCAATTTTCTACTGGGACTTTCATGCCATATTTCAACGAGAATCTCTTTTAAACCTTATTTTCCTTAGCTCTCTTCATTTTAGCGCTAAAAATAAAATGCTTCAAGCGCGGACTCCAGGACTCGAACGCGAGTCCGCCTAGTCGCAGCTTCCCAGCAAGGTCCTTAACCATTCGGCCAGTGATCAATTCATGACATTAAAGCATCGCGATTTTCTTTTAACCCCTCTTTCCATTAGCTTCCCTTTTACGAACACGAGTCCTCGTAAATCTCTCTTGCTGAAAGCGTCTAAGCCACTTTACTACTAGCTGATTGATGTCATAAACCCATAGCGATTTATTTTAAAGCCTCTTTTAAAGCAACAGCCTTTTTCAAAAAAAATTGCTTTTGCGCCCCATGCCACTCGAACCCCTGACCAAAATTGGCGCTGACCCTTAAGTGGCACATAGAAGCCACTCGGCCAGGGCATTTTATATGCCTCAATCTTACAAAATTTTTACTTAAGGCCTCCCTCAGCCAAATTTCCACTTTTAACCCAAAATTTTCAAAATTTTTAAAAGTGTCCCATTTTAATCCGAGAGTTTTAGGAACTCCAAAAACACATCAAAACCACTCTTGAGGCTCACTAACACTCGAGTTATTTACCAAACTCGCAACCCCTATTTCGGGATATTACAGTGTCCCTTGGACCACACGGGCGTGTGAGCCCTGCAGTTAGAAAATTTTTTTCTAAGTTTTGTAAAAATTTCCTAAGTTCTCGGTTTAGTCCCAAACCACTTCCAATGCACGTTTTGGGCCTCGTAGGCTCGTATTAGGGACTTTATAATTGAATGTGGATGATTTTAATTTAGACGCAACTTTTATGTCTTAGAATTGCAGGAATTTTTGTGGTATTTCCGGTAATGCCTCGTACCCTGTTCCGGCGTTGAATACGGGTAAGGGGTGTTACACAAAGAGTTGCGGTAGTGTGCAACACATGTAGAATCACTACCGATCAGAATGCTCATAGGAACTATTTAACAGGATGCTCGAGAGGGCTTAAAACAGGATTGCTTATCCGAGCTAAACTCTATCCGCAACATATGTAGGACCATTATTAATACGGGCAAATTCTATCCATCGATTTTTCATTTATTCAAATGGGACTTTACATTTATCAGTCTTTACCATTTATCGGGCTTTGTCGGATGTATTCAACTTCATATATATATATATACAATTCACATGCAGAACATTCAATTCAAGTATACAATTATACATAATTTAGTTACACGAACTTACCTCGACAAATATTCGTGTATGTAAAATCTACTAATTCGACGTTTTTCTCTTTTCCTCGTTATAACTCCGAATTTGGTCTATCCAGATCTATACGAGTAAATTTAACATCAATTTAACGCAGTTCATACTCAATTCAGTCCAATTCACATTTTAGGCAAAAGTACCATTTTGCCCCTAAACTTTTAATTAATGACGATTTCGTCCCTAGGCTCGGAAAATTAAATTCATGCAATTTAATCCTTATTCTAAGCCTAGAAAAATTTTACAAGTAACATTTACAGCCCATGTATTTCACAAAATTAATAAATTTTCCATAAATTTTACAACTTTACAATTTAGTCCCTAATTCACATTTTCATCAAAATTCACTTTCAAAAGTTATTTATCTATCGACAAACTTTCATTTTCTACCAAAAATTTCAAAATTTCAGCATATTCATCCATGGAAAATTTTCTATACGTTGATAACTTTTCAAATTAATCCCCAAAATAGCTAGATTAGGTTATCCCGATCTGAAAAATATAAAAATTACTAAAAACGTGACTTGAATACTTACCTAATTTGACCAAATAAGTTTTCTCTTTCTTCCATTCTCCATGGCTAGGGTTTGCATATTTATTTGGGAAAGATGATCATAAAAATGATGATATTTTCTTTATTTTATTATTTATCATCTTTCCAATTTTGTCCTTTTATTTATTTTATTTTCCATGGATGATTCATCCTCCTTAACAACTAAGTATTTTTAATGGTCTATTTTTCATATAAGGACCTCAAATTTTGAATTCCATAGCTATTTAATCCCTTTAGCTATTAGAACTCAACTTTTGCACTTTGTGCAATTTGGTCCTTTATCAAATTAAAACATATAATCGGTAAAATTTCTTTACGAAATTTTTATATGACATTATTATCATACTGTAGATCATAAAATAATATTAAAATAATTTTTTTCTGGAATCAAATTTGTGGTCTCGAAACCACTGTTCTAATTTTACCAAAAACGGGCTGTTACAAAATCAAAGGCCTAAGCTTGGCCGAATGTCTTCCTAGCTTCAACCATGGTGTTTCAGGTTTTTAGGAAGAAGAAACAAGAAAAATCACTTTTAATTTAGCTTTATTTTAGTTATAAATTATTTATTTACTTAATTACAATTATATCCCTTTTAATTTACATTCAAAACTTTAACATTTTTAAGTCTAAAACCGTCCAATACTATACAAATGGTATAATTACTATTTAAGTAGGGTTTAATTGCACAGTTAGTCCTTCAATTAAATTAAATTTCAATTAAATAAACTTCATTACAGTTTAATCCTAATTTAATTAGGACTAAAAGAGCAAATAGCTTAAAAGCTAGTGGATTAATCATATCCACCACCGCTCGGACTTTTTGACCATGGTCCAATTATCATTTTGGTCCTTTTTATATTTTAAATCTATAGCAATCAACTTTTACATCTTTTACAATTTAATCCTTTTACCTAAATTAAGCAATCAATCGTCAAAATTATCGAACCGAACTTCAATTCTCCTATAATATGACTCTACAAATATTTAATAAAAATATTTACAGTTTTAAAATACGGGAACTAGGTCCTATTACGTCTTTTTCAATAACCACTTGACTTTTGAACCAAATCACTTATTCTAACTTTTAATTCAATTGTTTAAAATCATCAAATCAAAATTCAATATAAAATTATTATTGACTCGCATAATTAAATATTAACTATACGAACTTACTCGTCGGATTTGTTATTCCAAAACTGTTTTTTCTGACATCACTGAAAAATGGGTTATTACGAAGTGATTGTAATTTTCATTTGGAAGTTGTTGGTAAATGGCATTTACGTAAGTTCTAGAAAACTTATAACTCTTTTTAGGGTGATTTTTGTTAGTTGGTATAGCATGGTCATGCATGTAAACGGTGGTTATGTCTTAGACCTAGAATAGTTCATATGACGAACTTTTGCAGCTCGGTTGAATTTAATTATGTATGCTTTTATGTTACTAAATGAATTGCTATAAATGTTATGATATAATGTATCGGTTGCCATGATCTTATGTGCTTTCATAAAGCTTTAGAAATGTAGTATCATTGATTAATATTATTCAGGCCGACAGCTGTAAAGCCATCCGGATGGAGAGCAAAATGTCCTAGTAGTTGGGTTATATCAAAACGCCATTCGGATGGCGAATATTAGTCATTCGGATGGAGAGCAAACTTTCCTAGTAGTTGAGTTATACTAAAACGTCATTCAGATGATGGATGTTATCCATTCGGATGGAGAGCAAGCTGTCCTAAAAGTTGAACTTGGCTAAAACACCATCTGGATAGCATCACGGCTGTTTTTGAGTTATACAAGAATGCGTTGATTGCATTTTGATTTGCCGAAGCCAGAAGAATTTTTTAGGGGCGGATAAAATTTTAATTTTTTATAGGTTATATATTTATAATTTGTAAATGATTATATCGAATTTTTATAATTTTAAGGGGACAAAAGTATAATTTTACCTTTATTAATTTAAAATTTTTTAAAAATTCTAAGGGCCAAAATAGCAGTTTTACATTTTAGGGGGGTCGGGCCCATGCCAGCCCCCCTGGCTTCGCCCCTGCATGTTACAAGTGTTTAGATGACCTTTAGCATGCTATTAGATGTTCAATTTAAAAAACTGATTTAGGATTTGTAACTTGGTCCCGTTTTCTACTGTCTCTAACCTCGGACTTTTGTAAGAGGATCCACTAGAGTTAATATTATATATTTAACATAATATTTACTCATTAAATTGAACACTACACTAATTAATTTAACTTTGGTGTTACATTTTTTTATTTTGTTTGAGTTGCTTTAGCAATGGATGTAGCGTCATGCATTTAAATCCACATCCAAGTTGAGTATGAGGAGCTACAAAGTGAGATTCTCTATAACAATTTCAAAAAAGTAATTAAGTTTTCAAATATGTGATTATATATGATAGAAAATAGATTTACCAATAAAGTTGTCGCAAAAGTGACAAAAATTTTCTATAAAAAAACTCTCAATTTAATTAAAAGGTAGGTCTCAATTTTCTTGAGAAAAATTTCTCCAACAATCTCTATTCATTTTCTAAAATTTAAACATCAAATTTAATCGTTGTGTCTATCCATCTTCCATCTATGAATGTTAAAAAGTATTAAAAGGAAGAAAACAAAAGCAAATGTAAATGCTAAAACTGAAAAAGAAAGGTCTCTTGGTCTTTTATTCCATATTATTTTCTCAAAAAATTATCTAAAAACTCCAATTGCAAGATTTTAACAAACTAATAAATAAATTCATATAATAAACTATTTTTCTAGGAAATTTGAAATATATATAGCTATATTTTAGTTATAATATGTAAGAATCTAAACTATCTTATCCTTTTCACTTTTACTTTTACTCCTGACCCAACCAATACCAAGCCATTGACATTGGCTTCCGAGACATTTTTTCCTCATTTTTCTTGCGTAAACAATAAAAGGAAAACTCCTTAGGAAAATTAAGATTTAGGAAAATGGATTTAAAATTTTAGAGTTAAATTTTATTTATTATATAAATTGTAAGAATAAAAGGCTTATGTTATCCATAGATTAGTTGAAATTTAATATAATGTAGATTAAAAAAACATAAAAACATTATTTGTCAAATTCAAAATAATCTTAAGATTTTAAATTTATTAACAAATTCATGTATTGAAATATCATCTTGAATTTAATTTACCTAAATAGCTTACTACTTAATTTACACTAAAATCCAAATCCAAAGTTTAAAATCATAATCCCTAAATACTCATTATTCAATCTTCACAGAAAAACTCAATTAAATTTAATAACATATGAATTCCCTTACCAATTAGAATAATGGAAATTACAGGAAATAAGGAAAAAATGTGTAGCAATGAATGATGGGTAATATATTGAAGGAAAAATGAAAAGAACGTACACCTGTTTCTTATATACATGTATGTGCATGTGTGCGTGTGCGTATAATGAGCCCAAGAATAAACAAACAATGACAACTTTTTTTGAAAGAAACAAACAATGATAATTAAATGCATGAGAAAGATGGAAAAATAAGAATTCAAAGATTGCTGATATTTTTAGCCCTTTTGTGAAGATGGCCATCTGCATCAACTAAGTATGCTCGGAAGAGCCATTCTCTGCTTCATGGATTTGATGAATCTCCTTTTCTGTACTAGGCCCATGGAGCTCCTCTATTCGAGTTGTCATCTCAGACAACGAAGGGCGTTTATCGGGATATTGAGCTGTGCAATCTATGGCAAGCTGTAGTAGCTTGACCATATCCTCCTCGACGTTCTGGTTTCTCAGAAGTTCAAGGTCAAAGACCTCGGTAGTCCACTCCTCTGGAACTACGGATTGGACCCATCTTGAGAGGTCTACTCCATCCTCATTCAATAAGGGTTGTCTGGGTGCCTTACCAGTAAGAAGTTCTAGAAGCAGGATGCCAAAGCTGTAGACATCAGCTTTTTGGGAAACTCTACGGACATCCGTTACCTCTGGAGCACGGTAGCCATTAACACGGTCACGAGCCGATGTGGGGCCAGCAAGCTGTGCAAGACCAAAATCAGATATGCGAGCTTCATAGGACGTAGTGAGTAGGATATTTGATGATTTGATGTTTCCATGGGAGATTTCGGGTCCCTTTGAATGGAGGTATGCGATGCCTCTTGCAGCTCCAAGGGCAATGCCACACCTTGTTTCCCAATTCAATGGAATCCTACCAGCTCCTCTGTTACCTGATCGATAATGATAAATAACGAAACAATAATAATATACTTATTTGTGAATCCGAATATGTCAGAAATGAAATGCACAAATCCATTCTATGATTCTGTAAATAAGGAATAAGTGTTTCAGTATAAGCTAAGTAAAGCAACATGCCTAAAATTTATTCAGCTGGCTTATATAAAATAATAGCCGAATGTCAGAAATTGAAACTCTGTGATTTCTTTCCCAGCTGCTAAATGCATAGCAAATGATGATAAACAGAAACCTATACATACCAGAATACTTATCAGATTCAGAAATGCTAAAGGCCAAGTCATTTATATAACAAACATATTACAAGGAAATTGAGCAACTATAAACTTTATTTTCAAAGATTCAAACTCCTTTATTTTAGAACTTATCGACTGTCCAAATCTTAAATAACTCATCAGACAAGACAGAGACAAGAAAGCAATTGATGAATCCAAAAAAAGATCTGCATCATGAGAAAGAAATGGAGAACGTTGGACCACGCCAGTTGAAATTTACAACCAAAAGGATTGTTAAATAGAGGCATACTAAGATTCCAGCAATCAAAAGATGATAGGAAGAAATAACAATAACACAAGAAGCAAAAAACATAATGTACACAGAAGAAAGCCTAGTAAGAAAGAACATAATGCACTCACCATGCAAAAGTGCAGACAAGCTTCCCATTGGCATGTAATCATAAACTAGAAGTTTCTCATTCCTACTAAAGTAGTAGGCCCTGACTGGTACCAAGTTCGGGTGATCCATGGCTCCAACGACCTCCATCTTCTCCTTGAATTCCTTCTCTGACACTGTCACATCCTTCAACCTCTTCACTGCAACAACCATCCCCAACTCCAAAGTGGCCTTGTATGCCGTCCCAAATGTTCCCTTCCCTAATACCTCAGCAGAGGCCCTCAATAAATCCTCTAGATAAAATACCCTCGATCTGTTCCCAAAAAAGACCAACTTCTTACTCCCACTAGTCTTAGCAATAGCATCCTTTTTTACTACCCCAGATAAACGATTACTTGTATTATCACTCTCCCCAGCTGCCTTATCAGCCGCTGGAATTTCAACCTCAGCCTGTTTTGGAGGTGCAATATCCCTTGTCTCCATTTTCTTACTACCCTTCCTTCTACATAAAAATACTAAGATAATCAAAATCAGTAAAACAGCGGTCACACAACCAACAACAATACCAGCAATGACTCCACTTGACCATTTATTGCCACTACTACTACTGCTACTATTTTCAGTTCCATTACACGAAATCAAAGGCTTGCCACATAAAGAATTCCCTTCAAAAGCAGTCTTTGGCTCCCCTGATAGCCCTTTTGGGATTGAACCATTTAACTGATTAAAAGAAACATTGAATTGCACAAGTGCAGGCAAGTCAATTTCTGGTATTGACCCAGATAAGTGATTGTTCTCCAAATACAAAGTACCCAACCTAGTCAAATTGTTAACACTCTCAGGGATTGTACCTGTGAAATTATTGTTTGCAAGATTAAGTCTAATAAGTTTTTGTAAAGTGAACAAGAAGGCAGGAATTTCACCAGAAAATCGATTTCCTTGTAAGTATAGTTTCCGAAGGGAAGTAAGCTTGGCAAAGTCAGAGGGGATTGACCCAGAGAGAGAATTGAAACGAAGTGAAAGGGTATGGAGTTGAGTTAAGTTGCCAATGGCAATAGGAAGCGGACCTGACAGCCCCATTCCAGGGAGTCTTAACTCCACTACTCTGTTCTGCACACAACGTACACCAGTCCAATTACATGGGCTCCTTGACAGATTCCATAAAAGTGTGCGTCCACCGGAAGCTGCTCGAAGACCCACCAAGGCTGCCCTGTCGGAAGCTAGATCCGAGTTCATGCTAACAAACAATGTCGTCCAGAACAAGCACAAACAGAATATGCTGGAATTTAGCTTCATAGTTTTTCTTGCTCAGAAAAAATGAAAAAGCTTTAATTTCTACTTGTGGAAAAGTATTTTCCAGAGGTAAAGATATTGGAATCAAGATGCAATTCATGTTTGGTTGTGTGAGAATTTTTGTAGTGTCCAACGTTTGTTATTTTGTAAATGTGAAACGCTGAAAATTGGTTTTATTTTTATTTTTCCTTGTGGTTTTTATGATAATGAAAACTTAATGCAGGAATTTGGTTTGATTTGATTGAAAAGGAAATTTCTTAAGGAGCTTAAGGTTGCTGTTGTACTTCTTGATAAATTTAACTACTAGAAGGAAAGTAGAAAGGAAGTAACCGGATTTGAGTTGGCTTTTGCTGCTGCTTCTTTTTTTTTTTTTCCTTGTTTATTTATTTTTCTATAACTTAGGAAAGATGTCCTACACGACTTACTATAATTAATGTACATGTACTGAGCCGTTACTTACGGTAATTGAAGTTACTTACATTATCGTGTTGTAACATTTTAGTCACTGAGCCGTTAATTGAAGTTAACAGTATAAGGCTAGGCTGATGTGGCACGTTAAATCATCATTTCAAACAAAAATTTTAGGTTAAATTATACAATTGGTCCCTATATTTTTTCGTTCTGAGCAATTTAATTCTTTTCTTTTATGTTCTTTTAAGTTTCTTTTTTTCCATTCTCTTCTATTTCTCAGTTTGTTTTCCTCCTTCCTCCATTTCTTTTAATGTAGTTTTTCTATATTTTCTATTTGTTAAAACTAGTCCTTAAATTTGGCTTTAACAAATAAATAAATAAAAAGAAAAAAAATAAATTGTTCAAAAAAATAAATATATAAGGACTAGTTTTAACAAATAGAAAACATAGAAAAACTATGTTAAAAGAAATGGAGAAGGGTGGAGAGAATCAGAAGAGAATGAAAAATAAATAAAAACAAAAGAAAGTTAAAAAATAAAATAAAAATTAAATTGCTCAAAACAAAAAAAAAAAAAGGAATAATTGTATAATTTGTTGGGACCACCAGTACACCCCATGGCACAACAGAAAAATATATTCCGACGATCATTAGCCATGGATCCATGTACGAGGAATGAAACAGGTTGAAATAAGGTTGAAGATTCTTAACTGAAAAGCGATGAAAGGATGTTGCTGATTCGATGTCGGTTCCAAGCCACAACAGAAACGTCCCGACCTCCACATAGTCCACTCTATATTAAAGCGAACAGTAAAAAAAAAAAAAATCTCTTCGATCTTTTCTATAGAAAATCTCCCAAAATTGCTGCTAGACCTTTTTCTTAATTTTTTTTTCTTAAAACACACTTACCCTAATTTGGGATTTTGGTATCCATATATTGAAAACAAAATCATCCTACAAAGAACATATGGAAAGCATTAAAAACTTTATATTCTTTCCAAAAAGAATTATAACTTCCATGTTTCAATGCTTGACCAAAATCATAATTATGATAATTTATAATAATAATTTAGGTAAACTATATCCTGTTAAAATTTTATATAAATAAAATTCATATATTAATTTTTAATTATGTTCTCTATTTGTGTACAAAAAGCTTATACATTTAATTGTTTAATATTTAACTATCAAATTAAATTAATTCAATAATTAATTTAATTCATGTGACAGCTAAACACAATACCAACTATGTTTGGATTTTGTTCATTTTAACTATAGAGTGTGACCATGTAGGTTCTTGTAACGTTAGTAGTAATACTAGAATGATTCTAATATTATAAACAATAAGTGGCATCTACCAATGCATCATTGCTACCTAAGTTATAAGAAGTCATTATTCGACATAACATTTCTGTGATAAACCCTTCATGTATTAAATCCTTTTGTCCTTTAAATCTAGATCGGACACAAGTCATGGAACAGTCACACTTGCATAATCCAATCTCATGTTTCTTGATATCTCCAGTAGACTACAATAAATAAATAAGTATGATATCTCATATCAACATATTCGAGCATGACCATGCATTTATAGTCTCATTCAATCAAGTGAGATAAGATATTGCTCCCATTATGTAAGAGGGATGAATCCTATGTAACGCCCTGGTTTATTAAATATTATTTTTATGAATTTTGTTATAAATAAGTATTTACTTCAGTGGTTAAGTGATTTGCGTAGGTGCTTGAGGTCTTGGGTTCAAGTCTCACTTTTGGAAATTCTATCACTTTTGCTCCTAACCTTATCATTAATTGCTTGACTTATATTATATTTTCGGCCAACTCACATTAGAATGTGCCTGCTGGTTCAAGTGGTAAGTGTTAGCTGCCTGAAGGTCCTGTGTTTGAATCCCTGTGTGAGCATTTGGCAATATTTTTGCTTTTGTGTGTGTATTGGTCGTGTAGTAGAGGTTTGGTGGAATTGAAATTCTGTGGTAGTTGGATGAGGGTCAATGTGTCGATTTTGGTGGGATTGGATTGTTAGTGGGGAGTTTTGATTCTTAACTTTATTTTTTTTATTTTTATTTTTGTTCCGTTTCCAAAATTCCCTCTTCATTCCCACATTATTTTTTTCCTCTTTTCCTCTGTAATTTCCTTTTTTCTTTCTCTCTATTCTTTTGTTTAATCAACATCGTTGTTTTGTTCATCATCTTCTATTTGTGCCAATTTTTTATTGTGGTTCGATTTGGTAAGTTATCGGGGTAGGTGTAGTTTTATTGTTTTCATGGTTAGTAAATAATCAGGGGTTTTCGTTATTCTTGTAATGGGAAGATTTCTTTTGATGGTGTATTCGTTTTAGTGCTCGTTTAGGGGAAAATCAATAGGCTTGAGTGTAATAGCCCGATTTTAGGTCTAATCAGAACAGTGGTTTCGGGACCATAAATTAGACGCAGTAAAAATCATTTTTGTTATATTTTTATGGTCTACGGTTTTATGGAACGACTTCGTGAAAATTTCATTCGAAAAATTTGACGTTTCGGCACTCAATTTAGTTAAAAGGATTAAATTGCAAAAGGTGCAAAATGTGTGTTCTAGAAGCTAGAGGTGTCTAATTGCTATGAAATTTTAAATTGGAGGTCCTTAAATGGTAATTAGACCATTATACTTTAGTATGGACAAAAATGGACATGGCTAGGTGAAATTTCAAAGTTTGGCATTAAGGGCATTTTAGTAAAATGGTAAATGAAGACAAAATTAAATAAATAAAAGATGTTAATCTTCATCAAATTAGTCCCTTGGTTGAAATTCACAAGAGTCCATAGCTAGGGTTTTTTCATCTTCCAAGCTCGATTGTAAGTCCGTTCTTGCCCCGTTTTTCATGATTTTTATGTTTTTGAGATCCTTGCAACCTAATCTAGCTATTTCAAGGACTAATTTGAAAGAAATCAAAGTCTAAAATTTTACCCATGTTAGATATTTGTGTATTTTGATGTCTAATGGTAGATTATGTATGTTTGATGTTAGATAAACAACTTTTACTAAGTGATTTTTGATGAAAATGTCTAAAAGGACCTATTTGTAAAAGTTGTAAAATATGTAGTAAAAATGTGAATAAATAGAAAATGTGGACTGCTATGAGCATGAAAAAGATTCTACTAGGCTTAGGTAATGAAGAAATCGAATGAAAATCATTTTACGAGCCTAGGGACTAAAATGTAAAAAGTTGAAAAGTTAGGGGCAAAGAAATGTAATTTTTGCCATAAGGTGTTTTTGGGATTAGATTGAATAATGTGGTAATTGAATAAGTTAAATTTGATATTATAGATCAAGAAAGAATAGGTTCTGACCTAGATTGGGGAAAGAACAACGTTGTGGACTAAATTGAACTATTAGCCATTTTGTACCGAGGTAAGTTTGTATGTTAAAAATAAACTTTAGAATAATTGTATTTAAATGCTTTAATATTGCATGAATTGTATGTTTGATTTTGTGAATGAGTACAATCCTACGAATGAGTCCGAAGACGAATCGACAAACAAGAAATCCCATTTAAATCTTAGGAATAAGGTAGGATACAAGTGACATGTGACTAGGGTTAGTATGTGTCATGTGATTATGTGATCTAGGTGCTGGTCTCGTACGTTCTACTAGTGGCTGAGTATACCAGCATATATTGCGGATACTTGACAGCTTGTGTGAGCAGCACCGTATAGCTATGTCTTGACCAACAGCTTGTGTGAGCATGCTCGTCGATAGCTACATATATGGCACTTAGTGTGTAAATTTTCCCAAGTATCCGACATTGTTATTCCGAATGATTCACGGGTATGTCAAAGATAAAAGTATGTGCATATTCATTTTGAGATGACTCAGGTATGTGTGTGTAAAGTTTATGCTTATTAAATGTGTGAAATGATGAATATGAGGTAAGTTTTGTGATGAAATGAGTTATGATTATGAGATCATGGTAATTGTACATTTAATTATGTTATATAATTTGAATGTAATACACATGGCAATGCTGCTTATTTCTTGCATACGAGCTTACTGAGCTATATAGCTTACTCCCCTTCCTTTCCATTATCTTATAGTGTCACCAAGCTAGCTCGAGTTTCGGAGATCGTCGGAGATCCATACACACTATCAACAATTATTTTGGTATCAATGAATTCAACATTTTGAATTATGGCATGTATAGGGAACTTGGTCATTTTGTTATGTGTCATAATTGATTTGGCCAAATGTGTTGGCTTATGTTGGTTAGAAGTTCATTTTGTATAAGGCCATTTGAAATTGGCTAATATTGCTATAAGTATATTCATTTGATGATGCCTTTCATGAATGAGAAAACTTGCATGATTTGAGTTGATAAGTTATGTGATGTTTATGTATGTTAGATGTTAGCATGTGAATGATGTGTTGATGTCTTGGTTATAGATGATTTGATTGTATGTATAAGCTTAAATTGGTGATATGTCATGTTATATAGGTGTATGCATTAAAGGGGTGGCAAATGGCTTGGTAAATAGCCCTATTTTTTCCACACGGTCTGCCCCACGGGCGTGTAGTTCAGCCGTGTGTCCCCTGCACCTTAATTGTTGCAAAACAGAATGTCTAGAATTAAGCACACGGGCAGAGACACGGGCGTGTGCCCCGACCGTGTGAAGTTTGCACCTATTTTATGAAAAATTATAAAAATTAAATTGACCACACAGCCTAGCACTTGTGCATGTGGCATGGTCGTGTGGCACAAGTCAGAGAGCACCCTAAATTGAACACGGCCTATAGCTCGGGCATGTCTCAGGGTTACACGGGCGTGTCCCTTGAACCACACGGGCGTGTCACCCCTGTAACATGAAATTTTTTTCTAGGTTTTGTAAAATTTTCTAAAGTTCTCGGTTTAGTCCCGAACCACCTCCAAAGCATGTTTTGGGCCTCGTAGGCTTGTATAAAGGACTTCATGATTGAATATGAATGGTTTTAAGTTGGACGAAAATTTATGACTCGGAATTGTGTGAATGCTTGTGATATAAGTTCGGTAATGCCTCGAGCCCTGTTCCTGCGTTGAATACAGGTAAGGGGTGTAACATTGAGATTTTCCGTCAACAACTTGATTGCGTTAGGAACTATTGTAGTCGTTGGGTAAGTGATTCTATCAATTTAGTACAGTTCTAATGGTTCGAATGTTCGGTATGATAAGAATATTGAGGATTTAAGTTTCGTAAATGGTGTTTTCTTTTAGGTTAATTTGCTGAAGTTTGTTGTTTTTAGGTACTGGGAATCACGTGGTTGCTTTTGTATCAAAATTGAGCCAGGTGTGTAACGAGAAACCAAAAAATAGCGAGCGGTGAAAGTTGAAATTGGGGCCTGTTGGAGCTACACAGTCGTGCAATAGGCCATGTGTGAGGCCATGTGTGACACACGGTCTAAGCAATTTTGGGTCGTGTAGGCCACACGGGCAAAGCCATTTTGGGATGTGTGGGCCATACGGACTTGTGGGCCCATATTTTAAAATTTTTCCCTAGGGTCGTACATGTAGTTTCGATCGATTGTAGGCCTTTCGTGGGGTCAATATATGTTATATAAGCCTTAGAGCATGAAATCTGTTTTTCTGTTAGTATGAATTAGACGTAAATAACGCCTAAATGCATGTAATGTGATGCGATATGTTTGACCTATTATGTATAAGCATGTTCAATATCTGTTATATGAGCATGCAAGATATATATATTATGGTATATGTTATTCCGTTACTCTATTATATCTAGTATTCTGTTTGTATCTAGCTATGGGGCAAGTTATGTATTATGTGGAGGAAGTGTTCTGCGTGAGGAGTTAACTCACCATTATATTAGCAGTTTTGCTGTGATTTTTCTAAAAAGTGTCGTAAGGATACTAAGTGGTATGTAGGGTTAGGTGGGTGTTTTATACCCCACATGGTATGTTGGGATGGTCGGAGATGGTGTGTAGCAGATGGGGGTAGGACTATAATTTGCATGTGACTGGTTCCGCATGAGACATTTGTTAGTAACTGTTCTATTATGTATTCAAGTTGTGATTCTATTTCTATTAGTTATACACTGAGTTATAAAACTCACTCTCTGTTTGTCTGTCACATTCAGGTAACCCTCAGTATGTCCACAATTTTGTAAGACTTTATTTACATAAATTTGGCTTATTTAAAATTCCTTTTTGAGAGTTTTGTAACTTTTGAACTCTCTAGACATTTGGGTTTATTTTTGGATTTGGACTTTTAATTTTGGTTTTTAGCATGACATTCGATAAAATGATTTATCAGAAAATGACTATGTTTTTGCAGTTAACTACTTTTTTAAGAAAACAAACTCGATTTTCCAAAATGTAACGTCTTAAGAACTGTCATTGCAAATTATTCGATTTATTTAGAAAATGTAAAAAATTAACAGTTTCAACTCTTGAGTATGACAAACATTTTCATATAAAATGGGTTTTAATTAACAGAGATACACGAAGTCTTACAATAAGCGAGAGTCAGATTTATAACTACTTTACGTAACATTTCCAGATTTAGCCATAACGTCTAGGTTGAGTTTGGGGTGTTACATTTAATGGTACCATAGCCAGGTTGCAAAACTCAGGCTGTGAAAAAATTTTGGGTTCAAAATTATATTTGTAAAACTATTTTTTTCGAAAAGAAGTTTACATCTAAATGAATCAGAAAAGTAAGTATGTGGAATACCGAGTCTCCACTGCCAATCCTGTAAGTACTTCTAACTTAAAAATACTTTAGTTAGAAAACTCTAAAACGATTAAAACTGCACTGAGTTAGTTAGAGACTAAAAATTTCTAAAATAATTGAAAACGTCTTCTAATAATAATTTGAAGCATAACATGCTTGCTAATAAATACTGAAATTGATACATAAAACTTTGTAATAAAGATAAAACTGTGAATACGATAAGTGCTCGTGGAATACGTAACCGTGGTACTCGTAGGCGTGGCGAGCGCCATACAGGGACTCGAGCTGAGTTGTTTTTAATGGGTAGTATGCCCAATCTGGATACGAGTGAGACACCAGCTACAGCTACTGCTGAGACTGGGTCTCAAAGTTGCTCGGCTAGGGACGACGCATTGTCCCAAGCAATGCATAGAGTGTTGGAGAGGGTCGTTGGACCCCATTCTGGTTCTAGGAGCCATGGGCCAGTAATTGAACGACTTCGATCTAATGATGCTGAGTTGTTTAGGGGCGTCACTAGAGTCACCTCGATTGTGGCCAGATACTGGTTGGAGGCCACCAAGAGAATCATAAATGATATTGACTGCACCCCAGAGCAGAAATTGCAGGGTGCAGTATCCCTACTTCACAATGAGGCGTATCAGTGGTGGATAATGGTTAAGGAGGGTACTCATGTAGCAACCCGAGTTAGGGCCTAAACGGAACAGTGGTTTCGAAACCATGAATTCGAGGTCAAAATATTTATTTCAATTGAGTTTTAATGTTTATTGAGTGATTGAATGTTTGTGTGAAATTTTGGTTGAGAAATTTTATTGATTGGATGTCCAATTTGATAAGTTGGACTAAATTGAAAAAATTAAAAAATATGAGATTCTAGAAGTTTTAAATATGAGATAGCATTAGAAAATTTATTGGAGGTCCTTATTTAGTAATTAGACCATTATATCTCATGATGGACAAAAATGGACATGGAAGGGAAAAATCTCAAGGAAATGCCTTAAGGGCATTTTGGTCATTTAGTTAATTAATTAATAAAAAGGGAAAAAGAAGTCAAAATTGGTGTCCATCTTCATCCTTCATAGCCGAAATTTGCAAGAAGCCATAGCTAGGATTTTGTTTCACTTTCAAGCTTGATTGTAAGTACCTCCTAGCCCCGTTTTTTATGTTCTTTCTATTTTTGAAATCCTCGCAGCTCGATCTAGCTATTCCTACCACTATTTTGAGCTAGATTTTGTGTTTAAAATTTTACCCATGGATTACATACATGTATTTTGATGTCTAGTGGTAGAATATGAAAGTTTGAAGTGTGATAAACGACTTTTACTAAATGATTTTTGGTGAAATTGATAAAAAAGGACTTATTTGCAAAAGAGGAAATAATATGTGTGTAAAATGTAAAATAGTTAAAATTGTGGGCTGCTATAAGAGAGAATATGAATCGGCTAGGCTTGGGTGTGTGAAAAATGAACACATTTCATTTTACGAGCTTAGGGACTAAAGTGTAAAAAGTGAGAAAGTTAAGGGCTAAATTATAAATTTTTCCATAGGAAGATTTTGGACTGATTTGAATAATGTGTATATTAAATAAGCTAAATGTGTCATTATAGATCAAGAAGAACGTGGAGTCGACCCTGATCGAGGAAAAGGCAAGGTTTCGGACTAAATTACAAATTAACACATTTTGTATCGAAGTAAGTTTGTATGTAAATAATGCATCGTTTTCTTACTTACGCTTTCATATTTTGATATATTTTGTGAAATGTGGCTGAATATTTGATGTATTTGACAAAATATCGAAAAGTGAGGAAATTATCGGATGAACCTTCGAAATAGAAAAAGGATACGGATGAACATTGTATATGTGATTATTGGTGGGCTATGTGCGATACCACCGTATTTATTATTATTGGTGGGCTGTGTGCAATACCACCATAGTCATTATCATTGGTGGGCTATGTGTGATACCACTGTGAATATGTGATTATTGGTGGGCTGTGTGCAATATCACCATGTTATTTATTATTGATGGGCTGTGTGCGATACCATCGTGTTATTTATTATTGGTGGGCTGTGTGCGATACCACCGTTTATTATTGGTGGGCTGTGTGCGGAACCACAATGTTATTTATTATTGATGGGCTGTGTGCGATACCACCGTGTTATTTATTATTGGTGGGCTGTGTACGGAACCACAGTGTTATTTATTATTGGTAGGCTATGTGCGATACCACCGTGTTATTTATTATTGGTGGGCTGTGTCTGCTACCACCGTGTTATTTATTATTGTTGGGTTGTGTGCAAAACCATCGTATATTCAGTATTATTTCGAAGTGTTAATCGAGAAACTTTGTCTAAGTGAAATTACATGTGACAATGTAATGATAAGTGCAGGTTTATATGTCCATGTAAATGTGAGCAATGTCTATTATATGTATTTGTGATGTGGTACAGTTTGAAATGAGTAAGTGTAACTACAAGGATTTGAATTGTTCTTGATTAGTATGTAATGTTCTTGATTGATAAGTATGAAGTATGATGTTCATTGTTTACATATAGACTTACTAAGCTTAAACCTTATTCCCTTCTCTTTTCCCTTATTTTATAGTGTCGCCAAGCCAGCTAGGGATACGGAGACCATCAAAGGACCACCCACACTATCCTCACATTTTGGTATTTTGAGATTTACATTGAATTATGGCATGTATTGGAATTTGGTTATTTTGTAAGTGTTATAATTGTTTGGTCAAGAATGTGGCTTATTTCGTTTGATACATCATTTTGTATAAAGCCATGTGATGTGGCTAATATTGGTTATGTTATAAGTTTATGATGAGTATGGTTGTTAAATGGTGCATGAATGTTCTTAATGTGGACAAATAGATGTCTAACAATAGCATGTTAAGTTTGGTTGGAAATGGTATAAGTGTGGATGCTTTTCGGTGGCAAAAAGGCTTGGTAAATAGCCTTATAATTGTCCACACAGGAAGACACACGGGCGTGTGTGTAGGCCGTGTGTGACACACGGTCCGCCTCATGGGCATGTAGCCTAGCCGTATGTCCTCTGCACCTGATTTGCGAAAAACTCAGTACATCACACGGGCTGGCACACGGGCATGTGACCTAAAGTGTGTGATGATGTCATAAACAGAATACCCAGATTTTTGCACGCGGGCAGAGACATAGTCGTGTGTCTCAACCGTGTGAAGGATACGGCCTAGGACACGGGTGTGTGCTCGGTCGTGTGAAAATCCCTATAGGTTCGAAATGAAAAATAAATCTACACGGGCTGGGAACATGGGCGTGTGTAACCACACGGCCTGCCCACATGCGCGTGTGCTTAGTTTTTAGGTAAATTTTCTAAACTTTTACAAGGTTCTCGATTTGGTTCCGGATCGTTCCCAAAGTATATTTGGAGCCTCGTAGGCCCATTTTAGGGACCTTATGGTTGAATATTTCAATTTTTAAATTGAACGAAATTTTACGGCCCGGTTTGGCATGAATGCTGGTGTTATTGTCCGGTAATGCCTCGTACCTTGTTCAGGCGTCGAACACGAGTTAGAGGTGTTACAACTCAGCCGATTCAGATTACTTGGGGTTATTTTAAGACCGCCTTCTAGAGTAAATATGTGGGCGGCGAGTTATATGGATGCTTATAGACGTGAGTTTATGAATCTCATTCAGGGGTATAGAACTGTGGCCAAGTATGAGGCTGAATTTCTAAGATTAAGCCGTTATGCTCGTGGGATAGTGGCGACTGAGTATGAGAAATGTGTCTACTTTGAGGATGGTTTAAGGGATAATCTGAGAGTTCTGATAACTTCGCAGAGAAAGAAAGAATTCACCGTCTTGGTGGTCAAGGCGTTGATTACTAAGGAAGTTAAGCGGGTTGAGCATGAGAATAGGGACCGAGAGAGGGGTAAGAATAAGAGGATTTAGAGCCCTGTAGTTCTGTTTAGAGGCCTAAAAAATGGGTCAGGTCTTGTGGGCCTTCGAGAGTTAGGGTTCCAATTACTTCTACTATGGTTCAGCCATGTGGGGATTATGGTAAAAGCCATCTGGGTGAGTGTTGGAGGAGATTGGAAGCGTGTCTTCGATGTGGGTCGATGGAGCACTATACCAGAGATTGCCCACAGCATTTTGATTAGATGCAAGCTCTAGCTCAGGGTTTTGTTCAGCCTCAGTGGGTAGTTAGCAGCCACCTAGGGGTCGTAGTCTGACTAGGGGTGGAACAACCCAATTTTGGTGAGATTGAAATAGTGGTTTCGGGACCACAAATTCGAGCCAAAAATAAAACTTATTTTTATTTTATTATATGGTCCGTATTATGATAGATATGTCATGTGAAAATTTTGGTACGGAAATTTTATCGATTGAGTGCTTAATTACGAGAAGGACTAAATCACATAAAATGAGAAAGTTGAATTCTAGTAGCTATAAGGATTAAATAGCTATGGAATTCAAAACTTAAGGTCCTCATATGGTAATTAAACCATTAACAAAAGTATGTAGATTTTTATTGGTGACTCATCCATGGAAATATAGAGAAAGGGTAAGGATTAAATTGGAAAGAGAAAAATTTAATTAATTAAAAGATGATAAAATAGATACCATCTTATTTTCTCATCTTCCCCAAAATAAAACATGGAAACCCTAGGAGAGAGAGAAGAAACTTTTATGGCCAAATTGGGTAAGTTTCCTTATCCCATTTTTAGTAATTTTGATATTTTTAGAATCGAGATAGCCTAAACTATCTATTTGGGGCATTAAATTGAAAAGTTATCAAGATATGAAAAATGGGTCATGGATGTATATGCTGGAAATTAGAAATTTATGGTAGAAAATGAAAGATTATTGATAGATAAACAACTTTTACAACGTGATTTTTGATGAAAACATGATTTAGGGACTAAAATGTAAACTTCTGAAATTGAAGGAAAAATACTAAAATTTTATGAATACATGTGCTGTAAAATTTGTAATGGGGCTTTGGTTAGGCTTGGAATAGGGAGTAATTTGCACAAGTTTCATTTTCCAAGGCTAGGGACGAAAATGAAATTTATGGAAAAGTTAGGGGCAAAATAGTAATTTTGCATAGGATGAAAATTTAGTCCACATGAATGTAAAATACAATAAATTGATGTAAAATTTACTCGTATAGATCTGGATAGACCTAATTTGGAGTTAGAACGAGGGAAAAGAGGAAAATGTCAGATTAGTAGAAGTTTGTACACGAACCTTTGTCGAGGTAAGTTCATGTAACTAAGGGTCCGTTTGTTAGGGGGAAAACATTTTCCAGAAAATATTTTCCCCCTTTTCCAGTGTTTGTTTGCTTGAAAATAACTTACATTGGTAAAACGTTTTTAGAAACACGGGAAAATGAGAAGGGATTTTAGGGAAAATGTCTTACCGATTTTATTTCTGTAAGACATTTTCCATCTTTCCTCCTCCTTCCGTCCTTCTCCTTCTTCATCCAGTTGGACCAATTCCCTTCCTGAAACAAAGCTCAAGGTAACTTTTTTATGCTTTACTCTGTATTTCATTCAATTTGTCGTCTCTCTCACTCAAATCTTCTTCTCCTTTTTTTTGTTGAATAACATTTGGATTTTGAATCATTTAGATTTTGCATCCATGCATTGAAGAATCTTCTTCTTCTTCCATTTTTATGCTTTATTTAAAATCTGTTTGTTTTTGGGTTTTGCATCATTCAGTTTATGCTTGCTCTTCTATTACCCTAGATTTGTTTTTTTTTTCTTTGATTTTGGAAGTAATAGATATTTGGTAACCGACTTTCTATCATCTGATAAAATTGAACTCTGACTTGAACTCATTTACTATGTGATCCAACATTCGAGTTCATGCATAAGTTATTAGCTTTATAGAGTCAAATAAATGGTTTTCTTTCTGATTTTCTGTTTCTCTGTTCCTCTTTATAAAGTTACATTACCCTCAGTAAGTGTTAACAAACAATAGAACACTACGGTTTCCACATTGGGCTAAAATCAATCCTTGCCAAGCCAAAAGCATTTTCCACATCAATGGGTTTGTCTATAAGCTATAAAAGAGAATAACTGCTCCACTCACCATGAAGTTCAAAGAAATTCATATCCTGGTGAAGTTAGAAATTTTGGATATAATATATACTAAATTAATGTATTTCTCATGTCCATGTGCATCAGTTTAGTAGTTAAAAGCTGGTTCAGCTAACTGCCACAAGTAGTGAGTCTAATATCCTATAGTTTTAGCATTCTTAGAAAAGAATAAGGAAACTTGAATATTCTTCTCTTGTTTCATTGTTTGCTTGGATCAGTGCTCAAATTGATTCATTAGTTTCGACTGGGATATCACCACTACCTCAAGCCTGGGATATTTAGGCTTTCAATTGCGAGAGAGAAAAACTGCATTTGCTGTTCTTGTAACAAAAAAGATCTGTTGTCCTTGTTCAAAAAAGGTTCCAAATGCTTTTCTTGTTATAATATCCTAAAAGCATAGAATTAATATACACAAAAATCGATGTGTGATGTGTTTTTTGTTTGTTTGATGATCTACTCATCATTCTTCAAAAGTTCAGCCTGCTGCACTTCAATAGTTAGCCCACTTTGCTTTGTTAATTTTTACATCATTATTACATATATTTATATTTATATACTCCCTTAATGCAATCTTTTTTTCTTTTTTCTAGCTTGAAAGGTAGAGCTCTCTCACTGCACATATTCCGTGGGACTAATGGTTTTTTTATAGATTATAACCGACTCCATTTCTAGCTTCCTCCATTATTTGAGCTATATATATAGGTTTCTATAACTTATATAGGGGTATGTACCAATGGTGGTCGACTGTAACACCCCTTACCCGAGACCTTTGCCTACTCTATTTCTTTCATATCAAAATAGACACAATAAGCTTTAATTCTATATCTTATTCACTTTCTAAGTCAATTTATCCTATTTTTGGTGATTTTTCAAAATCACATCACTGCTGCTAACTAAAAACTATTTCATTGCAAAAATATGATTAACTAGTTTATAACCTCCCTACTCAATTTTATTTAAACTCTATACATTAACCGTACATATATATATACCAAAAACAAATCCACCAAACACACAACCAAATATAATCATCAAGCCAAAACATAAATTCCAAGATTTACAAGATGGACACACTTAGCATATATATATATATACCGAAAACACCTCCCATATGTAAATTAGGCCATGATCAAATTTAAAACATCCATTTACATTACGAGCAAGCTATAAAATTCAAAATATAACAACGACACATAACCATGAAAATAGCCATGTTCGCATGGCTATATTTACATACAAAATTAAACATCATATGTTTCAATACTTAGCCTAACCTATACATGCCTTCAAAATCATTACCAAAATTTAAAATACCAAAAAGAAGGCGATAGTGTGGATGACTTTCTTGACGATCCCTCTCGAGCTCGTAGCTTTAATCAAAATCTATAAAACAAAGGAGAACATTTCACACTAGTAAGCTTACTAGCTTAGTAAGTCCTGAATTCGTAATAATATAACATTTAAACATTAAACATTTAAAATTAAAATAATTCAACTCGTACGATTGTACTCACATTTACTTTCAAACTTTCAATTTCATAGTTATATAACGTATAAATTTATAGAACAATTTCTCTTTAATCGAATGCTTATGATCAAATTATTTACTCATAATCCCACCTTCCAAGACCAAAATGTCATCATGTAACCATATGTATAAACATTCATATACTTAAAGTTCAATTATTATAATATAGCATCAAATACACAACCATCCATGTGGCCGAATATGCCTAGTCTTGTATCCACATATTAGAAGACCAAAGCCACAATATTCATATCATTCATTAGTAAAATCGAGAACACATATTAAAACTATACATATATACACATATATAAATCTCATTTCTAACACATACAATTTGAAATAAATGACTGAATTACGTGCTTACTTTATTATAAATAGGTAAGAAGTTTAATTCCTACCTTACATGCTTACCTGAGCCATTGACTCAATAAATTAGCTTTAATTTGCCTTGAACAAAAATTCGGTTTCTCTTTTGTAAAACACATCACCAAGCATCAAGCTCTGCTAGGCGCAAAGGCCCGATAAGTGACACCAAGCACAAGGCTGCTAGGCGTAAAAGCCCGATAAGTAACACAGGCACAAAGCACGCTAGGCGTAAAAGCCCGATAAATAACACGGCACAAAGCTCCGCTGGCGTAAAAAGCCCGAGACATATCAATGTAGTTAAACATTCCCAACACACTCTTCATAACTATTATATACGTATGTCCAATTCAATTGGACTTGCTCACATTAAACCAATAGAATCATATATCATTATGTAACCCAACAATTCACAACACATAACCAACTTAAATCATCAACCTAGTATACCTATATACATTCGGCCATGATATAAATGGGTACAAAAATTCATCAATTCATACAATTTAATATAATCGTAATTAATTCCTTGACATGTTTTAGTTAAAGGACTTACCTCGGTTGTCGATAGTCCGTGCATGAATCGGCTTATTCGAGAACCTTCGTCTTTCCCGGTCTAATTCCGTTTTTCTTTGCTCTTGATCTAAAACATATTAAAATTTAGCTCATTTAATTTCATTTCATCTCAATTTAGTCTCAAAACACACAAATGGGCAATTTACCATTTTGCCCCTAATGTCTCCCATTTTTACAAATTGGTCCTATTTACACAAAACACAAAATATGCAAAATTTCCTAACACCATAGCTAGGCCGAATCTTCCCCATAGCCATGTGTGTCCATGCATTTCATTTATTTGACATTTTAACCCTTCACAAATTTATTCTTTTCAATTTAGCCCTATTTACTCAAAATTACCAAAAACTTCAACACAAAACTTATAAATCTTTAACATATATTTAATCTAAAACCATCAAACATCAAAACTATCCAAGCATGTTAATGGTCGAATCCTATATACATAATATTTTCAAAAATTTAGGCATGGGTCGGGTAATATACGAAGCAACGATCTCAAAAACGTAAAAATTATCAAAAACTAAAAACCGACCATACCTTAATCAAGCTCCTTATATTGCCGAAAATCAAGCTTCAACATCCTTCTACATTCGGCCAAGAAGAAGAACAAGGTATGTTCTCTTTCTTCCCACTTGTTTTTATTATTAAATGTTGTATATAACACATATATTAACATTATTTATTAATACACTAATATAACTTATAATAAAACTAAAATAACATATAATTTGTAATTGGAGTGGCCCATTGCCGTTCCTTCTTGTTGTATATGGGATAATTGCCCTTTTAGTACATCCATTTAAAAAGCCACAATCAATTTAGTGCCTTTCACTTTAGCATACAACTTTTGCGCTTTTCTCGATTAAATCCTTTTTATCAAATTAAGCACTTAAACGACTAAATTTTTCTACGAAACTTCCACACTCACTAAATCACATATAATAAACACAAAATATAATATTTAAATATTTCTCGGGCTTGGATTCGTGGTCCCGAAACCACCGTTCTGATTAGGGTCAAAATTGGTCTGTTACAACTCTCCCCCCTTAAGAATTTTCGTACCGTTAAACAAGGTCGGATATTGTTGCCTCATTGACTCCTCAGGCTCCCACGTAGCCTCTTCAACTCCGTGACGATTCCATAGAACCTTTACTAATGGAATTCTTTTATTTCTCAACTTTTTTATTTCCCGAGCTAAGATACGAATCGGTTCCTCATCATATGTCAAATCAGATCGAATTTCAATCTCTGACGGTGTAATCACATGGGACGGATCCGATCTGTATTTGCGAAGCATCGAAACGTGAAATACATTGTGTATCTTTTCTAAGTCAAAGGGTAAATTCAATCTATAAGCAACAGGCCCTATACGCTCGATGATTTCATACGGTCCGATAAATCTCGGACTCAACTTGCCTTTCCGACCAAATCAGAGTATTTTCTTCCACGGAGAAACCTTTAAGAACACCCGATCTCCGACCTGAAATTCAATGTCCTTACGTTTCAAATCGGCATAAGACTTTTGACGATCTGAAGCAGCTTTCAAATTACTCCTAATAACAACCACCTTCTGTTCTGTTTCTTTAATCCAATCAACCCCGTGTATCTTTTTTTCACTCAGCTCAGTTCAATACAACGGTGTGCGACATTTTCGACCGTATAAGGCTTCATAAGGCGCCATTTTTATACTAGTTTGGAAGCTATTATTATAAGCAAATTCAACCAAAGGTAGGTATCGTTCCCACGTACCTTCAAATTCTAGAACGCAACACCTCAACATGTCCTCAAGTATTAAAATAGTTCGCTCAGACTGACCGTCTGTTTGCGGATGGAAGGCTATACTAAAATGAAGTTTAGTACCTAGAGCATCTTGCAATTTCTTCCAGAACCGCGATGTGAATCTCGGGTCCCTATCTGAAACAATGGAACTCGGTACACCGTGCAACCTTACAATCTGCGACACATACCATTCGGTAGGCTTATCAAGTGAATAGTCGGTACGTACCAGTACAAAATGAGCTGATTTAGTCAGTCTATCAACGATAACCCATACGGCATCTTTCTTACTCGGTGTCATAGGAAGACTGGATACAAAATCCATTGTAATTCTATCCCATTTCCATTCAGGTATCATGATTGGTTGAAGTAGTCCGGACGGTACCTGATGCTCAGCTTTTACTTGTTGACAGATTAAGCACTTGGAAACAAACTTGGATATATCCCATTTCATGCCAGGCCACCAATAGAACTGTTTCAAATCGTTATACATTTTAGTGCTACCGGGGTGTATCGATAGTCGACCACTATAGGCCTCACTCAGGATCATCTGTATCAAATCTGAGTTCTTTGGAACACACAATCGGCTTTTATAATTCAAACAATCATTTGCATCAATCTGAAAATCTGATTCTGTACCGTTTTCACACTGAATCCGAATAGCAATCAAATTTTTGTCAACTTTTTGTGCATCACAAATTTGTTGAATAAACATTGGTCTTGCTTGTAACTCGGCTATGATCGAACCATCATCAGACATAGTCATCTGTGCGTTCAATGCACGAAGAGCAAATAATGATTTTCGACTTAACGCATTCGCAACAACATTAGCTTTCCCCAGATGGTAGTCAATCACTAATTCATAGTCTTTCAGCAATTCTAACCATCTGCGTTGTCTCAGATTTAGATCTTTCTGAGTCATCAAATATTTTAGACTTTTATGATCTGAATAAATGTGACATTTTCGTTGAATAAATAGTGACGCCAAATTTTCAATGCAAAAACAATGGTCGCTAATTCGGATCGTGAGTCGATAATTTCTCTCATGTCGCTTCAATTGTCTCGAAAGCGTATGCTATAACCTTGCCTTCCCGCATTAAAACGCAACCCAACCCATTTAAGGAAGCATCACTAAAAACAATAAATTCTTTACCCGATTCTGCCGAAAGCTAACACACTGGAGCTTCGGTCAAAAGGACTTTCAACTGCTCGAAACTTTTCTGACACTTTTTTGACCACTCAAACTTGACATCTTTCTGTAGTAGTTTCGTTAAAGGTGTAGCTATTACAGAAAAACCCTTTACAAATCGTCTGTAATATCCCGCTAGACCTAGGAAACTTCGGACCTCAGAAATATTCTTTAGTGGTTTCCAATCGAGTATAGCTGTTATTTTGTTTGGATCCACCCGAATACCTGATTCTGAAACAACATGACCCAAGAAGCTGACTTCATTCATCCAGAACTCACACTTACTAAACTTTGCATACAGTTGTTGATCTCTCAATGTTTGTAGCACTAATCTCAAATGCTCAGCATGTTCGGTTTCATTTTTGGAATAGATTAGTATATCGTCAATAAACACTACTACAAACCGATCCAAAAACTGTCGGAAGACTCGATTCATTAGATCCATAAAAACAGCAGGTGCATTAGTGAGTCCAAAAGGCATAACCAAAAACTCAAAATGTCCGTACCTCGTTCAGAACGCAGTCTTTGGCACATCTGTATCTCTGACTCGCAGCTGATAATAGCCCGATCTCAAATCTATCTTCAAAAATACCGAGGCCCCTTTTGGCGATCAAACAAGTCATCAATCAGAGAGGTAACGGGTATTTATTCTTTATAGTTACCTTATTTAGTTGCCGATAATCTATACACATTCGCATAGTCCCATCTTTCTTTTTCACAAATAAAACCGGTGCACCCCAAGGAGAGAAGCTTGGTCGTGCAAAGCCCCTATATGTCAATTCTTGCAACTGTGCTTTCAACTCTTTTAACTCAGTAGGTGCCATCCGATACGGAGCTATCAAAATCGGACTCGTCCCCGGTACTAATTCAATGCCAAACTCAATCTCTTTTACTGGTGGTAAACCTGGTAGTTCTTCAGGAAACACATCTGGGTATTCACATACAACCAATACAGATTCAATTTGTTTCTCGGACAATTTATTATCCAGTACATAAGCCAAATAAGCTTCGCACCCTTTTCTCACATACTTTCGGGCTAACATCGAAGATATTACTGTAGGAAACCCATTTACATCACATGATTTAATTCTGATGGTCTCACCGTTTCGACATTTCAAATCAATAAGCTTTCTTTTACAATCCACTACTGCCTCATGTGAAGTTAACCAGTCCATACCCAAGATTATATCAAATTCGTCAAAGGGCAACAACATTAAATCAGCTGGGAAGCAATAATCCCGAATCATCAACGGGCAACCTCTACACACTTTATTAACAAGCACACATCTACCCAAAGGGTTGGACACACGAATCACAAACTCGGTAGACTCAACTAGCAGAGTCTTGCCAAATTCTAAAGTTTCACACACATAAGAATGAGTCGAACCAGGATCAATTAGTGCAATCACAGTAGTATCATAAAGAGTGAAAATACCGGTAATGATGTCAGGGGAGGAAGCATCCTCTCTGGCTCGTGCAGCATAAGCTCTAGCCGGAGCTCTAGCCTCAGATCGAACTGTAGTGTTCTTCGTTCCTGTCTGACTACCACCTACGTTTCCTGAATGTCTGGGTGGTCTACCTCGCACTGACGTGTTGCTCGGTTTAATGTTCTAAACTGTATTCTGCTCAGCCAACCTCGGACATTCTCTAATAAAATGATCTGACGACCCACATTTAAAGCAAGACCGATCATGAAATCTACAACTCCCTGAGTGCCATTTTCCACAGTGCTTGCATTCAACTCTATTCTATGGAACGTTACCAACACTGGCTATCGAGGTAGCTCGAGAGCTCATAGGAGGTCGATCCCGTCTAGGTGGATCTGTAGTAGCTTTATATCGGCTGTAGTCCTCTCTGAACTTCTTGGTTGTGGAATGAAAGACCTTATCCGAAGGTCTTTTACGAATGTCTCTAGCTTCTGTCTCAGCCTTTCTTTTCTCTTTCCCGAGCTCTTCAGCTTTGCAAGCTCTCTCAACTAAAGTCACAAACTCTTGAATTTCAAGAATGCCAACAAACATCTTTATATCTTCATTCAGGCCATCTTCAAATCTTTTACACATAATAGCCAGAGAAACACACTCTCTAGCATATCTCATGAGCACGACAAATTTTCTTTCATATTCTGTTACGGTCATTCGCCCCTGTTTCAGCTCAAGGAACTCCTTTCGTTTTTGATCAACGAATCTTTGACTGATATATTTCTTGCGGAATTCATTCTGGAAGAAATCCCATGTCACTTTTTCTTTCGGAACTACTGATACTAGTGTATTCCACGGTGATATGCACGATGTCCCATGAAGAAAGATATAGCACACTTCGGGCATTCATGGAGTACATGATAGCTCATCAAGTACCGAATAATGTTATCAAGCCACATTTCAGCTCGCTCTGCGTCATCATCATCATTGGCTTTAAATTCTTCGGCCCCAAATTTTCAGATTTTATCAACTGGGGGCCTACTAGATCTCACCGGATCTATCATCGGGGGTGCTGAAGGAATCGGAGTTGGATTATTCGGGGGTGGAGGTTGGTGTACAGCCGGGTTAGTCTGAATAAACTGGGTAAACCACTCGTTCATCATTTGTTAGAAGGCTTGCTTAGTCTCTCCTCATGACTACCGAAAGCAGTCGAGAGTCTCACCAAGACCGATTCATGTGCACGGTCAGCGCTACACTCTCTACATCATCCGCTACGGCTCTTTCGGGATCAGTATCCATTTACTATATAAAACACGATTGGTGATCGAGAAGTCACCACACTATCAATATATGATAAAGGCATGTATAGCTAGACTCACACGCGCGCTACGGTAGTCCTAGAATCGACTAAACCGTAAGCTCACGATACCAATCAAATGTAACACCCCTTACCCGAGACCTTTGCCTACTCTGTTTTTTCATATCAAAATAGACACAATAAGCTTTAATTCTATATCTTATTCACTTTCTAATTCAATTTATCCTATTTTTGGTGATTTTTCAAAATCACATCATCACTTGCTAACTAAAAACTATTTCATTGCAAAAATATGATTAACTAGTTTATAGCCTCCCTACTCAATTTTATTTAAACTCTATACATTAACCGTACATATATATACCAAAAACAAATCCACCAAACACACAACCAAATATAATCATCAAGCCAAAATATAAATTCCAAGATTTACAAGATGGACACACTTAGCATATATATATATACCGAAAACACCTCCCATATGTAAATTAGGCCATGATCAAATTTAAAACATCCATTTACATTACGAGCAAGCTATAAAATTCAAAATATAACAACAACACATAACCATGAAAATAGCCATGTTCGCACGGCTATATTTACATACAAAATTAAACATCATATGTTTCAATACTTAGCCTAACCTATACATGCCTTCAAAATCATCACCAAAATTTAAAATACCAAAAAGAAGGCGATAGTGTGGATGACTTTCTTGACGATCCCTCTCTCGTAGCTTTAATCAAAATCTATAGAACAAAGGAGAACATTTCACACTAGTAAGCTTACTAGCTTAGTAAGTCCTGAATTCGTAATAATATAACATTTAAACATTAAACATTTAAAATTAAAATAATTCAACAAAGACGTTTGTACTCACATTTACTTTCAAACTTTCAATTTCATAGTTATATAACGTATAAATTTATAGAACAATTTCTCTTTAATCGAATGCTTATGATCAAATTATTTACTCATAATCCCACCTTCCAAGACCAAAATGTCATCATGTAACCATATGTATAAACATTCATATACTTAAAGTTCAATTATTATAATATAGCATCAAATACACAACCATCCATGTGGCGAATATGCCTAGTCTTGTATCCATATATTAGAAGACCAAAGCCACAATATTCATATCATTCATTAGTAAAACCGAGAACACATATTAAAACTATACATATATACACATATATAAATCTCATTTGTAACACATACAATTTGAAATAAATGGTGAATTACGTGCTTACTTTATTATAAATAGGTAAGAAGTTTAATTCCTACCTTACATGCTTTACTGAGCCATTGGCTCAATAAATTAGCTTTAATTTGCCTTGAACAAAAATTCGGTTTCTCTTTTGTAAAACACATCACCGGAATCAAGCTCGCTAGCGCAAAGGCTCGATAAGTGACAGGCACAAGGCTGCTAGGCGTAAAGCCCGATAAGTAACACAGGCACAAAGCACGCTAGGCGTAAAAGCCCGATAAATAACACCGGCACAAAGCACGCTAGGCGTAAAAGCCGAGACATATCAATGTAGTTAAACATTCCCAACACACTCTTTATAACTATTATATACGTATGTCCAATTCAATTGGATTTGCTCACATTAAACCAATAGAATCATATATCATTATGTAACCCAACAATTCACAACACATAACCAACTTAAATCATCAACCTAGTATACCTATATACATTCGGCCATGATATAAATGGGTACAAAAATTCATCAATTCATACAATTTAATATAATCGTAATTAATTCCTTGACATGTTTTAGTTAAAGGACTTACCTCGGTTGTCGATAGTCCAAGTGTGAATCGGCTATTCGAGAACCTTCGTCTTTCCCCGGTCTAATTCCGTTTTTCTTTGCTCTTGATCTAAAACATATTAAAATTTAGCTCATTTAATTTCATTTCATCTCAATTTAGTCCCAAAACACACAAATGGGCAATTTACCATTTTGCCCCTAATGTCTCCCATTTTTACAAATTGGTCCTATTTACACAAAACACAAAATATGCAAAATTTCCTAACACCATAGCTAGGCCGAATCTTCCCCATAGCCATGTGTGTCCATGCATTTCATTTATTTGACATTTTAACCCTTCACAAATTTATTCTTTTCAATTTAGCCCTATTTACTCAAAATTACCAAAAACTTCAACACAAAACTTATAAATCTTTAACATATATTTAATCTAAAACCATCAAACATCAAAACTATCCAAGCATGTTAATGGCCGAATCCTATATACATAATATTTTCAAAAATTTAGGCATGGGTCGGGTAATATACGAATCAACGATCTCAAAAACGTAAAAATTATCAAAAACTAAAATCCGACCATACCTTAATCAAGCTCCTTATATTGCTGAAAATCAAGCTTCAACAATGAAGTTTTCTTCCTCCTACATTCGGCCAAGAAGAAGAACAAGGTATGTTCTCTTTCTTCCCACTTGTTTTTATTATTAAATGTTGTATATAACACATATATTAACATTATTTATTAATACACTAATATAACTTAAAATAAAACTAAAATAACATATAATTTGTAATTGGAGTGGCCCATTGCCGTTCCTTCTTGTTGTATATGGGCTAATTGCTCTTTTAGTACATCCACTTAAAAAGCCACAATCAATTTAGTGCCTTTCACTTTAGCATACAACTTTTGCGCTTTTCTCGATTAAATCCTTTTTATCAAATTAAGCACTTAAACGACTAAATTTTTCTACGAAACTTCCACACTCACTAAATCACATATAATAAACACAAAATATAATATTTAAATATTTCTCGGGCTCGGATTCGTGGTCCCGAAACCACCGTTCCGATTAGGGTCAAAATTGGTCTGTTACATCGACTGTCTTTCTTATGGGTTTGAGGCATGACTCATGAGTAACGTTATATACGGGAAACAATGATTGACTAAATTAAGGGAGAGAAGAAAAAACACTCGGATAATTTTACTAATGCCACTATCAATGCATTTCTTGTATTGTTCTGAGAGAAGTTGTATTGTTCTCGAGTTTTAAGTATATGCTAGCTAGCCTTTTTTTTTATTTCAATTTCAGCTTTCATTATGGATTAAGAAATTTTATCTGTCAATAACATATTATCATACATCATTAACGCGGTGTTTTTATCCACAATCATCCTTTTGTTAACTCTTAACCTTATCCTCTGCTTTATGTGAATTTTGATATTATGTTTCTTCTTGTGGATTCATATGATAATACAAAGGTTAACTTGTGCATCCAATTGTATCTACAACTGAGATTTTAATTAGAAGAGCCAAATTGATACAAAATGTAAACATTAAAGGCCAAATTTGATTTTAAAAATTATTTTGACATAAAATTTAAAATAATTAAGTCCAATTATTTTGTTGGATTTTGAAATTATTATGTCTTGAATTTGTTAGATATTGATTATGTTTTAATATTATATGTTATTTTTCATATCATATCATCATTTCTCTTCCTCATATTACCTTTATTTTTGTGTCTAAATATAATTTTTTGTGTGTACTGTAAATTTTAGGGAAAAAATATATTTTTATGTTAATTTGGATGATATTTTTATATTTTAATAATAGTATAATATATATTCAAGTGCATGGATGTTGTTATCCAATCAAAATATTCAAATGTTTTTGGGCAGCTTATTTACATAGATGTCAACATGTCAAGTTGTCCCCAACTTAAAAAAACAGAATAAATTACAATTAATTTTTTTTTCCTTTTACTATCGTATTCAGTATATATAATTATTCATATGATCTAAATCATTAATCCTTACATTATATAACATCACTGCTATAAATGAATCAATTAAACATGAAAAAAGACAAAATAATAATAATAATAATAAAAGGAAACAAAAGGCGAAGTGCCCAACCCTATTGAGTAATATTATCCATTGCCTACTCATTATTTTTGGTACAAAGAAAGTAGCTTAATTTCTCAAAAAAATTATTAATGCAATTATAATTAGCTTGATATGTATGTATGCACTTTAGTCATGGTAACTTTTCATATATGTGATCTTATGAAAATCTTGCATCTTTTTTATAGTGATCAAAAATTTGTGTGGCATTATTTTGTGTAGATGGATCGTAATCAAGATCAAAATGCTATTGTCGGAGTTGTGGCTTCAGTTTTAGCTTTTGGGGCTCTTTGGATTAAAAAATTAAAAACTAGGAAGGAAATTGCTTCTCACCCTCGTATGAATCGAGATTATGAAAGAGAAAATTATATTAATAGTATTTTATATAGTGGTGACCAACATTGTACTGATGTGATAAGGATGAGACCGATTGCCTTTTTTAGTTTGTGTGATATTTTTAGTAGGAATAATTTGTTACAATCATCTAAATCTGTCAATATTAGGGAGCAAGTAGTTATATTTTTACATATACTTGGTCATAATGTAAGGTTTCGAGTGATTGGATCTAGATATTATAGATCAACTGAGACAGTTCACCGTTACTTTAGGGTTGTATTGAGAGCTATTTTGAAATTGTATAAACTAGTTATTAGATTACCTGATGATGAGTCAACTGCTAGTGAAATCAGAAACAATCCAAGGTTTTATCCTTATTTTAAAGATTGTATTGGAGCATTAGATGGAACTCATATTCGTGCATCCGTTCCACTTAGCATTCAAGGAAGATTTCGTAGCGTAAAGGGGGGACAACACAAAATGTATTGGCTGCCATTACATTTGATTTGAAATTTTCCTATGTTCTAGCTGGTTGGGAAGGTAGTGCACATGATTCTTGTATTTTAAGTGATGCACTTTCACGCCCAAGAGGATTAAGAATTCTGAAAGGTAATAATTATCATTAAATACCAAATAGTTCTAGTAAGCTCATAATTTATTAGTATTAATTGTGTTTTGTAAAATTGTAGGTAAATATTATATTGCTGATGTTGGATATGGCATTCAAAATGGATATATTACTCCATATCGTGGTGTCCGATATCATTTAAAAGAGTTTAGTGCTCAAGGGCCTGAAAATGCAAAGGAACTTTTTAATCTTCGTCATTCATCATTACGAATCACTGTTGAACGTGTTTTTGGGATTTTAAAGAAACGGTTTCATGTATTAGATGCTGAGTCATTTTGGAATTTTCAAACTCAAGTAGATATAGTTTTGACTTGTTGTATCATTCATAATCATATAATGGGAGTTGATCGTAGTGATTTACTTAATCAAGGATTATACGAGGAGTCTGAGTCTAATTTGATAATACCAACTCTTACAGAGCGAGAAGAAAGAGAAGAAGCAAGAGAATGGTCTGCTAAGAGAGACGAAATTGCACAAACTATGTGGACTGATTATATGGCTAGAAATATTAGGTAGGTTTAGGGCTTAAGGTTATTGTTTCTATGTTATGTATGTTTTAGTAAATTGTTTTTTTTTTTGTTAATGTTGGTTGGATAATGATATTGAAATTTTAGTTTGTTGGATTTTGAAATTATTATGTCTTGAATTTGTTAGATATTGATTATGTTTTAAGCTTATTAGATATTGAATTTATTATGTTTTAAGCTTGTTAGATATTGAATTTATTATGTTTTGAGGTTGTTGGATATTGAAATGATTGACAATGACAATTATTAATGTAGAATGGGCAAGGGCAACAAAGAAGGACCTCCAAGCAATTCAGTGGACAAAGCGATGGAACATGTTTTTCTTGAAATTCTAGCAGAGGAGGCCCAAAAGGAAATAAGCCTTCTAATGCTTTCAAAGCAGTTTCTATTAATCGAGTTGTCGAAGCTATTTCTGAAAGATTTCAAGTCCAATGCGATGCAAAACATGTGGAAAATCATTTGAGGACTGTAAAAAATCAGTGGCAGATTATATGCAAAATTTGAGGTGAAAGTGGTTTCGGATGGGATGATAACATGAAAATGATCACATGTGATAGAGCAACATATGATGCAGCAGTGATGGTAATATATGTATATATATGTTAAGCTTATTTCAAATGTTTTTTACTTGTTATTCTAATTGTGTATAATATCCAATAGGCACACAAGAAGTATGAACCATTTTTGAATAAAAGCATTGATCATTATGATGAAATGGCTTTTTGGTTGTTGGCAAAGATATGGCAATGAGGAGTTTTGCGAGAACATTTCTTGACATAGATTTGGATGATGGTAATCCAGTCAAAGTGCTCGTGAGACTACGACAATGAAGAGGCTGAAGAGGTAAGAACAAATGTATCTTCATCTGGCACATCCAAACGTAAAAGAAAAAATGTTCAAGAAAGTGTCGTCGATGAACAAATTAAATTTGTGGGTGAACAACTTGGAAAAATTGCTAATGCTTTGGAACAATTTACTGCGGATAAGACACCACAGCTTTACAAATAGGTGATGTCGATGGAGGACGAAGGATTTGATGATGACTTCCTGTGTTCTGTGTTTGATTATTTAGTGAGTCATGAATCCGAAGCCAAAGCTTTTCTAGTTAAAAGTAAGAAGCATAAAAAAATTTGGCTTCAAAAATTTGCTCAAGGTTGAAGATATTGATACTTTTATGTAGTGTAATATTTAGTTATGCACTTGGACAATGTGACAATGTTGTTATTATGTGGTGTACTACTAATTATGCATTTGGATAATATTTCTAGTATTAATTGTGATTTGGAAACTAATTTATAATTATTCAATCCTTTTTTTATTTTTTTAACACAATTACAAATAATTTATTTGACTTTGGTTGTTTTCAATATGACGGTTAATAATGTTACTTAATAAATCAGTATTATTATATATTTAATCTAATTTATTTATAATAAATAAATCATTGCAATATATGTAAAAACAATTTAAAATATAAAAAATTATTAATATGTAAATAAATTTATTAATATATATGTAAAATCAACTTTTCAGGAAAACATTTTTGAAATCGCCAAACAATGAGAAAATATTTTACACAGATTCATCCAAACACCAGAAAATATTTTCTGGTAAATCATTTTCCAGAAAGTAAATCATTTTCCAGAAATCATTTTCCGGAAAACATTTTACTGCCAAACAAACAGACCCTAAATTGTATATGTTTTTATGCTTGATTTAAATGTCATGTTTGTGAATTTTATCAATGTCATAAATATGTGAAATGATCACCTACTCGATATAGCCCGATAAATGAAAATGCCCGATAAAATGGTAAATGAATAAAATGTTACTTGTATGCTTGACATGAATGTGTAATGTGTTTTACTCGAATTATATAAATGTTACGGAGGTATGAAACAATCAAATGCTCGATAGTGTTTGAAAAAATGTTTAAATTCTCATTTAAATAAATGAATATCGATGGATAAATGTAATTGCTGAAATGAATGAGGTCCTGTATTTGTTGCAGAATGGAATTGGCTCAGACGAGCAATCCTAATGACTTCATTATGGAAAGGATTTAGCCCAGACGGGTAATCCTGATGTGAGTCCTCTTGAGCATATATTAAGAATTGGATTTAGCCCAGACGAGTAATCCAAATCAAGCTCCTTAGAGCATATGTCATAAAAAGGATTTAGCTTAGACTAGTAATCCTATTGTCTACATGTGTGGCTCGAGAGTGTATTCTCTGAAATAGTACCTTATGGGTACCATTGAATATGAATTGACAGATCCTGATTCGTACGCCTCGAGTGTACTACTTATGTATCCATCGGTAATTCAAATAAATTCAACGGGCAAGGTCCTAACAGAATATAAATCTAAGACAAGTTGACATGGAATAGTGTATATGATATGGAAATATGACATGAAAGAATATTACATGAAATGTAAGAAAATGATGATACATGACAACTGATATATGAAATATGAGATGATGATATTTGTACATGGAAACTATTTGATGAGAATGTGCATTCTTGATTATAGACTTGTACACCTAGAGTGTACTAATCGTGACTTTGATATTCCAAGTAATATGTGTAAAGTTCTGATGCAAAATGATCTGAACTCGAAAAGAACTATTATGAAATTATACTCGAAATAATGAGATGAATTATGTATGTTGAATGAATACTGAATTATGTATGTTGAATGAATACATGATGTGGAAGGCATATGTGCTTGGAAACTTGATTATTTTTGAGCCTATACATGCCTTGATATTACTATGGAATATATGACTAACAAAGGCAATGAGGATGTGTGTAGGGCTTGAGATCAAAGTGGTTGGTTATACCTTACTTAGTTACCTTAGATAGGATGAATGGTAAGTACCATGTTATACGAACTTACTAAGCATTTTATGCTTATCCCGTTTTATTTTCCCCTATTTTAGAGTAAATCGAAAGCTTGTTGGATTGGAAGCTCGGTAGAGATCACTCATACTATCCATCGGCCCATGTCGGTACCATATGGTAAATCAATTACAGTTGTACTGGCATGTATAGGATATGTTAGCCATATTGGCATGTAAATATAAATGATGCTTGTAATCTAGCCATTGGAATGTCTAGTAATGGTTGTTTTGATATACTTGTAATGTTATATATATGTACGTTAAGCAGTTGATCAAATCATGTTTAACACATGAATTGAACCAAGGAAAGATAGTAAACATGTATGCATGCAACGATAGGCCATGTTGAATGATGAAATTTGCTTATTTGAATGCTTAGAATGGTTGGATTGTATTGGTATGTTTTGGTGCAGGGAAATGGTAAATTTGAGTGACAAATGAGGCTAAGAAATGGCTTTATTTTGTCCACATGGGCAGACAAACGGGCGTGTGTCTAGACCATGTGGCCCGTGTGTCTGCCCATGTGTGGCACACGGCCTCCCCATGGGCATGTAGCCAGGCCATGTGTCCCCTGCCCCTTAAATTTGAGAAAATAGAATGCTCAAAATTGAGCACACGGGTAGAGACACGACCGTGTGTCTCAGTCGTGCGGGAGACATGGTCTAAAACACGGGCATGTGTCTTGGCTGTGTGAAACCTGCACCTAATTCGAATTAAATTAATTATCCACACGGTCTAGCACAGGGCGTGTGGCATGGCCATATGGCACAAGTTAGAGAGCACCCTAAATCAGACACGGTCTGTAGCACGGGCGTGTCCCTTGGATCCCACGGACGTGTGAGCCCTGCACTTTAGAAAAATTTTGTAATTTTGCAAAAAATTCGTAAAGGTCCCAATTAAGGAATGTTACAAATGATCTCGGTTAATGAATAATGATTGACATGATTTATATGAAAATGTTTTGAAAGTTTCGATAATGCTCCGTAACTCTGCTCCGGCGACAGATACGGGTTAGGGGTGTTACAAAGGGTGGTAATGGTATGTGTAGGGGGCAGAGAGCACTGAGCAGAGGTGCTAATCAGACTGAGGCAAGGCAGCCTGTGTTGGTTTATGCTGCTAGACGTCGTGAGGACAGAGAAGCCGCTGATGTGATTAAGGGTACATTCTTTGTTTATGATGCCCCTTATTTTGCACTGATAGACATAGGGTTAACATATTCATATGTAGCAAGCTCTATTTCTGTAAACTTGGGGATTTCAGTTGAGAGCACTTCCAGTGAGATTACTGTACTTAGTTTGTTGGGCCAATCCGTTCGGGTTAGTAAACTGTATAGGAATATACCGTTGGAGGTACAATGGGTTGCATTTCTAGCTAAGTAGTTGATCAAATTATGTCTAACATGAGGACATAACCAAGGTTAGATTGTAAACATGTATGCATGAAATGATATGCCATGATGATAGATGTAATATGCTTGATTAGAATGCTTGAAATGGTTAGTAATTGTATGTGAATCATGTTAGATGATAGAATTAACTTGAATAAAATGCTTGAATTTGTTGGGTTATGAATGCAAGATGTGGTGTAGGATTATGGCAAAGATTGGGGTGAGAAATGAAGCTATGAATGGCTTTATTTTGTCCATACGGCCTAATAACACGGGCATGTGGTTAGGCTGTGTGTCCCCTTCAGCTTAATTCGAGAAAACAAAATGCTTAGAATTGAGCACATGGGGAGTGACACGGGCGTGTGTCTCAGCCGTGTGGGAGACACGGCCTAGAACACGGGCGTGTGTCTTGGCCGTGTGAAACCTACACCTAATTCAAATTAAATTAATTAACCACATGGCCTAGCACACGGGCATGTGGCATGGCCGTGTGGTGCAAGTCAGAGAGCACCCTAAATCAAAAACAGCCTGTAGCATGGTGAAGCTTGAAACTAACTATTATTTTGACAAAGGCAAGTGCACCTATCGAACAGTAGTATAGCTGCGGTGAGTCTGGAATATCGTATCCTTAAGGACCAAGACTACTAGTATTAACTATCTTTTTATTATCTAGCCTAACAATTAAAGAGATTTATTTTTAATCTAAAATTAACTAACTAATTTAACTAACTATGAACGCGACAGAGAGTAAATTGGGAAAATACTTTTGGACAACTTTTATGAGATAGGCAATACCTAAGGAAGAATCCACCTAGACTTCACTTATTACTTTTGATTCATGCGATTTATTCACTTGACTTAATTCGTAGAAATCCCTGATTTATATTAATACCTCTCTCGAGGCTACTAACAACTGACTCTAGGTTGATTAATTGAAATCTCTTTCTAACTAAAACCCCTATTGTTGCATTAACTCGATCTATGGATTCCCTTATTAGGTTTGACCCTAATCTGAAAAATTTTCGTCGCCCTATCTCTAGGGTTGCAATCAACTCCGCTTAATTGTGTTGATCTACTCTTAAACAGGGACTTTTGCTCCACTGAATAAGCACATTCGATTTTGAATCAATAACCTAAATTATCAAAACAAGAATAAGAACTCACAATTAAGAATAAGCACAAGTATTTATCTCATAAATCAAATAATAATAAGATCCGTCTTAGGTTTCATCCCCTCAGGTATTTGAGGGATTTAGTTCATACTAAAAGAGGGAAACATCATAAAAGAGGAAAAATAACAAAACATAAGAAAACCCAAAAAACTCCTAAGGAACTTGATGGGAGATCCTCAGTCTTGATGGTGATCCTTCTCCTAAGCTATTCCCGACGGCTGTCCTGGAGTATTTTCTCCTTCTACTCAGCGTCTATTCGGCGTCCTGTCGAACTCTAGTCGACCTCTAGTCCAACTCCCCCTGTAGGTTGCCTCCCAAGGTGTTTATATAGGCTTCGAGATGTCTTTCTTAGCCCACAAGTATCTACTCCGAATAGAATTCATCCTTTTTTCGACAGGGACATGCCCGTGGTTGATAGTCCAGGCCGTGTTCAATTCGGCTTGCCACAGACGGCCGTGCGGTCTGCCTGTGTACGGTGGTCTAGGTCGTGTAGGCCCATTTTGTCCCTTTTTGGCCCGTTTCTCATCCTTTTTGACTTCCTAAGCTCTCCTGAGTATAAAACATGAAATTAAGAGATTAGGAGTATCGAATTCATCAAATTCAATGGAAAATCATCCAAAATTAGGCTAAGTATGGGGTTAAAATATGTGTTGTAACGCCCCGAATTTTGGGCTTAGATGAATTGGGCTTTGGGTCTCATAAATTTTTTTTTTAAGCAAGAAAATGACAAATGACATGTTGGCTTTAAGGGTTTAATAAACTTGGAGTGTCTAGGGGTGTTGGAGAAGTTCTGGGTTCGAACTTTGAGGAGAAGGAATTTTTAATTAATTATTAAAGGAACCAAGGCAGTGAGTAGATGGACTTTTAAATAAAAATAGGGAAAAATGGCATCAAAGAGCCTTCTGGTGGAGTGGCTAAGTGACGCCACTTATGGTATAGGAAGGTGGCGTTATGGGCTAGCAAGGAGATCCTAGGTTTTGAATCCTAGCTTAGTATTTTTTTAGGAGTTTAATTTTGGCCTTTTAGAAGGTTGGAAGTGGTGTGATGATAGACTTTAAGGAGAGTGAACAGAAGAGAAAATTTAGGAAAAGGATTGGGGAGTTATCAAGGAGAAAAATGAGAAGATGAGATGGGGAAGAGTTGGAGCCGATTGGGACTTTGGGGGGTATGCAGAAGTTTTGTGTATAAATAGAAGGTGCCGAATTCCCTCTGTGCTATTTTGGCAATTGGAATTCCCTTTGTGCTATTTCGAAAACTATAGTGCTCTGTCGAATTCTCCTTCACTTTTTCTGTTCTGAACCTCGTCTCTTCCTTATGTGTTTTCTTTTCTTCTCTCCTAAAGCTTTCAATCGAATATCATTCTCTTCTTTCTCTATTGCTTGTGTCGTCCCACCTTCATCTCAATTGTTGGGGACCAAATATTCGTGACTTCAAAAGCCGAAAACCTTTGCTCTTGGAGCCGATTTCTTCATCGCCCCAAACCTTGTGCTGAATACTCTAGTGACCAATTCTCTATCGTGCTATCATCATTCCTTTGATTTTTGGTGGATCGGATCTTGGAAAATCAGAATCAAGCTTGGATCTACAAGTCTCTGCCAAATTACTCTTTATACGTTTCAGCTTTTGGGTAAGTATTCTTGATTTTTGGATAAGTTGGCCGAATAGTATATAGTAAGGGAAAGGGTGACTTAATTGGATACAAGTCACCTATTATTTTTTCTTTAACGATTAAGATTGATGCAGACCTAAGGGATATTCGTGAGTAGTAGCTAAGGAAGGGCTATTAGGACTAGTGGCACACAGTAAGGTTAAGGTAAGGCTTTAGTTTTTGGTAAATATTGTGGTTAAGTGTGTGATTGATTAGAGGTTGGTATTGGTTGTAGGTTCAAGGCTCGGGATAGTGTAACACGTCTTATTTACCAGGTGTGTACATACACTTCACACACGACAAATTGGTAAAAGTCGAAATACTGAAAAATCGGAATGCTGAAAAGCCAAAACGCTGAAAGGTTGGCACCGGCAACTGCACAAGCGTGCGAACATTTGTGTGGGAACATCGATATGACTACCAGGACCAAGAGAGCGATCTCATGGTCTCGGGCCACTATTTGGCCAATCGGACCAAAAGGGGCTAAATGGGCCTACCGAGCTTGTGGGCCCAAATCGGCAAGAGTTGATATGTGAAATTGAATGATGGATTGATATGGATGGTTGTATGATTTGATCGGGCCTAATGGGCTACATGTACATGATTGGGCTTACTGGGCTATATAGACATGATTGAGCTTAGTGGACCTTATGGGATTTTAGAAATGCATGCTAGGGTTTTAATGGACTCTAGGCTCAGTTCTAATGAATTCTTAAACAGCATAAAACTTAATTTAATAATCAAACATGTCTGTGGACAAGTTGCTAGGGTAGAGTGTGCAATGGACATATGTATGTCTAGGATTGGATCTAGGGAGAGCTTGGTACTTAAACGGTCTCAATGACCCACCTCCTCTTCTCTGGAATCCTACTTGGTGCGTAGCATCTGTTCACTTTAGTCGTGAGGACTTGTTGATGGGCCAAGGTTCGTAATTAAGACCCAATACCCCTGTAGGGTAGAATTACCGAGATACCCTTGATCTGTGAAATGACTAAAATACCCTTATGTGTTGAATGTAAGATTTATGGATGTTACATGTACATTTGTTGCATTCATATGATATTCTATTTAGGTTGCATATGAGTGGGAATTATGGAACGGAGGAAGTATATGAGGATCGCATGGTTGCTTGACAACTGTGGATCCACCGATGGCTTTTTAAGCCCATTATATGATTAGCAGCTTTGTTGCAACGTTTGGTAGTATTGCAATCGAGCTACCCTTGATGTGTATTAGATGGGTGGGTCGATTTATAAATTCCCACAGATGTGTTTCGGCGGGACGTAGATGATGTGTACCGGATGGATTATTTGGGGAGGGTTTGCATAGCATTGCATGTATGATATTGTTATATGATATGTATGCTATTTGTTTGACGAGGGTCGTACACACTGAGTTTTCAAAAACTCACTCTCTCTTTTATTTTTCTCAGGTGATCCTCAGTAGGAGGTTTGACGGATGGAGGGACTCAGAGATGGCCAACTAGTAAAACGATTAGACTTGTTTTTCTTAATATCTAAATTCTAGATTTTAAGTTATTTTATTTTGGATTGTAATAAGGTTTCCCTCTAGTTATTATTCCATTACTTCCACTATGCATTGGAATTTTGAAACGGAACCTGAATTTATTTCTTTTAAGGATATTTTAAATTTTTTGAAAATAATTGTGTTTTAAGAACGAGCTTCCGCTGTCAAAGGAAATTTTTACGTAGTACCAAGGAGAATGGTTTTTGGCTACACCTCATTTTGAAAGCAAACTGGATTTTACTTAACTATTCTCTAGAAGGGTTTTCAATGAAAACAACGTTTTAGCAAAAATACTTCAACGTGACACGCCAGATTCGGGCCTAACTTCTAGGCCGGGTTTGGGGTGTTACATGTGTAAATTATGGTTTATCAGGCATGTCCTAGGGTCGCACCTTAGAAAAATTTTGGAATTTCGTGAAAAATTCATGGAGGTCCCGATTAAGTCCCGACTCGATTCTAATGCTCATATTGGGCCTCGACAATCCATCTAAGGGACGTTACGAATGATCTCGGTTAATGAATAGTAACTTGCATGAAATATTTGCAAATGCTCTAAAAGTTCTGGTAATGCCCCGTAACTCTATTTCGGCGACGGATACGGGTTAGGGTTGTTACAATTTAACCTTAAATTTTCATTTAAAATGATGATTTAACGTGCCACATCAGCTTACCTTACACTATTAACGACAATTAACGACTCAATGATTAAAACGTAACATTTCAAATACAAATGATTAAAATGTAACCTGAAGCAAACAGGCATGACTATTTTTGTAATTTACCCATTTTTTAATTGCTAATTTCAATTTTTTGTTAACCTTTTCATTAACTTTTATACCTCTACTTTTAATTTTTTAAAATTTTAAAATCTTTTTCGACTTTTATTTTTTTATTCTTATTTAGATTTGATATAAAAAAAAAATCTTACAGTGCTAACTTTTCTTTCTAGTTGTTTAAAACATCAATTTTCAAACAGAAGGAAATTCATCAAATTTATTTATTCAATTTTCTTTACCCAAAAAATTATTTTCTCCATTACAAAATTGAAGAGTAAAAGATGGTAAGAGAAAGCATGAGAGTCAAAAGATGGATTCGTCTTTAGAATTGAAAAGAAAATGACAAAAAATCCAGATCTGACCCCACCCGCCACACCTAGAAGTTGTTAGAGTTTGATGAATTATCACAGGTCAAAAATGCTTATATGGTGAAAATCCAAGTAAGAGGGCACCTATTGCGAGTGACAGAATTAAAATGTTAATTTTGGAAGCAGTTAAAATTAGATGTGATATGTAAAAAAAATAAAATTATAACATATATTATATATGTTAATTATACAATAAATAATTAGATAAAAATTTTGTTTTACGTTATATTTTTAAATATGCATGGAAAAATATAAAAAATAAATGACACTATCACTGTTGGAGTTTGAATCAAGTTAAACGAGTCAAAACAATAAACAATCGATTCAAAAAAGCAGAGAATCAATTTAAAATAACAAATAATCAATTCAAAACAACAATGAAACTAAGATTGAGAAGTATACATACATGTTGCAAAATGCATGCACTCAACAAAAATCATTTCAACAACGTGGTTGGCCATTTTTCAACAACCACATTTCGCTACCAACCAAACCAAATAGTAGTTAAATAGTGGATCTCATTATTTATAAATAACTTTCTACTGCAAATAAATTTTTTCACTAATTTTGAAGCATGATAACATCATATAACTAACTAGCATCTAAAAAATACTGAACTTTTACATGCAAATTGATTTCCCAATTTCCACTAATCAACTATCGATACATCTAAATACCTCTTTTCCATTAAGCGATGGCACATTGATAGGTTGATGGTATATCCCTTAACGACTTGATTGATGAAAATGGCAGTATCGAGACCTTGTAAAGCTCAAAACTTGTATTAACTTACAAATAAAGGATGCAAAAAATATGAAAGAAACAATGGAAGTTCCATTTTTTACTCACAAATTTAGCTTCTTCAAGAAGATTTTCCTTTTGTTTTTATCAAGAATTATTTTTTAATATTATTTTTAATACTATAAAAATATTGAAGGGACTTATTTCTATTTTTGGGAGACCATAATATGTATACAAAAAGGGAAATTAAAATATTTTAGACCTTTGAGGGGCCCTAGATCTCTTAGTAACTCCGTCACTACCTATCGCAAACAATGAAGACAAATAGTCTAATACCCAAAAATTGAAAAAACTTAAAGCATTATTTATATATTTAAGAAATCAAATTGGATTATTTGTTGAAGAAGTATTGTTGTGATTGGTTTCTTTGAAGAAGAGATTATTAAAGAAGAAACTAGGGAATATACTTTATTCGATATATATCACTTTATATATATATATATATATATATTATTTTATAGTTTTAATAATTTTTTAAATTTTTAGATTTTTCATAGATTCTCCCATGAAAACATGTGAAAGTATAAAAAATTGAAAAATTAACCAGAGTCTAAATTAATAACAAATTGTAAATAATAAGGGCTAAATTTAAAATTATACTTAAAGTAAAAAGTAAAAAGTTAAAAAAAATTAAATAATTCAAAAAAATAAAAAAAACTAATTTTAAGCAAATAAAAGTAAAATTATTAAACATGCACAAATCGATATGCATAAGTACTATAGTTTAATAATTTGATTAGTAGTATGCAAATTATATAAGTGGAATACTTATCATGTGAGAAAACCAAACATCAAATATAAAATCAATAATTTTTTAAAAAAAGAATATTCTAAAAAAAGTGTCATTTTTCTTTCAAAATTCATCACTATTTTATATCAAGCTAAATTGATGGTATGTAAGCACAATTAATAATATCATTAGTTTATAAGTAAAAAAGTATTGGACATAACAAAATTATTCTTAAACTCAATTTTTTCTCTACTCTTGTATGCTTCATTTTTGCAAATAAATTGCAACAATATCTATAAAGATGAGTTATTTGTTTGACAGTTAGAAATCCTATTATAAAAACAAAATTTACAACTATAGATTAAAGAAAAGAAAAAGGGAAAACCAAATATTAATTTGACTTGGTCATCCTTGGTTCAAGAAGTGCAATTGCAAGGATAACAGCAAGAAGGTAAATATATTTTTTTCATAAAAAAAAGAAATTAATTCAATTTTAAGAAAATCCCTCAAAATTTCTTTTGATATGAAATTTTAAGCAGATGAGAAATTTTATGAAAGAAAATTGATATTAAAGATGAAAACATGTGAAAAAAATTGTAAAAGTTAAAGTTTGACAAAAAGGACCAAATTGAAAATTTTGAAAAGTATAATAATTAATTTAAAAAATTATCCAAAATATAAAATATGAATTAGGATGGAATATTGCCATTGAATGGATTGGAATATGAGGTGGTGAGATGGAAATAACTTTTGGGAGTAAATTGGAAAAATTGAATACTACAACGAACAACGATTAAATTATAATTTTTTTCCATTTTCACTAAAATAAGAATTAAGAGTTTGGATTGGTTCAAGTACTGAATTTTGAGAAGAAATTGTAAAAGGGACAAAATGGTAATTTTTCGTAAAAGGGTAATTTGATCAATTCTCGAGACTTTTATGGTAGAAATAATATTTAAATATGATATTTTATGTAGGAAATTATTTTATATTGTTGGAGCCTCGTATGAGAGAAATGGTCTTCAAATTAACATAAAATGAACTTGAAACATGTAGACATGGGCTCAAAGCCCTTTTGTTGGTATCTTAAAGATGGGAAAGAAACCCATCAACTTCATTCTTTATTCTCTAGCCACCAGCAAGCTTTTCATGGTTGACATTTCTCCTTTTTCATTTCATTGCTCATTTCTTCAAATTTTCTCAAAATTTCCATTACATACCTTAAGATTTTGTTAAAATCTCTATGGAAACTACCTTCTAAACTCATTACAATCATCAATTTCACTATTACCAGCCTAGGTTTTGTGGAGCTCTAGTGAAAGAAGTTGAAGCTAGTGTGAAAAAGCTTCAACAAGGTAAGAAATTGTTTCCTACACTTCCATTAGCTTGATATTTATTGAGAAATCTTATGAAAAAGCTTGGAAAGAATTTATATTAAATTTTGAATATATTTTAGAATTTATATTAAATTTTGAATATATTTTTGTTGTATAGAAATATGAAAAGGTTGATTCATGGAATTTTAAGCTTAACTGGTGATGGATTGGTGATCATGGAAGCTTGATTAAGTGTTAAAAAGCATCCATCAAGGAAAGTATCATGATTACTCATCTTCCTTCTAAGTAGTAAGTTAGGGTTTATAACATTAGTGTTATATTTAAGTGCTTATTTGTGCTAATATTAGTGTGAATTTGCATGGCAAATTATGAAGAGGTGAGTCACAAAATGTGGTAGAAAAAGTATGAATGACCATGTGAGGTTTTGTGGCTAAATAAGTGAAAATGCTACAAAGGTTGCCATGAAAGAAATAATAGCATGTTAAGAAATGTATATGAAAAACCATGTCATCATTATGAAAAGTTTAACAGCCTATACTTGGCCCGGTCTCTGAGCTCGGATATAAAGATGCCATAGCACTATCTCACTACTTGTACATTACAGTGTTCATTTTATTAGAGTCGACACATGTTATTCTTTGCATTTGCACAGGTTTTAAGATAAATATACATTAATAATTATTGAATCATGCTGAACATACATCAATGTAACTTACCGTGTTAAAAAAAATTCAAGCATTTGGACCTCTTAGCAAAATTTCAAAGTTAAACACGTAGGTATTGATACTGACCTTGGGGTATCAATATTTTCTTTAAATGGTAATGATACCATGTGACGCCCCAAGTTTTAAACTTATGTTTTGTTAAATTATGGCACACAAATATCTGTCTGCTTCAGTGGTTAAGTGTTCTGGGTGTGTGTGGGAGCTCTTAAGTTCAAGCCACAACTTAGGAAGATTTTGATATTTTTATGATTAAAGTCTTATCTCTAGTCAGTGGGCTTATATTTTATTATTTGTGAGAATAATCAGAATGGGCCTGCTAGTCTGGTGGTTAAGTCGAGTGTTGGTTATGTTTAAGGTCCTGAGTTCGAATCCCTATGCAAACAAGGGATTTATTTTGCTGCTTGTGCCGTGTGAAGAGTTTGAGATGGACTAAAATTCTAATAGTGGAGAGGTTGATGGAGATAATTAAGGAGACTTGGATAGGGGAGTTATCAGAATTTTTGCCAATCTGATTACTTTTTGTTTCCCAAAAATTTGGCACTCCTCCTTTCTCAAAATTCTCTGGCGTTTTCTTCATCTGTTTTCCCTTCTTATTGACTTTTGTGTCGTATTCCTACTTTTTGCTTCTTTCTTCGTAAACTAAACACTTATTCAGTCGTCTCCTCATTGTCTGTGCGTTTGGTAAGATTCGGTAAGTTGTTGAGATGCGTTCTCTGTGTAGGATGCATAAATCGTTGGGTTTAAAAGGAGTTTTGTTGGTTGTAGGAGTTAACCGAGGGGCTGGAGATCTGCCATTAACGTATTGAGGTGCAGAGTTCTCGTTATTTCAACTGAAGGAAGAATTTGATAGTGTCGTTTGACTGACTCATTTTAGTTTCGCTAAAATTTTGTTACTAACACTGAATCTGGGATTCGATTATGGATTTGTAGATTCTGGTGATCTCAGGATTGTGTAGGCATCAAAATCGAATCAGGTGTGTACCTGGAAATGTAAAAACGAGGTTTCAAAAAAAGTCAAAAACCTCATTGTCAATGCCACATGGGCATGTAATCTCCAGTGTGGTAGGCCGTGTGCGAGATTGTAAGTCACCACGCGGCCGTATGATGGACAAGCTAGGCCGTGTGTAGGTGACACGACTGTGAGATGGCCAAGCGAGGCCGGGGGCGAGCACAGGCTCGACCAATTGGGCCATGTGGCCCCACACGGGCGTATGGAATTTTAGGCCAGGTCGTGTGATCTACACAGCCAAGGCCAATTTGGGGCCGTGTGGGCCACACGGGTGCGTGGGACCACACGGGCAGACCACATGGGCGTGTGAACCCATTTTCATGAAATATTATAAAAGGTTACATGGGTCGCCCAAGTCGATTGTGAACCTAATAAAGGGTCGGCAACCAATACTTAGACTCGTAGCTATGTGATCTGATTATGTGAAATCTGTACTGAACATGTTACACTTATTAGCATGTATGCTGATTTGAATGCATGGACTGTTATTTGCATAAAAGCATGTCATATTATGTATGTTGCATTACATCGGGGTGGGTTGAAGATATTTGGAGGAAGCATCTAAAAGGCTCTTAAGCCTGTTATCTGGCAGCTCTACTGTAACTTTCTAATTATGTGCCGCATTTGGTACAGCATGGTTTGTAGGGATAGGTGGGTCGATTTTATCCCCACATGGTGTGTAGGGTTGGACGGAGTTGGTGTGTAGAGGCTAGTGGGTAGGATTCTACTATTCTGTTCTGATCTACATATTATGTCCGAAATGGGCTAAGGCCGTACAATATATTTGATTCTTTATCTAAGTGGGCTACAGTCCACACCGTTTCTGTAATGGGCTTAGACCCGAACTGTGAATTTATGTCTGTTTTTTGATATTGCTGTGTGCATGTTTTCTGTAGGGATTATACACTGAATTTGCGAAAACCCACTCTTTTTTGTTTAATCTGTTTGGTAATCCCTAACAGTAAACGGGTCGTTGCAATGGATGACTCGGCGGTGACCACGGTTCTGGACCTTTACGGTTTTTAATTTTTTTCATGGTTTAATTATATCTGGGAAAAAGTTTATGTAATATGGCCTTTACGGATTTTTATTTTATAACTGATAGCAATAGGATAAGACGCGAGTTTTCAAAATAAACAAATGTTTTATCAAAATATACACGAATTCGTAAATTATTTTAAAAGCTTCCGCAACGTATAATTTATTGAAAACGGATAATGAATGAACAAATGACACGTTTTGACGATAGCCTAAGATATCTAAAAATGGTTTTATTGTAATTACGTTTTCTAAAGCACTATCATGTGACATCGCCGATTCAGCCATAACGTCTAGGCCGAGTTTGAGGTGTTACATTTAGTGGTATCAGAGTCAGATTGCAAAACTTGGCTGTGGATTTGAGTTTTTAAAATTGGTTTTTTTCTCGAAACGATTTTTAAATGATTTAAAATATTTTTGGAATGAGTATGTGGTACACTGAGTCTCCGGCACCGATCCTATAAGTGTTCTGAACTCTGTTTAAATTTGTCTGAAAATACAACTTGCATGCATAACATAACCAATAGGTAGTGTAAACTAAAAACTGTAGCGATACTGGAAATCGTAGTAAGACTACAATTTGCGATAAGAAACTCTGAACTTATGATACTGTTCTCCATAAAATATCTAGTAAGAAATATCAGAATTGTAACTAATGCATAAAACTGTTAATACAGATAAATCTCGAATTTAGGATGAGTGCATGAGGTATCCACAGACGGGGTACTGGAGGCCGTGGTAGAGGCCGTAAGGGGCTTGAGCTAGGTCTTCAGCATTTAAAAATCTGTCTAATCTGGATACGAGCGAGACGCCAATCTCACCTGGTACAGAGGCTAGGTCTCATGATCGTGAGGCTGGGGATGACGCACTATCCCAAGCCATGCTACAAATTTTAGAGAGGATCGTTGGGCCTAACACCGGATCTGGGGGACGTGGTTCAGTTACGAAATGACTCTGGTCTAATAGGGCTGAATTATTCAGAGGTGTCACTAGAGTCGCCCCTAATGTGGCTAAATATTGGATGGAGGCCACGGAAAGAATCATGGACGATCTGGATTTTTTCGTGGAGTAGAAGCTTAAGGGGACTGTCTCTCTACTTCGTGATGAAGCTTACCAGTGGTGGTTGACGGTTAAGGAGGGTACTCCGCTCGACCGATTGACTTGGGACTACTTTAAGACGCCTTTCTAGAGTAAGTATGTGGGAGCTAGCTACATTGATGCCAGGAGGCGTGAGTTCCTTAATCTCACCCAGGGAGACCGATGGTGGCCGAGTATGTGGCCAAGTTCCTGAGGTTGAGATGGTATGCCCGGGGTATGGTGGCGACTGAGTATGAGCATTGTGTCTATTTTGAGGATAGACTCAGGGACAACTTACGGGTTCTGATAGCTTTACAGAGGGAGCGTAATTTTTCTGCTTTAGTAGAAAAGGCAAAGATCACCAAGGAGGTTAAGTGCGCTAAGCGCCAAAACCGTGAGAAAAGAAAGAATAAGAGGGAATCGGAGCCCTCGAATTCTGCTATGAGGCCTAAGAAAAAGGCCAGGTCTGATGGGCCCATAAGAGTTGGGCCACATATTACACATACTGGGGTGGCGCTTTGTGGACACTGTGGTAGGCTTAATCCGGGCGAATGTTGGAGGACGACTAGGGCATGTTTGAGATGCGGGTCGACTGAGCATCATGTTAAGGATTATATGCTGAGAACTGATCAGATGCAAGCTACAGGTACTGGTACGATGCAGCCACCGAGAGAAGCTCAGTAGCTACCTAGGGGCTGAGGACAAAGAGCACCGGGTAGAGGTGCTAGACCGACTGAGGTGAGGTAGCCTGCGTTGGTTTATGCTACCAATCACTGTGAGGACCGTCATGCTCCAAACTTTATCACGGGTATGTTTTTCATTTATAATGTACCTTACTTAGCATTGATAGATATAGGCTCTACACACTCATATGTAGCTAGTGCTGTGTCTGAAACTTTGGGGATTCTGGATGAAAGTACTTCAAGCGAGTTAACTGTTGTGAGTCTATTAGGGAAATCTATCCGAGTTAATAAAATATATAGAGATGTTCCATTAGAGATTCAAGGGACGGTATTTCTGGCTGATCTGATGGAGCTTCCATTCAGGGAGTTCGATTTGATTTTGGGAATGGATTGGCTAGTGAAGCACCGGGTAAGTCTGGATTGTGCGACAAAAATGGTATTTTTGAGAACCGAGGAAGACAACGAGGTAGTGGTGATTGAGGAAAGTCGAGACTACTTGAAGAATGTGATTTCTGCGTTGGTGGCAGAGAAGTTGGTACGGAAGGGATGTAAGGCATTCTTGGCCTACATCGGTGATTCTGATTCTAGGGACTCTTTGGTTAAGGACATTAGGACCGTAAGGGACATTCCGAATGTTTTCTTGAGGAACTACCGGGTCTGCCTCCGACCCAAGAGGTAGAATTTGGGATTGAGCTCATTTCGGTACAACTCTAGTGTCTATTGCGCCCTATCGAATGGCACCGAAGGAGCTTACAGAGCTTAAGGCTCAAATTCAAGAATTGTTAGATCGTGGATTTATTCGTCCCAGTGTGTCTTCATGGAGAGCACCGGTGTTGTTTGTGAAGATGAAAGATGGGACAATGAGGATATGTATCGACTACTGGTGACTAAACAAGCTAACAATCAAGAATAAGTACCCCCTACCAAGGATTGATGATTTGTTCGACCAAATCTGAGGAGCTTCAGTTTTCTCTAAGATTGATCTACAGTCAAGGTATCACCAGTTAAAAGTTAAAGAGTCTGACGTACATAAGATGACATTTAGGACTCGCTACGACATTACGAGTTCCTAGTGATGCCATTTGGACTGACGAATGCACCAACAACTTTTATGGATATGATGAACCGAGTGTTCTATCCCTATCTAAATTAGTTCGTGGTAGTCTTCATTGATGACATTCTGGTGTATTTGAAGACTGAGGATGAGCACGATGAGTATCTCCGAGTGGTATTACAGACTCTACATGAGAAATAGTTGTATGCGAAGTTCAGTAAGTGTGAATTCTGGCTCCGAGAAGTAATCTTTTTGGGGCATGTAGTTTCTGCGGAAGGGATTAGTGTTGATCCTCGTAAGATTGAGGTTGTGTTGGAATGGAAACAGTCGAAGAATGTGTCTAAAATTTGCAAGTATCTGGGGCTGGCGGGTTATTATCGACTCTAAGTAGAAGGGTTCTCCTTGATCGTAGCACCATTGACCAAGCTTCTGTGCAAGGGAGTTCCTTTTGTCAGGACTGACAAGCAACAAGAAAGCTTCGAGAAGCTCAAATCTTTTTGACCCAGGCTCCGGTTTTGATAGAGCCTGAATCTGGGAAGGATTTCTTCGTATACAGTGATGCATCGCATGTGGGTCTGGGTTGCCTTCTGATGCAGGATGGTAAAGTGGTAGCTTATGCGTTTCGTAAGCTCAAGACGTATGAGGCTAACTATCTTATGCATGATTTAGAGTTGGCAGTGGTAATCTTTGCCCTGAAAATCTGGAGGCACTATCTGTACGGTGAGAAGTGCATTACCTACACTGATCATAAAAGCCTCAAGTATCTCCTCACCTAGAAGGAGTTAAATCTTAGGCAACGTAGATGGGTTAAACTGCTTAAGGATTATGACTGCAGCATCGAGTACCACCCTGGTAAGGCTAATGTAGTGGCAGATGCTTTGAGTCGTAGGGCTATGACCGATCTGAGAGCGATGTTCGCTCGACTCAGTTTATTCGACGATGGGAGTCTGTTAGCTGAAATTCAGGTTAAGCCGGTATGGATTGATCATATCAAAAATAAACAGATGGGGGATAAGTCTCTTGAGTTGAGATTCTATCAGGTTGAAACTAAGGATTCTTTTGATTTTGGGATTAACAGTGACGGGGTACTTTGTTTTCACGGTCAGATATGTGTACCAAGTGATGAGGATTTAAGACAGTCGATTCTGAGGGAAGCGCATAGCAGTCCCTATGCTATGCATCTCGTGGGAACAAGATGTACCGAGATCTCTAAGAGTTGTACTGGTGGCCTGGGTTGAAGCATGAGGTTACTAACTTTGTTGCTTGCTGTTTGACTTGTCAATAGGTTAAGGCTGAGCATCAGTTGCCTTCAGGGTTACTGCAGCCGGTAAAGATTTCGATGTGGAAATGGGAATGAGTAACGATGGACTTCATTGGTGGGTTGCCTTTAACACCCACTAAGAAGGATTCTGTCTGGGTCATCATGGATCAATTGACCAAGTCTGCCTACCTCATTCCGGTCAGCACAAACTTTTCTCTCCAGAAGCCGGCTAAACTATATAAATTTGAAAAAGTGAGACTGCATGGGGTTCCTGTCTCGATCATCTCCGATAGGGATCCTTGCTTCACGTCTCAGTTCTGGGAGAAATTGCAAGAGGCTCTGGGTTCAAGGTTGGACTTCAGTACTGCTTTCCATCCTCAGACAGATAGTCAATCGGAAAGAGTGATTCAAGTACTAGAGGATATGTTGAGAAGCTGTGTTATAAATTTCTGAGGTAGTTGGGAGGAGTATTTACCGTTGGCAGAGTTTGCCTATAACAATAGCTATCAGTCTAGCATCCAAATGACATCGTACGAGGCCTTGTATGGCCGTAAGTGTTGCACTCCCTTATGTTGGACTGAGTTGGGGGAGCGACGTGTTCTGGGTCCGGCATTGGTTTCTAAAATTGAAGATAAAGTTCGATTGATTCGAGATAGACTGAAAGCTACATCTGATAGGTAGAAGTCCTATGCAGATCTGAAAAGAAAGGATATTGAGTATTCTGTGGGGGGACTTAGTCTTTCTGAAGGTCTCGCCATGGAAGAAGGTTCTGAGGTTCGGTCATAAAGGTAAGCTGAGCTGATCGTGTCTATCAGAGTCTTAGAAATTTATATAAAGAATAATCGAGCCTAGAACTAACTGCGACAATGATTGAGGCAAGTGCACCTATCGAATAGTAGTATAGTTATGGCAAAACCGGATTGTCGAACCCAAAGGAACCAAAAGTACTAATACTAACTTTCTTTTTATTATCTAGCCTAAGAATTAAAGGAATTTTTATCTAATCTAAAGTTAAGTAACAACTAAGCCAAAAATGCAAAGACAAAGAGAAGGAATTGAGGAAAATAACTTTGGCAAAAACCAATTGATTAAGATGATACCCGAGGAAGAATGCACATAGACTTCACTTGTTATCTAACTCTGAACTAGATGATTTATTCACTTGACTTGATCCGTAGGATTCCCTAATTTATATTAATACCTCTTTCGAGGCTACTAACGTCTAACCTTAGGTTGATTAATTGAAATCTCTTTCTAATTAAAACCCCTAGAATTGCATTAACTCGATTTATGGACTCCCATATTAGGTTTGACCTTAATCCGGTAGATTTTTGTCACCCTATTTCTAGGCGCGCGAGCAACTCCGCTTAACTATGCTAGATCTACTCTTAGGCAGGGACTTTTGCTCCACCACCTAAGCACATCAATACTTGAATCAATATCCCGGAAATACCAAAACAAAAATTAAGAACACATAGTTAAGATTAAATCAAGTATTTATCATATAGTTCAGCAAACGATAACAAGATTCATCTTAGGTTTCATTCCCCTCAGGTATCTAAGGGTTTAGTTCATAACGATAAAAGAATACAACTAAAAAAAAAGATAAAAAAAACATAAGAAAACCTTAAAACCCTCTGAAGGAATTGAAGGAGAGATCCTCTGTCTTGAGTATAACTCCGGCTTCTTGAGATGAATCAACTGGCTATTCTTCGAGTGAATCCCACAATTCTGGCCTCTCTGGCTCGGCTCCTTGGCCTCGCTAGACGGCCCCTGAAGGTTGGCCTCTAGGGTGTTTATATAGGCTTTTGGAATGGCTTTCTTTTCCTCTAAGTACCCTAATCCCACTAAAACTCTTCTTTCTCACGTCAGGGACACGCCCATGGCATACGCCCGTGTGAATCGTGGCCAGGCCGTGTTGATTTTGTGATATAGGCCATTTACTCCATTTTGGGCCCATCTCTCATTCTTTTCATCATCCGGTGCTTTTCTGAGTATAAAACATGAAAACAAAGGATTAAGAGCACCAAATTACACAATTCAAGGCTTAAATCATCCAAAAGTATGCTAAATGTGGGATTAAAATATGTTCATATTATGGTTTATCAAATACCCCCACACTTAAGCATTTGCTTCTCCTCAAGCAAAATTCTCAACTCACAATTAAAATGAACTTCCCTGATTCATAATATTCATCAATATTGTTTCATCATAATTCAAAGATAATTCATACATTGATAATTTAACTCAAAGGGTCCTAAAGATTCAAACAATCAAAGTCATACATTTATAGCACAAAAACATAGGCGTTTCCCTTTACCTAAATAATTACCTCTGATTCGAAATTGACAAGAGTTGGCATCCTCACTAAAGATTCACTCAAATCACTCAAAGTGTTTAAGGTTCAAAATTAAGCACTCAAAAGTCAAACATGAAAAGTTAATCCCATAAGCTTGCCTGAAAATCAAATCTCCACCGCTGTAAAATGAGATGATACACAGATCAAAAGGTCTTTAAAAAGGGTTATAACGGGGCTTAGGTTAAAGGTGTGGATAAAGGCTGAATTAGAGGGTTAGAATCGAGATTGACTTGACAAATTACCTAACTAGAAATAACGAACTGATAAGGCATCAATTGAAAACTTCATTACTAATAATACGAGCTTCTTCTTCAAGATTTGGAATTTTCATGTATAAGCTCAGCTGACATAGGACTAATAATGAATATACTTCGATTTTGTTTAAGAAAAAACCATAATACATAATAAAAGATGAATTCAACTACTGAAATAAAATAATTAGGCAACCGATCAAATCAAATCTCGACAGAAAGGGTAGTCAAGGAATGGTGATAACAAATACAAAGGGTTTTGGGTTAATATTAGTGGGTGAGTGAATAAAAGGGTTGTTAGGATCAAATGGGATAACTAGGGGTTAATTATGAAGGTAGGCTTTTAGTGGAGTGAGTGGGTTAAATACTAGGTGCCTTTATCATCTCTGTATATCAAATCAATGATGTGGTCTTGACATGTATAATTGAAGCAAGTTCTAAAATAACAAATCAATGTTGACACACTCATAATAAAAAGTGAGCACGAAAGAATGTATGCTTTAAAAGGCTCAAAATCTCACAAGAATTATGGGTTTTTGATGTCAACCTCGTAAGTTTCAAACTTCAAGGTAATAATTAGATTCAGGTGGACAACCTGAAAAAATTTTAATTTTTGAAAATAGACTCATCATGCTTGATTCTCTAGTCTCCTAAAGTTTAAATCATCACTGCACAATTATCAATGACTTAATCCTAAACATATCAAAGAAAATCATGAATCACAGGGAATTCTATTCTAATTAGTAAAATGAGAAAATTACTTAAATACAAGATATAATTCAAGGTACAATTCAGGGATTTGAGAATAATGCAGAAAGTTAGGCACTTTATCGAAATAAATATTCACCCCCCACACTTAAGATGTACATTGCCCTCAATGTACAAAGATATATATGAAATTTAAGAGAAAGGGAGAGGTGAAACTTCCTGAATTTGGATGGTTTCCTTGAGTTGGGAGTCCTGTGGTGTGGTGGCTACTACCGAGCTCTGCTAGATGAAGAAATTGGGAAGCTCGTGAAGAATTAGCCAGGAAATAATAAGAATAATTCAAAATATACTAAATATATATTTAAAGGCAAGAAAGATGAGAAATAGTGTAAAAATTAAAATAAAACTAAAAGAAAAGATGAATGGACTGAAAAGTCCTTATTGTTGAATGGTTCACGAGGTGGGTGTGATTTCTAAGGCTGTGGCGTCGTGGCTATGGTCGTGGTCATGGTGATTCCCGAGAAGCTTTTAGAAACTAAAACGAAGAAACTAAAATAAGATAACCTAAATTTAGTAGAAGAGAAGTAAAGATAAGGAAAATAAAGAAAACGAGAAAAGAAAAATAAAAGCTAAATGGCCTCAAAGACCGTTGGCTTCTTGAGTGGATGAAGCGGTCGGCATGAACTTATGTAGATCGGTCTCCCATAAGGAGACTGTGCTTGAATCCTTCCGCTTCTTCGACATGGCTATTGCGGAGATCAAGAGGATAAGGGCTAAGGAAGAAAAGTATGGAAGGGGGGAAGATCTGAAGAATAGGGTTAGGTGAGAATAGGGAGAAGGGGTGGTTTAAATAAAAATTTGATGTCTGGTACATCCCCACGCGTGTACAGCATGTCGAGTCACACGGTCGTGTTATACTTCATTCGTTTCTCCCACACCCATGGGCAGGTCGCCATGCCCGTGTTTGGTAAAATAGTGTCGGCCACGGTCGCATCGCACTATCTCTGCCATGTCAGTACGTACATCCATAGTATCCACACGACCACGGCCTCGGCCGTGTGTAAGGCCGTGTGGTGTGGAAATCTACACTTGGTTAGTTTATAGTTAGGTGCCAAAAAGGAAAAAAAAAAAGAAAGAATAGAAAATGTAAAAATTAATGGGGTTAGTACTCGGGTTGCCTCCCGAGAAGCGCTTGTTTATAGTCTTAAGCTAGACTTTCCTCTCATTCGCATAATCAGGGTGATTTGAAGAGTTGAACATCCTCTCTCATGTTATCAATTCTACTATCATGGTGAAGTTCAAGTCGAGTAGCGTTTACTTTAAAGGTACCGAATGTAGGATTACTTACCTCGACTGTTCCATATGGGAAACATTGAGTACCCTAAAAGAGATTTCTTTATTTGTATTAGGGTCAGGAGGAGGTATTCGAGGGTCTGTTTTATCTAACAGTACCTGATCTCCGATTTTGAATTTGTTTGTCCCTTGGAGTGGCTTTGGTTTTGCTTCGTGCCCCTAATTTCTCTTTGAAGTATGTCTTCCACTCGTCTAGTTCATCAATCTGAAGCCTTCATTCCTCATGAGTTATTCCCTTATTGGCATGAGGTCTAGGATCTGGCTCAATTGTGTATTTCCGTGGTGCTTCCTGCGAAGAAGGTTTGAACGAATGGTTGTTAATAGAATTTATATTCTCACGTTAATTACTCAATGTCCTAGCCGAGTCGAGAGCTTGAAGACTGATTAATTCGTCACCTACACAAAGTATGAGTTCACCTGCGCTAACATTAATTTTAGTCCTGGCAGTTGCTAAAAAGGGCCTTCCTAGAATTAAGGGGATACTATTGTCCTCATCCATGTCTAAAACAAAAAAGTCTACTAGGAATACGAATCTGTCAATCTTTACAAGAACATCTTCAATTATACCCCTAGGAATTCTAATAGTTTTATCAGCTAATTGAATGCCCATCCTAGTTTGTTTGGGTTTCCTTAGACCTAGTTGTTTAAACAATTTATAAGGCATAACATTGATGCTCGCCCCTAAATCAGCTAAAGCATTATCAATAGATAATCTACCAATTAAGCATGGAATTGTAAAACTCCCTGGATCTTTTAATTTTTAAGGTAGTTTATTTTGCAACATTGCTGAGCACACTGCATTTAATTCGATATTCGATTCCTCGTCTAACTTCCGTTTGTTTGTTAAAAGCTCTTTTAAAAATTTTCTTGAATCTGACACCTGCGAAAGAGCTTCAAGAAATGGTAAGTTAATATGTAATTTCTTTAAAAGTTTAAGAAACTTACCGAATTGTTCCTCTGTGTCGTCTTTCGTTATCGCATTGGGGTATGGTATACAAGGTTGGTATTCTCTAATTACCTGTTTTGGTTTTTATTGGTTTACCTAGATCTTACCTTTTTCTACCAAATTCTCTTGGCTTAATTTGGGCTCATCTAACCCTACACTATTCTAAGCTATTATGGCTTGAAGTTTCTCCTTTGGGTTAGTTTCAGTGTTGCTTGGCAAGCTGCCTTGTGGTCGTTCTGATATGATCTTGGCAAGTTGTCATAACTGGTTCTTGATCCCTTGAATTGATGCTTCTTGATTTTGAGTGCTGTCTCGGTGCTTTGGAAATGGGTTTCCGACACTGCTATAAATTTTGTCAGCATCTCCTTGAGGTTCAGCTTCTTTTCCTGTGGGTAAGGCTGTTGTTGTAAGTTTGGAGGTGGTTGTTGTCTCTGATTTCCTTGACCACCCCATGAAAAATTAGGGTGGTTTTTCCAACTTGGATTGTATGTATTATTATAAGGGTTATTTTGAGATCTGAAATTGCTACCCATATAGTTCATTTGTTCGCTTTCCATGCCATGCCCATATGGTGGGTACTCCGAATTCGCCACACCTCCGCTTGTTTCGCACTGCATTACCAGATGTACCTGCAAGGAACTACATAAACCATCAACCTTTTTATTTAACGTTTCTACCTAATTTGATAGCATCGATATTGCGTCGAGGTTGAAAATACTGGCTGCTTTTGTTGTCTTTGTCCTTGTGACTTGCCACTGATAGTTATTTAGTGACATGTCTTCAATGAATTCATAGGCAGCCTCAGGTGTTTTATTATTCAAGGTTCCACCAGTGGCTGAATCGATCAATTGCCTCGTTGAAGGGTTTACCCCGTTGTAAGAAGTTTGGACTTGTAGCCACAAGGGTAATCCATGGTGTGGACATCTTCTCAATAGATCTTTGTATCTCTCCCATGCATCATAAAGTGTTTCTAAATCCATCTGCACAAAAGAAGAGATATCATTCCTCAACTTGGCCATTTTGGCCGGCGGAAAATATTTTAACAGAAATTTTTCGGTCATCTAATCCCATGTAGTGTTTGATCTTCATGGAAGAGCATACAAGCACTGTTTGGCTTTATTTCTAAAAAAAAAAGGGAAATAACCTAATACGGATGGCATCATCAGAAACGGCATTTATTTTGAAGGTATCACAGAATTCTAGAAAATTCGCTAAGTGTGTGTTAGGATCCTCATCCTGCAAACCATCAAACTGAACAAACTGTTGTATCATCTGTATAGTGTTAGGTTTCAGTTCAAAATTATTTGCAGTAATAGCAGGCCTAACAATACTTGACTCAGTTCCTGTTAAATTAGGTTTAGCATAATAATACATAGTTCGAGGAGCATGATGTTCGACCATCTCTAGAGGTGGCAGATTATTCTCAACCATCTCTTCAGTGGTATTAGCTTCGATTTCTTGCTTTTCTTCTATGTAAATTAAGCTCTGCCTTATTTCTCTATGATTTCTGGAAACAGTACCTTCAATATCACTATCGTAAATCAAGGGTCCTGTCGGGTTCCTTCTAGTCCTAAACTAGAGGTACCTGCCAGAAGAAAAGTAAAAATAAATTGCAAAAATAAAATAAATATAATATGGCTAAAGTAATAAAAATTAAGCGTTCTTAATATTTCAGTTCCTGGCAACGGTGACAAAAACTTGATCGTGTCTATCAGAGTCTTACATATTTATATAAAGAATGATCGAGCCTAGAACTAATGGCGACAACGATTGAGGCAAGTGCACCTATCGAACAATAGTATAACTGTGGCAAGATCGAATTTTCGAACCCAAAGGAACCAAAAGTACTAATACTAAGTTTCGTTTTATTATCTAGCTTAAGAATTAAAGGAATTTTTATCTAATCTAAAATTAACTAACAACCAAGCTAAAGATGCAAAGACAAAGAGAAGGAATTGGGGAAAATAACTTTGGGAAAAACCAATTGATTAAGACAATACCGGAGGAAGAATCCACCTAGACTTCACTTGTTATCTAACTCTGAACCAGATGATTTATTCACTTGACTTGATCCTTAAGATTCCCTAATTTATATTAATACCTCTTTTGAGGATACTAACGTCTAACCCTAGGTTGATTAATTGAAATCTCTTTCTAATTAAAACCCCTAGAATTGCACCGACTCGATCTATGGACTCTCATATTAGGTTTGACCCTAATCCGATAGATTTTCATCACCCTATTTTTAGGCGCGCGAGCAATTCTGCTTAACTATGCTAGATCTACTTTTAGGCAGGGACTTTTGCTCCACCACCTAAGCACATCAATACTTGAATCAATATCTCGGAAATACCAAAACAAGAATTAAGAACACATAGTTAAGAACAAATCAAGTATTTATCATATAGTTCAGCAAACGATAACAAGATTCATCTTAGGTTTCATCCCCCTCAGGTATTTGAGGGTTTAGTTCATAACGATAAAAGAATACATCTCAAAAGAAAAGATAAAAAAAACATAAGAGAACCCTAAAACCCCCTGAAGGAATTGAAGGAGAGATCCTCTGTCATGAGTATAACTCTGGCTTCTTGAGATGAATCAACTGGCTATTCTTCGAGTGAATCCCACAATTCTGGCCTCTCTGGCTCTGCTCCTTGGCCTCGCTGGACGCCCCCTGAAGGTTGGCCTCTAGGGTGTTTATATAGGCTTTTGAAATGGCTTTCATTGCCTCTAAGTACCCTAATCAGATTGAAACTCTTCTTTCTCATGTCTGGGACACGCCCATGGCACACGCCTGTGTGAATCGTGGCCAGGCCATGTTCGAGTCTGTTAAGGAGGCACGACTGTGTGGTCTTTGGTCCAGGCCATGTTGATTTCGTGATATGGCCTATTTACTCCGTTTTGGGCCCATCTCTCGTTCGTTTCATCATCCGGTGCTCTTCTAAGTATAAAACATGAAAACAAAGGATTAAGAGCACCAAATTACAGCAATTCAAGGCTTAAATCATCCAAAAGTATGCTAAATGTGGGATTAAAATATGTTCATATTATGGTTTATCATGAGCCCTCGATTTATTGGGCCGTACCATATTCTGAAGCTAGTAGGGCCAGTCGCATATCAGTTGGAGCTTCCTCTGGAGTTAGACCACATTCATGATGTGTTCCACGTCTTAATGTTGAGACGCTACTGCTCTGATCCCTCCCATGTTGTTCCTATTGAGGACATTGAGGTTAGACTAGAACTAACGTTTGAGGAGGAGCCGGTCTAGATCCTGGATCATGACATTAAAGTTCTGAGAAGTAAGTCTGTCCCCTTAGTAAATGTGCTGTGGTAGAATTATAGCACCAAGGAGGCGACGTGGGACCTTGAGGATGCAATCCGTCAGCAACATCCTCATCTATACTGATCAGGTAAATTTTGAGGCTGAAATTTTCTTTTAGGGGGTAGAGTTGTAACGCCCTAAGTTTTAAACTTATGTTCTGTTAAATTATGGCACACAGATATCTGTCTGCTTCAATGGTTAAGTGTTATAGGTGTGTGTGGGAGGTCCTAAGTTCAAGCCACAACTTAAGAAGATTTTGATATTGTTATGATTAAAGCCTTATCTCTAGTCAGTGGGCTTATATTTTATTATTTATGAGAATATATCAGAATGGTCTTGCTGGTCTGGTGGTTAAGTGGAGTGTTGGTTATGTTTAAGGTCCCGAGTTTGAATCCCTATGCAAACAAGGGATTTATTTTGCTGCTTGTACCGTGTGAAGAGTTTGAGATGGACTAAAATTCTGATAATGGACAGATTGATAGAGAATATTAAGGAGACTTGGATAAGGGAGTTATTAGAATTTTTTCCAATCTAATTACTTTTTGTTTCCCAAAAATTTGAATTTTCTCCTTTCTCAAAATTCTCTACCATTTTCTTCACCTGTTTCCCCTTTTTGTCGACTTTTGTGCTGTATTCTTGCTTTTTGCTTCTTTCTTCGTAAACTAAACACTTATTTTGGTCGTCTCCTCATCGTCTGTGCATTTGGTAAGCTTCAGTAAGTTGTTGAGATGCGTTCTCTGTGTAGGATGTATAAATCGTTGGGTTTAAAAGGAGTTTTGTTGGTTGTAGGAGTTAACCGAGGGGCTGGAGATCCGCCATTAACGTATTGAGGTGCGAAGTTTTCATTGTTTCGGCTGAAGGTAAGGATTTGATAGTGTCATTTGACTGACTCATTTTAGTTTCACTAAAATTTTGTTAGTAACACTGAATCTGGGATTCGATTATGGATTTGTAGATTTTAGTGATCTCGGGATTGCGTAAGCAGGTGTGTACCTAGAAACACAGAAAATGAGGTTTTGGCGAAAGCTGAAAACCTCACTGTCATGCCACACGGATGTATGGTCACCCGTGTGGTAGGCCGTGTGCGAGACTTTAAGTAACTGCACGGCCGTGTGATCAACAAGCCAGGCCGTGTGTAGGAGACACGACCGTGTGATGGCCGAGTGAGGCCGTGTATGAGACACAGGCTCAACCAATTGGGCCGTGTGGGCCACACAGGCATATGGGCCCACACGGGTGAACCACACGGCCAAGACCAATTTGGGGCCGCGTGGGCCACACGGGCAGACCACTTGGGCGTGTGAGCCCATTTTCATGAAATGTTCTAAAAGGTTGCAGGGGTCACCCAAGTCCACTGTGAACCTAATAAAGGGTCAGTAAGCAGTACTTAGACCCGTAGCTATTTGATCTGATTATGTGAAACTTGTACTAAACATGTTACACTTAGCATGTATATTGATTTGAATGCATGGACGGTTATTTGCATAAAAGCATGTCATATTATGTATGTTGCATTGCATCGGGGTGGGTTGATGATATTTGGAGGAAGTATCTGAAAGGCTCTTAAGCCTGTTACCTGGCAGCTCTGTTGCAACTTTCTGATTATGTGCCGTATTCGGTACAGCATGGTGTGTAAGGATGGGTGGGTCGATTTTATCTCCACATGATGTGTAGGGTTGGATGGAGTTAGTGTGTAGAGGCTGGTGGGTAGGACTATTTTGTTTTGATCTGCATATTATGTTTGAAATGGGCTAAGGCCTTAGAATATATCTGATTCTGTATCTGAGTGGGCTACGGTCCACACCGTTTCTGTAATGGGCTCAAACTCGAACTATGAATTTATGTCTTTTTTCTGATATTGCTGTGTGCATGTTTTCTATGGGGATTACACACTCAGTTTGCGAAAACTCACTCTTTTCTGTTTAATCTGTTCAGGTAATCCCCGGCACTAAACGAGTCGGTGCAGCGGAGGACTCGGCGGTGACCACGATTTTGGACCTTTATAGTTTTTAATTTTATTCATGGTTTAATTATATCTGGGGAAAAGTTTATGTAATATGGCCTTTATAGATTTTTGTTTAAATTTGGGATTTTTATTTTATAACTGCTAGAAGTAGGATAAGATGCTAGTTTTCAAAATAAACAAATGTTTTATCAAAATATACATGAATTCGCAAATTATTTTAAAAGCTTCCGCAACGTATAATATTTTGAAAACAGATAATGAATGAACAAACGAAACGTTTTGGCGGCAGCCTAAGGTATCTAAAAATGGTTTTATCGTAATTCCTTTTTCTAAAGCACTATCATGTGACATCGCCAGATCCGGCCATAACGTTCAGGCCGAGTTTGGGGTGTTACATACCACCTGGAAAATCAATACCAAACTTGCATTCTATTTCTCGCACAAAAATCATACTGTCAAAAATTATCGGTACCTGTCATAGAGTATCAATATATTTACCTCAAGTATCGATATTCGAGCAAAAGTATAGATACCAAATCTCTATTCTGACTTCCCTACACATTCCAAAACACAGAGGCATCATTTTTAAAACATGAATATTGATACCTTTGCCTTAAACCACAAAAGTATAACATACAAAAGTATTTAGTCCATTCCAAATTAGTTTCTAAACATCATGCATCAAATACTTCGATATATAATCACCTAAACGACTAAATTTAACAATTCAAACATCAGAAAAGTGTCTAAGCAAGAAACATCATGCCATCATCAATGTTCATAAACCTAAGTATATTTGTAACTCATAAACTTCTTAAACAAAAGCAATAACCAGCAGAATATTCAGAACTAAGATGACTATAAACAAGTCTACCACATTGCCTTATTCCTCAAAACATAAATAAATAAATAATAAACACTTACAAAATACTAACAAGTCTTCCTTGGATCACTCCCTCAGATAACCACACTGCCCACACTGAAACGTCACTAATCTACATATGTTGAAAAGAGTGGGTGATTAGAATAATCACTATGCAAACATGCCACCATACATCCACAAAATAACCATGTATATATACAATTACAATATTCTTATGTCTAGTGTCATAATACCTCTTCATGCATTATTAATTAGTTCATTTACATAACATTTACATACTCATTCAAGCATATATCACATTACTCTTATTCCATTTATCATGTATCCCATTTCACACAATCACGTATAACGATAAATTGGCACTTGAGGTATGAAACATAAAGCAGACACTATCACCACACATCGGATACACGGATCTCCAACCACACCAAATGACTCATAAAGTTGAACATATCCCATAAATTAAGCATATAGCTAACACTTTCCTTATTTCTCCTCACATGTCCCGTCGAATATAGCTTAGCTCACATTCCCTTGTCTTTCCAACATGTCCCGAGGCCTCAACGCTCAAAATCACTATACATATAGATGAGTACTCACAATCTTATGGCATGCCAACTATATCCAACGGTTTCAAGATCACAAGACCAAAATATTCAAAACAAACACATATCACTTACCGATTATCCACGCACTATCACTATATATTTTCATTTTTAGCAAAATACTGTCACTAACATTTAACATATACATAATATATACACATTTTCACTTTCACAATAGTTATCACAACTACATATCACATCTTATAGCATCTTATCCTAATTCTCATATTCATATTCACATAAGCATATAATTTAGAAGATAAAAATAGGTATGAGAAAGCTTACACTTGGAATTTAGAGTAGGGGTTCAGGCTACTACTAAATTCCCAAATAACACATGACTTGTGGCTACGAGCAATAAATCCAAACACTCACCAATACGCTTTCGCTGAAATGTTGAAAGCTCAAACTATACTTTCCTAGCTCGTAGATGGTCCTAGCCAAATTTTGAACTTCAACACAAAAAATTCACACAACAATACATTCAAAAATCAGCCAAGGACTCACCACAAGCAATAAAAAACAAAAGCCTAAACTAAGTTCTCATGTAATTGAAACCTTTAACATAACAAGCTTTAAATTCAAATATCTCGATTTATACTCAGTCTTTCTATCTAAAACCAATTACGTTCATCTTATAATTCACTTACGACTAATTCCCAACCTTTAAACTACAATAAAATACTCAATTCATGGTATCGACTTTTACGACATGTTTTATGGCTATTTTCTAAAAATTCATTAAAACTTAAGAAATCTTTATCAAAACTTCAAAAAAAGTTTAGAAACCTCTTAATCATGTCAAAACTAAGTGAAAAACACTTTGAAACCATATTGTTACTCAAAATCCCAAAATTCACCATTGACGACTTTATTTTTGTCTTTTAATCAAAACATGTAATTTAATGGATAATAATTTAGTTTTAAAGACTGATTAACATTAAAAATTAATGGGAAGATGAATGGTTTGCCAAAAACTTAGAGAACTCATACATGAATAAGATGATGGATTCTATGGAGTTTTATGTTGTTTCCATGAAGAATTATGAAGGTGTTATGCTATGAAGATGAAGAAAAATAATGGAATCAAGGTTTGATGAACAAAAATGTAAGAGAGGAGCCTGGGGAGCAAGGGACGATAAATCAATGTTTTGGGAAGAAAACTAATGTGATATGGTAAAGGTGTGGGTGATATTAGGTTCAATTTTAAAAATTGGTAAAACTACAACATAAATGCTCACAATTTTTTCTTTGCTACAAATCAATCCTTTTTCTAAAATTAAAGGTTTCTAAACACTTTTTCAAAAATTGATTTGATTTTCTAGAAACCATAATTGAAAACATTATTGATATACCATGTCGCAAAATTCTAAACACTCTAAGGCTAAAATTTCTAAAATACCCCTAAATCTCTTAAGCCCTATATTGGGGTGTTACAATTCTCCCCCTCTAGAGAGAATTTCATCCTCGAAATTACCTGAATTAAACAAATAAGTATATTGCTGCCTCATCACCTCTTCATCTTCTCAAGTAGCCATTTCAATCTTGTGGCTACGCCACAAATGTAACACCCCTAACCCGTATCTGTCGCTAGATTAGGGTTATAGAGTATTACCATACAATTAGAACATTTAAACTTAATTTCATTCAACAACATAAATTGTAACGCCCTGAATTTTAGGCCGAAAAGAATTGGGCCTTGGGCATGGGAGCATTTAAAATTTTTGAGAACAAGAGAATGAAAAAATTGCATGTTGGCTCTATTGGGTGAGTGATTTTAGAAGGTTATAGGCTTCTATGAAGTCCTGGGTTCAAGCCATATCATATGGAAAATTTTTATTTTTAGAATTAGGGGAACCATGACTCTTGGTTGTAAGCCTTTTAAGTAATTGTGATTAAAAAAAGACACAAAGAGAGCCTGTGGTGGAGTGGTTGAGGTGTCACAAGTGTGGCAAGGAGAACAAAGGTTCAAGTCTCACTGCATGCAAAAAGGATTATTTATTTTACTCATATGTAGGCAAGAGTTTGTGTTGGATTTGAACTTTGTGTTAGAGAGTTTGAATTGGTCAAGTGAGTGATTTAAGGAGTAGATTGTGGAGAGATAAGGGGGAGAAAATCGTGGGCTTCAGGTGGGAAGAGTTGTGTCGAATAGGGACTTTGGGCACTCAGAAATTTAGAATTTTAGTGTGGTGGGGGGTGAGTGCCGATTCTTTCTCTCTATCTCGGGTTTTTAGCACTTTTTGAAGCCGATTTTGTTAAGGACTCTGGGGTTCTCTCGTTTCCTCTTTTGATTGCTTATTCCGAGTCTATTTTTCCCATTTTCATCTTGCTTCTTTAGTCGAATATCTTTTTCTCTCAAGTATGTCGGTCTTAGCATTTTCCTCTCCTTGCATCTTGATTCTTCTTTTAGTCGAATGCACTTTCTTCCCTCATTCGATTCTTTTTGTTAACGAATTTCCTTTCTCTCCATCTTGCTATTAGGATTGAATATTGCATCTACTTCTCTCTATTCGCCCTCAAACCATTTCGCCTATCATCTCTTCCTTTTGATAACCAATTCGAATTCTTCACCTCTCTCAAACTTTGTTCGGGTGGAGCAACTGTTTCTGGCAAATCAGTGAGTAGTTTGCTCAACTTCTGTTTGTTCTTTTTATTCTTTAAAGAGTATTACGTCTCCTCTCTTCTGCACTCTTCTAAGCCGATTCCTTCCTTCCTTTTATGGCCGAATCCTCTTTCTCTCTGTATGGTATGTTGATTCATTTGATTCCTAAGTTTTCTCATGGAATGAAAGAGTTGCGAGTGTTCTGAGATAGACGAAGCTTTTTCTCTCATCACTCGATCAAGATACCCTTCAAGGGGTTTGTTATCAATCTCTGTCAACAGTTTAAGCGGGATAAACTGCGCTCGTTCAATCAAAGCAGGTATCGGCATTGTTCGGTTTAAGTATTAGAATAGGTTGTTTGACTTTGTCATTAAGTGACTAATAGAATATTGTCGTTGATTGTAGGTTCAGTGCTTGCGGGTTATTAACTCGATTTTGGTAAACAGGTGTGTAGCAATATCCTGTGATCGATAGTTGGCAAAAGAGTCGAAAAGCGTGTGCACAAATACACACACACCCCACTCCAAGTAGATCGGCAAATGCTGAAAAGCCGAAATATCAGCGAATAATGCCACACGAGCATGCGATCGCACGTATGGTGGACCGAGCCCACAAATATGGGCTTAAGATGGGTTGAGGCCACCATGAGCGTCCTCATAGGCTTAGGCCGTTTTTGGTCAAATGGACCGAAATGGGCCGAGTGGGCCCAATGGGCCTGTGGGCCCTACGCGAGTAAATTTTGTGGATGGATAGGAAATAATGAGCCAACCATGACGATCACATGTCCAGAGGGCAATTTGGGCTAAATGGGCCAGATAAGCGTGTGGGCCCACTTGGGTCGAATAGCGGGCTTTGGGCCTAAATACTCTGTTTTGGTCACATATGTTATTTGTGCCGCTCGAGGCGACTGTAGACCTTCGGGAAGGTTGTTAAATGACCGAAATACCCATGGATGGTAAAATGAGCGAAATACCCTTGGAGGGTAAAATGATCGAAATACCTTGGAGGGTAAAATGACTGAAATACCCCTTGAGGATAAAATGATCGTAATACCCATATAGGGTAAATTGACAGTAAAACCCCTGTAGGGTAAAATGACCGTTATGCCTCTAAAGGGAAAAATGACCAAAATGCCTCTACATATAATATGATTGTTATTGTATTCTATTTATAGTATGTCTGCATTCATGTGATATTATGCTGCATGGGGGATGAGATTATTGATTTGGAGGAAGTGTATGATTTGTTAGGGTTGCATGGTCGCTTGACGACTGTGGATCCAGCGATGGCTTTAAGCCAATTATGTGATTGGCAGCTCTGCTGCAACATTGCTTAGTGCCACAACCGGTGTTATATAAGGAGTGTAGGGATGAGTGGGTCGATTAAATCCCCATAGGAGTGCAGGGTTGGACAGGAGACAGAGTGCAGGGTTGGTATGGGCATTAATGCATTGCATACACTTGTTCTGTTATTAAGATGGGCTTAGGCCCTGATAGATGTGATCTGTGACATTGGATATGGGCTAAGGCCCAGTTGAGGCTATTATGGGCTAAGGCCCAAATGCCACCGTACTGTGTTAGGCTTAAGCCAACATTGATTACTGTAATGAGCTTAGGCCCGGATTGATGTGATGCATGCTTTACGATCGATGAGGGTTGTACACACTGAGTTTTCGTAAACTCACCCCCCTTTTTTCTATTTTTTAGGTAATCCTCAGTAAGCGGTTCGACGTACTGGAGGACTCGGAGATGGCCACACTACGATCAGCTTTAATTTTAGTATTTTATTTTACCTTATTTAAACTACTTTCTTATTGGGTTGTAATAAGGCCTCTTTTAATTTCTGGTTTTTAATTTGGGATGTTTAGTTATTACATTTCCTATCTGTTAACATAGATCGCGATCTTCCAAAACAATAACTGTTTTCAAAACATTACGCTCACACAATCTAATCTTTAAACATCACGTTTTCGTAAATCGGTTACTTTTAAACTTAGCTTCCGCAACTGAAAAGAAATTTGGGAATAAACTTAATAATTTTTCTATATACCACGTTTAAAATAAAATAATAATAAACTAATGTAATTGGGATTTTACTCAAGCTTTTAATTATGAAGGGTTTTCAATGAAAACACTGTTTTTGAAATACACGGTTTTCGAAAAACACTTCAATGTGACACGCCAGATTCGGCCATAATGTCTAGGCTGTGTTTGGGGTGTTACCTTTAGTGGTATTAGAGCCTAGTTGCAAAACTCAGGCTGTGAAATGGGCTTTAGTTTTTATTTTAAATATGTTTGCAAATTATTTTGAAGCAGTTTTGAAAGATTTTTGTCTGACACACCAAGTCTCTGGCGTTGGACCAAGTAAGTTCTCCTGATACTGAAGTCTCTTTTAAACTATTATACTGTAAATAGCTACTCGGCTTACTTTAGATGATAGACTATACTAAGAGTTTTTAACTAGAGTAAACTGATGAACTATAAGAAACTAAAACTGTAGTGAGCTTGCGATTACGAAAATAACTCTTAACTACTACTTCCATAAAACACCTGTTTAATTATTGAAACTATGAGCTAAATTTATAAAATTTCTAATTCAGATAATATGTGAAGAGATAATGAACACTAGAAGAGGTACAAGGGGCCGCGGCAGAGGTCGTGGAAGTGCTAGGGCTAGATCTTCGGCATTAGGCCACATGCTCAACGCTGAGGCGAGAGAAGCACCGGCTTCACCAGTAGTTGAGATAGAGTTGTTTGATCGAGCCGCTGGGGACGACGCATTGTCCGAAGCAATGTTGAAGATTCTAGAAAGAGTTGCTGGGTCTGTTGGGCCTAATACAGTTACTGTGGGCCGCGGGTCAGAGATCTTCAGGGGAATTTTTGGGGTGGCCACAAGTGTGGCGGAGTACTGGTTGGAGGCCACTGAAAGAATTATGGACGACCTCGACTGCACGCCAGAACAAAAGTTGAAGGGTGCCGTGTCCGTGCTGAGGGATGAAGTGTACCAGTGGTGGTTTACAGTAAAACAGGGTACCCCGTCTGATCGATTGAACTGGGAATTCTTCAAGTCCACATTTCAAGGAAAGTATGTGGGAGCTAGCTATGTCGACGCTCGTAGGAAAAAATATCTAAATTTGGTTCAAGGTGACAAGTCTGTGGCTGAGTATGAGGCAGAATTTTTGCGACTTAGCCCATATGCTAAGGGAATAGTGGCAATAGATTACGAACGTTGTGTTCGATTCAAAGATGGCCTCAGAGATAGTTTTCGGGTATTGATTGCTCCCCAAGGGGAGCTAGATTTTGCGACATTGGTGGAGAAAGAAAAGATCACTGAAGATGTGAAGCACTCTAGGTACCTAAACCGAGAAAGAGAAAGGGGCAGAAACAAGAGGGATTCTGAGCATTCCAATTCTAATCAGAGACCTAAGAGAAGGGCCAGAATGGATGGGCCAGAGCGGATGGGCTAGACAGAGCTAGGTCCCTTGTTGCTACTACTAGGTTACCACTTTGTGCTATTTGTGGGAAAGGTCATGTAGGCGACTGTTGGAGGAGGACGGGAGCTTGTTTGAGTTGTACTTCTATGGAACATTGTATCAGAGAGTGTCCTAAAAGATCGGTTCAGATACAAGTTTTTGGGAGGGGTGATGTACAGCCACTTAAGGGTGGACAGCAGCCGCTTAGAGGCCATGGACAGGTTAGGGGTAGAAACAGTTTGGGTCATGGAGCTCCAGGTAGAGGTGCTGGTCATGCGGAGGCAAGACAGCCAGCTTTGGTTTATGCAACACATCGCCGAGAAGACGAAAATGCTCCAGATGTGAATACTGGTACGTATTTTACCCATAGTGTACCAATTACCTAATTTGCAATTAGAATTAGAGTGCGCAACAGAAGCATAGTGGTGTAAGATTATTAGATAGTTTAAAATTTCGAGGATGAAATTTTTTTAAAGGGGTAGAGCCTTGGGAATTGGAGCATTTAGAAATTTTTAGAACAAGAGAACTATACAATTGCATGTTGGATCCATTGGGTGAGTAATTTTGGAAGGTTATAGGGCTTCTATGAAGTCCTGGGTTCAAGCTATGTCATATGAAAATTTTTTATTTTTAGCATTAGGAGAAGTATGACTCCTGGTTGTAAGCCTTTTAAGTAATTGTGATGAAAAAGAAACACAAAGAGAGCCCGTGGTGGAGTGGTTGTGGCATCACAGGTGTGGCAAGGAGAACAGAGGTTCAAGTCTCACTACATGCAAAAGGGATTATTTATTTTACTTATGTGTTGACAAGAGTTTGTATTGGATTTGAACTCTGTGTTGGTGAGTTTGAATTGGTCAAGTGAGTGATTTAAGGAGTAGATTGTGGAGAGATAAGGGGGAGAAAATCACAGACTTTGGGTGGGAAGAGTTGTGCCGTATAGGGACTTTGGGCACTTAGAAATTCGAAATTTTAGTGTGGTGGGGGGTAAGTGCCGATTCTATCTCTCCATCTCGAGTTTTTAGCACTTTTTGGAGCCGATTTTGCTAAGGAACTCTAGAGTTCTCTCGTTTCCTCTTTTGATTTCTTATTTCAACTATATTTTTCCCCTTTTCATCTTGCTTATTTAGTCAAATATCTTTTTCTCTCAAGTTTTTCAGTCTTAGCATTTTCCTCTTATTGCTTCTTGATTCTTCTTTTAGCCGAATGCACTTTGTTCCCTCCTTCGATTCTTTTTGTTAACAGATTTCCTTTCTCTCCATCTTGCTAATAGGACCGAATATTGCATCTTCTTCTCTCTATTTGCCCTCAAACCGTTTCACCTATCATCTCTTCTTTTTGATAACCAGACCGAATTCTTCACCTCTCTCAAATTTTGTTCGGGTGGAGCAACTATTTTTGGCAAATCGGTGAGTAGTTTGTTCAACTTCTGTTTGTTCTTTTTATTCTTTAAAGAGTATTACGTCTCCTCTCTTCTGCACTCTTCTAAGCCTATTCCTTGCTTCCTTTTATGGCCGAATCCTTTCTTCTCTTTGTATGGTATGTTGATTCGTTTGATTCCTCAATTTTCTCATGGAATGAATGAGTTGTGAGTGTTCTGAGATAAACGAAGCTTTTTCTCTCATCACTCGATGAAGATACCCTTAAAGTGGTTTGTTATCAATCTCTGTCAATGGTTTAAGTGGGCTAAACCGCACTCGTTCAATCAAAGCAGGTATCGACATTATTCGATTTAAGTATTAGAATAGGGTGTTTGACTCTATCATTAAATGACTAATAAAATATCGTCGTTGATTGTAGGTTTGGTGCTCGTGGGTTATTCACTCGATTTTGGTAAATAGGTGTGTAGCAATACCCTGTGACTGATAGTCGGTAAAAGAGCTGAAAAGCTTGTGTACACACATACACACCACTCCAAGTAGATCGGCAAATACCGAAAAGCCAAAATATCAGCGAATGATGCCACATGAGCGTGCGATTGCACGTGTGGTGGATCGAGCCCGCGAATATGGGCGTAAGATGGGTTGAAGCCACCATGAGTGTCCTCATAGGCTTAGGCCGTTTTTGGGTCAAATGGACTGGAATGGGCTGAGTGGGCCCAATAGGCCTGTGGGCCCTACGCGAGTAAATTTTGTGGATGGATAGGAAATAATGAGCCAGCCATGATGATCACATGGCCAAAGGGAAATTTTGGGCTAAATGGGCCACACGAGCATGTGGGCCTACTTAGGTCAAATAGCGGGCTTTGGGCCCAAATACTCTATTTTGGTCACATATGTTATCTGTGTCGCTCGAGGCGACTGTAGACCTTCAAGAAGGTTGTTAAATGACCAAAATACCCTTGGAGGGTAAAATGAGCGAAATACCCCTGGAGTGTAAAATGACCGAAATACCCTAGAGGGTAAAATGATCGAAATACCCTTAAAGGGTAAAATGACCATAATACCCCTATAAGGTAAATTGATCGTAAAACCCCTGTAGGGTAAAATGATCGTTATGCCCCTAAAGTGAAAAATGACCAAAATGCCCCTACATGTAATGTGATTGTTATTGTACGCTATTTATAGTATGTCTGCATTCATGTGATATTATGTTGCACGGGGGGTGATATTAGGGTCGCATGGTTGCTTGACGACTGTGGATCCATCGATGGCTTTAAGCCGATTATGTGATTGGCAGCTCTGCTGCAACATTGGTTAGTGCCGCAATCGGTGCTACATAAGGAGTGTAGGGATGGGCAGGTCAATTAAATCCCTACAGGAGTGCAGGGTTGGACAAGAGACGAAGCGCAGGGTTGTATGGGCATTAATGCATTGCATACACTTGTTCTCTTAATGAGATGGGCTTAGGCCCATATAGATGTGATCTGTGACATTGGATATGGGCTATGGCCCAAATGCCACCGTTACTGTGTTGGGTTTAGGCCCACATTGATTACTGTAATGAGCTTAGGCCCGGATTGATGTGATGCATGCTTTACGATCGATGAGGGTTGTACACACTGAGTTTTCGTAAACTCACCCCCCTTTTTTCTATTTTTTAGGTAATCCTCAGTAAGTGGTTCGACGTACTGGAGGACTCGGAGGTGGCCACACTACGATCAGCTTTAATTTTAGTATTTTATTTTACCTTATTTAAACTACTTTCTTATTGGGTTGTAATAAGGCCTCTTTTAATTTCTGGTTTTTAATTTGGGATGTTTAGTTATTACATTTCCTATCTGTTAACATAGATCGCGATCTTCCAAAACAATAACTGTTTTCAAAACATTACGCTTCCACAATCTAATCTTTAAACATCACGTTTTCGTAAATCGGTTACTTTTAAACTTAGCTTCCGCAACTGAAAAGAAATTTGGGAATAAACTTAATAATTTTTCTATATACCACGTTTAAAATAAAATAATAATAAACTAATGTAATTGGGATTTTACTCAAGCTTTTAATTATGAAGGGTTTTCAATGAAAACACTGTTTTTGAAATACACGGTTTTCGAAAAACACTTCAATGTGACACGCCAGATTCGGCCATAATGTCTAGGCTGTGTTTGGGGTGTTACCTTTAGTGGTATTAGAGCCTAGTTGCAAAACTCAGGCTGTGAAATGGGCTTTAGTATTGGGCTTAGGCCCGGATTGATGTGATGCATGCTTTACGATCGATGAGGGTTGTACACACTAAGTTTTCATAAACTCACCCCTTTTTTATTTTTCAGGTAATCCTCGGTAAGCAGTTCGACGTAGTGGAGGACTTGGAGGTGGCCACACTACGATCAGCTTTAACTTTTTAGTATTTTATTTTACCTTACTTAAACTACTTTCTTATTGGGTTGTAATAAGGCCTCTTTTAATTTCTAGTTTTTAATTTGGGATATTTAGTTATTACTTTTCCTATTTGTTAAGAGTAGATCACGATTTTCCAAAACAATAACTGTTTTCAAAACTGTAACACCCACAGACCTGGCCCAGACGTTATGGCTGAATCTGGGAATGTCACATCAAAAGAATAATTTAAAACGATTTTCCTAAGTTAAAAAAAACGAATTTAAGGCTTTAGAAACTCAAAATCCTTGCAATTTATTAAGTTGTGATATAAGCCCATGTTTTAGAAAAACCATGGTAAAACTTCAGAAATTATTCAAGTTTATTAATTAAGTAAACAATTGAAACAATAATGACAAAACTCAAAATCCAAAGTCAAATCGGAGTACAAGGCCTTATTACAACAAAGTAATTAAAACTGCTTGTAGTGTGGCCACCTCCGAGTCCTCTTCCACGTCGAGCCATCTATTGAGAATCACCTGAAACATTAAATAAAAGGGTGTGAGTTTTGAAACTCAGTGTGTACAACCCTTGGTAATCCAATCAACATGCAATTAACAAATTGGACCTAAGCCCTATCAAAATCGGTGGTCTTGGGCCTTAGCCCACAATGACCTCATATCACATCAATATCACATGAATGCAATGCACCCATCCCAAATCCAACCCTACACTCTATTTCCCTTCTAACCCTACACTCCTGTGGGGATATAAATATTAACCCACCCATCCCTACACTCCAAAGGTAGCACCAACAGCGGCACTACACTAATGTTGCAACAAAGCTGCTAAGTATATAATAGGCTTAAAGCCACCGGTGGATCCACGGTCGTCAAGCGACTATGCGATCCTGACATATCTTTCTCCGTATCATCAAAACCCACCCAATGCAACATATATTTCATGAATGCAACACACATTTTCACACATTAAGCAGTTAGGGGTATTTTAGTCATTTCACTACCTAGGGGTATTTTCGTAATTCTACCCTACAGGTTTTTTTCGTAAATTTCCAAATCGGAGGTACTTTGGTAATTTTCTAGATTAAGGGTATTTTAGTCATTTTTGCTTTTAGGGGCATTTCGATCATTCTTAAGTTTTATGGATTCAGTACCTACCTGGGCTCGTTAACAAGTCCCTATCGGTCAAAGTGAACAGGCACTATGCATTAGGTAGGATTCCAGAGAAGAGGAGGTGGGTCATTGAGACCGCTTAAGTACCAAGCTCTCTCTAGATCCAATCCTAGACATGCATATGCCCATTACCACACCTCGACCTTATGACTTGTCCACAGTTGCAATTTTGTGTTTAAGTTTTATGTATGTTTTTGCAGTTATCAGATATTAAGATCAAACACATATACAAAGCCCAAATAAGCCTACATACATGCAAACATCCCATAAGCCCAATCACATTCATTTGGCCCATTAGGCCCAAATCACATCTATATGGCCCATTAGGGCCAAATCTCATTCATATAGCTCATTAGGCCTGAATCAATTCCAGAGCATGTAACATGCATGACCAACTCAATTCATATAACCAAATCAACAATTTCACAAAACTTAGCTTCAGAGCCCACCGGGCCCATTTAGCCACTTTCGACTTTTTGGCTTTTCGGCATTGCCGATATCATATGTGTGTAGTGTTTGTACACACCTGGTAACCACACGTGCTGCAAACCCCTTTACGATTAATCTTTGCTTAATACACACTTTATCAAAAACCGAAACCTCACCGTAATCTTACCCTGTGCCACACATTCTAGTAGCCCTTTCTTAGCTACTAATCAAGAGTATCCCTTAGATCCGCACTTACACATACACCATCAAAATTTGAGTGACTCATAATCCACACAAGTCACCCCTATAGATCACAGTGACATTCGGCCATTTACTTAAACCATAATTGAGTTGAGTACACTTACACTTTGCTAACAATCCTTACCACGCTTGCAATCTCTGAACCTTACCCTTGTTAATACAAGATTAACGGCAATGAGAAGTTAGATAGCCCTTTGGCTTTTAACAAGACACACTAAGGGGGTTAACAGAATACTTACCAAATCCAACCTTAGATCCTTCGGCCTAGATAGCTACTTGAACGAGATTCGACTTTTAACCTTAAGTGAGAGTAGATACCAATTGATTTGTGATGGAGGAAAATAATAAGGGTTCGGCACAAATAGGAATTTTGGCAAGGAAGGATGATGGTAATTTGGCAATAGGAGAATTTGGCCATTAGAGATTTTGACAAAAAAGGATTCGACTATAGGAGATTTCGGCAATGGGAGAATTTGGCATTTAGGAATAAACTTAATAATTTTTCTATATACCACATTCAAAATAAAATAATAATAAACTGACGTAACTAGGATTTTACTCAAGGTTTTAATTTCAAAAGGTTTTCAATGAAAACATGGTTCTCAAAAAACACTTCAATGTGACACGCCAGATTTGGCCATAACATCTAGGCTGGGTTTGGGTTGTTACATAAACATATCATAAACCAATCATACACATACATATTGTCCCTAAATAAAGCCCTCGAGGCCTTACAAATACCTTAGAAATGATTCAGGACCAAATTGAAGTCATTTGGAAAGTTTAGGAAAAAGTCACAAAAACATAGAAATAGGGGTCACACGACTGTGTGCCTTACACGGCTGAGACACACCATTGTGTCTTAGGCCGTGTAACCTTCAAACTAGGGACACACGACCATGTCACATGCCCATGTGCCAGGCCTTGTAACTCTCTGAGTTGCACAACATGCCCGTGTGCCAGACCATGTGGTAGGTCGTGTAACTCACTGACTTACATACAAAGGAACTCTAAGATGACACACGGCCGTGTCGCCAAGTCATACGCCCCACACGACTGAGTCACACACCCGTGTCCCAAGCCGTGTAGACCTAAATTTGCCTAAAACCAAGCTATTCCCAATACCATTTCATGCATAAAATTTTAGGTCTTTTGTGCACATATCCAAAGCACCAAAACCCTATCAAAACATACATATAGTTGCAATTTCAAGATTCCCAAATCAACTAACCAATATGTCATTCAAGGCACCTCAAATGCATTTATCAACACTTACCTAAACATGTCAAATTTACCAAATTTCAATAATCAAATTCTATTCAAAAACTTACCAAATCATGCCACAAACTTGACTACTATCTTACTAATTCAAAACATACCATATGATCCATTCAAAACATGCATCATAAGATAGCCAAAATAGCACAATCTAGCAAGCCATCAAATGGTACCAACAAAGTTAAGTTACACAACTTATACATGCCAGTTCAGCAACTAAACATTCAACAAAATGCCATTACAATTCAACCTATACATGCCATTATAACCTTGGCCAAAACATTAAAAAACTATTGATATTTATGCTGGATAGTGTAATAGATCTCCGACAAGCTTCCAAACCAATCGAGCTTCTGATAATCTATGACACATAGGAAATAAATACGTAAGCAATTGATGCTTAATAAGTTTGTAAAAAATAAAACATAACTTAGCATTTCATTTACATAACATAAAGTATAAGTATAATATAACCCAAACCACAAGCTTGGTATGTAACGCCCTAATGAATTTATTTTTGTTTCTATAAATATATGACACAAGTGTGTATCTACTTCAGTGGCTAAGTGTTCTGGGTCTATGTGTGAGGCCTTGGGTTCAAGTCTCATCTTTGCCAAATTTATTAATTTTCTAATCCTAGCCTTACCCTTGTTGAGTGGGTTTTTATAAAATTGTCTGTTAATCCATATCAGAATGAGCCTACTAGTTCAAGTGGTAAGGGAATTAGTGTGTTGGAGGTCCTGTGTTTGAATCCCTACGCGAGCATGGGTATGATATTTTTGCTCTGTTGACAGATAGAGTTTTGGTGGAGTTGGGATTCTGAGAAGTCGTTGTTAGTGGGATAGTTGTAACACCCCAAACCCGGCCCATTTACTCCGGCCGAATTTGGAATGCCACCGCGGAATACTTTCAAAAATATTCTTTCTTAATAGTAAAACCAATGAAAATTTTGTCAAGTTTGGTAAAACAATTTCGTGACTTGTAATATTCTAAGTAAAAATCTAAGTTTGTAATAAAAATATCGGATTCAAGCTTTACTTGAGAAAATAAAACTATTTGCAATCGACATTTAAGCTATCTTTCCATAATTGGGCATAATAATAACGATACTTAACAATTGAACTGAAACACTTTAGTGGGCCTTAATACAATACACACTTAATCAAAATACAGAAAATATCATTATTTAAATAATAAAACAAAACGTCCCTTTTCATAAAAGTCCTTTTTCTCATGGCCACCTTTGTATCCCCTCCGACCCGGTCCAAGCTTTACGCGCCACCTGAAAGGTTTAATAAAAATAGAGTGAGTCACCAAGACTCAGTGCATAGTTAAAACACATGCCCTCACACATGGGCTTGGCCCATATCCACATGATCCATATATATATATAACATACGATTATAAATATACAATTATGAATACACAACATTATAAATATGATTACGAATATACAATTACGAAGTCCAATCCACAAAGTGATCCACATATCTTTCTTTTGCACATTGTTTCTTAAGGTCGTGGCTGAGCCACCGATCACATAGTGATCCACATATCAATCGGTTCACTAATCATCAATCGCGAATGTAGTACGAGGCTAGCATTAGATCATTCACATAGTGTACACTTATCTCCAATAGTCACATCACAAGTCTCATAAATGCGTATATGTACCATAACAACATTTCGTACTAAACAAATATATATATATTTTATACCATGGTCACATATTACTCATAACAATATACATTACATGTCATCACTTTATATTACATTCATCAATAATCAATTATTATCGCAAATCACCGGCGAGTTAATATCATAACACGATTATTCGATCACTTACCTTAGCATCTATACTTTTGCCTTTATTGGCTAACATGCACAACTCATACATTTACATAAAATGATACTTACAATACATATATCAAGCAAAGAAACGGTCGCGATAACTACGCTTTTTGTTTAAAGCGATATTCGATTTATCGATTCTAATATCAACTAAAGTCCCAAGCTTCAGTTATTAATCGATTAGCCCTAAAACACATAACCGAAATCGGTCACATTTAGTACTAATAATAGGGCCTTAGGCCGAAAGTCAACATCCACTACCTTTGATGCTCAAAACCCGAGAGCTTCCTTTATTCTTGTCAATATGGTTCGAAATCCCGAATTAGTCACCTGATCCTTTCGAAACACCTATAATCCAACCATTAGAAATGGCTTAAGCATAATTCTAAGAACATGGCCCTGAACCGAAATGTATATATATAACACTTACCTAGCTTTCTCCAAGTCTCAAAAGATTTGCATGCCTTTGGTAGTTACCAAATCCCCTTAAATAGCCGAAACCAGAAATCTCTTTTAAAAGTTCCTTAACACTAGCACAATAGGAATACATCAATATAGCCTTTAGCATGTTTGGCTATTCTTAGAATCAAAATCTAGCCTTGATTTCGGCATGCAAAAAGAAAAGGAGAAGAAACCAGCTACTTAATAGGGGTACTTACCAATCTTTTGCTTAGAGAGACTAAAAAGAAGTAGTCAAGACACCCTCTTCAATAAGGATTCGGCAATAGTGTCTATCATGTTCGGCTAGCAACAATGAAAAGATAAAGAGATCAACAAGAGCTAGCCCAAATACTTACTAGCTTCATCAAAACCGAACTCAAACTTACTCTTTCTTTCTTTCTCTTGGTCAAGACAACAATGTCAAATAAACAAAACAAGTTTCGACTAAGCTTTCTATGGTCTCCAACATTCGTCCATGTTCCAAAAATGCAAGGAAAGGAAAGCAAAGCATGGATTTCAGCCATGCTTTCATTGTTATTACCAAGGCCGATCCACCAAGTCCCTATGAGCTCCAATGCTTTCAATCGGCCATACTTTTACAACCCATGCCGCACATGCTTCTCTTTTCTTTTTAATATTGTTTATTCCTTTATTCTATTCATTTCCCATATTCTCATAGAAGTTGATAATAATAATAACATTATATATATATTATCCCATTACTCTAAGCAAACAATTAATAATAAAAAATAAAGTAGAACAACATAGGGCAGTACCCACAAGCATGCGTGCATGCCTCTCCATTTTACATAAATCAAGGCCGGCCAAGCACTCTTCTCCCTTGCTAATCTCAACATCACTTTCCATTGTTTTAATTCATAAAAAAAATTATTGTAACACCATAAAAATAACAACCCATTACTTCTCTATTTCCATAAAATAATAATAACCCATCACTAAATAAAATAATAACACAATAACTTAAAAGTTTGAAGCCTTATGCTTCCAAAACAAATAACAAATAAAATAAAAATAATAAAAAGAAGAAGAGACCCTTGCTTTATGCGTGCTTGCTGCATGCATGCATGCATTTATTGCATCCCTTCACGCCGGCACAAAAAGGAGAGCCCCAGGTGCATTCCCCAAACGCTGCCCCCAAGTCTCGAACCCGAGACCTGGAGAAAGCTCTCCAAACTTCCTGCCATTTCTGCTAAGGTGACTTTCTTATCAATATTGCTTCGAAAATTCTTTTAAAGCATTCTTCGCTAGTTCTCCTTTACTCTAGCGCCAAGTAAAATAAAAGCCTTCGCGCGCCCCTAATGGGACTCGAACGCGAGTTCCCCCTAGCCGCGGATTTCAGGCAAGGCCCTTAACCACTCGGCCACTGTGAAATTTTATGACATAAATGCATCGTGAATTTCTTTTAAACCCTTTTTCCCGTTAGCTTCCCTTTATAAAAAAATACAAACTCACCCGCGCTTCAGGTAGGCTCTCAACACAAGTTCTCGCGAATGTACCCCGGCGCAAGCGTCCTCACCACTCGGTCAATGTTCATTTTATATATGCAGAGACGCGTTGAAAATTCTTTTAAGGCCTCCTTAGTCCATAACACCATATAGCACAAAATAAAAACCATGCGCCCAAAGATTGCTCGATCCTTGACTCGCTTAGCGCTAAACCAAACCTTAAGTGGCATGCGAAGAGCACTTTACTGGGCATTTTATATGCCACAATTTTACAAAAATTTTACTTAAGGCCTCCTCACCCAATTTCACTTTTAGCCCCAAAATTTTCAAAATTTTCAAAAGTGTCCCATTTTAATCCGAGAGTTTTAGGGACTCTAAAAACACATCAAAATCACTCTGAGGCCCACTAACACTCGAGTTATTTTCCAAACTCGCAACCCTATTTCGGGATATTACAATTCTACCCCCCTTAAAAATAATTTCGTCCTCGAAATTACTTATGAACGAACATCCGTACATTTCAATTCACTACATATCAATCACATATATCCAATTATACACATATACAAACACATTTCAACCTCTTTCACATTTGGCATTATCACATATGGCCACTTCTTCATAAGCATATTCAAGCTTCAATTCTATTATAAAAATCATACATTTCAATGGTAAGGTCAATTGCACATTTTAAAAGTCTTACCGAAGCTTGAACTATATCACATCTTATTTACTTCAAATGGAAACATACTAACTTTCCTTATTCCTTACAAATAGGAAAGACTTGTACTTACCCGAGCACTTAGCTTATGGTAATAAACATGTTCCATCTTGTAAGTGATTCATGAGATCTCTATTATAACACATCACCGGCATTATGCCTGCTAGGCATCAAAGCTCGAAATATACACCCCAACACAAGGCACCGCTAGGGTGAACGCTCGAAATAATACACTTCCAAGCACAAGGGCTCGCTAGAGGTGAAAGCCCGAAATACAACACTGCAAGCACAAGGCTCGCTAGGCTAAAAGCTCGAGAATAATACACCGGCACAAGGCTCGCTAGGCTAAAAGCTCGAAATAATACACTGCAAGCACAAGGCTCGCTAGGCATCAAAGCTCGAAATATAATACACCAAGCACAAGGCACGCTGCTAGGTGAAAGCTTTCAAATACGAGATTATCATCATCTGAATCACATTACAAGCGGACCAAAATTATAAACCATGTATAATTCACATCACTTGTATTTATCACCTCAATAATATTTCATGATAGATAGTCTATCCACATATCACTTGTTCTTATCACTTGAGTAATGTTTCATGATAGAAAGTCTATCCACAGTCGGCTTTCACTATATTTATAACCAGGACTTCATAATCCCACATGTGCACAAGGTTATAACGAACCTTAACAATATTCAATTTCTTATAGACTTACACTTAAAACATTCTCAATTTCTGGTTCCAACACTTGCCGACAATATTTTCCACACTGAGCACACGGACGATCCCGATTTCTCATAGCTGGCTTAATCACATGAGCAAAACTTTCATCCTTCGGTCTTTTTCGAAGACCCTCAGATAATTTAGACAATTCAAAATTTCTCCCATTACGGTTCATATCCTTATCTCGGTTTTATCTCATCGAGTTCTTAATCTCTTCAGCTATCTTAGCTTTTTCGACTAACACAGCAAATTCCCGCTCTTGTTGAGGAACTATCAACAGTCTCAGGCCGTCTCTTAATCCGTCCTTAAACCGGACACATCGTTCATGTTTTGTAGTCACTATTCCTCGATCAAATCGGCTTAACCTTAGGAATTTTGCCTCGTATTTCGCCATAGACTTGTTCCATTGAACTAGTCCCAAAACACATGCCTCTGAGCATCAGTGTAGTAAGTACTGACATACTTCTTTTGGTATGCCGTCTTGACATACTCCCGAGTGGGGTCCTCCGCTGTGACACTATCTCGAACTGTGAGCTACCATTAATACGTCTCGTCGCGAAGTAGCGCCACTATTCCTTTCGCTTTTTCCTCAGGGCTCAAAACGAGCTCATCCATAACTCACTTGGTTATTTTCAACCATTATTCAATCGCCTTTGGGTGCCACGCCCGATACATCACGGAACAATTTCGCTCTATTGGCTCAAAGTCGCTCGGAAACAAATTTTCGAGCTCTCATATTTCTCCCTCTCCAGCCACCATCTCTAAAACTCGCAGCACTGTCCGTGATACGGCATTTTTCCTTGTCTGATCTTGCTACTCATTATCGAAAGTGGGTGGTGGAGATGATACCTCATTATCAGACCCTTGACCCGATCTAACGGGTTCCGATATGGCCATTTTACTTCGACCACGTCATCTAGAACTCATCTCTTAACGCACAATCTGACTTAAAAAGTTTTATGCATTAGGAATTTGTTCCACTGATTATTCGCGAACAATTTTATGGAATAAAGTATTTAGAAGTGGTTCTTTAGATCACACATAGGTTCAGTTCAAGTTCGCTGCTTCTTATTCAGAGAATCACATACACGTTCATAAGCAGGGACATATTCATTCACTATACCTCTATGATCATTTCAGTTTTCAAATCTTATACACTTGTTTTTGAATAGACTAGTCTTAGGGTTCGATAGCCCAAATTTTCTAATCTATGAGCCCAATTATGCCCATACAATTCACATATTCAAAACACCTCAATAGTCAGAGGTACTTACCAGGTGGACTTCGGGTCGGAGGTACAGGTGCCATGCCAGAACAAGCTCAAAACAGAAGTTCACATTTTGAAAAGCCCACTTTCGAAAACTATTTTCGGGCCCAAAACTTCAAAGCTGAGTTTTGAACCATGCTCTGATACCAAAATGTAACACCCCAAACCCGGCCCATTTACTCCGGCTGAATTTGGAATGCCACTGCGGAATACTTTCAAAAATATTCTTTCTTAATAGTAAAACCAATGAAAATTTTGTCGAGTTTGGTAAAACAATTTCGTGACTTGTAATATTCTAAGTAAAAATCTAATAAAAATATCGGATTCAAGCTTTACTTGAGAAAATAAAACTATTTGCAATCGACATTTAAGCTATCTTTCCATAATTGGGCATAATAATAACGATACTTAACAATTGAACTGAAACACTTTAGTGGGCCTTAATACAATACACACTTAATCAAAATACGGAAAATATCATTATTTAATTAATAAAACAAAACGTCCCTTTTCATAAAAGTCCCTTTTCTCATGGCCACCTTTGTATCCCCTCTGACCCGGTCCAAGCTTTACGCGCCACCTGAAAGGTTTAATAAAAATAGAGTGAGTCACCAAGACTCAGTGCATAGTTAAAACACATGCCCTCACACATGGGCTTGGCCCATATCCACAAGATCCATATATATATAACATACGATTATAAATATACAATTATGAATACACAACATTATAAATATGATTACGAATATACAATTACAAAGTCCAATCCACAAAGTGATCCACATATCTTTATTTTGCACATTGTTTCTTAAGGTCGTGGCTGAGCCACCAATCACATAGTGATCCACATATCAATCGGTTCACTAAACATCAATCGCGAATGTAGCACGAGGCTAGCATTAGATCATTCACATAGTGTACACTTATCTCCAATAGTCACATCACAAGTCTCATGCGTACGTATATGTACCATAACAACATTTCGTACTAAACAAATATATATATATTTTATACCATGGTCACATAATCACTGACGAGTTAATATCATAACCTGATTATTCGATCACTTACCTTAGCATCTATACTTTTTGCCTTTATTTCGGCTAACATGCACAACTCATACATTTACATAAAATGATACTTACAATACATATATCAAGCAAAAGAACAGTGCGATAACTACGCACCTGTTTAAAGCGATATTCGATTTATCGATTCTAATATCAACTAAAGTCCCGAAGCTTCTGTTATTAATCGATTAGCCCCTAAAACACATAACCGAAATCGGTCACATTTAGTACTAATAATAGGGCCTTAGGCCGAAAGTCAACATCCACTACCTTTGATGCTCAAAAACCCGAGAGCTTCCTTTATTCTTGTCAATATGGTTCGAAATCCCGAATTAGTCACCTGATCCTTTCGAAACACCTATAATCCAACCATTAGAAACGGCTTAAGCATAATTCTAAGAACATGGCCCTGAACCGAAATGTATATATATATAACACTTACCTAGCTTTCTCCAAGTCTCAAAAGATTTGCATGCCTTTGGTAGTTACCAAATCCCCTTGAATAGCCGAAACCAGAAATCTCTTTTAAAAGTTCCTTAACACTAGCACAATAGGAATACATCAATATAGCCTTTAGCATGTTTGGCTATTCTTAGAATCAAAATCTAGCCTTGATTTCGGCATGCAAAAAGAAAAGGAGAAGAAACCAGCTACTTAATAGGGGTACTTACCAATCTTTTGCTTAGAGAGACTAAAAAGAAGTAGTCAAGACACCCTCTTCAATAAGGATTCGGCAATAGTGTCTATCATGTTCGGCTAGCAACAATGAAAAGATAAAGAGATCAACAAGAGCTAGCCGAAATACTTACTAGCTTCATCAAAACCGAACTCAAACTTACTCTTTCTTTCTTTCTCTTGGTCAAGACAACAATGTCAAATAAACAAAACAAGTTTCGACTAAGCTTTCTATGGTCTCCAACATTCGTCCATGTTCCAAAAATGCAAGGAAAGGGAAAGCAAAGCATGGATTTCAGCCATGCTTTCATTGTTATTACCAAGGCCGATCCACCAAGTCCCTATGAGCTCCAATGCTTTCAATCGGCCATACTTTTACAACCCATGCCGCACATGCTTCTCTTTTCTTTTTAATATTGTTTATTCCTTTATTCTATTCATTTCCCATATTCTCATAGAAGTTGATAATAATAATAACATTATATATATATTATCCCATTACTCTAAGCAAACAATTAATAATAAAAAATAAAGTAGAACAACATAGGGCAGTACCCACAAGCATGCGTGCATGCCTCTCCATTTTACATAAATCAAGGCCGGCCAAGCACTCTTCTCCCTTGCTAATCTCAACATCACTTTCCATTGTTTTAATTCATAAAAAAAATTATTGCAACACCATAAAAATAACAACCCATTACTTCTATTTCCATAAAATAATAATAACCCATCACTAAATAAAATAATAACACAATAACTTAAAAGTTTGAAGCCTTATGCTTCCAAAACAAATAACAAATAAAATAAAAATAATAAAAAGAAGAAGAGACCCTTGCTTTATGCGTGCTTGCTGCATGCATGCATGCATTTATTGCATCCCTTCACGCGGCACAAAAAGGAGAGCCCTGTGTGCATTCCCAGACGCTACCCCTGTGTCTCGAACCCAGAGACTGGAGAAAGCTCTCCAAACTTCCCGCCATTTCGCTAAGGTGACTTTCTTATCAATATTGCTTCGAAAATTCTTTTAAAGCATTCTTCGCTAGTTCTCCTTTACTCTAGCGCCAAGTAAAATAAAATACTTGCGCGCGCCCTAATGGGACTCGAACGCGAGTTCCCCTAGCCATGATTTCGGGCAAGGCCCTTAACCACTCGGCCATCGTGAAATTTTATGACATAAATGCATCGTGAATTTCTTTTAAACCCTTTTTCCCGTTAGCTTCCCTTTATAAAAAAATACAAACTCACCCAAGCGCTTCAGTAGCTGCCTCGAACACAAGTTCTCGCGAATGTACCCCAGGCCGCAAGCGTCCTCACCACTCGGTCAATGTTCATTTTTTATGCTAACAGACGCGTTGAAAATTCTTTTAAGGCCTCCTTAGTCCATAACACCATATAGCACAAAATAAAAACCATGCGCCCAGCATTGCTCGATCCCTTGACCTGCTTAGTGCTAAACCAATCCTTAAGTGGCATGCGAAGACCACTTTACCAGGGCATTTTATATGCCACAATTTTACAAAAATTTTACTTAAGGCCTCCCTCAGCCCAATTTCACTTTTAGCCCCAAAATTTTCAAAATTTTCAAAAGTGTCCCATTTTAATCCGAGAGTTTTAGGGACTCTAAAAACACATCAAAATCACTCTGAGGCCCACTAACACTCGAGTTATTTTCCAAACTCGCAACCCTATTTCGGGATATTACAATTCTACCCCCCTTAAAAATAATTTCGTCCTCGAAATTACTTATGAACGAACATCCGTACATTTCAATTCACTACATATCAATCACATATATCCAATTATGCACATATACAAACACATTTCAACCTCTTTCACATTTGGCATTTTCACATATGGCCACTTCTTCATAAGCATATTCAAGCTTCAATTCTATTATAAAAATCATACATTTCAATGGTAAGGTCAATTGCACATTTTAAAAGTCTTACCGAAGCTTGAACTATATCACATCTTATTTACATCAAACGGAAACATACTAACTTTCCTTATTCCTTGCAAATAGGAAAGACTTGTACTTACCCGAGCACTTAGCTTATGGTAATAAACATGTTCCATCTTGTAAGTGATTCATGAAATCTCTATTATAACACATCACCGGGCATTATGCTGGCTAGGCATCAAAGCTGGAAATAGACACCGCACAAGGCTCGCTAGGTTGACGCCGAAATAATACACCGCACAAGGCTGCTGGGATGAAAGCCCGAAATACAATACACGCAAGACAAGGCCCGCTAAATAAAGCTGAAATAATACACACCAAGCACAAGGCTCGCTGAATTTGAAAGCTCTGAAATAATACACCGGCACAAGGCCTGCTAGGCATCAAAGCCTGAAATATAATACACCGGCACAAGGCCTGCTAGGCTGAAAGCCCGAAATACGAGATTATCATCATCTGAATCACATTACAAGCGGACCAAAATTATAAACCATATATAATTCACATCACTTGTATTTATCACCTCAATAATATTTCATGATAGATAGTCTATCCACATATCACTTGTTCTTATCACTTGAGTAATGTTTCATGATAGAAAGTCTATCCACAGTCGGCTTTCACTATATTTATAACCAGGATTTCATAATCCCACATGTGCACAAGGTTATAACTAACCTTAACAATATTCAATTTCTTATAGACTTACACTTAAAACATTCTCAATTTCTAGTTCCAACACTTGCCGACAATATTTTCCACACTGAGTACACGGACGATCCCGATTTCTCATAGCTGGCTTAATCACATGAGCAAAACTTTCATCCTTCGGTCTTTTTCAAGACCTCGGATAATTTAGAGGCAGTTCAAAATTTCTCCCATTACGGTTCATATCCTTATCTCGGTTTTATCTCATCGAGTTCTTAATCTCTTTCACTATCTTAGGTTTTTCGACTAACACAAAGAAATTCCCGCTCTTGTTGAGGAACTATCAACAGTCTCAGGCCGTCTCTTAATCCGTCCTTAAACCAGACACATCGTTCATGTTTTGTAGTCACTATTCCTCGATCAAATCGGCTTAACCTTAGGAATTTTGCCTCGTATTTCGCCATAGACTTGTTCCATTGAACTAGTCCTAAAACACATGCTCTCGAGCATCGATGTAGTAGTAAATCTTCGACATACTTCTTTTGGTATGCCGTCTTGACATACTCCCCGAGTGGGGTCCTCATTGTGACACTATCTCGAATCGTGAGCTACCATTAATACGTCTCGTCGCGAAGTAGCGCCACTATTCCTTTCACTTTTTCCTCAGGGCTCAAAACGAGCTCATCCATAACTCACTTGGTTATTTTCAACCATTATTCAATCGCACTGGGTGCCACGTCTGATACATCACAGAACAATTTCGCTCTATTGGCTCAAAGTCGCTCGGAAACAAATTTTCGAGCTCTCATATTTCTCCTCTCCACCACCATCTCTAAAACTCGCAAAGACCTTTGTCGTAATACGGCATTTTTCCTCGTCCGATCTTGCTACTCATTATCGAAAGTGGGTGGTGGAGATGATACCTCATTATCGCACCCTTGACCCGATCTAACGGGTTCCGATCACGCCATTTTACTTCGACCACGCGTCATCTAGAACTCATCTCTTAATGCACAATCGACTTAAAAAGTTTTATGCATTAGGAATTTGTTCCACTCGATTATTCGCGAACAATTTTATGGAATAAAGTATTTAGAAGTGGTTCTTTCGATCACACATAGGTTCGGGTTCAAGTTCGCTACTTCCTATTCGAGAGAATCACATACACGTTCATAAGCAGGGACATATTCATTCACTATACCTCTATGATCATTTCAGTTTTCAAATCTTATACACTTGTTTTTGAATAGACTAGTCTTAGGGTTCGATAGCCCAAATTTTCTAATCTACGAGCCCAATTATGCCCATACAATTCACATATTCAAAACACCTCAATAGTCAGAGGTACTTACCAGGTGGACTTCTGCCTGAGGTACAGTGCCATGCCGAACAAGCTCAAAAGCAGTTCACATTTTGAAAAGCCCACTTTCGAAAACTATTTTCGGGCCCAAAACCTCAAAGCCGAGTTTTGAACCATGCTCTGATACCAAAATGTAACACCCCAAACCCGGCCCATTTACTCCGGCCGAATTTGGAATGCCACCGCGGAATACTTTCAAAAATATTCTTTCTTAATAGTAAAACCAATGAAAATTTTGTCGAGTTTGGTAAAACAATTTCGTGACTTGTAATATTCTAAGTAAAAATCTAAGTTTGTTATAAAAATATCGGATTCAAGCTTTACTTGAGAAAATAAAACTATTTGCAATCGACATTTAAGCTATCTTTCCATAATTGGGCATAATAATAACGATACTTAACAATTGAACTGAAACACTTTAGTGGGCCTTAATACAATACACACTTAATCAAAATACGGAAAATATCATTATTTAATTAATAAAACAAAACGTCCCTTTTCATAAAAATCCCTTTTCTCATGGCCACCTTTGTATCCCCTCCGACCCGGTCCAAGCTTTACGCGCCACCTGAAAGGTTTAATAAAAATAGAGTGAGTCACCAAGACTCGATTGCATAGTTAAAACATATGCCTCACACATGGGCTTGGCCCATATCCACATGATCCATATATATATATAACATACGATTATAAATATACAATTATGAATACACAACATTATAAATATGATTACTTAATATACAATTACTTAAGTCCAATCCACAAAGTGATCCACATATCTTTCTTTTGCACATTGTTTCTTAAGGTCGTCGTGGTGAGCCACCGATCACATAGTGATCCACATATCAATCGGTTCACTAATCATCAATCGCGAATGTAGCACGAGGCTAGCATTAGATCATTCACATAGTGTACACTTATCTCCAATAGTCACATCACAAGTCTCATGCGTACGTATATGTACCATAACAACATTTCGTACTAAACAAATATATATATTTTATACCATGGTCACATATTACTCATAACAATATACATTACATGTCATCACTTTATATTACATTCATCAATAATCAATTATTATCGCAAATCATCACGGCGAGTTAATATCATAACCGATTATTCGATCACTTACCTAAGCATCTATACTTTTTGCCTTTATTTGGCTAACATGCACAACTCATACATTTACATAAAATGATACTTACAATACATATATCAAGCAAAAGAACAGTGCGATAACTACGCACCTGTTTAAAGCGATATTCGATTTATCGATTCTAATATCAACTAAAGTCCTGAAGCTTCTGGTATTAATCGATTAGCCCCTAAAACACATAACCGAAATCGGTCACATTTAGTACTAATAATAGGGCCTTAGGCCGAAAGTCAACATCCACTACCTTTGATGCTCAAAAACCCGAGAGCTTCCTTTATTCTTGTCAATATGGTTCGAAATCCCGAATTAGTCACCTGATCCTTTCGAAACACCTATAATCCAACCATTAGAAACGGCTTAAGCATAATTCTAAGAACATGGCCCTGAACCGAAATGTATATATATATAACACTTACCTAGCTTTCTCCAAGTCTCAAAAGATTTGCATGCCTTTGGTAGTTACCAAATCCCCTTGAATAGCCGAAACTGTAAATCTCTTTTAAAAGTTCCTTAACACTAGCACAATAGGAATACATCAATATAGCCTTTAGCATGTTTGGCTATTCTTAGAATCAAAATCTAGCCTTGATTTCGGCATGCAAAAAGAAAAGGAGAAGAAACCAACTACTTAATAGGGTACTTACCAATCTTTTTTTTAGAGAGACTAAAAAGAAGTAGTCAAGACACCCTCTTCAATAAGGATTCGGCAATAGTGTCTATCATGTTCGGCTAGCAACAATGAAAAGACAAAGAGATCAACAAGAGCTAGCCGAAATACTTACTAGCTTCATCAAAACCGAACTCAAACTTACTCTTTCTTTCTTTCTCTTGGTCAAGACAACAATGTCAAATAAACAAAACAAGTTTCGACTAAGCTTTCTATGGTCTCCAACATTCGTCCATGTTCCAAAAATGGAAGGAAAGGGAAAGCAAAGCATGGATTTCAGCCATGCTTTCATTGTTATTACCAAGGCCGATCCACCAAGTCCCTATGAGCTCTAATGCTTTCAATCGGCCATACTTTTACAACCCATGCCGCACATGCTTCTCTTTTCTTTTTAATATTGTTTATTCCTTTATTCTATCCTTTTCCCATATTCTCATAGAAGTTGATAATAATAATAACATTATATATATTATCCCATTACTCTAAGCAAACAATTAATAATAAAAAATAAAGTAGAACAACATAGGGCAGTACCCACAAGCATGCGTGCATGCCTCTCCATTTTACATAAATCAAGGCCGGCCAAGCACTCTTCTCCCTTGCTAATCTCAACATCACTTTCCATTGTTTTAATTCATAAAAAAAATTATTGCAACACCATAAAAATAACAACCCATTACTTCTCTATTTCCATAAAATAATAATAACCCATCACTAAATAAAATAATAACACAATAACTTAAAAGTTTGAAGCCTCATGCTTCCAAAACAAATAACAAATAAAATAAAAATAATAAAAAGAAGAAGAGACCCTTGCTTTATGCGTGCTTGCTGCATGTATGCATGCATTTATTGCATCCCTTCACGCAGGCACAAAAGAGAGAGCCTGTGTGCATTCCCAGAGACCAGCGCCCTGTGTCTCGAACCGAGACCCGAGAAAGCTCTCCAAACTTCCCGCCATTTCGCTAAGGTGACTTTCTTATCAATATTGCTTGAAAATTCTTTTAAAGCATTCTTCGCTAGTTCTCCTTTACTCTAGCGCCAAGTAAAATAAAAGCCTATGCGCGCCCTAATGGGACGAACGCGAGTTCCCCTAGCCGCGGATTTCAAGCAAGGCCCTTAACCACTCTCGGCCACTTTGTGAAATTTTATGACATAAATGCATCGTGAATTTCTTTTAAACCCTTTTTCCCGTTAGCTTCCCTTTATAAAAAAAATACAAACTCACTCGCGCTTTCAGTAGCGTCTCAACACAAGTTCTCGCGAATGTACCTTGGCTGCAAGCGTCCTCACCACTCGGTCAATGTTCATTTTATGCTAACAGACGCGTTGAAAATTCTTTTAAGGCCTCCTTAGTCCATAACACCATATAGCACAAAATAAAAACCATGCGCCCAGCATTGCTCGATCCCTTGACCTGCTTAGCGCTAAACCAAACCTTAAGTGGCATGCGAAGACCACTTTACCAGGGCATTTTATATGCCACAATTTTACAAAAATTTTACTTAAGGCCTCCCTCAGCCCAATTTCACTTTTAGCCCCAAAATTTTCAAAATTTTCAAAAGTGTCCCATTTTAATCCGAGAGTTTTAGGGACTCTAAAAACACATCAAAATCACTCTGAGGCCCACTAACACTCGAGTTATTTTCCAAACTCGCAACCCCTATTTCGGGATATTACAATAGTGGGGAGGAATTTGAGGGATTCATGATAACATATCTGATTTTTATTTGATTTGATTTTTCCTTTTCTAAATTTTCTCTCTTTTTGAAAATTCACAAAAGAACTCTGACATTAATTTTCTGCCTAATCTCTATCAATTTCTTCTTTCTTTTTCCTTTCTAACGATTCTACTTCTCGTCTTTTTGTCTTCTGTCATGATCCTGTATCTTGATATTTAGGTGTTTTTGGCGCATTTGGTAAGTGTGGTTATTGTTTTGGTTTGTAAATTGCTGGTTGATGGGGCTCGTTCTATGGTTTAGGAGAAGTTCAATGGGCTGGTTGCTGCTAATCGGCACTCTAGTTGTGCAAAATGATCGTTGTTCGTTCAAAGGTAAGGGTTTTGGTAGTTTAAAGCATTGCCTATCTTGATGTAGTTTGGCTTAGTCTTGTTTTAAACGACTAATTTGGTGTTATGTTGGACAATTTTAGGTGCTGAGTGGCTCGAGGGTGTTTTTGCATCAAAATCGTACTAAGTGTGTATCCGAAACACAAAAAATCAAGCTTTAGCAAAAGCCAAAAAATTGCTCTGTCGACGCCACACGAGCGTGTGGTCACCTGTGTAGTTGGTCGTGTCTGAGACATGGTCGTGTGTTCGACGAAGTCATGGCTATGTGCAAGACACAGCTGTGTGGTGGCTGGTGTGTGGTCGTGTGGGCCACACATGCGTGTGGGCCCACACGGGCATGTAGGCCGATATTTTTGAAAATTTTCCTATGGTCGCATGGGCCGATCAAATTGACTGTAGGCCTACCGTAGGGTCGGTAAGGGCTAACCAAACCTTAAAATTGTAGATCTGATAGTCTGATATTCTGTTCTGAGTATGATAATGCTATGCATGTCTGATTATTCCTTTATATGTATATAGGCATGTTGAACATGTTTAATTTATTATTTCTGTATCTGTTTTCTATATCTGTTTTGGGGTGGGATTTGTATATGTGGAGGAGGTGTTCTGTATGGCGATCATCACCTATATTCTGGCAACTTGGCTACACATTATCTAATATTTGTCATAATAGCAACGGTTTTCGTAAGCTTCCACTATAAAACATGTTTTAAGGAAAATTAATTAATTGAATAAACGTTTTGACAATGAATATAAGCAAATAATAGTTGAAAAACTGAAATGGTTTTATCGTATAAACTTCATTACCAAAACCAATTCTTTATGACACCTCTGAATTCGACCATAACGTCTAGGCCGGGTTTGGGTGTTACATGGTACAAGCCTATACATAAGCATAATATAACCCAAACCACAAGCTTGGTACAAACCTATATATCATCATCAATACACAAGTTAGCACACTTGCACCTGACTCAAATGAATCAACCATAACATAAGTTATTTTTCATATGAAATACATCAATTAGTTCATGTATTCTTTCCATAAGATCATGCTTGATTCCATTTGGATACTTACTTTTTCAATTGCTTTTCTTGCCTATTGAACCGTTTAGAATTTCACCAGATACTCATGAAAACTCACACAAAGTGTGCCTTAACATATAACCATAACCTTTCCTTTACATCATTACTCACACGAGCTGTGAAATGGGTCTGCTCACACGAGCTGTGTGTCGAATTGTAAGTTGCACGATGCTACTCACATAAGCTGTAGAGTATCCGCAACAAATATAGGACCTCAGCCATCGATAGGACATTCAAGACCAACACCTGAAACATGAAATCCCTAATGACATGTCATTTGTATCCTACGAATTCCTAAGGTTCAACCGGGACTCAATAATCGTCATAGCATTGATTTGCTTATACATGGTTCAATTAACATGATAAATAACATAACAACATACAATTTAAATAGCATTAATACGATAACCGTTCATACAAATTGACCTCGACAACTAGAGGCATGAAGGTTAAATTGAGCTAATCCGATGCTTTTGCTTTGCCTCGATCTAGGTCCATACATGGTTTATCTTGATCTAAATAGACAATTTCAATCAATTTAATACTTCTAGTATTCAATTTAGTCCACACTTCATATTTATGCAGAATTACTATTTTGCCCCTAATATTTTAACTTTTTCAAAGTTTAGTCCTTAAGCTTACAACATAAAATCCAACCATTTTAATCTAAATCCATGTTAATCAAACATACAAGTTACCTTGAAACAACTCATATTTATCATCATTTCATAATAAAACCCTAGATTTTATACATTTAACAAATTAAACCCTAATTGCAAATTTCATCAAAAACTACTTTGTAAAACTTGTTTATTTTTCGACAAAGATTCATAATCTACCATTTAACATCAAAACTCATTCAAAAATATTCATGGAAAGTCCCTCAACCTTTAATAGTTTTACAAATTAACCCCCAGGCTAGTTAGATTAAATTAAAACGATCCTGAAAATATAAAAATCAATAAAAACGGGGCTTGAAAACTCACATGCACTCAACAAAAGCTTGACTGAATGAAGTATTCATCCATGGAGGTTTTTCTTCCTTAGGGTTGGTTTAGGGATGACAAAAATAAAAGATGACACATTGTTATTTTGTTTTAGTTTTAAGTTTAATTACCTAATTACCATATTAACCTTTCAAAATGATTAAAATTTCAATAAAACCATTCCATGCACATCCACTAACACGTCAATTGGTCTATTTACCATTCAAGTCTTTTATTTTAAAGTTTCATAGCCATTTGACCCTTTTAACTAATAGAACTGAACTTTTACTTCTTCTACGATTTAGCCCTTTTCATTTAATTAACTACTTAAACATCAAAATTTCTATGACCTAAATATATTCCCATAGACATTAAAATAATAATAAAATAATAATTTATTCGTCGAATTTATGGTCTCGAAACCACTATTCTAATTTCATTGAAAACGAGTTGTTACAAAAAAACCTTAACCAACGGAACTCTCTTATTACACAAAACCTTCACTTTACTAGCTACAATTTCAACTAGTTCATTCCCATAAGTAAGGTCACCTAAAACTTCAATTTCCTCAACTGGCAAAATATGCAATGGATCTGAATGACACTTCCACAACATCAGCACATGAAAACATCATGAATTCACTCAAGTTCCAATGGCAACTTGAGATGATAAGCTACTAAACCAATCTTTTCAACAACTTCATAAGGTCTAATATACCTTGGACTCAATTTACCCTTCCTACCCAACCTCAAAACCTTCTTCCAATGAATAAGTTTCAAGAATACCTTACCACTAACTTGAAACTTGATATCTCGACATTTCAAATCTGCATTACGATTTCTACCTCTCAGACGCTACTTTTAACCTTTCACAAATCAACTTTGCCTTCTCTTCAGTCTCACAAACTAAATTTGATCCAACAACTCGCTTCTCATCCAATTCTGTCCAACACAAAGGAGCTCTACACTTCCTTCCATACAATGCTAGAAAAGGTGCCATACGAATACTCACTTGATAACTATTGTTGTAAGCGAATTCTGCCAATGGAAAATATTGCTGCCAACTACCACTGAACTCAATCACACAACTTCACAACATATCTTCTAAGACTTGAATTACCTTTTCAGATTGACCATCTATTTGGGGATGGTAAGCCGTACTAAAACTAAGCTTCGATCCCAAAGCTTCTTGCAAACTCTTTCAAAACTTCTAAGTAAACCGTAAATCTCTATAAAGAATAATTGAAACTGGAATCCCATGAAGACGGACAATTTCATCAATGTACAACTTTTTCAACTTCTGCAAAGAATAATTGGTAAACACAGAAAAGAAATGCTCACTCTTCGAAAACCGACCAATTATAACCCATATGGAATCATTCTTCGACGGAGTCAAAGGTAAACTCAAAACAGAATCCACAGTAATCTCCTTTACCACTTCCATTCAGGAATAGCAATTGACTACTACAAACCTGAAGGAAACTAGTGCTCTGCCTTAACCTTCTGATAAACCAAACATTGAGTCACAAAATTCGTAACATCACACTTCAAACTAGGCAACCAATAAATCTCTCGAAGACCATGATACATCTTACCACTACTGAGATGCATAGTGTAAGAGCTACTATGCACCTCAGTAAGAATTGCTTGCCTCAACTCCACATCATGCGATACAAACAACCTACCTCTAAAGCTCAATATTCCATCATTTTCAACATCAAAATCCCCCTTAAAACCTTGCTCAACCTGACGAATCCTCTTTAATAATTCTCCATCTAAAGGCTACTTCTCCTTACTCTGCTCTGACAAAATCGGCCTCACTTGAAGTTCTACTAACCAACCACCATCACTAGCCAAACTCAAACGCATAAACATAGCTCTTAAATTTGTCGTTGACTTTCTACTCAAAAGCATCAGCAACAACATTCGCCTTGCTAGGGTGATACTTTATCACAAAATTATGATCCTTTAACAACTCAATCCAATTCCTTTTCCTTAAATTCAACTCCTTTTGGGCGAGGAGGTATTTAAGGCTCTTATTGTAACGCCCCAAATTTTGGGCCTAGAAGAATTGGGCCATGGGCATGGGAGCATTTAAAATTTTTGAGAATAAGAGAATGAAACTATTGCATGTTAGATCTGTTGGGTGAGTGATTTTGGAAGGTTAAGGGGCTTCTATGAAGTCCTGGGTTCAAGCCATGTCATATGGAAATTTTTTATTTTTAGTATGAGGGGAACCATGACTCCCGATTCTAAGCCTTTTAAATAATTGTGATTAAAAAGAGACATAAAAAGAGCTTGTGGTGTAATGGCAAGGTGGCGACACAAGTGTGGCAAGTAGGTGTCGTCATAGGTGTCAGAGGTTCAAGTCTCACTGCATGCAAATGGGATTATTTATTTTGCTCAGGTGTGGGCAAGAGTTTTTGTTGGATTTGAACTCTGTGTTGGAGAGTTTGAATAGGTCAAATGAGTGATTTAAGGAGTGGATCATAGAGGAAATTAAGAAAGGGATCATGGAGAGGTAAGGGGAGGAAATCAAGGAGATTTGTTGTTGGAGAAGAATTGGTGCCGAATGGGATTTGTGGCACTCTAGACTTTCGATTTTGGGGAGTTTAACCACTCTATTTTTGAGAGCTATGAGCATATTGGCTCTTTCTTTTTTCTGTTAAGGTCGAATAATGCTAGGGAGGTTTTGGTAGTATCATTCGTTTTGCTAGCATCGGTTTGGCACTTCTCCTAAGGTCTTTCATTTTTTGACTCCTTTTTTTCCCTCCTTCTTAGCCAAATTCTCTCTTTCCCCTCTCTCAGTTCTTTTGACTCTATCAATCCTCCTTTTTTGCATCTTATGCTTGGTCGATTATCTCTTATTTCGTCCTCTTTCAAATTTTCATTTTTCTTCCAGTGATAGCCGAATATCCCTTTTCCCTTTTCTCTCTTTTCCTTCGACTCTTTCCGAGTGTCCCTCATTGTATTGCTAAAACCAAATACTATTTCCCTCATTTCGTTTTATTTTTTCTCTATGTTTTGTGTTAGTCGAACATTCCATCTCAAGGGTGCGATTATTCCATTTTGACTCTATCATTCTCTGTACTTTCAGCTTTTGTGTGGGTATGGCGATTGTTCTTTTCTTATAATCTGGACTTTGGGTTTTCGGTAAGTGACATCTCATCTAGTTCAAACTATTCAATTGTTTGATAGTTGATAAGTGTTGGTTGGAATGCAGATAACCCTAAGGCCTATTGATCAATCTCTAGCGACGATTTAAGTGAGTGATCCTCAATCGTTCGATCAAGGTAGGTATTCATCTTGGGTTCGGTTTCTGTATTAGAAAGGCTTGTGAAATCTTATTAATGTAATGGCTAACTGAATACCTTAATCAAATAGAGGTTCTATGCTCGTGGGCTACTGCGTTTTTCTCCAACAAGGTGTGTACACACACCACTCCAAATCGACAAATGCTGAAATGCCAAAATGCCGAAAAGCCGAAAATACAACGATTGAGGCCACATGGGCATGGGAACGCTCGTGTGGTGAATCGATCCCACGAAACATGGGCGTTTGACGGTAGATGCCATCATGAGCGATCTCATGGGCTTAGGCCGTTTTGGGCTACACGGGAAGATCTCAAGGACATGTGGAAATTATTGGATCCGTCTGTGTTGTTCACATGGCTAAGGTTGTTTTTGGGCCTACCGGGCCACACAGGCATGTGGGCCCATTCACATTGTTGACTATAAGGTAAATGACCGAAATACCCCCATAAGGTAAAATGACCGTAATACCCCTGTAGGGTAAAACGACTGTTATGCCCTTGAAGGAAAAAATGACTAAAATGCCCCTACATGTTATATGATTGTTATTGTATACTATTTATGGTATGTTGCATTCATGTGATATTATGTTGCATGGGGATGGGATCATTGATTTGGAGGAAGTATATGATTTCTTAGGGTCGCATGGTTGCATGACGACTGTGGATCCACCGATGGCTTTAAGCCGATTATGAGATTGGTAGCTCTGCTGCAATACTGGTTAGTGCCACAAACGGTGCTATATAAGGAGTGTAGGGATGGGTGGGTCGATTTAATCCCCACTGGAGTGTAGGGTTGGATGGGATTTGGAGCGTAGGGTTGGTTGGGAATTTGTGCATTACATGATCTGATTTGATTAAGATATGGGCTCAGGCCCAGCTGAGGCTATTATGGGCTAAGGCCCAAATGCCATCGTTGCTGTAATGGGCTTAAGCCCGGATTGATGTGATGCATGCTCTATGAGCGATGAGGGTTGTACACACTGAGTTTTTGTAAACTCACCCCCTCTTTTAATTTTTTAGGTAATCCTCAGTAGGCGGTTCGACGTACTAGAGGACTCGGAGGTGGCCACACTACGAACAGCTTTAAATTTTAGTATTCTATTTTACCTTACTTAAACAGCTTTCTTATTGGGTTATAATAAGGCCTCGTTTAATTTCTAGTTTTTAATTTGGGATTTTCAGTTTATTACGTTTTCTACCTGTTAATAGTAGATCGCAATTTTCCAAGCACTACGTTTTCGCAACTCAACTTTAAATATCACATTTTCGTAAATCATTTGTTTTAAATTAAGCTTTCGCAAAAAAATAAGGTTTTAAAGGCAATAACGTTTTAAAAAGGAATAACTTTTTAATAAACCACGATAAGAGATAAGCAAATGCAAACTGAGGTTTTGTACAAGGTTAAACTGTAAGAAGTTTTAAATTTCAAGAAGGGTTTCCAATGAAAACATGGTTTTCGAAAAACACTTCAATGTGACACAATAGATTCGGTCATAATGTCTAGGCCGGGTTTGGGGTGTTACACTTATGATCCATATAGATAACACACTTCTCTCTATACAAATAATGATGCCAAATCTTAAGTGCAAAAACTACAGCAGCTAGTTCCAAATCATCAGTACGATATTTTCGCTCATGTGTCTTCAATTGTTTCAAAGCATAAGCCACAACTTTACCCTCTTGTATCAACACACAACCAATACTCGAATACAAAGCATTAGTATAAACCAAAAAATCTTTTCTACAAAGCATTAGTATAAACCAAAAAATCTTTTCTATGTTCCGGTTGAACCAACACAGGTGCTTCAATCAAAACTGCCTTAAGCTGATCAAAACTCATCTGCCTAGCATCATTCCATTCAAACACCACATCTTTTTGAAGTAGTTTTGTTAAGGGTGTAGCAATGAGAGAAAAACCTTTAACAAATCTACGATAATATTCGGCTGAACCCAAGAAACTCCTAACTTCAGTAACGCTCTTAGGTGACTTCCACTCTAAAATCCCCTCTATCTTCTTTAGATCCACACGAATCCCCTCTTTCGGTACTATATAACCTAAAAACACTAATTCTTTAAGCCAAAATTCAAGCTTACTTAATTTCGCATACAACTGCTTATCTCACAGAATCTGCAAAACAACCCTTAAATGCTCTTCATGATCCTCTTCAGAACGAAAATACACCAAAATATCATCTATAAAGACAACCACAAATTTGTCTAAGTGTGAATGGAATACTCGGTTCATCAAATTAATAATGTAGGAGGGGCATTAGTTAAACCAAACAGCATCACCAAAAACTCATACTGCCCATACCGAGTCCTAAAAGTAGTTTTCAACACTTCAGATTCCTTCACCATTAACCAATAATACTTAGATCTAATATCAATCTTCAAAAACACCATTACACCTCAAAACTAATCAAACAAGTCATCAATAAGGGATACTTATTCTTAATAGTCAACTTGTGCAACTACCTACAGTCAATACACATTCGCATTGTACCATTCTTCTGCTTCACAAACAAAACTGGTGCACTCCACGGAGATACACTCAGTCGAATAAACCCTCTATCAAATAGCTCTTGCAATTGAATCTTTAACTCTTTGAGCTCCTTTGGTGCCATGCGATAGGGCACAATGGAAACCGATGCAGTACCAGGGTAGAGCTTAATTTCAAACTCAACTTCACATTCCAGTGGCAAACCCAGTAAATCTTTAGAAAAATCCTTAACAATATGAATATCCTGAACTCTCAACTCCTTACTAACAAAATTCATCACCTAAGCTAAGTAAGCCTCACAACATTTTCCCACCATCTTGTCAGCCTTCATAGCCGAAACCATATTAGCCAGAAAACTCGATCTTTTACCAACAACGTCATTTTCCAACCTATCACTATTTCTCGAAGTAATTCTATTAGTCTCAAAATCTACCCTAGCCTTATGCTTAGTTAACTAGTCCATACCAAGTATTACATCAAAACCATAGAAAGGAAATTTCATAAGATCAATAGAGAAAGCATGTCCTTGAATCATAAGGGGACATCTACGATACACTTTGTTCACTACTACACTATCACCGAAAGAACTAATGATAGTTATACCCAAACCAATAGTCTCAACAACAATCCCTAACTTACATGCCAATTCACTCAAAATATACGAACACGTCGAACCAAAACCAACTAAAGAAAATAATGAAGTAGACTGCGAAGTAAACGTACATGCGAGAATATCATTTGGATCTTGATCCTCCAGCTCCCTAACATTTTAAACTTGAGTTGGACCTCCAAACTCAACTTGTGTAGCCATAGTATGTACAACAATCCGTTGCCCAACCAATCTCTCACTACCTCTGCCATGGCCTCTAGTTGGCATAGAAGTAGGTACCGAACTCTAAGTCTACGAAACTTCAACTATATTTGGATAATCCCTCAGAAAATTTTCCTTCAAACCACAGTTAAAACATCCACCTGACAACTTACGACACTCTAAGAATGCCTATGCTCACAATATATACAAAGTGAACATCTAAGAACACTCGTCGAACCACTAGCACTAACCACATCAATACTCTACTGCCTAGACTAACTCGATTGATACCCACATCTCATACCCTTACCAGAACCATGACTATCACGCTCTCTTTTATGCCATCGACCAGATGCACCATCAGAAGCTCTCTTACTAGAATCAGTAACCACAGAATGAGGTGGCTTAGCTAATGACTCCTCAATTGCCTTAGCTTTCTCAACTAAATCATCAAACATCTCTACATTCTATGTTACCAAATAAACCTAAATTTCATGATTAAGCCCAAATCAGAACCTCTTACAACGGTCCCTCCAAGAAAGTATCATCTCTGGAACATACCAGCTAAGTCGTACAAACTCAACCTCATAATCAGCCACAGAAAAATCACCCTGAATATAATCTAAAAACTCACACTTACGAGCATCCATATACTACTTGCCTATAAAATTCTTCTTAAATACCTCAAATAAGTATCCCTAAGTCCTTTTCCTTGTCAAAACAGGACATCTACTCAAGGATCCTTTCAACTCCTTCCAACCAGTACTCAGCTACGGTCAGATTAGTACCTTTTACCCTAGAAAATTCTTTACCACCCAACACCCGAAGACATTCAATCGGCAACCCTCAATTAGTAGGTGCAACATTAGCATGTGCAGAAGTAGGGTTAGCATCAACAATCCACTGAAATGCTTTTATCATAGCTTAGAGGGCCTACACCCTCATCAGGTACATTTATTCTATGTGGCAGCACAAAAGGTACAGAGGAGGTACCATCCTCTTGAGTGCTAGCTCTCACATTAACATGTCTATAAGGCATATATAATAATTTAGCGAACAAACCAACAAATAAATGGTGTGAGTGGAGGGGAAATAATCCAAGTCTCATTCCTGCAAGTAAATTTTAGGATTAAAGGTAATATGTTCCCGTTCCTACCCTACATGTAATTTGATCAGATCATTTTAAACAATTTCATGGAATTCAATTAGAATTATGTCAACAATTTCAAGGAAACAGAGAGATTTAGACACATGAGTTTTGAAACTCAAAAAACACACAAAAATTACCTAGCTCTGGGCGTAATGAACCTAAGGCTTTGATACAACCAAATTTAACACCCTATACCGACCCTGTCACCAAGCCCGAATATAAAGATTCCACACCACCTTTTTGTTACTTGTACATTACAATGTTCATTTTATTCGAGTCGACACATGTTATTCTTTGCATTTGTACAGGTTTTAAGACAAACATACATTAATCATCATTGAATCATGCTGAACATACATCAATGTAACTTACTGTGTTAAAAAAAATTCAAGCATTTGGACCTCTTAGAAAAATTTCAAAGTTAAACGCGTAGGTATCGATATTGACCCTAGGGTATTGATATTTTCTTTAAATGGCATCGATAACAAATTTGCATTTTGTTTCTTGCACAAAAATCGTACTTTCAAAAATTATCGGTACCTGTCATAGAGTATCAATATATTTACCTTGAGTATTGATACTCGAGCAAAGGTATTGATATCAAATCTCTATTCTGACTTCTTTATTTTGAAATATGTGAAACCCATATATTTTAGGCATATATTATAAAGTTATTTCAGTAGATAAATCTTGAAATAAATCATTTGAGATATTCTAGGAATAATTTATTTCATCTTTTAGTAGTTTATTAGAATAAGGGAATTATTTTTCCAATTAAGTTATGACTCTTTTCTCTATTTAAATTCATTTCTTTAGTTAATAAAATACATAACAGTTTTATTAAATACTCTCTTGAAAACTTTCATGGAATTTGAGCTAAGTTCAATCTCTAATAACATCATGGTTAAAATAGCCTTCACTGGAGATAAGAGATCCATCAATCAAACAGAGGTAGAAATTTCTGTCGTTGAAACAACTACTGAGAGTGTAATGACTCAAGGGACAGAGGCATCTTACCTCTCTTTTTAGATGACATCTCACAAGATGAATGGAAAGAATTATCTCGAATGGTCGCAGTTTGTAAAGTTAGCAATTGATGGTTGCGACAAGCTAGGTCATTTAATTGGAAAAGTCAAGCAACCATAGGTGGGTGATTGATAGATGAGCAAGTAGAGGTCAGAAAATTCTATGATAGTTGCGTGGCTTTTTCATTCCATGGAAGCTTCCATAGGTAAACCTTTTCTTTTTCTCCCAACTGTTAAAGATGTTTGGGACGCTGTGAAAGACACATATTTAGATTTAGCAAATGCTTCACAGATCTTTGAGTTAAAAATAGAACTCTGGAAAGCTAGACAATGGGAAAAAGGAAGTTACTTTAGAAAGAATTGGATCGGTGTTATAATGATGAATGGGAGTGTCCTGGAGATGTTGTAAAAGCTATGAAAAAAAATAAGAGAATTAACGAGTGTAAACTCAAAATTGTATAGGTTTTCTTGTTAATATTTTTACCACTTGTTTACTTAATAAATATGTTAATCTTGAGTAATTGTTATTAAAATAAGTGAATTTTACTTAATTAGTAATATTGGGTACGAATTTATAAAGTATGTGAAATTGTGCTTAATTACATGATTTTTGTCCATATTTTATATTATTTCATGCTAATTTATTAATATGTGATGTTGCATTATGTAGGAAAACCATTGAAGATGTGATTAATATAAAAGAAACATGGACATGCACAAATCAATTCATGTAGACGGCAAGACCATGCCAACTGGGTCATGAGGTTGATAATCTGACCTAGTAAAAGATGTGCTAAAAGATAGACATGTTTGCTAAATTATTGGGCTGAGAAACCATCTAACAAGGTGGAATTAAGGCCCAGTTTCGGCACAAGTAGATGGCTGCCCAAAAGCAAGATTTGGGATATTTAACTGGAGACTAAGTCATCCCCTTTTCCATGAATTGTGGCCGGCCATATATGAGAGAAAAGGAAGGAATTTAAATTATATTTTTAGCAAACTCTACCCCTTACCTTCACCTATAAATACCATACATCCCTTCATTCATCCATCATCCCTTATTTATTCTCTCATCTATCATTCTCTCTCCCATTTCCCTTTTCCTTTTCTTTGCATAGCCACCATCTCCCCCTCCATCCTTTAGCCACAAAAGCTTTGTCAAAAGCATTCCTTGGTCAGCCACCTTGAAACACTTAGCAAAGAAGCATCGATCAGAACAAAGAAGCGTATCAGTCAGAATAGATCCGAAAGGCTGTTGAACTGAATAGAGTTTACTCTTTCCTCTTGTTATCTATTTTAATTATTGCTTTTAGTTAATTGTTTTTGATATCAAATATGGTATTTTAAATCCTATTTTCTAGGATGATTATGTTAATTCAATAAGATTTATTTCATTAATTTTTAATATGTTTGGGCCTCAATCGATCATGTTTTCAATTAATATCATGATACTTTTCATTCATAGGTGATTAGGTGCACTTAGATTAGCTGAGCGATCCTAACCAAACAACGGCTAGTAGACACATAATTTAAAAGTGCAATGCTCAATTTAGATCATTAAACCTGACTAAGTTGAGGTTCATAATATCTTTAGTTAGCTCTATTATCTTGCATAGTTTTTAGGTTTATGCAATTAAATTGTTGCAAACGTAAATGTCCCTGTGACTTTACATAAATGCTAAGAAACCCTTAGTCTAATATGATCAGTAAAATCCATATTTCACTAAGTAAAAGATCCGAGAGGACTTAATTTAATTTCCAAACTCATGAAAGATCGAGTTGCCATGGAAGTATTTCCGAACATTGTTAAGCATGATAAAGTATATTGAATTGATTAATATAATTATCCTAGCCCATTTAATGTTGATTGTTTTTGTTGCTAAAGTCATTCATTCATACATTTAGATAATTTGCATTTAGATTAATATTGCATTAGGGATCACTCTTTGCATCTAGTTAATTTAATCATCACAATCCAAAATTATTGAGTTTTTTTTATATCAAATTGTGTTTTATAATTTTTTTATTAATCAATTAACATACATATTCCTTATGGAGATAATAAATCATTTTTACTTACTTATTACTTGAATGACTGTGTACACTTGCATATATTCCTCGTTACAAGATTTTGGCACCGTTGCCAGGGACTATTGCCTTCAATTTTTATTTATTTTTTTAACTTTACTAATTTATTTTTAATTCTTTATTTTTTTATTTATTTTTAGGTGTTTTATGAGCATAGATCGAATCATTGATTATAACACCCCAAGCCCGGCCTAGAGGTTACGGCCAAATCTAGCATGTCACATTAAAATGTAGTTGAAAAGCTAAGCGATCGTTTAAAATGTTGCTTCTCTTTTTGAAACTCCGAGTTTCGTTGTTTGTTGTAAAAACGTGATTTGCTTACTATCTATTTTTATAAAGTTGTTATTATTTTGAAAAATTGTTTTTCTGTTGTGGAAATCGAACTTAAATAGTTACGGAAACATGCTATTTTGAAAAATGATTATTAATGTTTCAAGAAACCCGTTTTTAAATGCTTAACAGTTTAGTAAATGCCGAAATGATAGTTTAAAAAGTAAAATAAATCCCATGGCCTTATTACAAAACAATAACCCAAACTAACTAATCTTAAAAATAAGATAAAAACCAGATTTACTGAGTTTCGTGAAGAACAACTCTGACGTATGGCCACCACCGAGTTCTCCGCAGCTCCCAAATCCTCTAACACTGGGGATTACCTACAAAGTTATGGTTAAAATGGGTGAGTTACAAGAACTCAGTGTGTAATCCCATTTACAGTCACAGTCATAGTCTCAGTTTGGGCCTCAGCCCCATATAGTATCAGTTTGGGCCTACAGTCCCAAAGTCATATCAATGCAAATAAAGAATGCAGCCCACCCCAATCCAACCCTACACTCCATGTGGGGACCAAGTCTATATGTGGCTGAGCCACTAAAATTAGTATAACGTGGCATAGCAATCAGTACAGTACTTCCTTCATAAATATAACCCAACCCAATGCAACATGTCATGGCATAATAATTCAGTGTATGCAATAATGTATCATCATGCCAATTCAATTAATTTCACACAAACCTGTTAAATTTCCTCACAAGGGTATAACCATAATTTTGCCCAACAAGGGTGTTTCAGTAATTTTACCCACCGAGGGTATTTCAGTAATTTACCCACCAAGGGTATTTCAGTAATTTACCCACCAAGGGTATTTCAGTAATTTACCATTTAGGGGTATTTATAATATCCTGAACTAGGGGTTATTTGTGATTGTATTGTTTTACATGAGTTCGGTTTGTCGTGTTGTTAAGTGAGATGTTCTAGGGCTTAGGAATAAGCCAAGGGTAGGCTCGAGCTGTAGGAAAAATTTTTATTTTTAAGCTTTAGTTAAAGGGAGTTGAAGGAGCTAGGGGTTAAGAGTAATTCGTGGGGAATTTTAGCACAAGAATTCAGTTGGCAAAGTGGTAAGGAGGTGCCACTTAGAGCCTTGAAGGTGATGCCACAAGTAGTGTGTGGGAGCTTAGGTTCGAATCCTATAGATGATTTTAAGGTGACTTTTATTTTTGCATTTATATGGCATGTGTTGGTCAAACTCTAATTATGGAAGGTTGGACTTTCAATTTTATGGCAAGTTGAATATTAGTTTAGGAAAGCTTGAACTTTGGGAAAGGAATCTTAAGATTTATGGAAGGATGGGGGGACAAAAGGCTTGGCTTAAGGAAGATGTTTTGGAAACTCTCCTATGGCCATTAGTCCATGTATGTGGACGGCATGGGTGTCTAGGGGGTGGCCGAATGTTGATAGGAAGTATGGGGGGGATTTGTTGGTCAATTTTTTTAACATTTTGTGCATCTTCTGCATTTTTCTTTTCCTCTCCAAACACTTCCTCCTTAGCCGAATGTGTATTGGACATTAGGTGCAATTTTGCTTTTGGTTTAGCTCTCATTTTTGTATGAACCAAATTCTAATTTCTTTCTCTCATTTCTCTTTTGAAACCGAAACCACATTTTTGCACTTTGTGCACTTTTCTTTTTCGACAAACAAAGTGTTTGGCCGAACCTCTTTCTCCCATCTCTCTCTTTTCTTTCTTTTAATATTTGCTCAAAACCACATTTCTTTTAGTTTCTCTTGGCCGAATCTTCCTCCTTCCCAATTCTCATTTCTTTGTTTTACTTTTACTCAAAGTTAATAACATCCATTTCCATTTTATTTTCTTCTTCCATTTTCTTCTTTCTTCCATTTCTGAATCCTCCTTCTCCTATTTTTCACTTTTATTTTCTCTTTTTGTTCTCCACTACAGCCGAATCTTTTTCTCTCTTTTGGTGTTATCTTGGCCGAATATCATCTAGGGAAGATATTCTTTGGGTTCACCTATAATCGATTTTGAAGATAGGTAAGTGTCTTGACCGATTTTTCTTTTCTTTTATCTCTACTATTCCTCATAAGGGCAAAGGCCAAATTTTTGGGCATTTGTTAGCAAGGTTCTAACTATTCTTAGGAATCAATTTTCTTCTAGACTCTTCGGGACTTTGGAAGCAATCGATCTAAGCCCTATTTCTTTAGCAATCGAAGTTGGTAAGTCAAGTGGTAAGGATTCATGTCGATTCATCATTCTTTTAGTGGTTGAAAAGCCAAAGGCTATTGGGATTAAGGTGTGTTGTTGGCCGAATGGTTTTGCTTATAGTTTTGTGGTTTGGCCGAATGTAGGACAAGGTGAACTAGTGTGGTAGATCGGATCTTTGGATTTTAAGTACTTTCGTTATTATCAGGTGTGTACCTTACACACTTTATAATTCAGTATATATATATTTGTAAATATACTAATCATGTTATTAAAGTTGGAAACTGTGTGATTTTGATATGATACCGTAAAGGGTATAAGCAAGGATTCGGGTAAGTCCATTTCGATATGTTTTGCTATATGATACTTATTACCATGACATGTGATATATATTTCTATATGATACATAAATGAGCATATGGCATGATTTGCATAATATTTGCATGGTTATAGGTAACATGAGAGGAGGGGGAAGATTTGATATCTGTGTCTTTGGGACACCAGATGTTTGGCACCTCCAGTGGTTTGGTACCACAATTATTTCGTGTCTTTGGGACACCAGAGGTTTGGCACCTCATAGCGATTCGTCCCAGTGGCTTCGCACCACAGTGGGTTGGCCCCACATTTGATATTACGGGATCGTCGCCAGTGATGTGGTATCACACGTGGGTTGGCCCCACAACTTTATTATTCGTGACTTTGGGTCACCAGTGGTTTGGTACCACATATTTCGTGTCTTTGGGACACCAGAGGTTTGGCACCTCATAGCGACTTGTCCCAGTGGTTTAACACCACTGTGGGTTGGCCCCACAGTTGATATTTTGGGATCGTCGCCAATGATTTTGTATCACACGTGGGTTGGCCCCACATCTTGATTATTCGTGACTTTGGGTCACCAGTGGTTTGGCACCACATTATTGGATATCGTGACTTTGGGTCACCAGTGGTTTGGCACCACCAGTGGTTTGGTACCACACGGAGTAGAAAAAGACTTATGGATGGCTAGGTTGGGTGCATTATATATTGCTTGGTTATAAATTGTGTAAGTTTGTTGCATCAACCGGGTGAAGGATTAATGCACTGAGTCTTGGTGACTCACCTTCTCCCTTATCTTTTCAAGAGATACGTGAATCGCGGAGGAGGAGCCGGATGGACTCGAGGAGGCCATGCAATAAAATTCGATTTACACGGATTCTGGTTTGGGTATTATATTTTATTTAAATTTGGTTTTTCATCTTTATTTGGTTTTGTAATAAGGCCTTTCAAATTATGTTTTTGGATTATTTATATGCTTTGGACTTGTTTTAATCATGGCTTAATAAACTGCATGGTTAATTAAATAATATGAGCGCAGAGTTTTCTAAACTACAAAACGCAATGGTTTTCAAAACGTTACCATCGGGTAATATAAATCATTTGATAATATTTAACAACTTAAGTGTTTTCGATAACTCATACTATTTTCCAAAACTCAAGTTCCCAAATTTCAATTAGAAACAGTTTTCAAACTATTCGCTTTGGTTTCTTTTAAATTATAAAAGGTTTTCTAATCCATGGATTTACAACTATGTTTTAAAGATTTATTTATGGAATTTCAAAGAAAATTATCAATTTTTAACTTATTATACACCTGATTTCTACAATCATAGAACAACGAAGAGTTTTTCACTAAAATTTAATTGTTAACTCGATTTTCTTAAAAATGTTTTCCTCTGTGGCATGTCAGATTTGGTCATGGCGTATTGACCGGGTTTGGTGTGTTACAAATTGGTATCAGAGCTAAGTTCAAAGGCTCGGCTGTAGGTCTGAGGCCCAAAATGTTTTAAAGAATGGACTTTAAAATGTCTTTGTTTGAAATTATATGATTTGGAAGGCATGGCACCAAGTCTCCGGCACCGATCCGCCTAGGTAAGTACCTCAAACTGTTGATGATATGATGATGATGGTATGACTATATAGTAGTAGGAACTACTCTAGAGACTCAAAACTATAGGTTGGATGTACTCGCGAAACAATCTCTTATTAAAAATTATTCATAAAACTGTGTTTTAAAGAAAGTGAAAAGACTCTAATGCATAAAACTTTTAAATTAGATAAGTCGAGACTTTAGACATGAGTACTCGAGGTCGGGGTCGTATTACTCGTGGACGCGGTCGGGGTAGGATGGCTGTGTCTGAGCCAGTGAGGTCTGGTCAAGGATCCGAGAATAAGGTACCACCACCCCCACCACCAGTGGTTGGAGTTGAGCATCAGGATCAAACGGGGGATGACGCAGTGTCTCAGGCGATGCTGCGAGTTCTTGAGAGGGTAGCTGGAGTAGGTGGAGGCGCGGGAGCTCGGAAATCTGTACCTGAGTGACTCCGAGCCAATGGAGCTGAGGTATTTCGAGGTGTTTCGGGTGTGGCTCCCAGTACGGCCGAATATTGGCTAGAGGCGACGGAGCGAATCATGGATGACTTGGATCTAAATGCTGAGGAAAAACTGAAAGGGATAGTGTCGCTTCTTCGAGATGAGTCATATCAGTGGTGGCTCACGGTGCGGAATAGTGCTGCAGTTGAGGATCTCACTTGGGATTTTTTTAAGGCAGCGTATCAGAAGAAATATGTTGGGTCTAGTTACATTGATGCACAACGTAAGGCATTTCTGAGTTTGGTCCAGGGGAGTAAGTCCGTATCAGAATATGAGGCAGAATTTTTAAGATTGAGCCGGTATGCTGGAGGTATCATGGCTTCGGAACACGAACGTTGTGTCCGGTTCGAGGATGGATTAAGGGACGAGCTGAGATTGCTGATTGCTCCACATCAAAAGTGAGAGTTTACTGCGCTAGTTGATAAGACTAACATAGTTGAAGGGATAATGGAATCTGTAAGGCAGAATCCCGACTGGAATAAGAATAAGAGAAGTTTTGGACCATCTGAGTCAGCCGGAGATTCTCAGAAGAGGGCTAGGCATGGTGGGTCGAATCAATTTGGGAGGCCTGTTACTGCTAATCAGGGACCAACACAATGTAATCAATGTGGAAAATCTCATTGGGGAGAATGTTGGACTGGTGGAAAAAGATGTTTTGAGTGTGGCTCACTGGATCATCGTGTGAGAGACTGTCCACATAAGCTAGCCAGGAATCAATCTGAGGGTCAAGGTCGTGCTCAGTTCAGAAATGAGGGACCGCCACCGTAGAGAGGTTGTGGTAATAGTAGAGGAGGTAATGGTTCTGGCCGAGGTCGTGGAGCATCAGGGAGGGGTGCTGAGGGTGTAGATGCGAGACAGCCAGGGTTAGTTTATGCAGTCAGGCGTCACGAGGATAGCGATGCGCCAGTTGGGACAACGGGTATGTCCCTTATTTCTGGAATACCCTTTATTGCCTTGTTTGTTATAGAGCTAGTTCATTCTTGTGTTGCTAGTGAGATGTATGGAACCTTGAGTGTGAACTTTGAGACTGTTCATAGAAAGTATGTTAGTTTTATTAAGATCAGAGTGCGCAGCAAGAGCGTAGTGTGGTGAGTGAGGATGCACGACTGTTAGTTAGTTGGAAATTTCGAGGACAAAATTTCTTTAAGGAGGGTAGAATTGTAATATCCTGAACTAGGGGGTATTTGTGATTGTATTGTTTTGCATGAGTTCGGTTTGTCGTGTTGTTAAGTGAGATGTTCTAGGGCTTAGGAATAAGCCAAGGGTAGGCTTGAGCTGTAGGAAAAATTTTTATTTTTAAGCTTTAGTTAAAGGGAATTGAAGGAGCTAGGGGTTAAGAGTATTTCGTGGGGAATTTTAGCACAAGAATTCAGTTGGCAAAGTGGTAAGGAGGTGCCACGTAGAGCCTTGAAGGTGATGCCACAAGTAGTGTGTGGGAGCTTAGGTTCGAATCCTATGGATGATTTTAAGGTGACTTTTATTTTTGCATTTATATGGCATGTGTTGGTCAAACTCTAATTATGGAAGGTTGGACTTTCAATTTTATGGCAAGTTGAATATTAGTTTAGGAAAGCTTGAACTTTGGGAAAGGAATCTTAAGATTTATGGAAGGATGGGGGGACAAAAGGCTTGGCTTCAGGAAGATGTTTTGGGAACTCTCCTATGGCCATTAGTCCATGTATGTGGACGGTATGGGTGTCTAGGGGGGTGGCCGAATGTTGATAGGAAGTTTGGGGGGGATTGGTTGGTCAATTTTTTTTAACATTTTGTGTATCTTCTGCATTTTTCTTTTCCTCTCCAAAAACTTCCTCCTTAGCCGAATGTGTATTGGACATTAGGTGCAATTTTGCTTTTGGTTTAGCTCTCATTTTTATATGAACCAAATTCTAATTTCTTTCTCTCATTTCTCTTTTGAAACTGAAACCACATTTTTGCACTTTGTGCATTTTTCTTTTTCGGCAAACAAAGTGTTTGGCCGAACCTCTTTCTCCCATCTCTCTCTTTTCTTTCTTTTGATATTTGCTCAAAACCACATTTCTTTTAGTTTCTCTTGGCCGAATCTTCCTCCTTCCCAATTCTTTTTTCTATGTTTTACTTTTACTCAAAGTTAATAACATCCATTTCCATTCTATTTTCTTCTTCCATTTTCTTCTTTCTTCTATTTTCGAATCCTCCTTCTCCTATTTTTCTCTCTTTTGGTGTTATCTTGGCTGAATATCATCAAGGGAAGATATTCTTTGGGTTCACCTATAATCAGTTTTGAAGATAGGTAAGTGTCTTGACCGATTTTTCTTTTCTTTTATCTCTAGTATTCCTCATGAGGGCAAAGGCCAATTTTTTGGGCATTTTTTAGTAAGGTTCTAACTATTCTTAGGAATCAATTTTCTTCTAGACTCTTCGGGACTTTGGAAGCAATCGATCTAAGCCCTATTTCTTTAGCAATCGAAGTTGGTAACTCAAGTGGTAAGGATTCATATCGATTCATCATTCTTTTAGTGGTTGAAAAGCCAAAGGCTATTGGGATTAAGGTGTGTTGTTGGCCGAATGGTTTTGCTTATAGTTTTGTGGTTTGGCCGAATGTAGGACAAGGTGATCTAGTGTGGTAGATCGGATCTTCGGATTTTAAGTACTTTCGTTATTATCAGGTGTGTACCTTACACACTTTATAATTCAGTATATATATATTTATAAATATACTAATCATGTTATTAAAGTTGGAAACTGTGTGATTTTGATATGATACCGTAAAGGGTATAAGCAAGGATTCGGGTAAGTCCGTTTCGATATGTTTTGCTATATGATACTTATTACCATGACATGTGATATATATTTCTATATGATACATAAATGAGCATATGGCATGATTTGCATAATATTTGCATGGTTATGGGTAACATGAGAGGAGGGGGAAGATTTGATATCTGTGTCTTTGGGACACCAGAGGTTTGGCACCTCTAGTGGTTTGGTACCACAATTATTTCGTGTCTTTGGGACACCAGAGGTTTGGCACCTCATAGCGATTCGTCCCAGTGGCTTCGTACCACAGTGGTTGGCCCCACATTTCATATTATGTGATCGTCGCCAGTGATTTAATATCACACGTGGGTTGGCCCCACAACTTTATTATTCGTGACTTTGGGTCACCAGTGGTTTGGTACCACATATTTCGTGTCTTTGGGACACCAGAGGTTTGGCACCTCATAGCGACTTGTCCCAATGGTTTAACACCACAGTGGGTTGGCCCCACAGTTGATATTTTGGGATCGTCGCCAGTGATTTGGTATCACATGTGGGTTGGCCCCACAACTTGATTATTCGTGACTTTGGGTCACCAGTGGTTTGGCACCACATTATTGGATATCGTGACTTTGGGTCACCAGTGGTTTGGCACCACCAGTGGTTTGGTACCACACGGGGTAGAAAAGGAGTTATGGATGGCTAGGTTGGGTGCATTATATATATATATTGCTTGGTTATAAATTGTGTAAGTTTGTTGCATCAATCGGGGGAAGGATTTATGCACTGAGTCTTGGTGACTCACCTTCTCCCTTATCTTTTCAGGTGATTCGTGAATTGCGGATGAGGAGCTGGATGGACTCGAGGAGGCCATGCAATAAAATTCGATTTACACGGATTTTGGTTTGGGTATTATATTTTATTTAAATTTGGTTTTTCATCTTTATTTGGTTTTGTAATAAGGCCTTTCAAATTATGTTTTTGGATTATTTATTTGCTTTGGACTTGTTTTAATCATGGCTTAATAAACTACATGGTTAATTAAATAATATGGGCGCAAAGTTTTCTAAACTACAAAACACAATGTTTTTCAAAACATTACCATCGGGTAATATAAATCATTTGATAATATTTAACAACTTAAGTGTTTTCGATAACTCATACTATTTTCCAAAACTCAAGTTCCCAAATTTCAATTAGAAACAGTTTTCAAACTATTCGCTTTGGTTTCTTTTAAATTATAAAAGGTTTTCTAATCCATGGATTTACAACTATGTTTTAAAGATTTATTTACGGAATTTCAAAGAAAATTATCAATTTTTAACTTATTATACACCTGATTTCTGCAATCATAGAACAACAAAGAGTTTTTCACTAAAATTTAATTGTTAACTCGATTTTCTTAAAAATGTTTTCCTCTGTGGCATGAAAGATTCAGTCAGGGCGTATTGACCGGGTTTGGGGTGTTACAAATTGGTATCAGAGCTAAGTTCAAAGGCTCAGCTGTAGGTCTGAGGCCCAAAATATTTTAAAGAATGGACTTTAAAATGTCTTTGTTTGAAATTATATGATTTGGAAGGCATGGCACCGAGTCTCCGGCACCGATCCGCCCAGGTAAGTACCTCAAACTGTTGATGATATGATGATGATGGTATGACTGTATAGTAGTAGGAACTACTCTAGAGACTCAAAACTATAGGTTGGATGTACTCGCGAAACAATCTCTTATTAAAAATTATTCATAAAATTGTGTTTTAAAGAAAGTGAAAAGACTCTAATGCATAAAACTTTTAAATTAGATAAGTCGAGACTTTAAACATGAGTACTCAAGCTCGGGGTCGTATTACTCGTGGACGCGGTCGGGGTAGGATGGCTGTGTCTGAGCCAGTGAGGTCTGGTCAAGGATCCGAGAATAAGGTACCACCACCCCCATCACCAGCGGTTGGAGTTGAGCATCAGGATCAAACGGGGGATAACGCAGTGTCTCAGGCGATGCTGCGAGTTCTTGAGAGGGTAGCTGGAGTAGGTGGAGGTGCGGGAGCTCGGAAATCTGTACCTGAGTGACTCCGAGCCAATGGAGCTGAGGTATTTTGAGGTGTTTTGGGTGTGGCTCCCAGTACGGCCGAATATTGGCTAGAGGCGACGGAGCGAATCATGGATGACTTGGATCTAAATGCTGAGGAAAAACTGAAAGGGATAGTGTCGCTTCTTCGAGATGAGTCATATCAGTGGTGGCTCACGGTGCGGAATAGTGCTGCAGTTGAGGATCTCACTTGGGATTTTTTTAAGGCAGCGTATCAGAAGAAATATGTTGGGTCTAGTTACATTGATGCACGACGTAAGGCATTTCTGAGTTTTGTCCAGGGGAGTAAGTCCGTATCAGAATATGAGGCAGAATTTTTAAGATTGAGCCGGTATGCTGGAGGTATCATGGCTTCGGAACACGAACGTTGTGTCCGGTTCGAGGATGGATTGAGGGACGAGCTGAGATTGCTGATTGCTCCACATCAAAAGTGAGAGTTTGCTGCGCTAGTTGATAAGACTAAGATAGCTGAAGGGATAAAAGAATCGAAGCGCGTAATCACACTTGGAATAAGAATAAGAGAAGTTTTGGATCATATGAGTCTGCCGGAGATTCTTAGAAGAGGGCTAGGCATGGTGGGTCGAATCAATCTGGGAGGCCTGTTACTGCTAATTAGGGACCAGCACAATGTAATCAATGTGGAAAATCTCATTGGGGAGAATGTTGGACTGGTGGAAAAGGATGTTTTGAGTGTGGCTCACTGGATCATCGTGTGAGAAACTATCCACGTACGCTAGCCAGGAATCAGTCTGAGGGTCAAGGTCGTGCTCAGTTCAGAAATGAGGGACCGCCATCGCAGAGAGGTCGTGGTAATGGTAGATGGTTCTGGCCAAGGTCGTGGAGCATCGGGCAGGGGTGCTGAGGGTGTAGATGCGAGACAGCCAGGGTTAGTTTATGCAGTCAGGCGTCACGAGGATAGCGATGCGCCAGTTGGGACAACGGGTATGTCCCTTATTTCTGGAATACCCTTTATTGCCTTGTTTGTTATAGAGCTAGTTCGTTCTTGTGTTGCTAGTGAGATGTATGGAACCTTGAGTGTGAACTTTGAGACTGTTCATAGAAAGCATGTTAGTTTTATTAAGATCAGAGTGCGCAGCAAGAGCATAGTGTGGTGAGTGAGGATGAACGACTGTTAGTTAGTTGGAAATTTCGAGGATGAAATTTCTTTAAGGAGGGTAGAATTGTAATATCCTGAACTAGGGGTTATTTGTGATTGTATTGTTTTGCATGAGTTCGGTTTGTCGTGTTGTTAAGTGAGATGTTTTAGGGCTTAGGAATAAGCCAAGGGTAGGCTCGAGCTGTAGGAAAAATTGTTATTTTTAAGCTTTAGTTAAATGGAGTTGAAGGAGCTAGGGGTTAAGAGTAATTCGTGGGGAATTTTAGCACAAGAATTCAGTTGGCAAAGTGGTAAGGAGGTGCCACGTAGAGCCTTGAAGGTGACGCCACAAGTAGTGTGTGGGAGCTTAGGTTCGAATCCTATGGATGATTTTAATGTGACTTTTATTTTTGCATTTATATGGCATGTGTTGGTCAAACTCTAATTATGGAAGGTTGGACTTTCAATTTTATGGCAAGTTGAATATTAGTTTAGGAAAGCTTGAACTTTGGGAAAGGAATCTTAAGATTTATGGAAGGATGGGGGGACAAAAGGCTTGGCTTAAGGAAGATGTTTTGGAAACTCTCCTATGGCCATTAGTCCATGTATGTGGACGGTATGGGTGTCTAGGGGGTGGCCGAATGTTGATAGGAAGTTTGGGGGGGATTGGTTGGTCAATTTTTTTTAACATTTTGTGTATCTTCTGCATTTTTCTTTTCCTCTCCAAAAACTTCCTCCTTAGCCGAATGTGTATTGGACATTAGGTGCAATTTTGCTTTTGGTTTAGCTCTCATTTTTATATGAACCAAATTCTAATTTCTTTCTCTCATTTCTCTTTTGAAACTGAAACCACATTTTTGCACTTTGTGCACTTTTCTTTTTCGGCAAACAAAGTGTTTGGCCGAACCTCTTTCTCCCATCTCTCTCTTTTCTTTCTTTTGATATTTGCTCAAAACCACATTTCTGTTAGTTTCTCTTGGCCGAATCTTCCTCCTTCCCACTTCTCTTTTCTTTGTTTTACTTTTACTCAAAGTTAATAACATCCATTTCCATTCTATTTTCTTCTTCCATTTTCTTCTTTCTTCCATTTTCGAATCCTCCTTCTCCTATTTTTCACTTTTATTTTCTCTTCTTGTTCTCCACTATAGCCGAATCTTTTTCTCTCTTTTGGTGTTATCTTGGCCAAATATCATCTAGAGAAGATATTCTTTGGGTTCACCTATAATCAGTTTTGAAGGTAGGTAAGTGTCTTGACCGATTTTTCTTTTCTTTTATCTCTATTATTCCTCATGAGGGCAAAGGCCAATTTTTTGGGCATTTGTTAGCAAGGTTCTAACTATTCTTAGGAATCAATTTTCTTCTAGACTCTTCGGGACTTTGGAAGCAATCAATCTAAGCCCTATTTCTTTAGCAATCGAAGTTGGTAAGTCAAGTGGTAAGGATTCATGTCGATTCATCATTCTTTTAGTGGTTGAAAAGCCAAAGGCTATTGGGATTAAGGTGTGTTGTTGGCCGAATGGTTTTGCTTATAGTTTTGTGGTTTGGCCGAATGTAGGACAAGGTGATCTAGTGTGGTAGATCGGATCTTCGGATTTTAAGTACTTTCGTTATTATTAGGTGTGTACCTTACATACTTTATAATTCGGTATATATATATTTATAAATATACTTATCATGTTATTAAAGTTGGAAACTGCGTGATTTTGATATAATACCGTAAAGGGTATAAGCAAGGATTCGGGTAAGTCCGTTTCGATATGTTTTGCTATATGATACTTATTACCATGACATATGATATATATTTCTATATGATACATAAATGAGCATATGGCATGATTTGCATAATATTTGCATGGTTATGGGTAACATGAGAGGAGGGGGAAGATTTGATATCCGTGTCTTTGGGACACCAGAGGTTTGGCACCTCTAGTGGTTTGGTACCACAATTATTTCGTGTCTTTGGGACACCAGAGGTTTGGCACCTCATAGCGATTCGTCCCAGTGGCTTCGCACCACAGTGGGTTGGCCCCACATTTGATATTTCGGGATCGTCGCTAGTGATTTAGTATCACACGTGGGTTGGCCCCACAACTTTATTATTCGTGACTTTGGGTCACCAGTGGTTTGGTACCACATATTTCGTGTCTTTGGGACACTAGAGGTTTGGCACCTCATAGCGACTTGTCCCAGTGGTTTAACACCACAGTAGGTTGGCCCCACAGTTGATATTTTGGGATCGTCGCCAGTGATTTGGTATCACACGTGGGTTGGCCCCACAACTTGATTATTCGTGACTTTGGGTCACCAGTGGTTTGGCACCACATTATTGGATATCGTGACTTTGGGTCACCAGTGGTTTGGCACCACCAGTGGTTTGGTACCACACGGGGTAGAAAAGGAGTTATGGTTGGCTAGGTTAGGTGCATTATATATATATTGCTTGGTTATAAATTGTGTAAGTTTGTTGCATCAACCGGGGGAAGGATTTATGCACTGAGTCTTGGTGACTCACCTTCTCCCTTATCTTTTCAGGTGATTCGTGAATCGCGGATGAGGAGCTGGATGGACTCGAGGAGGCCATGCAATAAAATTCGATTTACACGGATTTTGGTTTGGGTATTATATTTTATTTAAATTTGGTTTTTCATCTTTATTTGGATCTGTAATAAGGCCTTTCAAATTATGTTTTTGGATTATTTATATGCTTTGGACTTGTTTTAATCGTGGCTTAATAAACTACATGGTTAATTAAATAATATGAGCGCAAAGTTTTCTAAACTACAAAATGCAATGGTTTTCAAAACGTTACCATCGGGTAATATAAATCATTTGATAATATTTAACAACTTAAGTGTTTTCGATAACTCATACTATTTCCAAAACTCAAGTTCCCAAATTTCAATTAGAAACAGTTTTCAAACTATTCGCTTTGGTTTCTTTTAAATTATAAAAGGTTTTCTAATCCATGGATTTACAACTATGTTTTAAAGATTTATTTATGGAATTTCAAAGAAAATTATCAGTTTTTAACTTATTATACACCTGATTTCTACAATCATAGAACAACAAAGAGTTTTTCACTAAAATTTAATTGTTAACTCGATTTTCTTAAAAATGTTTTCCTCTATGGCATGTCAGATTCGGTCATGGCGTATTGACCGGGTTTGGGGTGTTACAGTATTTCAGTAATTTACCCTCTAGGGGTATTTCACTAGTTTACCCTTCAGGGGTATTTCGGAAATTTCATCGTCTTAGTTTTGCAGTTTTCGCAATCGCATCTATTATTCAGTCGTTTTCTATCAATTTTGCCCATGTAGGCCCGTTAGCCCATTGGGCCCATTTAGCCCGTTTGGGCTCGATCAGACCCGTTACAGCATCAATTTTGTGAGAGTGCTCATGACACTCTCGACAATCTATAGCCATCATTCGTGGCTCGATTTACCCCCACGAGCGTTCGCATGCTCGAGTGGTCGCAATTGCTGGCTTTTTAGCTTTTCGACTTTTGGTCATCCACAGAACATCACATCCATTCATCGAGGTGGTTGTAAGATTACACACCTGTTACGAGCGTAGATTGAACTCCCGAAATTTCGTACCTAGAAACCAACACGTTCCAATCAGTTAGTATCCACTCTGATAACACATATCAAAGTTTGAATTAGAATAGTCACTAACACCACTTACCACAAGATGACCTCCTTCAACAAAGTGGCAATATTCGGCTTTGCTTCCTCTTGGCTAGAGCAACCAAATTCCTAAACCGATTGATGCACAAAAGGGGGGTTAGCATCCTCCAATATTCGATAATATAGAAAAATCCAGTAATGAATTGTACTACTTACCCTTAGATTTGGCAAAATAGGTCCCTTAAACAAGAGGAGTTTAAGTACCCACTACCCTCAGAGATGACGATTAACTAAGGAGAAAAGAAAAGGTTATAAACGCACAAGAACCCAAAAGAAATAGGTTTTACCTAGGCAGAAAAATAAGAGTTTCGACTTTAGTAGGAGAAAAGGAGAGAAGAAGAAAAGAAATAAAGGGAAAAGAAACATTACCTTGTGATCACAGAGGAACCAAATAGATTCGGTAGACAAAAGAACACCAAGCTTTAGGCTACCAGGTGTTCGGCTATTAGCAAAAGCAAAGAGGAACCAATTCAAATTGGAGAAGAGAAGAGATTCGGTTGATGGAGAAAAGAGTAGAAGAGAAATGGAGAAGAAAAGAATCGAAAGGTTGAGGTTTTGGCAAGTAAAATTAGGGCACAAGGACCCAAAATGCTAAAAACTGAAAAGTAAAAAGTAGGAATTCTCTCAAAAGAATACTTCAAAAAATGGCACTCTACCTCCCACAAGACCGAATATGCACACACCATTCCCTAGCCGAATTTCACCTCCCACAACACTCCCACATTCGGCCACACCACCTTTCACCCCAATCCCTTAATTCTCTCATTATTTTCCTCCCCACATTGCTCTCCACCTCTCATTCAAACCGTTTGACTGAGTCTCCACTCTCCCCTTGTAGAGTTCTATCTGAACTCTACTTCTTCCACCCACTTGACACAGAAATAGAAGCCTTGATTTGCCAACTGTGGGATTTAACCCCTCTCTCATTGCCTCACAAGTGACACCGCCACCACTCCACCACAAACTCCATTGTGGTGAACAAACACACTCTAATAAATATAAGTCTTACTTCCAACAGTCTTCCCCCTAAAGTGCCCAAAAACCAAAATTTTACCAGGGCTCAAACTCGACCCCAGGCCTCCCTAGAGCCCCTAAATACCCTTAAACAACCCACAGAGCAAGCCTAACATACAATTGTACAAAAATTCACAACCCCTAATTTTGGGATGGTACAGTTCTACCCCCTTAAAGAAATTTCATCCTTGAAATTTACCTGATCAAAAGAGATGTGGGTATTGATGCTGCATTGCCTCCTCAGGCTCCTATGTGGCTTCCTCTGAACTATGATTATGCCACAATACTTTGACTAACGAAACGAATTTTCTTCTTAACACTTTAGCATCATGATCCCAAATCTGTACCGGTTCCTCTTCGAAAGTCAGATCAGGTCTTACCTTAATTTATTCCATCGGCACTACCTGAGAAGGATCTAAATAGTAGCAGCTTATCATAGAAACATGAAATACGTCCTGTATCCGGTTCAATTCAGGGGGTAGCTCAAGCCGATATGCGACTGGTCCTACACGTCTTGACACTCGGTAAGGTCCGATAAATCTGGGGCTCAACTTGCTCTTCCGCCCAAATCTCAGAATCTTTTTCCATGGTGAGACTTTCAAGAAAATATAATCTCCCACCGAGTACTCGATTTCTTTACGCTTAAGATCTGCATACGGCTTTTGTCTATTAGAAGCTTTTTTTAACTGGCTCCGAATCAACTTCACTTCTTCAGTTTCAAAAATCAACTCGGGACCCAAACTGTCGCTCACCCAATTCTGTCCAACAAGTAGTGGTACGACACCTACACCCATATAATGCCTCGTATGCTACCATCTGAATGCTGGATTGGTAGCTGTTGTTATACGCAAATTCCGCCAAGGGTAAATAATCCTCCTGACTGTCTCTGAAGTTGATCACACAACTCCTTAACATGTCTTCCAAAATCTGGATTACCCTCTCCGACTGACCATTAGTCTGCGAATGAAACGCTATGCTGAAATCCAACCTTGTACCTAGAGCTTCATGTAACACTTTCCAAAACTGAGATGTGAATCTAGGGTCCCTGTCTGATATGATAGACATTGGTACCCCATACAACCTTACAATTTCTTCCACGTACAACTTGGCCAATTTCTGTAACGAGTAGTCAGTGCGAACTAGTATGAAGTGCACGGACTTAGTCAACCGATCAACAATTACCCACACTGAATCTTTCTTAGTAGGCGTCAAGGGTAGCCTACTAACGAAATCCATTGTTATCCTCTCCCACTTCCAAACTGGAATCTTTACAGGATGTAGCAGTCCCGAAGGGAGCTGATGCTCGACCTTCACTTGCTGGCATGTCAAACACTTACTTACGAAATCAGTCACCTTATGCTTAAGTCCTGGCCACCAATACTGTTCACGCAGATCTCGATATAATTTGTTCCCATCAGGATGCATAGCATATGGGCTACTATGCACTTCCCACAAAATCATCTGTCTTAAATCAGAATCCCTCGGTACACAGACCCTACATGAAAACATAATACCACTTCACCATTCAATTCAAAATCCACAGTCTCCCCCTTCTCTATCTGTTGAAAATGAGAACTCAACGACTTATCCAACATCTGTTTCTCCTTAATCTGACTAATCCATGTTGATTTTACTTGTAGTTCCGCCAACAAACTACCATCCTCAAATAGACTAAGCGGAGCAAACATTGCTCTCAAGTGAGATACCACCTTACGACTTAGCGCATCCGCTACCACGTTGGATTTCCCTGGATGATACTCAATCGAGCAATCATAATCCTTCAGCAACTCTATCCATCTCCGTTGCCTGAAATTCAACTCCTTTTGGGTAAGGAGATACTTCAGACTCTTATGGTCAGTGTAGCTGATCGACTTTTCCCCATACAGGTAATGTCTCCATATCTTTAGTGCGAACACTACTGCAGCTAGTTCCAAGTCATGAGTAGGGTAGTTCACCTCGTGTGGCCTAAGTTGACACGACACATATGCCACTACCTTCCCTTCCTTCATCAGCACACAACCCAAGCTCGTGTGCGACGCATCACAGTAGACAACAAATTCTTTTCCAACCTCTGGATGAATTAATACTGGTGCTTCAGTTAGAATCTTCTTTAGTTTCTCAAAACTCTCTTACTGCTTATCAGCCCACACAAACGGTACCCCCTTACGCAGCAATTTAGTTAAAGGTGTGGCAACCACAGAAAAGCCCTCAACGAACCGCCTGTAGTACCCAGCTAAACCCAGAAAACATCGGATCTCTGATACTGACTTCAGTGGCTTCCAATCTAACACAGCTTCGACCTTCTGAGGATCAACCCTAATCCCCTCGGCAGACATAACATGACCCAAAAAGTGTTATTTCTTTCAGCCAAAACTCACACTTACTGAATTTGGCATAAAATTGCTTTTCCCTCAATATCTGCAGCACAGCCCGAAGATGTGAATCATGCTCCTCCTTAGTTCTTGAATACACTAAAATGTCATCTATGAATATCACCATGGACCGGTCTAGATAGGGCTGGAAGACCCGGTTCATCATATCCATGAAAGTAGCCGGTGCATTCGTTAATCCAAACGGCATAACCAGAAACTCGTAATGCCCATAACGAGTTCGAAATGCAGTCTTGTGTATATCTGCCTCCTTGACCCTTAGCTGATGATATCCCGATCTTAAATCTATTTTTGAGAAGACCGAAGCTCCTCACAGCTGATCGAATAGATTGTCAATTCTTGGCAGTGGGTATTTGTTCTTAATCGTTAACTTATTCAACTGACGATAGTCAATACACATACGCATTGACCCATCCTTCTTCTTCATGAACAATACCAGAGCTCCCCATGGAGATAAACTTGGTATGATAAATCCTCGATCCAACAGCTCTTGGATCTGAGCCTTTAGTTCTACCAGCTCTGTCAGTGCCATCCTATAAGGGGCGATAGACACTGGAGCCGTTCTCGGTAATAGCTTAATACCGAACTCAACCTCACGATTTGGGGGCAACCCTGGAAGCACTTCTGGAAATACATCAGGAAATTCCTTTACAGTCCTGACATCCTCAATAAACAACTCTTTAGCATTAGATGTGCTGACAAAAGCTAGAAACGCCTCGCACCTCTTTCGAACCAGTTTCTCGGCTCTTAACGCGGAGATTACATTGGTCAGATAGTCCCTTCTCTCTCATATCACCATCACTTTCTCGTCCTCTGACGTCTTTAATATCATGCACTTAGCAGCACAATCTAAGTTCGCGCGGTGTTTCACCAACCAGTCCATGCCAAGAATAAGGTCAAATTCGCCAAACGGCAGTTCCATCAAATCTGCCGGGAAGACAACCCCTTGAACCTCTAAAGGCACATCTCTAAATAGCTTATTCACTATGACAGACTGTCCTAGAGGACTAATCACTGACATCTCTTTTTTTAGCAAGTTCGAATTGTATATCCAATGTTCCAGACACATTACAAGCAACTTACGAATGCGTTGACCCAATACCAATTAAAGCAAAACATGGTACATCATGAATAAAAAACGTACCAGTTATGACATCAGGTGCGTCGCCATCCTCTTGACGCCGAGCAGCATAAACCAACCCTAGCTGTCTTACATCTGTATTACAAGTACCTCTGCCCGGTGCTTCACGACCTCGTCCATACCCATTTCCCCCTCAGGCTGGGCCACGACCTCTCGGTGGCTACTGACCACCTCTCTCTGGCTGAACATATCCCTGTCTCGCAACTGGCGTTGAACCCGGTTTCAATGTTCAGTCCTTAATTCTGTGGTCTCTTGACCAACACCTAAAGCAGGCCCCAACTTTCTTCCAACATTCACCCTGATGAGACAACCCGCGCATCGCTGCAGTGGTCGATGCTGCGGCAAAGACAAATGAAACTCAGTTCACTGGCTCATCAAATCTAGACCTCTTTTGAAATCTATCAGAAGAACTGGAAGGCCTAAAATCTCTCTTATTCCTACCCCTTGCCTTGTTACGGTTCTGACGCTCAAAGCGTTTCACCTTCTCAGCAATCTTGGCCTTCTCCACCAATGCAGCAAAATCCTTCTCCCTCTGCGGGGCTATCAGTACCCGCAACTCATCCCGTAGACCATCTTCAAATCGCACATAGCATTCATATCGATCGCGACTATTCCTTAAGCATACCGGCTCAGACGCAAAAACTCTGCCTCCTACTCCGCCACAGATTTATTCCCCTGAACCAGATTCAAGAATTCTTTTCTCCGGGCATCCACATAACTAGCCCCAACATATTTCCCCTAAAAAGCCGTTTTAAAGAAATCCCAGGTTAATCGATCTGCTTGTGTGCCTTCCCTCACAGTGAGCCACCACCGGTATGCCTCATCTCTCAGTAGAGAAACTGCCCCTTTCAATTTTTTTCCACTGAGCAATCCAAGTCATCCATGATCCGCTCCACTGCTTCCAACCAATATTCTGCCACGTTCGGGGCTACACCAGAGATGCCCCTAAAAACTTCGACCCCTTCGACCGAAGTCACTCAGAAATAGACCCCCGAGCTACCGACCCAGTACTTGCTCCAGCAACCCGTTCTAAAACTCACATCATTGCTTGGGACAGAGCATCGTCCCCTCCAGTCCGGTCATAAGACCCTGTTTCAGTCATCGGCGATGTCGATGCCTCTCTTTCTGGCATATGCCTCGATGATGAGGATCCAGCTCTAGCACATTAGCCTCTACCACGGCCGTTTGTATCTCTTCCACGTCCTCTTGTACTCATCTCGATATAACGCGCTAATCTGTTAAAGAGTTTTATGAATCAATTTATAATTAAAGGGGTGAGTTACAAGAACTTAGTGTGTAATCCCATTTACAGTCACAATCATAGTCTTAGTCTGGGCCTAAGCCCCATATAGTATCAGTTTGGGCCTACAGTCCCAAAGTCATATTAATGCAAATGAAGAATGCAGCCCACCCCTATCCAACCCTACACTCCATGTGGGGACCAAGTTAACCCACCCAGCCCTACACTCAAAGAATGTAGCTGAGCTACCAGTATAAACGCCGCAAAGCTGCCAGTAACAGTATATCTGGCTGAGCCACTAAAATAATATAACGTGGCATAGCCACCAGTACAGTACTTCCTTCATAAATATAACCCAACCCAATGCAACATGTCATGGCATAATAATTCAGTGTATGCAATAATGTATCATGATGGCAATTCAATTGATTTCACACTAACCTGCTAAATTTCCTCCTAAAGGTATAACAGTAATTTTGTCCAACGAGGGCGTTTCAGTAATTTTACCCACCGAGGGTATTTCAGTAATTTACCCACCAAGGGTATTTTAGTAATTTACCCATTAAGGGTATTTCAATAATTTACTCATTAAGGGTATTTCTGTAATTCACCCTTCAGGGGTATTTTGGAAATTTACCCTCTAGGGGTATTTCAGTAATTTACCCTCTAGGGGTATTTCGGTAATTTCATCGTATAACTGCCTTTCTGGAGGCCTATTGTCGCCTCGAGCATCATGGGACCCCTTTTTGGGTCTCTACAATACAATTGGGCTTGAAATCCATTCCAGGCCCAAACGAGCCCACACGCTCGTGTGGCCCATTACGCATGGTTTCGGTCTTAGTTTTTTAGTTTTTGCAACTGTATCTATTATTCGGTCATTTTCTATCAATTTTGCCTATGTGGTCCAGTTAGCCCATAGGGCCCATTTAGCCCTTTTCGGCTCGATCATTTAGCCCATTTACCCCCACAAGCATTCGCATGCTCGAGTGGTCGTAGTTGCTGGCGTTTCATCTTTTGGCCGTTTCATAGAACATCACATGCATTCATTGAGGTGGGTGTGAGATTACACACCTATTACGAGCGTAGATTGAACTCCCAAAATTTCGTACCTATAAACCAACATGTTATAATTAGTTAGTATCCACTCTGATAACAGATATCAAAGTTGGAATCCGAATAGTCACTAACACCACTTACCACAAGATGACCTTCTTCAACAAAGTGGCAATATTCGGCTTTGCTTCCCCTTGGCTAGAGCAACCAAATTCCTAAATCGATTGATGCACAAAAAGGGGGTTAGCATCCTCCAATATTCGGTAATAGGGAAAAATCCAACAATGAATTGTACTACTTACCCTTAGATTCGGCAAAACAGGGCCCTTGAACAAGAGGAGTCTAAGCACCCACAGCCCTCAGAGATGACGATTAACTAAGGAGAAAAGAAAAGGTTATAAACGCACAAGAACCCAAAAGAAATAGGTTTGACCTAGGCAGAAAAATGAGAGCTTCGGCTTTAGTAAGGGAAATGTAGAGAAGAAGAAAAGAAATAAAGGGAAAAGAAACATTACCTTATGATCACAGAGGAACCGAATAGATTCAGCAGACAAAAAAACACCAAGCTTCAAGCTACCAGGTGTTCGACTATTAGCAAAAGCAAAGAGGGACCAATTCAAATTGGAGAAGAGAAGAGATTCGGTTGATGGAGAAAATAGTAGAAGAGAAATGAAGAAGAAAAGAATAGAAGGTTGAGGTTTCAGCAAGTAAAATTAGAGCACAAGGACCCAAAATGTTAAAAATCGAAAAGTAAAAAGTAGGAATTCTCTCAAAAGAATACTTCAAAAAATGGCACTCTACCTCCCACAAGACCGAATATGCACACGCCACTCCCTAACCGAATTTCACCTCCCACAACACTCCCACATTCGGCCACTACCACCTCTCACCCAAATCCCTTGATTCTCTCATTATTTTCCTCCCCACATTGCTCTCCACCTCTCATTCAACCGTTTGTCTGAGTCTCCACTCTCCCCTTGCAGAGTTCTATCTGAACTCTTGATAAACCGTAAAAGTAACATAATTTAATCCCACATTTAGTATGCTTTTGGATGATTTATCCCGCGATTTATGTAAAAAGGTGCTCTTAATCCTTTCTTTTCATGTATATACCCAGGAAAGCACACGAGGATGAAAAGAACACAAAACGGGCCCAAAATGGAGTAAATGGGCCATATCATGAAATCGACACTGCCTGCCCAGAGACCACACGGCCGTACCACGCAAATCATCTAGAACACGGCCTTCTCCCGATTCACACGACTGTGCCTCATTAAAGAAGTCTGAGCACGGCCTGACCATGATCCACACGGGCGTGTGCCATTGTCGTGTCCCTGTCGCTGGAAAGAGAAATTTCACTCGGATTTGGATACTTAGGGAGAAAGAAACGTATTTCAAGAGCCTATATATACCCCCTAAGTACCACCTTTGAAAGGGCGTCGAGCTAGGCCAAGGAGCTAGGCCGGAAAGGTCAGAATTGTGGGAATCGCTCGAAGTTAGCCAGTTGATCCATCCCAAGAAGTCGAAATTATACTCAAGACGGCAGATTTCTCCTTCAATACTTTCAGGGAGTTTTAGGGATTTCTTATGTTTTGTTTTATCTTTTCTCTTGAGATGTTTTCTTATTTTGTTAAGAACTAAACCCCTCAGATACCTAAAGGGGATGAAACCTAGATGAATCTTGTTATTTGATTTCTGAGTTACATGATAAATACTTTGTTTGTTCATAATTATGCATGCTTAATCCAAATATGATGTGCTTAGGTGGAGGAGGAATAGACCCTGCTTAAGAGTAGATCTAGCATAATTAAGCGGAGTTGATCGCACGCCTAGAGATAGGGTGACGAGATTTTGCCAAATTAGGGTGAAACCTAATATGGGAGTCCATAGATCGATTTACTGCTATTCTAAGGGGTTATTATAAGAGAACGAGAGTTCCACTAATTAACCTAAGGTTAGATGTTATTCGCCTCGAGAGAGGGTTTAATATACGTTAGGGAGTCTCACGGATCAAGCTAAGTAAATAAATCATATGATTCAGGGTTAAATAACAAGTGAAGTCTAGGTGGATTCTTCCTGAGGGTATCGTCCTGATCAATTGAGTTTTTTTCTTCAACTTATTTCCCAATTCATTCTTTTTGTCTTTGTGTCCTTAGCTTAGTCGTCATTAATTTAGATTAAAATAAAGCTTAGTCGTTGTTAATTTAGATTAAAACAACTTCACTTTATTTTAGGCTAAATAATAATAAAAAAGTTAGTATTAATACTTTTAGTTCCTTTGGGTTCAACAATCCGGTCTTGCCTAAGCTATACTACTGTTCGATAGGTACACTTGCCTTTAATCGTTCTCAGAGTTAGTTTCCAGGTTCGATCATTCTTTTATAAATTTTAAAGCTCTGATTTCAGGGATCAAGTTTTTGGCGCCATTGCCGGGGAACTAAAATATTACGAGAACTCTATTTTTATTACTTTAGCCATTATTTTCCACAATTTATTTTTAGGTTAAATTTTAATTTTGCTAATTTTTCTTTCTTTCTTTTCTTTTAGGTACCTCTAGTTTATGACTAGGAGGAACCCGAGAGGACCTTTAGTATACAACAGTGATATTAAAGCAACCGCTCGTAGGAATCACCGACAAATCAAGCGAGCCCTAAATTACACAGAGGAAAATCAAGAAGGCAGATCCAATCCTACTGAAAGGATGGACAAGAATATTCCATAATCCCATGATGTGGGGGAACGCAACGCTCCGCGTACTATGTTTGATTATGGTAAACCACATTTAACAGGAGCATAATCAAGTATAGTTAGGCCCGCTATGGCTGCTAATAATTTTGAATTAAAGCCTAACACAATACAAATGATTCAACAGTTTGTTCAATTTGATGGTTTGCAGGACGAAGATCCAAATACTCATATAGCTAACTTTTTAGAGTTCTGTGATACCTTCAAAATAAATGGCGCTTCTGATGATGCCATACGTCTTCGGTTATTTCCCTTTTCATTAAGGAATAAAGCCAAACAGTGGTTAAACTCGTTACCACGAGGGTCAATCACTACATGGGAATAAATGACTGAAAATTTTTTATTAAAATATTTCCCACAGGCCAAGACGGCCAAATTAAGGAATGGTATCTCTTCTTTTGTGCAGATGGATTTAGAGACATTATACGACGTGCTCTTGAGAAGGTGTCCACACCATGGTTTACCCTTGTGGCTACAAGTCCACACATTCTATAACGGTGTAAACCCCTCAATGAGGCTACTAATCAACTCAACCGCCGGTGGAACCCTGAACAACAAAACTTCTAAAGCAGCGTACGAGTTCATTGAAGAGATGTCACTGAATAATTATCAGTGGCAAGTTACAAGGACGAAACTGACAAAATCAGCTGGAGCTTTCAACATAGACACAATAACCATGCTATCAACACAGATGGAGATGATGAATAAAAAGATTGACAGTTTGTGTTCTTCGCAGGTACATCCAGTTATGCAGTGCGACACAAGTGGAACCGTGGCGAAACTTGAGTACCCACCTTACCAACCGGAAGCAGAGAGCGAACAGATGAACTATATAGGTAACAATTTCAGATCTAATAATAATCCTTATAGTAATACTTACAATCCAGGTTGGAGGAACCACCCAAATTTTTCATGGGGAGGTTAAGGGAATCAAGGAAATCAAAGGCAAAAACCTCCTCAAAACTTCCAAAATCAACCCTATCCACAAGAGAAGAAACCAACCCTCGAGGAGATGTTGACAAAATTCATGGCAGACACAGAAAAACGTTTCCAAGAAACTGAGAGAACAATTAAAAGCAACGAGAGCCGAATCGGCGAAATTACTAAGTCAGTCAAAGAAGTCACGAATGCAGTCGAACAACTCGCAAAGCTAATGTCAGAACGACCGCAAGGACATCTACCAAGCAATACTGAGATTAATCCAAATGAGCAAATTCAAGCCATAGCAGTTCAGGACAATGCAGAGATAGACGAACCCATCTCACAACAAGAAAACAAGGTAGACAAAGGTAAAGTAGAGGTAACACAAGAAAAGCCAAAACCGGCAATCAAAGAATACCAACCTCGTATACCTTACCCTGAAGCGATGAAAAGAGACGAGTCCGAGGAGTAGTTCGATAAGTTTCTTAAACTTCTAAAGAAATTACATATTAACTTACATCTTCTTGAAGCTCTTTTCCAGATGCCAGACTTGAGAAAATTTTTAAGACGGCTCTTGACAAACAAACGCAAATTAGATGAAGAGCCACATGTGGAACTCAACGCAAAGTGCTCAGCAATTCTACAAAATAGACTACCACAGAAGCAAAAAGATCTAGGGAGTTTTACAATTCCATGTTTAATTGGTGGTTTAACTATTGATAATGCATTAGCTGATTTAGGGGCGAGCATAAATGTCATGCCTGATAAAGTGTTTAAATAGCTAGGTCTAGGGAAGCCCAAACAAACTAGGATGAGTATTCAATTAGCTGATAAAACTGTTAGAATTCCTAGGGGTATTATCGAAGATGTTCTTGTCAAAATCGATAAATTTGTTTTCCCAGTAGACTTTGTTGTCTTAGACATGGAAGAGGATAATTTAATCCCTTAATATTAGAAAGGCCATTCTTAGTAACCGCCAAAACTAAAATTGATGTTGATGCAGGCGAACTTATACTTTGTGTAGGCAGCGAGACAATCACTCTTCAAGCTCTTGACTCGGCCAGGACAACAATCGATGAAGGTAAGAAAAACAATTTCTTTGATAATCAATCTATTCAACCTTCACCACAGGAAACACCATAAGAATACAAACCTAAGCTGAAATATGAACCCCAAGCCAACAAAGAAATAACTCACAAGGAGCAAAGGATTCAAATCAATGACTTAGACGAGTGGAAAATGCACTTTAATGAAAAATTAGGGATACAGGAAACAGAATCAAAACAACTCATCGAGATAGGCAAGTCCAAAGTCAGAGATCAAGTATTGTCAGATAAAGTATACCCACAACTATTCCCTCCAGACCTTGACACAAACAAAGAAATCCTTTTTAAGGTAATCAATGATCTTCCACACGGAACAATCGAGGTAAACAAACCTATTTTTGGCACTTTTAAAATAAATGCTACTCGACCTGAACCATACAATGAAAATAAAACTGATAATATGAGGGAAGATATCCAAACCTTTAAACCTCCCTGAAAATTTTCAAACACGAGGAAAGTCTAGCTTAAGACTATAAACGAGCGCTTCTCGGGAGGAAACCCGAGTACTAACCCTACTTCTTATTTTTTTTCTTTTGTTTCTATTTTTATTTTTCTTTTTTTTTTAAACTAACTAAACAGTGCAGATTTCCAGGTCACACGGTCTTACACACGAACGTGACCGTGATCGTGTGGACCACCAGAATCTTTGTACTAACATAGCAGAGGCCGTGCGAATTAGTCCCAACCACTTTTCGATGTCACGGACCCAACCACTACACCAAGGGCACCAACAACGTGGCACGGCTGTACCCCACAATCGTGTGAAGCTACTGACTTACCAACCACGAGTAGAATACGCTCGTGCCTTCAACCCTTGCCAATATGCTGACTTGTCGAAAACAGTGTGGCTTGCGGAAGAACGGGCTTGGAGAGCCAACACGCCTAGGCACACGATCGTGTGAAGCGGCTGTGCGCATCGACACACCCTCGGCCCACAGGCGTGGGAACGTGCCAGATTTGAAATTCTATTTAAACCCCACAGCCCTTCCCCTTCTCCCCATCTAAACTTGCTTTTCTTTTCTCCCTTCTTTCTTTCAGACTTTTCACTCCATTTACTAAAACTCTAGATCCTTGAGCCATCACACAACATGTCGAAGAAGCGTAAAAGGCCAATCTCCTCAAAGGAGACTAACTTATATGAGTTCATGCCGACAGCTTCAGCCAAACAACAAGCCAAGGGTCTTTAAAACCATATAGTTTCTATTTTTCCTTTCGATTTTGCTTCAATTTCCTTAATTTTACTTCTTCTCTATTTAATTTAGTTTCACTTATTTTAGTTTTATAGTGTCAGGTTCGTCAGGCTGCTAGGGAATCATGCCACTTCCGCAACTGCCAACACCTCCCCAGCCTTAGATGTCACACCCACCTCGCGAACCATACAACAATAAAGACTATTCAGTCCATTTAATTTTTATCTTCATTTTGTTTACATTTTTGTTTCCTCTTTCTCTATCTTTCTTATCTTTAATTATATACTTAGTTTATTTTAATTAGGTCTTAATAATTCCTGGCTACTTCTCAGTGCGCTACCCAATTTCTTCATCTAGTGCAGGTTCGTCATCCAGACCGACCATCACCACCACCAAAGACATTCCTCCGGGAAAACATCCAAAACTCAGGGAGTAATTCTTTCCCCTTCTCTTTTGATTTATCCCTTAAATGTTATTATCTATCTTTGTACATTGAGGGCAATGTACATCTTAAGTGTGGGGGGTGAATAATTATTTTGAGAAAATGCCTAACTTTCTTCATTATTCTCAAACCCTGAGGATAAAAATGCCTAACTTTTTGCATGATTCTGAAATCCCTGAATTTAATCTTGTTCTTAAGTAATTTTATCATATTACTAATTATGATGAAATTTCTGATGGTTTATGATTTTTATTGATATATTTTTGAATAAGTCATACTTAATTGTGCAGTGATGATTAAATTTGAAGAATACTAGGGAACCAAGCATGATAAGTCTAATTTTCAAAAAAAAATTTAAAATTTTAGGTTGTTAACCTGAATTTGAATGTTATCTTGAAGTTTGAAATTTACAAAGTTGATGTCAAAAACACCCATAATTGTTGTGAGACTTTGAGCCTTATAGAGCATCTATTCTTTTTCATGCTCATTTTTTGATTATGAGTGTGTCAACTATGAACTGTTATTCTAGAACTTGCCTTGACTATACATGTCAAGACCACAGTTATGATTTGATATACCGAGATGATAAAGGCACTTAGGTTTTAACCCACTTACTTCACTAAAAAGCCTACCTTCACAATTAACCCCTAGCAAACCCCGTTCAGCCTAACAACCCTTTTATTGACTCACCCACTAATATTAACCCAAAACCCTTTGTATTTGTTATTACCATTCTTCTAATTACCCTTTTTGTCGAGATTTGATTTTGAGCAGTTACCTAACTATGTTTTATATTTCAGTTGTTATAGTTTGTTCTTAAAAAAAATTCAAATTCAAAGTATATTCAGTATTAGTGTTAGGAAGAGTGAGCTTATACAGTTAAAGTCTAATTATCAAAAGAAAAAGCTCGTATTATTAGTATTATAAATTTTCAATTGCTGTAAATTATCTTAGATCAGTTTATGTTTCTAGATAGGTAACTTGTCAATTCAATCTTGATTCTAACCTTCTAATTCAACCTTTATCCACACCTTTAACCCTAGCCCCATTACAACCCTGACAAAGACCTTTTGATCTGTTTATCATCTCATTTTACAGTGGTGGAGATTTGATTTTCAGGCAAGCCTATGGGATTAACTGTTCATGTTCGACTTATGAGTGATCTTCTGATTTTGAACCTTAAACACTTCGAGTGATTTGAGTGAATGTTTAGTGAGGATGTCAACTCTTGTCAATTTTGAATCAGAGGTAATTATTCAGATAATGGGAGACACCTATATTTTCATGCTACAAATATATGACTTTGATTGTTTGAATCTTTAGGACTATTTGAGTTGAATTATCCATGTATAAATTATCTATGAATTATGATGAGACATTGTCAGTAGGAATTATGAATTATGGAAAGTTTGTTTTAATTGTAGTTGAGAATTTTACTTGAGGACAAGCAAAAGCTTAAGTGTGGGGGTATTTGATAAACCGTAAAAGTAACGTATTTTAATCCCACATTTAGTATGCTTTTGGATGATTTATCCCTCGATTTATGTAAAAAGGTGCTCTTAATCCTTTCTTTTCATGTCTTATACCCAAGAAAGCATCCGAGGATGAAAAGAACACAAAACGGGCCCAAAACAGAGTAAATAGGCCATATCACGAAATTGACACGGTCTGGCCCAGAGACCACACAATCGTGCCACCCCAATAATCTAGAACACGGCCTTCTCCCGATTTACATGACCGTGCCTCATTAAAGAAGTCTGAGCACGGCTTGACCACGATCCACACGAGCGTGTGCCATGGCCGTGTCCCTGTCGCTGGAAAGAGCAATTTCACTCGAATTTGGATACTTAGGGAGAAAGAAACGTATTTCAAGAGCCTATATATACCCCCTAAGTACCACCTTTGAAAGGGCATCGAGCTAGGCCAAGGAGCCAAGCTGGAAAGGTTAGAATTGTGGAAATCGCTCGAAGTTAGCCAGTTGATCCATCCCAAGAAGCCGGAATTATACTCAAGACGGCGGATTTATCCTTTAATTCTTTTTGGGAGTTTTAGGGATTTCTTATGTTTTGTTTTATCTTTTCGCTTGAGATGTTTTCTTATTTTGTTATGAACTAAACCCCTCAGATACCTAAAGGGGATGAAACCTAGATGAATCTTGTTATTTGATTTCTGAGTTATATGATAACTACTTAGTTTGTTCTTAATTATGCATGCTTAATCCAAATCTAATGTGCTTAGGTGGAGGAGGAATAGACCCTGCTTAAGAGTAGATCTAGCATAATTAAGCGGAGTTGATCGTATGCCTAGAGATAGGGTGACAAGATTTTGCCGGATTAGGGTGAAACCTAATATGGGAGTCCATAGATCGATTTATTGCTATTCTAGGGGGTTATTATAAGAGAACGAGAGTTCCACTAATTAACTAGGGTTAGATGTTATTCGCCTCGAGAGAGGGTTTAATATACGTTAGGGAGTCTCACGGATCAAGCTAAGTAAATAAATCATATGATTCAGGGTTAAATAACAAGTGAAGTCTAGGTGGATTCTTCCTGAGGGTATCGTGTGATCAAATGAGTTTTTTTTCAACTTATTTCCCAATTCGTTATTTTTGTCTTTGTGTCCTTAGCTTAGTCATCATTAATTTAGATTAAAACAACTTCACTTTATTTTTGGCTAAATAATAAAAAGAAAGTTAGTATTAATACTTTTAGTTCCTTTTGGTTCGACAATCCGGTTTTGCCTAAGCTATACTACTGTTCGATAGGTACACTTGCCTTTAATCATTGTCAGAGTTAGTTTCCAGCATCAATCATTCTTTTATAAATTTTAAAGCTCTGATTTCAGCGATCAACTCTACTTCTTCCACCCACTTGACACAAAAATAGAAGCCTTGATTTGCCAACTGTAGGATTCGAACTCCTCTCTCCTTGCCTCACAAGTGATGCCACCACCACTCCACCACAAGCTCCCTTGTGTTGAACAAACACACTCTAATAAATATAAGTCCTGCTTCCAACAGTCGTCCCTCTAAAGTGCCCAAAAACCAAAATTTTACCAGGGCTCAAACTCGACCCCAAGCCTCCCTAGAGCCCCAAAATACCCTCAAACAACCCACAGAGCAAGCCCAACATAGAATTGTACAAAACTTTACGACCCCTAATTTTGGGATGTTACATTGATCTATTACCTGTGGACCCTAAAATTGAGCGGACACGCAAGATCTACTTAATGAATAGACGAGTTGGACCTTGGAAATCAAAACAATGGACAAGGTCATGGAGTCAATCGAGTGCACAACCCAATCCTTATTACTGATGATAGGGATCATGCCATTAGACAATACGTTGTGTCACTCTTCAATGAGTTAAATTCGAGAATTAGAAGGTTGGATATCGAGACACCCCAATTGGAGTTGAAACCAGTGATGTTTCAAATGCTCCAAATGGTCGGCCAGTTCAATGGTATGCCCATGGAAGATCAACACTTACACCTTCGTTTGTTCTTAGAGGTGATTGATTTGTTCAAGATAGCTTTTGTGACTGAAGATGCATTAAGGATAAAACTATCTCCGAACTCGTTGTGAGATCAAGCACGAGTAGAGCTGAATTCATTACCACTATGTTTAATATCTACTTGGCAAGAATTAGCAGAAAGGTTTTTGGTAAAGTATTTTCCACCGAGCAAAAAAGCAAAGTTGTGCAATGAGATAACTACTTTCCAACAATTGGATGACGAGTCCTTGTATGAGGCGTGGGAAAGATTCAAGGAATTACTATGTAAATGTCCGCATCATGGGATTCCTCATTGCATCTAATTGGAGACGTTTCATAACAGTCTTAATGCACACACAAGATTAATGGTAGATACTTCTACGAACAATGCAGTTTTGTCTAAGTCTTATAACGAGGCTTATGAGATCATCTAGATGATCACTAGCAATAATTACCAATGGCCAATAAATTGGCCAGTTTAAGGAAGATGTGTACCTAGAGTGCATGAAGTGGACGCACTAAACTCCCTCTCTGCTCAAGTATCTTCCATTTCCTCAATGTTAAAATAGTTTACCACTAATGGTTTGAACAGTTTTACAGCTCAATCGCCAAGTTAGTATGATGTTATTTCCTGTGTGTATTATGAGGATGATCATTCTTTCAACAATTTCCCTTCAAACCCTAAGTCAGTTAGTTATGTAAGGAATCAATATCAAAACAGAAGTGGATAAGGACTACAATCCAACTTCTAGAATCCATCGTGGTAGAATCATCTAAACTTTTCCTAGAGTAACCAAGAAAATGGACCGAACAACAATTAGATGTAGCATAAACCCAATCAAACCCAAGGGTTTTCAACAAGCCCCAAACCCACCTTAAGTTGAGTCATCAAACAATTTAGAGGACTTTTTGAAGGCATTCATGGCAAAAATTAATGGCTTGGTCCAAAGTCAAGCAGCAACGCCGAAAAATCTGAAGATCCAGATGGGTTAGTTAGATACTAAGCTTTATAGTAGATCACAATGAGCCTTCCTGAGCGATACATAAAATCTAAGAAATTTTGGTAATGAGTAGTGCAAAGTGGTTGCATTATGAAGTGGTAAGATTATAGAACCCAAGGAGGTTGTGGTTGAAAACGAGCCTAATGAATAGGAGGAAAGTCAACCAACAGTTGAAGTTCCTACAATAGAAAAGTCGGATGCTGAAAAATATAATGAGGTAAACCCTAAACTAGTGAATTCTGAAAAACTAACACGCTCTTTTGCAGATTTGCCTCCTCAAAAAAGTTATTTTTATCAACCTAGAGTTCCATATCCTCAAAGACTTCAGCAGAATAAGCAGAAACAAGAGGTACAATTCAAGAAGTTCTTAGATGTTCTAAATCAACTGCATATCAACATTCCATTGGTAGAAGCTTTAGAACAGATGCCCAATTATGTGAAGTTTATGAAGGATATTCTATCCAAAAAAAAAATAGAATTAGTGAGTATGAGACTATTTCTTTGACGAAGGAGTGCAGTGTTCTTACAGAACAAGTTACCTCCAAAATTGAAAGACCCTAGAAGCTTTACAATACCTTGTAACATCAGTGAATCATATTGTAGTAAAGCTTTATGCGACTTAGGAGCAAGTATCCACTTGATGCCAAAATCTAGTTTCAAGCCGTTGGGAATGGGTGAAGTATAACCTACTACTGTGACACTTCAACTAGTGGTCGTGAGCATATCCCAAAGGAAAGATCGAGGATGTTTTGGTAAGAGCTGATAAGTTTATTTTTCCTACTGATTTTATTGTGTTGAATTTTGAAGTAGACAAAGAAGTTCCAATCATCCTGGGGAGACCTTTCCTAGCCACGGAAAGAACATTGATAAATGTGGAAGAAAGAGAACTCATCATGAGAGTTCAAGATGACAAGGCAACGTTTAACATTCTAAAGGCCATGAGATTTCCTAATCCGATGGAAGAGAGTTCAATAATGGAGGAATTAGAAACCTTAGTTTCTATGGAAAGCAATTTTGAAGAAGACCCGTTGGGGAACACTGTAGGGTCTAAACCATTCGAAGATGAAAAAGGTAATGAAGGTTTGGCTTTGAGGGAAGCCAATCTGAGGAGTTATGATCAACCAATGCGGTTTGAACTGCTACAGTTTGAAGTTCGAGAATTTACACAACCCAAGTTGTCAATTGAGGAACCACCTAAGCTTGAACTAAAGGTACTTCTATCCCACTTAAAATATGTTTATCTTGGTAATAGTTCTACTTTGTCTGTGATTGTTTTAGTGGACTTGGCAGAAAATCAAGAGTAGTAGTTTATTGCTGTTTTAAAGAAATTTACAAAAGCAATTGGTTGGACCATAGTTGATATATGAGGCATAAGCCCTTCCTTTTGTATGTATAAAATTATTTTAGTTGAAAGTGTAGAAGGTAAAATTGATATGCAAAGGAGACTTAACGCTATCGTGAAAGAAGTAGTATGGAAGGAGGTAATTAAATGGTTAGATGCGGGAATTATTTACCCCATCTTAGATAGTTCTTAGGTAAGTCCGGTACAATGTGTACTAAAGAAAGGTGGGATCACGATTGTTGAGAACGAACAAAATGATCTAATCCTGGCGAGAACTATCACAGGTTGGATAATATGAATCGACTACAAAAAGTTGAACAAAACCACTCGTAAGGATCATTTTCCTTTGCCTTTTCTGGATCAAATGTTAGATTTACTGGCAGGTAACGAATTTTATTGCTTTTTAGATGGATATTCGGGATACAACCAAATAGTTATAGCCCTGGAAGACCAATACAAAACTACTTTTACCTACCCATACGGTACATTTTCTTTTAGGCAAATGGCTTTCGGGTTATTAATGCACCTGTCACACTTCAGCGACGTGTGATGGCAATTTTCACTAATATGGTTGAAAATCATGTTGAGGTTTTCATGGATGATTTTTCTATTTTTTGTAACATTTATGATGTTTGTTTGAATAATTTGCCTAAGGTACTTAAAAGATGCGAAGAGATGAATCTAGTCCTTAACTGGAAGAAATGCCATTTTATGGTTAAGGAAGGAATTCTCTTAGGACATAAAATTTCCAAAAAGGGATTGAAGTGGATAAAGAAAAGGTGGACGTAATTGAAAGATTACCACCTTCATTTAGTGTGAAAAGAGTTAGATGTTTCTTAGGCCATGTTGGCTTTTATCATAGATTTATTAAGGATTTTTCAAAATTTTCTAAACCTTTATGTATGATTTTTGAAAAAAGATATAGTTTTTTTATTTTAACAAAGCATGTTTAGAAACTTTTGAGAAATTGAAAAATCAATTACTTTTAGCCCCAAAAATTGTTGCAAGTTATTGTAACTCACCTTTTGAGTTGATGTGTGATGCAAGCAATTTCGTTGTTGAAGTTGTGATGGGTTAAAGAAGAAACAAAGTGTTTCACCCTATCTACCATGCAAGCAGAACTTTGATAGGAGCCCAGATCAATTATACTGTAACTGAAAAAGAACTATTTGCTATATTTTTTGCTTTTGGCAAGTTTTGTTAATATCTTATAGGTACCAAAGTTACAGTGTTTACCGATGTAATGAATTATAATGTGTTTACACAAGTGTACGTAGTCGTTCAAGTAATAAGTAAGTAATATGAGTTATCGTATCCACAGGGATTGTGTAAGCTTAATCAATTCAATTGCAAAATTATAATTAACAATTTGATATAAAAAACTCAATAATTTTATGATTGTGATGATTAAATTGAATTAAATGCAAGGAGTGATCCCTATGCAATTTCTAATCTAAAAGCAATTTTACGTAAATTATGAATGAGTGCTTTAGAAATAAAAAACACTCAACTTTACATGAGCTAGGATAATTATATTAATGAATTCAATTTACTTTTATCATGCTAACATGTTCGAAATTTTTTTCCATGGCAACTCGATCTCTTATGGGTTTGGAAACCAAATTAAGTCCTCTCGGATCTTTTACTTAGTTAAATATGCATTTTACTAATCATATTAGACTAAGGGTTTCTTAGCATTTATGTAAGGTTACAGAGATATTTACTTTTGCAACAGTTTAATTACATAAAACTAAAAACCATGCATGAAAATAGAGCTAACTAAAGATATTATGAACCTTAACTTAGTCGGTTTTAATGACCAAAATTAAGCTAGTCGATTTTAATGACCTAAATTAAGCATTGCACTTTTCAATTATGCGCGTACTAGCTGTTGTCTGGTTAGGATCGCTCAGCTAATCTGAGTGTACTAAATCATGAATGAATGAAATGTAGCCTAATATTAATTGAAATCGTAATTGACTGAGGCACAAAACATGTTAACATGAATTAAATAAATCTCATCAATTAAATATAATTATCCAAACAATTAGGATTTAAAACTTCATAGTTGATGTCAAAAGCATAAAACTCAAAGAAAACAAGTTCAAAATAAATAACAAGAGGAAAGAGTAAACTCTATTTAGTTCAGTAGCCTTTTAGATCTATTCTGACTGACTCAGTTCAGCAGCCTTTCGGATCTATTCTGATTGATGTGCTTTACTCTGCTCAGTTCAGCAGCCTTTCGGATCTATTCTGACTGATGCGCTCCTCCGTTCTGATGAAAGCTTCTTTTGCTAAGGGTTTAAAAGGTAGCTGGCCAAGGAGTGCTTTTGACTTTGAATTTCAAGCTAAAGATAGCTATGTAGTGGATGGTTTCAACAAGTAAGTTGTTGGGCTAAATTTATCTCCTTATTGGAAAGTTCTTCAATCCAAAACTTAACAGACATGTTCATCTTTTTATCACCTTTCTTTATTGGGTCAAGTAGTCAATCCCTATGCCCAAATTGCATGGTTTTGTTTTCCATATGGATAAATTGTGCACGACCACCTTTATTTATTTACATCATGTCTCCATAGCCTACTATATAATGAAAAATACACACATTAATAAATTAACATGAATTAATATAAAATATGCTTGAAAATCATGTAATTAAGCATAATTTCACGTACTTTCTAATTTCATGTCTAAAATTACTAATTAAGTAAAATTCACTTATTTCAATAATAATTACTCGAGATAAACATAAAAATTAAGTAAAAAGGTTGTAAAAACATATAGAAAAACCCTATATAATTTCGAGTTTACACACCCCCAAACTTAAACCATTGCTCGTCTCGAGTAATGTTCATGCACAACATAACTATTGCTAAGGCAATTTTGCAAAATGATAAAGTAGCACCAATCTTCACACATAATCATACATCAATAAAATCATGCTAAAAAATACTCTTTATTGACAAGTAGCTCGAATGCAAATATTATTTCTAACTTTATACTAAGTACATCATAATGTGAACATGAATCATAGTTTGCATGCATTTTCAAAGTCATAAATAACATTCACCAATCAACATGCTTTCTTTATCAACTAAACATAGCAATCCTGAGGTTTAATTAGTGTCTTCATATGTTGAACTTAGTAATTCCTCTCCACTAACGTAGTCGATATAATCATTTAATCAATAGCTATTTTATTAGGTTGTAATTCCTTTCCACTAGGCTAAAGGTAGGGATAATGAGAAGTGGTTTTTAGGTTCAAAACATCTTAACCCTGCTTTTTCATGGATCTTTTTGTGTCACAACCTTCATATAATTGGATCTCTGGAACACCCCCAAACTTATTTTGAACTCATGCTCAACTTTTTATTTATTTTCCAAACTTTGAGCCAACTTTGCTCTTTATTCATTTTCTTTTCTTTTCTTTTAACGTGAATTTGTGGAGAGCATGTAAATCCTTTCATAATTATCCTCAAACTTTGATCACCAAGACAAAATTTTTGGTCAAGATAGGTGCAAAAGAATGGGATAAAATTAAAAAAAGATGTTAATGTGGCTTATAATGTAGGTATTTTGCAGTAAATAGGCCATTAAGCTCAAAATTAAGTTTCAATGGATAAATCTCATAAGGTTGGCTTGAAATGTTCAAACTGTAACAGCCCAATTTTGGGCCTAGTCGGAACAGTGGTTTTGTAACACCCCAAACCCGGCCCGAACACCACGGCCGAATCCGAATGTTACCGAGAAAGAGGCGAAAACGAATTTTGTTTTGAGAGTGAAATTAAACTGTAAGTTTGAAAAACCTTTCGCTTTAAGGGGTTGTCGTTAAAAATAGTAGTTTGCTGATGAATGAAAATTTCCAAGTTGTGCAAAGTTCGGTTCGTTATTTGTGCTGCTATTGAGAGAAAATGGTTGTCTTTAAGGAATCCAAGTTTGGAAGCTTCATTTTGACACCCATGTTGAAAATATTTTAGAGTCACATTTTAGATACTTGTTTAATAGCAAATCCAACTTAAAACCATAAAATCCCAGAATATTTAAAGTGGCTTTATTACACAATAAAAATATCCCAAAATAGCAACTAGCAGTTTAAAAATAATGTTAACAAAAACAACTTCTGCATGGCCACCTCGAGTCCACTCTAGCCCGGTCCAATGAATCATGAGTTACCTGCATTGTTTTGGGAAAAAAATAGGGTGAGTCACCAGACTCAGTGTGCAATTATACAACACAATTCCACGAATGGGCTTAGCCCCATACCAACAACAAATCATCATACCATGCACAGATATGCAAAGTGATAGCCCAACCCAACCTAGTATCCATCCGCTACACGCCACCCGTATATCCATCCTCATACACACCTGGGGATTTCTACAATCAACCCTCCATCCGCTACACACCTCTTTGGCGGCATCATGTTTGTGACACACACTGCTCAAAGTCCACTTAAGTGGTCTAGCCACTGAATCCACATGTGATTAAATCACAAAATCCACAATGAGGCATGAGGCCATCATTAACCGTGACGGAGTCACCCACATATATATACACTTCCCCTTTAGGCATTATATCCCGAAACCCATGCACATGCAACATAATATGGTAGATGGCAATATGATAGAACATGAAAACATCCATTATATATATATAACATGCGTACATGAATCCACAACCGTTTATCAGCAACTATTAGTGTAGGTAGTATACTAACCTTGTTTACCGATTACCCAACGTAGGTAATATGACCACCACTGCCGCTATTTTCGGCTTTCAAGCATAACACATATATTTCATAAAAGATTAAGGGAACAGTGTGATAATTACACACCTGAAAACTTGAAGAACTAGACTATCGATCTCCCTAACATCCTCACTCGAAGAGATTCGGCCACACATGAGAAACAGAGTCAAGCTTTTGGTTTCGGTAAACCAAAGAGAAAAGGAAAAAGAAAGGTTTTTAGAGAAAAAGAACCCTTACCACTACCACTAAGAACCGATTGAGGGGTTTGGCAGGAGATGAGTGACGACACTTCCTCTATAGATCAACAAAAGAAAAGGGACTAGATTTTGTCTAGGTGAAAAGGGGTAAGAATCGCAAGAAGAGAATAGAGGGAATTCAGTTTTGAAAGAGTGGAAAACAGATGGCACAAATAGGTATTTCGGCTTTAAGCAGAATAGAGAAGAGATGAAGCAAATGGGGTAAGAAGAATTCGGCTAATGTAAAAAGAGAAAGAAGACGAAAGTAAAAGGGTGAATGGTCCAAGACACAAATGATAAGAAGAAGATGAAACACTAGGTTCGGTTGCAGAGGAAGAAAGAAAGAAAGATGAGAGGAGGAAGGAAAAAGAGAAAGATCCCGAGAGAAGACTGAAGTTGTAGGCTTTGAGTTGCTAAGAAAAGAAATAAGATGCTCACCAAGCAAAGGAGAAAAGAAAGAACTTCCTAGGCTGATTCGGCTAACCAAAACTCCCCAAAGGAAAACATTTAAGGGACGGCACACCTTATGGCTGACAAATACACACAAAAGAACCGAAAAGAGAGCCTAAGCTCTAAGGATTTTCGGTACACTCCTCACTAAGCACAAAACTGAAACTCCCCTCCTTCAACCATACCACATTCGGCCAACAACTCCACCCCTCTCCAAATCCCTTAACTTTCTCCTAACTTTACTCACAGCCTCCCATTCAAACAAGTTTGAATGATTCAAACTCCTAATAATTCTCTCCACCAACCATTCAAAACATTTGACCCTTTCAAACCTCCCCCTTTCAAGTGCCCTTGTCGAATCCACTACCTCCCTCTCTTGATGCAAAATAAAACTCAAATGCTATCCATGCAGCTCGAACTCCCACCCTCTTGTAACTCCCTTCTGACGCTACTTCCAAGCTCCCCAAAGTGACGTCTTTCTGCCACTACACCACCTCTTCACTTGTGTCAACAATCTCAAAGTTTAATCCTTTAAAGCCTGGTTCCACCAGCTCTCCCCTAACAGCTTAAAACCAAAAATTTTCACTCAGGCTCAAACTTACCCTTAAGGTTTCCCGAAGCCCCAAACACACTCAAACAGTCATGCAAAGCATACCAACACATAGATACGAAATTTAAAAGAAAAAATACGAGACCCCTAAATCCCAGATGTTATAGTTCTATCCCCCTTAAAGAAATTTCAGCCTCGAAATTACCTGATCAAAAGAGATGTGGGTATTGCTGTCGCATAGCCTTCTCTGGCTCCCATGACACTTCTTCTGAACCATGATTCCGCCACAAGACTTTGACTAAAGGAACAGATTTCCTCCGTAGTACCTTGACGTCCCGCTCCAAAATCTGTATTGTTTCCTCTCATAAGACAAGTCTGGTCTTAATTCAACTTCCTCAGCTGGCAGCACGTGGGACGAATCCGATCGATAACGTCATAGCATCGAGACGTGAAACACATCATGCATCTGCTTTAATTCCGACGACAACTCCAACTGACACGCTACCGGTCCCACTCGCTTTAAAACCCGATAAGGCCCTATAAACCGGAGACTTAACTTACCCTTACGTCCAAACCTCATCACCTTCTTCCACGGTGAAACTGTCAGGAAGACCCGATCACCTACCGCAAATTCTATCTCCATTCGCTTAAGATTCCCATAGATGATGCTTCCTTCAATCGAATTCGAATTACCCTAACTTTCTCTTCCATTTCTGCAACCATTTCTGGACCCAATTCCGTCCAATAAGTGGGAGTGCGACACTTCTGGCCGTACAATGCTTCATACGACGCCATCTGAATACTAGCTTGGTAACTGTTGTTGTATGTGAACTCTGCCAAAGGTAAGAATTCTTCCCAACTGCCTCTGAAATCAATAACACATCCCCTCAACATATCCTTGAAAACCTGAATTACCCTTTCAGACTGGCCATCTGTCTACGGATGAAATGCCGTGCTAAAGTCCAGCCTCGTGCCCAACGCCTGATGCAACACCCTTCAGAACCGCGACGTAAATCTAGGGTCCTTATCGGATATGATTGACACAGGTACCCCATACAACCTCACAATTTCTGCCACATACAACTTAGCCAACTTTGGAAGAGAATAGTCGACTCGCACTAGTATGTAGTGTGCGGACTTTGTCAACCAATCTGCGATCACCCATACTGAATCTTTCTTGGTAGGCGTAAGGGGTAGCCTACTAACAAAGTCCATAGTGATTCTCTCCCACTTCCACTGCAGAATCTTCACTGGCTGTAGCAACCCCGAAGGCAACTGGTGTTCAGCCTTGACCTGTTGACACGTTAAACACTTCCCCACAAACTCCGTAACTTCTTGCTTCAAACCAGGCCACCAAAACTGCTCTCGTATATCCCGATACATCTTACTTCCTCCAGGATGCATAGCATAGGGGCTACTATGTGCTTCCTGAAGAATCATCTGCCTTAACTCCACATCCAACGGCATGCAAACTTTCCCGTGGAAACATAAAACCCCATCATTGTTCAAGCTATAATCCTCTATTCCCCAATCCTATACTTGCCGAAGTCGCGCACTCAAAAAATCATCCAATAACTGTTCCTCTTTAACTTGCCTTACCAATGTTGGCTTCACTTGCAGCTCAGCTAATAAACTCCCGTCATCATACAGACTAAGATGGGTGAACATCGCTCTCAAATCTGATACTACCTTCCGGCTTAACGCATCTGCCACCACATTCGCCTTACCCGGATGGTATTCAATCGAGCAATCATAACCCTTCAACAGCTCCACCCATCTACGCTGTCTCAAGTTCAGCTCCTTCTGAGTCAATAGATACTTTAAACTCTTATGGTCTGTGTAGATAACAGACTTTTCTCCATATAAATAATGTCTTCACACTTTCAAAGCGAAAACCACTGCAGCCAATTCCAGATCATCCGTAGGATAGTTAATCTCATGCGGTATTAACTGCCGAGACGTATAGGCAACAACCTTCCCTTCCTGCATCAGTACACAACCTAACCCCGTGTGTGAAGCATCACAATACACCACAAAATCTTTCCCAGCTTCAAGCTGAATTAAGACCGGAGCCTCTGTCAAAATCCATTTTAGCTTCTCGAAACTCTCTTACTGCTTGTCTGTCCACACAAAAGGTACCTCATTTCTCAACAGCTCAGTCAAGAGCGCCGCAATTGAGGAAAAACCTTCGACAAACCTTTTGTAATAACCTACCAATCCCAAGAAACTCTGAATCTCTGCCACAGACTTTGGTGGTTTCCAATCCAGCACTGCCTCGATCTTCCGGGGATAAACCCTTATCCCTTCTGCAGATACCACATGACCCAGAAAAGTAACTTCTCTTAACCAAAATTCACACTTACTAAATTTGGCGTACAACTTCTTCTCCCTTAGAATTTGTAGAACAACGCGAAGATGCGCATCATGCTCCTCTTCTGACTTGGAGTATACTAAAATGTCGTCTATGAACACTTCTACAAACTGGTCCAAATAGAGTTGAAAAACCCGATTCATCATATCCATGAACGCGGCTAGTGCATTTGTCAACCCAAACGGCATAACTAAAAATTCAAAGTGCCCATAGCGTGTCCGAAAAGCCATCTTATGAATATCTCCTTCCTTTACCTTAAGCTGGTGATACCCGAACCTCAAATCTATCTTCAAAAAGACCAAAGCCCCTTTGAGCTGATCAAACAGGTCGTCTATCCTTGGCAGCAGGTATTTGTTCTTGATCGTTAGCTTATTCAACTAACGGTAATCTATCTTTCTTCTTTACAAATAACACCGGTGCTCCCCATGGAGACACAGTAGGTCGAATAAAACCGCGATCCAACAACTCCTGGATTTGAGCTTTCAGTTCAACCAGCTCCTTTGGTGCCATCCTATAAGGGGCGATAGACACTGCAGCTGCACCTGGTAGAAGCTCAATTCCAAACTCCACCTTACGATCCGGAGGCAACCCTGGAAGCTCTTATGGAAAAAATCAACAAATTCCTTTACTGTTCTAGCCTCCTTTGCGGTCGCTTCCTTTGCATCCAAGGAACTAACAAAAGTTAAGAAGGCTATGTACCCTTTCCTTGCCATCCTTTCTGCCTTGAGAGCAGACACTACATTAGACAGATAGTCTCTCCTCTCACCTATCACCAAGACTTTATCATCCTCGGAGGTTCTTAACACCATGCGCTTAGCAGCACAATCCAGGTTCGCACGGTACCTTACTAGCCAGTCATGCCTAAGATCAAGTCAAATTCTCCAAATGGTAACTCCATCAAGTCAGCTGGGAACACTAACCCTTGAACTTCTAAAGGCACACCTCTAAAGAGTTTATTTACCACTACTGATTGTCCTAAAGGACTAAGTACAGTCATCTCCCTAGAGGCAGTTTCAGGATTCATATTTAAAGTTCTAGACACCATACTAGCAACATAGGAGTGAGTCGACCCAACATCAATTAGTGCAGTAAAGGGAATTCCAAAAATGAGAAACGTACCCGTTATAACGTATTGTGCATCCCCCTCTTCCCGACGTCTAGCCGCATAAACCAACCCAGGCTGTCTTGCCTCAGTACCCCCTGTTCCTTTGTCCTGCGTTCCTCGACCTCGGCTAGAACCATTCCCTCCTCGGTTCAGACCACGGCCTCTCGGTATCTGCTGACCACCCCTTTCTAGCTGCACGTACCCCTGACCTACCATCCGAGCCTTGGTCATGTCTTGCGGACAATTCTTAATCAGATGATCCTTGGACCCACACCTGAAGCACTCCTTACTTGTTCCCCAACACTCTCCTGCATGTGACTGCCCACACTGAGCACATTGACGAAATTGCCCCACAGCAGCCGGCGTAGTATCACGAACAGGTCCATCAACCCTAGGCTTTTTCTGAAATCCTCTCGATGGTCCTGACGGTCCATAACTTCTCTTATTCCTACCTCTGTCCTTGTCCCTGTTTTGCCTCTCGGTTCGCTTAACCTCCTCAGCTATCTTAGCTTTTTCCACCAAAATAGGAAAGTCCCTCTCCCGCTGAGGAGCTATCAACACTCGCAGCCCATCCCGTAGCCCATCCTCAAATCTCACACAGCGCTCGTAGTCGGTTGCAACAATCCCTCGGGTGTACTGACTTAGTCGCAAAAATTCTGCCTCATACTCAGCTACCGATTTACCCCTTGCACTAGATTTAGGAAGGCCTTCTTCTAAGCATCCACGTAACTGGCCCCAACGTACTTCCCTTGAAACTTTATCGTAAAGAAATCCCAATCTACCCGATCTACCGGGGTACCCTTTCTGACGGTGAGCCACCACTGGTAGGCCTCATCCCTAAGTAGAGAAACTGCACCCTTCAGCTTCTACTTAGCTGTGCAATCCAAGTCATCCATAATTCTTTCGACCGCCTCTAGCCAATACTCAGCCACGTTTGGAGCTACCCCATAGACACCCCTAAATATTTCGGCTCCATTCGCTCGAAGTCGCTCAGAAACGGATTTTCGAGCCCCATTACCCATGCCTACCCCTGCAACTCTTTCCAGAATCCGCAGCATTGCCTTGGACACCGCATCATCACCACCTATTTAATCTTGGAATTCTGCTTCCGCAACTAGCGGCAGTGGCACCTCGTTTCGTGACCTATGGCTAAACCCTACTTGTTCCAAGACAGCAATCCTGTCTCTACCCCATCCACGCGCATTACGTCCACGTCCTCTAGTAATCATAGCTAACGTTCTGCCCTTACTCTGGTTATAAATTTTATGAGTCAGCAAATCTTTCCACTTGTTTAGTAGTGAATAGTTTTATGATACAAAATTTTTAAGTTGTTCTTCCGTAAAACACATACATCCCTAAAGGTTTCCGTCCCTACAGTAAATATTCTAATTTCTAAGATCCACAACAATGCATCATACAACCACTTCATACAATTCATTTATCAGTCAGAGAACTTACCTGGTGGACCTGGGCCGGGAACTCGAGTGCCATCCTTCCACAAGACCATTTCATAAGAAATTTCTTTTAAACTAATTTTAAATACAAAATTCGAAAACATTGTGGTCCTCAAAGCCCAAGGCTGAGTTTAAAATCTGGGCTCTGATACAAAATTGTAACACCCCAAACCCAGCCCGAACACCACGTTCGAATTCGGAATGTTACTGGGAAATAGGTGAAAACGAATTTTGTTTTGAGTATGAAATTAAACTGTAAGTTTGACAAACCTTTCTCTTTAAGGGGTTGTTGTTAAAAATAGTAGTTTGCCGATGAATGAAAATTTCCAAGTTGTGCAAAGGTCGGTTCGTTATTTGTGTTGGTATTGAGAGAAAATGGTTGTTTTTAAGGAATCCAAGTTTGGAAGCTTCATTTTGACTCCCATGTTGAAAATATTTTAGAGTCACATTTTAGATACTTGTTTAATAGCAAATCCAACATAAAACCATAAAATCCCAGAATATTTAAAGTGGCCTCATTACACAATAAAAATATCCCAAAATAGCAACTAACAGTTTAAAAATAAAGTTAACGAAAACAACATCTGCATGGCCACCTCGAGTCCACTCCAGCCCGGTCCAATGAATCATGAGTTACCTGCATTGTTTTGGGAAAAAAATAGAGTGAGTCACCAGACTCAGTGTGCAATTATACAACACAATTCCACGAATGGGTTTAGCCCTATATTCACAACAAATCATCATACCATACACAGATATGCAAAGTGATAGCCCAACCCAACCTAGTATCCATCCGCTACATACCACCCGTACATCCATCCTCATACACACTTGGGGATTTCTACAATCAACCCTCTATCTGCTACACACCTCTTTGGCAGTCATGCTGACAGACACACTGCTCAAAGTCCACTTAAGTGGTCTAGCCACTGAATCCACACATGATTAAATCACAAAATCCACAATGAGGCCTGAGGCCATCATTAACCGTGACAGAGTCACCCACATATATATACACTTCCCCTTTAATCATTATATCCCGAAACCCATGCACATGCAACATAATATGGTAGATGGCAATATGATAGAACATGAAAACATCCATAATATATATAACATGCGTACATGCATCCACAACCGTTTATTAGCAACTATTAGTGTAGGTAGTATACTAACCTTGTTTACCGATTACCCAAAGTAGGTAATACGACCACCACTGCCGCTATTTTTGGCTTTCGAGCATAACATATAGATTTCATAAAAGATTAAGGGAACAGTGTGATAATTACACACCTGAAAACTTGAAGAACTAGACTATCGATCTCCCTAACGTCCTCGCTCAAAGAGATCATCACGATCTGCTTATCATTTTCAGGCGCTGGTCCACAACCCGGTGGCCAATCCCGTACCACTGAAACTACTCGCTTCTTGAACTTAGGGGGAGGGACTACGTGCCCAACCTCTTCCCTTACCCGACTGGTACCCGAATCCATACAACAAGATCTTGATCAGAAAACTTGGTTAAAACGTTGAATAAGATTTAAATGAAACTCAATAAATGTTACGATCGAGCAAATCCTTACCAAAGTCGACAGAACCCGGAGGTTATTCACGTGAGCTTAACGATTGTCGAAGTTCCCACATAAACCCATGTTAGATTCGGCCTTAACGCTTATGGTCCAAACGAAGTGGCCTTCGGCCAATCGAAAGGTGTACCCCTCTTACCTTGGTTGATCGAAACTCGAAAGATCCTTAATACCCTTCACACTTGCTATAAACAAAAGAGGCACATAGTCAAGGCCCTTAATAGATTCGGCCACACATGAGAAACAGAGTCAGGCTTTTGGTTACGGCAAACCAAAGAGAAAAGGAAAAAGAAAGGTTTTTAGAGAAAAAGAACCCTTACCACTACCACTAGGAACCGATTGAGGGGTTTGGCAGGAGATGAGTGACGGCACTTCCTCTATAGATCAGCAAAAGAAAAGGGACTAGATTTTGTCTAGGTGAAAAGGGGTAAGAATCGCAAGAAGAGAGTAGAGGGAATTCAGTTTTGAAAGAGTGGAAAAGGGATAGCACAAATAGGTATTTCGGCTTTAAGGAGAATGGAGAAGAGATGAAGCAAATGGGGTAGGAAGAATTCGGTTAATGCAAAAATAGAAAGAAGACGAAAGTAAAAGGGTGAATGGTGCAAGGCACAAATGATGAAAAGAAGATGAAACACTAGGTTCAGTCGCAGAGGAAGAAAGAAAGAAAGATGAGAGGAGGAAGGAAAAGGAGAAAGATCCCGAGAGAAGACTGAAGTTTTCGGCTTTGAGTTACTGAGAAAAGAAATAAGATGCTCACCAAGCAAAGGAGAAAAAAAGAACTTCCTAGGCTGATTTGGCTAACCAAAACTCCCCAAAGGAAAACACTTAAGGGACGACACACCCTTATGGCCGACAAATACACACAAAAGAACAGAAAAGAGAGCCTAAGCTCTAAGGATTTTCAGTACACTCCTCACTAAGCACAAAACCGAAACTCCCCTCCTTCAACCATATCACATTCGGCCAACAACTCCACCCCTCTCCAAATCCCTTAACTTTCTCCTAACTTTACTCACAGCCTCCCATTCAAACAAGTTTGAATGATTCAAACTCCTAATAATTCTCTCCACCAACCATTCAAAACATTTGACCCTTTCAAACCTACCCGGTTCAAGTGCCCTTGCCGAATCCACTATCTCCCTCTCTTGATGCAAAATAAAACTCCAAAATGCTATCCATGCAGCTCGAACTCCTACCCCCTTGTAACTCCCTTCTGACGCCACTTCTAAGCTCCCCAAATTGACGCCTCCCTGCCACTACACCACCTCTTCACTTATGTCAACAATCTCAAAGTTTAATCCTTTAAAGCCTGGTTCCACCAGCTCTCCCCTAACAGCTTAAAACCAAAAATTTTCACTCAGGCTCAAACTTACCCTCAATGTTTCCCGAAGCCCTAAACACACTCAAACATTCATGCAAAGCATACCAATACATAGATACGAAATTTAAAGAAAAAATGCGAGACCCCTAAATACCGGATGTTATAGTTCTATCCCTCTTAAAGAAATTTCAGCCTCAAAATTTCCTGATTAAAAGATATGTGGGTATTACTGTCGCATCGCCTCCTCTGGCTCCCATGACGCTTCTTCCGAACCATGATTACACCACAAGACTTTGACTAAAGGAACTAATTTCCTCCGTAGTACCTTGACGTCCCACTCCAAAATCTGAATTGGTTCCTCCTCATAAGACAAGTCTGGTCTTAATTCAACTTCCTCAGCTGGCACCACGTGGGACAGATCCGATCGATAATGTCTTAGCATCGAGACGTGAAACACATCATGCATCTACTTCAAATTTGACGGGAACTCCAACTGATACGCTACCGGTCCCACTCGCTTTAAAACCTGACAAGGCCTTATAAACCGAGACTTAACTTACCCTTACGTCCAAACCTCATCACCTTCTTCCACGGTGAAACTGTCAGGAAGACCCGATCACCTACCGCAAATTCTATCTCCCTTCGCTTAAGATTCGCATACGATTTCTATCTGTCTGATGCTTTCTTCAATCGATTTTGAATTACCCTAACTTTCTCCTCCGCTTCTGTAACCATTTTCAGACCCAAGATATGGTGTTCACCCAATTCCGTCCAACAAAAGGGAGTGCGACACTTCCGCCCATACAATGCTTCATACTGCGCCATCTGAATACTAGCTTGGTAACTATTGTTGGATGTGAACTCTGCCAAAGGTAAGAATTCTTCCTAACTGCCTCTGAAATCAATAACACATCCCCTCAATATATCCTCCAAAACCTGAACTACCCATTCATACTGGCCATCTGTATGCGGATAAAATGCCGTGCTAAAGTCCAGCCTCGTGTCCAATGCCTGATGCAACGCCCTCCAGAACCGCGACGTAAATCTAGGGTCCCTATCTGATATGATTGACACAGGTACCCCATGCAGCCTCACAATTTCTGCCACATACAACTAACCCAACTTTTGAAGAGAATAGTCGACTCGCACTGGTATGTAGTGTGCGGACTTTGTCAACCGATCTGCGATCACCCATATTGAATCTTTCTTAGTAGGCGTAAGGGGTAGCCCACTAACAAAGTCCATAGTGATTCTCTCCCACTTCCACTGCGGAATCTTCACTAGCTGTAGCAACCCCGAAGGTAACTGGTGTTCAACTTTGACCTGTTGACACGTTAAACACTTCCCCACAAACTCCGTAACTTCTTGCTTCAAACCAGGCCACCAAAATTGCTCCTGTAGATCCCGATAAATCTTACATCCTCTAGGATGCATAGCGTAAGGGCTACTATGTGCTTCCTGAAGAATCATCTGCCTTAACTCCACATCCTTTGGCATGCAAACTTTCCCATGGAAACACAAAACCTCGTCATTGGTCAAGCTATAATCCTCTATTCCCCCATCCTGTACTTGCCAAAGTCGCGTACTCAAAACATCATCCAATAACTATTTCTCTTTAACTTGCCTTACCCTTGTTGGCTTCACTTGCAGCTCAGCTAATAAACTCCCGTCGTCGTACAGACTAAGATGGGCGAACATCGCTCTCAAATTTGATACTACCTTCCGGCTTAACGCATCTGCCACCACATTCGCCTTACCCGGATGGTATTCAATCGAGCAATCATAATCCATCAATAGCTCCACCCATCTACGCTGTCTCAAAGTCAGCTCCTTCTGAGTCAACTGATACTTTAAACTCTTGTGGTCTGTGTAGATAAATGACTTCTCTCCATATAAATAATGTCTCCACACTTTCAAAGCGAAAACCACCGCAGCCAATTCCAGATCATGCGTAGGATAGTTAATCTCGTGCGATCTTAACTGCCGAGACGCATAGGCAGCAACCTTCCCCTCCTGCATCAGCACACAACCTAACCCCGTGTGTGAAGCATCACAATACACCACAAAATCTTCCCCAGCTTTAGGCTGAATTAGGACCGGAGCCTCTGTCAAAATCTTTTTTGGCTTCTCGAAACTCTCTTGCCGCTTGTCCTTCCACACAAAAGGTACCTCATTTCTCAACAGCATAGTCAAGGGCGCTGCAATTGAGGAAAAACCTTTCGACAAACCTTCTGTAATAACCTGCCAATCCCAAGAAACTCTGAATCTCTGCCACAGACTTAGGTGGTTTCCAATCCAGCACCGCCTCGATCTTTCGAGGATCAACCCTTATCCCTTCTGTAGATACCACATGACCCAGAAAATTAACTTCTCTTAACCAAAATTCGCACTTACTAAACTTGGCGTACAATTTCTTCTCCCTTAGAATCTGTAGAACAACGCAAAGATGCGCATCATGCTCCTCTTCTGACTTGGAGTATACTAAAATGTCGTCTATGAACACTACTATGAACTAGTCCAAATAGGGTTGAAAAACCTGATTTATCGTATCCATGAATGCGGCTGGTGCATTTGTCAACCCAAACGGCATAACCAAAAATTCAAAGTGCCCATAGTGTGTCCAAAAAGCCGTCTTATGAATATCTGCTTCCTTTACCTTAAGCTGGTGATACCTGGACCTCAAATCTATCTTTAAAAAGACCGAAGCCCCTTTGAGCTGATCAAACAGGTCGTCTATCCTCGGCAACGGGTACTTGTTCTTGATCGTTAGCTTATTCAACTGAGGTATTCTATACACATACGCATAGATCCGTCTTTCTTCTTTACAAATAACACTGGTGCTCCCCATGGAGACACACTAGGTCGAATAAAACCGCGATCTAACAACTCCTGGATTTGAGCTTTTAGTTCAACCAGCTCCTTTAGTGCCATCCTATAAGGGGCGATAGACACCGGAGCCGTACCTGGTAGAAGCTCGATTCTAAACTCCACCTCACGATCCGGAGGCAACTCTAGAAGCTCTTCTGGAAAAACATCAACAAATTCTTTTACTGTTCTAACCTATTTTGCGGTCGCTTCCTTTGCATCTAAGGAACTAGCAAAAGTTAAGAAGGCCATGCACCCTTTCCTTACCATCCTTTCCGCCTTGAGAGCAGACACTACATTAGACAGATAGTCTCTCCTCTCACCTATCACCAAGACTTCATCATCCTTGGAGGTTCTTAACACCATGCGCTTAGCAGCACAGTCCTGGTTCGCACAGTACCTTACTAGCCAGTCCATACCTAAGATCAAGTCAAATTCTCCAAATGTAACTCCATCAAGTCAGCCGGGAACACTAACCCTTGAACTTCTAAAGGCATAACTCTAAAGAGTTTATTTACCACTACCGATTTCCCTAAAGGACTAAGTACAGTCATCTCCCTAGAGGCAGTTTCAGGATTCATATTTAAAGTTCCAGACACCATACTAGCAACATAGGAGTGAGTCGACCCAACATCAATTAGTGCAGTAAAGGGAATTCCAAAAATGAGAAACGTACCCATTATAACGTCTAGTACATCCCCCTCTTCCCGACGTCTAGCCGCGTAAACCAACCCAGGTTGTCTTGCCTCAGTAGCCCCTGTTCCTCTACCCTGCGTTCCTCGACCTTGGCCAGAACCATTCCCTCTTCGATTCGGACCACGACCTCTCGGCATCTGCTGACCACGCCTTCCTGGCTGCACGTACCCCTGAGCCACCATCCGAGCCCTGGTAATGTCTTGCGGACAATTCTTAATTAGATGATCCTTTGACCCACACCTGAAGCACTATTTACTTCTTCCCTAGCACTCTCCTGCATGTGACCGCCCATACTGAGCACGCTGATGAAATTGCCCCACAGCAGCCGGCGTAGTATCAAGAACAGGTCTATCAACCTTAGGCTTTTTCTGAAATCCTCCCGATGATCCTGACGGTCCATAACTTCTCTTATTCCTACATCTGTCCTTGTCCCTATTTTGCCTCTCGGTTCGCTTAACCTCCTCAGCTATCTTAGCTTTTTCCACCAAAATAGCAAAGTCCCTCTCCCGCTGAGGAGCTATCAACACTCGCAGCTCATCCTGCAGCCCATCCTCATATCTCACACATCATTCGTAGTCGGTTGCAACAATCCCTCGGGCGTACTGACTTAGTCGTAAAAATTCTGCCTCATACTCAGCTACCGATTTACCCCCTTGCACTAAATTCTGGAATGCCTTCCTCTGACCATCCACGTAACTGGCCCCAACGTACTTCCCTTAAATCTTTATCTTAAAGAAATCCCAATCTACCCGATTTGCCAGGGTACCCTCTCTGACGGTGAGCCACCACTGGTAGGCCTCATCCCTAAGTAGAGAAACTGCGCCCTTCAGCTTCTCCTCAGTTGTGCAATCCAAGTCATCCATAATTCTTTCGATCGCCTCTAGCCAATACTCAGCCACGTTTGGAGCTACCCTAGAGACTCCCCTAAATATTTCAGTTCCATTCGATCGAAGTCGCTCAGAAACTGATTTTCGAGCCCCATTACCTATGCCTACCCCCGCAACTCTTTCTAGAATCAGCAGTATTGCCTGGGACACCGCATCATGACCACTCGTTTGATCCTAGAATTTTGCTTCTACAGCTGGTAGCAGTGGCACCTCGTTTCCTGACCCATGGCCGAACCCTACTTGTTCCGACACAACAATCCTGCCTCTACCCCATCCACGCGCATTACGTCCACGTCCCTTAGTACTCATAGCTAACGTTCCGCCCTTACTTTGGTTATAAATTTTTTGAGTCAGCAAATCTTTCCACTTGTTTAGTAGTGAATAGTTTTATGATACAGAATTTTTAAGTTGTTCTTTCGTAAAACACATACATTCCTAAAGGTTTCTGTCCCTACAATAAATATTCTAATTTCTAAGATCCACAACAATGCATCAACCAACCACTTCATACAATTCATTTATCAGTTAGAGAACTTACCTGGTAGACCTAGGCCGGGAACTCGAGTGCCATCCTTCCACAAGACCATTTCATAAGAAATTTCTTTTAAACTAATTTTAAATACAAAATTTGAAAATGTTGTGGGCCTCAAAGCCCAAGCCGAGTTTAAAATCTGGGCTCTAAAACCAAATTGTAACACCCTAAACCCGGCCCGAACACCACGGCCGAATATGAAATATTACTGGGAAATAGGTGAAAATGAATTTTGTTTTGAGTGTTAAATTAAACTGTAAGTTTGAAGAACCTTTCGCTTTAAGGGGTTGTCGTTAAAAATAGTAGTTTGCCGATGAATGAAAATTTCCAAGTTGTGCAAAGTTCGGTTCATTATTTGTGCTGGTATTGAGAGAAAACGGTTGTTTTTAAGGAATCCAAGTTTGGAAGCTTTATTTTGACTCCCATGTTGAAAATATTTTAGAGTCACATTTTAGATACTTGTTTAATAGCAAATCCAACTTAAAACCATAAAATCCCAGAATATTTAAAGTGGCCTTATTACACAATAAAAATATCCCAAAATAGCAACTAGTAGTTTAAAAATAAAGTTAACGAAAACAACTTCTCCATGGCCACCACGAGTCCATTCCAGCCCGGTCCAATGAATAATGAGTTACCTGCATTGCTTTGGGAAAAAAATAGGGTGAGTCACCAGACTCAGTGTGCAATTATACAACACAATTCCACGAATGGGCTTAGCCCCATATCCACAAAAAATCATCATACCATGCACAGATATGCAAAGTGATAGCCCAACCCAACCTAGTATCCATCCGCTACACACTACCCGTACATCCATCCTCATACACACCTGGGGATTTCTACAATAAACCCTCCATCCGCTACACACCTCTTTGGCAGTCAAGTTGACAGACACACTGCTCAAAGTCCACTTAAGTAGTCTAGCCACTGAATCCACACGTGATTAAATCACAAAATCCACAATGAGGCCTGAGGCCATCATTAACCGTGACAGAGTCACCCACATATATATGCACTTCCCCTTTAATCATTATATCCAGAAACCCATGCACATGCAACATAATATGGTAGATGGCAATATGATAGAACATGAAAACATCCATAATATATATATAACATGCGTACATGCATCCACAACTGTTTATTGGCAACTATTAGTGTAGGTAGTATACTAACCTTATTTACCGATTACCCAACGTAGGTAATACGACCACCACAGTCGCTATTTTTGGCTTTCAAGCATAACACATATATTTCATAAAAGATTAAGGGAACAGTGTGATAATTACATACCTGAAAACTTGAAGAACTAGACTATCGATCTCCCTAACGTCCTCACTCGAAGAGATCATCGCGATCTGCTTATCCTTTTCAGATGCTGGTCCACAACCCGGTGGCCAATCCCGTACCATTGAAACTGCTCGCTTCTTGAACTTAGGGGTAGGGACTACGTGTCCAACCCCTTCCCTTACCTGACTGGTAACCGAATCCATACCACAAGATCTTGATCAGAAAACCCGGTTAAAACGTTGAATAAGATTTAAACAAAACTCAATAAATGTTACCATCGAACAAATTATTACCAAAGTCGACACAACCCGGAGGTTATTCACTTGAGCTTAACGATTGTCGAAGTTCCCACATAAACCCATGTTAGATTTGGCCTTAACACTTAAGGTCCAAACGAAGTGGCCTTCGGCCGAATGAAAGGTGTACCCCTCTTACCTTGGTTGATCAAAACTCGAAAGATCATTAATACCCTTCACACTTGCTACAAACAAAAGAGGCACGTAGTCAAGGCCCTTCATAGATTCGGCCATACATGAGAAACAGAGTCAGGCTTTTGGTTTCGGCAAACTAAAGAGAAAAGGAAAAGGAAAGGTTTTTAGACAAAAAGAACCCTTACCACTACCACTAAGAACCGATTAAGGGGTTTGGCAGGAGATGAGTGACGGCACTTTCTCTATAGATCAGCAAAAGAAAAGGGACTAGATTTTGTCTAGGTGAAAAGGGGTAAGAATCGCAAGAAGAGAGTAGAGGGAATTCGGTTTTGAAAGAGTGGAAAAGAGATGGCACAAATAGGTATTTCAGCTTTAAGGAGAATGGAAAGAGATGGAGCAAATGGGTAGGAAGAATTCGGCTAATGCAAAAAGAGAAAGAAGACGAAAGTAAAAGGGTGAATGGTGTAAGACACAAATGACGAGAAGAAGATGAAACACTAGGTTCGATCACAGAGGAAGAAAGAAAGAAAGATGAGAGGAGGAAGGAAAAGGAGAAAGATCCCGAGAGAAGACTGAAGTTTTTGGCTTTGAGTTGCTGAGAAAAGAAATAAGATGCTCACCAAGCAAATGAGAAAAGAAAGAACTTTCTAGGCTGATTTGGCTAACCAAAACTTCCTAGAGGAAAACACTTAAGGGACGGCACACCCTTATGGCCGACAAATACACACAAAAGAACCGAAAAGAGAGCCCAAACTCTAAGGATTTTCGGCACACTCCTCACTAAGCACAAAACCGAAATTCCCCTCCTTCAACCATACCACATTCTGCCAACAACTCCACCCCTCTCCAAAACCCTTAACTTTCTCCTAACTTTACTCACAGCCTCCCATTCAAACAAGTTTGAATGATTCAAACTCCTAATAATTCTCTCCACCAACCATTCAAAACATTTGACCCTTTCAAACCTCCCCCTTTCAAGTACCCTTGCCGAATCCACTACCTCCATCTCTTGACGCAAAATAAAACTCTAAAATGCTATCCATGCAGCTTGAACTCCTACCCACTTGTAACTCCCTTCTGACGCCACTTCCAAGCTCTCCAAAGTGACGCCTCCCTGCCACTACACCACCTCTTCACTTGTGTCAACAATCTCAAAGTTTAAACCTTTAAAGCCTGGTTCCACCAGCTCTCTCCTAACAGCTTAAAACCAAAAATTTTCACTCAGGATCAAACTTACCCTCAAGGTTTCCCGAAGCACCAAACACACTCAAACAGTCATCCAAAGCATACCAACACCTAGATATGAAATTTAATAGAAAAAATTCGAGACCCCTAAATCTCAGATGTTACAGGTGTCGGGGCCACAAATTCGACGAGGAAAACTTTATGGTCTACAATTTCATGGAAAGATTTCATGAAAATTTTGTTAAAAAATTTTGACGTCTACGCACTCAATTTAGTCAAAAGGACTAAATTATAAATAGTGCAAAAGTTAAGTTCCACAAGTTAGAAGTGTTTAATTGTTATGAAGTTTTAAATTGGAGGTCCTTAAATGGTAATTAGACCATTGGTTAAATTGTTGGGCAAAAATGGACACGAGATAAGTGAAATAGGATATTTTTAAGTTAGGGGCATTTTGGTTATTTAGTAATTAAAAGAATTAAAAAAGTCAAAATTAAAGCAAAATTGTGTCCATCATCAAGATATGGCTAAATTTTGCATGAAGAAACTATGGCTAGGGTTTTTCAAGCTTCCAAGCTCGATGGTAAGTCTGTTCTAGCCTCGTTTTTAATGATTTTTACGTTTTTGAAATCCTCGTAACACGATCTCTCTGTTTCTACCATTTATTTGAGCTAGGGTTGAAGATTAAAAATTTACCCATATGAGAAATTCTTGTTATTTGATGTTTAATAGTAGAATATGAATGCTTAGTGTGTAATAAATGACTTTTACCAAGTAATTTTCGGTGAAATTGTAAAAAAGGACTCGTTTGTAAAAAGTTTTCAAATGTGTATAAGTGCGTGAATAAATGGAAATTGTGGACTCGTTTGTAAGTGTGTGTAAAGTGTGTGTAAGTGTGTGAATAAATGAGTGAAATGTGTTGTTATAGATCAAGGAAAATAAGATTTGGACTTAGAACGGGGGAATAACAAAGAATATGACGAATAAATTCTTTTCACTGATTGTGCTACCGAGGTAAGTTTGTATGTAAATAATGCATCATTTTTACTTACGTTTTCATATTTTGGATAAATGATATGAATTGTGGCTGAATTTTTGATGTAATTGACAAAATATCAACAAGTGAGAAATTTCCCAGTTGAACCTTATGAATAAATATCGATACGAGTGACATGTTCATTAGAAACCTATGTTAAATCTAAGTGAAATAAGTGTTCCCAGTGCTGGTCCGTACGTTCTATCGATAGCTGAGTTATCCAGCATGTGTTATAGATACTCGACAACTTGTGTAAGCAGCACCGTGTAGTTTCATACTGACCGACAGCTTGTGTGAGTAGACTCGAGATTGTGGCTATATAAAACGGGTGCTGGTCTTATAAGTTCTACCAGTGGCTAGGTAATCCGGCATGTGTTGTGGATACCTGACAGCTTGTGTGAGCAGCACTGAGTAGTAACGAATGACCAACAACTTGTGTGAGCAGACCCGTGAAAGTGAATAGCTCGAGAACGAGCCTCTATGTGAAAAGTGATGTGAGTAGCTTTGGCTACAAGTGTGGCACTTATGCGCAAACTTTCGATGTATCCAATAATATTCCGATGTGTTCAACAGGAAAATGACTAAGTATAATTGAATGTGATTATGTGATGAACAAGTGCCGGTACATGTGTATATATATTCATGAGCAATGTGCTCGATATGTGATCGAACTTTGGTAAGTTTGATATGGGGTAAGCGTTACTATGAAAGTTAATACAAAGAATTTATGAAAGAGTAAAATTTGCAATAAGGCAGTTTTGGCACAGCAGCAGTTATGTGTCTTTACCAAAAAATGGTGGAAATTAAATTCGAAGTTGAATAAGATATGAAATTATATCTTATTGAGTCTATTTTTACATAAAAGAAACGGTGTAAGTGAAAGTGTAATATCCAGGATTTAGGGGTTATGCATTTTAATTCGTATCTATGGGGTAGCATGCTCTATATGCTGTGTGTATGTGTTTAAAGGCTTCGGAAACTCTGGGATAGGTAGTTGCCTTAGAAAATTTTTGGTTTGAGCTGATAAGGGGAGAGCTAAGGGAGTTAGGCGTTAAGGGATTAGAAGTGGTGGAGTGGCAAGGGGGCGTTACCTTGACTGCAGGGGAGCTTGCGTCAAAAGGAGTTGCAGCATTTTGGGATTTGTTTTTGCGTCAACGGGAGTAGAGAGTCGGATTCGGCCATGGCACTTGAAAGGTGGAAGTTGATTGAGTCAAATATTTTGAATATGTGGCTATGAGGGGAGATAGAAGTTTGAAGCATTCAAACTCATTTGAATATATGGTGTTGAGGAAAATTAGGAGAAAATTGGGGAGGGGGTGGCTAGTTGAGTGTAGTCGAATTTTGTAGTGGCTAAGGGGTGATGGAGCATTCAGTTTTGGGAGAGGCTAAGTGTGCTGAATTAAGGTTGGTCTTAGGTAGCATTTTTGGCATTCGATTTTGCTTTAGTTTGCTTCATTTTTCTTTTTGTGCCGAAAATCATTTGGCATTTCAATTCTTTTCCTCTTTTTTGTCTCTTAGCTGAAACCTTGGAAGACCATTGGGGTTACTTTTATTCAACTTTTACTTCTCATCTTCAAGAGCAGAAAGTGCCATATCTCCTCTCCTTTCCATTTGAAGTTTCATTCTTTTCTTGTAGCCTCTCTAGCCGAACCATAATTCTCCTTTCTCTTCCCTTCGTTTTCACCTCGATAGCCTTAGATCTTCATTCCTATCTCAAGAGCTGAATTCTTCCCCTCACTTTCTACCATAGCCAAAATTTTCACTTATCAGTGGTAGCACTTTTCGGTTGTCTTCTGTCAGAGGGAGCGTCGTTGTCCGTTTAATCCCAACTCTTCCAATCGATTTCTAATATAGTGGTAAGGGGTTCCTTATTCTTTTTAATCTTTCACTTTCCATTTTGGTTTGTCGAAACCAAATGATTAACCTTGTTCTCATGTGTGGCCGAATCCACGAAGGGTTGATTTCTAGATCTCTGTTGGGTCTAGCGTTAAGGTGATTAAGGATCTTTCGGGATTTGAACGATCGAGGTCAGCAGGTTATAACGTTAGGCCAAAAGCCACTTCTTTTGTCTATTAGTGTTGGGCCGAATCTGATATTGATTTATGTAGGGATCTCGACAACTTCAAGATTAAGTGAGAGCCTTCGGGTTTTGGTCGACTTTGGTAAGATTATTTGATTGGGATGTTATTTAGTCTCGTTTTGATCTAAGTTAATGTCTTAACAGGGCTTTCTGACTAAGATATTATTGATGGATGCGAGCACCAGCCAAGAAGAAAAAGGGGTTGGACACGTAGTCCCTACCCCTAAATTTAAGAAGCGTTCGGTTTCAGCGATTCAGGATTGGCCACCGGGGTGTGGGCCAGCGTCGGAAAGAGTCAAGCAGATCGTTGTAGTCTCTTCAGTGAGGACGTTAGGGAAATCGAGAGTCTAGTGCTTCGGGTTATCAGGTGTGTAGTTAAAACGCTGTTTCCTTGTTAATTCATTAATTGCATGTGATATGTGTGTGGTAGCCGATCTGATGCATTGGTGTGGTGGTGTTGTTCCTTATTGGGTAGTCCCAGAACTAAAAGTTAGTACACTATCTATGGTGTGGTTGTGGTTAATTATTGTGGATACATGTAAGCATGTCATATGTGCCTATCTAATATGTTCATACATTATCTTTCCATATCATTATAATATGTTGCATATGCATGGGGTTCGGGATATATTTAATGAAGGAAAGGGTGTACATTTATGTACGTGGATTGATGTCGGCTTCGCGCCTCATCGTGGATTGATGTTAGCCTTGAGCTACATCGTGGATTGACATTGACCTTGAGTCACGTTGTGGATATTGTGATTTAATCACATGGACTAGTGGCTAGACACTAAGTGGACGACATTGATTGCCGAATTGGTGTGTAGCGGATGGAGGGTCGATTTAGTAATCCCCTGGTGTGTGGTGGCAGGATATACGGGGGTGTGTAGCAGTTGGATACTAGGTTGGGATGGGCAACATTTTGCATCGTCATATGTGGTATGTGGACTTGTGTGGTCTTAGGCCAAGCCCAATTGTGGAAATACGTGGATTAATTAAACACTAAGTCAGTTTGACTCACCCTATTTTTACGAAACACAATGCAGGTGACACATGATTTTCTTGACTGGGCTGGAGTGGATTCGAGGTGGCCATGCAGAGGCGATTTTTGTTTATTTATATACATTTTAAATTTAAGTTACGTTTGGGATAATTTTTAATGTAATAAGGCCACTTTAAATATTTGGGGATTTTATTATGTTTTGAGTTAGAATGATTATCGGACTAATAACTGAGGATGATTTTGGAAACACTTACAACTTAAAAACTTCCATTAAAGTTTTCAAAAACGGAATACTCTCAACAACTCGGTTTTTTTTTTGAACTTTCAAACTTATAATGATTTAAACTACACACGACCTTCAACGTTTTATTTTCCCAGCAAACTACTTTCAAAACGACAAACATCTTATAAATAAGTTAACCCTTATAAACTGGAAGTTTGTTTTAAACCCAATACGTGTTTTCACCCTTAAACCGATTTATTTTCAAACGTTTTCCCAGTAACATTCTGAACTTGGCCGTGGTGTTTTGGGCCGAGTTTGGGGTGTTACAATTTGGTATCAGAGCCCAGATTTTAAACTCGGCCTTTGGGTTTTGAGGCCCACAGCATTTTCAAAATGGGTATTTAAAGCTGGTTAAAAGAAATTTTTCGCAGAATGGATTTGTGAAGGCATGGCACTTGAATCTTCTAGCCCAGGTCTGCCAGGTAAGTCTTCTGACTTGTTAAATAAATTGAATAAAAGTGGATATGTGATGCATTGTTATTGATATGGATATTAGAATTTAAGATATTCTCCTTAGAGACTGAAACCTTTAGGATGTGAGCTCTTTACGAAAGAATAACTTAAAATTCTATATCATAAAACATCCCTTTTAATCAAATAGTGGAAAGAAAGCTAATGCATAAAACTATTTAAAATAGATTAGAACGCGACGATAGACATGAGTTCTAGGGGACAAGGTCGTAACGCACGTGGGCGTGGTAGAGGCAGAATGGCTGTATCTGAATCGGTTGGATCTGGTCATGGGTCAGGGAATGGGCCACCGCCGCTAGCTGCGGAGGCTGATTTTCAAGTTCAGATGGGTGGAGACGATGCAGTGTCTCAGGCTATGCTGTGGGTTTTGGAGAGAGTTGCGGGGGCAAACATGGGTACTGGGGCCCGAAAATCAGTGTCTGGGCGACTCAGAGCGAATGGAGCCGAGATATTTAGGGGTGTCTCGAAGGTAGCTCCGAACGTAGCAGAGTACTGGTTAGAGGCAGTTGAGAGGATCATGGATGACTTGGACTGCACTGCTGAGGAGAAATTGAAGGGCGCTGTTTCTTTACTGCGGGATGAGGCCTACCAGTGGTGGCTCACTGTCAGAGAGGGTACTTCGGCAGACCGAGTGGATTGGAGTTTTTTTAAAATTAAGTTTGAGGGAAAGTACGTCGGGGCTAGTTACGTGGATGCACAGAGAAAGGCGTTCCTGGACCTAGTGCAAGGTGGTAAGTTAGTAGCGGAGCATGAAGTAGAGTTCTTGCGGTTAATTCGGTATGCTCGGTGAATTGTGGCTACATATTATGAGCGCTGTGTTAGATTTGAGGATGGGTTGCGAGATAAGCTGCGGGTGTTGATCGCTCCTCAGCGGGAGAGGGATTTTGCTAGTCTGGTAAAAAAGTTAGATAGCGGAGAAGGTCAAGCGAACTGAGAGGAAGAACAGAGATAGGGATAGAGGCAGAAATAAGAGGAGTTTTGGACCGTCAGCATCATCTAAGGGTTTTCTAAAAAAGTCTAGGGTTGAGAGTTTTGCTCGCGCTCCTGTGCCATCTATTGGGAATCAGTTTCGACCGTGTGCCCAGTGTGGGAGGACTCATGTAGGAGAGTGCTGGGGAAGGAGTAAAGAGTGTTTCAGATGTGAGTCCAAGGCTCACTTGGTTAAGAATTGTCCTCAGGATATGGATAGGACTCGGGCAATAGGACAGGGGTATGTGTAGCCAGGAAGGGGTGGTTAACAGATGTCGAGAGCTCGTGGTCCGAACCGAGGAGGGAATGGTTTTGGTCGAGGTCGTGGAGCACCGAGCAGAGGTGCTGGAAGCTCAGATGCAAGACAGCCTGGGTTGGTTTACCCAGCCAGACGTCGTGAGGAGGGGGATGCACCGGATGTGATCACGGGTACGTTCATTATTTTTGGGTTACCCTTTACTGCCTTAATTGATGTTGGGTCAACTTACTCTTACATTGCTAGTATGGTGTCTGAAACCTTGAATGTGAACTCTGAGATTGTCTCTAGGAAGATGACTGCACTTAGTCCTTTAGGGCAATCAGCAGTGGTAGACAAACTCTTTAAGGATGTGCCTTTAGAAGTTCAGGGGTTAGTGTTTCTGGCTGACTTGATGGAGCTGCCGTTTGGAGAATTTGACTTGATCTTAAGGATGGACTGGCTAGTAAGGTATCGTGCGAATTTGGACTGCGCTGCTAAGCGCATGACATTGAGGACTCCCGAGGACAACGAGGTTGTGGTGATAGGTGAGAGGGGAGACTACCTGTCCAATGTAGTGTCTGCTTTCAAGGCAGAGAAAATGGTGAAGAAGGGGTGCTTGGCTTTCCTATTATTTGTTAGTGCTTTGGATGCTAAGGAAGCAGCTGTGGGAGAGGTCAGAACAGTGAAGGAGTTTGTGGATGTTTTTCCGGAAGAACTTCTAGGGTTGCCTCCGGATCGTGAGATGGAGCTTGGAATCGACTTGCTGCCAGGTACAGCGCTGGTGTCCATTACTCCTTATAGGATGGCACCAAAAGAGTTGGTTGAACTTAAAGCCCAAATCCAAGAGTTGCTAGATCGCGGGTTTATTCGACCCAGTATGTCTCCATGGGGAGCACTGGTCTTATTTGTGAAGAAGAAGGACAGATCTATGCATATGTGCATAGATTACCGTCAGTTGAATAAGCTGACGATCAAGAACAAGTACTCGCTGCCGAGGATAGACGACTTGTTTGATCAGTTCTAAGGGGCTACGGTCTTCTCGAAGATAGATCTGAGGTTAGGATATCATCAGCTTAAGGTGAAGGAAGCGGATATCCATAAGACGGCTTTCCGGACTCAATACGGGCATTATGAATTTCTGGTAATGCCGTTCGGGTTGACGAACGCACCAGCTGCATTTATGGATATGATGAACTGGGTTTTTCAACCTTACTTGGACCAATTCGTCGTGGTGTTCATAGACGACATCCTAGTATATTCCAAGTTTGAGGACGAACATGATGCGCATCTCTGGGTAGTGCTGCAGATTGTAAGGGAAAAGAAGCTATATGCCAAATTTAGCAAGTGTGAATTTTGGTTAAGAGAAGTTTCTTTTCTGGGTCATGTGGTATCTGCAGAGGGGATAAGTGTAGATCCTCGGAAGATAGAGGCGTAATGGATTGGTAACCACCTAAGTCGGTGGCAGAGATTCGCAGTTTCTTGGGGTTAGCAGGCTACTATAGGAGGTTTGTTGAAGGGTTTTCTTCGATAGTAGCACCTTTGACTAAGTTGTTGAGGAAGGAGGTACCTTTTGTGTGGACGGATAAGCAGCAGGAGAGTTTCAAGAAGCTGAAGAGGGTTTTGACAGAGGTTCCGGTGTTAGTTCAGCCTGATGCAGGGAAAGATTTCGTGGTGTATTGTGACGCGTCCCGTACGGGGTTAGGTTGTGTACTGATGCAGGAAGGGAAGGTTGTTGCCTATGCGTCTCGACAGTTAAGACCTCATGAAGTTAACTATCTGACTCATGACCTGGAGTTGGCAGCTGTGGTTTTTGCGTTGAAAGTGTGGAGGCATTATCTGTATGGAGAAAAGTCGATGATCTACACGGACCATAAGAGTTTAAAATATCTGCTGACTCAGAAAGAACTGAACTTGAGACAGCGGAGGTGGGTGGAATTATTAAAGGATTATGATTGCTCGATTGAGTACCACCCGGGTAAAGCGAATGTGGTGGCGGATGCACTAAGCCAGAAGGTAGTGTCGGATCTGAAGGCGATGTTCGCTCATCTTAGTCTTTATGACGACGGGATTTTGTTAGCGGAGCTGCAGGTGAAGCCAACATGGTTAAGTAAGGTAAAAGAGAAATAGTTGGTGGATGAGGATCTAAGTGCTTGACTTCTACAGGTTCAGAATGAGGGATTAGAGGACTACAGTGTGAACAACAGCGGAGTGTTGTGCTTCCGGGGTAAGGTATGTATGCCGAAGGATGTGGAATTAAGGCAAAAGATTATTCGGGAATCGCATAGTAGCCCTTACGCTATGCATCCTGGAGGGGGTAAGTTGTATAGGGACCTACAGGATTAGTTTTGGTGGCCTGGACTGAAGCGGGAAGTTACGAAATTTGTAGGGAAGTGCTTGACGTATCAGCAGGTAAAAGCTGAACATCAAGTGTCTTCAGGATTGCTGCAACTAGTGAAGATTCCGCAGTGAAAGTGGGAGAGAATCACGATGGATTTCGTTAGTGGGCTTCCCCTTACGCCTACTAAGAAAGACTTGGTATGGGTGATCGTGGATCGGTTGACAATATCCGCTTATTTCATACCTATTCGTGTTGACTATTCTCTGCAGAGGTTGGCAAAGTTGTATGTGGCAGAAATTGTAAGGTTACACGGGGTTCCGATATTGATTATATCAGATAGAGACCCTAGATTTACATCGCGATTTTGGAGGGCGTTGCATCAAGCATTGGGCACCAGGTTGGACTTTAGTACGCCATTTCATCCGCAGACGAATGGCCAGTCTGAAAGGGTAATTCAGATATTGGAAGATATGCTGAGGGGATGTGTTATCGATTTCAAAGGTAGTTGGGAGGAATTCTTGCCTTTAGCAGAATTCACTTACAACAACAGTTATCAAGCTAGTATTCGGATGGTGCCGTATGAAGCACTGTATGGACGGAAGTGTCGGACTCCTACTTGTTGGATGGAACTGGATGAACGTCATGTTTTGGGTCCAGAGATAGTGGCAGAATCAGAAGAAAAGGTTAAGGTAATTCGGGCACGGTTGAAGGAGGCATCTGACAGACACAAGTCGTATGTAGATCTTAAGCGGAAAGAGATAGAATTTGCAGTGGGTGATCAAGTGTTTTTGAAAGTTTCGCCGTGGAAGAAGGTAATGAGATTTGGACGTAAGGGGAAGCTGAGTCCCAGGTTTATAGGGCCTTATCGGGTTTTGAAGCGAGTTGGACCAGTGGCGTATCAGTTAGAGTTGCCTCCAGAATTGAAGTAGATGCATGATGTGTTTCACGTTTCAATGCTACGTCGTTACCGATTGGATCCGCCCCACGTAGTGCGAGTTGAGGAAGTTGAGTTGAGACCAGACTTGTCCTATGAGGAAGAGCCGATTCAGATTTTGGAGCAAGATGTGAAGGTGTTACGGAAGAAATCAGTTCCTCTAGTCAAGGTGCTATGGTGGAACCATGGTTCAGAAGAAGCTTCATGGGAGCCAGAGGAGACAATACGATATCACCTATTTTGACCAAGTAATTTCAAGGCCGAAATTATTTTTTAAGGGGGGTGGAATTGTAATATTCGGGATTTAAAGGTTATGCATTTTAATTCATATCTATGGGGTAGCATGCTATATATGCTGTGTGTATGTGTTTGAAGGCTTCGGGAAACTTTGGGGATAGGTAGTTGCCTTGGAAAATTTTTGGTTTGAGCTAATAAGGGGAGAGCTAAGGGAGTTAGGCCCTAAGGGATTAGAAGTGGTGAGTATGGACACAAGAAGTGAGGTGGTGGAGTGGCAAGGGGGCGTTACCTTGGGTCAAGGAGGCGTTTGCGTCAAAAGGAGTTGCAGGGGAGAGGAGGTTCGAGCAGCATGGGCAGCATTTTGGGATTTGTTTTTGCGTTAAGGGGAGTAGAGAGTTGGATTCGGCCATGGCACTTGAAAGGTGGGAGTTGGTTGTGTCAAATATTTTGAATATGTGGCTATGAGGGGAGATAGAAGTTTGAAGCATTCAAACTTATTTGAATGTGTCGTGTTGAGGAAATTTAGGAGAAAATCGGGGAGGGGTGGCTAGTTGAGTGTAGCCGAATTTTGTAGTAGCTAAGGGGTGAGGGAGCATTCGGTATTGGGAGAGGCTAAGTGTGCCGAATTAAGGTTGGTCTTAGGTAGCATTTTTGGTATTCGATTTTGCTTTAGTTTGCTTCATTTTTCTTTTTGTGCCGAAAATCATTTGGCATTTCAATTATTTTCCTCTTTTTTGTCTCTTAGCCGAAACCTTGGAAGACTATTGGGGTTACTTTTATTCAACTTTTACTTCTCATCTTCAAAAGCCGAAAGTGCCATATCTCCTATCCTTTCCATTTGAAGTTTCATTCTTCTTGTAGCCTCTCTAGCCGAACCATAATTCTCCTTTCTCCTCCCTTCTTTTTCACCTCGATAGCCTTAAATCTTCATTCCTATCTCAAGAGCCTAATTCTACCCCTCACTTTCTACCATAGCCGAATTTTTCTCTTATCAGTGGTAACACTTTTCAGTTGTCTTCTGTCAGAGGGAGCGTCGTTGTCCGTTTAATCCCAACCCTTCCAATCGATTTCTAATATAGTGGTAAGGGGTTCTTTATTCTTTTTAATCTTTCACTTTCCATTTTGGTTTGCTGAAACCAAATGGTTAACCTTGTTCTCATGTGTGGCCGAATCCATGAAGGGTTGATTTCGGGATCTCTGTTGGGGCTAGCGTTAAGGTGATTAAGGATCTTTTGGGAATTGAATGATCGAGATAAGCAGGTTATAATGTTAGGCCGAAGGCCACTTCTTTTGTCAATTAGTGTTGGGCTGAATCTGATATTGATTTATGTAGGGATCTCGACAACTTCAAGATTAAGTGAGAGCCTTCGGGTTTTGGTCGACCTTGGTAAGGTTATTTGATTGGGATGTTATTTAGTCTCATTTAGATCTAAGTTAACGTCTTAATGGGGTTTTCTGACTAAGATATTATTGATGGATGCGAACACCAGCCAAGGAGAGAAAGGGGTTGGACACGTAGTCCCTACCCCTAAATTCAAGAAGTGTTCAGTTTCAGCGGTTCGGGATTGGCCACCGGGGTGTAGGCCAGCATCGAAAAGAGACAAGCAGATCGCTGTAGTCTCTTCAAGTGAGAACGTTAGGGAAATCAAGAGTCTAGTGCTTCGGGTTATCAGGTGTGTAGTTAATATGTTGTTTCCTTGTTAATTCATTAATTGCATGTGATATGTGTGTGGTAGCTGATACAGTGGCTGTGGTGGTGTTGTTACCCTTATTGGGTAGTCTGGTAACCAGGTTAGTACACTATCTATGGTGTGGTTGTGGTTAATTATTGTGGATACATGTAAGCATGTCATATGTGCCTATCTAATATGTTCATACATTATCTTGCAATATCATTATAATATGTTGCATATGCATGGGGTTCGGGATATATTTAATGAAGGAAAGGGTGTACACTTATGTACGTGGATTGATGTTAGCTTCGCGCCTCATCGTGGATTGATCTTAGCCTTGAGCTACATCGTGGATTGACGTTGACCTTGAGTCACGTTGTGGATATTGTGATTTAATCACGTGGACCAGTGGCTAGACCACTAAGTGGACGGCATTGATTGCCGAATTGGTGTAGCAGATGGAGGGTCGATTTAGTAATCCCCTGGTGTGTGGTGGCAGGATATACGGGGGTGTGTAGCGGTTGGATACTACGTTGGGATGGGTAACATTTTGCATCATCATGTGTGGTATGTGGACTTGTGTGGTCTTGGGCCAAGCCCAATTGTGGAAATACGTGGATTAGTTACACATAAGTCAGTTTGACTCACCCTATTTTTACGAAAAACAGTGCAGGTGACACATGATTTTCTGGACCGGGCTGGAGTGGATTCAAGGTGGCCATGCAGAGGCGGTTTTTGTTTATTTATATACATTTTAAATTTCAGTTACGTTTGGGATAATTTTTAATGTAATAAGGCCACTTTAAATATTTGGGAATTTTATTATGTTTTGAGTTAGAATGATTATTGGACTAATAACTGAGAATGATTTTGGAAACACTTACAACTTAAAAACTTAAATTAAAGTTTTCAAACCCGGAATACTCTCAACAACTTGGTTTTTTTTCGAACTTTCAAACGTATAATGATTTAAACTACACACGACCTTCAAAGTTTTATTTTCCCAGCAAACTACTTTCAAAACGACAAACATCTTATAAATAAGTTAACCCTTATAAACTGGAAGTTTGTTTTAAACCCAATATGTGTTTTCACCCTTAAACCGATTTCTTTTCAAACGTTTTCCCAGTAACATTCCGAATTAGGCCGTGGTGTTTTGGGTGTTACAGAAAGAAATTTATATTCTGAGATATTTGAATTTTTGTGAGACAGGGTCAGAATGATTTCGGAATCCCCTTTTTGACTTTTGAAAATCACAAAAAATAATTATGATTTATAATTTATATGATTAATTTTTTTAATGAGTCTATTTTCAAGAGAAATAAACAGAAACATAATTCAAATTTTGTATGAGAAAATAATTAATTTTTAGTGTAGAAAGGTCAAAACATTCAGAGAGCAGAACAGGGGAGACTTTAAAGAATAAACCGTACTTATTGGCTAAACCAAAAATTCTGAAAATTTTATGGTAATAATATATGTGAGTTTTGTTTCACGAAAAATTAGTTAATCTTAATTTGGAGTTCCGTAGTTTAAGATATAAATAATTTAGTGACTGTGACTCGAGTAGACAGCTTGAGATGAACATGAGTTAATTGAAGAACTATGTGTAATTATGATTGTATTATCTTGAGAACATATTGTGAAGATTTATAAAAGTCCGTTAATAAATCACTTATTATTTACATACCTACTTACTAAGCTATAATGCTTAACCTCCTTCCTTTCCTTTTTCCTATAGTGTCACAGATGCTAGCTCGAGTTGGAGGTCATTTGAGATTCTGTCACACAAACAAGCTATGATTGGAATTGTATCAATGATCTTCAAGTATTTTTAAGTCTATGCCATGTATAGGGACTTGATTATGTGTATATGTTATTATGAGTTGGCCTAGAATGTTGGCCTATTCTATTTGATGGTTATTGTTGTATAAGGCCATTTAATGTGGCCAATATTTTTATGTTATAAGTCTATGATGATGCATTTCAGGGATGTGTATGCTTGCATGTGAATGGTTAAGTGTGTGTGTGATTATGCATGATGAATGTGGTTTGCAAATGGTCTGTGGATGTCTTAGTGTGGATGTTTGAATGCTTAATAATACCATGTTGTGTGATGATAAATTTGTATAAATGTGTAACATCCTAGATTAGGGGTTATGCATTTAGTGCATAATTCAAGTGTTAGCATGCTTTAGTGTATGCTGGGATGTATTTGTAGGGGTTCCTAAATTTCTAGGATGAAAGAGAAAGCTTTGGAAAATTATTGGTTTTTAAGTTAAAAAGGGGGAGCTAGGCTAAGGTAACCTTAAGAAAATTTGTGTTGGATTCATGACACAAAGACATCAATTGGCAAGGTGGCAAGGGACGCTACCTTGGGGCTTGGAAGGTTGCGTCAAAGGGAGCCTCAAGGGGGAGAAGGTTCGAGCGACGTGGGAAGCAAGGGGCTTGTATTTTTGCGTCAAGAAGGGGAGCAAGGCCAGGGAAGCCTTAAGGGAAAAATTGTAGGCATTTTTGGCATAAAACAGGCCTTGGTAAAGTGGCTGCAAGGCCCTACTTAAGGGCCTGGAAATGACGCCATAAGCTTGGTGCAGGTCTGGAGTTCGAGTCTTGTTGGCAGCAGGGAGGCGTGGTTTATTTTTGCTTTTGGCATTAAGGGGGAGCTAGGTGAAGGAGGTCTTAAAAGAAATTGTGGGGAGTTTATGTCACAAAGGAGCCAGTAGCAAAGTGGCTTGGGGCGTTATTTGTTGCTTGCGTCAAAGGGCTCCAGCATGTCTCATGTTCGAATCTTGGGGACAGCAGATGGGTGTTTTATTTTTGGCTTTTGGCGTCAAGAAAGAAGGGAGGAGATGGACGGCATTTGGACTTTGTAAAGATTAAAGATAAGCTTTGATTTTTATTTTAAATTTTGGCAATAGATAGGAAATAATTGTAGATTTATTTTATTTATTTTGAATAGGTGTTTAAGAGATAAAATAGGAGATTAAATTGGGATTTGATAAGTGGAGATATGGTGGCCGAATATAGGACTCTAGAGTGTGTGTGTGTGTGTGTGTCGAATTTCGATAACGGGGAGGAGGGATCATCTTTTGTTATTCTTTTTCTTCTTTAATTTCTTTGTGCCGAAAAATCATAGGAGCTCACCTTGTTTTCTCTTTTTAACAAATGCCAAAACCCCTCTACTATTAGCTAGCATTGTCAAATTTTCTAACCTCATTTGAGGGCTTAGCCGAACCTTGTAAGTGCTCATACTCCTATTTGTATTTTATTTTTATTAAAGAGCCTTAGCCGAATATCAAAGTGCAGCCGAAGGTCGACATCTCTTTTATCCTGTCGACATTTAGAGCTAGTGGACTATTCGTGTGGTGCTAAGTATGTTCTCCCTTGGTAATCGGTTTTGAGTTCTTCTTAATAAGTATACCGAAAATCTATAGTGGGCTTTGGTCTAAGGTGGGCCGAATGTCCATTAAGGTCATAGTGATATGTTCTCTTATGTGTAGCTAACGTCAAGGTGCATTGAGGGAGTTTTCAGGGATTCGTTTCATCAAGGAAGCACTAAGGAGCCATTTTGGAATTAAAGTGGTTAAGGTAAGCAAGTATGGTATTCGGCCCTAGGCCATACTATGTGATTAAGTGTTGACCGGTTTGGATTATGGTCTTCTAGTGGCAAATCGACAGAAGTAGAGCAAGCTTTCGGGAGTCAAGATTATTTCGGTAAGTATGTTAAGTTGTGGATATTTGGTTAAGATTTCGTATATTGATGATTAAATCGATTGTTCTGATTAAGTGTTATGATGGAGGCGAATACCAGTCAAGAAGGGAAAGGGGTGAACCCTATCCCTAAGTTTAAGAAAAGATCTGTCTCGGCGGTTTAGGATTGGCCACCGGGGTGTGGGCCAGCAGCAGGAGAGAGTTATAGACAGATAGCCGTAGTATCTCTTAGTGATAGCATCAGGATCGAGAGTTTAGAAGTTTAAGTGATCAGGTGTGTGATTAACCCATCGTTTTCCGTGTATATAATATGTATGTGATATGTGTATGTGTTATAAATGTGCTAACAAGTGCAGTGGAAATTGTGATACGGATACCCTCAAGGGGTATGTCGATAATCCGGTAAGTACCAAATCTGATGAAATGTGATTATTAATATGAACATGTGTTATGACTATGCTTGATGAACATGCTCATGCATCATTATATTATGTCATTATGGAATGTTTCATGTGCATGGGTTGGGATATGATATGAAAGAAGGTACGGGTGTACTTCGAGTACGTGGTTTGATGTTAGCCTTGAGCTACATCGTGGATTGACGTTGACTGAGGTCACGTTGTGGATTAGTTGTGATTTAGTTCTTGTGGCTTGATGAGTGGCTATGTGCCTCATCGTGGTTGATATCGGCTATGTGCCATATCGTGGTTGATGAGTGACTATGTGTCCCATCGTGGTTTTGGTGTTAGCTACGGCTAAATCGTGGATTGGCGCTAACTGAGGTCGCGTTGTGGATTATTGTGCTTCATTGCACGTGGACGGCATTGATTGCCTTTTGGAGTGAAAAGGAGAGGTGATTTGATAATTCCCACGTGTGTGTGGTGGTGGATACGGGGTGTGTAGAGGATGGACCCTAGGTTGGGTTGGGTGCACTTTGCATAATTTCAATTGATATGTGAATAATAATGAAAAAGGGCGGAGCCCAATTGATATGTGGATTAATGTGGAAATGGGCCAAGCCCAGTATATGAATGTGGAACAGTGTGGAAATGGGCTAAGCCTGACATGTGGAAATTATGCGGTTAATTACCCTGTTACCTGATAAGTGATTTGAATATGGGCCAAGCCCAGAATGTGATAATAAGTGAATATGTTATATTGTTATCTGATATATGGGTTAATATGTGGTTAACATGTGGGTGGAATTCAGTGGATTAATTACACACTGAGTCTGTGTGACTCACCCAATTTTTATTAAACATCGCAGATGATTCATGGTGAGCGGACCGGGTTGGACTGGATACGAGGTGGCCCATGCAGAAGATGTTTTAATTATGTTATGTTTAAATTTTATTATGAAGTGCCTTGATTAATTATTTATTGTAATAAGGCCCAGTTAAAGTATTTGAGCATTTTTATTATGTTTAAGCTAGATGACGATTAAATTATTATTTGGAAATGCTTTTATTTGTTGGCAACTCATATTTTTAAAGTTTATAAAAGTTTTAATCCGGGAAAGTGTAATAACTTAGTTTTAGTGGGAGATTTAAACACACAATGTTTTATTAAAGACTCTAATAACTTAGTTTTAGTGGGAGGTTTAAACACACAATGTTTTATTAAAGACTCTTTTTTAATGTTTTTCCCAAAAGTGAAATCAGTCTTTAAACATTTTTCCGCAGTGACATACCAGATCCGGTCAGGGCTCGTGGGCCGGGTTTAGGGGTGTTACAGTTTGGTATCAGAGCCCGGTTCAAAACTCGGCTTTGAAGTTTTGGGCCTGAAAATAGTTTTCAAAAAATGGGCTTTTCAAAATACGGACTTTTATTTCAGGTTTATTCTGGCATGGCACCTGTATCTCCGGCCCGAAATCCACCAGGTAAGTACTTCTGACTTTTGAAGTGATTTGAATATGTGATCTGTATGGGCTTTTCTGGGAACGTAGATTAGAAGATTAGGATCTGTTGAACCCTAGGACTAGTTTACTCAAACACAAGTGCATAAGACTTAAGGACCACTAAACAAACATGTGATTAAGTCGTCGAGTCAGGGTGTGGTAACTGTTGTGCGCATGTCTAGGAGTGGATTCAGTAAGAGCTTGGTATTTAAGCAGTCCTAGTGAGTCACCTCCTCTTTACTCTAATCCTACCTGGTGCGTAGTAACCGTTCACCCTAACCAAGAAGACTTAGTCATCGGCTAAACCAATGATTAAAACCCGAAAGGGACTAGCCATGTTTTTTATGAAAACCGTAATTTTAGAAATCCATAAACTATCTTTTAAGTTGAGAAAATTATTTTTTTTGCAGAAATTTCTCAAAATACCTCCGATTTACAAAATTACGAAAATACCCCTGGTTGTAAAATTACCAAAATGCCCTTGGTTTCTAAAATTTTCATATTACCCTCGACTTTTAAAATATTCTTACTTTACAAAAATATCAGAAAATTTTATTTTTGCAAAATGTAAAGGTACCCTGATTTGGAAAATTTACGGAGGTACCTCTGACTTACAAAATTTCCAAAATGACCCCGATTTCTGAAATTTCTGCAACGCCATTGATTTGGAAAATAAATTTTTAAAATAACCCTGAGATCTTGTAATTTTTGAAATATCATTGATTGGTAAAGATTTTTAAATTGACTCTGAGTTATTACCAAAATACCCCTATAGGACGAATGATGAAATTACCTCTGGGTTGGGAAAGGACTGAAATGACCATAGAAGTGTAGTGAATGAATGTGTCTCTACTTATGAATGTGTCTCTGCTTATGAATGTGAATGTGATCCTCTGAGATAGATTAGTGAACTTGAACTGAACCTTTGTGTGATCGAAAGAACTACTTCTAAATACTCTATTTCATAAAATTGTTCGCGGTTAATAAGTGGAACGAAATTCTGATGCATAAAACTTTTTAATCAGATTAAATCGCGACGCTAGAAATGAGTTCTAGGGGATGTGGTCGTCGTGGACGCGGTGGAGGTAGAATGGCGGTATCGGAACCAGTAGGGTCTGGCCATGGGTCAGAAAACGATGTGCCGCCGCCAGCAGTGGGCGCGGAGGATCAAGATCAGACAGGAGGTAATGACGCAGTATCGCGGGCTATGTTGCGAGTGCTCAAGCGAGTGGCAAGAGCTAGTGCAGGTAATGGAGCTCGAAAGTCAATGTCGGAATGACTTAGGTCGAACGGAGCTGAGGTTTTCAGAGGAGTATCTGGAGTAGCTCCGAATGTAGCGGAGTATTGGTTAGAAGCAGTCGAAAGAATCATGGACGATTTGGATTGTACCGATGAGGAAAAGCTGAAAGGTGCTGTCTCGTTGCTTCGAGACGAAGCATATCGATGGTGGCTCACTGTCAGACAAGGTGTCCCTGTAGATCGAGTGGATTGGGAGTATTTTAAGGTTAAGTTTGAAGGGAAGTACATTGGAGCTAGCTACTTAGACTCGCAAAGGAAAGCGTTTCTTAACTTGGTACAAGGAAGTAAGTCGGTAGCAGAGTACGAAGCAGAATTTGTGCGTTAAGTCAGTACGCCAAGGGGACAGTAGCTACTGATTATGAAAGGTGTGTCCGATTCGAAGATGGATTACGGGACGAACTACGAGTGTTGATTGCTCCGCACAGAGAAAGGGACTTTGCTGTTCTAGTGGAGAAAGTTCGGATCGCTGAGGAAGTTAAGAGGACTGTAAGAGAGAACCGAGATAAGGAAAGGAACGGGAATAAGAGAAGTTTTAGACTGTCAGCATCGTTTGTAGATGTTCAGAAAAGACCAAGGATTGAGAATTCTGTATGTGCACCTGTGCCAGTTTCTGAGAATCGGAATCGTTCCTGTGCTAGGTTTGGGAGAACTCACACAGGAGAATGTTGGGGAAATAGTAAGGAATGTTTCCGGTGTGGATCTAAGGCTCATTTGTTTAAGAATTGTCCTCAGGCAACGAAGGTTCGTGGTCCAAACCATGGAGGAAATGGTTCTGGCCGAGGTCGTAGAACACCCGGCAGAGGAGCTGAAGGTTTGGATGTGAGACAACCAAGGATGTGATAGCGGGTAAGTTCCTTGTTTTGGAATATTATTTATTGCTTTAGAGATAGTTCATTATTGTGTTGCTAGTGAAGTGCTTGAAACCTTGGATGTGAACTTAAAAATTGTGCCTAGGAAGTATGATGGTTCTATTAAGATTAGAGCGCGCAGCATAAGCGTAGTGCGGTGAGTTAAGATGTACGATTATTCGTTAGTAAGTAATTTCGAGGACGAAATTATTTTTAATGAGGGTAGAACTGTAACATCCTAGATTAGGGGTTATGCATTTAGTGCATAATTCAAGTGTTAGCATGCTTTAGTGTATGCTGGGATGTATTTGTAGGGGTTCCTAAATTTCTAGGATGAAAGAGAAAGCTTTGGAAAATTATTGGTTTTTAAGTTAAAAAGGGGGAGCTAGGCTAAGGTAACCTTAAGAAAATTTGTGTTAGATTCATGACACAAAGACATCAATTGGCAAGGTGGCAAGGGACGTTACCTTGGGGCTTGGAAGGTTGCGTCAAAGGGAGCCTCAAGGGGGAGAAGGTTCGAGCGACGTGGGAAGCAAGGGGCTTGTATTTTTGCGTCAAGAAGGGGAGCAAGGCCAGGGAAGCCTTAAGGGAAAAATTGTAGGCGTTTTTGGCATAAAACAGGCCTTGGTAAAGTGGCTGCAAGGCCCTACTTAAGGGCCTGGAAATGACGCCATAAGCTTGGTGCAGTTCTGGAGTTCGAGTCTTGTTGGCAGCAGGGAGGCATGGTTTATATTTGCTTTTGGCATTAAGGGGGGAGCTAGGTGAAGGAGGTCTTAAAATAAATTGTGGGGAGTTTATGTCACAAAGGAGCCAGCAGCAAAGTGGCTTGGGGCGTTATTTGTAGCTTGCGTCAAAGGGCTCCAGCATGTCTCATGTTCGAATCTTGGGGGCAGCAGATGGGTGTTTTATTTTTGGCTTTTGGCGTCAAGAAAGAAGGGAGGAGATGGACGGCATTTGGACTTTGTAAAGATTACAGATAAGCTTTGATTTTTATTTTAAATTTTGGCAATAGATAGGAGATAATTGTAGATTTATTTTATTTATTTTGAATAGGTGACTAAGAGATAAAATAGGAGATTAAATTGGGATTTGATAAGTGGAGATATGGTGGCCGAATATAGGACTCTAGAGTGTATGTGTGTGTGTGCCGAATTTTGATAAGGGGGGAGGGATCACCTTTTGTTATTCTTTTTCTTCTTTAATTTCTTTGTGCCGAAAAACCATAGGAGCTCACCTTATTTTCTCTTTTTAACAAATGCCAAAACCCCTCTACTATTAGCTAGCATTGCCGAATTTTCCAACCTCATTTGAGGGCTTAGCCAAACCTTGTAAGTGCTCATACTCCTATTTGTATTTTATTTTTATTAAAGAGCCTTAGCCGAATATCAAAGTGCCCTTATTCTCCTTCTTCTGTTGCAAGAGCCGAAGGTCGACATCTCTTTTATCCTGTCGACATTTAGAGCTAGTGGACTATTCGTGTGGTGGTAAGTATGTTCTCCCTTGGTAATCGGTTTTGAGTTCTTCTTAATAAGAGTACCAAAAATCTATAGTGGGCTTTGGTCTAAGGTGGGCCGAATGTCCATTAAGGCCATAGTGATATGTTCTCTTATGTGTAGCTAACGTCAAGGTGCATTGAGGGAGTTTTCAGGGATTCGTTTCATCAAGGAAGCACTAAGGAGCCATTTTGAAATTAAAGTGATTAAGGTAAGCAAGTATGGTATTCGGCCCTAGGCCATACTATGTGATTAAGTGTTGACCGATTTGGATTATGGTCTTCTAGGGGCAAATCGACAGAAGTAGAGCAAGCTTTCGGGAGTCAAGATTATTTCGGTAAGTATGTTAAGTTGTGGATATTTGGTTAAGATTTCGTATATTGATGATTAAATCGATTGTTCTGATTAAGTGTTATGATGGAGGCGAATACCAGTCTAGAAGGGAAAGGGGTGAACCCTACCCCGAAGTTTAAGAAAAGATCTGTCTCGGCGGTTCGGGATTGGCCACCGGGGTGTGGTCCAGCGGCAGGAGAGAGTTATAGGCAGATAGCCGTAGTATCTCTTAGTGATAGCATCGGGATCGAGAGTTTAGAACTTCAAGTGATCAGGTGTGTAATTAACCCACCGTTTTCCAAGTATATGATATGTATGTGATATGTGTATGTGTTATGAATGTGCTAACTAGTGCAGTGGAAATTGTGATACGGATACCCTCAAGGGGTATGTTGATAATCCAGTAAGTGCCAAATCTAATGAAATGTGATTATTAATATCAAAATGTGTTATGACTATGCTTGAAGAACATGCTCATGCATCATTATATTATGTCATTATGGAATGTTTCATGTGCATGGGCTGGGATATGATACGAAAGAAGGTACGGGTGTACTTCGAGTACGTGGTTTGATGTTAGCCTTGAGCTACATCGTGGATTGACGTTGACTGAGGTCACGTTGTGGATTAATTGTGATTTAATTCGCGTGGCTTGATGAGTGGCTATGTGCCTCATCGTGGTTGATATCGGCTATGTGCCATATCGTGGTTGATGAGTGACTATGTGTCCCATCGTGGTTTTGGTGTTAGCTACGGCTACATCGTGGATTGGCGCTGACTGAGGTCGCGTTGTGGATTATTGTGCTTCATTGCACGTGGACGGCATTGATTGCCTTTCGGAGTGAAAAGGAGAGGGTGATTTGATAATTCCCTAGTGTGTGGTGGCTGGATACGGGGGTGTGTATAGGATGGACCCTAGGTTGGGTTGGGTGCACTTTGCATAATTTCAATTGATATGTGAATTAATGTGAAAAAGGGCCAGGCCCAATTGATATGTGGATTAATGTGGATATGGGCCAAGCCCAGTATATGAATGTGGAACAGTGTGGAAATGGGCTAAGTCCGATATGTGGAAATTATGCGGTTAATTACCCTGTTACTTGATAAGTGATTTGAATATGGGCCAAGCCCAGAATGTGATAATAAGTGAATATGTTATATTGTTATCTGATATATGGGTTAATATGTGGTTAACATGTGGGTGGAATTCAGTGGATTAATTACACACTGAGTCTGTGTGACTCACCCAATTTTTATTAAACATCGAGGAGATTCATGGTGAGCGGACCAGGTTGGACTGGATACGAGGTGGCCCATGCAGAAGATGTTTTAATTATGTTATGTTTAAATTTTATTATGAAGTACCTTGATTAATTATTTATTGTAATAAGGCCCAGTTAAAGTATTTGAGCATTTTTATTATGTTTAAGCTAGATGACGATTAAATTATTATTTGGAAATGCTTTTATTTTTTGGCAACTCATATTTTTAAAGTTTATAAAAGTTTTAATCCGGGAAATTGTAATAACTTAGTTTTAGTGGGAGATTTAAACACACAATGTTTTATTAAAGACTCCTTTTTAATGTTTTTCCCAAAAGTGAAATCAGTCTTTAAACGTTTTTCCGCAGTGACATACCAGATCCGGTCAGGGCTCGTGGGTCGGGTTTGGGGGTGTTACAAAATGTATGTGTTTTGGGGTGGCAAAGAGCTTGGTAAATATACTTGGTGGTGGCCACACGGGTAGCCACATAGCCATGTGCCCAGGGTTCGTGAAGTCTGCTCTTCATTTTCGGAAATTCGGAACGCCACACGGCCTAACACACTGCGTGTGCCCCTGTTTTTCAAGAAATTTTCAAATGTTTTCCAAAGTTCTCAGTTTAGTCCCGGACCACTTCCAAAGTATGTATTGGGCCTCGTAGGCCATATTTAGGGCTTCAAAGATAAAAATTTGAAAATTTTTAATTTGGATGAAATTTTATGACTCGGTTTAATACGTTTACAAGTGTATGTGTTTCGGTGATGCCTCGTACCCTATTCCGGCGTCGAATACGGGTAAGGGTGTTACATTTAGTGGTATCAGAGCTATGGTTTAGTTGATTCTCAGACTAACGTAGAGTATGCGAGTCTAGCTATACATGCCATAAGTGAATTGTGATAGTGTGATATCTCCCGACTCTAATGAGATTTGTTTTGGTTAAAGCAGGGATGCTTTCCAATCGAGCTACCATCGATAACGCTGAAAGGTGTTAAGTAAGTTCGTGTAACTTAGTGAATATATTAATTTGCCTAAACTGATTCTCTATGGTTTGCGATGATATGTATGTGGTAATAGATACATTGGATTAACCATAAGTGGAGAAATATGGATAAAATGTTATCGTTCCGATTGATCATTGCATTTCAAAAAATCATAGTGACTTTTTACAGTGAATAACATGAAAAATTTATTTTGAGATGAGCTTATTACGATTGGTTGATATTTATATGTGATAATGCTTAGTGTGTTACTAAGATATTTGAAAATGCGTTCATGATTAATAGAAACCTAGAGATGTGTAATCGAAGTACATGATATTGTGTTGGTATTAAATGCTATATTGTATGTGTGTGTGTATGAGAGTCAAAACTTTAAAGGCTTTGCAATCTTCACCCCCTTACCGATATACTGTCATATGACGAAGTTCACGAGATTTATATTGAATAAGCTCACAGGTGGGGAAACTAAAGAGTTCAGTGGTGGAATAATTAAAGATGTGATTAGGGATGGGAATGATTTAGCGAGCAAAGACGGTTATGAGAGAGATATTAGATTATTCTAAAGATTATTTGGAATGCCAAAGCCACAGCTAGAGAAGGAGTTAATTTCAGTTAAATCGACCCATTCAGGTATGATTTCTAAAGATTGTATTTACCAGGAATTCTTGTAACACCCCCAAACCCAGCCCAAACACTACGACCGGATCTGGCATGTCCCTAGGAAAGAATGTTAAAAACTGTTATGAGTCTTTTGATTTAAACTTTATTAAATACTCAAGTTTCGTGGTTCCATTGCAAGCTCAATGTTTATTTAAGATAAATCTGTAAACTACTCAAACCTTGTGTTTTAAGTGAAAGTTGAAAACACCTAGCGTTTACTAGCTCAAACCCGAAGTTGGTTGCAAAACCTCTTTTTGTTTCTTTTTAAAAGAAATATTGTTCGTCAGATTGTGAAGAAAACTTTCGTTCATATTTTATGAAACATTCCGTCGAGTAGTTTATTTTAGATACGTCCAAAGATTAAAGTTGAAATTTGCCCAAATCAGAAGTGGCCTTATTACATATCCAAAATCCTGAAAATTTAAAAGAAAATAACGTTCTATTTAAAAAGCAAGAAACCGTGCATGGCCACCTCGTAGTCCCCCTCCGGCCTGGTCTGCTACACTAAGTCTTACCTGCACATATGTGAAACCAACAGAGTGAGTCAAAGGACTCAGTGTGCAATAACCAAAAACCCCTTACTGGGCTCAAGCCCCCACAGTACAGAGAAGCATAATAACATATTCATGATGATGCAGAACCCATCCAACCTAAATTTCCATCCGCTATACACCATGCTGCTCATCGTCAGATATTTTGACAAAGTCACCAGGCTGAAATGGCGCAAGCCACCAGATTATCAGAGTTATGACAGAGTCACCAGGCTGAAATGGCACAAGCCACCAGATTATCATAATTGTGACATAGTCACCAGCCTGAAATGGCACAAGCTACCAGGTTATCATAATTGTGACATAGTCACCAGGCTGAAATGACACAAGCCACCAGATACACTTCCCCTTCTATCCATGGCATATTTTCCCCATTCAACATAAAATCATGGTCTGAGCATGCAACATACCTCATGAAAGGCAATATAACTCATATCAAAATAATCGCATAATCATCACAAATAAACTCACTAGCCTGATGTCTCGCTTTTACTTACCATATGTAGATGAACAACAAATGTCGTTATTTCTGCATTTCACCGTGCATACACAAGCTTAAAAGTAACAACAAAGAGGTGTGAATATTACACACCTGAACACAAGGAGGACTAAATTCTCGATACTATCGACACTCTTAGAAGAGGAAATGACTGCAATCAGCCTATTCTATTTCGGCGTCGATCCACAACCGTGGCGATACCCCAGATCGTCGATCATCGCACTTCGCTTAAACTTAAGGGCTAGGACTACTTGTCCGACCCTCTCCTTTAATTGACTGGCATATTCCATGTAAGAGATCTTGGTCAGAAATACTATAATAAAACAATGATTGTTTACCGACAGGGTCGGGTTAAAGCAGTGAATAACAAAAGGAGATACCGATCTCATAACAAGAGGAGAATCTCTTACCTTAAGATCCTGAAAAGAGAGATAGGATTCAGAGATTGGCTATTCCTCAGACTTGGAACTTAAATGGTTCGGCTAATGATGTTTCCCGGATCAAACGCCCCCCATAGAGAGAAAATGATAAAAGAAGAGAAGTCAATATGATTACATCCCCAAGCCAATTAGCCAGTCGACTTTGGCTACCAAGTACCGAAAGAAGAACAAAAAAAAAAGATGACAGAGTCCCCCTTACCTTCACAATCAAACCGTGCGTGGCCACCTTGTAGTCCCCCTCCGGCCCAGTCTGCTACACTAAGTGTTACCTGCACAGATGTGAAACCAACAGAGTGAGTCAAAGGACTCAGTGTGCAATAGCCAAACACCCCTTATTGGACTCAAGCCCCCACAGTACAGAGAAGCACAATAACATATGCATGATGATACAGAACCCATCCAACCTAAATTTCCATCCGCTATACACCATGCTGCTCATCATTAGATATTGTGACAAAGTCACCAGGCTAAAATGGCGTAAGCCACCAGATTATCAGAGTTGTGACAGAGTCACCAGGCTGAAATGGCACAAGCCACCAGATTATCATAATTGTGACATAGTCACCAGGCTAAAATGGCACAAGCCACCAGGTTAACATAATTGTGACATAGTCAACAGGTTGAAATGGTACAAGCCACCAGATACAATTCCCCTTCTATCCATGGCATATTTTTCCCCATGCAACATGAAATCATGGTGTAAGCATGCAACATACCTCAACATATATCAAAGGCAATATAACTCATATCAAAATAATCGCATAATCATCACAAATACAACTCACTAACCTGATGTCTCGCTTTTACTTACCATATGTAGATGAACAACTAATGCCGTTATTTCGGCATTTCACCGTGCATACACAAGCTTAAAAGTAACAACAAAGAGGTGTGAATATTACACACCTAAACACAAGGAGGACTAAACTCTCGATACTATTGACACTCTCAGAAGAGGAAACGACTGCAATCAGCCTATTCTGTTCTGACGTCCGTCCACAACCCGGTGGCCAGTCCCGTACTGCCGATACTGTACGTCGCTTAAACTTAGGGGTTGGGACTACTGGTCCAACCTTCTCCTTTGATTGACTGACATTTGATTCCATGTAAGAGATCTTGGTCAAAAATACTATAATAAAACAACGATTGTTTACCCACAGCGTCGGGTTAAAGCAGTGAATAACAAAAGGAGATACCGATCCCATAATAAGAGTAGAATCCCTTACCTTCAGATCCTGAAAAGAGAGATAGGATTCGGAGATTGGCTATTCCTCAGACTTGGAACTTAAATGGTTCGGCTAACGATGTTTCCCGGATCAAACGCCCCCCACAGAGAGAAAATGATAAAAGAAGAGAAGTCAATATGATTACATCCCCAAGCTAATTAGTCATTCGGCTTTGGCTACCAAGTTCCGAAAGAAGAACAGAAAAAAGATGACAGAGTCCCCCTTACCTTCACAACCAAACTGATGAAAGATCCGAAGCAGATGCCTAGCACCTTCTCCCACAGTACTCGTCTTAACATAGAGAACCCAAACTACACCCAAGAAAATTCGGCACAAGTTACTATAGCAGAGAAGATTCAGCAAAGATCAAGAATGGAAGAGAATGAAATGGAAGTACCAAAATGAGAGAAAGGGAGATTCAATAAAGGCTTAAGGGTTTCAGGAACACAAGAAGAAGAGAGGGAAGATTTGGAGAAAAGAATGATGAGGGAAAGAAGAACAAAGATAGAGTTTTAGAGAATGAGTAGAGAGAACAAGAAAAGATGAAGAAAAGATGCACTACTAGTCTCTTCACTTTCGGCTATAAGTCATAGGAAATGAGAAATGAAAATTGACTAGGCACTTTCGGCATATAGAAACTAAGAACCTAAAGAGAATAAAGGAGCTTCAAGAGAACCTACCAAATTCGACACCTTGTACTTCCCTAGTGACCGAATGCACTGCCAAAGCATAAAGAAAACTTAGACCTCTACTAACTTTCGGCATACCCATCAAAAAACCAAAACCGACTTTGTTTCCCCACAACAAGCATCCAAAAATTCGGCCACCTACCTCACCAACATCAAATCCCCAAATTTTCTCCTAACTTCACTCTTGGTCACATATTTGAATCAATTTGAATTATTCAAAGTCCCCTTTTTACTCTTGTCCATCCTTTTGAAATACTTGACTAAGTCCACCTCCACCTTTCAAAACTCCTAACCGAATCCATCATCCAAACTCCTTAAGTGCATAAGAAAAACTAAAATTCCACATTGCTAATGATGCGAATCGAACCTATTCCCTCACTGCTCCCCCTGAGGCGTCACTTACCTGCACATTTAGTGGTGCCTCCTTGCCACTTCACCATTTAAATTCTTGTGTCAACAACCACAAGCAATAACCCTTAAGTCCTGCCCCAACTAGCTTTCCCCTAAAGTGCCTGAAATTAAAATTTTTGGCCAAGGTTCCGACTTAACCCCAGGCCTTCCCGGGGCCCCAAACACACTCAAATAATAGATAAGGCAAACCAAACACACAGAAGCATAAACGATGCAAAACCCCTAATTCATGATGTTACAGTTCTACCCCCTTAAAGAAATTTTGGCCTCGAAATTACCTGGTCAGAAGAGGTGAGGGTATTGCTGTCATATAGCATCTTCTGGCTCCCACGTCGCCTCTTCCACACCGTGATTTCACCACAAGACTTTAACCAACGAGACTGATTTCCTTCCTAGCACCTTGACATCTTGCTCCAAGATTTGGATCGGTTCCTCCTCATATGACAAGTCTGGTCTTACCTCAATCTCCTCCATCGGCTCGATGTGAGACGAATCCGAACGGTAGCGTCTTAACATTGAAACATGGAATACATCATGTACCTGTTTCAATTCTGAAGGTAACTCCAGCTGATATGCCACTGGTCCCATACGTTTCAAAACTCGATAAGGCCCAATAAACCTGGGACTTAGCTTGCCCTTCCGACCAGACCTCATCACCTTTTTCCACGGTGAAATTTTCAAGAAAACCTGATCACCTACTGCAAACTCCATCTTCTTTCGTTTCAGATCTGCATATGATTTTTGCCTGTCGGATGCTTCCTTCAATCGAGTCTGAATCAACTTAACCTTCTCCTCTGTCTATGCAACCAATTCTGGACCCAACATCTGATGCTCACCTAATTCTATCCAACAAGTAGGAGTACGACACTTCCGCCCATATAACGCTTCATAGGGCACCATCTGAATACTAGATTGGTAGTTGTTGTTGTATGCGAATTCTGCCAACGGTAAGAACTCTTCCCAACTACCCTTGAAGTCGATGACACAACCTCTCAACATATCCTCTAAAATTTGAATTACTCTCTCAGACTGACCATCAGTCTGCGGATGAAAAGCTGTGCTGAAATCCAATCTTGTACCCAATGCCTGATGCAGACCCCTTCAGAACCGCGACGTAAACCTAGGGTCTCTATCTGATATGATCGATACTGGTACCCCATGTAACTTTACAATTTCTGCCACATACAGCTTAGCCAACCTCTGAAGAGAATAGTTGACACGAACAGGTATGAAGTGAGCAGATTTCATCAACCAATCCACGATCACCCATACCGAATCCTTCTTCGTAGGCGTAAGCAGTAGCCCACTAAAAAAAATCTATAGTGATCCTTTCCCATTTCCACTATGGAATCTTTACTGGCTGTAATAACCTCGAAGGCAACTGATGCTCCGCTTTCACTTGCTGACACGTTAAACATTTTCCCACAAACTCCGTAACTTCCATCTTTAATCTAGGCCACTAGAACTGTTCACGCAGATCCCGATACATCTTATTCCCTCCAGGATGTATAGCGTAAGGGCTACTATGCGCTTCCTGAAGAATCATCTGCCTCAACTCAACATCCTTCGGCATGCAAACCTTTTCACGGAAACATAAAACCCCCCTCACCGTTCAAATTATAACCTTCTACCCCACCATTCTGAACTAGCAGAAGTCGAGCACTCAAGACATCATCCGATAACTGCTTCTCTGTAATCCAATTTACCTACGTCGATTTCACTTGAAGTTCAGCTAACAAACTTCCATCATCAAATAGACTAAGATGAGCAAACATTGCCCTTAGATCTGTTATTGCCTTTCGACTTAACGCATCTGCCACCACGTTAGCTTTTCCTGGATGGTATTCTATTGAGCAGTCATAGTCCTTCAACAACTCAACCCACATTAGTTGCCTTAAGTTTAACTCCTTCTGAGTTAGAAGATATTTCAAACTCTTGTGGTCGGTGTAGATAACGGACTTCTCTCCATATAGATAATGTCTCCAGATCTTCAGAGCGAAAACTACCGCAGCCAACTCCAAATCATGCGTGGGATAATTTATCTCATGCGGTCTTAACTACCGAGATGCATACGCAACAACCTTCCCACCCTGTACTAACACACATCCTAACCCCGTGTGTGAAGCGTCACAATACACTACGAACTCTTTTCCGGCCTCAGGCTGAATCAAAACCAGAGTCTCTGTCAAAATCCTCTTCAGCTTCTCAAAGCTTTCCTGTTGCTTTTCAGTCCAAATAAATGGTACCCCTTTCCTGTAACACCCCAAACCTGATGAACACACCACGACCGAATCTGGCATGTCACAGAGGAAAAAGATTTTGGAGAAAATAGGTTACCGGTTAAAATTTGAGTGGAAACCCCTTTGTTGTTTTACACTTGCAAAAATCTTGGGCATGATTATTCGCAAACCAATAGTTTATTTTGAAATCCCGGGAATTTATCTTAAAAACTCAGTTATCGATCCACAGGTTAAAAAAAACGTTTATGCCATAAAAACCCGATTGATTCTTGCTTAGTTAATTAGAAATCATTTGGATTAAATGTGGAAAGCCTTAAGTTTGAAAATCATTTGAGTCATTGTTATATACAAATAATACGTGTTTACCCGATGGTAAAGTTTTGAAAACCATTTCGTGTTGTAGTTTAGAAAACCTGTGTTCAATTTATTAAGTTAGTCAAGTAGTTTATTTAGTCATATTCAAAACAAATTTCAAAGCATATAAATAATCCGAAAATATAATCAAACGGCCTTATTACAAACCCAAATAAAACTGAAAAGAAAATCAATATCCAATTCAAAATCCAAGTAATACCAATTGTTTTTATTGCATGGCTGCCTCGAGTCCATCCGACTCCTCATCCGCAATCTACGAGTCACCTGAAAAGATAAGGGAGAATGTGAGTCACCAAGGCTCAGTGCATAAATCCTCCTCCCGATTAATGCAACATACTTACACAAATCACAACCAAGCAATATAAATAATGCACCCAAACCTAGCCATCCATAACTCCTTTTCTACCCCGTGTGGTACCAAACTACTGGTGGTGCCAAACCACTGGTGACCCAAAGTCACGATATCCAATAATAATGTGGTGCCAAACCACTGGTGACCCAAAGTCACAAATAATCCATCTGTGGGGCCAACCCACGTTGTTATACCAAATCACTGGCGACAATCCCGTAATATCAAATGTGGGGCCAACCCACTGTGGTGCTAAGCCACTGGGACAAGTCGCTATGAGGTGCCAAACCTCTGGTGACCCAAAGTCACAAAATATCATTAATCTAAGTGTGGGGCCAACCCACGTGTGATACCAAATCACTGGCGACGATCCCGATATGTCAACTCTGGGGACAACCCACTGTGGTGCTAAGCCACTGGGACAAGTCGCTATGAGGCGCCAAACCTCTAGTGACCCAAAGTCACAAAATAATCTGTGGTACCAAACCACTGGAGGTGCCAAACCTCTGGTGACCCAAAGTCACGGATATCATCTTCCCCCTCCTCTCATATCACCCATCATCATGCCATACTCATGCAAATCATGCCATCATGCTTTATTATGAATCACATAGCAAACATGTCATAAATCATACTATCATGCATTAAATAGCAAAACTCATATCGAAACGGGCTTACCCGAATCCTTGCTCATACCCATAGGGTATCATACCAATATCCACACTGTTTCGGCTTTAACACATTCAGGTTATTAAAATACATTTACTTAATTATAAAGTGTGTAAGTTACACACCTGTTGCTAACGCAAGCACTAAATCCCGAAGACCCGATCTACCGCACTAGATCCCTTTGCCCTACATTCGGCCAAACCACAAGACCATTAACAAGGCCATTTGGCCACACCAATAAATCCCGAAGGATGAGATAACGCATGGAACTTTAATCCCTACCTTTTACCTTACGAAAGCTAATCACAAAACAGGAGATGCGAGACAGAACTTCCCCCTACAATCGGCCAACACCAAAATTTAGCCTCAAAAGCCTTCAGCTTTTCACAACTAAAAGAATAATTGAACCACATAGATCCTTACCACTTGTCTTACCAAACCAATTGTTAGAGAGTAGAGAGCTTGGATCGACTACTTCACAACCTCAGAGATCCTATAAGAAACCGATTCCCATTAATGATTAATACCACTATCAACAGATGCCGGATTAAGCTTTTATCTATCCATGTCGACAAGAGAAAAGAGAAGGAAGTAATAAGGTTTCGGCTATAGGCACTTACCCTTCATAACCGATTAGAGAAAAGACGGACAGAGATCACCCTTGTTGATATTCGGCCAAAGCAATGTAAGAAAGAAAGAAGGAAAGACTTTTCGACAGAGAGTTGAATGGTGAAGGGAGTTTCGGCTAAGGTTGATTGAAGAGAAACAATTGAGATTCGATTCAAAAAGAAAAAGAGAGAATGGGAGAAAAGATGATAAGTATTCGTTTTAGGCTTAACGAAAAAGGGACTAAGGGGTTTCGGCAAAAAGAAGAGTGAAAGAGAAGATATGAAAAAGATAAAAGGGAAGAGGGTGCTTTCAGGTTTGAGCAAGGATGAAAAAAGAAAAAGAGAGAGATGGAAGAGTAGAAGATTCGGCCACCAACAAAAATGGAGAGCAGAGGAGATGAGGTGTTTAGGAGAGTAAGGTTTCGGCCACTAATGTAATAAAGAGATAAACAAGTGCAAAAATTCGGCTAAATGCCTAAGGGAGAAATCGGCAAGGGTCTATGGTGCTTGTGGCTTTCGGTTTCAAAGAAGAAAAAGAGAGTGCTCACCTGAAGGTTCGGCTAGGTGCTTCAAATGGTACATGAAGGAACAAATGACAAACAAAAGGGAAGATTCGGCTTTGCCCAAACCGATTGCATCAAACCTTAGCTAGCCGAAAGTGCCACAAAAAATTTTGGGACCCTCCCTAAGTCCTAGCCGAATACTCTACCTCTAACCTATTCAAATTTCGGCAACCTCTCAACTGACTCCTAGCCACCCATTCAAACGAGTTTGAATTAATCAAACTCCTAAATTTTCTCTTTGCCACCTATTTAAAATAATTTGACTTAGTCCATCCTTATCTGACAGAGTTTGTGATGAGCACAACTCCTCCCTCTCCTAGGCGTCAAAATAATAAGCAAGTAGTGGGATTTTTGCTGCTCAAACCTGAGATCTCCTTCCCCTGCAAGTGGCGTCAATCACAGGGCTCTAAGTGGTGCCTCCAAGCCACTTTACCAAGCCCCAACTTGTGTTAGAATCCCCCTTAGAATACATATAACCCCTAGCTCCTTCAGCTCCCTTCACTTAAAGCTAAAAAACAAAAATTCCTACCACTCAGGCCTGCTCTAAACTTATAACTAGATCTTAAAACACCATAATCCAAACACATGCAGAACAATTCAATTAAAATTAACCCCTATTTCAGGATATTACATTTCCTCAGCAACTTAGTTAAGAGTGCCGCAATTAAGGAGAAACCCTCAACAAATCTTCTGTAGTAACCTGCCAATCCTAAGAAACTTCAGATCTCCGCCACAGAGTTAGGCAGTTTCTAACCTAACACAGCTTCAATCTTCCGGGGATCAACCCTAATCCCTTCTGCCGATACCACATGTCCCAGAAAGGTAACTTCCCTCAACAAAAATTTGCACTTGCTAAATTTGGCGTACAGCTGCTTCTCCGTCAAAATTTGCAAAACCACCCGAAGATGTGAATCGTGCTCCTCTTCTAACTTGGAATATACTAGAATATCATCTATGAACACTACAATGAACCGGTCCAGATAGGGTTGGAAAACCCGGTTTATCATATCCATGAACGCAGCTGGTGCATTTGTCAACCCAAACGGCATCACCAGGAACTCATAGTGACCATAGCGAGTCTAGAAAGTCGTCTTGTGAATATCCGCTTCCCTAACCTTAAGTTGATGATACCCTGATCTCAAATCTATCTTTGAAAAGACTGAAGCCCCTTTGAGCTGATCAAACATGTCGTCTATCCTCGGCAACGGGTACTTGTTCTTAATTGTCAACTTATTCAACTGGCAGTAATCAATGCACATTCGCATGGACCCGTCTTTCTTCTTTACAAATAGCACCGGGGCTCCCCATGGAGATACATTGGGTCGGATAAAACCATGATCCAACAGCTCTTGGATTTGGGCTTTATGTTCAACCAACTCCTTCGGCGCCATCCTATAAGGGGCGATGGACACCAGAGCCGTCCCTGGAAGTAGCTCAATTCCGAACTCCACCTCACGATCTGGAGACAACCCTGGAAGCTCTTCAAGAAAGACATCCACAAATTCCTTTACAGTTCTAACCTCATTCACAGTCACCTCCTTTACATCCAATGCACTGACAAAAGTTAAGAAAGACATGCACCCTTTTCTCACCATTCTTTCCGCCTTCAGAGCAGACACTACATTGGACAAGTAATCTCTCCTTTCGCCTATCACCAACACTTCATTATCCTCAAGAGTCCTTAACACCATGCGCTTAGCAGCACAATCCAAGTTTCCTCGATACCTTACCAACCAATCGATTCCTAAGATCAAATCAAACTCTTCGAACGCTAATTCCATCAAATCAGCCGAAAAAACCGACTCTTGTACTTCCAGAGGCACACTTCTAAAAAATTTATTTACCACTACAGATTGCCCTAAAGGACTAAGTACAGTCATCTCCCTAGAAGCAGGTTCAGAGTTCATGCTTAAAGTTCCAGACACCACACTAGCTACATAGGAATGCGTCGACCCAATATCTATTAATGCAGTAAAGGGCAAACCGAAAATGAGAAACATACTCGTTATAACGTCTGGTGCATCACCCTCTTCTCGGCGTCTAGCTGCATAAACTAACCCGGGCTGTCTTGCCTCTGTATTCCCAGCACCTCTGCCCGGTGCTCCATGACCCCGACCGAAACCATTTCCTCCTCTAGTTGGACCACGACCCCTCGGTGGTTGCTGACCACCCCTCCTGAACCGATCAAAAATCTGTCCCACAGGCCGTTCCTGCTCTACCTGTGGACAATCCTTAATCATATAATCCATAGATCCACACCTGAAACATCCATCGGTTCTCCTCCTACACTCCCCCGAATGTCTGTTCCCACACAGAGCACATGATCAAAACTGACTCATTGCTGCAGGCCTCACAACTCGAGCTGGCCCATCAAACCTAGCCCTCTTCTGAAAACCTCCCGATGACCTAAAGCTTCTCTTATTCTTACCCTTGTCTTCCTCCCTGTTTTGGATCTCGATCCGCTTCACCTCTTCCGCTGTTTTTGCTTTTTCCACTAAGAAAGAAAAGTCTCTCTCTCATTCTAGAGCTATCAACACTCTCAACTCATCCCGCAGTCTATCCTCGAACCGCATGCAACGCTCATAGTCAATCGCCACTATACCTCGGGCGTAGCGGCTCAAATGCAGAAATTCCGCCTCATATTCAGCTACCGATTTACCCCATTGTACCAAATTCAAGAATGCTTTCCTCTGAGCATCCATATAATTGGCCCCAACGTACTTCCCCTGAAATGATATCTTAAAGAAATCCCAATCAATTCGGTCCGCTGGAGTACCCTCTCTTACGGTGAGCCACCACTGATATGCCTCATCCTGAAGTAGAGACACCGAACCTTTCAGCTTCTCCTCTACCGTGCAGTCCAGATCATCCATAATCCTCTCGATCGCCTTTAACCAATACTAGGCCACATTTGGAGCCACCCTGGAAATACCCTTAAACATTTCAGCTCCATTGGCTCGGAGTTGCTCAGGGATGGACTTCTGAGTTGCTGTTCCAGTGCTCACCCTAGCCACTCGTTCTAACAACGCAGCATTGCTTGAGACAGGGCATCATCCCCACCAGTTCTATCTTGTGACCCCGCTTCTACCACATGTGATGCTGGTACTTCACCTTCAGGCTCATTTCTTGCTTTCGAGAACTCAACCTCAGCACCCCGGCCTCTCCCACGGTCGCGTGCTACCCGTCCACGACCTCTGGTACTCATGTCTATCGTTTCGTCTTAATCTGGTTTCCACACGTATACCTATAGGTTTCATCACTAAAGTAGAGTTTCCTTAATTCTATCATCCATGGCAACACATTCACTTCATGCAAATCACTTAATAATAAGAAAACTTACCTGACAGACTTGGGCCGGAGACTCAGGTGCCATGCTTCTAAAGAAAAATTTGCGTTAATACATACATATATATATTTTTCAAAATCACTTTCAAATCAACTTCGAGAAACGGTTTGAACCCAAAACCCAAGGTCGAGCTTTTGAAACCAAGCTATGATACCAAATCGTAACACGCCCAAACCTGACCCAAACACTACGATCGGATCTGGCATGTCCCTAGGAAAGAATGTTAAAAACTGTTACGAGTCTTTTGATTTAAACTTTATTAAATACTCAAGTTTCGTGGTTCCATTGCAAGCTCAATGTTTATTTAAGATAAATCTGTAAACTAATCAAACCTTGTGTTTTAAGTGAAAGTTGAAAACACCTAGCGTTTACTAGCTTAAACCCGAAGTTGGTTGCAAAACCTCTTTTTGTTTCTTTTTAAAAGAAATATTGTTTGTTAGATTGTGAAGAAAACTTTCGTTCATATTTTATGAAAACATTCCGTCAAGTAGTTTATTTTAGATACGTCCAAAGATTAAAGTTGATATTTGCCCAAATCAGAAGTGGCCTTATTACATATCCAAAATCCTGAAAATTTAAAAGAAAATAACGTTCTATTTAAAAAGCAAGAAACCGTGAGTGGCCACCTCGTAGTCCCCCTCCGGCCCGGTCTGCTACACTAAGTGTTACCTGTACAGATGTGAAACCAACAGAGTGAGTCAAAGGACTCAGTGCGCAATAACCAAACACCCCTTATTTGGCTCAAGCCCCCACAGTACAGAGAAGCACAATAACATATGCATGATGATACAGAACCCATCCAACCTAAATTTCCATCCGCTATACACCATGCTGCTCATCGTCAGATATTGTGACAAAGCCACCAGGCTGAAATGGCGCAAGCCACCAGATTATCAGAGTTGTGACAGAGTCACCAGGCTGAAATGGCACAAGCCACCAGATTATCATAATTGTGACATAGTCACCAAGCTGAAATGGCACAAGCCACCAAGATAACATAATTGTGACATAGTCACCAGGTTGAAATGGTACAAGCCACCAGATACAATTCCCCTTCTATCCATGGCATATTTTTCCCCATGCAACATGAAATCATTGTGTGAGCATGCAACATACCTCAACATATATCAAAGGCAATATAACTCATATCAAAATAATCGCATAATCATCACAAATACAACTCACTAACCTGATGTCTCGCTTTTACTTACCATATGTAGATGAACAACTAATGCCGTTATTTCGGCATTTCACCGTGCATACACAAGCTTAAAAGTAACAACAAAGAGGTGTGAATATTACACACCTGAACACAAGGAGGACTAAACTCTCGATACTATCGACACTCTCAGAAGAGGAAACAACTGCAATCGGCCTATTTTGTTCTGATGTCTGTCCACAACCCAGTGGCCAGTCCCGTACGGCCGATACTGTACGTCGCTTAAACTTAAGGGTTGGGACTACTGGACCAACCCTCTCCTTTGATTGACTGGCATTTTATTCCATGTAAGAGATCTTGGTCAAAAATACTATAATAAAACAACGATTATTTACCCACAGCGTCGGGTTAAAGTAGTGAATAACAAAAGGTGATACCGATCCCATAACAAGAGGAGAATCCCTTAGCTTAAGATCCTAAAAAGAGAGATAGGATTCGGAGATTGGCTATTCCTCAGACTTGGAACTTAAATGGTTCAGCTAATGATGTTTCCCGGATCAAACGCCCCCCACAGAGAGAAAATGATAAAAGAAGAGAAGTCAATATGATTACATCCCCAAGCTAATTAGCCATTCGTCTTTGGCTACCAAGTACCGAAAGAAGAACAGAAAAAAGATGACAGAGTCCCCCTTACCTTCACAACCAAACCGATGAAAGATCCGAAGCAGATGCCTAGCACCTTGTCCCACAGTACCCATCTCAACATAGAAAACCCGAACTACACCCAAGAAAATTCAGCACAAGTTACTATAGCAGAGAAGATTCAACAACGATCAATAGTAGAAGAGAATGAAATGGAAGTACCAAAATGAGAAAAAGGGAGATTCAATAAAGGCTCAAGGGTTTCGGTAACACAAATAGAAGAGAAGGAATATTTTGAGAAAAGAATGATGAGAGAAAGAAGAACAAAGATGGAGTGCAACAGGTTTCGGTTTTAGAAGGTAAGTAGAGAAGAAGAAGGAGAAACAAAAGATTGCAAGGGAAAGGTGTAGTGCTTCCAGTTGTAGAGTTTTAGAGAATGAGTAAAGAGAACAAGAAAAGATGAAGAAAAGATGCACTACTAGTCTCCTCACTTTCGGCTATAGGTCATAGGAAATGAGAAATGAAAATTTACTAGGCACTTTCGGCAAATAGAAACTAAGAACCTAAAGAGAATAATGGAGCTTCAAGAGAACCTACCATATTCGGCACCCTCTACTTCCCTAGTGACCGAATGCACTACCAAAGCACAAAGAAAACTTAGACCACTACTAACTTTTGGCATACCCATCAACAAACCAAAACTACTTTGTTTCCCCATAACAAGCATCCAAAAATTTAGCCACCTACCTCACCAACATCAAATCCCTAAATTTTCTCCTAACTTCACTCTTGATTACATATTTGAATTAATTTGAATTATTCAAAATCCCCTTTTTACTCTTGTCCATCCTTTTGAAATACTTGACTAAGTCCACCTCCACCTTTCAAGACTCCTAACTGAATCCATCATCCAAACTCCTTAGGCGCATAAGCAAAACTAAAATTCCACATTGCTAATGACGCGAATCGAACCTATTCCCTCACTGCTCCCCCTGAGGCATCACTTACCTGCACCTTATGTGGTGCCTCCTTGCCACTTCACCATTTAAATTCTTGTGTCAACAACCACAAGCAATAACCCTCAAGTCCTGCCCCAACTAGCTTTCCCTTAAAGTGCCTGAGATTGAAATTTTTGGCCAAGGTTCTGACTTAACCCCGGGCCTTCCCGGGGCCCCAAACACACTCAAATAATAGATAAGGAAAACCAAACACATAGAAGCATAAAAGATGCAAAACCCCTAATTCAGGATGTTACAATTCTTCTAAGTTGATTTTGTTAATAAATGAAATATTATGAGATTAGTGATGACAGAATTAGTCAGAAGAATAATGTTTGAAATGTAAAGATGTTTAAGTATGACAGTTACAGTTGAGCAATTTACGACTATCTCTTTTGGGTATTCTATGTGTTTATATATTCTCAGAGGCATTTGTAATTTCTCGTTTTCTGATGAAAGTATCGTTGGTCTGATTGATCTATGATTGGCATTCCACTATCTTCTATTGGTATTCTATTCCATTATGTCTAAGATAAAAAGTTGATAGTGAATTCATATGAAATTGTTCTTCTATTTCTTCTGGTTGTTGCACTGTTTACATTTATATGGAAAATGTATTATCTCTGTTACAATTGACTTCGGAATGTATGAATAGTATTTCTTTTTCTTCTGGTTTTCTATGAGGAATCGTCAGGATCTCTATTATTTCATATGAGTGGTGTTCTCGAAATTTAGTATGGTCTTGTATCTTAGATTTCATCATCTCGGTTTTCTTATCATCCTTATTGTTTAACTTATCAAGTATGGCTTATCTTTGAAGTCGATATCAAAAAAAGTGTGGATTATGACAGTCAAGTTCAAATTTTATACTGATTTTCTTCCCTCGGATAACTTTGATTGTTATCAGTGAGTTCAAGCAAGATGTTATGTTTCGTCTGAGTTAATACAATTAGTAAATATCTGTGACTGGCATGTTGAAAGAACTATAAAAGATTGTATGTTTGAACTATCCTAACAACATGAAGAAAGGAGCATTTTGTTATGTTATTATTTGATAATCAAAATCAACTTAGTTGTTCTTATCAAAGTGAATTGGTCAGTTGAAATGTGATTTGAGTTACATGTAGTTAAAGCATCCTCAGTTATGGTAATAAATTTTGTGCATTCATGAGTTTATCGATAGACAGTCTAAATGAAGGATTGATATTCTAGAAAGTACGATACCGAGGTACACCTATTAGATTTGTTATAATCTGATTATGTTATTATGAGTTAAAGATGTTCTCAATGATATGGTTATCACAATTACAAAAATTCGGATGGTCTGTGGATGTTAGCAAAGTTGAAAATAGTTGAAGATACTATTAACTGAAGCTCTGATTCTGAGTTCAGTCTGAATTGAGTAATGAATTCATGATTTTTCAGTGATGTACTATTGAACGGATTGGAATGTGTTTTATTACTAGAATGTAAAGTGATGGTTCATGTTTTCATACGGTTAATGTCACATGTTCCCTAATTTCAAGAATTAAAGTATCGAATGTCAAAGAAAGATCTGAAGTTAAGATAGTGTTAAAAACTTGAGCTATTGAAAGATCGTAAGTAGTTATTGATTAATCTCTGGGAAAGCAGATATAGTCATAGATGTTATGGGATTGTGATTGGTTGTTCGTGTAAAGATTTCTTGTTTAACAAACCATCCAAGTAAGATGTTTCTGGGATTATTAGATTATGCAAAGTATCAGTCTCCATTATTTCAGATTGAGATCCGAGGGATAAATCCCAGTTATGGAAAGAGCTACAAGATACTATGAATACGCAATTGCATCTTGGCACAGTAATACACCTATAAATCAGTGGTAAGTCTAAGAGAGTAATTCAAAACTTTGACGATATGCTCCGACATGAGGTGTTAAAGTTCAAAGGTGACTAGAAAGAGATATGAGGTTTATTTGATTTGTGATTCTGAGAAATTAGTGGAAGTGATTCATGAGAGTTGAAAGCGATTTCTTTTGGTTTCAACCAGGAAAATCTTATTTTTATTATATTTTTATGGTCCATGATTTCACGGAAAGATTTCATGAAAATTTTGTTCAAAAATTTCGACGTTTGGGCACTTAATTTAGTCAAAAGGACTAAATTGTAAATAGTGCAAAAGTTGAGTTCCACATGTTAGAAGTGACCAATTGTTATTAAGTTTTAAATTGGAGGTCCTTAAATGGTAATTAGACCATTGGTTAATTTTTTGGACAAAAATGGACATAAGATAAGTGAAATAGGATATTTTTAAGTTAGGAGCATTTTGGTCATTTAGTAAATAAAAGAATTAAAAAAGCCAAAATTAAAGCAAAATTGTGTCCATTTTTCAAGCTATGGCCGAACGCTGCATGACGAAACCATGGCTAGGGTTTTTCAAGCTTCCAAGCTCGATTATAAGTACATTCTAGCCCCGTTTTTAGTGATTTTTACGTTTTTGAAATCCTCGTAACACGATCTCTCTATTTCTACCATTTGTTTGAGCTAGGGTTGATGTTTGAAATTTTACCCATATAAGAAAAACTTGTGATTTGATGTTTAATGGTAGAATATGAACGCTCGGTATGTAATAAATGTAACACCCCGTACCCGAGACTGATGCTAGGACTGGATACGAGACATTACCATGCTTGAACTCACTTAAACATACACTTACGGGCTGTAAAATTTCATTCCGACTTAAAAAATTCTCTTTCTTAGTTTAATCATACACTTCATGTGCCTACGAGGCCTTAAGCACCTATCCGAAAACTTTCGAAACTTAATCGGAAACTCTTCTTTGAAGCAGAGTTCACACGCCCATGTGACTTGGAACACGCCCGTGTACCCTTAGACACGCCCATGCCTTCAAATCGTGGGGAGTTACTGACTACATCCACACGGCCTTGACATGCCCGTGGGCCTAGACCATGTGTTAATTCTTGGTGTACTGACTTGATAACACGGTCTGGGGCACACGCCCATGTCCAAACCGTGTGTCCTACACGGCTCATACGAATAGTCGTGGGGTTTGACCGTGGCCTATCCTGACTTAAAACAATAAGGTGCAGGGTATGCACGGCCTAGACACACGCCCGTGTGTCTAACCATGCGGGCACTTAGAGGCTATTTACCAAGCCAATTGCCACCCTGAAATCAAGATCAAACTCATGCTCAATTCAATACATTTCATACCTCATCACATAACTACACATAGCATCGAATTATTCTTGAATTAAAGACATTTAATCATAAAAGAAATAAAGTGTTCATCCCATATACTAGGGAGAACTATTTCCCATGTAATTACAAACAAATTAGGCCCTCATCTGTGGCTATACACAGACAAAACATAAGCTCTCTTAGGCCAACACAATTTGGCTACATCAACAATGACTTAATCAACCTTAAGTACTAGCCCTATACATGCCATTACTTATAAAGACTTGATACATCATATCAAGTGTCTTCTCGATAGTGTGAAAATATCTCTGGCGATCCCTAATATGAGCTAGATAAATTTACCTATAAGAGATGAGAAAAATAAAAGGAGTAAGCAAAATGCTTAGTAAGTTCATCTGCATATAACTGATAAACACTGATATTCATTGAATATACATGATTGCAAGTTATTATGATAAGCTTTTCTCATGAACTCATGGTTACTTACTCAATCATCCTTAAAGCTTACTCATTCTATCTCTTACCATATTCTTACCATGCCACAAGCCAAATGCTCGTTTAATTAGCATACATTCTTGCACTGATCATCACAATATCGTATAAAACAACACATCAAGCATTTTCAATAAGCCACTCATATTACTAATCTCTCGGTAGTTACGCACTTAGCCCACTATTGAATCTCTTATAGGGTGGTATTGCACATAGCCCACCAATCAATTATACTTATGGTGATTTCGCACTTAGCTCACCAATCATTTATAACGATGGCATCGCACACAGCCCATTGATTTCTAATTAATCAGGTGGTAACACATACAACCCACCGATAGTAATATAATTGATGGTATCACACACAGCCCATCAATTAATAATATATTAGGTGGTATCGTACACAGCCCACCGATATTATACATTCCTGAATAGTTATCCACATGCATTTATCTATTTCAAATGTTTACCCAAAAACTTCTTCACACACTACCATCCTTACTTAACTTTCTACTATAATTGTTCGTATTCACACAATGTAATAATAATTATAACTTATGCAACTAAAGTACATCATTTACACATCACCCACAATGGGTTCATCAAATACCAATTCCACCTCAATTCAGTTCTAACACATTCATGTACCTCTCATATACAACACATTCATTCTCAATTCTCAAATACTTATTGAGTCACTAAAATCGTTAAGTAACACCCTTAAGTCTCGTACACATAATATCACATTGACATCATACACGAATTAACCTATCAATGCCATGTTCCCGACATGGTCCTATACAAAATCTCTCACCGAGGCCATATTTCAATATGGTCTTACACGGAACCTTAACTATCATCATTTCATAATATTTGCATTTCTTACTATTCTTAGATTCCAATTCTCTTAGCAACTCATCAACACTTATTTAATAAATTCATTGCATAGTTATACATTCCATACAACATTGGAATATTAAATAACCTGTACATACTTGCAAAGTTTGCATACGAACTTACCTCGATGACGAAAAGGCCAAAAAGGACTTTTTGCCGACATTTCTCTTTTCTCTCGTTCTAGGTCTGAATCTCATTTTCTTCGATCTAGAACAATAAAATTTACTTGTTTAATCACTTAATGATCATATTACAACATAATATCCACTTAGGCAAAATGGCCATTTTGCGCCTATACTTTGGCAAAATTATGATTTTACCCGTAGGCTCGTAAATAAATTTTCATCACATTTTCTTGTTAAACAAGCCTAGCTGACCATTTAATCCTCTTACAACTATCCACAATTCCAACTATTTCATGCCTTAATGAACAATTTACAACTTTTGCATTTTAGCCCAAATTAGTTGTTTTCATGACAACACCTTTCACCAAAGTTGATTCTCATCATACTGTCATTCATTTTCTTCCATAAAAACTCAGCCAACAACACAAAATCTCTCATGGCAAGTCTCTAGACTTTCAACCATGTTGCAAATTAGTCCCCCCATTAGCTAGATTAAGCTTTGGGGACTCCAAAAATACAAAAATCGTCAAAAACAACCATCAAATTGACTTACTTGAATGGAGAAAAAGCTTGCTGAAATTTTAAGCTTTCAAACCCCTTCCATGGCTGATATTTTTGTTTGGAGAAGAAGACTAAATGAAAAGATGATAGCTTTTTCTTATTTCCTCTTATTTTATTCATTTAGTCAACAAAAGCCACCAACGCTTGTCAAATTTTAATTCTTTGTCCCCTTGACCGTCCATCACTCTTAGGGAGGTATATTTGCACTTTAAAGACCTCCCATTACAAACCATGGCTATTTGGTACCTTTAGGAATAAATAAAAAAAATAGAACTTTCTCACTTTATGCGATTTAGTCCTTTTGCACAATTTGGCTAGAAATTGCTAAAATTAAGGCACCAAAATTTTCATACATCCTTATAAACATGTTATAACACATAGAATAACATGAAATTAATTTTCTCTAACCTCAAATTTTTGTTTTCGAGATCACTGTTCCGACTAGCCCCTAAATCGGGCTGTTACAATAAATGACTTTTACTAAGTGATTTTCGGTGAAATTGTCAAAAAGGACTAGTTTGTAAAAAGTTGTAAAATGTGTGTAAGTGTGTGAATAAATGGAAATTGTAGACTATTATAGTTATGAAAATGGTTCGTCTAGGCTTAAAATAAAGGAAATTGAATAAAAATCATTTTACGAGCCTAGGGGCAAAAGTGTAAATATGAAAAGTTCATGGGCAAAAATGTAATTTTACCAAAATCAAATGTAGGCTAATTTGAGTAGCATGATGAATAAATGAGTTAAATGTGTTGTTATAGATTAAGGAAAACAAGATTCAGAGATCACGAAAAATGAGATTCGGGCTTAGAACGGGGGAAAAACAAAGAATATGACGAATAAGTCTTTTTCACCGATTGTGCTATCGAGGTAAGTTTGTATGTCAATAATGCATCATTTTTACTTACATTTTCAGATTTTGATAAATGATATAAATTTTAGCTGAATATTTGATGTAATTGACAAAATATCGACAAGTGAGAAATTTATCAGTTGAACCTTAGGATTAAAAATGGATACGAGTGACATGTTCACTAGAAACCTATGTGAAATCTAAGTGAAATAAGTGATCCGGGTGCTGATCCGTACATTCTACCGGTGGCTGAGTTATCTGGCATGTGTTACGGATACTCGACAACTTGTGTAAGTAGCACCGTGTAGTTTCATCATGACCCACAGATTGTGCGAGCAGACCCGAGATTGTGACTATGTGAAACAGGTGCTCGTCTTATAAGTTCTACCAGTGGCTGGGTAATCTGGCATGTGTTGCGGATACTTGACAGCTTGTATGAGCAGCACTGAGTAGTAACGAATGACCGACATCTTGTGTGAGCAGACCCGTGAAAGTGAATAGCTAGAGAACAAGCCTCTATGTGAAAACTGATGTGAAGTAGCTTTGGCTACAAGTGTGGCACTTATGTGCAAACTTTCGATGTATCCAATAATATCCCGATGTGCTCAACAGGAAAATGACTAAGTGTAGTTGAATATGATTATGTGATGAATAAGTGCAGGTACATATGTATATATATTCATGAGCAATGTGCTCGATATGTGATCGAACTTTGGTAAGTTTGATATGGGTTAAGTGTTACTATGAAAGTTAATACAAAGAAATTATGAAAGAGTAAAATTTGCAATAAAACGGTTTTGGGAAAGCAACAGTTATGTGTCTTTGAAAAATCACCAAAAAAAAGGTGGAAATTGTTTTAGAAGTGGAATAAGATATGAAATTAAAGTTTATTGAGTCTATTTTTGCATAAAAGAAACAGTGTAAGTGAAAGAATTTCATATTTTGAGATATTTGAATTTTTGTGAGACAGGGTGATTTTAGAATCCCTTGTTCCGAATTTGGAAAATCACTAAAAATTATATAAAATTAATTGTAGTTTATAATTTATATTATTAAATTATGTAATGAGTCTATTTTCAAGAGAAACAAATGGAAACATCATCTGAATTTTTTATGAGAAGATAATTAATTTTTAGTGCAGAAAAGTCGAAACTATCAGACAGTACAACAGGGGAGACTTTAAAGAATAAAATATACTTATTGGCTAAACCAAAAATTTTGAAAATTTTATGGTAGGAAGGTATGTGAGTCTAGTTTTAGGGAAAATTAGCGAATCTTAATTTAAATTTCTATAGTTTAAGATATAAATAATTTAGTGACTAAGACACGAGTAGACACCTTGAGATGAACATAGGTAAATGGTGGAACTATGTGTAATTATAATTGTATTATCTTGAGAACATATTGTGAAGATTTATAAAAGCCTGTTAATAAATCACTTATTATTTACATACCTACTTACTAAGCTATAATGCTTACCCCCTTCCTTTCCTTTTTCCTATAGTGTTATAGATGATATCTCCAGTTGGAGGTCATCGGAGATTCTATCACACTAACAAGTTATTGATTGGTATTGTATCAATGATCTTCAAGTATTTTTAAGTCTATGGCATGTATAGGGACTTGATTATGTGTATATGTTATTATGAGTTGGCCTAGAATGTTGGCCTATGCTATTTGATGGTTATTGTTGTATAAGGCCATTTAATGTGGCCAATATTTGTTATGTTATAAGTCTATGATGATGCATTTCAGGGATGTGTGTTCTTGCATGTGAATGGTTAAGAGTGTGTGTGTGATTATGCATGATGAATGTGGTTGGTAAATGGTATGTGGATGTCTTAGTGTGGATATTTGAATGCTTAATAATACCATGTTGTGTGATGATAAATTTGTATAAATGTATAAGTGTTTTGGGGTGGAAAGGGGCTTGGTAAATAGCCTAACTCGTGCCCACACGGGCAGCCACACGGCCATGTGCCCAGGATATGTGAAGTTTGCACTTGATTTTCGAAAATTCGGAACGCCACGCGGCATAACACACGGGCGTGTGCCCCTATTTTTCAAGAAATTTTCTAATGTTTTCCAAAGTTCTCAGTTTAGTCTCGGACCACTTGCAAAGTATGTATTATGCCTCGTAGGCCCTATTTAGGGACTCAAAGATAAAAATTTGAAAAGTTTTAATTTGGATGAAATTTTATGACTCGGTTTAATACATTTACAAGTGTATGTGTTTCGGTAATGCCTCGTACCCTATTCCGGCGTTGAATACGGGTAAGGGGTGTTACACAAATGATCCAAAGAAAGTGTGCCTATATCATTTTAGAATCTTATACCTCCTAAGATTTCGCCTCAAGAAAGTTACTAAGTCAATTCTTAAGACTTAAACCTTCATACCTGTCTATTTCTAAAGAAATCAAATTTTCATGGAAAATTTAAGATCATACAAGCATTCAATCACTCAAGATAACATACAAATGACTTAGATAAAATAAAAAATCATGCTTGCATTTGAACAAACCCATGAATAAAAACTATTTCTAAATATTCATTTATTTCAACATACTTAAGCTAAAAGATTGAAACATACTTTAAAATTCATGCTAAATTTACCTTACCAAAAATTCATGCGAAATGCCTTACCCCTCCTAAAAAAAGCAATGTCCTCATTGCGAAAAAAAGGTAAAAAATGAAAACTGAACACCAAGTAGGGTTGCAAGAGTCTTTCTCACAATCCAATCCTAGAAATGCTCATTCCCATTACTACATCACTTTATTTTCCTATGGAGAGGCATTGAACTTATATTATTCATGCTTGCTATTTTATTATGAAAAAGAAAAATACTAACTAATAAATAAAAACAAACACCTAAAAAGAAATAAAAACTAAAGAAAAGAATTCCCCTTGTAACAACCCAATTTCAGTAAAGTTGGAATAGTGGTTTTGTAACGACAAACCTGAGTCGAAAAGATAAAATATTTTAATATTATGAAATGATTAGTAATGTGATAGAAAAATTGCATGAGAATTTTTAATAAGAAAATTTTATCAATTAGGTGTTTAATTGTAGAAAGGACTAAATTGCATAAAATGTCAAATTTGAGTTCTAGTAGCTATAAGGATTAAATAGCTATGGAATTCAAAACTTGAGGTCCTTAAATGGCAATTAGACCATTGATGAAAAATATGTAGATATTTTTGGTGAATCATCAATGGAAAAATTAGAAAATGTTAAGGACTAAATTGGAAATGGAAAAATTATAAAGATGATAATTAAATTAAAATGAAATATCATCATTTTATATCATCTTCTTCAACCTAAAATCCATGGAAACCCTAGGAGAGAGAAAACAAGCTTTCCAAGCATAAATTGGTAAGTTCCTATGTCTCGTTTTTAGTAATTTTTATATTTTTGAGATCAAGAAAGCTTAATTTCTCTATTTGGGGGGTTAATTTGAATAAATATCTAAGTATAGAAAATTTTCCATGGATCAACATGCTGAAATTTAAAAGTTTATGGTAGAAAATGAAAAGTTGTTGATAGATAAACAACTTTTACAAAGGGAAATTTGATGTAAACTTGATTTAGGGACTAAATTGAAAAATAGTAAAACCCATGGAAAATTCTGAAATTTTTAGAATACATGTGCTATAAAAGTTATATTAGAATTATGGTTAGGCTTTGAATAAGAATTAAATTGCATGAATTTCAATTTCCGAGCCTAGGGACAAAATTGGAATTAATCAAAAGTATAGGAGTAAAATGGTACTTTTTCCTAGATTGTAAATTGAGTTCAATAGAATATGAAATGGATTGAATTTATGATTTAATTCATTTACATAGATCTAGAAGTACCAAACAAAGAGCTAGATCGAGGAACGGAAAATATTTCAAATTAGTAGATTTTAATTACGAACAAATATCAAGGTAAGTTTGTATAACTTAAATGAGCACAGAAATGTGTTGTTTTTAATGCTATATTACATTGTATATGTTGTATGAAATTGTACGTATGTAATGTATGGAAATTGTAATGGATGGAATAGTGATTGATGGAAATTTAATGATAAAGGGTAAAATTTCGTATGAATATTGAATTCCGATGGATAAATGTGATTTCCCTGATAAAACTGCATGTGTTGAAGAATGGATTTTGTAACACCCCTTACCCGTATTCACTGTCAAAATAGGGTTACGAAGCATTACCAAATTTACAACACTTTTAAACATACATATCATATACAATTTATCAATTCAAATACAATTCAATCATAACCAATCATAGTGTCCCTTAAACGAGCCTACGATGGCTTAAATGTGCATTGAGAGTGGTTCGGGAATAAACTGATCACTCGGAAAATTTTTTCAGCACTTAGCAAAAAATTTCTCAAATAGAGGACACAACCGGTTTGACCAGGCCGTGTGTATCAAACGGCCACCAGACACACCCGTGTCACAAGCCGTGTGAACTTTCGAAATGGAAGCACATGGACGTGTCCCAGCCTGTGTCCTAACCCGTGTCCAAACAACTGAGGTCACTGACTTGGGTCACATGGCCAACCTCATACCCATGTGTCTAGCTCGTGCGCCCTTCGAAGTGGCCACACACACCCGTGTGCTAGGCCGTGCCAAACCTATAAGGTATATTGACTTATGCAACACGACCAAGTCACACACCTGTGTGCTAGGCCTTGTGCCAATTAGGGGGTATACTGACTTGTGCCACATGGCCAATCACATGCTCGTGTGTGAGACCATGTGGAGCATACTGACTTCATTTCAATATCAACACCAGAGGACACACGGCTAAGACACATGCCCGTGTGGACAAAAATAGGCTATTTACCAAGCCATTTTGCCACCCATTTTGCACATACCTAAACAAGCTCAAATGGTACCAAATCATAGCATAAATAACATTCAATTCAACCACAATCAAGACTAATCCATACCATTTACAATGCCAACATTCAACATGCTTATAACCTCAAACCTTACTCCATCAAAACATACCAATTCAACTAACTATACCTTTACTAAACATACACTATTTGGAACCAATTAAAAAACATAATTCACATCTAATATCAACCATATATTCACATATATGCACATAATTGAAATTCACCAAATTAAGCCAACTATTATGGCTATATTTACAACTCAAAACATTTACATTCACAAGCCATTACAAATAACCAAAATCACTATCAACCCATAATCAAAATGACATCAAAATGCCAATACATACCATATACTTAATATACCAAAGTTCAAAGGTACCAAGTGATAGGTGGTAGTGTGAAATGACCACCAACAATCCCTGAATCCAAGCTAGCTTCGATTTCACTATAAAACACGGAAAAAATACACAATGTAAGTTAAGCTATAAAGCTTAGTAAGCTCATATGAATTAAACTCAACAAATTATATTATATAAATCAACAACTTAAACTATTTAACATGTAATTCATGGTAACAACAAGCTTTCCATATGCTTAATCATATATTTATATACAAATTCATAACTTTTTCTATTTTGAATCTCATACTTTACATGTACATACCTGTACAAATTCGTAACAAACTCATACCTTATCGAAATACTGTCGAATACTAGATATATTGCACAATAAGTGCCAATACGTAGCTTTAGCTATTATAATCTCATACATTAAGTGTCTTACATAGCCGAAGCTATTATAATCTCGCACATTAAGTGCCATACATAGCCAAACCTATCTCGGTCTCGCACACTAAGTGCCATATATAGTTGAAGCTATTCCGAATCGCACACTAAGTGCCATATATAGCCGAAGCTATCTTGAATCGTACACTAAGTGCCATACATATCCGAATCATTGTCAAAGATGACTATAATCTTATATACACAATTTATATCAAAGTAGTTAAAGCATAATTGTAACAATGCTTATTACATACAAACTTACCTCGGACGTAAAAACGATAACGCGGATCAACTAATCTAACACCTTGTTCTTCCCTCAATCTAGGTCCGAATTCCATTTTTCTTGATCTAAATATATTCAAAATTAATTTTTTGTCAACTATTTATTCAAATCAATCCAAAATATACATTAGGGCTATTTTACACATTTACCCCTAAACTTTCATATTTTTCACAATTTAGTCCTTATTACACAAAATCACAAATTCATGAAATTCAAGACTAACCCATGCTAACTGAATTACCATTATGCCCCTAGCAGCCCATATTTTTCATTTATTTCACATTTCTACCACACAATTAACATTTTTATCAATTTAATCCCTATTTTGCATTTTCTCTAAAAATCACTTTACAAAACTTGTGTATCTATCAATAATCATTCAAAATCTATCATCAATCATCAAAAATCATACATATTCATCAATGGAAACATTCAAAATCTCTAACAGTTTTGCAAACTAGTCCCTGGGCTAGCTAGTACTAGATGCAACAATAACAAAAACATAGAAATCAATAAAAACCGAGTCAAAATCACTTACCAATTTAACCTTGCAAGTGTCTAACCCTAAAGCAACTTCTTTAGTTTCTTCTTCTTAGTATTTTCGGTGGATAAAGATGATAATGAAGCTTTAATTTGGTTTTGTTTTATTTATTTTAAGTTAAATTACCAGATTACAAATATAACCTTAATAAATAACCATTTAAAACATCTATTCTATGCCCATAAATGTCCACTCGTGCTATTAATGATCTAATTACAACATAAAGACCTCCTCTTTTAAGTTCCATAGCTATTAGTCACTTTTAGCTAATAGAACATCAATTTTGCACTTCACGCGATTTAGTCCTTTTTCTCAAATTGACCATTTAAACGATAAAATTTCTTAACAAAATTTTCACACAATCATTCAATCATGCTGTAAACATTAAAATAATAATAAAAAAATATTTTGACCTCAGATTTGTGGTCCTGTAACCACTATTCAGATTTGACCAAAAATGGGCTTTACAACTCTCCCCCCTTAGGGATTTTCGTCCCCGAAAATCTTACCAGTGAATAGGTTAGGGTACTATTTTCTCATAGCTTCCTCGGGCTCCCACATAGCCTCTTCAACACCATGTCATTTCCAAAGTACTTTCACGAGAGCTATGCTTTTATTTCTTAATTTTTTAACCTCACGTGCTAGAATTTTGATCGGTTCTTCGTTATATGTCATATCAGGTTGAATTTCAACCTCTGACGGAGAAATCACTTGTGATGCATCAGATCTATATCGGTGTAACATCAACACATGAAATACATTATGAATCTTTTCTAACTCTGATGGTAAGGCTAATCGATATGCTACTGGCCCCATTCTTATAATGATCTCACACGACCCGATGAATCGCGGACTCAATTTGCCTTTGCGACCAAAACGAAGTATTTTCTTCCACAAAGACACTTTCAAAAACACTTTATCACTGAAATGATATTCAATATCTTTTCGTTTCAAATCCGCATATGATTTCTAACGATCTAACGTTGCTTTTAGACAGTTGCGAATTACTTTCACTTTCTCTTCGATTTCTCTAACCAAATCAACTCTATGAATCTGTTTCTCACTTAGCTCGGTCCAATACAATTGAAACACCCCAAACTCGGCCCACGAGCCTTGACCGGATCTGGTATGTTCCTTGAGTAAACGGTTCAAAACTTGTTTGTTACTTAGGAAAAATTCGAGTGGTTTTGAAGAAAATTTGTGTTGAGTTCAATTGAAAACATTGTTATTTTTTTTGAAATCAGGGATTTATTAAAATCTTGTTTTTAAATTAGAAGACATGCCGAATTTGTTAAAGATTTATCTTTAAATTGGAAATCATTTGTATTTAGATATCAAAACATTTGAAGGTTTATTTTAAGAAAGATTACTTAAGCGTTAATTTAATAAAATTTGTATCGTACCAAAAATAATTAAAATGCAAGAGTAAACAGTTCATACTATGGCCTTATTACATCAAAAACAAAACCCGAATAAATCCAAATACGAAAAAGAAAATAGAAAGTCCAAATTAAAAATAAACTCTGAGCTGAGCATGGCCACCACTAAGCTCCCGCCGACCGGTCCCCTCATCGGCGTCACTGAAAACATATATCACAAGCGGGGTGAGTCAAGCAGACTCGGTGTATAACAACCACACTAAGTCCTAACGATTCAGGCATATCAGATCATACATATACATCTCACAATTTACAAATAATGATGCATTCCCAAACCCAAACCTAGATACCATCCGCTACACATCACCCGTACCAACTATCACACCGTGGGGACTACTAAGTCAACCCTCCATCCGCTACACATCATCGAAGCGATTCTTTGCAGACAGCGTGCTCATTGCCCTTATATATATTGTAGCATTGCCACCAGATAAAGTTTTGTGACATGAGTCACCACATTCAGATTATGTGACCGAAGTCACCACATTCAGATATTATGGTATAAACCACCAGATCACTTCCCCTTTCCAAATCACCCTTATGCCCCATGTCATGCAAACCATGCAAATATCATGCCATTTTCTTTATTCACATTCTTATAATTTCACATATGTGCCATAACAGATATTTATCATATTATACTCATAGTAGGTGTAGGTTTACGTACCTGAGCACTTTGTACCATTGCGTGGTACCTTAGCCATATCTTTCACATTCTTAATAACACATGCATTAAAACAATACCATAAATCTATTAAGACTTAGGGTAGGGCTACACACCTGGTATACTTAATGAGTTCATTGAAATCCCGAAGAATCCCAATTTAATGCTCTAGATCTTAGTCCCTACATTCGGCCAACACTTAATATTTTAACAAAAGCCTATTCGGCTATAAAACCAAATCCCAAAGGATTAACACAACCAACTTCTTACCTTGCTGCCGATTTGACTACTAATCAAATCCTGAAAACTTTGTGATACCTTTTCTTGCAATCGGCTGGACACTAAATCACTGAACTAGTTAGTTTTTGGCTTTTGAATAAATAAAGTATAGATCTAAATCATTGTTTATAGCCTTGGCCGAATATTAGTTTCACTTACCTTGTGAATCTTAAATCCCGAAAAGTGCTACTTGCTCTTGATGCTGTCGAGATTCCTATAGATACATGTTAGATTCAGCCTTTTACACAAAATCTATTAAAATGGCCTATGGCCGAATATCACCTTATAGCTTACCTTAAATCTTGAAATCTCGAAGACCTTCTCCTTATAATCGACTATAGGCAAATCCCGAAAGATCTTTCCAAGTTTCGGCAACCAAGAATGTTGATGGACTTAGTTCTTAACTTTCAGCCAAAAGAAAAAGAATTGAAAACCGCATAACCACTAATCTTACCCTTAATACTGTAATCGATGGCTCCCTTGCTTGACTCCACAGAGAAATTCAGCTATGAGCTAGAAAGAACTTGCTTTCGGCTTTTGAAAGATTGTGAAAAGAAGAAGGGAAAGGTTGACAATGAAGATTCGGCTTCAACAAAGATGAAAAGGAAAAAGCTTGAGGGTTTCGGCAATGGTGGAATATAGATCTGGCTAGCACAAGGAATATTTCGGCTTTGACAAAATAAAAGAGAAAAGAAGGAGATGTCTAGAGAGAAAGGGGTGAAAATTTCGGCACAAATGTGAGAAGTGAGAAGAGAACAAATTTTCAGCACACCTATCCTACCAAAGCCGAAATTACCAACCAAAACACTCCTTATCAGCTTCCTCGTTTTTCTCCTATTTTCCCTCATCTTTAACCATCAAAAATATTTGAATAATTCAGCAATTATCCTTACTCTTAGCCGAATTTTAAAAGCGCATCTAAAGCTCATCTAAATGAAGTCCTTATGCCGTCCACCTCTCTCCCTTTTTGCCGCAAATAAAAGCCCCAAAATGTTGCTTCCCTTGTGATTCCAACCCTGGCCTTTTTGTACATGCTTGTGGCGTCACTTACAGAGGCTTGAAGTGGCGCCTCCTTGCCACTTTAACAGGCCCATTTTTTGTGTCTAATTTCACCTACAATTTCTCTTAAGGCCTCCTCTGCCTAGCTTCCTCTTTTAAACTTAAAACTTAATATTTTCTAAGGCATCCTTCCTACATTCAAAAGTCCTCAAAATTCACAAAAGACATTTATAACACACAAAGGCATGCTACTTCATATAATTAACCAAAAATGCATAAGCCATAAATCCAGGATATTACAGTTCTACCCCCTTAAAATAATTTTGTCCTCGAAATTACCTGGCTGAAATAACTGAGGGTATTACTGTCGCATTGCTTCTTCCAGCTCCCACAAAGCTTCCTCCGATCCATGATTACGCCATAAACTTTGACTAAAGGAACTGATTTCCTTCGTAGCACTTTCACATCTCGTTCCAAAATCTGAATTGGCTCCTCCTCGTAGGACAAATCTGGCCTTAGCTCCACCTCTTCAACCGGAACTACATGGGATGGATCCAATCGATAACGACGTAGCATAGATACATGGAATATGCCGTAAATGCCCGCTTCAATTTCAAGGCAACTCTAATCGGTATATGCTTTGGTCCAACTCGCTTCAATACCCGATAAGGTCCTATAAACCTCAGACTTAACTTCCCTTTGCGACCAAATCTCATCACCTTCTTCCAAGGCGAGACTTTTAGAAATACTCAATCTCCCACATCGAATTCTATTTCCTTTCACTTAAGATCTGCATACGACTTCTGCCTGTCAGATGCCTCCTTTAACCGTGCCCGAATTACCTCAACCTTCTCCTTAGATTCCGTCACAATCTCTGGACCCAAAACTCGACGTTCCCCTAATTCTGTCCAACATGTAGGAGTGCGAGACTTCTGTCCATACAGTGCTTCATACGGTGCCATCCGAATACTGGCTTGATAGCTATTATTGTATGCAAATTTCGCTAAAGGCAAATACTCTTCCCAACTTCCTCTGAAGTCTATTACACAGCCTCTCAACATATCCTCTAACACTTGGATCACTCGTTCAGATTGACCGTCTGATTGTTGATGAAATGCCGTAGTGAAATCCAATCTGGTGCCTAAAGCCTGATGTAGAGCTTTCCAAAACTGAGACGTAAACCTTGGATCCCTATCCGAAATAATCGACACTGGAACTCCATGCAACCTCACAATTTCTGCCACATGCAACTTCACCAACTTCTGCAAAGAATAATCAACTCGCACTGGAATGAAATGCGCGGACTTTGTCAATCGATCCACTATCACCCATACCGAGTCCTTCTTAGTAGGCGTAAGGGGAAGCCCACTAACAAAGTCCATGGTAATTCTCTCCCACTTCCACAGTGGAATCATTATCAACTGAAGTAATCCTGACGGAACTTGGTGTTCAGCCTTGACTTGCTGACATGTTAAGCACTTGCCGACAAATTTGGTAACTTCCCATTTTAGACTAGGCCACCAAAACTGTTCCCTTAGATTTCTATACAACTTAGTATCTCCAGGATGCATAGCATAAGGGCTACTATGCGATTCCTGAAGAATCTTCTGCCTTAACTCCTCATTCTTCAGCATACAAACTTTACCCTTGAAACACAATAGTCCCTCGTCATTAATATCATAATCTTCCAACTCTCCATTCTGCACTTGCTGTAACTTAGCACTTAAATCCTCATCCACCAACTGACTTTCTTTTACCTCATTCAACCATGTCGGCTTGACTTGCAACTCTGCTAACAAACTTCCGTCGTCATACAAGCTTAGATGTGCAAACATCGCCCTCAGGTCTGACACCACTTTCCGACTTAGGGCATCTGCCACTACATTCGCCTTGCCCGGATGATACTCTATGGAACAGTCGTAGTCCTTCAACAATTCCACCCACCTTCGCTGTCTCAGGTTCAACTCCTTTTGAGTCAACAAATACTTAAGGCTCTTGTGGTCTATGTAGATTACCGACTTTTCTCCATACAAATAGTGCCTCCATACCTTAAGAGTAAAGACCACTGCCGTCAATTCCAAATCATGCGCCGGGTAGTTAATCTCATAAGGCCTTAACTGTTGAGACGCATAAGTGACTACCTTCCCGTCTTGCATCAGAACACCTCCTAATCCTGTGTGAGAAGCATCACAGTACACCACGAAATCCTTCTCTGCCTCCGGTTGAATCAAAACTGAAGCTTCAGTCAGAACCCTTTTAAGCTTCTCAAAGCTCTCTTATTGCTTATCTATCCATACGAAAGGTACCTCCTTCCTCAACAACTTCGTCAAAGGTGCGGCTATTGATGAGAACTCTTCTACGAACCTTCTGTAGTAGCCTGCCAATCCCAAGAAACTACAGATTTAGGTGGTTTCCAATCCAACACTGCCTCAATCTTCCTAGGATCCACCCTTATTCCTTCTGCAGACACTAAATGCCCTAAGAACGTAACTTCCTTCAGCCAAAACTCACACTTGTTGAATTTGGCATAGAGCTTCTTCTCCCTCAACACTTGTAACACAATCCGGAGATGCTCATCATGCTCCTCCTCAGACTTGGAATACACTAGGATGTCGTCTATGAACACAACGACAAATCGATCTAAGTAAGGTTGAAAAACCCGGTTCATCATATCCATGAACACTGCTGGGGCATTTGTCAATCCGAACGGCATCACTAAGAACTCATAATGCCCGTATCTTGTCTGGAAAGCTGTCTCATGGATATCTACTTCCTTCATCTTAAGTTGATGATATCCAGACCTTAGATCTATATTCACCCCTTCAGCTGATCGAACTAGTCGTCTATCCTTGGCAACGGATACTTGTTCTTGATGGTCAGCTTATTCAACTGACGATAATCTTTGCACATACGCATAGTTCCGTCTTTCTTCTTCACAAACAAGACCGGTGCTCCCCATGGAGACACACTAGGTCGGATAAACCCACGATCAAGCAATTCTTGGATCTGAGCCTTGAGCTCAACCAACTCCTTTGGTGCCATTCTCTACGGGGCAATTGACACAGGAGCTATTCCCGGCAGCAAATCAATTCCAAACTCCACCTCCCTATCCGGGGGTATTCCAGGTAACTCCTCCGAAAACACATCCACAAATTCCCTTATGGTTCTAACTTCACTAACTCCCCCTTCTTTTGCATCCAACGCACTAACGAAAGTCAAGAAGGCCTTGCACCCTTTCCAAACCATCTTATCAGCCTTTAATGCTGAAACTACGTTAGACAAGTAGTTCCTTTTTTCCCCTATCATAATTACCTCCTTATCCTTCGGGGTCCTTAACTCCATTTGCTTAGCCGCACAATCCAATATAGCCCGATGTTCCACCAGCCAATCCATGCCAAGTATGAGATTGAATTCTCTAAAGGGTAGTTCCATTAAGTCGGCAGGAAATATCACTCCCTGAATATCTAGAGGTACAGTCTGAAAGATCTTATTCACCACTACAGTTTGGCCTAATAGGATTACTACAGTCATCTCCCTATCAGATAGTTCAGAGGCTATGCCTAGTGTTTCAACTACACTACATGCAACATAAGAATGGGTCGAGCCCACATTAATCAAAGCAAAATAAGGCCTGCTTACTATAAAGAACGTACCGGTTATGACGTCCGGTGCGTCTCCATCCTCCTTCCGGCGAACTGCATAAACCAGACCCGGTTGTCTAGCCTCAGTATTACCAATACCTCAGCCTGGTGTTCCACGTCCTCTTCCAGAACCATTTCCTCTACCAATCGAACCACGACCCCGCTGAGGCTGCTGTCCACCTCTTCTAGCCTGATTAAAACCCTGACCTGTGGGTCGACTCCCGTCTATCTTTATGGGACAGTCCTTAATCATGTGTTCCTTGGACCCACACTTAAAGCATCCTTCTATCTTCTTCCAACACTCCCCTAAGTGCATCTTCCCACATTGAGTACAAGTACGATACTGCCCTCCTGTCACATCCTGCTGACCTCGCGGCCCATCAACTTTAGGCCTCTTCTGCACATTCTTAGACGATCTTGACGATCCAAAACCTCTTTTCTGCCTGTTACGATCCGTGTTTTGCCTCACAGAGTCCTTAATCCCTTCAGCTACTTTAGCCTTCTCTACCAATGCAGAAAACTCCCACTCCTGGTGCGGAGCTATTAATACCCTCAGGTCATCCCTTAGTCCGTCCTCAACACGAACACATCGCTCATGCTCCGTAGCCACTACTCCTCGAGCATATCGGCTCAACCTTAGGAATTCAACCAGACTGCATTACGGACTTATTCCCTTGAACCAGCCCCAGAAATGCCTTCCTCTGCGCATCAGTGTAACATGTGCCGACATACTTCTTCTGATACACCGCCTTAACATACTCCCAAGTGAGATCCTCAGCTGTGGCACTATCCCAAACTGTGAGCCACCATTGATATGCTTCGTCGTGAAGAAGCGACACCATTCCTTTCAGCTTCTCCTCAGCGGTCAGATCCAGCTCATCCATAATTCACTCTGTCGCCTCCAACCAATACTCAGCCGTACTGGGTGCCACATCAGATACGCCACGAAACACCTCAGCTCCATTGGCTCGGAGTCGCTCGGGTACAGATTTTCGAGCTCCCATATTTCTACCTGCTCCAGCCACCATCTCAAGAACTCGTTGCACTGCCTGCGATACTGCATCATCCCCCGTCTGATCTTGTTGCTCAACATCAACAGTTGGTGGTGGGGGTGGTGGTACCTCATTTTCGGACCCTTGACCCGACCTAACGGGTTTTGGACACGGTCATCCTGCCTCTACCACGTCCTCGTACATTACGACCACGTCCCCTAGAGCTCATTTCTACGATCGGGCTTTAATCTAATTTAAGAAATTTTATGCATTAGTATTTTGTTCCACTGATTATCCGCGAAGAAGTTTTATGAAGAGGAGTTTAATAGTAGTTCTTTCGATCATTCAGAGTTCTCATTTCAAGTTTTCTACCCTAATTCAAAGAAATACACTCATTCAGTGGTATCTACCACACACATTCATTATTCGAACATTTTTGTCTGTTCCTATCCCAAGGGTATTTTCGTAATTCGTCCTACAGGGGTATTTTGGTAAATTTCAAATCAAAATCAATCCAAAAATCTAATAAGGCATTCCGAAATTTTAAAAACTCTCATGGGTATTTTTGAAAGATAAATTTTTCCCAAATCAAAGGTATTGCGGAAATTTTGAAAATCGGGGTTATTTTGGTAATTTCGTAATCCAGGGGTAATTTAGTAAATTTTTCAAATCGGGTATCTTAATATTTTGCGGAATAAAGTTTCTGGTATTTTGAAAAAATATCCTAGTAGAAGTCGAGGGTAGTATGGTAAAATTTTTTTTTCCAAACTAGGGGCATTTTAGTAATTTTACAACCAGGGGTATTTAAGTAATTTTATAAATCGGAAATATTTTGGAAAATTTTCAAAATAGATAATTTTCACAATTCAAAAGGGGTAGTTTGTTAATTTTTTTTAAAACTAGGGTTTTCATAAAAAAATATGGCTAGTCCCTTTCGGGTTTTAGTCACTGAGTTTAGCCCGTGAGTAAGTCCTCTTGGTTAGGGTGAACCGTTACTACGCACCAGGTAGGATTCGAGTGAAGAGGAGGTGAGTCATGAGGACTGCTTAAATACCAGGCTCTTCCTGAATCCAATCCTAGACATGCGCACAATGGTTGCCACACCCTAACTCGGCGACCTAGTCACAGGTTTATTTAGTTAGGCATTAAGTCTTATGTAATTCTTATGTTGGGGAAAACTAATCCTAGGGTTCAATAACTTACTATGCTAATCTACGTTCCCGATATACCCTTCTACAAATCATACTATAAATCACACAACAGTTAGGAGTACTTACCTGGTGGACTTCGGGTCGGAGACTTAGGTGCCATGCCAGAAAACCTGCTCGTTTCACAAAAAATTTCACAAAATTCATTTGGGCCAAATTTTAAAAATATTGTGGGCTTTAAACCCAAGGCCGAGAGTTTCAAACCTGGCTCTGATACCAAGCTGAAACACCCCAAACCCAGCCCACGAGCCTTGACCGGATCTGGTATGTTTCTTTGTGTTGAGTTCAATTGAAAACATTGTTATTTTTTTGAAATCAGGGATTTATTAAAATCTTGTTTTTAAATTAGAAGACATGCTGAATTTGTTAAAGATTTAACTTTAAGTTGGAAATCATTTGTATTTAGATGTCAAAACATTTGAAGGTTTATTTTAAGAAAGATTACTTAAGCGTTAATTTAATAAAATTTGTATCGTACCAAAATAATTAAAATGCAAGCGTAAACAGTTCATACTATGGCCTTATTACATCAAAAACAAAACCCGAATAAATCTAAATACGAAAAAGAAAATAGAAAGTCCAAATTAAAAATAAACTCTGAGCTGAGCATGGCCACGACTAAGCTCCTGCCGACCGGTCCCTCGAAAGCGTCACCTGAAAACATATCCAACAACGGGGTGAGTCAAACAGACTCAGTGTATAACAACCACACTAAGTCCTAATGATTCAGGCATATCAGATCATACATATACATCTCACAATTTACAAATAATGATGCATTCCCGAACCCAAACCTAGATACCATCCGCTACACATCACCCATACCAACCATCACACCGTGGGGACTACTAAGTCAACCCTCCATCCGCTACACATCATCGAAGGCAGTTGCTGTATACGACGTGCTCATCGCCCTTATATATATTGTGGCATTGCCACTAGATAAAATTTTGTGACATGAGTCACCACATTCAGATTATGTGACCGAAGTCACCACATTCAGATATTGTGGTATAAACCACCAGATCACTTCCCTTTTCCAAATCACCATTATGCCCCATGTCATGCAAACCATGCAAATATCAAGCCATTTTCATTATTCACATTCTTATAATTTCACATATGTGCCATAACAAATATTTATCATATTATACTCATAGTAGGAGTAGGTTTACATACCTGAGTATTTTGTACCATTGCGTGGTACCTTAGCCATATCTTTCACATTCTTAATAACACATGCATTAAAACAATACCATAAATCTATTAAGACTTAGGGTAGGGCTACACACCTGGTATACTTAACGAGTTCACTGAAATCCCGAAGAATCCCGATTTAATGCTCTAGATCTTAGTCCCTACATTCGGCCAACACTTAATATTTTAACAAAAGCCTATTCGGCTATAAAACCAAATCGCAAAGGATTAACGCAACCAACTTCTTACCTTGCTGCCGATTTGACTACCAATCAAATCCCGAAAACTTTATGATACCTTTTCTTGTAATTGGCTAGACACTAAATCACTGAACTAGTTAGTTTTCGGCTTTTCAATAAATAAAGTATAGATCTAAATCATTGTTTGGCTGAATATTAGTTTCACTTACCTTGTGAATCTTAAATCCCGAAAAGTGCTACTTGCTCTTGATGCTGTTGAGATTCCTATAGATACATGTTAGATTCAGCCTTTTACACAAAATCTATTAAAATGGCCTATGGCCGAATATCACCTTATAACTTACCTTAAATCTTGAAATCCCGAAGACCTTCTCCTTATAATCGACTATAGGCAAATCCCGAAAGATCTTTCCAAGTTTCGACAACCAAGAATGTTGATGGAATTAGTTCTTAACTTTCGGCCAAAAGAAAAAGAATTGAAAATCGCATAACCACTAATCTTACCCCTTAATATCAGAATGTCGCGGCTCCTTGCTTGACTCCACAGAGAAATTCGGCTATGAGCTAGAAAGAATTTGCTTTCGGCTTTTGAAAGATTGTGAAAAGAAGAAGGGAAAGGTTGACAATGAAGATTCGGCTTCAACAAAGATGAAAAGGAAAAAGCTTGAGGGTTTCGGCAATGGTGGAATATAGATTCGGCTAGAACAAGGAATATTTCAGCTTTGACAAAATAAAAGAGAAAAGAAGGAGATGTCTAGAGAGAAAAGGGGTGAAAATTTCGGCACAAATGTGAGAAGTGAGAAGAGAACAATTTTCGGCACACCTATCCTACCAAAGCCGAAATTACCAACCAAAACACTCCTTATCAGCTTCCTCATTTTTCTTCTATTTTCCCTCATCTTTACTCATCAAAAATATTTGAATAATTCAGCAAGTATCCTTACTCTTAGCCGAATTTTAAAAGAGAGTTTAATCGCATCTAAAGCTCATCTAAATGAAGTCCCTATGCCGTCCACCTCTCTCCCTTTTTGCCGAAAATAAAAGCCCAAAATGTTGCTTCCCTTATGACTCGAAGCCTGGCCCTTTTGTACATGCTTGTGGCATCACTTACAGAGACTTTAAGTGGTGCCTCCTTGCCACTTTAACAGGCCCATTTTTTGTGTCTAATTTCACCTACAATTTCTCTTGAGGCCTCCTCTGCCTAGCTTCCTCTTTTAAACTTAAAACTTAATATTTTCTAAGGCATTCTCCCTACATTCAAAAGTCCTCAAAATTCACAAAACACATTTATAACACACAAAGGCATGCTACTTCATATAATTAAGCAAAAATGCATAAGCCATAAATCTGGGATATTGCAACAATGCAGTTCAGTATTTGCGACCATATAAAGCTTCATACGATGCCATCTTTATACTTGTTTGAAAACTATTATTATACGAAAATTCAACCAGCAGCAAATATTTCTCCCAATTGCCTTCGAATTCTAAAACACAACATCGAAGCATATCTTCGAGAATCTGAATTACTCGTTCAGACTGTCCGTCAGTTTGCAGATGAAAAGTTGTACTAAAATTCAATTTCGTAACCAGAGCCTCTTGCAATTTCTTCTAAAACCATGACGTAAACCTTGGATCCCTATCCAAAATATTTGAAATTAGTACCTCGTGCAATCTAACGATCTTAGAAATATACAAACCAACCAATTTATCAAGCGAAGAGTTAGTATGTACCGGGATGAAATGTGTTGATTTCGTCAATTGATCAACGACAACCCAAATTATATCTTTCTTCTTTGGAGACAGGAGTAATCCTAGTACTAAATCCATAGTCACTCTATCCCATTTCCACTCTGGTATCATCACAGGCTGAAGCAAACCCAAAGGCACTTGATGCTCAGCCTTCTTGCTGACAAATCAAAAACTTAAATATAAACTTAGAAATGTTTCATTTCATACCCAACCACCAAAAAGTTGTAACATCCTTAAATCGGGGTCTCTGTATTTTTGTGTGATTGTATGTGATAATATGCCTGCTGTACTAGTTTAGGGTGTTTTGGGGTCCAGGCATAACCTCGGGTTAGGCTTGAGTTATAGCTAAATTTTTTTGTTTTAAGTACTTGGAAGAGGGAGCTAAGGAAGTTAGGGGTTAAAAGGAGTTGTTGGAGTGTCTTGACACAAATAACCTAATGGTAAAGTGGCAAGGGAGGTGCCACTAAGGTACAAGGAAGGTGAGGCCACATGGAACTAGCAGGGCCTTTGTTTGAGCTGCAGAAATCTTCCCTTGTGCATTAATTTTCGATGCCAAAGCTGAGGAGGTGGTGTGCTCGGGATGGACTCTTGAAGATAAGGATGGAAGGGGTCAGCAGATTTGAATGGATGAAGGAGAGGAAATTGAGGATTTTGAACTTTTCAAACTTATTTGAATGGGTGGCTAGGAGGATTTTGAGGAATTGGCTAAGGGAGCTTTGTGTTGGCCGAATGCCAAACACTAAGGGGTGAGGGAGGAATCGGTTGGGTTAGCAAAATGGGGAGCATTTCGGCTTGTTGAGAGAGTTTCCTTCCTCTTTTGCTTAGGGTCAAAGCTGAAACCTCATTTGCATTTTTTTCTTCTTCTATTTTCGACAATAGGAGGCTTGGCCGAATCACTTTTGCTATTTCATTAAAGAGCTGAAATTTGACTTTCACTTTCTTTTTCCATTGTACTCAAAAGCCGAAACCAACATTCTTTCCCCATTTGACTTCTTTCTTTTCTTTCAATCTCCTTGTACCGAAATACCCAACCTTTTTCTCTTCTTCAATTCGAGATCATCATTTCTCTTCCTCTGCGATTTCTTCTGCTTTTCTTCTCTTTTTGATTCATAAGCCGAACCTTCTTAGTTTGCTGAAACTGCCTTCCTTTCTCTATTTTCTTTGGTTCGTGATCAAGTCTCAACAACATTCGCTTGGTAAGTCATGCTTTAGCCGAATCACTTCAATCCCATAATCTCTTGGGGGTATTTGTCGATTCTTGTATCTTCTCCCTAACATTGTCGAATTTCTCCATTAGCAAGGCTTGTGTCGATTACTTTAAAAGGGTTATTCATGTCTCTTAATTAGTGCTTGGCCGATTGTACGGGGAGACTCATCGCGTTGCTTCGAGATTTGGTTGAAAATCGAAAGGTGTTTAGGTAAGGATGGCCGAATCTGTCAGTAAGGTAAGGGGGACGATCTCTTTTGGATTCAAGTTGTTTCTTTGAGATATATGTTGAGCCGAATGGCTATTGGGTTATTGATAATGTGTTTGGGCCGATTGTAAGGAGGAGTGTAGCCACATTCAGTAGATTTTCCGGATTTCTTTGGCTTGCGATTTAAGCCTAAAGGCTCGGGTGTGATCGATTTAGGTAAGGGTTCTATCATTGTGTTATTTCTTCCTTTGGGATTTCATGATTAAAGCCGAATGGCTATGTCCTCAATAGTGTGGTGTTGGCCGATTATAGGAAAGGCGAAGGCAATCGTTGGATCCTCAGGTTCCTCTCGTTTTGTTGGTAGATCGTAGTTTTAGGATTTCGCTAGATTCGCAAGTAGTCAGGTGTGTAACGCTTACACACTTCATTAGTAATATGTGTTAATTATGTTTACAGTTAAAAGCCGAAATAGCCATTGAATCTAGTGTTGTGCTTTGTGGGTATGTGCGTGGACTCCGGGTAAGTCCCTTATCGATTGATTACTGAGATGTGCTGTTATTCCATTGGATTATGCTACGTTATGTGATATTTGCATGTTAAACATGATATTTATTCCATGGAAAATATGTTCACTGATGTGGGTATGATGAGAGGAGGGGGAAGGATGATTCTAGACTGTCACCAGTGGTTTTGACCACATTGCGGGTTGGCCCCGCTTTTGATACTATATTCATGACTAAGTCTCAGTGGTTTTGACCACCAGTGGTTTTGACCACACGTATGCTATTTGTGACTACGGTCACCAGTGGTTTTGACCACACATGGATTATTGTGACTCGTCCCAGTGGTTTGGTACCACAGTGGGTTGGCCCACATGTTGATTACGGGATTGTCATCAGTGGTTTTGACCACACGGTGGGTTAGCCCCACCATATGATTTGTGGCTACGGTCACCAGTGGTTTTGACCACACTATATGATTTGTGACTACGGTCACCAGTGGTTTTGACCACCAGTGGTTTTGATCACACGGGGTAGACACAGGAGTTCAGATGGTTAGGTTGGATTTGCATGATTTGCATAATTACGTATGACTTGTGTAAGTGCTTGTGATTCTCGGGATGGGGATTTTATGCACTGAGTCTCGGTGATTCACTCCTTTCCTTATATTTTGCAGGTGAGGCATAGATCGCGGATATGGAGCTGGGGAGGACTCGAGGTGGCCATGCACTTTACTTTCGGGTTTTTGTTTTAAACTTTAATTTCGGTTTATGTTTTTCTTAAAATTTGGTTTTGGATTTGTAATAAGGCTGCTAAGTTATTATTTTGGTTTTTAATTATCTGCTTTCATTTTTATCATATGATGTTAAAGTTAAATAACCTTGTAAGCTCTAATAACCGGTAAAAATCAATGTTTTCAAAATTTTACTTCGTATCGCGATTTTCAAACCTTACCATCAGGTAATAAACTATACAAGATGATAACAAGATAACTTAACTGTTTTTCCAATCTAAGTTTTCTTCAAGATCAAAAGGGAACAAGTTTTAATTTAATTAAGATCAACTCACTTGGGTTTTAATCGAATCGTATGATTTTCCAAAACTTGAAACGGCAAGCGGTTTTTCAAAAAAAAATGAGTTTTTCGGGATTCAAAGTAACAAAACGTTTTCAACAACACTTTAAACGGGTTTCTACTAAACTCAAAACATCAAGGGGTTTTTCGATAAAGGTAAATTGGCAGACTTGATTTATTCAAAATATTTTCACTCTGTAACATGCCAGATTCGGTCATGGTGTGTTGGCCGGGTTTGGGGTGTTACAATTTTGGTATCAGAGCCAAGTTCAAAAGCTCGGTTGTGGGTCCGAGGCCCAAAAATGTTTTAAAATGGATTATGAAAGGTTTTATGGAAAAAGTATGGTTAGGGAAGCATGGCACCGAGTCTCCGACACTGATCCGCCCAGGTAAGTACCCCAAATTATTGCTTATTGTTAATGATGCTATGACTAAATAGTAGTAGGAAATACTTTAGAGGCTTGAACTGTAGGATGGTATGAACTCGCGGAACAATTCTCATATTAAACTCTTCATAAAACTGTGCCTTAATAACAGTGGAATAAGTCTAACGCATAAAACTTTTAATCAGATCAATTCGTATCGGTAGTCATGAGTGCAAGAAGACGTAGGCATAACACACGTGGACGAGGTAGGCGTAGGATGACAGTGTCGAAACTGGTAGGGTCTGGACATGGGTCAGAAAACGAGGTACCGCTGCCGCCAGCTGTGGGCGCGAAATTTTAGGACCAGATAGGTGTGACGACGCAGTGTCGCAGGCAATGCTGCGGATTCTGGAGAGAGTTGCGGGTGCGGGTGTTGAAACGGGAGCTTGGAAATCTGTGTCCGAACGACTCCAGGCTAATGGCGCAGAGGTATTTAGAGGTGTATCCGGTGTGGCTCCTAATATGGCGGAGTATTGGCTGGAGGCGACAGAACGTATTATGGACGACCTGGATTTTACGGCTGAGGAGAAGCTGAAGGGTATAGTATCTCTTCTCCGAGATGAGTCATTTCAGTGGTGGCTCACGGTTAGAGACGGAGCAATGGCTAACGGCATCACTTGGGATTTCTTTAGGGCAGCCTATCAGAGGAAGTACGTCGGGGCTGGTTACATCGATGCGCAGTGTAAGTTGTTCCTGAACTTGGTACAGGGAAATAAGACAGTATCGGAATATAAAGCAGAATTTCTTCGGTTAAGTCGGTATGCACGGGGTATTGTGGGCACGAAACATGAGCGCTGTGTTAGGTTTGAGGTTGGGTTGAGAGATGAGCTGCGGATGGTGATTGCTCCACAGTAGGAGAGAGAATTTGCAGTCCTGGTAGAGAAGGCCAAGGTTGCTGAGGAAGTGAAATAGTTAGTGAGACGGAACCAAGATAAGGGTTGGAATAAGAGGAATTCTGGGTCATCTGGGTCTGCAGGGAATCAGCAGAAAAAGGTTAGATATGGTGGGCCAGATCAAGCTGCGAGGCCTGCTGCTACTAATACTCAATGGCCGCCACGTTGTGCTCAGTGTAGGAAGTCTCACACAGGGGAATGTTGGACTGGAAACAGAGGGAGCTTCGAATGTGGGTCAATGGGGCACCGAGTGAGGGATTGTCCGTAGGCTTCAGTCTGGGGATCAAAATTGTACGCAGTTCAGGAGGGATGGTCAGCAACCACAGAGGGGACGTGGTTCGGCCAGGGGAGGTAATGGTTCTGGTAGAGGCCGTGGAGCATCGGGCAGAGGTACAGGTAGTACAGAGGCGAGACAGCCTGGATTGGTCTTCGCAACGAGGCATCGAGAGGAGGGCGACGCATCGAACGTCATAACCGGTATGTTTTTAATCTTTGGACTACCCTATACTGCCTTAATAGATGTTGGTTCGACGCACTCGTATGTTGCCAGTAGCATAGTGGAAACCATGAACTTAGACTTTGAGATTACTTCTAGGAAGATGACAGTACTAAGCCCTCTAGGTCACTCTGTAAAGGTAACTAAACTGTATAGGGATGTACCCCTAGAACTTCAAGGGGCCGTGTTTTTGGCTGACTTGATGGAACTGCTGTTTGGGCAGTTCGATCTGATTCTCGGGATGGATTGGCTAGTGAAGTACCAGGCCAGTTTGGATTACGCGGCTAAGCGCATGGTGTTGAAGACAGTTGAAGGTGAAGAGGTGGTGATGATAGGTAATAGGAGAGATTACCTATCCAATGTTGTATCTGCATTAAAGGCTGAGAAAATGGTGAGGAAAGGTTGTGAGGCATTTCTGGTGCATGTCTGTGCTTTGGAAGCCAAGGATTCATCTGTAGGGAGTGTGCGAACAGTGGGAGAATTTGTTGATGTATTCCCAGAGGAACTTCCGGATCTGCCTCCGGACTGCAAGGTTGAGTTCGACATAGACTTGTTACCTGGAACCGCGCCAGTGTCTATTGCCCCATATAGGATGGCGCTGAAGGAATTGGTGGGGTTAAAGGCGCAGATTCAGGAATTGTTGGATAGGGGTTTCATCCGGCCGAGTGTATCTCCTTGGGGAGTGCCTGTGCTCTTTATTAAGAAGAAAGACGGTACAATGCGGATGTGTATAGACTACCGCCAGCTGAATAAGTTGACAATCAAGAACAAGTACCCGTTGCCCAGGATAGACGACTTGTTTGATCAGCTTAAGGGTGCAACAGTTTTCTCTAAGATAGATCTTAGATCGGGGTATCATCAACTCAAGGTGAAGGAGGCTGATATTCATAATACGGCATTTTGTACTCGTTATGGGTACTACGAGTTTTTGGTAATGCTGTTCGGGTTGACCAATGCGCCGGCAGCATTCATGGACATGATGAATCGGGTGTTTCATCCGTACTTGGATCGATTTGTCGTAGTGTTTATAGACGACATTTTGGTGTACTCGAGATCTGAGGAGGAATATGACGCGCATCTTCGGGTGGTTTTACAGGTTTTGAAGGAGAAGCAGTTATTCGCCAAGTTTAGTAAGTGCGAGTTCTGGCTTAAGGAGGTAACTTTCTTGGGTCATGTAGTATCAGTTGAGGGGATTAGGGTGGATCTGCGAAAGATTGAGGCAGTGTTGGATTGGAAACCACCTAAGTCGGTAGCAGAGATTCAGAGTTTTCTGGGTCTGGCAGGATATTACAGAAGGTTCGTAGAAGGCTTTTCCCTGATTGCAGCGCCGTTGACCAAGTTGTTGAGAAAAGGGGTTCCGTTTGTATGGTCTAAAAAATAGCAAGAAAGTTTCGACAAGTTAAAGAAGATTCTGATAGAAGCACCAATTTTAATTCAGCCGGAAGCAGGGAAGGAATTCCCAGTCTATTGTGATGCATCACATACTGGCTTAGGGTGTGTACTAATACAAGAGGGGAAAGTAGTGGCGTATGCGTCTCAACTGTTGAGACCTCATGAAGGTAACTACCCGACACATGACTTGGAGTTGGCTGCAGTGGTTTTCGCCTTGAAGATCTGGAGGCATTACTTGTATGGGGAGAAGTCGATAGTCTACACGGATCACAAGAGTCTAAAATACCTCTTGGCCCAGAAAGACTTGAATTTGAGGCAGCGGAGGTGGGTCGAGTTGTTAAAAGACTACGACTGCTCGATTGAATATCATCCGGGTAAGGCTAACGCAGTGCCTGACGCGTTGAGCCGCAAGGTGGTAGCGGACCTGAGAGCGATGTTTGCTCACCTTAGTCTATATGACGACGGGAGTCTATTGGCAGAATTGCAAGTAAAGCCGACTTGGATCGATCAGGTTAAGGAGGGGCAGCTGGTGGATGAGGTTTTGAGTGCTCGAAGGTTGCAAGTGCAAAATGGTGAATCAGAAGGTTACAGTTTGGGCAGTGATAGAGTACTGTGTTTTCAAGGGAAAGTATATATGCCGAAGGACATTGAATTGAGACAGCGGATACTTCGGGAAGCTCATAGTAGCCTATACGCTATGCATCCTAGAGGTAGCAGGATGTATCGAGATTTGAGGGAACAGTTCTGGTCGCTGGGTCTTAAACGGGAAGTAACTGAGTTTGTGGGTAAGTGTTTGACATGCCAGCAAGTCAAAGCTAAGCATCAGTTACCGTCAGGTCTGTTGCAGCTGGTAAAGATTCCGCAGTGGAAGTGGGAGAGGATTACGATGGATTTCGTCAGTGGGCTACCCCTTACGCCTAGCAAGAAGGATTCAGTTTGGGTAATTGTGGATCGTCTGACTAAATCAGCTCATTTTATACCAGTTCGGGTTGATTACTGGCTCCAAAAGTTAGCCAAGTTGTATGTGGCAGAGATAGTAAGGTTGCATGGAGTGCCAGTGTCAATTATCTCAGATAGGGATCCCAGGTTCACGTCAAGGTTTTGGAAAGCTTTGCATCAGGCATTGGGTACGAGATTGGATTTCAGCACGGCTTTTCATCCGCAGTTTGATGGACAGTCAGAAAAGGTAATCCAGATTCTAGAAGATATGTTAAGGGGTTGTGTTCTAAATTTCAGCAGTAGTTGGGAGGATTATCTACCATTGGCAGAGTTCGCTTATAACAACAGTTATCAAGCGAGTATTCGGATGGCACCATATGAGGCATTATATTGACGAAAATGTTGCACTCCTACGTGTTGGATAGAACTGGGTGAACGGCAGATGTTGGGTCTGGAATTAGTGGCAGAAATAGAGGATAAGGTTAAGGTGATTCAGGCTCGTCTGAAGGAAGCGCAGGACAGGCAGAAGTCTTACGCCGATCTTAAGCGTAGGGATATAGAGTATGCAGTAGGGGACAAATTTCTGAAGGTATCACTGTGGAAGAAAGTGTTGAGATTTGGGCGGAAGGGTAAGCTAAGCCCTAGGTTTATTGGGCCGTATACGGTGTTGAAGCGAGTGGGACCAGTAGCTTATCAGCTCGAGTTGCCAGTAGAGTTAAGTCAGATTCACGACGTGTTCCATGTTTCAAAGCTTAGGCGCTATCGATCAGATCCGTCGCATGTTGTGCCAGTTGAGGAGATAGAGGTGAGCTCAGACTTGTCTTTCGAGGAGGAACCGGTACGGATTTTGGATTGGGATATCAAAGTTCTGCGTAGGAAGTCAGTTCCCTTAGTAAAAGTATTATGGCGGAACCATGATACAGAGGAGGCCACGTGGGAACCAGAGGATGTTATGTGGCAGCAATACCCTCAACTCTTTTGACCAGGTAATTTCGAGGCCGAAATTATTTTTAAGGGGGGTAGAACTGTAACATCCTTAAATCGGGGTCTCTGCATTTTTGTGTGATTGTATGTGATAATATGCCTGTTGTGCTAGTTTAGGGTGTTTTGGGGTCCAGGCATGACCTCGGGTTAGGCTTGAGTTATGGCTAAATTTTTTTGTTTTAAGTACTTGAAAGAGGGAGCTAAGGAAGTTAAGGGTTAAAAGGAGTTGTTGGAGTGTCATGACACAAATAACCTAGTGATAAAGTGGCAAGGGAGGCGCCACTAAGGTACAAGGAAGGTGATGCCACAGGGAATTAGGAGGGCCTTGGTTCGAGCTGCCGAAATCTCCCCTTGTGCATTAATTTTTGATGCCAAAGCTAAGGAGGTAGTGTGCTCGGGATGGACTCTTGAAGATAAGGATGGAAGGGGTCAACAGATTTGAACGGATGAAGGAGAGGAAATTGAGGAGTTTGAACTTTTCAAACTCATTTGAATGGGTGACTAGGAGGATTTTGAGGAATTGGCTAAGGGAGCTTTGTGTTGGCCGAATGTCTAACACTAAGGGGTGAGGGAGGAATCGGTTGGGTTAGCAAAAAGGGTGTGCCGAATGTTCTTAGTGGATTTGGGGAGCATTTCGGCTTGTTGAGAGAGTTTCCTTCCTCTTTCGTTTAGGGTCAAAGTCGAAACCTCATTTGCATTTTTTCTTCTTCTTCTATTTTTGGCAATAGGGGGCTTGGCCGAATCACTTTTGCTATTTCATTAAAGAGCCGAAATTTGACTTTCACTTTCTTTTTCCATTGTACTCAAAAGCTGAAACCAACATTCTTTCCCCATTTGACTTCTTTCTTTTCTTTCAATCTCCTTGTGCTGAAATACCCAACCTTCTTCTCTTCTTCCATTCGAGATCATCATTTCTCTTCCTCTGTGATTTCTTCTGCTTTTCTTCTCTTTTTGATTCATAAGCCGAACCTTCTTAGTTTGCTGAAACTGCCTTCCTTTCTCTATTTTCTTTGGTTCGTGATCAAGTCTCAACAACATTCCCTTGGTAAGTCATGCTTTAGCCGAATCACTTCAATCCCATAATCTCTTGGGGGTATTTGTCGATTCTTGTAACTTCTCCCTAACATTGTCGAATTTCTCCATTAGTAAGGCTTGTCTCGATTGCTTTAAAGGGGCTAATCCGGTCTCTTAATCAGTGCTTGGCCAATTTTAGGGGGAGGCTCATCACGTTGCTTCAGGATTTGATTGAAAACTGAAAGGTGTTAAGGTAAGGGTGGCCGAATCTGTCAATAAGGTAAGGGGGACGATCTCTTTTGGATTCAAGTTGTTTCTTTGAGATGTATGTCGAGCCGAATGGCTATTAGTTTATTGATAATGTGTTTGGGCTGATTGTAGGGAGGAGTGTAGCTGCATTCAGTAAATCTCTGGGATTTGTTTGGCTTGCGATTTAAGCCTAAAGGCTCGGGTGTGATTGATTTAGGTAAGGGTTCTATCGTTGTGTTATTTCTTTCTTTGGGATTTCATGATTAAAGCCAAATGGCTATGTCCTCAATAGTATGGTGTTGGCCGATTATAGGAAAGGCGAAGGCATGCTTGGATCATCAGGTTCCTCTCGATTTGTGGGTAGATCGTAGTTTCGGGATTTCACTAGATTCGCAAGTAGTCAGGTGTGTAACGCTTACACACTTTATTAGTAATATGTGTTAATTATTTTTACTGTTAAAAGCCGAAATAGCCATTGAATCCAGTGTTGTGCTTTGTAGGTATGTGTGTGGATTCCGGGTAAGTCCCTTATCGATTGATTACCGAGATGTGCTGTTATTCCATTGGATTATGCTACGTTATGTGATATTGGCATGTTAAACATGATATTTATGCCATGGAAAATATGTTCACTGATGTGGGTATGATGAGAGGAGGGGGAAGGATGATTCTAGACTGTCACTAGTGGTTTTGACCACATGGCGGGTTGGCCCTACTTTTGATACTATATTCATGACTAAGTCTCAGTGGTTTTGACCACCAGTGGTTTTGACCACACGTATGCTATTTGTGACTACGGTCACCAATAGGTTTGACCACACATGGATTATTGTGACTCGTCCCAGTGGTTTGGTACCACAGTGGGTTGGCCCACATGTTGATTACGGGATTGTCATCAGTGGTTTTGACCACACGGTGGGTTGGCCCCACCATATGATTTGTGGCTACAGTCACCAGTGGTTTTGACCACACTATATGATTTGTGACTATGGTCACCAGTGGATTTGACCACCAGTGGTTTTGACCACACGGGGTAGACACAGGAGTTCGGATGGTTAGGTTGGATTTGCATGATTTGCATAATTACTTATGACTTGTGTAAGTGCTTGTTATTCTCGGGATGGGGATTTATGCACTGAGTCTCGGTGACTCACCCCTGTCCTTATATTTTGCAGATGAGGCATAGATCGCGGATATAGAGCTGGGGAGGACTCGAGGTGGCCATGCACTTTACTTTCAGGTTTTTGTTTTAAACTTTAATTTCGGTTTATATTTTTCTTAAAATTTGGTTTTGGATTTGTAATAAGGCTGCTAAGTTATTATTTTGGGTTTTAATTATCTGCTTTCATGTTTATCATATTATGTTAAAGTTAAATAACCTTGTATGCTCTAATAACCGGTAAAAATCAACGTTTTCAAAATTTTACTTCTTATCGGGATTTCAACCCTTACCATCGGGTAATAAACTATACAAGATGATAACAAGATAACTTAACTATTTTTCCAATCTAAGTTTTCTTCAAGATCAAAAGCGAACAAGTTTTAATTTAATTAAGATCAACTCACTCGGGTTTTAATCGAATCGCATGATTTTCCAAAACTTGAAACGGTAAGCGATTTTTGAAAAAAAAAAAGAGTTTTTCGGGATTCAAAGTAACAAAACGTTTTCAACAACACTTTAAACGGGTTTCTACTAAACTCAAAACATCAAAGGGTTTTTCGATAAAGGTAAATTGGCAGACTTGATTTATTCAAAATATTTTCACTCTGTAACATGCCAGATTCGGTCATGGTGTGTTGACTGGGTTTAAGGTAACAGTTGTTTCAAATGATTGTAAATTTTAGTACTTCCAAGATGAACGGATAAGCAACCACTATGTGCCTCGTGTAAAATTTTCTGAACCAACTCTAGATTTTTTGGTACAGAGATTCTATCTCGAAACATCAAACAATCATCGGATCCGATTTGGTACTCTAAATCACTAATCGACTCGCATTGCAATCTTTTAGCTTGTAGTTCTTTATCACATTTTTAAGTTTTGCAAATTTGCTGAAGAAATACTGGTTTAGCTTTTAACTCAGCTAAAATCGAACCATCATCAGACAATGTTAACTGTGTATTAATTACTCTTAGGGCAAACAACTTTCTACTCAAAGCATCTTGACCACATTAGCTTTCTCCGGGTGATAATCAATCACTAACTCGTAGCCTTTTAGTAACTCGAGCCATCTCTGTTGTCACAAATTCAAATATTTCTGAGTCATAATATACTTTAAGCTTTTATTATAGAAAAGATGTGACATTTTTCTCTGTACAAATGATGACACCAAATTTTCAATGCAAAAACTATAGCAGCTAACTCCAAATCGTGCGTTGGATAATTCTTTTCTTGCGGCTTCAACTGTCTGGAAGCATAAGATATTAGTTTTCCTTCTTGCATCAATACGCAACCCAAACCATTCAATGACGCGTCACTGTAAATTACAAATTCTTTACCCGACTCTCAGGTTGAACTAACACTGGTGCCTCAATTAACAATGTTTTCAATTGATCAAAGCTTTGCTGACATTTCTCGGACAATTTAAACCTAACATCTTTCTATAGTCATTTGATCATCGGTGTAGCAATCATCGAGAACCCTTTAACAAAACATCGATAGTAACCAACCAATCCTAGAAAACTTCAGACCTCAGATACATTTCTAGGTGGTTTCCAGTCAACAACTGTAGAAATCTTGCTCAGATAAACTCGAATGCCATCTGTCGAGACTATATGTCCAAAAAATCCAACTTCTCGGAGCCAGAACTCACATTTGCTAAATTTAGCATACAGTTGCTTATCTTTCAAGGTCTGCAACACAATCTTCAAATGCTAGGCATGCTCAGACTCATCTCGTGAATAGATCAGAATGTTGTCAATAAACACAATAACAAATCTGTCTAAATACGGTCTAAATATCCAATTCATCAAATCCATAAAAATGGCAGGAGCATTAGTTAGTCCAAAAAGCATAACAAGGAATTCATAATGTCCGTATCTCATTCTGAATGCAGTTTTCGACACATCTGAGTCTTTAACTAGCAACTGATAATAACCAGATCTCAAATTAATCTTTGAAAACACCGTTGCACCTTTCAACTAATCAAACAAATCGTCTATTCTCAGCAACAGATACTTATTCTTTATCGTAACCTTGTTGAGCTGATAATAGTCAATACACATTCTCATTGACTCGTTTTTCTTGTTAACAAAAAACACTGGCACACCCGAGGGTAAAATACTTGGTCGTGCAAAACCTCTATCTGCTAACTCTTGCAATTGCGCTTTCAACTCTTTCAATTCTTTAGGAGCCATTCTATATAGAGCTATAGGTATCGATGAAGTTCCCGACACTAATTCAATAGAAAATTCAACTTCTCTAATAAGTGGCAACCCTATAATTCTTCAGGAAACACCTCCAGATATTCATAGACAACTGACACTAATTCAACCTTTGATTCAGACACTTTTGTATCCAAAATATAAGCAAGATATGCCTCACAACCTTTTCTCACACATCTTTGAGCTGACATAGACTATGTCACAACATGCAATTCATTCGATTCATTCGATTCAATCCGAAGAATTTCATTATTCTGACACTTCAATTCTATAATCTTTCGTCTACAGTTCACAACAGCATCATGCAGAGTCAACCAATCGATTCCCAGAATTACATCAAACTCATCAAATGGAAAAAGCATCAAGTCAGCCGAAAAATAGTAACCCCGAGTCATTAAAGGGCAATTATTGCAAACTTTATCAACTAGAACATACTTGCCTAAGGGATTGGATACTTTAATCACACACTCAGTAGACTCAACAGGCAAACTCTAATTAAACACCAAATTCATACATATATATGAGTGTGTCGATCAAGGGTCAATTAAATCAATCAAATTAGTGTCATAAAGAGAGAAGGTACCAGTAATAACATCTGGTGATGATGCTTCTTTCCGAGCATAAATAGCTTAGGCTCTGGCAGGTGCTCTAGCCTTAAACCTGATAGTGGAGTCCCTTGTTGCCCCTCGACTACCACTCACATTCCCAACATTTCTTGGTGGTCTTCCTCTAGTCGACATATTACTCGGTCTCACATTCTAAAGTTTATCTTTCTCAACCATCTTAGGACAGTCTTTAATAAAATGATCTCGTGAACCACAACTGTAACAAGCTCTATTATTATTTTTCACCCAACCATCTCCAAAATGCCATCTTCCACATTGTTGACACTCGGGCTTGTTGTCTTTTACGTTTCCAACACTCTATACTGACGTGGCTTGAGCTTTAGGGCTGGTGTATTGTTTTCTGCAATCTCTATTGGAATATCCTGCTGAAGTGGCCGATCGGTTATAATACTCTTTTGATTTCTTTGACGTGGAATAGTAAGGTTTACTCATCGATCTCTTCCTCGAATCTCTTGCCTCTAAATCAGCCTTTCACTTTTCTCGATTAAAGTCATCGGCTTTGCAAGCTCGATCGACCAATACAACAAACTCTTTCAAATCTAATATTCTGACCAGAAGTTTAATATCTTCGTTCAACCCGCCAACAAACTGCTTGCACATAATCTCTTAGGTAGAAACATACTCTCGAGCATATTTACTTAACCATACAAATTCTCTTTCGTACTCTATCACGGTCATTCGACCCTATTTTAACTCTAGAAACTCTTTGTGTTTTTGATCCAAAAACTGTTGACTGATGTATTTCTTCCGGAACTCGGTCTGAAAGAACTCCCAGGTGACTTTCTCTCTCGACACCACTGATACTAACGTATTCCACCACTGATACGTAGAGTCTCTTAGAAGGGAAATAGCACACTTTAAACATTCAGCTAGCGTGCAAGAAAGCTCGTCAAACACTAGAATCGTATTCTCAAGCCAAAACTTGGCTCTCTCAAGGTCATCATCAACATTAGCTTTGAAATCTTCATCCTCGTGTTTACGAATCTTATCAACTGGAGGCTTGTTCAATCTTCAAAGCTCGACTCCTTGAGAAGCTACAGGTACATGTTAGGGATTAGGAGGGGGTGGAGGTTGTTGAGAAGCCAAATTCCTTCGAATGTATTGAGTGAACCATTCATTAATCATTTGAAAGAAGGCGTCTTTAGCCTTTCCTTTCTGGCTATCCATTACGGGTCTAGATTTATACGGAGCTGTCCCTTGCACGGGAGTAGGCGCAATACTTTTAACTTCATCAGCTATCGCTTATTTGGGATCCATTTGCTATATAAAAACAAATTTTTAAAAGTCAAGAGTCATCACACTATCACAGTTTATATATGCCATGTATAGCTATACTCTCATACGCGCTACGTTAGTCCTAGAATCGACTAAACCGTAGCTTTGATACCAATAAATGTAACACCCCTCACCTGTATTCAACGTCAGAATAGGGTTACGAATCATTACCGAATTTACAACACTTTTAAACATACATATCATATACAATTTATCAATTCAAATACAATTCAATCATAAATAATCATAGTGTCTCTTAAATGAGCCTACGAGGCCTTAACATGCATTGAGAGTGGTTCGGGACTAAACCGATAACTCGAGAAATTTTTTTAGCACTTCGTCAAAATTTCCTCAAACAGGGGACACACGCCCATGTGACTAGGCCGTGTGTATCACACGGCCACTAGACACACCCGTGTCACGAGTTATGTGAACATTTGAAATGGAAGTACATGGCCGTGTCCAAGCCTATGTCCTACCCCGTGTCCAAACAAGTGAGGTTACTGACTTGGGACACACGGCCAACCACACGCCTGTGTGTCTAGCTCGAGTGCCCTTCGAAGTGGCCACACGTGCCCGTGTGCTAGGCCGTGTGCTAGGCCGTGTGCCAATTAGGGGGTATACTGACTTGTGCCACACAGCCGATCACACACCCGTGTGTGAGACCGTGTGAAGCATACTAACTTCATTTCAATTTCAACATCAGGGGACACACGGCTATGTAACTTGATCGTGTCTCACACACGGCTAAGACACATGCCCGTGTGGAAAAAAAATAAGCTATTTACCAAGCCATTTTGCCACCCATTTTGCACATACATAAACAAGCTCAAATGGTAGCAAATCATAGCATAAATAACATTCAATTCTGCCACAATCATGACTAATCCATACCATTTACAATACCAACATTCAACATGCTTATAACCTCAAACCTTGCTCCATCAAAACAAACCAATTCAACTAACTATACCTTTACTAAACATACATTATTTTGAACCAATTCACAAACATAATTCACATCTAATATGAACCATATATTCACATATATGCATATAATCGAAATTCACCAAATTAAGCCAACTATCATGGCTATATTTACAACTCAAAACATTTACATTCACAAACCATTACAAATAACCAAAATCAGTATCAACCTATAATCAAAATGACATCAAAATGCCTATACATGCCATATACTTAATATACCAAAGTTCAAAGGTACCAAGTGATAGGTGGTAGTGTGAAATGATCTCCGCCCTGAATCAAAGCTAGCTTCGATTTCACTATAAAACACAGAAAAATACACAAAGTTATAAAGCTTAGTAAGCTCGCATGAATTAAACTCAACAAATCATATTACATAAATCAACAACTTAAACTATTTAACATGTAATTCATGGTAACAAAAAGCTTTCTATATGCTTAATCATATATTTATATACAAATTCATAACTTCTTCTATTTGAATATCATACTTTACATGTACATACCTGTACAAATTCGTAACGAACTCATACCTTATCGAAATACTATCAAATACTCGATATCTCGCACAATAAGTGCCAATACGTAGTCAAAGCTATTATAATCTCGCACACTACGTGCCTTACATAGCCGAAGCTATCTCGGTCTCGCACACTATATTCCATATATAGTCAAAGCTATTCTGAATCACACACTAAGTTCCATATAATGAAACTATCTCGAATCGCACACTAAGTGCCATACATGTCTGAATCATCGTCAAACATGACTATAATCTCCTATACACATTTTATGTACTATCAAAGCAGTTAAAGCATAATTGTAACATTGTTTATTACATACAAACTTACCTCAGACGTAAAAACAATAACGCGTATCAACTAAATCGACACCTTGTTCTTCCCTCGATATAAGTCCAAATTCCATTTTTCTTGATCTAAATATATTCAAAATTAACTTATTTTTTCAACTATTTATTCAATACTATCCAAAATACATTAGGGTTATTTTACACATTTTCCCCTAAACTTTCATAATTTTCACAATTTAGTCCTTATTACACAAAATCACAAATTCAAGGAATTCAAGACTAACCCATGCTAGACGAATTACCATTATTCCTCTAGCAGCCCATATTTTTCATTTATTTCACATTTCTACCACACAATTTACACATTTCTCAATTGAATCCCTATTTTTCATTTTCTCTAAAAATCACTGTACAAAACTCGTGGATCTGATAAATCGTAAAAGTAACATATTTTAATCCCACATTTAGTATGCTTTTGGAAGATTTATGCCTCGATTTATGTAAAAAGGTGCTTTTAATCCTTTCTTTTCATGTCTTATACTCAGGAAAGCACCCGAGGATAAAAAGAACGATAAACGATCCCAAAACGGACCAATTCGTGCCAAGAAAAAAATTGACACGGCTTGGACTTAAGCCCACACGGCCGTGCCACACCAATCATCTAGAACACGACCTTCTCCCAATTTACAAGGTCGTGCCTCATTAAAGAAGTCCGAGCACGGCCTGGCCACGATCCACACGGGCGTGTGCCATGGCCGTGTCCCTGTCGCTGGAAAAAGCAATTTCATTCGGGAAAGGATAATTGGAGGCAAAGAAATACATTCCAAAGCCTATTCAAACACCCTAGTAGGAAGTCTACTTAAATTAGGATACTTAGGGACCAAGTAAGTCATCTCAAAGCCTATTTAAACACCCAAGGGGGAAACTTGAAAAGGGAGTTCGGCAGAAGCCGAAACTGATCCATCCCAAGGAGCCAAGGAGCCAAGCCGAGAAGGTCAGAACTAGGGAATAACGCGAAGATAGCCAGTTGATCCATCCCAAGAAGCTGAAATTATACTTAAGACGGCTGAATTCTCCTTCAATTCCATCAGGGAGTTTTAGAATTTTCTTATGTTTTGTTTTATCTTTTCTCTTGCGATGTTTTGATTATTCATTATGAACTAAACCCCTCAGATACTTGAAGGGGATGAAACCTAGATGAATCTTTTTATTTGATTTTTAAGTTATATGATAATTACTTAGTTTGTTCTTAATTATGTTGCTTAATCCAAATCTAATGTGCTTAGGTGGAGGAGGAATAGACCCTGCCTAAGAGTAGATCTAACATAATTAAGCGGAGTTGATCGGGCGCCTAGAGATAGGGTTACAAGATTTTGCCGGATTAGGGTGAAACCTAATATGGGAATCCATTGATCGATTTACTGCTTTCCAACGGGGTTATTATAAGCAAACGAGAGTTCCACTAATTAACCTAGGATTAGACGTTATTCGCTACGAGAGAGAGTTTAACATAGGTTAGGGAGTCTCACGGATCAAGCTAAGTAAAAGAAATCATATAATTTAGGGTTAAATAATAAGTAAAGTCTAGGTGGATTCTTCCCGAGGGTATCATCAAAATCAACTGAGTCTTTTTCAAGTTATCCCCAAGTTCATCTTTTTGTCTTTGTTTCCTTAGTTTAGTTGTCGTCAATTTAGTTTACAAACAACCTTCACCCTAATTAGGTTAAATAATAAAAAGAAAGTGAGTATTAATACTTTTAGTTCCATTGGGTTCGATATCCGGTCTTTCCTAAGCTATACTACAGTGCGATAGGTACACTTGCCTTAATATCATTGTCAGAGTTAGTCTTGAGGTTTGATCATTCTTTTATAAATATTTAAAACTCTGATTTTACAGCGATCAAGTTTTTAGCGTCGTTGCCGGGGAACTAAAATATTAAGAAAGCTCTATTTTTATTACTATAGCCAATATTTTATTTGAAATTTATTTCTTTTGTTTCTTAGGTTAAATTTTAATTTTTTTCTAATTTTTATTTCTTTCTCTTTTCTAGGTAGCTCTAGTTTATGACTAGAAGGAATATGAGAGGACCTTTGGTATACGATAGTGATATAGCAGCAACCGCTCGTAGGAATCGCCGGGAAACCAAGCGAGCCCTGGATTACACAAAAAGAGAGGAAGAAAACAGATCCAACCCTACTAAAGGGATGGGCGAAAACAACCCACCACTACGCGATATGGGAGATCACAATGCTCTACGTACAATGTTTGATTATGTGAAACCACATTTAACAGGAGCAGGATCTAGTATTGTTAGGCCTGCTATATTTGCTAACAATTTTGAATTAAAGCCTAACATAATACAAATAATTCAACAGTTTGTTCAATTTGATGGTTTGCAGGACGAAGATCCAAACATGCATATAGCTAACTTTTTAGAGTTCTGTGATACCTTCAAAATAAATGGCGTTTTTGATGATGCCATACGTATTTAGTTATTCCTTTTTCATTAAGAAATAAAGCCAAACAGTGGTTAAACTTGTTACAACGAGGGTCAATCACTACATGGGATCAAATGACCGAAAAGTTTTTGATGAAATATTTTTCCACCAGCCAAAACGGCCAAATTACATAACGATATCTATTCCTTTGTGCAGATGGATTTAGAGACACTATACGACGCATGAGAGAGGTTCAAAGATCTCTTGAGGACCCACACCATGGTTTACCCCTGTGGCTACAAGTCCAAACATTCTACAACGGTGTAAACCCCTCAACAAGACAACTGATTGATTCAGCCACCGGTGGAACGCTGAACAACAAAACTCCTGAAACAGCCTACGAGTTCATTAAGGAGATGTCGATAAAAAATTATCAGTGGCAAGCTTCGAGGACTAAACCAACAAAATCAGTAGGAGTCTTCAACATCGACACCATGACCATGCTATCAACGCAGCTAGAGATGATGAATAAAAAGCTTGATAGTTTGTGCTCTTCACAGATACATCCAGTCATGCAGTGCGACGCTAGTGGAACTGTGGCGAATCCTGAGTACCCACCCTACCAACCAGGAGTAGAAGATGAACAGATGAACTATATAGGTAATAATTACCGATCTAATAATAATCTTTATAGTAACACTTACAATCCAGGTTGGAAGAACCATCCAAATTTTTCATGGGGAGGACAAGGCAATCAAGGAAATCAAAGGCAACAACCCCCCCAAAACTTCTGAAATTAGCCCTATCCACAAGACAAGAAGCCAACCATCGAGGAACGCATCCAAGGAGCTGATAGAACAATCAAAAGCAATGAAAGCCGAATTGATGAAATTGCTAAGTCAGTCAAGGAAGTGAGCAATGCTGTTGAACAACTTGCAAAGCTGATGTCTGAACGACAACAAGGACGCCTACCAAGTAACACAGAAATTAACCCTAAGGAGCAAATTCAAGTCATCACAGTTCAGGATAGCAAGGAGTTAGATACACCTAACCCAACTCCAAAAAGTAAGGTACGCGAAGGTACAACAGAGGTAGTATAAGAAAAGCCAAAACTGGTAGTCAAGGAGTACAAACCTCGCATACCTTATCTCGCAGCATTGCAAAGAGACGATTCAGAGGAGCAGTTTGGTAAGTTTCTTATACTTTTAAAGAAATTACATATTAACTTACCTCTTTTTGAAGCTTTTTCAGATGCCAGATTCGAGGAAATTTTTAAGATAGCTCTTAACCAACAAACGCAAAATAGATGAAGAGCACCACGTGGAGTTAAACGCAACATGCTCAGCAATGTTACAAAATAAACTACACAGAAGCAAAAACATCTAGGGAGTTTTACAATTCCATGTTTAATTGGTAGTTTAAATATTGATAATGCGTTAGCTGATTTAGAGGTAAGCATAAATGTTATGCCTTATACATTGTTTAAGTGACTCGGTTTAGGGAAGCCAAAACAAACTAAGATGAGTATTCAATTAGCTGATAAAACTGTTAGAATTCCTAAGGACATTATTGAAGATGTTCTTGTAAAAATTGATAAATTTGTTTTCCCAGTAGACTTTATTATTTTAGACATGGATGAGGATAATTCGATTCATTTAATTTTAGGAAAACCCTTTCTAACAACTGCCAGGACTAAAATTGATGTTGGTGCAGGGGAACTCATTCTTTGTGTAGGTGACGAATCAATCAGTCTACAAGCTTTTGACTCGGCCAAGACATCAAGTGATGAAGGTGAGAAAGTAAATTTAGTTGATAATCAAATTGTTCAACTTTCACCACAGGAAACACCACAAGGCTACAAACCTGAGCTGAATTATGGGCCCCAAGATATACAAGCTCATAACAGTGAATTGTTAGTGGAATCTGACCTAAGGCAAGAAACTGTGGTAAGTAAAGGTAAGATTGAGATAAGCCATGATTTACCAAACCCGGTAAATACAGAGTACCAAGCTCGTGTGCCATATCCTGATGCAATAAAGAAAGACCACACAGAGGAAGAATTCAGTGAACTCACACTTCGTGTAGATGACGAAACAATCACTCTTCAAGCTCTTGACTCAGCTAGGACATCGAGTAATAAAGGTACGAACGTTAATTTATATTGATAATCATTTGGTTCAACCTTCTTTACAGGAAGCATCACGAAATCACTTAGCTGAGCTAGATCTTAGAACTAGTGCCGACAAAGAAGAAACACATAAGGAACAAAGCCTTAGGGTTGACAACTAAAAGAGGAGGAAACACAAATCAAAGAGGAACAGGAACCGCACGAAGTGAAACCGAAGGAGACCCCAAATGAGCTGATAGGAACAAAAACTCACATCAAATTAGGGGATCAAGTATTGTTGAATAAGGAAGACCCTAGAATCACCAATTCAGACCTCAAGGCAAACGAAGAAATCACTTTTGAGGTACTTAATGTCTTCCTATACGGGACAGTCGAGGTAAGCAATCCTAAATTTAGCACTTTTGAGGTAAACATTACTCGAATTAAACTATATATCCATAACCGAAGTGATCACATGAGAAAGGATTTTCACCTCCTCAAACCACCATGACCATACGAATGAGAGGTAAAGTCTAGCTTAAGACTATAAACGAGCACTTCTCAGGAGGCAACCTGAGCACTAACCCTATTTTTACATTTTTTGTTTTATTTTATTTTATTTTTCCTTTATTTTTCCTTTTCGCACCTAACCATAAACTAACCAAATAGCAGATTTCTAGGCCACACGGCCGCGCACGCGGTGTGCCGTGTGGCATGTAGAAGCCGAGGATGAACCATGGGCGTGCGATGGCGCGTGCCACGACATAGAAATTTTTTTTTCCCCAACACGGGTAACGATAAAAGTCCATGCCCGTGCCGCACCCCGTGCGAGGTTATTGACTTGTTAAGCACGGGCTAAGCACTGCCGTGCCTTCCAACCGTGCCAACGTTCTAACTTATCAAACACGGGAGGAGCAAGCCCTTATTAAATGACTGTGTGAAGAAAGACAGGGGCGTGCCACTACACCCACGACCATGCCCGAACACCCTGAACGCGCTAAAAATTCAAAATCCCAAAACACGGGCTACATCTCTATTTAAACATCATTCTCCCTTTTTCTAATTGTCTTTCATTTTTCATTATTTATTTTGTTTTTATTTTAATTTCATTTCATTATTATTATTTTACTTTATTTTACTTTATCCTTATTGTTTATGATATTTAAATTTAGCTTAGGATACAATAAAATCAGACTGGCTGCTTCGAGGATTCAACTTCAAACGGTTCGAGACGCTTCCCCACGTTTACCTCCAATCCTATCCAGTTTCTTTATCCAAAATTCAGGAAGTTTCACTTCTTTCCCCATCTTATGATTTTATGATTATTTTGATATTATCTATCTTTGTACATTGAGGACAATGTACATCTTAAGTGTGGGGGGGTTTGCCTTGATCTTAAAGTAAGTTCCTCATATTACGATTTGAATAAAATTTTCTTTGATTTATGATTTCTATTGATATGTTTTAGTTTAAGTCATTGATAATTGTGCATTGATAATTAAATTTGAAGAATACTAGGGAATCAAGCATGATAAGTCTAATTTTCTAAAAATTAAAATTTTAGGTTGTCAACCGGAATTTGAATATTATCTTGAAATTTGTGATTTACAAGGTTGATGTCAAAAACACCCATAATTTTTGTGAGAATTTGAGCCCTATAGAGCATACATTTTTTTTTCATGCTCACTTCTTGATGATGAGTGTGTCAACTATGAACTGTTATTCTAGAACTTGCCTTGATTATACATGTCAAGACCATAGTTATGATTTGATATACTGAGATGATAAAGGCACCTAGGTTTAACCCACTTACACCACTAAAAAGCCTACCCTTATAATTAACCCTTAGTGAACCCCGTTGAGCCTAACAACCCTTTTTATTGATTACCCGCTAATTTTAACCCAAAAACCCTTTGTATTTGTTATCACCCTTTATTTTGACTACCCTTTAATCGAGATTTGATTTGAGCTAGTTACCTAAAAAAAATGGTATATTCAGTATTAGTATTATGAAGAGTGAGCTTATACAAGTTAAAGTCTAATTATCAAAAGAAAAAGCTCGTATTAGTAGGATTATTATTATTTTCAGTTGATGTAAATTTTATCTTAGAAATTTTTAGGTAGGTAACTTACCAATTCAATCTTGATTCTAACCTTCTAAATTCAGCCTTTATCCACACCTTTAACCCTAGCCCCGTTATAACCCTAACAAAGACCTTTTGATCTGTTTATCATATCATTTTACAGTGGTGGAGATTTGATTTTCAGGCAAGCCTATGGGATTAACTTTTTATGTTCGACTTAATGAGTGCTTAGATTTTGACCCTTAAACACTTTGAGTGATTTGAGTGAATCTTTTCATGAGGATGTCAATCCTTGTAGGTTTTGAATTAAAGGTAATTATTTAAATGAAGGGAAACACCTATGTTTTCGTGCTACAAGTGTATGACCTATCTTATTTGAATATTTAGGAATCTTTGAGTTGAATTATCCATGTATAAATTATCTATGAATTAGGATAAGGCATTGTTGATAGAAATTGTGAATCATGGAAAGTTCGTTTTAATTGAAAGTTGAGGATTTTGCTTGAGGACAAGCAAAAGCTTAAGTGTGGGGGTATTTGATAAACCGTAAACGTAACATATTTTAATCCCACATTTAGTATGCTTTTGGATAATTTATCCCTCGATTTATGTAAAAAGGTTCTTTTAATCCTTTCTTTTCATGTCTTATACTCAGGAAAGCACCCGAGGATAAAAAGAACGAGAAACGAGCCCAAAACGGACCAATTCGGGCCAAGGAAGAAATTGACACGGCCTGGACTTAAGCCCACAAGGCCGTGCCATGCCAATCATCTAGAACACAGCCTTTTCCCGATTTACACAGCCGTGCCTCATTAAAGAAGTTCGAGCACGGCCTTGCCACGATCCATACGGGCGTGTGCCATGGTCGTGTCCCTGTCGCTAGGAAGAGCAATTTCATTCAGGAAAGGATACTTTGAGGCAAAGAAACACATTCCAAAGCCTATTCAAACACCCTAGTAGGAAGTCTACTTAAATTAGGATACTTAGGGACCAAGTATGGCATCTCAAAGCCTATATAAACACCCAAGGGGGCAACTTGAAAGGCGAGTTCGGTAGAAGCCGAAACCGGCGTCAAAGCTAGGCCAAGGAGCCAAGCCGAGAAGGTCAGAACTAGGGAATAATACGAAGATAGCCAGTTGATCCATCCAAAGAAGCCAAAATTATACTCAAGATGGTGGAATTCTCCTTCAATTCCTTCAGGGAGTTTTAGGATTTTCTTATGTTTTGTTTTATCTTTTCTCTTGCGATGTTTTGTTTATTCATTATGAACTAAACCCCTCAGATACCTGAAGAGGATGAAACCTAGATGAATCTTTTTATTTGATTTTTAAGTTATATGATAATTACTTAATTTGTTCTTATTTATGTTGCTTAGCCGAAATCTAATGTGCTTAGGTAGAAGAGGAATAGACCCTGCCTAAGAGTAGATCTAACATAATTAAGCGGAGTTGATCGGGCGCCTAGAGATAGGGTTATGAGATGTTGCCTGATTAGGGTGAAACCTAATATGGGAATCCATTGATCGATTTACTACTTACCTAGGGAGTTATTATAAGCGAACGAGAGTTCTACTAATTAACCTAGGATTAGATGTTATTCGCTTCGAGAGAGGGTTTAACATAGGTTAGGGAGTCTGACGGATCAAGCTAAGTAAATGAAATCATATAATATAGGGTTAAATAATAAGTGAAGTTTAGATGGATTCTTCCCGAGGGTATCATCAAAATCAACTGAGTCTTTTTCAAGTTATCCCCAAGTTCGTCTTTTTGTCTTTGTTTCCTTAGTTTAGTTGTCGTCAATTTAGTTTAAAAACAACCTTCACCCTGATTAGGTTAAATAATAAAAAGAGTTCCTTTGGGTTCGATATTCGGTCTTGCCTCCGCTATACTACTGTGCGATAGGTACACTTGCCTTAATATCGTTGTCAGAATTAGTCTCCAGGCTTGATCATTTTTTTATAAATATTTAAAACTCTAATTTTACAGCGATCAGTATTTATCAACAATCATTCAAAATCCATCATCAATCATCAAAACTCATACATATTCATCAATGGCAACATTCAAAATCTTTAACAGTTTTCCAAATTAGTCCCTGGCTAGCTAGTACTAGATGCAACGATCACAAAAAAATGGAAATCATTAAAAATCGAGTCAAAATCACTTACCAATTTAACCTTGCAAGTGCCAAACCCTAAAACAACTTCTTTGGTTTCTTCTTCTTAGTATTTTTGGTGGATAAAGATGATAATGAAGCTTTAATTTAGTTTAGTTTTATTTATTTTAATTTAAATTACCAAATTACAAATATAACCTTAATAAATAACCATTTAAAACATCCATTCTATACCCATAAATGTCCACTCATTCTATTAATGGTCTAATTACAACATAAGGACCTCCTCTTTTAAGTTCCATAGCTATTAGGCATTTTTAGCTAATAGAACCTCAATTTTGTACTTTACGTGGTTTAGTCCTTTTTCTCAAATTGACCATATAAACGATAACATTTTTTAACAAAATTTTCACACAATCATGCAATCATGCTGTAAGCATTAAAATAATAATAAAATAAATATTTTGACCTCAGATTTGTGGTCCTAAAACCACTGTTCCGATTTGACCAAAAATAGGCTATTACATATTTAGCCCAGACGGGTAATCCAAAATGAGTCTCTCGAGTATATATTTTAATTAGGATTAGCCTGGACTGGTAATCTTAATTAACTGGACTTAGCCTGGACTGGTAATTCAGAATGAACTCTATAGGGAATTCTTTGTCATATAAAGGATTTAGCCTGGACTGGTAATCTGACAAAGCCCTTAAAATATATGTAACAACTAGAATTTAGCCTGGACTGGTAATTCTACTGTGTGATATGTGGCTCGAGAGTGTACTTATAAGTTGCTACTAGATATGAATTGACGGATAATGAATTTGTACACCTTAAGTGTACTACTTGAAGTATCCATCGAAAATTCAAAGACTCAATCGGTAAATATGAGAAATTGTAAGATTGAATGTGAATTGCATATTGATATATTTGTGACTAACGTGTTGGTTGAATGTATGTGTGTAGGAAAATTGCCAAATTGCCAAATTGATGAAATATATGTAATGCATGGTTAATATATTGAATATAATGGGTAAGTTTAATTTCTGTTATACGAGCTTCCTAAGCATAATATGCTTATTAGGTTTTATTTCCCCTGTTTTATAGTGCTCAAAGCTCGTGAAGGTTGGAGATCGGTAGGAGCAAATCATCACACTATCAACCTGTTGTTTTGGTATAAATGATAAATCTTATTTTGATAATGGCATGTATAGGCTAACTAAGTTAAATGATGGTATGTATAATAAATTAAACTTAGCCATTGGAATGGCTAATTTACTTATGTTTTGAAATAGGTTATGGTTGAGTCAATACATTAACTAAAATGATAAGTATGAACATTTAATTTTGCAAATTATATAAGTTACATAAAGGTAAGTCATTAAACACAAATATATAATGAAATGTATTAATTTATATGATAGATATTGACTTGAATTATATTTGTGAATGGCTGAATTATACTTGTAAGTGTTGGTGTAGGAAAATTGAAAATTTGGGTGAGAAATAAGGCTAGGAAATGGCCTTATTTTGTCCACACGGGTAGACACACGGGTGTGTGTCTAGGCCGTGTGTCACACGGGCATGTGGTCTGGTAGTGTGTCTTCTGCATTTTAATTTTGAAAAATAGGATGCTCAAAATTAAGCACATGAGCAGAGACACAGGCAGTGTGTCTCAGCCGTGTGGGTGACACGGCACTGAACACGGGCGTGTGTCATGGCCGTGTGAAACTTGCACCTAATTCGAATTAAATTAATGAACCACACGGCCTAGCACACAGGCATGTAGCAGGACCCCTGTGGTGCAAGTCAGAGAGCAACCTAAATCGGAGACGGCCTGAGGCACGGGCATGTCTAAAGGTCACACGGGCGTGTCTCTTGGACCACATGGGCCTGTGAGTCCTACATCTTGGAAATATTGTGAAATGTTACGAAAAATTCTTAGAGTTTCCGAACTTGATTCAAATATTCGTATTGGGTCTCGAGGGTCCATTTAAGGGACGTTATGAATAATCTCGGTTAATGAATAGTGATTTACATGATTTATGTAAAAATATTTTGAAAAGTTTTGATAACGCGCTGTAACCTGTTTTGGCGATGGATACGGGTTAGGGGTGTTACACCCCCTTTTTATTTGACTTATTCTCCTCGTCTTCCTCTTTTGATGCTTCGTCCTCGCTTTCTTTATCATATGCCTTCCATGAATAGAAGATATAATCTAGAAACTCAAGAACAAAAAATTTGAGATGCTTTTAAAAATATTTCTTACAGAATCATCTCTACCATTTGTATATTTCCAATAAGCTTGTTGTTGGTTATGCATAAATTTTTTCATATCCATCATAGTAGATAATTACGATTTCTTCACAGTGTTTGAAGCAGTGGGTATTGGATTAGTCAACTCCAGATCAATACTCGGTTCTACCGACTCATTGGCATTTGGCTCATCTCTTGGTTCAAAAGTTTTCGGTTCCTTTATCGGTTCAGTCTCATTTGGTTCTTCCTCCGATTTTACCTTTTCCGTTTCATTAACTGAGTTAGCTTTAATTTCAGACTTGTTCGATGACTCATTAGTTTCTGGTTTTGTTTGCTCACTTGGTTCAATTGGGTTTAGTTCATGGACATTCTCCACTAACCTTTCAAGATCATGGGTTGTAATGCAACCTTGAACATATGGGCCCTTTAAGTTTGCTTTAACTTGGGCCCTTAAGCAAAGTGAAGTTATCAAGGATGGGAAGTAAGCACTTTCTGTGTAACACCCTAAACCCGGCCTAGAAGTTATGACCGGATCTGGCATGTCACATGAAAGGGTTGTTTAAAATCTGTGCGTTTGTTAAAAATTTCGAGTTTAAATATTTTGCTCGCTGGTAATCCTTTATCTAACATTTTGGAATTGTTTATTAAGGGTTTAGGAAATTCCCGTATTGAACATTTAATAATAATAGGCAGTAATCAAATTAAAAGCTAAACCAAATAAAATACCAAATTTAAAGTAATAGTGGCCTTATTACAAAATAAAATCTCGAATTAAAATAGTAATAGTCCAAAATAATTATTAAAATGAATTTACTCAAAACATTATGCATGGCCACCTCGAGTCCACCTCAGCTCCATATCCGCGGTCTAAGGATTACCTGCAAAATTTAACGGAGGGGGTGAGTCACCGAGACTCAGTGTGTAAATCCCCGTCCAGTTGAGCTTTGAGCTCTCACACCAATCATATATTAAGAATGTATGTAATGCAACCAAAAACCTTAGGAGTTAGTAGGTAGGCTTTAAGAATAAAATGTGGAGGAAAATGACACAAGTGGAGTGTGTGGTGTAGTGGCAAAGTGACGCCACTTAAGGAACAAGGGAGTGACGCCACAAGGAAGGAAGGAGGTCCAAAGTTCAAGTCTTGGCTCTTGCATTTTGGTTTTCTTTTTACATGGACCTTAGTATTTGGCTATAGATTTATATTTAGTTACGCATGGTTTAAGACACAAGAGGAGCTTGTGGCCAAGTGGTTAGCAGCGTGGATTATGTTGCAAGGGAGCCTGGGTTCGAATTTCATGAAAAGCAAGGGAGTATTTATTTCTGTGACTCGTCCCAGTGGTTTAGCACCACAGTGGGTTGGCCCCACGTATGGATATTAGGGATTGTCACTAGTGGTTAGGTATCACAAGTGGGTTGGCCCCACATATGATTATTTGTAAAGCGGTTTGGTACCACAAGTGGGTTGGCCCCACATATTATTATTTGTGACTTTTGTCACCAGTGGTTTGGAACCACCAGTGGTTAGGTACCACTAGTGGCTAGGTGCCACAGATATTGGGTAGATTCCAGAGATATGGAGGATGAGTACTAGGTTGATTGGGTTGCATTACATAGATTCTTAATATATGATTGGTGTGAGAGCTCAAAGCTCAACTGGACGGGGATTTACACACTGAGTCTCAGTGACTCACCCCCTCCGTTAAATTTTGCAGGTAATCCTTAGACCGCGGATATGGAGCTGAGGTGGACTCGAGGTGGCCATGCATAATGTTTTGAGTAAATTCATTTTAATAATTATTTTGGACTATTACTATTTTAATTCGGGATTTTATTTTGTAATAAGGCCACTATTACTTTAAATTTGGTATTTTATTTGGTTTAGCTTTTAATTTGATTACTACCTATTATTATTAAATGTTCAATACGGGAATTTCCTAAACCCTTAATAAACAATTCCAAAATGTTAGATAAAGGATTACCAGCGAGTAAAATATTTAAACTCGAAATTTTTAACAAACGCACAGATTTTAAACAACCCTTTCATGTGACATGCCAGATCCGGTCATAACTTCTAGGTCGGGTTTGGGGTGTTACATTCTATCTTCTTTCTAGGACAATCATGGATTTAAGGATAATCTTGCCAACATTGATGGACCTTTCTGTCATAATTGCATACAACAAAAGAATTCGCTCCATCGAGATGGTGGAACTATGTGAGATAGGCATGAAACTATATCAAACAAAGTAAAACCATACCTTGGCCAACAACTTTAAGTATTCCCTTCCACAAGAATGGCTACCATACTTCCTTATAATCCATTGGGATCCCAGATTTGTCAAAACATTAAGCATTTGTTGAAGAAAATCCTAGTTTATGTTTGTCATCATGGCAAAGTACTCATCTTCTTTAACATCAGATAGGTTAAACAAATCATTAATGGATTTACATGTTAAGGGTACCTTTTTCTTGCGAACAAGAACTTCAGTAGCATCTGGCTTAGTCAAATTGGCATAGAACTCTTGACTAACTCTTCTTCTAGCAATGATCGTGCATCACAAAAATAATTCCAATTGAGGGTATTAATCATCTTTCGAATAAGTAAAGGCACATCCATCTTATCATTGCTTCCCATGTTGAAACCTTTTTCTGGCATCATAGGTTGATTTTTTAAGATTGAATCAAAACTTTCTTTCACTTCTTCATCTTGGATCATAATGGGATTGTCAGTAGAGGTATTAAAAGATCTAAATCTTTTGCGAGATGTATACATTTTTCCTGAAAAAGACTGGATAAAAGATCGACAAAGTATAAAAGTAAGGTGTTGCAGTCACAATTGATTTAGGGCAGCGACGGTCTTGCGGTGGCGTGAAGCATGCTACGACGATAAGATGCGGCAGCGGATGAGATACTCTGGCAAAGGTCATGTGGTGACAGTTCTAGGGGATTGCCACAACGATGAAATTTCAGGATTTAGACTGATGGCTAAGAGGAAAAAGAAGTGGGTGGCTAGGTTTTGAGCTAATAGCTTGAAGGCTTGTGAAAATTATAAAGGTAGAGAGGGGTTTATATAGTGATGAATTAGGACAATTTTGTAGCTAAAATTTAGCTAATTTAAGTTCCTTGGAAGGCAAGTAAGATGGAGGGATGATATGGTGGAAAAAATTAGGGCTATCGAAAACTCTATGGACGGCACTGGGGTCATTTTTTTTCTCCTCTTTTTAGTTTTAGGCCTTGAGCCCTAACTTTATTAAAAATTGAACTACTTAAAAATAAACAAACTTATTAGTACTTGGGCCAAATTGACCCCCTTTATTAAAATAAATAAAACTCACATTAAAATTAAAAACAAATATTAAAATTAAAATTAAAGACAAAGATAAAAAATGAGAAATAAAAATAAAACTAAGATAAGATTAAAATTAATTAGAAATCTTCTTCTTAAAAGATTACATTAAATTAATTCTCAAGAAAGGTTGGAAGGGTCACAATGGTCTCGCTTAAGTTCCAATCTCCTTAGACATAATTAATTAAATGTACTAATTTAAGAAAATAATATCTAATTTTTTTAAATAGAAGGTTTATGAAAAATTAAGGGTCTCCTAATTTGAGCAATGTTTTAATTCACTCAATTTAACCATGCCAATAGTGCTTGATATGTTAACTATTTACCTTAAACGTAGCTTCATGGTTGTCGTACATTTCTACAGCTCCATATGGATAAACTTTGTAGATGGTATAAGGTCCTTTCCATCAGGAATTGAGCTTTCTAGGAAATAACCTTAGCCTCGAATTAAACAACAACACTTTCTGACCTTCTTTGAGTTCACGAGATTGAATTCAACTATCATGCCATTTCTTATATTTTTCCTTACACGTCTTGGCATTCTCGTATGAAAATAACCTCAACTCCTCCAACTCATCGAGTTGTAACATCCTTCTCTCATCAGCTTGCTTAAGATCAAAATTCAATTGTTTCAATGCCCAGTGAGCTTTATTCTCCAATTCAAGTAGCAAATGACATGCCTTTCCAAAAGCTAACCGATAAGGAGCTTTATTCCTAACCGATAAGGAATCATAGTCTATATTATGATAGGAAGGACGTATGAAAATTTCGATAAGAAAATTTTACCGATTTCATGTTTAATTATAGAAAGGACAAATTGCATAAAATGCAAAAGTTGAGTTCTAGTAGTTATAAGGATCAAATAGCTATGGAATTCAAAATTTGAGGTCCTTATATGGTAATTATATTATTAAGAGAATTTAGTAGATATTTTTTATGATTCATCCATGGAAAATTAGAAAAGGAAAATGACTAGATTGGAAATTGAAATAAATAAAAGATGATAAATAAAATAAATATCTAATATCATCATTTTATATCATCTTCTTCCCCAAATTCTATGGAAACCCTAGGAAAGAGAAGGAAAAATCAAGCAAGCTTAATTGGAATCGAATAGACCTAGTACAGAGTTGGATCAAGGAAAACAAAAAGTATCGGATTAGTATATCCTTGTAAATGAACAAGTATCGAGGTAAGTTCATGTAACTAGATTATGTATATTAATATGTCTAGAATTGAATGTTGAATATGTATGAATTGTACAAATGTTTATTGTATAAAATTAATTACATGCCTGATACTGCTCAATAAGTATAAGTCTCATTTGAATAGATGAAATTCGATGGATACAAGATTTCCTGATTGGTTGTGGTCTTGCATATGTTGTAGGCACACCATAACTTGAAATAGCATCCTGTTATAAGCCCCCTCGAGCTTCCCATTATATGGTTCCTGTGAGCATCCTGATCGGTAGTGATCTTGCATGTGTTGCTGACTACCGCAACTCTTTGTGAGCATCCTGTTATATGATTGGTTGTGATCCTGCATATATTGCGAACACAAACGAAGCTCTTTGTGAGCATCTTGATATGGCTCGCTTGAACTCCCTGATAATAACTCTTCAGAGTTACCTGTGAAGCTCAGTGAGCTTCCTGTTTTAAACTCTTATGAGTTTCCTGTTATAGCCTGAATATGCTTCCTGTTACATGGCTCACATGAGCATCCTATTATATGGCTCAAGAGAGTGCTTCCTGATTTTGTGCCTTAATTGGGTACCCCTTAATATGAGTTGACAATTTATAGTTTCGTACACTTCTAGTGTACCACATGGGTATCCATCGATATTTTAAATAAATTCAACGAGCAAAGTTCTATTATGAAAAATCTAAACTTGACATGATTTGTCATAGAAATGTATGTGTTATATGGAAATATGATAAGTAAGGTATATGTGTATGAAAGTTATTACATGATGAGCTCATCTTTAGTACTTGAAAAGTATCTAAAAATTCATGACTAACTTGCTTGATTAAGTGCATGTGATTAGGCAAATGGTCAATTTGTTGGGATGCATGTTATATATATGATTACTTGAATTGAATATAAACGGTAAGTTAAATTCCTGTTATGCGAACTTACTAAGCATTAAATGCTTACTTTGTTCTATTTGTCTCTATTTTATAGTGCTTAGAAGCTCATAAAGGTTGGAATCGGTCAGAGCACCATCACACTATCCTTCAGCTCGTTTTGGTATAAATAGCAAACTTATTTTGATATAATGGCATGTATAGGCTAATTTAGCCATTGTTGGCATATAAATGGTTGTTTGTAATATAGCCATTAGAATGGCTAGTGATGGAATATTTAGTGATTTTATATATATATGAGGTTATAATATGATTAATGTATGTGTGCTTGACATGATTAGATTGAATTATTTTAAAATATATGTCTCACAAAAGGTAAGTTTAAATACATGTGATGATATAACATGTATAATGTTAATGCTAACTTGGTTCTAACGTCTTGAATTGGTTGGTATATGCATGAAATTATTAATGTAGGTACAAGGCAAAATTTGGGTGAGAAGTAAGGCTTGAAAATAGCCTTATTTTGTCCACGTGGGTAGATACATGGGCGTGGTTCTCACCCGTGTGTGATATAGAGCCATACGCATGGGTGTGTGGTTTGGCCGTGTGTCCCCTGCATCTTTAAAATTGAGAAACAGAATGCTCAAAATTCATCACACGGGCACAGACACGGGCATGTGTCTCAGTCATGTGAAGTATACGACCCAACACACTGGTGTGTGTCTTGGCCATGTGAACCCTGCACTTAATTTTCTAAAATTAAATTGCCCACAAGGCCTGGTACACGGGCGTGTGGCTGGCCATGTGACTCAAGTTAGAGAGTTACATGGGTATGAACACGGGATGGGACACAACCGTGTACCTTACATTCGAATGTCCACACGGCTTAGGACATGGGCGAGTCATTTGGCCATGTGACCCACACAGTCTGATCACACAGGCGTGTGCCCCCAGCATATAAGGAAATTTTGAAATTTTCACAAAAAATTCTCTGAGTTCCTGATTTAGTACCTACTTGTTTCTAATGTATAAATTGGGCCTCAAGGGTCCAATTAAGGGACAATATGATTGTGTAACACCCCTCACCCATATTCAACGCCAAAATAGGGTTACGGAGCATTAACGGACTTACAACACTTTTAAACATACAATTCATATACAATTTATCAAACCAAATATAATTAAATCATAACCAATCATAGTGTCCCTTAAACGAGCCTACGAGGCCTTAAACATGCATTGGGAGTAGTTCGGGTTTAAACCAGAAACTAAGAAAATATTTCAACACTTATAAATTTTTTCTCTAAAACAGGGGAAACACGCCCATGTGACCAGGCCGTATGTCTTACACAGCCACTAGACAAGCCCGTGTTACTGGCCATGTGAACATTCGAAATGGAAGCACATAGCCGTGTCCCAGCCTGTGTCTTACCCCGTGTCCAAATAAGTGAGGTTACTGACTTGGGTCACACGGCCAACCACACGCTCGTGTGTTTAGCCCGTGTGCCCTTTGATGTGGCCACACACACCCGTGTGCCAGGTCGTATGCTAGGCCATGCTAAACCTATAGGGTATACTGACTTATGCAACACGACCAAGTCACACCCACATGTGCTAGGCCGTGTGCCAATTAGAGGGTATACTGACTTGTGCCACACGACCGATCACACGCCCGTGTGTAAGACCGTGTGGAGCATACTGACTTCATTTTAATTTCAACACCAAGTGACAAACGACCATGTAACATAACCGTGTGTCACACACGGCTGAGACACATGCCCGTGTCTCTGCCTGTGTGGACAAAAACAGTCTATTTTCAAAGCCATTTTGCCACCCTATCTTTACATACCTGCACAAGCATAATTTGCAACATTTTGTAACTCAATAGGCAGCTAATCCATAACATTTCATACACACATTTGAATACTTATATGCAACCAAAACATTATACCAAGTTAAGCCAAATCAAATGGCTTTATCTTATACCACAACATGTACCAAAATCACTAGCTCAAGTAACCATAGCTATCATCTTTATAACTAGCCTATACATGCCATATTTACATATATCCATGAGTTAAAAGGTACCAATCGGCAACTGGATAGTATGATGCGTATCTCTGACTTTACCCGAATCGAGCGAGCTATCGAACCTCTATAAAACACGAAAAAGAAATAGAGTAAGTTTTTTAGATTAGTAAGCCCGTATAATTTAGAATTAAACTTACCATTTATACTTAATCAAGTCAATAATTAAGGTATGCTCAATTCAACTACCAAATGCCTAAACACAAAGCATTCATCAACAAGTTAGTCACATAAGTGCATATAATCATCCATTATTTCAATTTAATACTCAATACATTGTATCACTTCAAATTCATATATCACATACATCATTTGTAACAATTCACTCTCAATCATATAAACAATAATTCATTCGATAACAGTAACTCAACCGTATAAATAGTAATTCATCTGTATAAACACATAGCTTTATCACATAACCAATAACATAATTTATACCCGTTAAACCTATTAGAATATCGAGGGATACTCGGGTGATATACTTTATGTATATAAATCTATAATCTGTCAATTCATTATCATTTCCGCTCTTTCGAGCTATGAATAGTAAGCTCCTCCTGAGCTGATGAACAGTAAGCTCTATTGAGCTGAAACGGTAAGCTCTGACGAGCTGAAAATAGTAAGCTCTTACGAGCTGATATATCAGTAAGCTCATATGAGCTGTGGTGAGTCTGCAACATATGCAGGACCTCGACCAAAATAGTAACCCTAGTGACATGTCACTCGTATCCTATGACTTTCTACGGTTCAAACGGGACTCGGTATTAAATAATTCTCATCAATTAGGCATTTGAACTCAGAAATACCATTTATTCAATTATACTTTCATTTCAAATAATTTACAAGTATTTAAAGATTCAATTCTAATTATACGAACTTACCTCGAGTTGCTCGGATGAAAATTATCGACTATTCGTCCACTTTTCGTCTTCCCCAATCTAAACCCAATCTCAACTTATCTTGATCTATATATTATCAAATTTAGCACATTCAGCATTCAGTCTATTCAATTTAGTCCAAATTTCACTTTAAGAAATTTTTACACATTTGCCCTAATATTTCACATATTTTATAATTTAGTCCTTATTTCATAAAATCACAAATTCATGCAATTTAATCACAACCCATGCTAGCCAAATTTCTCTAATACTCATATTAACCCATATTTCTCATTTATTCACACTTTTAATCACCACATTTCACATTTTCTCAATTTAATCCATTTTTGACATTTTTTGTCAAAAATCACTTTACAAAACCTATTAATATAACATTAAACCTTCCAAATCTATCATAATTCATCTAATTACTCAAGCATTCAACAATGGCAACATGATAAATCTTTAACAGTTTTAAAATCTAAGGTACGGGCTAGCTAGAATACGAAGCAACGATCACAAAAACATAGAAATCATTAAAAACGAGACGAAAATCGTACCTTAATGAGCAAAATTAGCATAGCCGAACGAGAAGAATAACCATGGCTTCCTCTAGCCCTAATTTTTGGTGGTAATGACTTAATGAAGATGATGATTTTATGTTATTATTATTACTTAAGTTATTATACAATTACTATATTAACCTTAACATTAAACCAACTAAAACACTTAATAGTTGTTCGTAATTGTCTGCTCACCTTTCAAATGGTTTAATTACCATTTAACGCCACTATATTTAAAAACCAAAGCTATTTAACACATTAAACTAATAGAACATGCATTTTACACTTTACGCGATTTAGTCTTTTTTATCAAATTGACCACTCAAACGATAAAATTTCTTCACGAAACTTCACATATATACTCAATCATGCTATAAAAATTAGAATAATAATAAAATAAATATTTTGACCTTGGATTTGTGGTCCAAAACCACTATTTTGATTTGACTAAAACCGGGCTATTACAGATTAAATATGATTGATTTCGAATATGAATAGTAAATGATATGAAATTTTCTATAATTGATCTGTAAACTCCGGTAATGCTCTGTGACCCTGTTCCAGTGATGGATAGGGGTTAGGGATGTTACATAATTCATTGCCACCAAGTTCAATATCTACTTCGAAAGAATTAGCAGAAAGGTTTTTGGTAAAATATTTTCCACCAAGTAAGAACATTAAGTTGCGAAATGAGATCACAACTTTTCAACAATTGGATGATGAAGATTTGTATGAGGCTTGGGAATGATTCAAGGAACTACTTCATAAATGTTCTTATCATGGGATTTCTAATCGTATCCAATTGGAAACATTTCATAATGGTCTCAATGCACATACAAGATTAATGGTGGATGTTTTTGCGAATGGTGCGATTTTATCCAAGTCTTATAATGAGGCTTATAAGATCATTGAAAGTATCGCAAGTAATAACTACCAATGGTTGACAAACCAAATAGTTTCAGGAGACGTGTAGTCAGAGTGCTTGAAGTGGATGCACTGACCTCACTCTCTACTAAGGTATCTTCTATTTTCTCTATGTTAAATTAGTTTACCACTAATGAGTTGATCAATCACCAAGTGATTTGAGGTAGTTTCTTGTATATACTGGGGGGACGATAATTCTTTCGAGAATTTCCCTTTGAATCTCGAATCAGTGTACTATGTAAGGAACCAGTATCAAAGTAGAAATGGACAAGGACCGCAGTCAAACTTTTACAATGCATCATGGCGGAATCATCCAAACGTTTCCTAAAGTAATCAAGGAAATGGACCGAACAACAATCAAATGTAGCATAGACCCAACCAAGCCCAAGGGTTTAATCAACAAGCCCCAAAACCACCTCAAACTAAATCATCAAATAGCTTGGAGGACTTGTTGAAGGCGTACATGGTGAAAAACGACGCCTTGATCCAAAGTTAATGTAACAGCCCGATTTATGCCCTAGTCAGAACAGTGGTTTCGGGACCATAAATCTAATGTTAGAAATATATTTTAATATTTTTTCAGTGTTTCCAGTGTGTGCTTAAGCATGTGTGAAAATTCTATGTGAAATTTTTATTGATTGTGTGCTTAATTTGCAAAAAGGACTTAATCACACAAAATACAAAATCTATGTGCTGATTGTTAAAGTGCTTATTTGGCATGGCTTTTTAAATGAGGGGTCCTTATGTTGTAATTAGACCTTTGATAGTGGAGATGGACATAAATGGCTATTAAATGGATGAATAAATAATGTTTAAAATAAGGTTAAAATGGTAATTGAGTGTTAAGTTATTATTAAATAAAAAACAATTAAATGGCCATTTTATCATCTTCTTTGGCCAAAAATCACAAGAAAAGAAAAGAAAAGAAAATAAGCTTGCTAGGGTTCGGCACACATCTTGGTTAATTAAGGTATGTTTTTGCTTTGATTTTTGATGATTTCTACGTTTTTGTGATTGTTGCTTAGTGTATTATCAAGCCCATGCTTTAATTTTAGAATTTGATGAAGATTTTGAGATGTGCCATTGATGAATGTTTGAGCTTTGAGATAGTTGATGATGAAATATGAAAGATATGTGATAGATTAACATATGTTGTCTTTGAATTTTTGGTGAATTTGAGCAATTTGGGCTAAAATGTAAAAATGAGAAATTAGAGGTCTAAAATGTGAAATAAATGAAATATTTGGGCTTGTATGAACATAAGGAAAATTCAACTAGGCATGTCTGAAATGAAATTATGTGTATTTGATGATTTTATGAAATAGGGACTAAAATGTCCCAATGTGAAAATGTGAGGGCTATTTTGTAAAATTCCTTAAATATGAGTATTTGGATTAAATTGAATGAGTTTATGAAAGAAAGTGTTAGATTTGAATATATATAGATCAAGAAAAGAGGAATTTGGACTTAGATCAAGGCAAAAACAAAGTGCTCAATTGATCGACTAGTCTCAGTATTTCTACGTCCGAGGTAAGTTCGTTTATAATACGAATTATTAAAATTGTGCTCATATGTTATATAATGAAAGATTATGTGGTTGATGAATTATTATTGTTATATATGGATTGAGAGATGTGGCACTAAGTGTGCGAAATTGAATTGATACAGTAGAGAATGGCACTGTGTGTGCGAAATAAAGAAAGTATCGACTACTTTGATTGGCACTGTGTGCCGAGTTAAATTCGGTTAAAAGTAAAGGCACTAAGTGTGCAATGATATCAAAGCTTCGGCTAAGATGTTGGCACTAAGTGTGCAACTAAATCGATTGAATAATGAAGATTGATTGAAATGTGGTATTGAGCATTGAGTGGCAAGAATGATCGTTAACTAAGTGTTAGCTAAGGTATGTACGGAACCTATGTGGTTGATGATTTTGTAAATGGATATATGGATGGTTGAGTGAGTATATTAGCTATGAATGAGATTGTGTATAATTGTAAATTGATCTATGTGATGGTTTATTTTGTACATTGAAATTGAATTATTGAGTTAAGTATTATATGACAAACTTACTAAGCTTTAAAGCTTACTGTGTGAAGTTTTCTCTGTTTTACAGTGTATTTAAAGCTAGCTCGTATCAAGGGATCGTCGGTGACTTAATCACACTATTGGCTATCAATTTTGGAACTTTTGGAAGTTGTATATATTTGGTATATGGCATTTATAGGCTAGTGATTATGGTATGTTTTGAAGTGTATAAATCTTGCCGTGTGATATGGCTTGATAGTTTAATGATTTTGATATATATGTGGGTTATGTGAATAATAATATGATATGAAATCGTGAAAATGGAAATGATATTATTCATGCTTAAATTGGTTGATGAGAATGGTGGTTTAAATGTGTGCTTTGTGGTATGGATTAAATGATACATGATTTACATGATTTTGAATGTGTAATTGATACTTTGTGTTAGTATGTTCAGATGGATTTGTATAGGAAGATGAATGATGACGTTAAGATATCAAATTGAGTATGTTTTGGTATGTTTGAATGCCATTTGAGGTATGAAATTGAATTTGTTTGTGCTTGTAGGTGTGATCGAAAGTGTGTGTGGCAAATTGGCCTTGAAAATGGGCTATTTTTGCCAACATGATTGAGCACACGGGCATGTGGCTCGACCGTGTCCTTGAGATTTGTAATTTGTTTCAAGTCAGACTTACACACAGGCGTGTGACTGGCCGTGTGAAACAAGTTAGTGTCAACCACGGGCCAGACACATGGGTGTGTGACAGGCCGTGCGATGCAAGTCAGTTTCGACCATGGCTTGGACCTATGGGCGTGTCTGAGGCTTTGTGAAGCACACGGCCTGCCCACACGGGTGTGTGACCTCTGTAACTTAGAAAAATATTTAGTTTTGTAAAATTTTGTATGTGTTCAGTTTAGTCCCAACCCCTTTCTAATGCATGTTTAAGGTATCGTAGACCTCATTAAAGGACTATATGCTTATATTTTGCTATGTTATGACTTTGATGTACTTTGTGTTGTAAAATGATTGTAAAAGTTTCAGAATGCTCGGTAATTCTTCTTAACCCTAGACCGGGGATGGTTATGGGTTAAGGATGTTACAGTCAAGCAATAATGCTGAAAAATTGGAGAACCAGATGGGTTAGTTAGCTATTGAGCTTCATAGTAGACTGCAAGGAGCTTTGTCGAGGGACACAGAAAATCTAAGAAATTTTGGTAAGGATCATTGCAATGTGGTAAAATAATGAAGTGGTAAAATTTTGGAGCCTAAGAAGGTTGAGGGTGAAGAGAGCCTAATGAAAAAGAGGAAAGTCAATCGACAGTTGAAGTTCCTACAACAGAAAAATCAGAGGCTAAAAATTATGATTAAACCCTAAACTAGTGGATTCTGAAAAGCTAACACCTACTTTTGCATATTTACCTCCTTAGAAAAGTTTTTCATATCAACTTAGAGTTCCATATCCTCAAAGACTTCAGTAGAACAAGCAAAAACAAGAGGTAGAATTCAAGAAGTACTTGGATGTTTTAAAGCAATTACACATCAACATTCCATTGGTGGAGGCTTTAGAGCAAATGCCCAATTATGTGAATTTTATGAAGGATATCTTGTCCAAGAAGAAACGACTTAGTCAGTATGAGACTATCACTTTGACGGAGTGTAGTGCATTCATATAGAACAAGCTACCTTCGAAATTGAAGGATTCTGAAAGCTTTACGATACCTTGCAACATTGGAGAGTCATATTGCGATAAAGCTTTATGTGGCTCAGGAGCAAGCATCAACTTGATGCCCAAATCCATTTTCAAGCTATTGGGAATAGGAGAAGTAAGATCCTCTACTGCAACACTTCAACTTGTGAATCGATCATTAGCAAATCCCAAAGGAAAGATTGTGTAACACAGCATTACCTAACAGATGAAACATCATACATAGATTTCATACATTAATATAACCATAACTTAAGGTATTCATTCACATGCACATCGTCCCTAAATCGAGCCTTCGAGGCCCTAAAAATACTTTAGGAATCATTCGGGACTAAATTAAAATCATTTATCATGTTTAAGAAAGAGATAGAAAATTTTGACTATAGGGGTCACACGGCCCTATGCCTCACATAGCTGAGACACATGCCTATGTATCAAGCTGTGTAACAATCAGAATAGGGACACACGGCCATGTCCTAGCCCGTGTCTTCACTTGTGTAACTCTCTGAGTTGGGCCACATGGCCAAGCCAAACACCCGTGTGCCAGGTCGTGTAACTCTCGAAATAGCCACAGACGCCTGTGTGCCAGGCCGTGTGCTAGGTCATGTAATAGCCTGACTTGCATGCATTAAACCTACAGGGGACACACGGCCGTATGGACATGAATTTGCCCCAAAACAAGCCATTTCCATCACCATTTCAATTAACCATCTAAAGGCCTTTAGAACACTTAATCAAAGCATCAAAACATGACTAAAACCAACATGAAATGACTAATTCAATAGTCCAAACTCATTCAACCAATATTCCATACAATGCACCTTAAATGCAAACATACAAACTTACCAAATCATGTACATATTTGATCACATTTCTACTATTAAACATAACTTACTTTTACCAAGTCATACCACAAATATGACCATGAACACTTCAACATAACTTACCATCTGAACCATACCATTCATGCATCACAAGCACCAAAATGACACAATTCAACCAACATTAAATGGTACCAAAACAACTTATACATGTCAAAATCATCAACTAGATACCAATACAAGTTCACCTATACATGCCATTATAACCTTAGCCAAAACATCAAAAACTACCAATATTTATGTTAGATAGTGTGATAGATCTCCAGCGAGCTTCCAAATCGATTGAGCTTCCAATTATCTAAAAAACATAGGAAAGAAAACTACGTATGCACATATTTCTTAGTAAGTTCGTAAAAAATGAGCCTAACTTACCATTTCAATACATAACATTAAGATTAAGCATAATATAATCCAATCACAAGCTTGGCACAAGCCTAAGCACCATCAACAACACATGTTAGTGCATTCAAACATAATTCACTTGAATTTAACATAAGGTAAGCCTTATACATGAATATACTTCATTTGAATTCATCATTTTCATTAGCATAAGCATACTAACATTGACGCTTACCATTTTAATCCTTTTAATAATTACATGATATAGTTCATTTGAACACATACCATTCCTTTCCTTTTCATGCCCGTTGAACCATTTAGAATATCATCAGATACTTGGGAAAGCTCACACGAAGTTTGCTTAACATATAACTGTAACCTTTCCTTTACATCGTTGCTCACACAAGCTGACAAATGGGCCTACTCACACGAGCTGTGGGTCGAAATGTAAGCTACACAATGCTACTCACATGAGCTAGGGAGTATATTCAACAAATGCTGAACCTCAGCAATCGGTAGGATATTCAAAACCAACACCCAAAACATGAAATCCCTAATGCCATGTCATTTGTATCCTATGAATTCCTAACGTTCAACTAGGACTCAATAACTATTGTAACATCCTTAAATCGGGGCCTTTGCATTTTATCTGTTTGCATGTAGATAAGGTGGTTGTCATGCTAGTCTAGGGTGTTTTAGGGCCTAGTCGTGAGCTAGGGGTAGGCCTAGGCCTTAGCAAAAATATCCTTTTTGGGCACTTGGAAAGGGAACTGAATGGACAGGAGTTAAGGGAAATTAGTGGCATGTTTTGACACAGGAAGGGCCTTGGTAAAGTGGCAAGGGAGGCGCCACTTAAGGCTTAGGGAAGTGACGCCTCAGGTGAGTGGATAGAGCATTGGTTCTAGTTGCGGGAATCCCTTTTTTGCTTGTTATTTTTGACGCTAAGACCAGGAAGAGTTGTATTCGGTTTGGACTCTGGTGGATGTGTGTTGAAGGAGTCAACAGATTTGAATAAGTGGAGGAGAGTAATTCTAGGAGTTTGAACGTGTGATCAGGAGAAAAAGAAGGAGGAAAAGAAGGGATTGAAGGGTGGTGGAGTGTTAGCCAAATTCTGTAGTGGCTAGGTGAGGTTGAGCATTCGATTTAGGATGGTTGGGAGGTGTGTGCCGAAATTCAAGAAGGGTGAGCTTTAGGTGCTATTTCGGCTGATGATTTTGCATTTCGACAGTGTAGGGCATTTCTTTGGAGTAGCCGAAATTGTCAAGAAGTGATATTCATTCTCCTTCTGATCAACCAATTCAATTCTTTTCTCTCTTCCTCCCTCTGAATTTTCGGCAACTTGGATTCTTGCTTTCATTTCATTCCCACCTTGTAGACGAATCTTCCCTACTACTTTACCATTCTTTTTCTTTTCTTCTATTGGCATTACCAAGAACTGAAACCTCATTCTCCATTACCTCTTCTCATCTCCAATCTTTTGCAAAAGCTGAATACCCCTTGCCCATACTTTCTTTCTCCATAGCCAAATATCCTTACCATTCTCCCTTGCATCTTCTTTCAATCTCGCTAAGAGCCGAAACTCCAATTCTTATCTCTTCTCTTCATCTCTTCTAAGCCGAAACTTATCTCCTTTTCTCTATTCCTTTCAGTTCGATAGCAGAGCAATTTCGGCATTCGGGTAAGTCCTTTTCATATTGGTCGAATCTCTCTAACCCTCTTATCTCTCTTTTCTATCATTTTCTTTGGAATGAAAAGCCGAAATCCCTTGGCACTCAAACCTTCTCTTTTGACTCCTGGTTACAGTGGATCACCGTCTTTGATCTGTCATTATTCCTAATCGGTTTTACTAGTGCAATGGTAAGTGTTCTGTCGATTCAATCATCTCTTATAGCGATAAATGCTGAAGGCAGAGATCGAATTCTATTTGATGCTTGGCCGAATGTAGGTGGGGTGGTGACGCATACTTTTGATCTTTCGAGATTTGTTGGTTGTGAATCAAGTCTGAGTTTTGGGATTTGCCGATTTAGGTAAGGGTTTAACTTTGGGTCTTAGTCGTTACGATTCATTTCACTGCTTTAATCCGTGTAGCGATCAAGGTGTGTTCATGGACTCTAATGCCAGCCAAGCAGTAGGAGGGGTTGGATCTGTAAACCCAGCCCCTAAGTTTAAGAAAAAGGTAGTGTCAGCGGTTCGGGATTGGCCACCGGATTGTGGGCTGACATCTGAGCAAAGTGGTAGGCAGATAGCAGTAGTGTCAGTTAACGACAATGTCGACGTAGAGAGCGTGGTATTACGAGTAATCAGGTGTGTAACTTTTACACACTTCATATGTAATATGTTAATGTTTTATGTGTTGTCAAAAGCCGAATGTTTGTGGAAATCAATAAGTTACCCTTCTGGGTAAAAGCGAGGACTCCGGATAAGTCCATCTTGGTGGCTAACGTTAAATTGCCTCTATTAAATCTACATATGCCATGTTTATTACTCCTAAATGTTAAGCATGATTATATTGTATTGAAAAGCATGTTTCATGAAAATGGGTATGATGAGAGGAGGGGGAAGGTATGATTATCAGACTGTCACCAGTGGTTAGGTACCACACGTGGGTTGGCCTCACACATTACTATTCTGTGACTAAGTCTCAGTGGTTTGGAACCACCAGTGGTTAGGTACCACATATGATTATATTTGTGACTCGTCCTAGTGGTTTGGCACCACTGTGGGTTGGCCCCACATATCAATATACGAGATTGTCATTAGTGGTTAGGTACCACAATGTGGGTTGGCCCCACAAATGATTATTTGTGACTTCGGCCACCAGTGGTTTGGAACCACCATTGGTTAGGTACCACCAGTGGCTAGGTGGCACAAGGGGTAGAATTGGGAGTTTCAGATGGATAGGTTGGATGGGTTGCATGACATACATATTTGCATATGAAACTGTGTAAGAGCTTAACATCTTTTGGGATGGGGATTTATACACTGAGTCTCGGTGACTCACCCCTTCCGTTACATTTTCTAGATAATTTCTAGATCGTGGGCACGGAGACGGGATGGATCGAGGTGGCCATGCTCAGTAGTTTGGTTTTTTTTTAATGGTTATTTTCGGATTTATTTTATTTTAAGTTTGGTTTTCGGTTATGTAATAAGGCCACTAGACTTTATTTTGGGATTATTCATCTGCTTAAATTTCCTTAAAATTTGTTTAAACATGAGTGGCATGCCTAATAAATTCATAAAATGGACGTTTTTAAAACTTTTACAAACTTTTGGGTTTTCCAAAATTTCACCATCGAGTAATTAGCAAACATGTAATAACAACAAGACAGTCTGATTTTCTCTGAGACTAAGTTCAAAATGTTTTCAACAAGTTCACACAGTATAAACTCAGATCTTTTATAAATACAAAGGTTTTCTTTTCAACTCGAGTTGACAAATCGGTTTTCAAAATGTTTTCTTCCCTGTGACATGCCAGACTCGGTCGTAGCATTTTGATCGGGTTTGGGGTGTTACAATTGTGGTATCAGAGCCTGGTTCAAAAACTCGGCTGTGGGCCTGAGGCCCAAATTGTTTTTATAAAAGGGGTTTGCAAAACGGTTGAATGAAAACATGTTTTGGGAAGCATGGCACCGAGTCTCCGGCACCAATCCGCGAAGGTAAGTCCCTTAACTTCTGTTTATATGTTTAAAATGATTGTGATATGAATGCTAGTGATAGAAACTGTACCTTAGAGACTGAAGCCTGTAGGATTGTATTAACTTGCGAGAACAACTACTATAATAAATTGTTCATAAAACTGTGCTGTAATAAGTAGTGGAAGAAAGCTAACTCATAATAAAACTCTTAAATCAGATTAATTCGTAAACGCTAGTCATGAGCACTTGAGGACGCGGGCGTAATGTACGTGGACGGGGTAGGGATAGGATCACTGTGTCAGAACCAGTAGAGTCTGGCCATGGGTCAGAGAATGAGGTGCCGCCGCTACCAGCTGTGGGCGATGAGTTTCAGGATCAAATGGGAGGTGATGACGCAGTGTCTCAAGCGATGCTGTGGGTTCTGGAGAGGGCTGCTGAAGCAGGCGTAGGCTCGGAGGCTCGAAAATCTGTGTCTGAACGACTCCAGGCTAATGGAGTAGAAGTATTCATGGGTGTTTAACCACATGCTCCACCGCTTGTGCGGGCCCCCGTCAATTCCTTTGAGTTTTATTCTTGCGAACGTACTCACCAGGCGGGATACAGCTGAGTACTAGTTAGAGGCGACGGAGCGCATACTGGATGATTTAGATTTCATGCCTGAGGAGAAGTTGAAGGGGATAGTGTCTCTTCTTCGGGATAAGTCCTATCAGTGGTGGCTCACAGTCAGGGATGGTGCGATGGCCGATGATATAACCTGGGATTTCTTTAAGGTGGCTTATCAGAGGAAATACGTCGGGTCTGGTTATATAGATACGCAGCGTAAGTCGTTCTTGAATTTAGTTCAGGGGAGTAAGTCAATATCTGAGTATGAGGCAGAGTTTCTTCGGTTAAGCCGTTATGCTAGGGGTATCGTGGCTACGGAACATGAGCACTGTGTTAGGTTTGAGGACGGACTGAGGGATGAACTGTGGGTATTGATTGCTCCGCAGCGGGAGAGAGAGAGTTTGCTGTCCTCGTGGAAAAGGCCAAAATAGCCGAGGAGGTAAAGCAGTCGGTGAAACGGAATCAGGATAGAAATTGGAATAAAAGTAGTTTTGGGTCATCAGGGTCTGCCAGGAATTCTTAGAAAAGGGCTAGATTTGGCGGGTCAAATCAAGCTGCAAAGCCTGTTGCTGCTACTCAGTGGCCACCACGGTGTGCTCGATGTGGGAAGTCTCATTCAGGGGAGTGTTGGACAGGTAGTAGAGGGTGCTTTGAGTGTGGGTCAATCGATCACCAGATAAGGGATTGTCCGCGGAGGCCAGCTAGGACTCAGTCTGAGGGTCAAGGACATACACAATTCAGGAGAGATGGTCAGCAACCGCAGAGGGGTCGAGGTTCAGCCAGGGGTGAGAACGGTAATAGTCAGAGCTGTGGAGCACCGCGTAGAGGTGCTGAGAATACTGAGGCAAGACAGCCTGGGTTGGTGTATACAGCGAAACATCGAGAGGAGGGCGACGCACCGTACATCATTACCGGTACGTTCTTAATTTATGGGTTGCCTTAGACTACTTTGACTGATGTTGGTTCTATGCACTGTTATGTTGCTAGTAGTATAGCGGGAACTCTGAACTTAGCCTATGACATTTCTTCTAGGGAGATGACTGTAATTAGCCCTCTAAGTCACTCTGTAGAAGTAAATAAACTGTATAAGGATGTACCCCTAGAACTTCAAGGGGAAGTGTTTCCGGCTGATCTTATGGAACTGCCATTTGGGGAGTTCAATTTGATCTTGGGTATGGACTGGTTAGTAGAGTATCAAGCGAGTTTGGATTGTGCAGCTAAGCGCATGGTACTGAGAGCTGTTGAGGGTGAAGAGGTGGTGATGATAGGTGATAGAAGGAATTACCTATCCAATGTAGTATCCGCTTTGAAGGCTGAGAAAATGGTAAAGAAGGGATGTGAGGCGTTCATGGTTTATGTTTATGCATTGGAAGCCAAGGAATCAACTGTGGGGAATGTCCGAACGGTGAAGGAATTTACCGATGTGTTCCCAGAAGAGCTTCCAAGTCTTCCTCCGAATTGCGAAGTTGGGTTTGGTATAGACCTGCTACCGGGAACCGCGCCAGTGTCTATTGCTCCATATAGAATGGCTCCAAAAGAGTTAGCGGAGCTGAAAGTGCAAATTCAAGAGTTGTTAGACCGGGATTTTATCCGGTCGAGTGTATCACCTTGGGGAGCACCCGTACTTTTTGTTAAGAAGAAGGATAGGTCGATGCGAATGTGCATAGATTACCGTCAACTGAATAAGTTGACGATTAAGAATAAGTATCTGTTGCCGAGGATAGACGACCTGTTCGAACAACTTAAGGGAGCATCAGCTTTCTCGAAGATAGATCTGTGGTCGGGGTATCACCAACTTAAGGTTAAGGAGGCGGATATTCATAAGATGGCGTTTCGTACTCGTTACGGTCACTATGAAATTTTGGTGATGCCGTTTAGTTTGACTAACGCACCAGCAGCATTTATGGATATGATGAATCGGGTATTTCAACCGTACTTGGATCGGTTGTCGTAGTATTTATAGATGATATTCTGGTGTACTCGAAATTCGAGGAGGAGCATGACGCACATCTTCGTGTAGTTCTGCAAATTCTGAGGGAAAAGCAGTTATTTGCAAAGTTTAGTAAGTGCGAGTTCTGGCTAAGAGAAGTTACTTTCTTGGGGCATGTGGTGTCAGCTGAGGGGATTAGGGTAGACCCTTGGAAGATAGAAGCTGTGTTGGACTGGAAATCACCTAAGTCTGTGGCAGAGGTTCGGAGTTTTCTGGGATAAGCGGGGTATTACCAAAGGTTTGTGGAAGGGTTTCCTTGATTGCTGCACCGCTAAACAAGTTGCTAAGGAAAGAGGTTCCATTTGTATGGTCAGACAAACAGCAAGAATGTTTTGACAAGTTAAAGAGGATTCCGACAGAAGCTCCGATTTTGATTCAGCCTGAAGTAGGGAAGGAGTTTACGTTTTATTGTGATGCATCTCATACTAGTCTGGGATGTGTGCTGATGCAAGAGGGGAAAGTAGTGGCGTATGCTTCTCGACAATTGAGACCTCACGAAGTAAATTACCCGACCCATGATCTAGAGTTGGCTGTAGTGGTTTTCTCTCTGAAAATTTAGAGACACTACTTGTATGGGGAGAAGTCTATCATGTACATGGATCATAAGAGTTTGAAGTATCTTCTCACTCAGAAGGAATTGAATTTAAGGTAGCGGAGGTGGATCGAGTTGTTGAAGGATTATGACTGCTCGATTGAGTACCACCCGGGTAAGGCTAACGTAGTGGCTGACGCGTTGAGCCTCAAAGTGGTAATAGATTTAAGGGCAATGTTTGCCCACCTTAGTCTGTATGATGACAGAAGTCTGTTAGCAGAACTGCAAGTGAAGCCGACGTGGGTAAACCAGGTTAAGGAGAGACAGCTAGTAGATGAAGTCTTAAGTGCTCGAGGGTTGCAAGTGCGGAATGGTGGATTGGACGGGTATAGCTTGAATAGAGATTGAGTGTTATGTTTCCAGGGGAAAGTTTGCATGCCAAAAGATGTAGAGTTAAGGCAAAAGATTCTTCAAGAGGCACATAGCAGTCCATACGCTATGCATCCTAGAGGTAGTAAGATGTACCGGGATTTGCGGGAGCAGTTTTGGTGGTTGGGTCTGAAGCGAGAGGTAACTGAATTTGTGGGCAATTGTTTGATGTGTCAGCAAGTGAAGGCAGAACATCAGTTACCTTCAGGTTTGTTACAACCGGTGAAGATTCCACAGTGGAAATGGGAAAGGATTACGATGGATTTTGTCAGTGGGCTACCCCATACGCCTACTAAGAAGGGTTCAGTTTGGGTGATTGTTGACCACCTAAAAAAGTCCGCTCATTTTATGCCTGTGCGTGTGAATTACTCTCTTCAGAAGTTAGCTAGATTATATATAGCAGAGATTGTAAGGTTGCATGGGGTGCCAGTGTTGATTATTTAGGACAGAGACCCTAGATTTACATCAAGATTTTGGAAAGCGTTGCATCAGGCATTGGGTACAAGGTTGGATTTCAGTACGGCAATTCATCCGCAGTTAGATGGGCAGTCGGAGAGGGTAATCCAGATTTTAGAAGATATGTTAAAGGGTTGTGTCTTGGATTTCAGAGGTAGTTGGGAAGAATTTCTACCATTGGCAGAGTTCGCGTATAACAATAGCTACCAGTCAACTATTCAGATGGCACCGTATGAAGCGTTATATGGGCGGAGGTGTCGTACCCCTACGTGTTGGACAGAGTTGGGTGAACGTCAATTGTTGGGTCCAGAGTTGGTTGCTGAAACAGAGGATAAGGTTAGGCTGATTCGAACGCGTTTGAAGGAAGCTTCGGACAGGCAAAAGTCCTATGCCGATCTTAACCGAAAGGATATAGAATTTGCAGTAGGTGACAGGGTTTTCTTGAAGGTGTCGCCGTGGAAGAAAGTGCAGAGATTTGGTCGGAAGGGCAAGCTGAGCCCTAAGTTTATCGGGCCTTATCGGGTGTTGAAGCGTGTAGGACCAGTAGTTTACCAGCTTGAGTTACCATTAGAATTGAGTCAGATCCACGACATATTTCATGTTTCAATGCTTAGACGCTATCGTTTAGATCCATCTCATGTTGTGCTGATAAAAGAGATCGAGGTAAGCTCAGATTTTTCTTTTGAAGAAGAACCAGTGCAGATCTTGGATCGGGATGTCAAAGTGTTGCGTAGGAAATCCGTCCCTTTGGTGAAGGTGTTGTGGCAGAATCATGGTACAGAGGAGGCCACGTGGGAGCCAGAAGATGTGATGCGGCAGTAATACCCTCAACTCTTTTGACCAGGTAATTTAGAGGCCGAAATTATTTTTAAGGAGGGTAGAATTGTAACATCCTTAAATCGGGGCCTTGGCATTTTATCTGTTTGCATGTAGATAAGGTGGTTGTCATGCTAGTCTAGGGTGTTTTAGGGCCTAGTCGTGAGCTAGGGGTAGGCCTGGGCCTTAGCAAAAATTTCCTTTTTGGGAACTTGGAAGAGGGAGCTGAATGGACAGGAGTTAAGGGAAATTAATGGCATGTTTTGACACAGGAAGGGCCTTGGTAAAGTGGCAAGGGAGGCGCCACTTATGGATCAGGGAAGTGACGCCTCAGGTGAGTGGATAGAGCCTTAGTTCGAGCTGCGGGAATCCCATTTATGCTTCTTATTTTTTACGCCAAGACCAGGAAGAGTTGTATTCGGTTTGGACTCTGATGGATGAGTGTTGAAGGAGTCAACAGATTTGAATAAGTGGAAGAGAGTAATTCTAGGAGTTTGAAGCATTCAAATGAGTTTGAATGTGTGATCAGGAGAAAAAGAATGAGGAAAAGAAGGGATTGAAGGGTGGTGGAGTGTTAGCCGAATTCTGTAGTGGCTAGGTGAGGTTGAGCATTCGGTTTAGGAGGGTTGGGAGGTGTGTGCCGAAATTCAAGAAGGGTTAGCTTTAGGTGCTGTTTCGGCTAATGATTTTGCATTTCGACAGTGTAGGGCATTTCTTTGGAGTAGCCGAAATTGTCAAGAAGTAATATGCATTCTCCTTGTGATGAGCCAATTCAATTATTTTCTCTCTTCCTCTCTCTGAATTTTTGGCAACTTGGATTCTTGCTTTCATTTCATTCCCACCTTGTACCCAAATATTCCCTACTACTTTACCATTCTTTTTCTATTCTTCCATTGGCATTAGCAAGAACCGAAACCTTATTCTCCATTACCTCTTTTCATCTCCAATCTTTTGCAAAAGCCAAATACCCCGTGCCCATACTTTATTTCTCCATAGCCGAATTTCCATACCATTCACCCTTGCATCTTCTTTCAATCTCCCTAAGAGCCGAAACTCCAATTCTTATCTCTTCTCTTCATCTCTTCTAAGCCGAAACTTATCTCCTTTTCTCTATTCCTTTAGGTTCGATAGTAGAGCAATTTCGGCATTCGGGTAAATGCTTTTCATATTGGCTGAATCTCTCTAACCTTCTTATCTCTCTTTTCTATCGTTTTCTTTGGAAAGAAAAGTCAAAATCCCTTAGCACACAAACCTTCTCTTTTGACTTCTGGTTGTAGTGGATCGCCGTCTTTGATCTGTCATCATTCCCAATCGATTTTGCTAGTGCTGTGGTAAGTGTTCTGTCGATTCAATCATCTCTTATAGTGATAAATGCCGAAGGCAGAGATCCAATACTATTTGATGCTTGGCCGAATGTAGGTGGGGTGGTGACACATACTTTGGATCTTTCAGGATTCGTTGGTTGTGAATCAAGTTTGAGTTTTGGGATTTGCCGATTTAGGTAAGGGTTTAACTTTGGGTCTTAGTCCTTACGATTCACTTCACTGCTTTAATCCGTTTAGTGATCAAGGTGTGTTCATGGACTCTAATACCAGCCAAGCATTAGGAGGGTTTGGATCTGTAATCCCAGCCCCTAAGTTTAAGAAACGAGCAGTGTCAGTGGTTCGGGATTGGCAACCGAGTTGTGGGCCAGCATCTGAGCAAAGTGGTAGGCAGATAGCGGTGAGTGTCATCATAGCAGCGATTGTCGTCGACATAGAGCGTGGTATTACGAGTAATCAGGTGTGTAACTTTTACACACTTCATATGTAATATGTTAATGTTTTGTGTGTTGTCAAAAGCCGAATGTTTGTGGAAATCAATAACTTACGCTTGTGGGTAAAAGCGAGGACTCCGGGGAAGTCCATCTTGGTGGCTAACGTTAAATTGCCTCTATTAAATCTACATATGCCATGTTTATTACTCTTAAATGTTAAGCATGATTATATTGTATTGAAAAGCATGTTTCATGAAAATAGGTATGATGAGAGGAGGGGGAAGGTATGATTATCAGACTGTCACCAGTGGTTAGGTACCACACGTGGGTTGGCCCCACACATTACTATTCTGTGACTAAGTCTCAGTGGTTTGGAACCACCAGTGGTTAGGTACCACATATGATTATATTTGTGACTCGTACCAGTGGTTTGGCACCACAGTAGGTTGGCCCCACATATCAATATACGGGATCGTCATTAGTGGTTAGGTACCACAATGTAGGTTGGCCCCACAAACGATTATTTGTGACTTCGGTCACCAGTGGTTTGGAACCACCAGTGGTTAGGTACCACCAGTGGCTAGGTGGCACAAGGGGTAGAATTGGGAGTTTCGGATGGATAGGTTGGATGGGTTGCATGACATACATATTTGCATATGAAACTGTGTAAGAGCTTAACATCTTTTGGGATGGGGATTTATACACTGAGTCTCGGTGACTCACCCCTTCCTTTACATTTTGCAGATAATTCCTAGATCGAGGGGCCATGCTCAGTAGTTGTTTTAATGGTTATTTTCGGATTTATTTTATTTTAAGTTTGGTTTTTGGTTATGTAATAAGGCCACTAGACTTTATTTTTAGACTATTCATCAGCTTAAATTTTCTTAAAATTTTTTTAAACATGAGTGGCATGCCTAATAAATTCATAAAATGGACGTTTTTAAAACTTTTACAAACTTTCGGGTTTTCCAAAATTTCACCATCGGGTAATTAGCAAACATGTAATAACAACAAGACAGTCTGATTTTCTCTAAGACTAAGTTCAAAATGTTTTCAACAAGTTCACACAGTATAAATTCGGATCTTTTATAAATACAAAGGTTTTCTTTTCAACTCGAGTCGACAAATCAGTTTTCAAAACGTTTTCTTCCCTGTGTCATGCCAGACTCAGTCGTAACGTTTTGACCGGGTTTGGGGTGTTACAACTATCATGGCATTGTTGGATATTCATCATTCAATAATATGACAACTAACATAATAACATATAATTGAAAAATAACATTAAAATGATATTTATTCATACGAACTTACCTCGATGATTAGGGCATAAAAACAAAGTCAATTAATCCGAGGCTTTTGCTTTTCCTCAATCTAAGTCCGTACATGGTATATCATGATCTAAATATACAAATTCAATCCATTTAATACTTCTATTATTGAATTCACTCCATATTTCATGCTTTTACAAAATTATTATTTTGCCCCTAACATTTTAACTTTTTACTATTTAGTCCTTAAACTTATAAATTGAAATCTAAACATTTTCATCCTTTTCTCAAGCTAGTAGATTTCTCTAGGGACCTATATCAATCTATACAAATCATAAGTTCACAAAATTACCATGAACTTTCATCATTTTTGCAAATAAGTCTCTATAAGTCATTTTCATCCAAAATCACTTTACAAAACTAGTTTATTCATCAACAAGGACTCGTAATCTTTCATTAAACATCAATAATCATGTAACAATTCGGTTTACACCCTAGTCAGAACAGTGGTTTTGGGACAACAAATCCGAGTTAGTATAATATTTTAATATTATTTTCTGTGTCTATGAAATATGATTAATCATGTGTTAAATTTCCGTAAGCTAATTTGTCCTTTCATGTGCTTAATTTGACAAAAGGATGGAATTGCATTAAATGTGAAAGTTACTTGCTATTTGTTAAAATATAAATGTGTTGTGGCTTTGTTAAAGTGGAGGCCTTATGTTGTTATTATACCAAATTATAGATAGTGGATGGATAAAAGTCTTAAATGCCCATGTTGTATAATTGTTTTAATTATATGAATGAAGGCTATTTTGGTAATTGAATTTTTAATATTATATTAATGAAACAAAAGATGAGTGTTCATCTTTTATTTCTCTTCTTTTGATCGAAAAAAACAAAGAAAAAAGGAAAAGTTTGAAGCCTAGCATATTCGGCTACTTACAAACCAAATTCAAGGTAAGTTTTTAGTCAGTTTTCGATAATTTCTACGTTTTTGCAATCGTTGCTTTGGGAGCTACAAAACCCATGTATTAATTTTGTGAATTGATGATGTTTTTGTGATATGCCATTGATGATATGTTGAGCTTTGTGATGATTTATGGTGTTAAATGAAAGATTTGAGCTAGATGAACATACTTTGTTCTTGAATTTTTGATGAATTTAGCTAATTAGGGCTAAATTGAGAAAGTATTATTTTGGAGGACTAATTTACGATTTTGGTGGAAAATATGGACTTATGTAGTCCCTAGGAAGATTCAGCTATGCATGTGTGTGAACAAATTTTTGTGAATTTGATGTTTTGAGAAAAATGGACTAAATTGATAAATTGTACAAATGGGAGAGTTAAATTACAAATAGCCCTAAATGTGTGTATTTGGATTGAATTGAATGAGTTAGTGAATAAAAGGGTTAATTTTGAATATGTATAGATCAAGAACCGAGGAAAACGGACTTAGATCGCAGAAAAGCAAAAGTAACCGAGTAGCCGTTTCCGTTTTCGTTAAACCAAATCTGAGGCAAGTCATTATGCAAATAAACGCATTCGTATTGAATTATGTCTAATCCTCTGACCATTGCTATAGATGAATGTTTACGTTTTGGTCTGTATATGAATTCTGAGATAAGATTGATATAGTGGCATTATTCGAGAAGTCCCGTACGAACCTAGGAATAGATAGGATTAGCTATGTCATGACATAGGTATCTGTTCTGTTTTATCATGTAAGACCATGCCTAGGACGTTGGCGTTGATTTGAGATTTCGTGTAAGACCACGTCTGGGACGTTAGCATCGATAGGAGCTTTGCGTGTAAAACCACGTCTGGGATGTTGGCATCGATATGAGCTTTACGTGTAATACCATGTCTGGGAGGTTGGCATTGATATGAGCTTTACGTGTAAGACCACGTATGGCATGTTGGCATCGATATGAGCTTTATGTGTAAGACCATGTCTGGGACATTGGCATCGTATTGATTCGTGTAAGACCCTGTCCGGGATAGTGGCATTGATATCCGAGTGCATGTAAGACCTCGTCTGAGACATTGGCATTGTACGACTATTCTGAGCTTTTTGGGTATCCTACTAGATTCCTTATGGCTCAATGGGCAAATCTGTGATTCGAATGGCTATGTAAATAGAGAATCTATTTTAGGTACGTTGATTTATACACCAAGTGTGAAAGTAAGGTAAGCATTTATATGATCTTACTATGATGAATATGTATATTAGGATAATAATATGACATGTGAAAATAAGCATGAAAGAGCTTTGTGTTTGAAAGACTTTTGAGTTGATGAATGTGGCAAATATGGCCAAGTACATGAATCAAAGCATTATGTGATAGTTTGTTAAGCAATTTTGATGGACCAATGTACTTATGTGCACATATATGTCTTTCATGTTTAGTTTATCTGTATATGACTTACTAAGCTTTTGGAAAGCTTACTCTGTGTGTGTGTTTTCTCTGTTTTTTAGGTCATCAAAGCTACTAAAGGCTCGGGACCGTTAAGGATCGTTATCACACTAATAAACTCATTTTGGTACACTTTGGAAATGTATAAAGCTAGATATGGCATGTATAGGTTAGTATTTTGGTATAAGTTGATATATGAACTTAGCTATGTGATTTGGGTAATTATGAGTTGAGAATTTGCTTAAATGATTATAATATGTATAGAATGTTTTGGCAAGGTTAGGTGATCCATGAAATGGTCAAGTTTTGAGTAGGTAAATGAATAAATTATGCTTGTGATTAATCTTGAAAGTTTGCTTAGTTGAGATAGGTTTTGAATGTTTAGATTGAATGGTTATTTTGGTATATCCTTGGTTACTAAATGTGCGTGAGATGTATTGTTGATTGGTTTGTAGATATGTCCTTATGTGGATGACATTTTGGCCTTGCAAATGGTATATAATGTCACACAGTTGTGGCACACTATCGTGCCTAATGACTATGGGACAAAGTTAATAGCTTGCATAAGAGTGCATGGCATTGGTACACGGACGTGCTTAGTAAATAGTAACCTTGTGGTTTCTTCATGATCGACCACGGTCAAAGCCCACGGGGGTGCCTGGTGGTCGTGGTGCCAAGTCAGGATAGTCCACGGCCAGGGTACACGGGCGTGCTTGGTGGCCGTGTGTGTATAGTCAGTTTCGACCATAGGAAGGACACACGGGGGTGTCTAGTGGCCATGGGAGGCACACGACCTGCCTACATGGGCGTGTAAGCCCTGAAACCTAGAAAAGTTTTAAATTTCTGAGAATGTCTGTAACATCCTTAAAACGGGGCCTTTGCATTTTATATGTCTCCATGTTGATAGTGTGAATGTTATGTTAGTTTAGGGTGTTTTGGGGTCCAGGCATGAGCCAGGGGTAGGCCTGAGCCATTGCAAAAATTTTCTTTTAGGGCACTAAGAAGGGGAGCTGAGGGAGTTAGGTGTTAAGGGAAATTATTGGTGTGTTTTGACACAAGAATCCAGGTGGTAAAGTGGCAAGAGAGGCGCCACTTAGGAAGCAAGGGTGTGACGCCTCATACAAGTAGGAGAGCCTTGGTTTGAGCTGCAAGAATCTCTTTGCTGCTTATTCTTTTTGACGCCAGGACCTGGAGGAGGAGTACTCAGGATGGACTCTGGTGGATAGCTATTGAAAGAGTCAACAGGTTCAAATGTGTGCAGAGGAGAAATTGTAGGAGTTTAACTCATTCAAATTGGTTTGAATGAGTGGAAAAGAGGAATTCAAGGAGGGATGGAAGGGACGGCATGTGTTTGAGGAGAGTTGGGATGTGTAGCCGAATTTGAGGGGAGCTAGAAGGGGGTTAAGCATTCGGTTCTTGGGTGTTTGAGGGTGTGCCAAAACTTGGTGTGGGTTCTTTACATTTTCGGTTTTGGTGTGCTAGGGAGATAGGTGGCCGAATGTGCTTTAGGGAGTGTGCATATTCGGCTAGTTAGGGGAAGCAATTGGAATTCATATTGTCCCATCTTCTTTTGTGCCGATATTCCATTTTCTTTCCTCTCAAAGCCATAGCCAAATTCTTCTTTCTCTCATCTCTTGACCATACCCGAAACTAGAAAACCATATATCTTTTCTTTCTCTTCTCTTCAATCCTCAAAACCGAAACCTCTCCTAAACATCTTTTCTTTTCTGTCTTTTTTAATTCTTTTGTGTTTGGCCGAACCCACCTTACTCTCCACTCACCAGTTGCAATTCATTTTCTTGCCATATCTTTAAGAACTGAAATCTCATCTACCACTTCTCCTTTTCCATCTTTTTCACTTTTATTCTATTGTTAGCCGAAACCACATTCTCCTATCTTTCTTAACATCTTTTTCATTCCTTGGAAGCCGAATCCCCTCCATCCATCTTTCTTTCTTCTTCTTTTCATTTTCGATTGTTCATATCATTCTAAGCACCTTTACTTGAAGCTTTTCTTTTTTGTGTTATTGAGCTGGAATCTATTTCTCCATTTAAGTCTCTCATTCGGTTCTTTCGCAGTGAGGTAAGTGTTGTTCATCTCTTTCGCTATAGTTTTGTTCTTTATTGGTTGTCGACTAAGGGTGTTAATCCCATTCTCGGGTTTTGGCCGATTCTAGGAAGGAGTTAGTTCGTAGACTCTTGCTTTCCGACAGTGTGTGAAGGATCTCTGAGGCCAGTTGGGTTCGATCGATTAAGGGTAAGGGAATCATATCATTCGTTTGGCCGATGGCCACTTTCTTTAAATCCATGTTATGAAGAGTCAGGCTAACATGGTGTTATGTAGGGACAAGCGTTTCTTCTAACTCAAGTGAGGGAACCCGCAGAATCCCAATAAGTGTCGGTAAGAACCTTTTCACTTTAAGCAATCGATTTCGTTACTATCTTATACTGTGTTTTAACTCGATCTTCTGACCAAGATCACTTTCTTATGGACTCAAGTTCTAGTCAGGCAAAGGGAGGGGTTGGATCCGCAAACCCAGCCCCTAAGTTTAAGAAACGGGCTGTGTCGGCTGTTCGTGATTGGCCACCTGGGTATGGGCTGGCATCTGAGCAAAGCAGTTGACAGATAGTGGTAGTGTCGATTAACGACAGTGTCGACGTAGAGACTGTCGTATTACGGGTAATCAGGTGTGTAACTCTTACACACTTCATACGTTAATATGTTTTATCACGTATATTGCCAAAAACCGAAATAGTTGTTGAAATCGGTATGTTACCCTTGTGGGTAAAACGAGGACTCCGGGTAAGTCCACTTTGATTGACTAACGATAAATGCCTGTGTTAAATCTGCATATGCCATGCCATGATATTTCTGTATGATAAGCATGAATATTATGCCATGAAAAGTATGTTCATAAAAACGGGTGTTGAGAGGAGGGGGAAGGTATAATTGCAGACTGTCACCAATGGTTTTGACCACACAGTGGGTTGGCCCCGCTTTCTATAATATTGTGACTAAGTCTCAGTGGTTTTGACCACCAGTGGTTTGGTACCACATGTATCTATCTTTGTGACTCGTCCCAGTGGTTTGGTACCACAGTGGGTTGGCCCCACATATCGATATACGGGATTGTCACCAGTGGTTTGGTACCACAATGTGGGTTGGCCCCACACATATTATTTGTGACTTCAGTCACCAGTGGTTTTGACTACCAGTGGTTTGGCACCACACTTATATTATTTGTGACTACGGTCACCAGTGGTTTTGACCACCAATGGTTTAGTACCACACGGGGTAGACTCAGGAGTTTCGGATGGTTAGGTTTTGGGTTGCATGGCATGCATATTCTCTTATGAAATTGTGTAAGGGCATTAATATCTTCAGGATGGGGATTTATACACTGAGTCTCGGTGACTCACCCCTTCCTTTACATTTTGCGGATGATTCATTGATCGCGGATACGGAGCCGGGACGGACTCGAGGTGGCCATGCAAGACGTTACGGGTTATTTTTTAAACTACTATTTTGGTTTTTACCTTGCTTTAATTTCGGGTTTTTGATTTTGTAATAAGGCCACTAGATATTATTTTGGGATTATTTATCTGTTTTGAATTTTCACTATATCCTGATTAAGTTAAAAACAGCATGCCTAATAAACCTAGTAATGAATGTTTTTCCAACTATTACAAAGTATCAGGATTTTCCAAAACTTTACCATCGGGTAACGGCAAACAAGTAGTAATAACTAGCTAACTCAATCTTCTTTAAAATTAGATCTTTCTTCAAGACTAAATTCGAAATAGTTTTTAGCAACATTACTCAAACTAACTCGGCTTTTCATAAAAATCAAAAGTTTTCTTAAAGTAAGAGACGACACCTTGTTTCCAATAACGTTTCTTTACAAAAACAAATCAACAACTTGTTTTCTTTAAAATCTATTTTCCCTGTGACATGCCGGATTCGGTCATAGCGTGTTGACCGGGTTTGGGGTGTTACAATGTCTGTATGTGTTTCGGTTTAGTCCCGACCCTGATTATAAGCATGCTAAAGGTCTCGTTGACCGTATTAAGGGACATTATGTTTGAGATTGTTGGATGAATATATGAATTTTCTGTAAATGTTTTCTGATCTGTCCGACAATGCTCCTAACCCTAATCCGGCAATGGACACGGGATAGGGATGTTACAAATCATGTAAGAACATTCATGTTAAAACCCTAAATCTTGAACACTTTTGCAAATTGATCACGGATCTAGGTAGTTTAAGCTACAAAAATCCCGAAAACATAAATATCATTAAAAACGAGTTCAAAAATCACTTACATGCTAAGGGAGAACTTGGCCGAATGAAGAACCCTAGCTATGGCTTCTCCTTCCTCTATTTTTTGGTGAAAACATAAACTAAGGAAGATGATACCTTTATTTTTTGTTATTTTACTTTAATTAATTATTAAATTACTTTTATAACCTTGTTAATTAACTAAATAAAACACCTAATTCATGCCTATCTTTGTCCACTAACATTATAAATGGTCTAATTACCATCTAATTCCACTCACATTTAAGTTTCATAGCCATTTGACCCTTTTACTAATAGAACTCCAATTTTTGCACCTTTTACGATTTAGTCCTTTTTACGTAATTAAACATGCAAACGTCAAATTTTCTTAACAAAAACTTTATACAACCTTACTAACATTCCATAGAAGTTAAAATAATAATAATAATAATAATAATTTACTCGTCAAATTTGTGTTCCCGAAACCACTGTTTCGATTTCACTAAAAATGGGTTGTTATATATCGAAGATGTTTTGGTAAGAGTCAATAAATTCATTTTTCCTACTTATTTCATTGTTTTGGATTTTGAAGCAGACAAGAAAGTTCTTATCATCCTGGAGGGACCTTTCCTAGCCATAGGAGGAACGTTGATAGATTTCCAAAAAGGTGAACTTACGATGTGAGTTTAAGACGATAAGGTAACATTTAATGTTCTGAAAGTAATGAAGTTTCCCGATTGGATGGAAGAGTGTTTAGTAGTGGAAGAATTAGAAACCTTAGTTTCTATGGGAAGCAATTCGGAAGAAGACCTATTGGAGAACACTTTAGGGTCTGAACCATTCGAGGATGAAAAAGGTAATAAAGATTTGGCTTTGATAGAAGCCAACCCAAGGAGTTATATTCAACCACTGCAGTTCAAATCGCTAAGGTTGGAAGTTTGGCAATTTGTACAATCTAAGTCATCAATCGAGAAACTGCCTAAACTCGAACTAAAGGTACTTCCGTCTCACTTAAAATACGTTTATCTCGATAATAGTTCTACTTTGCCTGTGATTATTTTAGTACACCTAACAGAACATCAAAAGGAGAAATTGATTACTGTCTTAAAGAAATTTAAGAAGGCAATTGGTTGGACCATAGCTGACATACGAGGTATAAGTCATTCTTTCTATATGCAGAAAATTATTTTAGAGGAAGGTGAAAAAGGTAAGATTGATGGGAAGATGAGACTTAAGCCTATCATGAAAGAAGTGATTCAAAAGAAGGTAATAAAGTGGTTAGATGTTGGAATTATTTACCCCATCTCAGATAGTTCTTGGGTAAGTCCGGTGCAATGTGTACCGAAGAAAGGTGGGATCACGATTGTTGAGAATGAACAAAACTAGTTAATCCTGACGAGAACTATTATAGGATGGAGAGAGCTAAACGAAGCCACCCGTAAGGATCATTTTCCTTTACCTTTTTGGATCAAATGGTAGATCGACTGGCAGGTAACAACTTTTATTACGTTTTAGATGGATATTCGGGATACAACCAAATAGTTGTAACCCCAGAAGACAAACATAAAACTACTTTTACTTGTCCATATGGTACATTTGCTTTTAGGCGAATGCCTTTCGGCTTATGTAATGCACCTGCCACATTTCAGCGATATATGATGGCAATTTTCACTGATATGGTTGAAAATTATGTTGAGGTTTTCATGGATGATTTCTCTGTGTGTAACAGCCTGTTTTTAGTCAAATCAGAATAGTTGTTTTGGGACCACAAATTTGATGCCAAAATAATTATTTTATTTTTATTTTAATATTTACAGTATGATATTATGATTGTGTGAAAATTTCGTTAAGAAATTTTATCATTTGAGTACTTAATTTGATAAAAAGGACTAAATCGCGTAAAGGGCAAAATTGATATTCTATAAGTAAAAAGGATTTAATAGCTATGAAATTAAGTGTTTGAAGTGTTTATGTTGTAATTATAACACTAATAGCATGAGTGGACAATTATGGACATAAATTAGATGATTTATAATGATTTTATTAAAGGTTAAAAAGATAAATTAGTGAAATAATAAGTAAATTAATAAAATAACAAAAGATATCATCTTGTCTTCTTCATTTTCAGCCGAATGTAGCAAGAAGGAAACCATTAAAATAGCTTAATAGTTCTGCTAGCTATCATCCATGCATGTAAGTTCAGTTTTGTCTCGTTTTTAATGATTTCTATGTTTTTGAGATCATTACAGCTTAATCTAGCTAGCCCAGGGACTAATTTGTAAAATTGATAAAGGTTTAGGGCTTTTCCATTGATGAATGTTGATGTATTTTGATGTTTAAAGGTAGAAAATGCATGCTTGTTGTGACATAAACAACATTTATAAAGTGATTTTCAGTGAAAAGTTCAATTAAGGATTAAATTGTGAAATGTGTAATTTTTGTGGTTAAACTGTGAAATAAATGAAAATTATGGACTGTTAGGGACCTACTTGAAATGTGGCTAGCATGGGTTTTGGTTGAATTGCATGAATTTGTGATTTTATGAAATAAGGACTAAACTGTAAAAATGTGAAATATTAGGGGAAAATGTGTAAAATTTCCTTAATGTATAATTTGGACTAAATTGGATATAGAGATTATTAAATAAGTTAATTATGATTATATTTAGATTAAGAAAAGAAAAATACAAATTTAGATCGGGGAAAGAACAAAGTTTTGGACTAATCGACTAATTTCGCTGTTTTTTCATTCGAGGTAAGTTCGTATGTAATAAACATTGTTATATTTGTGTTTTAAATGCTTTGATATTGCATAAATTGTGATTACGACACTACGGACATGTTCTAAGATGATTCGGCAAGTGTGAAATCCCGGTTGAACCTTAGGAATAGATTAGGATAATGACATGTCATTAGGGTTTATGTGATTTGGGTGCTGGTCCGTACGTCCTACCAGTGGCTGAGTTATCCAGCACGTGTTGCGGATACTCGTTAGCTAGTGTGAGCACCGTATAGCTTCATCATGACCGTCAGCTTGTGTGAGTAGACCCGTTGATAGCCCGAGAGTGAGCATTATATATGATACGAGATTAAGATAGCTTCTGCTATGTATGTGGCACTTAGGGTGCGAGATTCTTGAGTATCTGATAGTATTCCGAATGGTTCAACGGGTATATCAAAGATACGGATAAGTATGAGATTGGTACGAGATGGTACATGTATGTACATGAACCGTATAAGCTTTGAATCAAAGAAACTTGTGAAGTTCAATTCTAACCTTGTGATTTAAAATGTGATAGGTTTGTGTATTTATATGAATTGTATATAGATATGTTCAATTGTTGATTGGTATATTTTTTTTAAGTTGTGTTTATTATCATACGAGCTTACTAAGCTATATAGCTTACTTTGTTTGTTTTTTTTTTTGTGTTTTATAGTGAAATCAAAGCTAGCTCAGATTCGGGATTGTCGAAGACTTCATCACACTATCCTACTATCATTTTGGTACTTTCGAATATATATTTTTGGGATATATGGCATGTATAGAACTTTGGTCATTTTGATGCCAATTGAATTGGCTTGTAAACATCTAAAGTTTGGTTTTGTATATAGCCATGAAAGTTGGCTTAATTTGGTTGGTTTGGTTGTGTTTATATTAGTACAAATGTCTTGTGTTGATAATTGCTATGTCAATGCTTGTGGTGAATGGTTTATATTAGAGAAATTATATGCTTGTGAGATTAGGCTAAATGATGCAAAATTTGAAGTGTTCATATTGATGATTTAAGAATGTGAAATTTTGGTATGAGATTGAACGGTATATTGTGGTATTTGTGTGACTTGTAGTTGTCGATATTGAAATGGTATGAATTATGCTTGGTTGAGGTGGATTGAATGCATATTTATGCCATGTTTGGGTGCCAATTAGGTTGGTTTAAGTGTGTGCAAATTGTGGGTGGCAAAATGGCTTGATAAATAGTCTATTTTTGTCCACACGGGCAGAGACACGGGCGTTTGTCTCAGCCGTATGCGACACACAGTCAGGTTACACACTCGTGTGTCCCCTGGTGTTAAATTAGAAATCAACTCAGTAAGCCCCACAGTGGCGTGTGATTGGCCGTGTGGCCTAGGTCAGTGTACCCTACAGGTTTGGTACGGCCTAGTACACGGCCTGGCACACGGGTGTGTGAGTGGCCATTTTTAGGGCACACGGCTAGCCACACGGGCGTTTATGTTGGTCGTGTGACCCAAGTTTGAGAGTTACACGAGGTCAGACACGGGTTAGGACACGGCCATGTGATCCCAATTCAAATGTCCACATGGCTTGTGACACGAGCGTGTCTTTGGCCATGTGAGACACATGGTCGGGCCACACAGGCGTATGTCTCTATATTTTGCAAAATTTTCTAAGTATTCCAAAAGTTTCCTAAGTTATCGATTTAGTCCCAAACCACCCAAATGCATGTTTTAGACCTCGTAGGCTTATACTAGGGACGATATGTTTGATGTTAAATGATGATTATTTGAATTTGAAAAATGTATGTGAAATGTATGATAAATTGGGTTATAAGTCTAGTAATGCTCCGTAACCCTATTTCGACGCTGAATACCGGTGAGGGGTGTCACACTATGTTTGGTACTACTTACGATATTTGTTTGAATAATTTGACTAAGGTACTCAAGATATGCGAGGAGACTAATCTCGTCCTTAACTGGGAGAAGTGTCATTTTATGGTTAAGGAGAGAATTGTCTTAGGGCACAAAATTTCCAAGAAGGGAATCGAAGTGGATAAAGTAAAGATGGACGTAATTGAAAGATTACCACCTTCAGTTAGTGTGAAAGGACTTCGAAGCTTCTTAGGCCATGCTAGTTGTTATCATAGATTTATAAAGGATTTTTCAAAAATTTCTAAACCTTTATGTATGCTTTTAGAAAAGAAATGCTTTTGATTTTAACATGTTTAGAAGCTTTTGAAGAATTGAAAAGACAATTAATTTCAGCCCAATAATTATCTCACCTAATTGGAACTAGCCTTTTGAATTGATGTGTGATGCAAGCAACTTTACTGTTGGAGCTGTGATGGGCCAAAGCAGGAACAAAGTTTTTCACCTTATCTACTATGCAAGTAGAACTTTGACAGGATCCCAGATTAATTATACGGTAACAGAAAAAACTCTTTGCTATAGTTTTTTCTTTTGACAAGTTCCATTCATATCTTATAGGTACCAAAGTTATGGTATTTATTGATCATGTTGCCATTAAGTAGTTACTCACGAAGAATTTTCTTGCTAAACCAGGGCTAATTCGATGGATACTTTTTCTCCAAGAATTTAACTTGAGATCTAAGACCAAAAAGGTGTTGAAAATCAAGTAGCTGATCATTTGTCGAGGTTGGAACAAAATGAGGTAACTTCTTCTCTTCCTCTAATTAATGATAATTTTCCTGATCAGCATATCTTCGAGGTAAGACAAATCTATGAAACACCTTGGTTTGTTGATTTTGACAATTACTTATCATGTGGAATAATTCCTCGAGAAATGACGTAGCAACCAAGGAAGAAATTCCTTCATGATAGTCGGTACTATTTCTAACAGGACCTAATTTTGATTAAACAATATACAGATAACATAATCAGGAAGTGTGTAGTTGGGAGTGAGATTGACGAAATTTTGTACCACCGTCATTCATCTCCAAATAGGGGACACTTTGGTAGTTCATGAAGAACAACAAATATTATACAAGTTGGGTTCTTTTGGCCTACATTATTCAAAGATGCTTATGCATATGTAAGAAACTGCGATAGATGCCAAAGAACTAGGAACATATTAAGGAGTAATGAGATGCCCTTGACAAATATTTTAGAGATAGAACTTCTTGATGTATGGGGCATTGATTTCTTAGGCCCGTTTCCTTTTTCCTATGGGAACAAATATATCTTGGTAGCTGTGAGTGATCGCTGTAAATCAGAGTTTTAAAATTTATAAAAGAATGATCAAACCTGGAAACTAACTCTGACAACGATTAAAGGCAAGTGTACCTATCGAATAGTAGTATAGCTTAGGTAAGACCGGATATCGAACCCAAAGGAACTAAAAGTACTAATACTAACTTTCTTTTTATTATTTAGCCTTCAAATTAGAGTGAAGTTGCTTTTGACGAAGACTAAACTAAGGACACAAAGACAAAAAGGCGAATAGGAAAATACCTTTAAAGAAAAACTCAGTTGATTGCGAGGATACCCTTAGGAAGAATCCACCTAGACTTCACTTATTATTTAACCCCAATTTATATGATTTCTTTTACTTAGATTGATCCGTAAGACTCCCTAACCTATATTAAACCCTCTCTCGAAGCGAATAACGTCTAACCCTAGGTTAATTAGTGGAACTCTTTTTCGCTTATAATAACCCCCTAGGATAGCAGTAAATCGATCAATGGACTCCCATATTAGGTTTCACCCGAATCTGGCAAAATCTCGTAACCCTATCTCTAGGCGTTCGATCAACTCCACTTAATTATGTTAGATCTACTCTTAGGTAGGGTCTATTCCTCCTCCACCTAAGCACATTAGATTTGGATTAAGCAATAATTAAGAACAAAATAAGTAATTATCATATAACTTAAAAATCAAATAAAAAGATTCATCTAGGTTTCCTCCCCTTCAGTTATCTGAGGGGTTTAATTCATAACTAAACAAGAAAACATCACAAGAGAAAAGATAAAACAAAACATAAAAAAAAAATCCTAAAACCCCCTGAAGGACTTGAAGGAGAATTCCGCCGTCTTGAGTATAATTTCGACTTCTTCGGATGGATCAACTGGCTATCTTCGTGTTATTCCCCAACTCTGACCTTCTCGGCTTGACTCCTTGGCCTAGCTTTGGCGCTGGTTTCGGCTTCTGCCGAACTCCCCTTCAAGTTGCCCCCTTGGGTGTTTATATAGGCTTTGAGATGCCTTACTTGGTCCCTAAGTATCCTAATTTAAGTAAACTTCCTACTAGGGTGTTTGAATAGGCTTTGGAATGTGTTTCTTTACCACCGATGTCCTTTCCCGAATGAGATTGCTCTTTTCGGCGACAGGGACACGGCCATGGCACACGCCTGTGTGGATCGTGGCCAGGCCGTGCTCGGACTTCTTTAATGAGGCACGGCTTTGTAAATCGGGAGAAGGCTGTGTTCTAGATGATTGGCATGGCACGGCCGTGTGGGCTTAATTCCAGGCCGTGTCGATTTCTTCCTTGGCCCGAATTGGTCCATTTTGGGCCCGTTTCTCGTTCTTTTTATCCTCGGGTGCTTTCCTGAGTATAAGACATGAAAAGAAAGGATTAAAAGCACCTTTTTACATAAATCGAGGGATAAATCATCCAAAAGCATACTAAATGTGGGATTAAAATATGCTACTTTTACGGTTTATCAAATACCCCCACACTTAAGCTTTTGCTTGTCCTCAAGCAAAATTCTCAACTTACAATTAAAACGAACTTTCCATGATTCACAATTTCTATCAACAATGCCTCATCCTAATTCATAGATAATTTATACATGGATAATTCAACTCAAAGATTCAAACAAGATAAGTCATACATTTGTAAAACGAAAACATAGGTGTTTCCCTTCATCTAAATAATTACCTTTAATTCAAAAACTACAAGGATTGACATCCTCACAAAAAGATTCACTCAAATCACTCAAAGTGTTTAAGGGTCAAAATTTAAGCACTTATTAATTCAAACATGAAAAGTTAATCCCATAGGCTTGCCTGAAAATCAAATCTCCACATCAAAAGGTCTTTAATAGGGTTGTAACAGGGCTAGGGTTAAAGGTGTGGATAAAGGCTGAATTAGAGGGTTAGAATCGAGATTGTCTTGACAAGTTACCTATCTAGAAAAATAACTAATCTTAAATAATTACATCAATTGAGAAATAATAATACTAATAATACGAGCTTTTTCTTCAAGAATTTTGAATTTTAATGTGTAAGCTCACCTAATCACAAATTAATAATGAATATACTTCGGGGTTTTTTTTTTAGAACAAACTACTTGTTACAATAATAAGAAGGAACTTTAACAACTGAAATATAGAACATTGTTAGGCAACTGCTCAAAATCAAATCTCGACAAAAAGGGTAGTTAAAAGAAATGGTGATAACAAATACAAAGGGTTTTTGGTTAAAATTAGTAGGTGAGTCAATAAAAAGGGTTGTTAGGCTTCAATGGGGTTCACTAGAGGTTAATTATGAAGGTAGGCTTTTTAGTGGAGTGAGTGGGTTAAATCCTAGGTGCCTTTATCATCTCTGTATATCAAATCATAACTGTGGTCTTGACATGTACAATCAAGGCAAGTTCTAGAATAACAGTTCAATGTTGACATACTCATAATCAATAAAGTGAGCATGAAAAAGAATATATGCTCGATAAGGCTCAAAATCTCACAAGAACTATGGGTGTTTTGACATCATCCTTGTAAATTTCAAATTTCAAGATAACATTCAAATTCCGATTGACAACCTAAAATTTTAATTTTTAGAAAATTTAGACTTATCATGCTTGATTTCCTAGTATTCTTCAAATTTAACTATCAATGCACAATTATCAATGTCTTAATCTAAAACATATCAATAGAAATCATAAATCAAAGAAAATTTCATTCAAATCGTAATATGAGAAACTTACTTTAAGATCAAGGCATATTTCAGGGATTTTTAGATAATACTATAATTAACCCCCACACTTAAGATGTACATTGTCCTCAATGTACAAAGATGGATAATGTCAAAATAATCATAAAATCATAAGATAGGGAGAGAAGTGAGACTTCCTAAATTTTGGATGAAGTCAATGAAAAGAAACCGGATAGGATTGGAGGTGAACATGGGGAAGCGTCTCGAACTGTTTGAAATTGAATCCTCGAAGCAGCCAGTCTGATTTTATTGTATCCTAAGCTAAATCTAAATATCATAAAGAATAAGAAGAAGAAAATAAAATAAAATACAGTAAAAAATGAAATTAAAATAAAAACAAAAATAAATAATTGAAAATGAAAGACAATTAGAAAAAAGGAGAATGAGGTTTAAATAGAGATGTAGCCTGTGTTTTGGGATTTTGAGTTTTTGGGTGCGTTCAAGTGAGGTAGCCACGGCCGTGTTATAGCTGACACGACCGTGCTCGACAAATCAGTAATTTTGCTCAGGTAGGTAACACAGGCGTGTTTAGCCCGTGGTATGCAAGTCGGTGAAGTTACACGGTCGTGGGGTACGGGCGTGTGTACACCATGTTCGACAACTCAGTAACTTCGCACGGGTAGTTAGCACGGGTGTAGCCTAGTATCACAGCCCATGTTGGGAAAAGAAATTCTTCTCTGGTTGTGCACGGCTACTGGCACGCCTATGGTTCATCCCCTGGCTTCCACACGGCCACGGGCACGCCCGTGTGTAAGGCCGTGTATCCTAGAAATCTGCTCTTTGGTTAGTTTATGGTTAGGTGCTTAAAAGGAAAAATAAAATGAAAAGAATAAAAATAAAAAAAATAAAAAAATAAAAAAATAAAAAATGTAAAAATAGGGTTAGTGCTCGGGTTGCCTCCCGAGAAGCGCTCGTTTATAGTCTTAAGCTAGACTTTACCTTTCATTCGTATGGTCATGGTGGTTTGAGGAGGTGAAAATCCTTTCTCATGCGATCACTTCGATTATGGATATATAATTTAAGTCGAGTAATGTTTACCTCAAAAGTGTCGAATTTAGGATTGCTTACCTCGACTGTCCCGTATAGGAAGACATTAAATACCTCAAAAGTGATTTCTTCATTTTCCTTGAGGTCTGAATTGGTGATTCGAGAGTCTTCCTTATTCAACAATACCTGATCCCCTATTTTGATGTGATTTGTTGTTCCTATCAGCTCGTCTGGGGTTTCTGTTGGTTTCACTTCGTGTGCTTCCGGTTCTTTTTCAAATTGTGTTGTCCACTCTTCTAGTTTGTCAATCCTAAGGCTTCGTTCCTCATCTAATTCTTCTTTGTTGGCACAAGGTCTAAGATCTAGCTCAGCTAAGTGATTTCGTGATGATTCCTATAAAGAAGGTTGAACCAAATGGTTATCAATAAAATTATCATTCATACCTTTATTACTCGATGTCCTAGTTGGGTCAAGAGCTTGAAGAGTGATTGTTTCGTCATCTACACGAAGTGTAAGTTCACCGAATTCTTCCTCTGTGTGGTTTTTCTTTATTGCGTCAGGATATGGCACACGAGGTTGGTATTCTTTATCACTTGATATTCTAACCGAGTCAATAATTGTCGCCTACGTGAAATATGAGTTCACTGAACTGGTCTTCTAAATCGTCTCTTTTTAATGCTTCGGGATAAGGAATGCGAGGTTGATATTCCTTTATTATCAGTTTTGGCTTTTCTTGCGTTACCTCAATTTTTCTTTCGTCTACCTTGTTTTCTTGTTGCGAGATGGGTTCGTCTATCTCTACATTTTCCTGAGCTACTATAGCTTGAATTTGCTCCTTTGGATTAATCTCGGTGTTACTCGGTAGATGTCATCGCGGTCGTTCTGACATGAGCTTTGCGAGTTGTTTGACGGCCTTAGTGACTTCCCTTACTGACTTAGTAACTTCCTCTAATCGGTTCTTGTTCTCTTCAACCAGTGTTGTTGACTTTTAAATGTTTTCTCAGTGTCTTGGAGACGGGTATCTGTGGTTCCCATGAAATTTTTTCAGCATTTCTTCAATGTTCGACTCCTCTTCCTGTTGGTGAGGTGGTTGTTGAAAATTTGGAGGAAGTTCCTGTCTTTGGCTACTTTGATCATTCCACGAGAAATTGGGATGGTAACTCCAACCTTCATTATAAGTGTCATTATAAAAATTATTTTGAGGTCTAGAGTAGTTACCAATATAGTGGACTTGTTCGTTCTCCATGCCATATCCATAGGGTGGGTACTCAAGATTCGCCATGCCTCCTAGATTCGAGTCATATTGCATTACTGGGTGTACCTGCGAGTGACTACACAAACCATCGATCTTTTTATTCATCATCTCTAGTTGGGTAGATAACCTGCTGAACACGTCGAGGTCGAAGGCACTGGTTGCTTTAGTAGGAATTGTCCTCATGACTTGCCATTAATAATTATTCAGTGCCATTTTCTCTATAGACTAAAATTATCTGCCAAAAGATAAATAGAGGACAAATTAGCAGAGTAAAAATAAAAATAATAAAAATAATGAAAAAAATTGCAAAAAAAATGGCTAAAGTAATAAAAATAGAGTTTTCTTAATATTTTAGTTCACCGGCAACGGCGCCAAAAACTTGATCGCTGTAAATCAGAGTTTTAAAATTTATAAAAGAATGATCAAACCTAGAAACTAACTCTGACAATGATTAAAGGCAAATGTACCTATCGAACCCAAAAGAACTAAAAGTACTAATACTAACTTTCTTTTTATTATTTAGCCTTAAAATTAGAGTGAAGTTGCTTTTGACGAAGACTAAACTAAGGCCACAAAGACAAAAAGACGAATAGGAAAATAACTTTGAAGAAAAACTCAGTTGATTGCGACGATACCCTCAGGAAGAATCCACCTAGACTTCACTTATTATTTAACCCCAAATTATATGATTTCTTTTACTTAGCTTGATCCGTAAGACTCCCTAACCTGTATTAAACCCTCTTTCGAAGCGAATAACATCTAAACCTAGGTTAATTAGTGGAACTCTCGTTTGCTTATAATAACCCCCTAGGATAGCAGTAAATCGATCAATGGACTTCTATATTAGGTTTCACCCTAATCTAGCAGAATCTCGTAACCCTATCTCTAGGCATTCAATCAACTCCGCTTAATTATGTTAGATCTACTCTTAGGCAGGGTCTATTCCTCCTCCACCTAAGCACATTAGATTTGGATTAAGCAACATAATTAAGAACAAACTAAGTAATTTTCATATAACTTAAAAATCAAATAAAAATATTCATCTAGGTTTCCTCCCCTTCAGGTATCTGAGGGGTTTAGTTCATAACTAAACAAGAAAACATCACAAGAGAAAAGATAAAACAAAACATAAGAAAAATCCTAAAACCCCCTGAAGGAATTGAAGGAGAATTCCGCCGCCTTGAGTATAATTTCGACTTCTTGGGATGGATCAACTGGCTATCTTCACGTTATTCCCTAACTCTGACCTCCTCGGCTTGGCTCCTTGGCCTAGCTTTAACGCTGATTTTGGATTCTGCCGAACTCCCCTTTCAAGTTGCCCCCTTGGGTGTTTATATAGGCTTTCAGATGCCTTACTTGGTCCCTAAGTATCCTAATTTAAGTAGACTTCCTAATAGGGTGTTTGAATAGGCTTTGGAATGTGTTTCTTTGCCTCCAAGTATCCTTTCTCGAATGAAATTGCTCTTTCCAGTGACAGGGACACAGCCATGTCACACGCCCGTGTGGATCGTGGCCAGGCCGTGCTCAGACTTCTTTAATGAGGCACGGCCGTGTAAATCAGGAGAAGGCCGTGTTCTAGATGATTGGCGTGGCACGGCTATGTGGGCTTAAGTCCAGGCCGTGTCGATTTCTTCCTTGGCCTAAATTGGTCCGTTTTGAGCCTGTTTCTCGTTCTTTTTATCCTCGGATGCTTTCCTGAGTATAAGACATGAAAAGAAAGGACTAAAAGCACCTTTTTACATAAATCGAGGGATAAATCATCCAAAATCATACTAAATGTGGGATAAAAATATGTTACTTTTACGCTTTATCATTGGGCTATGTGTCCAAGTGGGTGGAAGCTGAGGCATACCCAACTAATGATGCTAAGGTAGTACTCTCCCCCTTAAAGAATTTTCGTCCTCGAAAATCTTACCGATAAAGAGGTTTGGATATTGCTTTCTCATGGTATCTTCCGGTCCCCAGGTAGGTTCTTCAATCCCATGTCATTGCCCATGAACTTTTACTAAAGCTACATTTTTATTTCTTCATTATTTTGTCTCTCGTGCCAGGATTTTAATCAATTCTTCACTATAAGTCATGTCAGGTTGAATTTCCACTTCTTTTGAAGAGGTAACATGTGAAGTATCTAACCGATACCGTCGTAACATAGATACGTAGAAAACATCATGAATTCTATCAAGCTCTGGTGGTAATGCTAATCGATATGCAACAGGTTTGACTCTTTCTGTGATCTCATATGGTCCAATGAACCGTGGATTTAATTTTCCTTTACGGCCAAACCGAAGAACTTTCTTCCAAGGCGATACTTTTAAGAATACTTTATCATTGATCTAAAATTCTATCTCTTTTCATTTAAGGTCAGCATAAGACTTTTGATGACCAGAGGCTGCTTTCAAACTATTTCGAATCACCTTCACCTTTTCTTCAATTTCACGAACTAAATCAACTCTATGTATCTTTTTCTCACTGAGCTCTGTCCAATACAACGGGGTTCTACATTTACAACCATATAAAGCCTCATACGGTGCCATTTTAATACTTGACTGATAGCTATATTGTATGCAAATTCAACAAAAGGCAAATATTTTTCCCAGTTACCTTCGAATTCCAACACACAACACTGAAGAATATCTTCTAAAATCTATATCACCAATTCGAATTGTCCATCGGTCTGAGGATGGAAAGCAATGCTGAAATGTAACTGTGTACCCAAGGCTTCTTGCAACTTATTCTAGAATCAGGATGTAAACTGGGGATCTCTATCAGAAATAATGGAGACTGGTACTCCATATAGTTTGAAAATTTCAGAAACATATAATTCAACCAATCTATCCAGGGAGAAATCCATATGTACTAGAATAAAATGTGCAGACTTTGTTAATCGGTTGACAATTACCCAAACGGCATCTTTCTCTTTCAAAGATAAGGGTAACCCTGATACAAAGTCCATAGTAACTCTTTCTCATTTCCATTCTGGTATCGTAACTAGCCGTAATAATCCCCAAGGTACTTGATGTTCAACTTTAACTTGCTGACATATCGAACACTTAGACACAAATTCAGAAATATCATGTTTCATTCCCGGCGACCAGTACATCTTTTTCAAATCCTGGTACATTTTGTTACTTCCTGGATGCACAGACATAACACCATTGTGAGCTTCGTACAATATCTTCTGTACAAGTTTTGAATTCTCCAGAACGCATATTCTGCCTCTAAATAACAGACAATCATCAGACCCAATCTGAAATTCTAATCAGAATTTGACTCACATTGTACCTGTTTAGCTTGTCATTCATCATCAATCTTCTGAGCTTCACAGATCTACTACAGAAACGTCTGTCTAGCTTTTAACTCAGCTATGATCGAACCATCATCAAAAAAAGACAATCGGGTATTCATTGTTCGTAAAGCAAATAGGGATTTTCTGTTCAAGGCATCTGCAACTACATTGGCTTTTCCCAGATGATAATCAATAACCAGGTAATAATCTTTTAATAACTCAAGCCACCTGCGTTGTCTCAGATTCAAGTCTTTTTGCGACATAAAATATTTCAAACTTTTATAGTCGGTGAATATATGACATTTTTCACCAAATAGATAGTGTCGCCAAATTTTCAATGCAAACACAATGGCTGCCAATTCTAGATCATGAATCTGGTAGTTCTTTTCATATGGTTTTAGCTATTTAGAAGCATAGGCTATTACTTTACCTTCTTGCATCAAAACACAGCCCAAACCATTTAATGATGCATCATTATAAATTATAAATTCTTTACCCTATTCAAGTTGAACTAACACAAGTGCTTCAGTAACAAGGCTTTTCATTTGTCAAAACTTTGTTGACATTTATCAGTCCATTCAAATTTCACATCTTTCTACAACAAACGAGTCATCAGAGAAGCTATCATAGAAAACTTTATACAAATCTCCGATAATAACCGGCTAATCCCAGAAAACTTCTGACTTCAAACACATTTTTCAGTGGCTTCTAATTAACAATAGCTAAAATTTTATTCGGATCCACCTTGATACCTTTTGCAGATACTATATGTCCAAGGAAACCGACTTCCTGAAGCCAAAATTCACATTTACTAAATTTAGCATACAGTTGTTTTTCACACAGAGTTTGCAACACAATTCTCTAATGATCAGCATGCTTATTTTCATCTTGAGAATATACTAGTATATCATTAATGAATACCACTACAAATTTATCCAAATACGGTCTAAAAATTCTATTCATTGAATCCATAAACACTACAGGTGCATTAGTCAAGCCAAACGGCATCACAAGGAATTCATAATGTCCGTACCTGGTTCTGAAAGCTATTTTCGGTACATCTAAGTCTTTTACCTGTAATTTATAGTAGCCAGAATGGAGATCAATCTTTGAAAACATAGTGGCACCTTTCAACTGATCAAACAAATCATCAATACGAGGCAATGGATACTTGTTCTTGATTGTAACCTTATTGAGCTATCTGTAATCAATACATAATCTCAATGACCCATGTTTCTTCTTAACAAACAAAACCAGCTCCTTGTGTTAAAATGTCAGAATGGTGAATTGCTTCATATTGAATTTGATAAACTAGATGGGTTGCCCAATGTAATCTCAGCTATATCAGCATAGAAATATATCAGAAAAGGGTATGATGCCTATCTTGCATATGTTTTGGACACTAAAGTATCCAAGTCGAAGATTAAGTCAGTGTCGATTGTTAGTGAATTTCCTAATGTGTTTTCAGACGAATTAACTGGATTACCGCCAGTCAGAAAGGTGGAATTTTCTATAGATCTTATTCCATGGAAAAAACCAATCTCTATAGCTTCTTACAAAATGGCTCCTATAGAATTAAAAGAATTGAAAGCACAGTTGCAAGAATTGACTGATAGAGGTTTTGCTCAACCCAGATCATCACCTTGGGGTGCGTCGGTTTACAATTTACCACCGCATCATGCTGAGTTAACCAATCCATACCCAGAATTACATCAAATTCATCAAATGGCAACAACATTAAATCAGACAAGAAACAATAACCCCATACCATTAACGAACAATTTTTATAGACTTTATCCACTATCACATACTAGCCTAGGGGGTTCGAATCTTTAACCACCAACTCAGTGAACTAAACAGGTAAATTTTTAACATACACTAAATTCTTGCATATGTATGAATCTGTTAAACTAGGACCAATTAAAGCAGTAATATCAGAATCAAGAAGAGAAAATGTACCAGTAATAACATTAGGTACAGAAGCATCCTCACGTGCACATATAGCATATGTTATCACCGGTGCTCGTGCTTCAGATTTAACTGTTGAATCTTTTCTTGTACCTAGACTATCACTCATATTACCGGGGTTACGAGGTGGTTGCTTGGCTTTGAAGTCTGAACAGTATCTTTTTCAAGCCTTTCTGAACAATCTTTAAGATAGTGATCGAGAGAACCACACCTATAGTAGGCTCTGCTACTCATACGATACTCTCTAAAATGAAATTTATTACAATTTTTACATCTACATTTGGGGTTACCAACAGTTTCAGCACTTGTTACTGATAGGGTCGAGGATCTCAAATTATAGCATTGGGAACCTTGATCTTTTCCAGAATACCCCACAGATGGATAGAATGATCATGGTATTTCTTTGATTTCTTTGAAGCTGATAATTATGGTTTGCCCATAAATCTTTTACTTGAAGTTCGAGCTCCCATCTCTGCTTGCCTCTTTTTTTTTATTTAGTTCTTCAGCTTTATGTGCTCGGTCAGCCAGTACAACAAATTCTTTTAATTCCAAAATCCCCACTAATAACTTGATATCTTCATTTAATCCCTCTTCAAACCGTTTACACATGGCAACTTTAGTCGGCATACACTCTCTGGCATATTTGCTTAACCGAACAAATTCCCACTTATATTCAGATACAGTCATATTTCCTTGTTTAAACTCTAAAAATTCCTTCTTTTTCTGGTCAAAGAATCTCTAACTAATGTAATTCTTTTTTAATTCTATTTTGAAAAATTCGCATGTAACATTTTCCCTCGGTACAACAGAAATCAAGGTATTCCACCAATGATAGGCTGAGTCTTTTAGCAAAGATACATCACATTTCAAACATTCTTCAAGTGTGAAAGACAATTCATTCAGAACCTTGATAGTATCTTCTAACCAAAATTCAGCCCTTTCTAAATCGTCATCAGTTGTTGCTCTAAATTCTTCTGCCCCATATTTACGGGTTTTATCTATCGGGGCTTACCAATTCTAACAAATTCAGTATTTCGTGGCATATCAAAAACCAGTTCAGGAGCAAGAGGGGGAGGCTGTTGTACAGCAGGATTTGTTCTCAAGAATTTTGTGAACCACTCATTAATCATTTGAAAGAAGGCTTCTTTTGCCTCCTCACCTCAACCCTCAGATTCGGGCCTTCTACTACTAGATGCAACTCTTTGAACTGAAGCTAGAGTATTACTCTCAACTTCCTTAAATTCAGCTCTAGCTCAGTTGGACGACATTACTATATGAAAGACACATTTAAAAAGGTGAGGAGATATCACACTATCACAAATTATATAATGGCATGTATAGCTAAACTTGTACTTGCTACGTTAGTCCGAGAATCGGCTAAACTGTAGGTCTGATATCAATAAATGTAACACCCCTAACCCCTATCCATCACCAAAATAGGATTACAGAGCATTACCAAAGTTTACAGATCAATTATAGAAATTTCATATCATTTGCTATTCATATCTGAAATCAATCATAGTCAAACATATTGTCCCACAATTGGACCCTCGAGGCCCAATTTATACATTAGAAATAAGTCGGGACTAAATCAAGAACTCAGAGAATTTTTCGTGAAACTTTCAAAATTTCCTTATATGCAGGTGACACACGCCCGTGTGATCAGGCCGTGTGACTCGCCCATGTCCACGGTCGTGTCCCAGCCCGTGCTCATACCCGTGTAACTCTCTGACTTGAGTCACAAGGCCAGCCACACGCCCGTGTGCCAGGTCGTGTGGACAATTTAATTTTCAAAAATTAAGTGTAGGATTCACATGGCTGAGGCACACGCCCGTGTCTCTGCCCGTCTGATCAATTCTGATCATTCTGTTTCTCAATTTTAAAGATGCAGGGGACACACGGCTAAACCACACGCCCGTGTGTCTACCCGTGTGGACAAAATAAGGCTATTTCCAAACCTTATTTCTCACCCAAATTTTTCCTTGTACCTACATTAATACTTGCATACATATACCAGCCAATTCAAGACGTTGGAAGCAAGCCAACATTAACATTATACATGTTTTATCATCACATATTTTTAAACTTACCTTTTGTGAGTCATATATGTTTACTATTATTCAATCTAACCATACCAAGCACACATACATTAACCATATTATAACCTCATATATATAAATTCACTAAACATACCATTACTAGCCATTCCAATGGCTACATTACAAACAACCATTTATATGCCAACACTATCCAAATTAGCCTATGCATGCCATTATATCGAAATAAGTTTGCTATTTATACCAAAACAAGCTAAAAGATAGTGTGATGGTGCTCCGACCGATTCCAACCTTTACGAGCTTCTAAGCACTATAAAACAGAGGAAAATAGAACAAAGTAAGCATTTAATGCTTAGTAAGTTTGCATAACAGGAATTTAACTTTTCGTTTATATTCAATTTAAGTAATTATATAGATAACATGCATCCCAACAAATTGACTATTTGCCTAATCACATGCACTCAATCAAGCAAGTTAGTCTTGAATTTTTAGATACTTTTCAAGTACTAAAGATGAGCTCATCATGTAATAACTTTCATACACATATACTTTTCTTATCTTATTTCCATATAACATATACATTTCTATGACAAATCATCTCAAGTTTAGATTAGCCATAACAGAACTTTGCCCCTTGAATTTATTTAAAATATCGATGGAAACACATGTAGTACACTTGAAGTGTACAACACTATAAATCATCAACTCATATTCAGGGGTACCCAATTAGGGCACATAATCAGGAATGTAACATCCTGGAATTAGGGGCTCTGCATTTAATGTTTACTGTGTGTTTTCCATGCTCTATTTGTTAAGTGGGTGAGTTTGGGGGCCCCAGAAAGGCTCGGGGTTAAGCTTGAGCTTTGGTGAAATTTTATTTTTTAGGCACTTTAGAGGAGAGCTAGCTGAGGCAGGTCTTCAGGGTAATTACTTGTGTTTTGTTCACAAGAATATGAGTGGTAAAGTGGCAAGGAGGTGCCACTTAGAGTGCAGGGAAGTAGAGTCACAAAGGTGTAGCAACAGGGAGGAGGTTTGAATCCCACAAGCCTCACTTTAGAGCTTTAATTTTTGGCACCTGGATAGGAAGAAGGTGGTTTCGGCAGGGACTCTCCAAGGTTATTGGTTGAGTGAGTCAAACGAGTTTGAATGGGTGGTCATGAGAAGCTTGGGGAGTTTGAACTGGTCAAACTATTCGAATGGGTGATGGGGAACTTTCGGTGGAGGAAATCAAGGGGGAAGGTTGGTGGTTGGCCGAAAGTTGGAGAATGGAGGGAAAGAGAGTTACGGCTATGTGATACTTGTGGGAGGGGAATTTCGGCATTGTGGAGTGATAGAAAAACTGAGATCTCTTAGTGTGTGTGTGTGTGCTGAATGTTATAGCCCCTTGAGTCTTTCTTTTTCGACTTTTTGGTGTTTTGTCAAAAAGCATTTCGGTTTGGTGGTTCATTTTGTGGTGGTGCTGAAATCTCCTAGTGCATTATAGGTTCATTCCTTAGGTTCTCTTAGTATTTTTTCTTCACCCTTTCTTTTATCTTGTCGAACCCTCTCTAAACCTTTCCAGTAGATCTTGATGGCCTCTTCTGGAAATTCCCAGAAGATCTTGATGGTCCAAAACTTCTTTTATTCCTACCCTTGTCTCTATCCTGGTTCTGCCTTTCAGATTGCTTTGCCTCTTCGGCTATCTTAGCCTTCTCAACCAGAACAGTGAATTCCCTTTCCCATTGCGGAGCTATCAGTACTCGCAACTCGTCTCTCAGACCATCTTTGAAACACCCCAAACCCGGCCCAAGAGCCTTGACCGGATCTGGTATGTTCCTCGATGTAAACCGGTTAAAATTCTTTTGTTACTTTGGAAAATAGTGCGTTTTGAAAGAAATATTGTTTTGGGTTGGGCTCAAGTTGAAAACAAATTCGTTTTATATTGGAAACCCTTTTAGTTTTAGGTGACAAAACATTTAGAGTTTATTTAAAATAAAATTTCTCAATGTTTAATTGACAAAAATTCTTAACATAATTAAATAAAAGGAAAAAAAAAATAAAGTAGTTCACTATGGCTTATTACATCCAAATAAATCCCAAGATTAAATTCAAAGTACTTAAATAAAATAAAAAGGTCCAAAATGAAAATAAATTTCCTTGCTGAGCATGGCCATCCCTAAGCTTCTGCCGACCCGGTCCATCACTGTTCGTCACCTGAAACATGTTCCCACAACGGGGTGAGTCAACAGACTCAATGTGTAACCAACACTAAGATTTAACAATTCAGGCATACATTATCACGTCACATATCAATACATATAACAGATAAACATAATGATGCAACCCTAACCCAAACCTAGATGCCATCCGCTACACATCACCCGTACCAACCTGCACACCGTGGGGACTACTAAGTCAACCCTCCATCCGCTACACACCATCGCAGGCAGTCGCTGCAGTCGACGTGCTCATCGACCTTATAAAATTCGTGGCATAGCCACCAGATTAAATAATTGTGACCGAAGTCACCACATTCAGATAATGTGACCGAAGTCACCACATTCAGATAATGTGACCGAAGTCACCACATTCACTTCCCCTTTTCCATATAACCCGAATGCCCTATATCATACATATCATGCACATCATGCCTTAATTCACATTCTTATCACTTTTCACATGTATCATATAACATATATTCCTATTCCTAGTAGGAGTAGGAAACGTACCTGGGTACTTTGTGCCGTAGCATGGTACCTTAGCCATATTCACATTCTTATAAACATGCTCATACTAAATATTGCCATAAATCTTATTAAAAGATAGTGTGGGGTGCACACCTGATTCGCTTAACAAATTCACTGAAATCCCGAAACCCCGATCTACGCTTTAGATCCTTTAGTTCCTATATTCGGCCAATACCAAGTGTTTTAAACAAAAAGTCATTCAGCCACTTAATCAAATCCCGAAGGATTAACGTAACCAAAATCTTACCTTTCTGCTGATTCACTTCCTAATCAAATTCCGAAACTTGGTAGTGTTTCTTGTATTCGGCTAGCACTAAATCACTTTCATAGATTAGTTTTTGGCTTTTAATCGAATAATAAAAACATATCTAAATACTAAAATAGAGCCTTGGCCGAATATTAGATTCTCTTACCTTGTGAATCTCAACACCCAAAAACAACCACTTGCTTAGGGAGTTGTCGAAATACCTATAGGCTCATATTAGATCCGATCTCAACCTTAAACATAATAAATGGCCTTTGGCCGAATATACATATGACTTACCTTGGTTAACTAGATCCCGAATAATTCTTCTTATAGCCGACTATAGCCAAATCCCGGAAGATCCCTTGTAGTTTCGGCTAAAACAACAATAGGGATTAGTCTTGAACTTTCAGCTAAAAGAAAAATAATGAAAAGATGACAAGAGAATCCTTACCCTCAATAATGAAATCGGCAATCCTTTACTTGAATCCACACTCTATTCGGCTATGGCCTAGATCTTAACAAGCTTTTGGCTTTTGAAACTTAACAAGAAATCGGCTAGAATTTATTGGTGTTGTCGGTTTTATCAAAAGAAAAGAGAGGGAAAAGAGTCACTAGGGAATTCGACAATGGTAGAATAAGGAGAAGGGAAATTCGGCAAGACTAGAGGATCTTACTCTCAGCTTTATGGAGAATTGAAAAGAAAAAGAAAAAGGTTGTAGAGAGAATTCGGCAGAGGCTTCCAAGACTCCCTTACTTGGCCATAATGCAAAATGGCCTCTCTTTTCCTCCTATTGCCAAAATTACTAGGCCAAGACTCCCTTACTTGGCCATCACTCTCCCTTATTTTCCTCCTTATCTCTTTATTTTAAAATTAAAGAATAAATCCTTATCTATCTCTTGAAAATAATCTAAAATAAATCCATTATTTATCCCTTATTTAGCCGAATTTTAAAAAAAGAATTGGAACCTATCTAAAGCTCCTTTCTTGCCGTCCACTCGTCCCTCTTAATACCGAAAAAATAAAATTTTATTTTGCTTCCTACGCGACTCGATCCTTGGCCCTTCCTCACATGCTGGTGGCGTCATTTCCAGGGCCCTAAGTGCCACCTCCAAGCCACTTTTCCAAGCCCAATTGTGTGTCATATTTTCGCTACATTTTCTCTTAAGGCCACCTTGCTTTAGTTCCCTCTTTTTAAACTTTAAAACTTAACATGTCTAAAGCATTTCCTTACATTTCCAAGACAAGACATTTCCTTACTTTTCCAAGACATTTCCTTACATTTCCTAGGTTCTAAAAATGCACACAACATATCCATATCCCAATAGACATGCTATTTCATAAAATTAAGCAAAAATGCAAAAGCCCAATTTCAGGATATTACAGTTCTACCCCCTTAAAATAATTTCGTCCTCGAAATTACCTGGCTGAAATAAGTGAGGGTATTGCTGTCGCATTGCCTCTTCTGGCTCCCACGAAGCTTCCTCCACTCCATGATTGCGCCATAAAACTGACTAGAGGAACTGACTTCCTCCGTAACACTTTCACATCACGTTCCAATATCTGAATCGGCTCTTCCTCATAGGACAAATCTGGCCTTAACTCCACCTCTTCAACTGGTACCTCATGAGATGGATCCGATCGATAACGACGTAGCATGGATACATGGAATACGTCGTGCATCTGTCTCAATTCCGAAGGCAACTCTAACTGGTATGCCACTGGTCCAACTCGCTTCAGTACTCGATAGGGCCCTATAAACCTTGGGCTTAACTTCCCTTTCCGACCAAATCTCATCACCTTCTTCCAAGGCGAAACCTTAAGAAATACTTGATCTCCCACATCAAATTCTATTTCCTTTCGTTTGAGGTCTGCATATGATTTCTGCCTATCCAATGCTTCCTTCAACCGTGCCCGAATTATCTCAACCTTCTCTTCGGATTCGGCCATAATCTCAGGACCCAAAACTCGACGTTCTCCCAATTCCATCCAACACGTAGGAGTCTGACACCTTCGACCATACAGTGCTTCGTACGGTGCCATTCGAATACTAGCTTGGTAGCTATTGTTGTAGGCGAACTCTACCAAAGGCAAATAGTCTTCCCAACTTCCTCAGAAATCCATCACACAGCCTCTCAACATATCCTCCAACACTTGGATTACTCATTCAGACTGCCCGTCTGATTGTGGATGAAAAGCCATAGTGAAGTCTAACTTAGTGCCTAAAGCTTGATAAAGTGCCCTCCAAAACCGAGACGTAAATCTTGGGTCTCTATCCGAAATGATTGACACCGACACTCCATGTAATCTCACAATTTTCGCCTCATATAATTTGGCCAACTTCTGAAGAGAGTAATCAACTCTTACTGGGATGAAGTGCGCGGACTTGGTCAAACGGTCCACTATTACCCATACCGAGTCCTTCTTAGTAGGCGTAAGGGGAAACCCACTAACGAAGTCCATGGTGATTCTCTCCCACTTCCACTGCGGAATCTCGATTGGCTGAAGTAATCTCGATGGAACTTGGTGTTCAGCCTTAACTTGCTGACACGTCAGACATTTTCCCACGAATTCAGTAACTTCCCGTTTAAGATCAGGCCACCAAAACTGTTCCCTTAGATCCCTGTACAGCTTAGTGCCTCCGGGATGCATAGCATAAGGGCTACTATGTGCTTCCCAAAGAATCCTCTGTCTTAACTCCTCGTCCCTCGGCATACAGACCTTTCCCTTGAAGTACAATACTCCCTCATCATTAACACCACAATCCTCTAACTCTCCATTCTGTACTTGTTGTAACTTAACACTTAGGTCCTCATCCACCAACTGACTTTCCTTTACCTCATTCAACCATGTTGGTTTGACTTACAATTCTGCCAACAGACTCCCATCATCATACAAACTCAAGTGTGCGAACATCGCCCTCAGGTCTGACACAACTTTTCGACTTAAGGCATTTGCAACCACATTCGCCTTGCCCGGGTGGTACTCTATCGAACAATCGTAATCCTTTAGTAATGCCACCCACCTTCGCTGCCTCAGATTCAACTCCTTCTGAGTTAAAAAGTACTTGAGACTCTTGTGGTCTGTGTAGATCATTGACTTTTCCCTATAAAGGTAGTGCCTCCAAACCTTAAGAGCGAAAACCACTGCTGCCAATTCCAAGTCATGAGTCGGGTAGTTAACCTCATGAGGCCTTAATTGCCGAGACGCGTACGCGACTACCTTCCCATCTTGCATCAAAACACACCCTAGTCCCGTATGCGAAGCATCACAGTACACCACAAAATCCTTTCCTGCCTCCGGCTGAATTAACACTGGAGCTTCAGTCAAAACCCTCTTGAGCTTCTCGAAGCTCTCCTGTTGCTTATCCGTCCATACAAAGGGTACTTCCTTCCTCAACAACTTTGTCAAAGGCGCGGCTATTGACGAGAACCCTTCCACAAACCTTCTGTAATAGCATGCCAAACCTAAGAAACTACGAATCTCTGCCACCGACTTAGGTGGTTTCCAATCCAACACTGCCTCAATCTTTTGAGGATCCACCCTTATTCCTTCTGCGGATACCACATGTCCCAAAAACGCAACTTCCTTCAGCCAAAATTCACACTTGCTGAATTTGGCATAGAGCTTCTTCTCCCTTAACACTTGCAACACTATCCGAAGATTCTCATCATGTTCCTCTTCAGACTTGGAGTACACTAGGATGTCGTCGATAAACACAATGACGAACCTATCCAAGTAGGGTTGAAAGACCCGGTTCATCATATCCATGAACGCGGCTGGAGCGTTCGTCAACCCAAACGGCATTACTACAAACTCATAATGGCCGTATCTTGTCCTAAAGGCTATCTTATGGATATCCACCTCCTTAACCTTTAACTGATGATATCCTGACCTTAAGTCTATCTTCGAGAATACAGCGGCTTGATGGTCAACTTATTCAACTGAGGATAATTTATGCACATACGCATAGTTCTATCCTTCTTCTTTACAAACAGGACCGGTGCTCCCCACGGAGACACACTGGGTCGAATAAACCCACGGTCAAGTAACTCTTGGATTTGAGGCTTGAGTTCAACTAACTCCTTTGGCGCCATTTGGTATGGAGCGATTGACACAGGAGCCGTTCCCGGTAGCAAGTCTATTCCAAATTCCACCTCCCTATCTGGGGGTATTCCTGGTAGCTCCTCTGGAAAAACATCCACGAAGTCCCTTACCGTTCTAACTCCACTAATTCCCCCTTCTTTTGCGTCCACAGCACTAACGAAGGCCAGAAATGCCTTGCACCCTTTCCGAGCATTTTCTCCGCCCTTAACGTCGAAACTACATTAGACATGTAGTTTCTTCTTTCTCCTATCATAATGACCACCTCATCCTCTGGAGTCCTCAACTCCATTCGCTTAGCTACACAATCCAACACAGCTCGATGTTCCACTAGCCAGTCCATGCCAAGAATAAGGTCGAATTCTCCGAAAGGAAGTTCCATTAAGTAGGCTCAAAATTTCACTCCCTGAATCTCTAGAGGTACACTCCGAAAGATCTTATCCACCACTACAGTTTGGCCTAATGGGCTTACTACAGTCATCTGCCTATCAGAAAGTTCAGAGTCTAGGCCTAGTGTTTCCACTATACTACATGCAACATAAGAATGGGTCGAGCCCACATCAATCAGAGCATAATAAGGCTTTCCAAATACAAGGAACGTACCGGTTATGACATCCGGTGCGTCTCCATCCTCCCTCCGGTGAACCGCGTAAACTAAACCCGGCTGTCTAGCCTCAGTAACACCTCTGCCTGGTGTTCCCCGTCCTCTGCCAGCACCATTTCCTCGGTTATTCGAACCACGGCCTCGCTGAGGCTGCTGTCCACCTCTACCAGCTTGATTAACATTCTGAGCTACTGGTCGATTTCCATCTGGCCTCATAGGGCAATCCTTAATCGTATGGTCCTTTGACCCACACTTGAAGCATCCTCCTATCTTTTTCTAACACTCCCCTAAGTGTTTCTTTCTACACTGATCACAAGGATGATACTGCCCTCCTATACCAACTTGCTGACCTCGCGACCCATCAGCTCTGGGCCTTTTCTGCACATTTCTAGACGATCCAGACGATCTAAAACTTCTTTTCTGCCTATTCCGGTCAGAGTTCTGCCTTACCGAGTCCTTGATTCCCTCGGCTACCTTAGCCTTTTCTACTAACGCTGAAAATTCCTGCTCCTGATGTGCGGCTATTAACAACCTTAGGTCATCCCTTAGACCGTCCTCAAATCGGACACACCGTTCGTGCTTCGTAGCCACCACTCCTCGAGCATACCGGCTCAGCTACAAAAACTCAGCTTTGTACTCTACTACAGACTTGTTCCCTTGAACCAGCCCCATAAAAGCCTTCCTTTGCTGATCAACATAACGTGTGCCGACATACTTCTTCAGATATGCCATCTTAACATAATCCCACGTCAGATCTTCAGCTGTGGCACCATCACGAACCGTGAGCCACCATTGGTACGCCTCGTCGCGTAGCAATGCCACTATTCCTTTCAACTTCTCCTCAGGGGTTAAATCCATAATTCGCTCAGTTGCCTCCAACCAATACTCAGTGGTACTGGGTGCCGCTCCCGACACTCCACGGAACACCTCAGCTCCATTGGCTCGAAGTCGCTCAGGTACAGACTTCCGAGCTCTCGTGCCTCCACTTGCTCCCGCCACCATCTCAAGAACTCGCAAAGACGACCTGCGACACAAAGATCACCCCGTCTCGATCCTGCGCCGCCGGCGGCACCAAAAGCTGGGGGTGGTGGTGGCGATGGTACCTCATTCTCAGATCCTTGACCCGACCTAACGGGTTCCGACACGGTCATTCTACCTCTACCGCATCCTCGTACGTTTCGACCATGTCCCCTAGAGCTCATGTCTACGTTCGTGCTTTAATCTGATTAAGAAATTTTATGAATTAATTCTTATTTCACTGATTATCCGTGAAGAAATTTTATGAAAGAAGTTTAGAAGTAGTTCTTTCGATCAATCAAAGTTCATGTTTTCTATCCTAATTCAGAGAAGCACATTCATTCAAACATTCATTCACACACGCTTTCTATTTCTCTATTTTTGTCTATTCCTACCCTAGGGGTATTTTCATAATTTTTCCTACAGGGGTATTTTCGTAATTTTTCAAAATATGGTTCCTTGGTGATTTTGTCAATAAGGGTATTTGGTAATTTTGTGTTCCGGGGGTATTTTTGGAAAATTTAAAATCCGGGGCATTTCGATAATTTTGGAACTCGGGGGTATTTTGGTAATTAACCAGGGTAAATTTGTAAAGTTTAATAATTCAGGGGTATTTCAAAATTTGCAAAACTTGGGGCTTCTTTTGAGAATTTATTTTCCAAAATGGTGATGTTGCAAAAATTTTGGAAATTAGGGTCATTTTGGTAATTTTGTCGATCAGGGGTAATTTCGTAAATTTTTCAAAATCAAGGTATTTCGATACTTTGTAAATTAGGGTTTTTGGACTTGTCATTAAGTAAGGAAATTTTTCTAAACTGTGGGTAGTTCGGACATTTTATAAACCAAGGGCATTTTTGCAATTTTACAACCAGGGGTATTTAGGTAATTTTTATAAATCGGAAATTTTTCGAAAAAATTTTGTAAAAATAGTTCTCACAAATTAAAAGGGTAATTTTAAGAGTTTTAAAACTAGGGTTTTTATAAAAATACGGCTAGCTCCCTTTCGGGTTTTAGTTCTTGGGTTTAGCTTTGTGTTGAGTCCTCTTGGTTAGGGTGAACAGAGAAGCTACGCACTGTAGGATTCAGTGAAGAGGAGGTGAGTCACTAGGATCGCTTAAGTACTGTGCTCTTAGGATCCAATCCTAGACATGATGCACACAATGGTTGCCACACCCTAACTCAGCGACTTAGCCATAGGTTTGTTTTAATTAGGCACTTAAGTCTTAAGTAATAGTTGGGGTAAACTAGTCCTAGGATTCAAGTACCTAACATACTATTTCTACGTTCCATTCCTGCCCTTCTACAGATCATACAATAAATCACACAAGGGATAGGGGTACTTACCTGGTGGACTGCGTGTCGGAGACTTAGGTGCCATGCCAGAAAAACCTGCTTATTTTCAAAAATATTTTCATAAAACTTACTTGGGCTCGATTTGAAAATGTTTTGGGCCTTAAACCCAAGGCCGAGAGTTTAAAACTAGGCTCTGATACCAAACTGAAACACCCCAAACTCGGCCCAAGAGCCTTGACCGGATCTGGTATGTTCCTCGATGTAAACGGGTTAAAATTCTTTTGTTACTTTGGAAAATAGTGTGTTTTGAAAGAAATATTGTTTTGGGTTGGGCTCAAGTTGAAAACAAATTCGTTTTATATTGGAAACCCTTTTAGTTTTAGGTGACAAAACATTTAGAGTTTATTTAAAATAAAATTTCTCAATGTTTAATTGACAAAAATTCTTAACATAATTAAATAAAAGGAAAAAAAAAATAAAGTAGTTCACTATGGCTTATTACATCCAAATAAATCCCAAGATTAAATTCGAAGTACTTAAATAAAATAAAAAGGTCCAAAATGAAAATAAATTTCCCGAATAATTCTTCTTATAGCCGACTATAGCCAAATCCCGAAAGATCCCTTGTAGTTTCGGCTAAAACAACAATAGGGATTAGTCTTGAACTTTCGGCTAAAAGAAAAATAATGAAAAGATGACAAGAGAATCCTTACCCTCAATAATGAAATTGGCAATCCTTTACGTGAATCCACACTCTATTCGGCTATGGCCTAGATCTTAACAAGCTTTCGGCTTTTGAAACTTAACAAGAAATCGGCTAGAATTATTGGTGTTGTCGGTTTTATCAAAAGAAAAGAGAGGGAAAAGAGTCACTAGGGAATTCGGCAATGGTAGAATAAGGAGAAGGGATACTCTCAGCTTTTTGGAGAATTGAAAAGAAAAAAAAAAGGTTGCAGAGAGAATTCGGCAGAGGCTTCCAAGAAAATAAAATAATGCAGAATGACCTCTCTTTTCCTCCTATTACCGAAATTACTAGGCCAAGACTCCCTTACTTGGCCATCACTCTCTCTTATTTTCCTCCTTATCTCTTTATTTCAAAATTAAAGAATAAATCCTTATTTATCTCTTGAAAATAATCTAAAATAAATCCATTATTTATCCCTTATTTAGCCGAATTTTAAAAAAGGAATTAGAACCTATCTAAAGCTCCTTCCTTGCCGTCCACTCCTCCCTCTTAATGCCGAAAAAATAAAATTTTATTTTGCTTCCCACGCGACTCGATCCTTGGCCCTTCCTCACATGCTGGTGGTGTCATTTCCAGGGCCCTAAATGGCACCTCCAAGCCACTTTTCCAAGCCCAATTGTGTGTCATATTTTCGCTACATTTTCTCTTAAGGCCACCTTGCTTTAGTTCCCTCTTTTTAAACTTTAAAACTTAACATTTCTAAAGCATTTCCTTACATTTCCAATACAAGACATTTCCTTACATTTCCAAGACATTTCCTTACATTTCTTAGGTTCTAAAATGCACATAACACATCCATATCCCAATAGACATGCTATTTCATAAAATTAAGCAAAAATCATAAGCCCAATTTCAGGATATTGCAATCTTCGAATCGGGCGCAGCGCTCATGATCTGTTGACACAATACCCCGGGCATACCGGCTAAGGCGTAGGAATTTTGCCTCATTCCCAGTGCATTATAGTGCAACATAAACTGAAAGACGGAATGTTTTGGACCATCAAGATCTACTGGGCATACCAGCTAAGGTGTAGGAATTCCGTCTCCGAGTAGCATTTCGCATCTTTTTCTGCACTGGGAATGTTGCTAGTACTGTGTCTGGAACTCTAAGCATAGACTTTGAGATTGCTTCTAGGGAGATGACTGTACTTAGCCCTTTAGGACAATCTATAGTGGTAAACAAACTCTTTAGGAGTATGCCTCTAGAAGTACAAGGGATGGTTTTCCCGACTGATTTGATGGATCTGCCGTTCGGGGAGTTTGATTTGATCCTAGGCATGGACTGGTTGGCGAGGTATCGAGCAAAATTGGATTGTACTGCCAAGCGCATGGTGTTAAGGACTCCTGAGGATAATGAAGTTTTAGTGATAGGCGAAAGAAGGAACTACTTGTCCAATATAGTGTCTGCTTTAAAGGCTGAAAGAATGGTAAGGAAAGGATGCGAGGCTTTCTTAACTTTTGCTAGTGCTTTGGAGGCGAAAGAGTTGACTGTAAAGGATGTTAAAACATTGAAGGAGTTCCCTGATGTTTTTCTAGAATAGTTTCTAGGGTTACCCCCGGATCACCATGTGGAATTCGGTCTTGATCTTCTTCCGGGAACAGCGTCAGTGTCTATTGCCCCATATAAAATATTTGAAGGAGTTGGTGGGCCCAGCATTGATTCAGAGGCGTTGGGTCAGGGCTTTATCCGACCAAGTGTGTCACCTTAGGGAGTGCCGGTGTTATTTGTTAAGAAAAAGGACAGGCCAATGTAGATGTGCATTGACTATAGGCAGTTGAACAAGTTGACGATTAAGAACAAGTACCCGCTGCATAGGATAGACGATTTGTTTGATCAGTTACGAGGAGCTTTGGTGTTTTCAAATATAGATTTGAGGTAAGGTTATCACCAGCTTAAGGTTAAAGAGGCAGATATTCATAAGATAGCTTTCCGAACTCGTTATGGTCACTACGAGTTCTTGATGATGCCATTTGGGTTGACGAATGCACCAGCTGCATTTATGGACATGATGAATCGAGTATTCCAACCCTATCTGGACTAGTTTTTCGTGGTGTTCATAGATGATATTTTGGTCTATTCAAGTTCGGAGGAGGAGCATGATTCGCATCTTCGGGTGGTTCTATAGATTCTGAGAGAAAAACAGTTGTTCGACAAATTCAGTAAGTGTGAATTTTGGTTAAGGGAAGTTACCTTTCTGGGACATGTTGTGTCTGCTGAAGGGATTAGGATTGATCCCCGAAAAATTAAGGCCGTGTTGGACTGGAAACTGCCTAAGTTTGTGGCAGAAATTCAAAGTTTTCTTGGTTTGGCTAGGTATTACAGAAGGTTTGTTGAGGGATTCTTGTTAATAGTTGCACCGTTAACCAAGTTGTTACGAAAAGAGGTACCGTTTGTCTGGTCAGATAAGCAATAGGAAAGCTTTAAAAAGTTAAAGAGGATTTTAACTAAGGCTCCAGTGTTGATTCAGCCTGAGGCTGGGAAGGAGTTTGTTGTCTATTATAATGCGTCGCACACAGGGTTGGGATGTGTGTTGGTGCAAGAAGAAAAGGTGGTGGCATATGCGTCTCGGCAGTTGAGACCACATGAAGTGAATTATCCCACACATGACCTGGAGTTAGCTACGGTAGTGTTTGCTCTGAAGATCTAGAGACACTATCTGTATGAGGAGAAGTCCATTATTTATACAGACCACAAGAGCTTGAAATATCTCCTTACCCAGAAGGAGTTGAATTTAAGGCAGCGGAGGTGGATTGAATTGTTAAAGGACTATGATTGTTCGATTGAGTACCACCCGGGTAAAGCTAACATAGTGGCAGATGCATTGAGCCGTAAGGTAATATCGGACTTGAGGGCAATGTTCGACCATCTCAGCTTGTATGATGATGGAAGTGTGTTAACTGAACTTTGAGTGAAGCCTTCTTGGGTCAGTCAGATTAAAGAGAAGCAGTTGTTTGATGAATCGTTATGTTCAAAACTTCAGCTAGTGGCAAGTGGTGAGACAGAAGATTTTAGTGTAAACAGTGATGGGGTACTGTGCTTTCGAGGAAAGACTTGTATGCCAAAGGATTCTGAGTTAAGGCAGAAGATTCTGCGGGAAGCGCATAGTAGCCCATACACTATGCATCCTGGTGGGAGTAAGATGTATAGGGATCTGCGAGAACAGTTTTGGTGGCTGGGTCTGAAGCAGCAGGTGACTGAATTTGTAGGTAAATGCTTGACGTGTCAGCAGGTGAAGGCGGAGCATCAATTGCCTTTGAGGTAGCTTCAGCAAGTAAAGATTCCACTTTGGAAGTGAGAGAGGATAACGATGGACTTTGTGAGTGGGCTACCCCTTACGCCTACGAAGAAAGATTCAGTGTGGGTAATTGTGGATCGGTTGACGAAGTCCACTTACTTCATACCGATTCGGGTTGATTATTCATTACAAAAGTTAGCCAAGCTATATGTGACATAGATTGTGAGGTTACATGGGGTACCTATGTCTATCATATCAGACAGAGACCCCACGTTTACATCGAGGTTCTGGAAGGCGTTACATCAAGCGTTGGGTACAAGACTGGATTTCAGCACAGCATTTCATCCACAGACAGATGGTTAGTCGGAGAGGGTAATCCAGGTCTTGGAAGACATGTTGAGAGGCTATGTCATCGACTTTAGGGGTAGTTGGGAGGAGTTCCTACCGTTGGCAGAACTCGCATACAATAACAGCTATCAATCCAGTATTCAGATGGCACCCTATGAAGCGTTATATGGTCGGAAGTGTCGCACTCCTACTTGCTGGACAGAGTTGGGTGAACAATAGCTATTGGGTCCGGAATTGGTTTCTGAAATAGAGGAAAAGGTTAAGTTGATTTAGACTCAGTTGAAGGAAGCTTCTGTTAGGCAGAAATCTTATGCAGACCTGAAGCGTAAGGATATAGAGTTCTCTGTGGGTGATCGAGTTTTCCTAAAAGTTTCATCGTGGAAGAAAGTTCTAAGGTTTGGACGGAAGAGCGAGCTGAGCTCTAGATTCATCAGGCCTTATCATGTGTTGAAACGTATGGGACCAGTAGTTATCATCTCAAGCTACCTCCGGAGTTGAGGTAGATACATGATGTATTTCATGTCTCAATGTTAAGGCGCTACCGTTCAGACCCATCTCACATAGTGCCGGTAGAAGAAATCGAGGTAAGACCTGATTTATCTTTTGAGGATGAACCAGTTCGAATCCTAGACTAAAATGTTAAGGTGTTGCGGAGAAAGACGGTTCCATTGATCAAAGTGTTGTGGCAGAATCACGGTTCAGAGGAGGCCACGTGGGAGCTAGAGGATGTGATGCGACAGTAATACTCTCACCTCTTTTGATAAGGTAAATTTTGAGGCCGAAATTTCTTTAAGGGGGTAGAACTGTAACATCTTAGAATTAGGGGCTCTGCATTTAATGTTTCCTGTGTGTTAGCCATGCTCTATTTGTTAAGCGGGTATGTTTGGGGGCCCCGGGAAGGCTCGGGGTTAAGCTTGAGCGTTGGTGAAATTTTATTTTTTAGGCACTTTAGTGGAGAGCTAGCTGAGGCAGGTCTTAAGGGTAATTACTTGTGTTTTGTTAACAAAAGAAAAGGAGTGGTAAAGTGGCAACGAGGCGCCACTTAGGGTGCAGGAAAGTGGCATCATAAGGGTGTAGTAGCAAGGAGGAGGTTCGAATCCCACAGGCCTCACTTTGGAGCTTTAATTTTTGGCACCTAGATGGGAAGAAGGTGGTTTCGGCAGGGACTCTCCAAGGTTGTTGGTTGAGTGAGTCAAAAGAGTTTGAATTAGTGGTCATGAGAAGCTTGGGGAGTTTGAACTGGTCAAACTATTCGAATGGGTGATGGGGAACTTTCGGTGGAGGGAATCAAGGAGGAAGGTTGGTGGTTGGGTGTTGGCCGAAAGTTGGAGAATGGAGGGAAAGAGAGTTACGGCTATGTGATGCTTGTGGGAGGGGAATTTTGACATTGTGGAGTGATAGCAAAATCGAGAGCTCTTAGTGTGTGTGTATGTGCTGAATGCTATAATCCCTTGAGTCTTTCTTTTCGACATTTTGGTGTTTTGTCAAAAAGCATTTCGGTTTGGTGGTTCATTTTATGGTGGTGTCGAAATCCCCTAGTGCATTATAGGTTCTTTCCTTAGGTTCTCTTAGCAATTTTTTCTTCACCCTTTCTTCCATCTTGTCGAACCCTCTATAAACCTTCCCTTATCTATTTTCTTTGTTCGTTCATTGTTTCCCCTACTACGTTATCTTGCACCATTAGCCGAATCACCCACTTCCCATACTTCTACTATTTTTTTTTTCTTCATCTCTTTCACCACTTGCTTTCTCATCTAGCCGAATCTTCACCTCATCCCTTTTTCTTCTCTATATTTCTGTCATCAAATCAAAACTCTCATTCTCCTCTACTCTTTTGTAGCCAAAACCTTGCATCTGTTTGAATCGATTCCACCCTGCTTCTGGAGTGTTGAAGGTAATGTTCTTTTCTCTCTTGTTACGAAAGCCGAATCCCTTTCTTTTTCCATTCCTTTTCGGTTCTTATCTCTTTCGTTCTCTGAACTCTTTTATTTCCTTTTGCTCTAATCGGGTCTCTATTTTTCTTGTCATCCTGAATCAATGCTGTTTGAGTAGCCTAAGGTGTGAAGGGTTACTTTTCTGCCGAATCTGCTTTAGCTTTCCATCACTTGTTTCAGCGCAAGTTATCTTCGGGTAATACCTTCTTCTTTCCCTAAGACTCTTTTTGGTTAACTGAATACTCAAGGGCTATCTGTGACTGCTAGGCCGAACTCCTGTTTTCTCTCAACTCATCTCGGTTTCGAAGGCGAATTTGTTGTAGTGCAGTTCATCATTTGCCAAGGTTAGGATCACTTCTTTTCGGATCTTGGTTGTTAAATCACTATTAGTTGTAACCCGCTTAAGTCAATTCTTTTGATAGCCAATCGATGTTTTCTTTGCCTCTGATCGAGTCTGTTTCATGGATACAAGAAACGGCCAAGCTGAGGAGGGGAGTGTATCCGTAATTCCTGCTTTAAGTTTAAGCGTCGAGCGGTGTCGACGGTTCGGGATTTTCTGCCAGGCTGCGGTAGAGAGCTGACATCTGCCTGGGATAGACAGATTTCGGTTGTTCCCTCATCTTAAAGTGTCGACAATATTGAGAGTTTAGTTCTCCGTGTTATCAGGTGTGTATTACCCACACATTTCTTTACTGCTTATGTTAGTAACTGTGAAGGCTGAAAGCCGAATTGACCGTGATGATAGTCGAAATACCCTTGTGGGTAAGGTTTGAGACACCGGGTAAGTTCTCGATGATGATATTTCTGATTATATGCATGTATGTATGTTCGATGTGATGCATGTATGAATTAGTTATTTGTTACGTATTGTAATTTTGGTTGCATTCATATTTTGCACATTTAAAGAGCATGGGCTCGGGATTGAATGAAAGGAGATGGGAGAATCAGTGACCATTGTCACGAGTGGTCTAAGTACCACGGTGGTTGAAACCACGAATGCTTTAATCAGTGACTTGTCTCGGTGGTCAAGTACCACAGTGGGTTGGCCCCACGTATGCTCAATTTATCAGAGATCGTCACGGTGGTCCAAGACCACAGTGGGTTGGCCCCACGATTACATATTATAGTGACTTTGTCACGAGTGGTCTAGGACCACGGTGGTCATGAACCACAGTAGCATAATGCCACGGGTGTTTGGATGGAGAGCTGAACTGGGTTGGGTTGCATTGCATACATGTGACATGTGTCGTACTGGGTGGGCTAAGGCCCAGTTTGCATTGCACGAGGATTTACACACTGAGTCTCGATGATCACCCCTTTGCTAATTTTGCAGGTAATCAGTAGATGGCGGGTTTTGGAGCCGAGACGGACTCGAGGTGGCCATGCGTTGCGATTTCTTTAGTAAACTCGTACTTCATTTTAAACTTATTACTATTTCGGGATTTTAACTTGTAATAAGGCCGCTTTAACTTTAATTTGGGGTTTTGCTTAAATGCTGATTTTATATATGTTATGAATTATTAAAAAACGGGGTTTTCTTAAAAACGTAAATAGAGGTTTTCCAAAATTTCATCGGTTGGATCACAGGCCATAAATAATTAAAACTTGGGATTTTTCTTAACATTACAAATATTGTTTCCAAAGATCACGCACCTCAATATCAAATTCGAGTATCACCTTTCAAAAATTTTCTAAGTTTAGTTTTGATGAAATAAACCCGTTTTCAGCTCCTAAGTAACCTAATGAGGAAATGGTAAGTCTGTATAACCAAACTGATCTTTTGTAAAATGGCCCTTAACATGGATTCACCAAACTAGATAATTTCTCAAATCTCGATGTTTTACCAAAACTTTCAAACCTACTATTCCTGTAACAATCCAGATTTGGTCGCAACATTTTGACCGGGTCTGGGGTGTTACAAGGAAGCACTTTCTCGAGCCATATAACAGGATGCTCATGTGAGCCATGTAACAAGAAGCATATCTGGGCTATAACAGGAAACTCACAAGAGTTTAAAACGGGAAGCTCTTTGAGCTTAACAGGTAACTCTGAAGAGTTATTATCAGGGAGCTCCGGATAGCCATATAACAGGAATTTCAAGCAACCTATAACAAAGAGCTGCGTTTGTGTCCATAATATATGCAGGATCACAACCAATCATATAATAGGACGCTCACAAAGAGCTGCGGTAGTCCACAATACATGCAAGATCACTACCGATCAGGATGCTCGCAGGAACCATATAACGGTAAGCTCAAGAGGGCTTATAACAGCATGCTCTTTCAAGTTATGGTGTGTCTGCAACATATGGAAGACCACAACCAATCATATATATTCAACATTCAATTCCAGACATATTAATATACATAATCTAGGTACACGAACTTATCCCGATACTTGTTCATTTACAAGGATCTACTAATCCTATACCTTTTGTTTTCCTCGATCCAACTCTGTACTAGGTCTATCCAGATCCAATTAAGCTTGATTAATTTTCTTTCTCTTTCCTAGTGTTTCCATATAATTTGGGGAAGAAAATGATATAAAATGATGATATTAGATATTTATTTTATTTATCATCTTTTATTTATTTCACTTTCCAATTTAATCCTTTTCTTTTTCTAATTTTCCATGGATGAATCATCAAAAATAACTACTAACTTCTCTTAATGGTCTAATTACCATATAAGGACCTCAAATTTTGAATTCCATAGCTATTTGATTCTTATAGCTACTAGAACTCAACTTTTGCATTTTATGCAATATGGTCCTTTCTATAAATAAACATGAAATCAGTAAAATTTTCATACGTCTTTCCTATCATAATATAGACCATGCAATAATTTTAAATTAAAATTTCTTTTTGACTCAGATTTGTGGTCCTGAAACCACTGTTCCAATTTCACTAAAAACAAGTTGTTACAAATTTAGCCATGCTCGTGCTCGATCTCACAACGAGTACGGAAACAATTTCAACCTCAGTGCGTCTTCAATCACACCAGCTAATTTAAATGAATCACGTACCTCCATTAACAAATGAAGGTGTGAGTGTGAATCTTCCGTGGGCATACCACTGAACTGGCCCACCATTTGGAGCATTTAAAACATCATTGGTTTCCACTCGAATTGTGATGCCTCGGTATCCAGCCTTCTAATTCCTGGATTTAACTCAATGAAGAGTGGTACAGCGTATTGTCTGATGGCACGATCCCTATTATCAGCAATAAGGATTAGGTTGTGCACTTGATTGACTCCATTACCTTGTCCATTGTTTTGATTTCCAAGGTCCATCTCGGCTTGTCTTTGAGCAAATCTTTCATGTTTTCTTTGTCTAAAAGTCTGCTCGATTTCAGGGTCAACGGTAATAGATCAATGATTCGATCTATTCTCATAAAACACCTAAAAAATAAATCAAGTAAAGAATAAATTAGTAGGGTTAGAATAAATAAATAAATAAAAATAAAAACCAAATTGAAAAAATAATTTCACAAAGAATGATTAAGGCAGTAATCCCTGACAACGACGCTAAAAACATGTAATGAATTGTAACGTGTTTACACAAGTGTACATAGTTGTTCAAGTAATAAGTAATATGCGTTATCGTCTCCATATGGACTGTATAAGCTTAATCAATTCAAATGCAAAATTATAATTAACAATTTGATATTAAAAAACTCAATAATTTTATGATTGTGATGATTAAATTAAATTAAATGCAAGGAGTGATCCCTATGCAATTTCTAAACTAAATAAAATTTTACGTAAATGTATGAATGAGGGCTTTAGCAATAAAAAAATCAACTTTAAATGAACTAGGATAATTATATTAATTAATACAATTTACTTTTATCATGCTAAAATGTTCGAAAATTTTTCCATGGCAACTCGATCTCTTATTGGTTTGGAAACCAAATTAAGTCCTCTCGGATCTTTTACTTAGTTAAATATGCATTTTACTGATCATATTAGACTAAGGGTTTCTTAGCATTTATGCAATGTCATAGGGACATTTACATTTGCAATAGTTTAATTACATAAATCTAAAAACCATCCAAGATAATAGAGCTAACTAAAGATATTATGAACCTTCACTTAGTCGGTTTTAATACCCTAAATTAAGCATTGCACTTTTTAATTATGCCTCTACTAGTCATCATCTAGTTATGATCGCTCAGCTAATCTAAGTGCAGTCAATCATGTATCCATGAAATGTAGCATGATATTAATTGAAAACATAATCGATCGAGGCACAAAACATGTTAACATGAATTAAATAAATCTCATCAATTAAATATAATTAACCCAGCAATTAGGATTTAACACGTCATAGTTGATGTCAAAAGCATAAAGCTCAAAGCAAACATGTTTAAAATAAATAACAAGAGGAAAGAGTAAACTCTATTTAGTTCAGAAGCCTTTCGAATCTATTCTGACTGATGCGCTTCTCCTTTCGGATGAAAGCTTCTTTTGCTAAGGGTTTAGAACATAACTGGAAAAAGAGTGCTTTTGACAAAGCTTTTGAGGCTAAAGATGGAGAGGGGACGGACGGCTATGCAAGGGAAAAAGGGAGAAGGACTTTAGAGAACTAAAATGAGAGAAAAATGTAAAGAAAATGAGGAATGAGGGATGAGGGCTAAGTGAGGGATGGAAAGGTATTTATAGGTGAAGGGTAGGGTTTGAGTTTACTAAAGATAATTTAAAATTACCTTCCTTCCCTCTCTCATGTGGCCGACTAATAACCCGTAAAGTAACATACTTTAATCCCACATTTAGCATGCTTTTGGATGATTTATCCCTCAATTTATGTAAAAAGGTGCTATTAATCCTTTCTTTTCATGTCTTATACTCAGGAAAGCACCGGAGGATGAAAAGAACGAGAACCGGGCCTAAAACGAAGCAAATTGGGCCAAGAAAGAAATCGACACGGCTTGGACTTAAGCCCACATGGCCGTACCTCACTGATCATCTAGAACATGATCTTACCTCGAGTCACACGGTCGTGTCTCATTAAAGAAATCCGAACACGACTTGAAGACCGACCACACGGGTGTGTGCCATGCCCATGTCCCTGTCGTGGCAAAAAACAATTTCATTTGGATTTGGAAACTTTGAGTGTCAGCTGAAAGGGGGTGGTTAGCTAGGCCAAGGAGCCAATTCGAAAAGGCCAGATCTGTGGAGAATCACTCGAAGTTAGCCAGTTGATCCATCTCAAGATGCCGGAATTCTACTCAAGATAGCGGATCTCTCCTTCAATTCCTTTAGGGAGTTTTAGGGATTTCTTATGTTTTGTTTTATCTTTTCTTCTGATATGTTTTCTTTATTAGTTATGAACTAAACCCTTTGGATACCCGAAGGGGATGAAACCTATGATGAATCTTGTTATTAATTTTTGAATTATATGATAAATACTTAGTTTGTTCTTAATTATGTGAGCTTAATCCAAAATTGATGTGCTTAGGTGGAGGAGCAAAAGTCCCTACTTAAGAGTAGATCTAGCATAATTAAGCGGAGTTGATCGCACGCCTAGAGATAGAGTGACGAGATTTTGCCGGATTAGGGTGAAACCTAATATGGGAGTCCATAGATCGATTTACTACTATCCTAGGGGGTTATTAACAGAGAAAGAGATTTCCATTAATTAACCTAGGTTTAGACGTTATTCGCCTTGAGAGAGGGTTTAACATACGTTAGGGAGTCTTACGGATCAAACTAAGTGAATAAATCGTATAGTTCAGTGTTAGATAACAAGTGAAGTCTAGGTGGATTCTTCCTAAGGGTATCGTCTAAATCAACTGAGTTTTTCTAAAAGTTATCTCCTCAATTTAGTCTTTTTGTCTTTGCGTCTTAGCTTGGTAATTAGTTAGTTTTAGATTAATCAATCAATCAGTTAATATTTAGGCTAGATAATAAGAAGAAAGCTAGTAATAGTACTTTTAGTTCCTTTGGGTTCGACAATTCGGTCTTACCTAAGCTATACTACTGTTCGATAGGTGCACTTGCCTTAAATCTTTGTCAAAGTTAGTTTCCAGGTTCGATCATCCTTTTATAAATTTTAAAACTCGACGATCAAGTTTTTGGCGCCATTGCCGGGGAACTAAAATATTAAGAAAGCTCTATTTTATTACTTTAGCAATTATTTTTTTATTTTCTGCAATTTATTTTTATTTCTAATTCTTCTAAATTTTCTTTTTTTTTCTTTTCCTAGCAAGTACCTCTAGTTTAGGACTAGAAGGAACCCAAGAGGACCACTAGTATACGATAGTGATATTGAAGCAACTGCTCGAAGGAATTGCTGAGAAATTAGGCGAGGCCTAAATTACACAGAAGAAAAGTGAGAATCCAATCGTACTGAAGGGATGGACGAGAATAATCCACCACCACATGATGTGGTAGAAAATAATACTCCACGTACTATGTTTGATTATGCTAAACTGCATTTAACAGGAGCAGAATCGAGTATTGTTAGGCCTGCTATAGCTGCTAATAATTTTGAATTAAAGCCTAACACTATACACATGATTCAACAATTTGTTCAATTTGATGGCTTGCAGGACGAAGACCCAAATACACATATAGCTAACTTCTTAGAGTTCTGTGATACTTTCAAAATAAATGGTGTTTCTGATGATGCCATACGACTTTGGTTATTTCCCTTTTCATTAAGAAATAAAGCCAAACAGTGGTTAAACTCGTTATCATGAGGGTCAATCACTACATGGGACCAAATGACCGAAAATTTTTTATTAAAATATTTCCCACCGGCCAAAATGGCCAAATTACGGAATGATATCTCTTCTTTTATGCAGATAGATTTAGAGACATTATACGACGCATGGGAGAGATACAAGGACCTACTGAGAATATGCCCACACCATGGATTACCTTTGTGGCTCCAAGTCCAAAATTTTTACAATGGTGTGAATCCTTTAACGAGACAACTAATCGACTCAGCCGTCGGTGGAACCCTGAAAAATAAAACTCTTGAAGCAACCTACAAGTTTTTAGAAGAGATGTCGCTGAATAACTATCAGTGGCAAGTTACAAGAACAAGGCCAACAAAAACAGCCGGAGTTTACAACCTCGATGCAGTAACCATGTTATCAAATCAGGTAGAATTGATGAATAAAAAGCTTGATAGTTTGTGTTCTTCGCAGGTACACCCAGTAATGCAGTGCGACGCAAGTGGAACTGTGGCGAATCCTGAGTACCCACCCTACCAACCGGGCACAGAGAGCAAACAAATGAACTATATAGGTAACAATTTCAGATCTAATAATAACCCTTATAGTAATAATTATAACCCAGGTTGGAGGGACCACCCAAATTTTTCATGGGGAGGATAACGAAATCAAGGAAATCAAGGAAATCAAAGACAACAACCTCCTCAAAATTTCCAAAATCAGCCTCATCCACAAGAAAAGAAGTCAAACCTCGAAGAGATGTTGGTAAAATTCATGGCAGACACCGACACTCGTATCCAAAAAACTGAGACAACACTTAGTGACTAACAAGCATCGATCAAAGCAATCAAGAACCAAGTTGGGGAAATTACTAAGTCAGTTGGACAGCTCACGAAACTGATGTCTGAACGACCGAAAGGACGTCTACCAAGCAACACTGAGATTAATCTAAAGGAGTAAATCCAAGCCATAACAGCTCAGGAAAATGCAGAGTTAGACGAACCCAATCCAATACAAGAAAACGAGGTTGAAGAAGGTAAAGTTGAGGTAACACAAGAAAAGCCAAAACCGGTAATCAAAGAATACCAACCTTGCATTCCTTATCTCAAAGCGTTAAAGAGAGACGATACGGAGGAACAGTTCGGTAAGTTTCTTAAACTTTTAAAGAAATTACACATTAACTTAACACTACTCGAAGCTCTTTCGTAGATGCCAGACTCAACATGTGGAACTCAACACAAAGTGCTCAGCAATTCTACAAAATAAACTACCACGGAAGTTAAAAGATCCAGGGAGTTTTACAATTCCATGCATAATTGGTAGTTTATCTAAAGAAAATGCGTTAGCCAATTTAGGGGCAAGCATAAATGTCATGCCTTATAAACTGTTTAAACCCCTAGGTCTAGGGAAACCAAAACAAACTAGGATGAGCATCCAATTAGCTGATAAAACTATTAGAACTCCTAGGGGTATAGTCGAGGATGTGCTCGTAAAGGTCGATAAATTCGTCTTTTCAGTGGATTTTGTTGTCTTAGACATGGATGAGGACAATTCAATTCCCTTAATTTTAGGAAGGCCATTCTTAGCAACTACCAGAACTAAAATTGATGTTGATGCAGGCGAACTTATACTTTGTGTAGGCGAAGAGACAGTCACTCTTCAAGCCTCGTCTCGGCTAGAACATCAAGTAACAAAGGTGAGAATGTAAATTCTTTTGATAACCATTCGGTTAACCCTTCTTTTCAGGAAACACCACAAAATGACATAATTGAACCCGATCCTAAACCCTGTAAAGAAAAAACTCCTAAGGATCAAAGGATTCAGACTAATGAACTAAACGAGTGGAAGACACACTTTAAAGAGGAACTGGAACCACAAAAATTAAAACCGAAGGAACCCCTAGAAGAGCTCATAGGAACATCTAACCACTTCAAAATAGGAGACAAGGTCCTATTAGATAAAGCCGATCCTCATATCAACACACCGAACCTAAACACGAACGAAAAAATTCCTCTTGAGGTACGCAATACCTTCCCTTACGGAACAGTCGAGGTAAGCCATTCAACGTTTGGCACTCTTAAGGTAAATGCTTCTCGAATTAAACTTTATAATAGCACTGATAACATGAGGGAAGATATTCAAATTTTTAAACCTCCATGAACACACAAATAAGAGGAAAGTCTAGCTTAAGACTATAAACAAGCGCTTCTCGGGAGGCAACCCGAGCGGCAACCCGAGCACTAACCCTACTTTCTGTTACATTTATTTTTTCTTTTCTTCTCTTAGTTCTAAAAACTTAGTTTTAAACTAAACAAAAGTACAGAATTCCAGGCCACACGGCCTTGTACACGGTCGTGGCCAAGACTGTGTGTACCTCAAGAACCTTGGTACTAACATGGCAGGAAGGTACAAGTCAGATTCAACTAAATTCCGACGTCACGGACTCAACCACTCCCCCACGGGAACCGACAAAGTGGCACAGTCGTGCCCCACAACCGTGTAAAGCTACTGACTTGCCAACCATGGACAGAACACACCCATGCCTCATAATCGTGCCAACATACTAACTTGTCACAAACGGGCGTGGCTGGTCGAAAAATGGGCATGGAGAGCCTACACGCCCAGACACACAACCGTGCAAAGCGGCCGTGTAAATCGACACACCCTCAGTCCACGGGCGTGGGAATGTACCAGGATTGAAATTCTATTTAAACCCAACTCCCCTCTCCTTCCTCTTCTCACCCACCCTCCTTCTTTCTTCCTTCCTTCCTTCCCCCACTCACAAACTCTCTCCTTATCCATAACAAGTCTCTATAACTCTTGAACCAACACCGAAACCATTTTAAAGAAGTGTAAAAGGCCAAACTCCTCAAATGAGAAATATTTACATGAGTTCATGCCAGAAGCTTCATCCAAACAACAAGCCAAGGGTCTTTGAGACCATTTCATTTCTATTTTTCTTTTCTCTTTTACTTCAATTTCCTTATCTTTACTTCTTTTCTACTTAATTTAGTTTAACTTAGTTTAGTTTCGTAGTGTCAGATTCGAATTAGTTTAGTTTCGTAGTGTCAGGTTCGAAAAGCTGCTAAGGAATCACGCCACTTCCGCCACCGCCAACACCTCTGCAGCTTTAGAGATCTCACCCACCTCGCGAACCATCCAACATTAAGGACCCTTCGGTCCATTCATCTTTCATTTTCATTTTGTTTACATTTTTGTTTCCTTTCTCTTTATTTTTCTTATCTTTAATTATATATTTAGTTTATTTTAAATGTTTCTTAATAATTCCTGGCTAATTCTCCGTGAGCTACCCAATTTTTTCATCTAGCACAGGATCGTCATCCAGACCGACCTCCCCATCCTCCTTTCACTTCTGACTCAAGGAATCCATCCAAACTTCAGGGAGTATTCTTTCCCCTTCTCTTTTGATTTATCCCTTAAATGTTATTATCTATCGTTGTACATTGAGGGCAATGTACATCTTAAGTGTGGGGGGTGAATAGTTATTTCGAGAAAATGCCTAACTTTCTGCATTATTCTCAACCCCTGAGAATAAAAGTGCCTAACTTTTTTCATTATTCTCAAATCCCTAAATTCAGTCATGTTTTTGAGTAACTTCCTCATATTACTAATTAGGATGAAATTTCTAATGATTTATGGTTTTTATTGATATGTTTTAGAGTAAGTCATTGATAATTGTGCATTGATGATTAAATTTGAAGAATACTAGAGAATCAAGCATGATAAGTCTAATTTTCAAAAATTAAAATTTTTAGGTTGTTAACCTGAATGTGAATATTACTTTGAAATTTACAAGGTTGATATCAAAACACCCATAATTTTTGTGAGATTTTGAGCCTTATAGAGCACATATTCTTTTTCATGCTCACTTCAACATTGAACTGTTATTATAGAACATGCCTTGATTATACATGTCAAGACCACAGTTATGATTTGATATACAGAGATGATAAAGGCACTTAGGTTTTAACCCACTTACTCCACTAAAAAGCCTACCTTCATAATTAACCCTTAGTGAACCCCGTTGAGCCTAACAACCCTTTTTATTGACTCACCCTCTAATATTAACCCAAAACCCTTTATATTTGTTATCACCATTCCTTTTTAATTACCCTTTTTGTCGAGATTTGATTTTGAACAATTTCTTAACTATGTTCTATATTTCAGTTGTAAAAGTTCTTTCTTATTATTATGATAGTTTGTTCTTAAAAAAAACAATAAAATATATTCATTATTAGTTATGTGATTAAATGAGCTTATACGTTAAATTCCAAATGTTGAAGAAGAAGCTCGTATCATTAGTATTATTTTCCAATTGATGTAATTATTTAAGATTAGTTCATTTTTCTAATTAGGAAATTTATCAGGTCAATCTCGATTCTAACCTTCTAATTCAGCCTTTATCCACACCTTTATCCCTAGCCCCGTTACAACCCTATTAAAGACCTTTTGATATGTTTGTCATCTCATTTTACAGTGGTGGAGATTTGATTTTCAGGCAAGCCTATGGGATTAACTTTTCAAGTTCGACTTTTGAGTGCTCTTTTCCTGAAACCTTAAACACTTAGAGTGATTTGAGTGAATCCTTAGTGAGGATGTCAATCCTTGTCGGTTTTGAATTAAAGGTAATTATTTAGATAAGGGGAGACACCTTTATTTTCATGCTACAAATGTATGACTTTGATTGTTTGAATCTTTAGGACTCTTTGAGTTGAATTATCCATGTATAAATTATCTATGAACTATGATAAGACATTGTCAGTATGAATTATGAATTATGGAAAGTTTGTTTTAATTGTAAGTTGAGAATTTTGCTTGAGGACAAGCAAAAGCTTAAGTGTGGGGGCATTTGATAAATCGTAAAAGTAACATATTTTAATCCCACATTTAGCATGCTTTTGGATGATTTATCCCTCAATTTATTTAAAAAGGTGCTCTTAATCCTTTCTTTTCATGTCTTATACTCAGGAAAGCACCGGAGGACGAAAAGAATATGAAACGAGCCTAAAACGAAGCAAATTGGGCCAAGGAAGAAATCGACATGGCCTGGACTTAAGCCCACATGGCCATGCCTCACTGATCATCTAGAACACAGTCTTACCTTGAGTCATACGGTCGTGTCTCATTAAAGAAATCCGAACACGGCTTGAAGACCGACCACACAGGCGTGTGCCGTGCCCGTGTCCCTGTCGTGGCAAAGAATAATTTCATTCAAATTTGGATACTTTGGGGCAAAAAAACCTATTTCAAAAGCCTATATAAACCCCCCTAAGTGTCAGCTGAAAGGGGGGCGGTTAGCTAGGCTAAGGAGCCAAGCCGAAAAGGCCAGATCTGTGGAGAATCACTCGAAGTTAGCCAGTTGATCCATCTCAAGAAGCCAGAATTCTACTCAAGACGGCGGATCTCTCCTTCAATTCCTTCAAGGATTTTTATGGATTTCTTATGTTTTGTTTTATCTTTTCTTCTAAGATGTTTTCTTTATTAGTTATGAACTAAACCCTTTGGATACCCAAAGGGGATGAAACCTATGATGAATCTTGTTATTAATTTTAGAATTTATGATAAATACTTAGTTTGTTCTTAATTATGTGAGCTTAATCCAAAATTGATGTGCTTAGGTGGAGGAGCAAAAGTCCCTGCTTAAGAGTAGATCTAGCATAATTAAGCGGAGTTGATCGCACGCCTAGAGATAGAGTGACGAGATTTTGCCGGATTAGGGTGAAACCTAATATGGGAGTCCATAGATCGATTTACTACTATCCTAGGGGGTTATTAACAGAGAAAGAGATTTCCATTAATTAACCTAGGTTTAGACGTTATTCGCCTCGAGAGAGGGTTTAATATACGTTAGGGAGTCTTACGGATCAAACTAAGTGAATAAATCGTATAGTTCAGTGTTAGATAACAAGTGAAGTCTAGGTGGATTCTTCCTAAGGGTATCATCTAAATCAACTGAGTTTTTTCTAAAAGTTATCTCCTCAATTTAGTCTTTTTGTCTTTGCGTCTTAGCTTGGTAATTAGTTAGTTTTAGATTAATCAATCAATCACTTAATATTTAGGCTAGATAATAAGAAGAAAGCTAGTATTAGTACTTTTAGTTCCTTTGGGTTCGACAATCTGGTCTTGCCTAAGCTATACTACTGTTCGATAGGTGCACTTGCCTTAAATCATTTTCAAAGTTAGTTTCCAGGTTCGATCATTCTTTTATAAATTTTAAAACTCGACAAAACAACGATCAGCGGCCATGTATCAAAGAAAAGGGATGACCAAATCTTCCATTTTGAATTTGAATTTCAAGCTAAAGATAGCTATGTAGTGGACAATTTCAACAGGTAAGTTGTTAGGCTAAATTTTGATTGTTTTCCGAACTTCAAACATTTTCATTTAAATATCCCAAAAACACTTTTTGGGCAGCCAATATCAAGTGCCAAAACTGGGCTTTTAATTCCCCGTGTTGGACAGTTCTTCTGTCCAAAACTTAGCAAACATGTCCATCTTTTTATCACCTTTCTTTACTGGGTCAAGTAGTCAATCCCTATGCCCAAATTGCATGCTCTTGCTATCCACAAGGATAAATTGTGCATGACCACATTTTATTTATTTACAACATGTCTCCATAGCCTACCTATATAGTAAAAACACACACATTAATAAATTAACATGAATTAATATAAAATATGCCTGAAAATAATGTAATTAAGCATAATTTCACATACTTTGTAATTTCATGTCTAAAATTACTAATTAAGTAAAATTCACTTATTTCAATAATAATTACTTGAGATAAACATAATAATTAAGTAAAAAGATGGTAAAAACATACAGAAAAACCCTATATAATTTCGAGTTTACAACCGATCATGCAACTATTAAGTACTTACTCATGAAGAAAGATGTTAAACCAAGGCTAATTCAATGGCTACTTTTACTCTAAGAATTTGACTTTGAGATCCAAGATAGAAAAGGTGTTGAAAATCAAGTAGTTGATCATTTGTCGAGGTTGGAACAAAATGAGGTAACTTCTTCACTTGTTCTAATTAATGAGAATTTTCTTGATGAGCATATCATCAAGCTAAGTCAAATCTATGAAACACCTTGGTTTCCTGATTTTGCCAATTATTTAGCATGTTGAATAATTCCTCTAGAAATGACATACCAACAAAGGAAGAAATTCCTTCATGATAATCGATACTATTTCTAGGAGGATCCGTTTTTTTTAAACAATATGCAGATAACATAATTAGGAAGTGCATAGCTGGAAGTGAGATTGACTAGATTTTTTACCACTGCCATTCATCTCCGAGTGGGAGAAACTTTGGTAGTTCTCATACAGCAGCGAATATTTTACAAGCTGGATTCTTTTGGCCTATAATGTTTAAAGATGCGTATGCGTATGCGTATGTGAAGAATTGCGATATGTGCCAAAGAATCGGGAATATAGCAAGGAGGAACGAAATGCCCTTTTCAAATATTCTAGAGGTTGAACTATTAGACGTATGGGCATTGATTTTCTAGGCCCATTTCCTTCTTCACATGGTAATAAATATATTTTAGCAGCTGTAGACTATGTATCCAAGTTGGTTGAAGTCGAGGCCTACCCAATGAATGATGCTAAGGTAATCATGTGATTCTTACATAAGCATGTGTTTCCACGGTTTGGGACTCCTAGAGCTATAATCAGTAATGGAGGATCTCACTTTGTAAATAAATGACTTAAGTTGTTGTTTGGCAAGTATGATGTAATGCATAAGATTGCTACTGCCTATCACCCACAGTCAAATGGGAGATTTGAAAGGGTGAATCGTGAAATCAAAGGTATTCTTGAGAGGGTGGTGCGCCCTACCAGAAAAGATTGGTCTCGAAGGCTCGATGATGCTCTATGGGCCTATCAAACTTCTTTTAAGACGACGTTAGGAATGACTCCCTATCGGTTAGTTTTTGGAAAGGCATGTCATTTGCAACTTGAATTGGAGAATATGGCTTACTGGGCTTTGAAACAATTAAATTTTGATCCTTGATGAGTTGGAAGAATTTGAGGTTATTTTCATATGAGAATGTCAAGATGTGTAAGGAAAAATATAAAAGATGACATAATAGTCATATACAACCTCGCGAATTCAGAGAAGGTCATAAAGTGTCATTGTTTAATTCAAGGCTAAGGTTATTCTCTGGAAAGCTTAAATCTCGATGGAAAAGACCTTATACCATCTATAAAGTATCCTTATGGAGCTGTAAAATTGTACGACAATCATGGAGGTATGTTTAAAGTTAATGGTCAACGTCTCAAGCTCTATTGGGCCATGAAGTTGAGTTAATTAAAACCTTATTCAAATTATTAGACCCTTAATTTTTCATTATTTTACTTTTTAATAAAAAGTTAGAAATTATTTTCTTAAATTAGTACATTTAATTAATTCTGTCTAAGGAGATTGGAATTTAAACGGGACCGCTGTGACCCCTCCAACCTTTCCTAGGAATTAATTTAATGTAATCTTTTGAGAAGAAATTTTCTAATTAATTTTTAAATTTTTAATTTTAATTTAATTTGTTTATGTTTAATAAAGGGGGTCATATTGGCTCAAGTACTAATCAGTTTATTTATTTTTAAGCAATCTAGTTTGAAAATACAATTTGGGCTTAAGGCCTGAACAGCAGAGAGGAGAAATTTACCCATTGATTGCCATCCATAAGGGTTCCCTAAAACCCTAAATTTACCACAACTTTTTCCCTCTATCTTTACTTGCTGCCCCATTCACCTTAAGTAGCTAAAATTTTGCTACAAGTTTGCCCTAATTAAACACTATATAAACCCTTTTCGACCACCATAATTTTCACAACCCTTCAAGAAATTAACTTAAACCCTAGCCACTCATTCTTTTTCCTCTTAGCCGTTGGCCTAAATCCCGAAATTTCTCGTCAAAATCCTTTCCTTATCACAAAACCCTAGAATTGTCATTGCAACATTTTTGTCGGAGTAACCCTATCATCATCGCATCCTATCACCATTACAAGCTTCACGCCACCGCAAGCCTGTTGCTGCCACAAGCCAATTGCTACTGCAAACACCTTGTTCCATCCATTGTCGATTCTTCTCCCTTCCTTTTGCCAAAATTTTACCTATTTTTTAGGAAAAGTCACCATGTCTCGCAAAAAAATAGATCTTACAAGGCCTCTGCTGAAAATCCTATTGTTATTCAAGATGAGGAAGTGAAAGAAAGGTTTGATTCTATCTTCAAAAGTCAACTTATGATGCAGGAAAAAGGTTTCAACTTGAAAAGTAATGAAAAGATGGTTGTGCCTTTGCCGATTCAAAAGACAATTGATGCCCTCAATTGGAATTATTTTTGTGATGCACGATCATTACCCAAAGAAGACCTAGTTTGAGAGTTCTATGCCAATTTGACTAAGCTGGATGCTACTGAAGTTCTTATTCGCAAGAAAAAGGTACCCCTAACTTTTAAATCCATTAATGATTTGTTTAACCTACATGATGTTGAAGAAGATAAGTACTTTTCCATGATGACAAATATAAATTAGGATTTTCTTCAACAAGTGCTTAATGTCGTGACAAATCTGGGATCCCAATGGATCATAAGGAAGCATGGTAGTCCTGTTTGCTGAAGGGAATATTTAAAGTCGTTGGCTAAGGATATAGTTTCATGCCTATCTCACACAATTCCACCATCTCGATGGAGTGAATAGTTTTGTTATATACAATTATGACAGAAATGTCTATCAATGTTAGGAATATCATTCTCAAGGAAATCCATGATTGTGCTAGAAAGAAGACTAGAAGTGTTTATTTTCCATCATTGATAACTTCACTTTACTTAAGGGCCCAAGTTAAAACAAAAGCAAACCTGAAGGGCCCGTATGTCCAAGGTTGCATCACAGCCCATGATCTTGAAAAGTTAGTGGAGAATGTCCATAAACTAAACCCAACATAACCGAGTGGACCAACAGAACCAGAAACTAATGAATCATTGAACAATTTTGAAACTGAGGCTAACTCAGATATTGAGATAGAAGAAGTAGAATCTAAGGAAGAATCGAACAATCCAGAACTGATAAAGAAATCGAAAGTCTCTGAACCAAGAGAGGAGTCGAATACTAATGAGCCAGTAGAACCAAGTGTTGATCTTGAGTTGACTATTCCTAGGCCCATTTCTTCAAATACTGTGAAGAAATCGAAATTGTCAATTTAAAGATGATTCTATAAGAAATACTTTTAAAAATATCTCTAACCATTTTTTTCCTAAGTTTTCAGATTATATATTTGAGTCATGGAAGGAAGATGAGAATGAAAGCAAGGATGAAACACCAAAGAAGGAAGACGAGGAGGATAAGTCAAATAAATAAAAAGGGGGAATTTCTTGTCTTTAGTTTTTATTTCTTTTTAGGTGTTTATATTTATTTCTTAGTTAGAATTTTGCTTCCACAAAATAAGATAGCAAGCATGAATAAATAAGCTAAATGTCTCTTCATTTGGAAAAAATAAAGTCATGTGGTAATGGGAATGAACATGTCTAGAATTGGATTGTTGTGAAAGACTTGGTACATAAGCAGTCTTTATGACTCACCACTCTTTTCTTACAACCCTACCTGGTGTTCAATTTTCATTCATTACTTTGTTTTCGCAATGAGAACATTGCTCCTTTTTAAAGGGGATAAGGCATTTCGCATGAAGTTTAAAATATGTTTCAATCTTTTTACTTAAGTATGCTGAAATAAATGAATGTTTAGAAAGAACTTTTGTTCATAAGTTTGTTCAATTGCAAGCATGATTTCTGATTTTATCTAAGTTATTCGTATGTTATATTGAGTGATGGGATGCTTGTATGATCTTTAGTCTTATGTAGTATTTTCCATGAAAATTTGATTCCTTTATAAATAGACATGTATGAAGGTTTAAGTCTTTAGAATTGACTTAATAACTTTCTTGAGGCGAAATCCTAGGAAGTATAAGAATCTAATATGATATAGGCACACTTTCTTTGGATTGTTTGAGCCTTTCAAGCCGACCTTATTAATTTAACCCTTGAAACTTAATTTTTTAAGCTTAATCGCATGTTTATTGCAAATCACCTGCATTATAAGCCACATTATCATCTTTTTGATTTTATCCTATTCTTTTACACCTATCTTCACTAAATTTGTCTTGGTGATCAAAGTTTGAGGAAAAATATGAAAAGATGTACATGCTTTTCACATGTTATAAAAAAATAGAAAAAAAATGAATAAAGAGCAAAGAAAAGTTTGCTCAAATTCTCAAAAAAAATAAGAGAAAAGAAAAGATTGCTCAAATTCTCAAAAATAAAGAGCAAAGTTTGCTCAAAGTCTAAAAAAAATAAAAGTTAAGCATGAGTTCAAAATAAGTTTAGGGGTGTTCCAAAGACCCAATTTTATGAAGATTGTGACACAGAAAGATCCAAGACAAGTTAGGGTTAGGATGCTTGGACCTAAAAATTCACTTCTCTTTATCCCTACCTTTAGCCTAGCCCCATTACAACTTAATAAAAAACCTATTGATTGGATGATTATACCGACTCCATTAGTGGAGAGGAATTACTAAGCTCAAATTATGTAGATCATTGAAGATGTGATTAATATGAATGAAACATAGACATCCACAAATCAATTCATGTGGACGGCAAGACCGTGCAAACTGGGCCATGAGGTTGATAATTTGACCCAGTAAAAGATGTGTTAAAAGATGGACATGTCTGCTAAATTATTAGACTGAGAAATCGTCCAACAAGGCGGAGTTAAAGCCTAGTTTCGGGACAAGTAAATGGTTGCCCAAAAGCAAGCTTTGGGGTATTTAATTGAAGGTCCTTACAGTTGGAAAATAATCTAAAATTAGCCCAACAACTTTGCTATTGAAACCATCCACCCTATGGCTATTAATAGGCTTAGTTTGAATTCAAAATGAAGAGACTAAGTCATCCCCTTTTCCATGAATTGTGGCCGTCCATATGTGAGAGAAAAGGAAGAAATTTAAATTCTATTTTTAGCAAACTTTACCCCTTACCTTCACCTATAAATACCATGCATTCCTTCATTCATCCATCATCCCTCAACACTTTTCCTTATTCATGCTCTCATCAATCAATCTCTCTCCCATTTCCCTTTTCCTTTTCTTTACATAGTCACCATTTCCCCTTCCATCCTTTAGCCATAAAAGCTATGTCAAAAGCATTCCTTGGCTGGCCACCTTGAAACCTTTAGCAAAGAAGCACCGATCAGAACAGAGGAGCACATCAGTCAGAATAGATCCGAAAGGCTACTAAACTGAATAGAGTTTACTCTTTCCTCTTGTTATCTATTTTAATTATGTTTTCTTTGAGTTATTTTTTTACATCAACTATGGTATTTTAAATCCTATTCTCAAGGATGATTATGTTAATTCAATAAGATTTATTTTATTCATGTTTAATGTGATTGGGCCTCAGTCGATCATGTTTTCAATTAATATCATGATGCATTTCGTTCATACGTGATTGGGTACACTGTAACACTCCTTACCCGTATTCGACACCTAACTGGGTACGAGGCATTACTATACTTAACTTGCTCAATCAAACAATATTAATCCTTAAGAACTTCATTCTAAAATTTAAAACCTTTCATTCGAAACCATAATGTCCTTACTATAGGTCTACATGACCCTTAACTTACACCCGGAATGATTCAGGATCAAACTGCAAACTTTTGAACACTTAGAAAATTTTGACATAAAATAGGGCCACACGCCCATGTAAAAGGTGGGACACATCCATGTGGCATATCACATGCCCGTGTTCCACACCCGTGTGGATTTATTTTCTAATTCGAACCTACAGGGGTTTTCATACGGCCGACACACGCCCGTGTCCCTGGACCATATCCCTCACACGACCACGACTTGCCCATGTCTTAGCCCACGTGCAAAAATCATGGCATTCTGTTTCTGATGTAATTATCTCAATAAGGTCACATGGCCAAGGCACGCGCCCGTGTCCTTAGACTTTGTGTCGAATTAAATTCCTAATTTCAGGTGCAGACTTCACACGGCATGGGCACATGCCCGTGTCTTAGGTCGTGTCTCCCACACGGTCAAGACACACGGCCGTGTCTCTGTCTGTGTGTTTACTACTAAGCATACTGACATATAAACCTAGCATGCAAGGGGACACACGGGCAATCAACATGCCCATAGGGCTGGCCGTGTGTCACACAGGGCCTAGACACACGCCCGTGTGCACATTTGAAAGGCTATCTACCAAGCCAAATGCCACCTACACAGCAACCATACTTATACCAATTCAATCCAACATGTATCATAACTATAAACCACTTCTAGAGACTCAAAATCAAGACATCCATACAAGCATACACTTAATGAATTTCATCATCATTTATAAATATGAATTTATCAAGTGTTGGCCAATTTCTAATGACCATTTACAAAATGAATTGAACATCATTAATAGCCAACACATTGGCTAACAAATATGACATAACAAAATAACCAAGTCCTATACATGCCATACCCAAAATAAGTCTAACTTTGCTATACCAAGAAGAAGTTGATAGTGTGGTTTTTGAACTCTGACGTTCCACGAATTCCTGAGCTAGCTTGGCAATACTACAAAGAAAAGGGAAATGAAAGGGGTAAGCATAAAGCTTAGTAAGTTTGCATGAAATAAATAACAGCGTAAGACTCATAATGTCATCCATCCATGGCATTGAATAAAACACAAAGTCTTAGGCACATTGCCATAACTTACCCATGCTTACTCTTGCCAATTACATATCATATCACATATCGCAAACTTTTCTCGTGAATTACTCACATGTACTTGTATCACTTCATTACACAGCTTTAGCACTAATCTCATCTCTATTACAAGCTTAAATATTACCCCATTGAATCACTTGGGATACTTGAAGATACATAATCATCATCATTTACATAAATACGATGTTAATGCCATATCCCAGATATGGTCTGCATGGGGTCACCTCTAGATGCCGATGCCATGTCCCTGATATGGTCTTATATGGGATCTCATATCGGTTGTCGATGCCATATCCCGGATATGGTCTTATAAGATTCTCATATTCGATGCCGATGCCATATCTTAGATATGGCCTTATACGGGACCTTACCTATCTCAAGTCTTGATGATATTATTCTCTCATTTATTAAAGTCCAACCGAGACTTCCACATAACAGTTCTCATCATTTTCTCATTCAACATCATTACTCATATTCATAGAAATATTATACAACCTCTCTAATATCAAACATTTAGAAACATAACAACATGATGTTGAATTTATTACACACAAACTTACCTCGATTTCAAAATAGGCCAATTTACCTATCTAGTCGGATACCTTGCCCTTTCCTCGGTCGAGGTTAATTCTTTGTTCTTCTTGATCTATAATAGCAATTTAGCTCATTTAGTTGCCACATTAATAAACACATTTCAATAATCATATTTTGGCAAAATTACCATTTTGCCCTTAAGCTTTCTCAAAATGACCATTTTACCCGTAGGCTCGTAAATCGATTCTAATCGAATTTCCTCCTTTTACAAGCCTAGATGAACATTTATTACTCTTATGGAAACCCTCAATTCTCACTATTTCACACATTTAGCACATATTTTATAACCTTTACAAAAAGGTCCTTTTAGGTGTTTTCATAGTTCACAAAAGTTGTTTATCTAACAACTAAGACTCATCTTCTTCCATAAAAATTCAGCAAACAACATAAATGCTCACATGGTAAAACTCTAAACTTTCTACCATTTTACAAAATAGTCTCCTCTATAGCTACCTTAAGCTTTAGGGGTTCCAAAAGTACAAATATTAACAAGAAATGATCATCAAAATCCTTACTTGTAAGGAGAAGAGCTTGCTAAAATTTTTGAACTTTCCAACCCCTATTTTCTGCTAATTTTTGGTGGAAGAAAGGAGAAGAAAAGATGATATCTTTTCTTTCTTTATTTTATTATATTTCTAGACAATTTGTCACCTAATCCACCAACTTGACCAATTTTGACATCTTTTTGTCTCCTATGGCCAGTCAACCATTACTAGAGGGGTCAATTGCACTTTAAGGACCTCCAAATAATATTCTATAGCTATTAGACACCTTTAGCTTGAAAAATAGAACTTTTGCACATTTTGCGATTTAGTCCTTTTTTGCAATTAAGCATGCAATTGCTAAAATTAAAGCACCAAAATTCTCATGCACTTATATAATCATGCTATAACACATAAATTAATATAAAAATAATTTTCTTCAACCTCAGATTAGTGGTCTCAAAACCACTGCTCCGACTAGCCCCTAAATCGGGCTGTTACATGCACTCAGATTAGCTGAGCGATCCTAACTAGACGACGGCTAGTAGACACATAACTGAAAAGTGAAATGCTCAATTTAGATCCTTAATCCCGACTAAGTTGAGGTTCATAATATCTTTATTAGCTCTATTATCTTGCATAGATTTTAGGTTTATGTAATTAAACTGTTGCAAACGTAAATGTCCCTGTGACCTTACATAAATTATAAGAAACCCTTAGTCTAATATAATCAATAAAATGCATATTTCACTAAGTAAAAGATCCGAGAGGACTTAATTTGATTTTCAAACTCATGAAAGATCGAGTTGCCATGGGAGTATTCCCCAACATTGCTAAGCATGTTAAATTAAATTGATTTAATTAATATAATTTTTCTAACCCATTTAATGTTGATTGTTTTTGTTGCTAAAGCCATTCATTCATACATTTAGATAATTTCATTTTGATTAAAATTATATTAGGGATCACTCTTTGCATCTAGTTAATTTAATCATCATAATCCAAAATTATTGAGTTTTTTATATCAGTTTGTGATTTATAATTTTTCAATTAATCGATTAATATACATAGTCCCTGTGGAGATGATAACTCATTTTTACTTACTTATTACTTGAATGACTATGTACACTTGCGCATTTTCCTTGTTACAACGAACTTCTTTATTTCTGGCTGAATAAAATAAAGAATTTGATGAAGTGAGATCTTGGATCTTTGGAAAAAACCACTTCCAAGACTTCATGAGATTTTTTCTGAGGTTAGAAAAGAGGAGACAAGGTGAAATGTAATGTTAAGGCTAGGACTTAAAGCTAATGATCATAATTCTGCTCTTATAACAGTTAAAAATAATGATGATAGTGAAAAAATAAAATAAAAAAAAACTTTGTGCGATCACTTCAAAAAATATTGGCACACTTAAGAAACGTATTGAAAGATTCATGGAAAATCGGCGAATGGAAAAAAAAGAGTGGCGATGGTCGTGCTTTACAATCAGGGGATAGCAGCGTTTTCCAAATAACTAATGAAAATTATGAGGGCCAAAGTTCTCTAGAAGAGTCTCAATTCACTAAGGAACAATTAGAACATTTACACAAGCTTTTCCAATCACCACAGTTTCGGATGAATTCTTTTGTTCCTTACTCATCCAATAATCCATCTTCCTCCTTTTCCCAATCAGGTATTGATATTTCTATTTTTTTCAGTGTCAAGCCTTGTAAAACAAACATGTGGATTGTTGATTCTGGAGCTAGTGATCACATGATTAGTAGTCATTTTATTTTCTCAACTTACACACCTTGTGCAGGAAACTGAAAGATCAAAGTAGCAGATGGGTCGTTCTCAACAATAGCCGGAAAAGGCACTGTTAAAATTTCGCCTTCCTAAAACATGATGTTTTACATGTACCAAATCTAACTTGTAATCTCATATCGGTCAGTAAATTATCCCAGTCCTTGAATTTTCATGTTATATTTGACTCCTCTATGTGTAAATTTCAGGACATGGTCTCAGGGAGGATGATTATCAATGTTAAAAAATCTGGTGGAATTTACATTCTTGATGACGACCATCTAAGTCAACCAATAACTACTTTATGGTTAAATTTTATTTCTAGTTTTGATAAGGTTATGATTTGACATTATAGGCTTGGACATCCTAATTTTTACTGTTTAAGATATTTGTTACCTGATCTATTTAAAAATAAAAGTCCTTATTCATATCATTGTGAATTTTGTGAATTGGCTAAACATCATCAGTCATTCTTTCCACCTCAAAAATATAAAGCTTCCAAACCTTTTTAATTAATTCATAGTGATGTTTGGGGACCTTCGAGAGTCTCAACTTTTTTAGGAAAATGTGGCACTAAGTGTGCGTAAATATGATCGATACAGTGATGAATGGCACTATATGTGCGAAATAAAGAAAGTATTGATTATATTAATTGGCACTGTGTGCGATACCGAGTCAAATTCGGTTTACTATAAAGGCACTAAGTGTAATATCCTGAAATTGGGCTTGTGCATTTTTGCTTAAATTATAAGAAATAGTATGTCTTATGTGTTATGGATGTGTTGTGTGCATTTTTAGAATCTTGGAAAAGTAAGGAAATGCCTTAGAAATGTCAAGTTTGAAAGTTTAAAAGAGGGAACTAAGGCAATGTGGCCTTAAGAAAATTTATGGAGGAAATATGACATGAAATTGGGCTTGGAAAAGTGGCCTAGAGGTGCCACTTAATGCTCTGGAAATGACGCCATACACAGTGCAAGGGGGCTTGGGTTCGAGTCGCGTGGGAAGCAAAATTTTAAGGCTTTCATTTTGTATGTGGCGTCAAAGAGAAGGGAGTAGGGGGGACGGCACCAAGGCTAGTTATTTTCAAGAGATAAATGAGGGATTATTCTTTAAATTTTAAATGAAGAGATAAAGAGGAAAATAAGGATAAGAGAGTGATGGCCAAGTAGGGGACTCTAGCTTAGTAATTTCGGCAAAAGGAGGAAAAATAAGGCTATTCATCATTCTTTCTTCTCCTTTTCTCTCTGTCGAATTCTCTAGTGCAAATCCTCTCCTCTCCCAATTTTTCCAAAGCCAAAAACTCTAGTAAATCTAGCCGATTTCTCCATCTTGTTCTTCTTCAAAGTTTATCACCATTGCCGAAATTGTTGATCCACATCCTAGCCATAGTCGAATTTCTTTGTGGATGCAAGCAAGGGAGCCGTCGATTTCAAGTTCAGGGTAAGATCAAAATTCAGTTTCCATTCTTTTTCTTTTAGGCTTGTCGAAATCAAGGTATTAATCCTATCAGTGATTTTTGGCCGAAACTTGAAGGGTTCTCCGGGATTTCTGCCATTGTCCACATCTCCATAGTCAAGTAGCAATTTCGGGATTTATATCCACAAGGTAAGTGCTTATGATGTTCGGCCAAGGCCTAGTTAGTGTCTCAGATACTATTTCTTACTTATTCAAAAGCTGAAACTAATCAGTTAAAGTGATCTAGTGTTAGCCGATTACAAGGGGGAAACATCACGACGTTTCGGGATTTGTTAAGGAATCAAATCGACAGCAAGGTAAGATTTAGATTGTGATAAACCCTTCGGGATTTAATCTTATAGCCAAATAGGTTTTTACTCAACATTGAGTGATTGACCGAATGTAGGGATTAAGGATCTAAAGCAGTAGATCGGGATTTTCGGGAAATCAGTGAACTTGCTAAGTGAATCAGGTGTGTACCCCACACTATCTCTTAACAGATTTATGGCACCTAATTAATGCATATGTGTTTATAATAATGTGAATATGGCTAAGGAACCATGTTATGGTACAAAGTATCCAGGTACGTTTTCCTACTCCTACTAGGATTATAATAAGATCTGTTATGGTGCAGATGTGAAACTATAAGAATGTGAATAATGGATATGACATGGTTAAATGAGTATTTGTATGACATGGGGCATATGGGATATTATGAAAGGGGAAGTGAATGTGGTGACTTATTGTAACACCCCTAACCCATATCCGTCGCCGGATTCGGGTTACGAGGCCTTACTATAACAATTACTAAGTCCATGCACTCCATCCAAACTAACACTTGATAAATTCATATTATTTCATGCTATCACAAATGAATATATATATTCTATCAGGTCTTAATACAACAACTTACATTATAAAATCACATGGTCATTTAAAAACAACAACGGCATAAGTATCTATATTAAATCAAACGAAAATCTAATAGTCGCTTACATATTTAATCAAATAAAATCTTAAAGCATTCCATATATATATATATATATATATATACACGTAATATTTATAAATATCAATTTAGCACATACCATTTTTGAAATCAATCCATGTACAAATATGTTCATGTACCACTTTATTATTAACCATTATACATCGAATCCCTATAGCAAAATATACTAGCAAACTCATTATTATAAATATATATTTACGCATCAAACGACTGCACATATAGACTGCGAAATATTATACATAACATGAACGTCTATTAAACCAAATATACCTTATCAAATCATTATCTTAGCCCAAAATGCCATAAACCACAAAATCAAACCATACCTATCAAATATATATATGTACCATGGCCGAATATAGGTTAAAATAACTTACTACTCATCAACATTAACATGGCATCTTTAATAATCCAAATAGACCAAATTAATTTACAACCCAAAGAACATCATCTCAACTATATCCACCTCATTCGAACCAAATCAAAACGAATGCAAAACATATCAATATATCATGCTTATCCCAAACGCATCACATCTAGATATAATAGGCATTTTATCTGACCATATTTCATACATGATTAAACCATGGCTGAATTTCACATCCCTTAATATCATAATCAATCCATTATAACAAAAACATAGGAATTAAACTTAATCAAAAGACATAGCCATTTTCGCAAGGCTATTCATATATATACAAGGCCGAAAGTCATTAATCCAAATCTTAGTCTAAACTATACATGCCTTCGGTTCAAGACTAAGATTAAATACCAAAAGAGGAGATAGTGTGGTTGACTTTTCCGACAATCCTCAGATGCCCGTAGCTTGATGGAAAATCTATAAAACAGAACAAAGAGCACACACGAAATAAGCTCACTAGCTTAGTAAGTCTTAAGCATTTACGAAACAACAGTCAAATATTCCAACATTTAGCACACATACATATATAAATATACATATAAATCCAAGTAATTTAACAAATAATAATTTCAATATGGTCAAATCTGATGCGTCTCCATAACTTATCATTTATTATTCTCTCATTGAAGGTATACAACCCTTCCAAAGCACTTTAAGCCTTAAGTATTCGCATATTACCTTATTAACAAGTATAACATATATCACAATTATATACGATTAATCATATATATATACAGATATGCATTTTCAATAACTTTCACTTTTGACATTTTTACCTTTGACCGAATTTCAAAGATATCACCAAGTTTATATTCAATATACATATCACACTTATTAATGAGTAATTCAAATGCACATATCATAAAGACTCATTATCAAAAACTTTAACCATTCTATCACTTATGTAATTTGAAAGGAAAGATAATCACTTACCTTGTTCTTTACATCTATAAACCTTTATTTTTTTTACCCGAGCATTTTGTTTATCGAAGTATTTACATTCCATCTTGTAAAGAATTTATAACACATCACAGGCATTAAGCCTGCTAGACCCGAGGTCTGAACTTGATCACCGGCATTAAGCCTGCTAGGCAATAAGCCTGATATACATCACCGGCACAAGGCCTGCTAGGCTCATAGCCCGAATTACATCACCGGCACAAGGCCTGCTAGGCATTTAGCCCGATAAATAACACCGGCACGAAGCCTGCTAGGCTTAAAGCCCGATATAGATATGATCATCAATTCAACACTCATTTCATAACATCAACAATGCAAACAACTCATATAGATCATGTTACCTTCACATACCAACCAAAACATATTTATACACTTTTCGTTTTACAAAGTAAATTCCATTCAATACCATACTTTTACATTCGGCTATTATCTATAATTATACTTTAAATATGCAAGTTTCATCATTTATCATAGTCGTAAATAAATCTTCAATGTATATTTGCTTAAGGACTTACCTCGGTTGTCGATAGACCGTGTAAATCGGCTATTCGAGAACCTTCGTCTTTCCCCGATCCAATTCCACTTTTCTTTGCTCTTGATCTAAAACACATTAAATTCAGCTCATTCAAGTACATTTCAATTCAATTTAGTCCCAAATCACATAATTAGACAAATTACCATATTACCCCTAATATTTCACTACCTTGCAATTTAGTCCTATTTTGCTTAACACGCAAAATACACCAAATTAGCTAATACTATACAAAGGCCGAATGTTCCTAGGGACTTTACAAGCCCTCACATTTCATTTATTTTGCAAATAGGCCCCTCTAAAATTTTATTTTTGCAATTTAGCCCAAAATACTAAAATTCACTAAAATTTCTAATACAAAGCATATTAATCCTTAACATATCTTTAATTTAAAAATCATCAAACATCAAAACCTCAAGAATTCATCAATGGCCGAATCATATAAGCATACTAATCTTAGAAATTCTAGCATGGGTCAGGTAATATACTAAGCAACGATCTCAAAAACGTAAAAATTAACAAAAACCGAGCTAGATTTCATACCTAAATAAGCTTGAATAAGTAAGAATGCTTCAAAGATTTTCTCCTTTTTGTTTCTTTTTAGTTTCGCAAAATAAGCATGCAAATGGCTTTATTTTATGAATTGTTTAACTATTATTAACATAATTTAATAATTACCATTTTAACCTTATGATATAAAATATTAAACATTATAAATTAAGGCTAGTTATGTACTTGGCCGGCCACTTACTATAGAAATGGGCAATTTGCCCCTTTAAGGCTTCAATTTAAAAAGCCACTATCACATTAGGACTTTTCACTATAATTTGCAACTTTTGTACTTTCTGCGATTAATCCTTTTTATCAAATTAAGCACTTAAACGATAAAATTTTTCTATGAAACTTTCACACACATTAATATACATATAATAAACACAAAATATAATATTTAGAAATTTATCGGACTCGAATTCGTGGTCCCGAAACCACCGTTCCGATTAGGGTCAAATTCGGTCTGTTACAACTCTCCCCCTTTAGGATTTTCGTCCCCAAAAATCTTACCGTTAAACAAAGTCGGATATTGTTGCCTCAATAAATCCTCAGGCTCCCACGTAGCCTCTTCAACTCCGTGACGATTCCCTAGTACCTTCACTAATGGAATTCTCTTATTTCTCAGCTCGTTTATTTCTCGAGCTAAGATACGGATCGGTTCTTCATCATATGTCATATCTGATCGGATTTCATTTTCAGATGGAGAAATCACATGTGACGGATCTGATCTATATCTATGAAGCATTGAAACGTGAAATACATCGTGTATCTTTTCTAACTTAGAGGGCAATTTCAATCTATAAGCAACAGGCCCAATACGTTCGATGATTTCATACGGTCCGATAAATCTCAGACTCAACTTGCCTTTCCGACCAAATCGGAGTACTTTCTTCCACGGAGAAACTTTTATGAATACACGATCTCCGACTTGAAATTCAATGTCTTTACGTTTCAAATCAGCATAGGACTTTTGACGATCCGAAGTAGCTTTCAAATTGCCTCTAATACTAGCTACCTTCTGTTCTGTTTCTTTAATCAAATCAACCCCGTGTATCTTATTCTCGCTGAGCTCAGACCAATATAACGGTGTTCGACATTTTCGCCCGTACAAGGCTTCATAAGGTGCCATTTTGATACTAGATTGAAAGCTATTATTGTAAGCAAATTCAATCAAAGGTAGGTATCGTTCCCACGTACCTTCAAACTCGAGAACGCAACATCTCAACATGTCCTCAAGTATCAGAATAGTTCGCTCAGACCGACCGTCTGTCTGCAGATGAAAGGCTGTACTAAAATGAAGTTTAGTACCTAAAGCATCTTGCAATTTCTTCCAAAATCGTGATGTGAATCTCGGGTCTCTGTCTGAAACAATGGAACTCGGTACACCATGCAATCTTACAATCTGCAATACATACAATTCAGCAAGTTTATCAAGTGAATAGTCTGTACGTACTGGTACAAAATGAGCTGATTTAGTCAGTCTATCAACTACAACCCAGACGGCATCTTTCTTACTCGGTGTCATAGGAAGACCGGATACAAAATCCATTGTAATTCTATCCCATTTCCATTCAGGTATCATGATTGGCTGAAGTAGTTCGGATGGCACTTGATGCTCAGCTTTTACTTGCTGACAGATTAAGCACTTGGAAACAAATTCAGATATATCCGTTTCATGCCAGGCCACTAATAGAACTGTTACAAATCGTTATACATTTTCGTGCTACCCAGATGAATCGATAGTCGACCACTATGGGCCTCACTCAGAATCATCTGTATCAAATCTGAGTTCTTCGGAACACACATTCGGCTTTTAAAATTCAAACAGTCATTTGCATCAATCTGAAAATCTGATTCTGCACCTTTTTTCACACTGAATTCGACTAGCAATCAAATCTTTGTCAACTTTCTGTGCATCACAAATTTGCTGAATAAACATCGGTTTTGCTTGTAACTCGACTATGATAGAACCATCACCAGACATAGCTATCTGTGCGCTCATTGCACGAAGAGCAAACAATGATTTTCAACTTAACGCATCTACAACTACGTTAGCTTTTCCCGGATGGTAGTCAATCACCAATTCATAGTCTTTCAACAATTCTAACCATCTGCGTTGTCTCAAATTTAGATCTTTCTGAGTCATCAAATACTTTAGACTTTTATGATCCGAATAAATATGACATTTCTCGCCGAATAAGTAGTGACGCCAAATTTTTAATGCAAAAACAATAGCTGCTAATTCCAGATCGTGAGTCGGATAATTTCTCTCATGCGGCTTCAATTGTCTCGAAGCGTAGGCTATAACCTTGCCTTCTTGCATCAAAACGCAACCCAACCCATTCAAAGAAGCATCACTAAAAACAATAAATTCTTTACCCGATTTAAAATTTGAGCTAACATCAAGCTTCTTGGTCGGAAGGGCTTTCAACCGCTCGAAACTTTTTTCGAACTTTTTCGACCACTCAAACTTGACATCTTTCTCGTAGTAGCTTTGTCAAAGGTGTAGCTATTACAGAAAAACCTTTTACAAATAAATCGTAATATTCCGCAAGACCTAGGAAGCTTCGGATCTCGGAAACATTCTTTGGTGATTTCCAATCGAGTATAGCTGCTATTTTGTTTGGATCCACCCGAATACCTGATGCTGAAACAACATGACCCAAGAAGCCGACTTCATTCATCCAGAACTCACACTTACTAAACTTTGCATACAGTTGTTGGTCTCGCAAAGTTTGTAGCACTAATCTCAAATGCTCGGCATGCTCGGTTTCATCTTTGGAATAGATTAGTATATCATCAATAAACACAACTACAAATCGATCCAAAAACTGTCTGAAGACCCGATTCATTAGATCCATAAAAACAGCAGGTGCATTAGTGAGTCCAAAAGGCATAACCAGAAATTCAAAATGTCCGTACCTAGTCCGGAACGCAGTCTTTGGCACATCTATATCTCTAACTCGCAATTGATAATAGCCCGATCTCAAATCTATCTTCGAAAATACTGAAGCCCTTTTCAACTGATCAAACAAGTCATCAATTCGAGGTAACGGGTACTTATTCTTTATAGTTACCTTATTCAGTTGCCGATAATCAATACACATTCGCATCGTTCCATCTTTCTTTTTCACAAATAGAACTGGTGCACCCCAAGGAGAGAAGCTCGGTCGTGCAAAGCCCCTATCTGTCAATTCTTGCAACTGCGCTTTCAACTCTTTTAACTCAGTAGGTGCCATCCGATACGGAACTATCAAAATCAGAGTCGTTCCCGGTACCAATTCAATGTCGAACTCAATCTCTCGTACTGGTGGTAAACCCGGTAGTTCTTCAGGAAACACATCTGGGTATTCACATACAACCGATACAGATTCAATCTGTTTCTCAAACAATTTATTATCCAGTACATAAGCCAAATAAGCTTCGCACCCTTTTCTCACATACTTCCGGGCTAACATCAAAGATATTACTGTAGAAAACCCACTTAAATCACTGGATTCAATTCTGATGGTCTCACCGTTTTGACATTTCAAATCAATAAGCTTTCTTTTACAATTCACCACTGCATCATGTGAAGTTAACCAGTCCATACCCAAAATTATATTAAACTCATCGAAGGGCAACAACATTAAATCAGCTGGAAAGCAATAATCATGAATCATCAATGGGCAACCTCTACACACTTTATTAACAAGCACACATCTACCCAAAGGGTTGGACACACGAATCACAAACTCGGTAGACTCAACTGGCAGAGCTTACCGAATACTAAAGTTTCACACACATATGAATGAGTCAAACCAGGATCAATCAGTGCAATCACAGTAGTATCATAAAGGGTGAAAGTACCGGTAATGACATCGGGGGAGGAAGCATCCTCTCTGGCTCGTGTAGCATAAGCTCTAGCTGGAGCTCTAGCCTCAGATCGAATTGCAGTGTTCTTCGTTCCTCTCTGACTACCACCTACATTGCCTGAATGTCTGGGTGGCCTGCCTCGCACTAACGTGTTGCTCGACTTAATGTTTTGAACTGTATTCTACTCAACTAACATCAGACATTCGCTAATAAAATGATCTGATGATCCATATTTAAAGCAAGACCGATCATGGAATCTATGACTCTCGGAATGCCATTTCCCCACGGTGCTTGCATTCAACTCTATTCTGTGGAGCGTTTCCAACACTGGCCATCGAGGTAGCTCGGGAGCCCACTGGAGGTCGATCACGTCTAGGTAAATCTGAAGTAGCTTTATGTCGGCTGAAGTCATCTCTGAACTTCTTGGATGTGGGATGGAAGGTCTTACCCGAAGATCTCTTACGAATGTCTCTAGCTTCTGTCTCAGCCTTTCTTTTCTCTTTCCCGAGCTCTTCAGCTTTGCAAGCTCGCTCAACTAGTGTCACAAACTCTTGAATTTCAAGAATGCCAACAAGCAACTTTATATCTTCATTCAGACCATCTTCAAATCTTTTGCACATAATAGCTTCAGTAGAAACGCACTCTCTAGCATATCTGCTGAGCCTGACAAATTTCCGTTCATATTCTGTCACGGTCATTCGCCCCTGTTTCAGTTCAAGAAATTCTTTTCGTTTTTGATCAACGAATCTTTGACTGATATATTTCTTGCGGAATTCATTCTGGAAGAAATCCCATGTCACTTTTTCTTTCGGAACCACTAATACTAGTGTATTCCACCAGTGATATGCAGTGTCCCGAAGTAAAGATATAGCACACTTCAGGCATTCATCTGGAGTACAAGATAGCTCATCTAATACTCGAATAGTGTTATCAAGCCACATTTGGCTCGCTCCATGTCATCATCATCATTGGCCCCAATTCTTACCCAAATTTCTGGATTTTATCAAGCTGGAGGCCTACTAGATCTCATCGGATCTATCATCGGGGGTGCTGAAGGAATCGGAGTTGGATTATTCGGGGGTGGAGGTTGGTGTACAGCTGGGTTAGTCTGAATAAACTGGGTAAACCACTCGTTCATCATCGATAGAAGGCTTGTTTAGCCTCCCCTCGTGGCTACCCAAAATCGGTCGAGAGTCTACAAGCGCGATCCGTGTGCACACGGTCGCGCTACACCTTCTACATCATCCGCTACGGCTCTTTCGGGATCGGTGTCCATTTACTATATAAAACACAGTTCAGAATGTCAGAAGTCACCACACTATCGATATATGATAAAGGCAAGTATAGCTAGACTCACACGCGTTACGGTAGTCCTAGAATAGACTAAACCATAAGCTCTGATACTAATCAAATGTAACACCCCTAACCCGTATCTGTCGCCAGATTAGGGTTACGAGGCCTTACTATAACAATTACTAAGTCCATGCACTCCATCCAAACTAACACTTGATAAATTCATATTATTTCATGCTATCACAAATGAATATATATATATTCTATCAGGTCTTAATACAACAACTTACATTATAAAATCACATGGTCATTTAAAAACAACAACGGCATAAGTATATATATTAAATCAAACGAAAATCTAATAGTCGCTTACATATTTAATCAAATAAAATCTTAAAGCATTCCATATATATATATATATACACGTAATATTTATAAATATCAATTTAGCACATACCATTTTTGAAATCAATCCGTGTACAAATATGTTCATGTACCACTTTATTATTAACCATTATACATCGAATCCCTATAGCAAAATATACTAGCAAAATCATTATTATAAATATATATTTACGCATCAAACGACTGCACATATAGAGTGTGAAATATTATACATAACATGAACGTCTATTAAACCAAATATACCTTATCAAATCATTATCTTAGCCCAAAATGCCATAAACCACAAAATCAAACCATACCTATCAAATATATATATATGTACCATGGCGAATATAGGTTAAAATAACTTACTACTCATCAACATTAACATGGCATCTTTAATAATCCAAATAGACCAAATTAATTTACAACCCAAAGAACATCATCTCAACTATATCCACCTCATTCGAACCAAATCAAAACAAATGCAAAACATATCAATATATCATGCTTATCCCAAACGCATCACATCTAGATATAATAGGCATTTTATCGACCATATTTCATACATGATTAAACCATGGCGAATTTCACATCCCTTAATATCATAATCAATCCATTATAACAAAAACATAGGAATTAAACTTAATCAAAAGAAATAGCCATTTTCGCAAGGCTATTCATATATATACAAGACCGAAAGTCATTAATCCAAACCTTAGTCTAACCTATACATGCCTTCGGTTCAAGACTAAGATTAAATACCAAAAGGGGAGATAGTGTGGTTGACTTTTCCGACAATCCTCAGATGCCCGTAGCTTGATGGAAAATCTATAAAACAGAACAAAGAGCACACACGAAATAAGCTCACTAGCTTAGTAAGTCTTAAGCATTTACGAAACAACAGTCAAATATTCCAACATTTAGCACACATACATATATAAATATACATATAAATCCAAGTAATTTAACAAATAATAATTTCAATATGGTCGTACAGTCGTCTCCATAACTTATCATTTATTATTCTCTCATTGAAGGTATACAACCCTTCCAGCACTTTAAGCCTTAAGTATTCGCATATTACCTTATTAACAAGTATAACATATATCACAATTATATACGATTAATCATATATATATACAGATATGCATTTTCAATAACTTTCACTTTTGACATTTTTACCTTTGACCGAATTTCAAAGATATCACCAAGTTTATATTCAATATACATATCACACTTATTAATGAGTAATTCAAATGCACATATCATAAAGACTCATTATCAAAAACTTTAACCATTCTACCACTTATGTAATTTGAAAGGAAAGATAATCACTTACCTTGTTCTTTGCATCTATAAACCTTTATTTTTTTTACCCGAGCATTTTGTTTATCGAAGTATTTACATTCCACCTTGTAAAGAATTTATAACACATCACAGGCATTAAGCTTCGCTAGACCCGAGGTCCGAACTTGATCAGGCATTAAGCTCGCTAGGCAATAAGCACGATATACATCACCGGCACAAGGCCCGCTGGGCTCATAGCCCGAATTACATCAGGCACAAGGGCACGCTGGGCATTTAGCCCGATAAATAACACTGCAGACGAAGCACGCTAGGCTTAAAGCCCGATATAGATATGATCATCAATTCAACACTCATTTCATAACATCAACAATGCAAACAACTCATATAGATCATGTTACCTTCACATACCAACCAAAACATATTTATACACTTTTCGTTTTACAAAGTAAATTCCATTCAATACCATACTTTTACATTCGGCTATTATCTATAATTATACTTTAAATATGCAAGTTTCATCATTATCATAGTCGTAAATAAATCTTCAACGTATATTTGCTTAAGGACTTACCTCGGTTGTCGATAGACCGTGTAAATCGGCTATTCGAGAACCTTCGTCTTTCCCCGATCCAATTCCACTTTTCTTTGCTCTTGATCTAAAACACATTAAATTCAGCTCATTCAAGTACATTTCAATTCAATTTAGTCCCAAATCACATAATTAGACAAATTACCATATTACCCCTAATATTTCACTACCTTGCAATTTAGTCCTATTTTGCTTAACACGCAAAATACACCAAATTAGCTAATACTATACAAAGGCCGAATGTTCCTAGGGACTTTACAAGCCCTCACATTTCATTTATTTTGCAAATAGGCCCCTCTAAAATTTTATTTTTGCAATTTAGCCCAAAATACTAAAATTCACTAAAATTTCTAATACAAAGCATATTAATCCTTAACATATCTTTAATTTAAAAATCATCAAACATCAAAACCTCAAGAATTCATCAATGGCCGAATCATATAAGCATACTAATCTTAGAAATTCTAGCATGGGTCAGGTAATATACTAAGCAACGATCTCAAAAACGTAAAAATTAACAAAAACCGAGCTAGATTTCATACCTAAATAAGCTTGAATAAGGCCGAATGCTTCAAAGATTTTCTCCTTTTTGTTTCTTTTTTAGTTTCGGCAAAATAAGCATGCAAATGGCTTTATTTTATGAATTGTTTAACTATTATTAACATAATTTAATAATTACCATTTTAACCTTATGATATAAAATATTAAACATTATAAATTAAGGCTAGTTATGTACTTGGCCGGCCACTTACTATAGAAATGGGGAATTTGCCCCTTTAAGGCTTCAATTTAAAAAGCCACTATCACATTAGGACTTTTCACTATAATTTGCAACTTTTGTACTTTACGCGATTAATCCTTTTTATCAAATTAAGCACTTAAACGATAAAATTTTTCTATGAAACTTTCACACACATTAATATACATATAATAAACACAAAATATAATATTTAGAAATTTATCAGACTCGAATTCGTGGTCCCGAAACCACCGTTCTGATTAGGGTCAAATTCGATGCATTACAACTCTCCCCCTTTAGGATTTTCGTCCCCAAAAATCTTACAGTTAAACAAAGTCGGATATTGTTGCCTCAATAAATCCTCGGGCTCCCACGTAGCCTCTTCAACTCGTGACGATTCCCTAGTACCTTCACTAATGGAATTCTCTTATTTCTCATTTCGTTTATTTCTCGAGCTAAGATACGGATCGGTTCTTCATCATATGTCATATCCGATCGGATTTCATTTTGGATGGAGAAATCACATGTGACGGATCGATCTATATCTATGAAGCATTGAAAGCGTGAAATACATCGTGTATCTTTTCTAACTTAGAGGGCAATTTCAATCTATAAGCAACAGCCCAATACGTTCGATGATTTCATACGGTCCGATAAATCTCAGACTCAACTTGCCTTCCGACCAAATCGAGTACTTTCTTCCACGGAGAAACTTTTATGAATACACACGATCTCCGACTTGAAATTCAATGTCTTTACGTTTCAAATCAAAGCATAGGACTTTTGACGATCCAAGTAGCTTTCAAATTGCCTCTAATACTAGCTACCTTACGCTCTGTTTCTTTAATCAAATCAACCGTGTATCTTATTCTCATTGAGCTCGGACCAATATAACGGTGTTCGACATTTTCGCCCGCACAAGGCTTCATAAGGTGCCATTTTGATACTAGATTGAAAGCTATTATTGTAAGCAAATTCAATCAAAGGTAGGTATCGTTCCCACGCACCTTCAAACTCGAGAACGCAACATCTCAACATGTCCTCAAGTATCGAGAATAGTTCGCCGCGGACAAATCATGTCATGCGGATGAAAGGTGTACTAAAATGAAGTTTAGTACCTAAAGCATCTTGCAATTTCTTCCAAAATCGTGATGTGAATCTCGGGTCTCTCATCGAAACAATGGAACTCGGTACACCATGCAATCTTACAATGCGCAATACATACAATTCAAAGCAAGTTTATCAAGTGAATAGTGCATGACGTCATGGTACAAAATGAGCTGATTTAGTACCTATCAACTACAACCAGACGGCATCTTTCTTACTCGGTGTCATAGGAAGACCGGATACAAAATCCATTGTAATTCTATCCCATTTCCATTCGTGTATCATGATTGGTGAAGTAGTTCGGATGGCACTTGATGCTCACTTTTTACTTGCGGATGATTAAGCACTTGGAAACAAATTCAGATATATCCGTTTCATGCCAGGCCACTAATAGAACTGTTACAAATCGTTATACATTTTCGTGCTACCCAGATGAATCGATAGTCGACCACTATGGGCCTCACTCAGAATCATCTGTATCAAATCTGAGTTCTTCGGAACACACATTCGGCTTTTAAAATTCAAACAGTCATTTGCATCAATCTGAAAATCTGATTCTGCACCTTTTTCACACTGAATTCGACTAGCAATCAAATCTTTGTCAACTTTCTGTGCATCACAAATTTGCTGAATAAACATCGGTTTTGCTTGTAACTCGACTATGATAGAACCATCACGGACATAGCTATATCTCGTATGCGTTCATTGCACGAAGAGCAAACAATGATTTTCAACTTAACGCATCTACAACTACGTTAGCTTTTCCCGGATGGTAGTCAATCACCAATTCATAGTCTTTCAACAATTCTAACCATCTGCGTTGTCTCAAATTTAGATCTTTCTGAGTCATCAAATACTTTAGACTTTTATGATCCGAATAAATATGACATTTCTCGCCGAATAAGTAGTGACGCCAAATTTTTAATGCAAAAACAATAGCTGCTAATTCCAGATCGTGAGTCGGATAATTTCTCTCATGCGGCTTCAATTGTCTCGAAGCGTAGGCTATAACCTTGCCTTCTTGCATCAAAACGCAACCCAACCCATTCAAAGAAGCATCACTAAAAACAATAAATTCTTTACCCGATTTAGGCTGAGCTAACACTGAAGCTTCGGTCAGAAGGGCTTTCAACTGCTCGAAACTTTTCTGAACTTTTCTGACCACTCAAACTTGACATCTTTCTGTAGTAGCTTTGTCAAAGGTGTAGCTATTACAGAAAAACCTTTTACAAATCGTCTGTAATATTCCGCAAGACCTAGGAAGCTTCGGATCTCGGAAACATTCTTTGGTGATTTCCAATCGAGTATAGCTGCTATTTTGTTTGGATCCACCCGAATACCTGATGCTGAAACAACATGACCCAAGAAGCCGACTTCATTCATCCAGAACTCACACTTACTAAACTTTGCATACAGTTGTTGGTCTCGCAAAGTTTGTAGCACTAATCTCAAATGCTCGGCATGCTCGGTTTCATCTTTGGAATAGATTAGTATATCATCAATAAACACAACTACAAATCGATCCAAAAACTGTCTGAAGACCCGATTCATTAGATCCATAAAAACAGCAGGTGCATTAGTGAGTCCAAAAGGTATAACCAGAAATTCAAAATGTCCGTACCTAGTCCGGAACGCAGTCTTTGGCACATCTATATCTCTAACTCGCAATTGATAATAGCCCGATCTCAAATCTATCTTCGAAAATACTGAAGCCCTTTTCAACTGATCAAACAAGTCATCAATTCGAGGTAACTGGTACTTATTCTTTATAGTTACCTTATTCAGTTGCCGATAATCAATACACATTCGCATCGTTCCATCTTTCTTTTTTACAAATAGAACTGGTGCACCCCAAGGAGAGAAGCTCGGTCGTGCAAAGCCCCTATCTGTCAATTCTTGCAACTGCGCTTTCAACTCTTTTAACTCCAGTAGGTGCCATCCGATACGGAACTATCAAAATCGAGTCGCTCCTGTACCAATTCAATGTCGAACTCAATCTCATCTTGGTGGTAAACCCGGTAGTTCTTCAGGAAACACATCTGGGTATTCACATACAACCGATACAGATTCAATCTGTTTCTCAAACAATTTATTATCCAGTACATAAGCCAAATAAGCTTCGCACCCTTTTCTCACATACTTCAGGGCTAACATCAAAGATATTATCAGAGAAAACCCACTTAAATCATCGGATTCAATTCGATGGTCTCACCGTTTTGACATTTCAAATCAATAAGCTTTCTTTTACAATTCACCACTGCATCATGTGAAGTTAACCAGTCCATACCCAAAATTATATTAAACTCATCGAAGGGCAACAACATTAAATCAGCTGGAAAGCAATAATCATGAATCATCAATGGGCAACCTCTACACACTTTATTAACAAGCACACATCTACCCAAAGGGTTGGACACACGAATCACAAACTCGGTAGACTCAACTGGCAGAGCTTACCGAATACTAAAGTTTCACACACATATGAATGAGTCAAACCAGGATCAATCAGTGCAATCACAGTAGTATCATAAAGGGTGAAAGTACCGGTAATGACATCGGGGGAGGAAGCATCCTCTCTGGCTCGTGTAGCATAAGCTCTAGCTGGAGCTCTAGCCTCAGATCGAATTGCAGTGTTCTTCGTTCCTCTCTGACTACCACCTACATTGCCTGAATGTCTGGGTGGCCTGCCTCGCACTAACGTGTTGCTCGACTTAATGTTTTGAACTGTATTCTACTCAACTAACATCAGACATTCGCTAATAAAATGATCTGATGATCCATATTTAAAGCAAGACCGATCATGGAATCTACAGCTCTCGGAATGCCATTTCCCACGGTGCTTGCATTCAACTCTATTCTGTGGAGCGTTTCCAACACTGGCCATCGAGGTAGCTCGGGAGCCCACTGGAGGTCGATCACGTCTAGGTAAATCTGAAGTAGCTTTATGTCGGCTGAAGTCATCTCTGAACTTCTTGGATGTGGGATGGAAGGTCTTACCCGAAGATCTCTTACGAATGTCTCTAGCTTCTGTCTCAGCCTTTCTTTTCTCTTTCCCGAGCTCTTCAGCTTTGCAAGCTCGCTCAACTAGTGTCACAAACTCTTGAATTTCAAGAATGCCAACAAGCAACTTTATATCTTCATTCAGACCATCTTCAAATCTTTTGCACATAATAGCTTCAGTAGAAACGCACTCTCTAGCATATCTCTTTGAGCCCGACAAATTTCCGTTCATATTCATCACGGTCATTCGCCCTGTTTGATTCAAGAAATTCTTTTCGTTTTTGATCAACGAATCTTTGGTGATATATTTCTTGCATGAATTCATTCGGAAGAAATCCCATGTCACTTTTTCTTTCGGAACCACTAATACTAGTGTATTCCACCAGTGATATGCAGTGTCCCGAAGTAAAGATATAGCACACTTCAGGCATTCATCTGGAGTACAAGATAGCTCATCTAATACTCGAATAGTGTTATCAAGCCACATTTCGGCTCGCTCCATGTCATCATCATCATTGGCCCTGAATTCTTCGGCCCCAAATTTCTGGATTTTATCAACTGGAGGCCTACTAGATCTCATCGGATCTATCATCGGGGGTGCTGAAGGAATCGGAGTTGGATTATTCGGGGGTGGAGGTTGGTGTACAGCCGGGTTAGTCTGAATAAACTGGGTAAACCACTCGTTCATCATCTGATAGAAGGCTTGTTTAGCCTCCCCCTCGTGGCTACCCGAAACTGGTCGAGAGTCTACCGGCACTGATCCGTGTGCACGGTCAGGCGCTACACCTTCTACATCATCCGCTACGGCTCTTTCAGGATCAGTGTCCATTTACTATATAAAACACAGTTCAGAATGTCAGAAGTCACCACACTATCGATATATGATAAAGGCAAGTATAGCTAGACTCACACGCGTTACGGTAGTCCTAGAATAGACTAAACCATAAGCTCTGATACTAATCAAATGTAACACCCCTAACCCGTATCATCGCTTGATTAGGGTTACGAGGCCTTACTATAACAATTACTAAGTCCATGCACTCCATCCAAACTAACACTTGATAAATTCATATTATTTCATGCTATCACAAATGAATATATATATATTCTATCAGGTCTTAATACAACAACTTACATTATAAAATCACATGGTCATTTAAAAACAACAACGGCATAAGTATATATATTAAATCAAACGAAAATCTAATAGTCGCTTACATATTTAATCAAATAAAATCTTAAAGCATTCCATATATATATATATATACACGTAATATTTATAAATATCAATTTAGCACATACCATTTTTGAAATCAATCCGTGTACAAATATGTTCATGTACCACTTTATTATTAACCATTATACATCGAATCCCTATAGCAAAATATACTAGCAAAATCATTATTATAAATATATATTTACGCATCAAACGACTGCACATATAGACTGTGAAATATTATACATAACATGAACGTCTATTAAACCAAATATACCTTATCAAATCATTATCTTAGCCCAAAATGCCATAAACCACAAAATCAAACCATACCTATCAAATATATATATATGTACCATGGCCGAATATAGGTTAAAATAACTTACTACTCATCAACATTAACATGGCATCTTTAATAATCCAAATAGACCAAATTAATTTACAACCCAAAGAACATCATCTCAACTATATCCACCTCATTCGAACCAAATCAAAACAAATGCAAAACATATCAATATATCATGCTTATCCCAAACGCATCACATCTAGATATAATAGGCATTTTATCTGACCATATTTCATACATGATTAAACCATGGCCGAATTTCACATCCCTTAATATCATAATCAATCCATTATAACAAAAACATAGGAATTAAACTTAATCAAAAGAAATAGCCATTTTCGCAAGGCTATTCATATATATACAAGACCGAAAGTCATTAATCCAAACCTTAGTCTAACCTATACATGCCTTCGGTTCAAGACTAAGATTAAATACCAAAAGGGGAGATAGTGTGGTTGACTTTTCCGACAATCCTCAGATGCCCGTAGCTTGATGGAAAATCTATAAAACAGAACAAAGAGCACACACGAAATAAGCTCACTAGCTTAGTAAGTCTTAAGCATTTACGAAACAACAGTCAAATATTCCAACATTTAGCACACATACATATATAAATATACATATAAATCCAAGTAATTTAACAAATAATAATTTCAATATGGTAAATCTGATCGTCTCCATAACTTATCATTTATTATTCTCTCATTGAAGGTATACAACCCTTCCAGCACTTTAAGCCTTAAGTATTCGTGCATATTACCTTATTAACAAGTATAACATATATCACAATTATATACGATTAATCATATATATATACTGAGATATGCATTTTCAATAACTTTCACTTTTGACATTTTTACCTTTGACCGAATTTCAAAGATATCACCAAGTTTATATTCAATATACATATCACACTTATTAATGAGTAATTCAAATGCACATATCATAAAGACTCATTATCAAAAACTTTAACCATTCTACCACTTATGTAATTTGAAAGGAAAGATAATCACTTACCTTGTTCTTTGCATCTATAAACCTTTATTTTTTTTACCCGAGCATTTTGTTTATCGAAGTATTTACATTCCACCTTGTAAAGAATTTATAACACATCACGGGCATTAAGTTCGCTAGACCCGAGGTGCGAACTTGATCACCGGCATTAAGCACGCTGAGGCAATAAGCTCGATATACATCATCAAGCACAAGGGCTCGCTAGGCTCATAGCCCGAATTACATCACCGGCACAAGGCCTGCTAGGCATTTAGCCCGATAAATAACACCGGCACGAAGCCTGCTAGGCTTAAAGCCCGATATAGATATGATCATCAATTCAACACTCATTTCATAACATCAACAATGCAAACAACTCATATAGATCATGTTACCTTCACATACCAACCAAAACATATTTATACACTTTTCGTTTTACAAAGTAAATTCCATTCAATACCATACTTTTACATTCGGCTATTATCTATAATTATACTTTAAATATGCAAGTTTCATCATTATCATAGTCGTAAATAAATCTTCAACGTATATTTGCTTAAGGACTTACCTCGGTTGTCGATAGACCGTGTAAATCGGCTATTCGAGAACCTTCGTCTTTCCCCGATCCAATTCCACTTTTCTTTGCTCTTGATCTAAAACACATTAAATTCAGCTCATTCAAGTACATTTCAATTCAATTTAGTCCCAAATCACATAATTAGACAAATTACCATATTACCCCTAATATTTCACTACCTTGCAATTTAGTCCTATTTTGCTTAACACGCAAAATACACCAAATTAGCTAATACTATACAAAGGCCGAATGTTCCTAGGGACTTTACAAGCCCTCACATTTCATTTATTTTGCAAATAGGCCCCTCTAAAATTTTATTTTTGCAATTTAGCCCAAAATACTAAAATTCACTAAAATTTCTAATACAAAGCATATTAATCCTTAACATATCTTTAATTTAAAAATCATCAAACATCAAAACCTCAAGAATTCATCAATGGCCGAATCATATAAGCATACTAATCTTAGAAATTCTAGCATGGGTCAGGTAATATACTAAGCAACGATCTCAAAAACGTAAAAATTAACAAAAACCGAGCTAGATTTCATACCTAAATAAGCTTGAATAAGGCCGAATGCTTCAAAGATTTTCTCCTTTTTGTTTCTTTTTTAGTTTCGGCAAAATAAGCATGCAAATGGCTTTATTTTATGAATTGTTTAACTATTATTAACATAATTTAATAATTACCATTTTAACCTTATGATATAAAATATTAAACATTATAAATTAAGGCTAGTTATGTACTTGGCCGGCCACTTACTATAGAAATGGGGAATTTGCCCCTTTAAGGCTTCAATTTAAAAAGCCACTATCACATTAGGACTTTTCACTATAATTTGCAACTTTTGTACTTTACGCGATTAATCCTTTTTATCAAATTAAGCACTTAAACGATAAAATTTTTCTATGAAACTTTCACACACATTAATATACATATAATAAACACAAAATATAATATTTAGAAATTTATCAGACTCGAATTCGTGGTCCCGAAACCACCGTTCTGATTAGGGTCAAATTCGGTCTGTTACAACTCTCCCCCTTTAGGATTTTCGTCCCCAAAAATCTTACCGTTAAACAAAGTCGGATATTGTTGCCTCAATAAATCCTCAGGCTCCCACGTAGCCTCTTCAACTCCGTGACGATTCCCTAGTACCTTCACTAATGGAATTCTCTTATTTCTCAGCTCGTTTATTTCTCGAGCTAAGATACGGATCGGTTCTTCATCATATGTCATATCTGATCGGATTTCATTTTCAGATGGAGAAATCACATGTGACGGATCTGATCTATATCTATGAAGCATTGAAACGTGAAATACATCGTGTATCTTTTCTAACTTAGAGGGCAATTTCAATCTATAAGCAACAGGCCCAATACGTTCGATGATTTCATACGGTCCGATAAATCTCAGACTCAACTTGCCTTTCCGACCAAATCGGAGTACTTTCTTCCACGGAGAAACTTTTATGAATACACGATCTCCGACTTGAAATTCAATGTCTTTACGTTTCAAATCAGCATAGGACTTTTGACGATCCGAAGTAGCTTTCAAATTGCCTCTAATACTAGCTACCTTCTGTTCTGTTTCTTTAATCAAATCAACCCCGTGTATCTTATTCTCGCTGAGCTCAGACCAATATAACGGTGTTCGACATTTTCGCCCGTACAAGGCTTCATAAGGTGCCATTTTGATACTAGATTGAAAGCTATTATTGTAAGCAAATTCAATCAAAGGTAGGTATCGTTCCCACGTACCTTCAAACTCGAGAACGCAACATCTCAACATGTCCTCAAGTATCAGAATAGTTCGCTCAGACCGACCGTCTGTCTGCAGATGAAAGGCTGTACTAAAATGAAGTTTAGTACCTAAAGCATCTTGCAATTTCTTCCAAAATCGTGATGTGAATCTCGGGTCTCTGTCTGAAACAATGGAACTCGGTACACCATGCAATCTTACAATCTGCAATACATACAATTCAGCAAGTTTATCAAGTGAATAGATGCACGCGTCTTTGGTACAAAATGAGCTGATTTAGTCAGTCTATCAACTACAACCCAGACGGCATCTTTCTTACTCGGTGTCATAGGAAGACCGGATACAAAATCCATTGTAATTCTATCCCATTTCCATTCAGGTATCATGATTGGCTGAAGTAGTTCGGATGGCACTTGATGCTCGGCTTTTACTTGCCGGCAGATTAAGCACTTGGAAACAAATTCGATATATCCGTTTCATGCCGTGCCACTAATAGAATCTGTTACAAATCGTTATACATTTTCGTGCTACCCGGATGAATCGATGATCGACCACTATGGGCCTCACTCAGAATCATCTCAGATCAAATCGAGTTCTTGAACACACATTCGGCTTTTAAAATTCAAGCGATCATTTGCATCAATGAAAATCTGATTCTGCACCTTTTTCACACTGAATTCGACTAGCAATCAAATCTTTGTCAACTTTCTGTGCATCACAAATTTGCTGAATAAACATCGGTTTTGCTTGTAACTCGACTATGATAGAACCATCACCAGACATAGCTATCTGTGCGTTCATTGCACGAAGAGCAAACAATGATTTTCAACTTAACGCATCTACAACTACGTTAGCTTTTCCCGGATGGTAGTCAATCACCAATTCATAGTCTTTCAACAATTCTAACCATCTGCGTTGTCTCAAATTTAGATCTTTCTGAGTCATCAAATACTTTAGACTTTTATGATCCGAATAAATATGACATTTCTCGCCGAATAAGTAGTGACGCCAAATTTTTAATGCAAAAACAATAGCTGCTAATTCCAGATCGTGAGTCGGATAATTTCTCTCATGCGGCTTCAATTGTCTCGAAGCGTAGGCTATAACCTTGCCTTCTTGCATCAAAACGCAACCCAACCCATTCAAAGAAGCATCACTAAAAACAATAAATTCTTTACCCGATTTAGGCTGAGCTAACACTGAAGCTTCGGTCAGAAGGGCTTTCAACTGCTCGAAACTTTTCTGAACTTTTCTGACCACTCAAACTTGACATCTTTCTATAATTTAACAAGTAATTTAACAAATAATAATTTCAATATGGTCATACAGTCGTCTCTGTAACTTATCATTTATTATTCTCTCATTGAAGGTATACAACCCTTCCAGCACTTTAAGCCTTAAGTATTCGCATATTACCTTATTAACAAGTATAACATATATCACAATTATATACGATTAATCATATATATATACAGATATGCATTTTCAATAACTTTCACTTTTGACATTTTTACCTTTGACCGAATTTCAAAGGTATCACCAAGTTTATATTCAATATACATATCACACTTATTAATGAGTAATTCAAATGCACATATCATAAAGACTCATTATCAAAAACTTTAACCATTCTATCACTTATGTAATTTGAAAGGAAAGATAATCACTTACCTTGTTCTTTGCATCTATAAACCTTTATTTTTTTTACCCGAGCATTTTGTTTATCGAAGTATTTACATTCCACCTTGTAAAGAATTTATAACACATCACGGCATTAAGCTCCGCTAGACCCGAGAGTGCGAACTTGATCATAGGCATTAAGCACGCTAGGCAATAAGCCTGATATACATCATCGGCACATGGTCTGCTAGGCTCATAGCCCGAATTACATCACCGGGACAAGGCCTGCTAGGCATTTAGCCCGATAAATAACACCGGCACGAAGCATGCTAGGCTTAAAGCCCGATATAGATATGATCATCAATTCAACACTCATTTCATAACATCAACAATGCAAACAAATCATATAGATCATGTTACCTTCACATACCAACCAAAACATATTTATACACTTTTCGTTTTACAAAGTAAATTCAATTTAATACCATACTTCTACATTCGGCTATTATCTATAATTATACTTTAAATATTCAAGTTTCATCATTTATCATAGTCGTAAATAAATCTTTAACATATATTTGCTTAAGGACTTACCTCGGTTGTCGATAGACCGTGTAAATCGGCTATTCGAGAACCTTCGTCTTTCCCCGATCCAATTCCACTTTTCTTTGCTCTTGATCTAAAACACATTAAATTCAGCTCATTCAAGTACATTTCAATTCAATTTAGTCCCAAATCACATAATTAGACAAATTACCATATTACCCCTAATATTTCACTACCTTGCAATTTAGTCCTATTTTGCTTAACACGCAAAATACACCAAATTAGCTAATACTATATAAGGGCCGAATGTTCCTAGGGACTTTACAAGCCCTCACATTTCATTTATTTTGCAAATAGACCCCTCTAAAATTTTATTTTTGCAATTTAGCCCAAAATACTAAAATTCACTAAAATTTCTAATACAAAACATATCAATCCTTAACATATCTTTAATTTAAAAATCATCAAACATCAAAACCTCAAGAATTCATCAATGGCCGAATCATATAAACATACTAATCTTAGAAATTCTAGCATGGGTCAGGTAATATACTAAGCAACGATCTCAAAAACGTAAAAATTAACAAAAACCGAGCTAGATTTCATACCTAAATAAGCTTGAATAAGGCCGAATGCTTCAAAGATTTTTTCCTTTTTGTTTCTCCTTTAGTTTTGGCAAAATAAGCATGCAAATGGCTTTATTTTATGAATTGTTTAACTATTATTAACATAATTTAATAATTACCATTTTAACCTTATGATATAAAATATTAAACATTACAAATTAAGGCTAGTTATGTACTTGGCCGGCCACTTACTATAGAAATGGGCAATTTGCCCCTTTAAGGCTTCAATTTAAAAAGCCACTATCACATTAGGACTTTTCACTATAATTTGCAACTTTTGTACTTTACGCGATTAAGTCCTTTTTATCAAATTAAGCACTTAAACGATAAAATTTTTCTACGAAACACAAAATATAATATTTAGAAATTTATCGGACTCGAATTCGTGGTCTCGAAACCACCGTTCTGGTTAGGGTCAAATTCGGTCTGTTACACTTATGTCATGATATCTGAATGTGGTGAGCTCGGTCACAATTATCTGAATGTGGTGTCTCATGACACAAAACATTATTTGGTGGCTATGCCGTAATATTTATAAGGGCGATGAGCACGTCGATGCGCAAATGATCGCCGATGGTGTGTAGCGGATAGAGGGTTGACTCGAAGAGTCCCCTTGTGTGTGCGGTTGGTACGGGTGATGTGTAGCGGATGGCATCTAGGTTTGGGTTCGGGTTTGCATCATATTATTTAAATGCTATATGTACATGTATGATTTGATATGGCTGAATTTATTAGGACTTAGTGTTGTGGTTACACATTGAGTCTGTTGACTCACCCCGTTGTGGGATCATTTTACAGGTGATGATCAGTGATGGACCGGGTCGGCAGAAGCTTAGGGGTGGCCATGCTCAGCAAGGAATTTATTTTATTTGGATCTTTTTATTTTAAGTACTTTAAATTTAATTTTGGGAATTATTTGATGTAATAAGGCCATAATTGAACTACTTTATTTTTACTTTTATTTATTATGTTACGAATTTTTATCAATTAAAGGATTAAGTAAATTTATTTTAAAATAAATTCTAAAGGTTTTGTCACCTAAAATAAAGGGTTTTATATATAAGATAAATTTGTTTTCAACTCGAGCCCAACCTAAAAACAATCTTTCTTTCAAAACACACAGTTTTTCCAAAGTAACAAAAGAATTTGAACCGGTTTACATCGAGGAACATACAGATCCGGTCGGGGCTCGTAGTAGGGTGTGGGGTGTGGGGTGTTTTGATTTGGTATCGAGAGCCCGTTTTTAAACTCTCGGCACTGGGTTTAAAGCCCATGGTGTTTTAAAATTAAAGCCCAAATGAATTTTGAGAAAGTTTTTAAGCAGGTTTCTGGCATGGCACCTAAGTCTCCGACCTACAGTCCACCAGGTAAGCACCCCTATCCATTGTGTGATTTATAATATGATCTGTAGAAGGGTATAAATGGAACGTAGAATAGTATGATAGGTACTTGAACCCTAGGACTAGTTTACCCCAACTATTACATAAGACTTAATGCCTAATTAAACAAACCTATGGCTAAGTTGCCGAGTTAGCGTGTGGCAACCCCTGTGCGCATGTCTAGGATTGGATCCAGAAGAGCCTGGTACTTAAGCAGTCCTAGTGACTCACCTCCTCTTCGCAAGAATCCTACCTGGTGCGTCGCTTCGGTTCACCCTAACCAAGAGGACACAGTCACAGGCTAAACTCAATAACTAAAACTCGAAAGGGATTAGCCTCATTTTCAAGGAAACCCTAGTTTTTAAAAGTCAATAAACTACTCTTTTATCGTGACAATTATTATTTTTGAAAATTTTTCAAAAAAAAAATCTTCTAAGTTACAAAATTACCTGAATACCCCTGGTTGTAAAATTACAAAAATGCCCTTGGTTTATAAAAATGTCCAAACTACCCACAGTTCTAATCAAAACTTCCTTACTTTCCAACAAGTCCAAAAACCCTAATTTGCAAAATATCAAAATACCTTGATTTTGAAAAAAAAAATTATTACGAAATTGCCCCTGACTTGCAAAATTACCAAAATACCCCCGAGTTTCAAAATTACCGAAATACCCTCAGATTTCAAAATTTCCAAAATACCCTCGGGAATGCAAAATTACCAAAATACCATTATTAACAAAATCACAAAGGAACCTTATTTTGAAAAATTACGAAAATACCCCTGTAGGGCAAATTACGAAAATACCCTTTGAGAAAAATAGAGAACGTGTGTGAATGAATGTTTGAATGAATGTGCTTCTCTGAAATAGGATAGAAGACTTGAAAACTCTGATTGATCGAAAGAACTACTTCTAAACTTCTTTCATAAACTTTCTTCGCGAATAATCAGTGGAACAAAACATTAATTCATAAAATTTCTTAATCAGATTAAAGCACGAACGTAGACATGAGCTCTAGGGGACGTGGTCGTAACGTACGAGGACGCGGTAGAGGTAGAATGACCGTGTCGGAACCCGTTAGATCAGGTCAAGGATCTGAGAATGAGGTGCCGCCACCACCACCACCACCGTTGGTCTTTGAGCAAGAAGATCGGACGGAGACGATCTTTGTATCGCAGTCGTGGCTGCGAGTTCTTGACTTGGTGGCTGGTGCAGGAGGAAATTCGGGAGCTCGAAAGTCGGTACTGAGCGACTTCGTGCCAATAGAGCTGAGGTATTTCGTGGCGTATCTGGTGTAGCACCCAGTACGGCTGAATATTGGTTGAAGGCAACCGAGCGCATTATGGATGAGCTCGATCTAACCCCTGAGGAGAAGTTGAAAGGAATGGTGGCGCTGTTACGCGATGAAGCGTATCAATGGTGGTTAACAGTTCGGGATGGTGCCACAGCTGAGGATCTGACCTGGGAGTATGTTAAGGCGGCATATCGAAGAAATATGTTGGCACACAAAGATATCGATGAGCGAGAGGAAGGCTTTTTCAGGCGAGTATGAAGCTGAATTTCTGAGGTTGAGCCGGTATGCTCAAGGAGTAGTAGCTACGGAGCATGAGCGATGTGTCCGATTTGAGGACGGATTAAAGGATGACCTAAGGTTGTTAATAGCTCCACATCAGGAACGGGAGTTTTCTACTTTAGTAGAGAAAGCTAAGGTAGCTGAAGGAATTAAGGATTCTGTGAAGCAGAATATGGACCGAAATAGGCCAAAGAGAGGTTTTGGGCCGTCAGGATCATCTGGGAATAAGAGGCCTAGAGTTGATGGGCCGCGAGGTCAGCAAGCTGCTACAAGAGGGCAGTATCGTACTTGTGATCAGTGTGGGAAGAAACACTTAGAAAAGTGTTGGAAAAAGACAGGAGGATGTTTTAAGTGTGGGTCCAAGGATCATATGATTAAGGACTGTCCTATGAAACCAGAAGGGACTCGACCTGTAGCTCAGAATGTTAATCAGGCTGGTAGAGGTGGACAGCAGCCTCAGCGAGGTCGTGGTCCGAATGGCAGAGGTAATGGTGCTGGCAGAGGACGTGGAACACCGGGCAGAGGTGCTGCTAATACTAAGGCAAGGCAACCGAGTTTGGTTTATGCGGTTCGTCGGAGGGAGGATGGAGACGCGCCGAACGTTATAACTAGTACGTTCCTTATTTATGGCAAGCCTTATGTTGCTTTAATTGATGTGGGCTCGACCCATTCTTATGTTGCATGTAGAGTAGTTGAGACTCTAGACATAGCCTCTGAACTTTCTGATAAGGAGATGACTGTAGTAAGCCCACTAGGTCAAATTGTAGTAGTGAATAAGATCTTTCGGAGTGTACCTTTAGAAATTTAAGGCGTAGTATTTTCTGCCGACTTGATGGAACTTCCTTTCAGAGAATTTGATCTCATACTTGGCATGGATTGGTTAGTGGAACATCGGGCCGTATTGGATTGTACAGCTAAGCGAATGGAGTTAAGGACCCCGAAGGATGAGGTGGCCATTATGATAGGAGAAAGAAGAAACTACTTGTCTAATGTAGTTTCGGCATTAAAGGCTGAAAAGATGGTGCAGAAAGGGTGCAAGGCGTTTTTAGCCTTCGTAAGTGCGTTAGATGGAAAGGAAGAAGGTGTTAGTGGAGTTAGAACTGTAAGGGATTTTGAAAATGTGTTTCCGGAGGAATTACCAGGAATACCCCCAGATAGGGAGGTGGAGTTTGGAATTGACTTGCTACCGGGAACAGCTCCTGTGTCAATTGCCCCGTACAGAATGGCACCAAAGGAGTTGGTTGAGCTCAAGGCTCAAATCCAAGAGTTGTTGGATCGTGGGTTTATCCGACCCAGTGTGTCTCCATGGGGAGCACCGGTCCTGTTTGTGAAGAAGAAGGATAGAACTATGCGTATGTGCATAGACTATCGTCAGTTGAATAAGCTGACCATCAAGAACAAGTATCCTTTGCCAAGGATAGATGACTTGTTCAATCAGCTTAAGGGGACCGCGGTATTCTCAAAGATCGACTTAAGGTCGGGATATCATCAGTTGAAGGTGAAGGAGGCAGATATCCATAAGACAGCCTTTAGGACAAGGTACGACTACTATGAGTTTGTAGTGATGCCGTTTGGATAGACGAACGCTCCAGCCGCGTTCATGGTCATGATGAACCAGGTTTTTCAACCCTACTTGGATCGGTTTGTCGGTGTGTTCATCAACGACATCTTAGTGTACTCTAAGTCTGAAGAGGAACATGATGAGCATCTTCGGATTGTGTTACAAGTGCTAAGGGAGAAGAAGCTCTATGCCAAATTTAGCAAGTGTGAATTTTGGCTGAAGGAAGTTGCATTTTTAGGACATGTGGTATCCGCGGAAGGATTAAAGGTGGATCCTCAAAAGATTGAGGCGGTGCTAGATTGGAAATCACCTAAGTCGATGGCGGAGATTCGTAGTTTCCTGGTATTGGCAGGTTACTACAGAAGGTTTGTAGAAGGATTCTCATCGATAGCCGCGCCATTGACAAAGTTATTAAGGAAGGAAGTACCTTTTGTATGGACGGATAAGCAACAGAAGAGCTTTGAGAAGCTTAAGAAAGTATTGATGGAAGCTCCAGTTTTGATCCAGCCTGAGGCAGGAAAGGACTTTGGGGTGTATTGTGACGCCTCTCATACGGGACTAGGATGCGTATTGATGCAAGATGGGAAAGTAGTCGCTTATGCGTCTCGGCAGTTAAGGCCACATGAGGTGAATTACCCAACTCATGATTTGGAATTGGCGGCAGTAGTTTTTGCTCTTAAGGTGTGGAGGCACTATCTTTACGGTGAAAGGTCGATAATCTACACAGACCATAATAGCCTTAAGTATTTGTTGACTCAAAAGGAGTTAAACCTGAGACAGCGAAGGTGGGTAGAATTACTGAAGGACTATGATTGTTCGATAGAGTATCATCTGGGCAAGGCGAATGTAGTGGCGGATGCTCTAAGTCGGAAGGTTGCGTCAGATCTGAGGGCGATGTTCACACATCTAAGCTTGTATAATGATGGAAGTCTGCTGGCAGAATTGCAAGTCAAGCCGACGTGGTTGAATGAGGTGAAAGAAGGACAGTTGGCTGATGAGGACCTAAGTGTTATGCTATAGCAAGTACAGAATGGAGAATTGAGGGATTATGGCATTAATGACAAAGGAGTGTTGTGTTTCAAGGGCAAGATCTGTATGCCTAAAGATGAGGAACTTAGGCAGAGAATTCTTCAGGAACCGCATAGTAGCCCTTATGCTATGCATCCCGGAGGTAGTAAGCTGTACAGAGACTTGAGGGAACAGTTTTGGTGGCCTGGTCTGAAGAAAGAAGTTACAGAATTCGTTGGCAAGTGTTTGGCGTGTCAGCAAGTTAAGGCTGAACACCAAGTTCCATCAGGATTGCTTCAACCGAAAATGATTCCACAGTGGAAGTGGGAGAGAATTACCATGGACTTCGTTAGTGGGCTTCCCCTTACGCCTACTAAGAAGGACTCGGTATGGGTGATAGTGGATCAGTTGACAACGTCCGCGCACTTTATCCCGGTGAGAGTCGACTATTCTTTGCAGATGTTGGCAAAGTTATATGTGGCGGTAATTGTAAGGTTGCATGGAGTGCCAGTGTCAATTATCTCTGATAGGGACCCAAGGTTTACTTCTCGATTTTGGAAAGCGTTACATCAAGCAATAGGCACTAAGTTGGATTTCACAACGGCTTTTCATCCACAGTTGGACGGGCAGTCTGAACGGGTAATCCAAGTGCTAGAGGATATGTTGAGGGGATGTGTAATGGATTTCAGAGGAAGTTGGGAGGAATATTTGCCTTTAGCAGAATTTGCATACAACAATAGCTACCAAGGCAATATTCGGATGGCACCGTATGAAGCTTTGTATGGTCGGAAGTGTCAAACTCCTACGTGTTGGACTGAATTAGGGGAACGACGAGTTTTGGGTCCAAAGATCATGGCAGAATCTGAAGAGAAGGTTGAGATAATCCGGGCATGGTTAAAGGAAGCATCGGATAGGCAGAAGTCATATGCAGATCTTAAGCGAAAGGAGATAGAATTTGATGTGGGAGATCAAGTGTTCCTTAAGGTATCGCCTTGGAAGAAGGTGATGAGATTTGGTCGCAAAGGGAAGTTAAGTCCAAGGTTTATAGGACCTTATCGGGAATTGAAGCGAGTTGGACCAGTGGCATATCAGTTAGAGTTGCCACCGGAGTTGAAGCAGATGCACGACGTATTCCATGTGTTCCATGCTACGTCGTTATCAATCGGATCCATCTCATGTGGTACCAGTTGAGGAGGTAAAGTTAAGGCCAGATTTATCCTACGAGGAGGAGCCGATTCAGATCTTAGAGAGAGATGTGAAAGTGCTACGAAGGAAATCAATTCCTCTAGTTAAAGTATTATGGCGCAATCATGGATCGGAGGAAGCTTCGTGGGAGCCAGAAGAAGCAATGCGACAGCAATACCCTCATTTGTTTTAGCCAGGTAATTTCGAGGTCGAAATTATTTTAAGGGGGGTAGAACTGTAATATCATGAAATTGGGCTTGTGCATTTTTGCTTAAATTATAAGAAATAGTATGTCTTATGTGTTATGGATGTGTTGTGTGCATTTTTAGAATCTTGGAAATGTAAGGAAATGCCTTAGAAATGTTAAGTTTGAAAGTTTAAAAGAGGGAACTAAGGCAAGGTGGCCTTAAGAAAATTTATGGAGGAAATATGACATGAAATTGGGCTTGGAAAAGTGGCCTGGAGGTGCCACTTAAGGCTCTGGAAATGACGCCATACACAGTGCAAGGGGGCTTGTGTTCGAGTCGCGTGGGAAGCAAAATTTTAAGGCTTTCATTTTGTATGTGGCATCAAAGAGAAAGGAGTAGGGGGGACGGCACCAAGGCTAGATTTTAGGAAGTTTTATCCTTTTATTTTCAAGAGATAAATGAGGGATTATTCTTTAAATTTTAAATGAAGAGATAAAGAGGAAAATAAGGATAAGAGAGTGATGGCCAAGTAGGGGACTCTAGCTTAGTAATTTCGGTAAAAGGAGGAAAAATAAGGCTATTCATCATTCTTTCTTCTCCTTTTCTCTCTGTCGAATTCTTTAGTGCAAATCCTCTCCTCTCCCAATTTTTCCAAAGCCAAAAAGTCTAGTAAATCTAACCGATTTCTCCATCTTGTTCTTCTTCAAAGTTTATCACCATTGCCGAAATTGTTGATCCACATCCTAGCCATAGTCGAATTTCTTTGTGGATGCAAACAAGGGAGCCGTCGATTTCAAGTTAAGGGTAAGATCAAAATTCTGTTTCCATTCTTTTTCTTTTAGGCTTGTCGAAATCAAGGTATTAATCCTATCAGTGATTTTTGGCCGAAACTTGAAGGGTTCTCCGGGATTTCTGCCATTGTCCACATCTCCATAGTCAAGTAGCAATTTCGGGATTTAGATCCATAAGGTAAGTGCTTATGATGTTCGGCCAAGGCCTAGTTAGTGTGTCAGATACTATTTCTTACTTATTCAAAAGCCGAAACTAATCAGTTAAAGTGATCTAGTGTTAGCCGATTACAAGGGGGAAACATCACGACGTTTCGGGATTTGTTTAGGAATCAAATTGACAGCAAGGTAAGATTTAGATTGTGATAAACCCTTCGGGATTTAATCTTATAGCCGAATAGGTTTTTACTCAACATTGAGTGATTGACCAAATGTAGGGATTAAGGATCTAAAGCAGTAGATCAGGATTTTCGGGAAATCAGTGAACTTGCTAAGTGAATCAGGTGTGTACCCCACACTATCTCTTAACAGATTTATGGCACCTAATTAATGCATATGTGTTTATAATAATGTGAATATGGCTAAGGAACCATGTTATGGTACAAAGTATCCAGGTACGTTTTCCTACTCCTACTAGGATTATAATAAGATCTGTTATGGTGCAGATGTGAAACTATAAGAATGTGAATAATGGATATGACATGGTTAAATGAGTATTTGTGTGACATGGGGCATATGGGATATTATGAAAGGGGAAGTGAATGTGGTGACTTATGTCACGATATCTGAATGTGGTGACCTCGGTCACAATTATCTGAATGTGGTGTCTCATGACACAAAATATTATCTGGTGGCTATGCCACAATATTTATAAGGGCGATGCGCACGTCAACTGCAGCGACTGCCTTCGATGGTGTGTAGCGGATGGAGGGTTGACTCAGTAGTCCCCACGGTGTGCAAGTTGGTACGGGTGATGTGTAGCGGATGGCATCTAGGTTTGGGTTCGGGTTTGCATCATATTATTTAAATGCTATATGTACATGTATGATTTGATATGGCTGAATTTATTAGGACTTAGTGTTGTGGTTACACATTGAGTCTGTTGACTCACCCCGTTGTGGGATCATTTTACAGGTGATGATCAGTGATGGACCGGGTCGACAGAAGCTTAGGGGTGGCCATGCTTAGCAAGGAATTTATTTTATTTGGATCTTTTTATTTTAAGTACTTTAAATTTAATTTTGGGAATTATTTGATGTAATAAGGCCATAGTTGAACTACTTTATTTTTACTTTTATTTATTATGTTACGAATATTTATCAATTAAAGGATTAAGTAAATTTATTTTAAAATAAATTCTAAAGGTTTTGTCACCTAAAATAAAGGGTTTTATATATAAGATAAATTTGTTTTGAACTCGAGCCCAACCCAAAAACAATCTTTCTTTGAAAACACACAGTTTTCCAAAGTAACAAAAGAATTTTGAACCGGTTTACATCGAGGAACATACCAGATCCAGTCAGGGCTCGTGGGCCGAGTTTGGGGTGTTTCACTAAGTGTGTGATGATATTAAAGCTTCGACTAAGAAATTGGCACTAAGTGTGTGAGTAAATCAAATGATTAATGTAGATTGAATGAATTGTGGTATTGAGCTTTGAGTAGCAAAAGTGATCGTTAATTAAGTGTAGGCACAGGTATGTACGGAACCTATGTGGTTGATGATATCGTATATGGACAAATGGATGATTATGTAAGTAATGGCTATGAATGAGATTGTATATCATTGTGAATTAAACCATGTGATAGTTTATTTTGTATATTGAATTCGATATGTTGAGTTAAATGTATTATATGTTGAACTTACTAAGCTTTTAAGCTTACTGTGTGAAGTATTTCTCTGTTTTATAGTGTTATTAAAGCTAGCTAGGATCCTGGGATCGTCAGCGACTCAATCACACTATCGGCTATATATTTTGGTACTTTTGGAAGTTGTATATATTTGGTATATGGCATGTATAGGCTAGTGATTACTATATGTTTTGAGATGTATAAATCTTGCCATGTGATATGGCTTAATAGCTTAATGATTTGGGTATATGTTTTGGGTATGTGTAAAGGATTGTAATTTGTGTATATGTGTGTTCTATGTGAATAATCATTTTGACATAAATTAGTAAAAATGGAAATGGTATGTTTCATGTTTGGATTTGGTAAGGATTGAATGATGGATGGATTGTATGATTTGGATGTGAAGTTGATAATTTGGATTGGTAAGTTGAGTTGAAGTTATATAGGGAAATGAATGATAGTGTGAAGAGTTTAAACTATGCCATGTTTAGTATGTTTGGATGCCATTTGGTGTATGAAATTATATGGTTTGATGCTTGTAGGTGTGACCTAAAGTGTGGGTAGCAAATTGGCCTTACAAATGGCCTATATTTGCCCACACAATTGAGCACACTGGCATGTGGCTCGACCATTTTTCTAGTTTTCAAATTGAAAAAAGTCAGATTCGCACAGAAGCATGTGATTGGCTGTGTGAAATAATTAAGTTTCGACCACGAGTTCCGCACACGGGCGTGTCATCGGCCGTGTGGACAAGTCAGTATGTATGCCCTGTTTTGCCACGGCTTGGACACATGGGTGTGTCTGGGGCCGTGTGAGGCACACGACCTACCCACACGGGCGTGTGACCTCTGTAGCTTTGAAAAATGTTAAGTTTTTGGAAAAATTTTGTATGAGCTCGGTTTAGTCCTGACCCGTTTCTAATGCATGTTTAAGGTCTCGTAGACCTTATTAAGGGACTTAGTGACAATGATTGATTATGATATAATGTTGTATGAACTATGAAGGTTAAAGGTTTTTATTTGATCGGTGATACCCCATAACCCTAGTACGGCAATGGATACGAGTTAGGAGTGTTACATTTTATTGGTGTTAGAGCTACGGTTTAGTCGATTCTAGGACTAACGTAGATATGAGAGTCTAGCTATACATGCCATATATACACCTGTGATAGTGTGATGATTCCTGACAGTTAAAAATGAGTTTTTATATAGCAAATGGATCCCTATTGAGCAGTAGCTAACGATGTTGAAAGTAATGCACCTACTCCCGCTCAAGGGACAGCGCCAGCTGAATCTAGGCCAATAGCTAGTAGTCACGAGGGAGAGGCAAAGCAAGCCTTCTTCCAAATGATGAGTGAGTGGTTTACGGAGTTCGTTCGAATGAATCCGACTACTCAATGACCTCCACCCCCACAAGTACCTGTAGTGCCACAAGTTCCAAATCCGATCTGATTGAGTAAACCTCCTGTGGACAAAATTCGAAAGGACAGGGCCGAAGAGTTCCGAGCCACAATTGTTGATTATGTTGAACGAGCTGAATTCTAGCTTAAGAATACCGTAAGAGTGTTTGATGAATTATCATGTACTCCTGATGAATGCTTAAAATGTGTTGTTTCATTGTTCAGAGATACGTCATATCATTGGTGGAAGACATTGATATAAGTGGTTCCAAGAGAAAGAATCACCTGGGATTTCTTTCAAGCTGAATTTTAGAAAAAGTATATTAGTCAATGATTTATAGATCAGAAACGTAAAGAATTCCTTGAGCTGAAATAGGGTCATATGACTGTTACGGAATACAAATGAGAGTTTGTGAGATTGAGCCTATATGCGCAAGAGTGTGTTTTGATATAAAATACTATGTGTAAACGATTCGTCGAAGGTTTGAATGAAGACATTAAACGGTTCGTTGGAATTCTTGATCTAAATGAATTTGTAGTTTTGGTTGAAAGAGTGATAAACCGTAAAAGTAACATATTTTCATCCCACATTTAGTATGTTTTTGGATGATTTTTCCCTCGATTTATGTAAAAAGGTGCTTTTAATCCTTTCTTTTCATGTCTTATACCTAGGAAAGCACCCGAAGATAAAAAGAATGAGAAACGGGCCCAAAACGGACCAATTCGGGCCAAGGAAAAATCGACATAGCCTGGACTTAAGCCCACACGGCCGTGCCACGCCAATCATCTAAAACACGGCCTTCTCCCGATTTACACAGTCGTGCCTCATTAAAAAAGTGTGAGCACGGCCTGGCCACGATCCACATGGGTGTGTGCCATGGCCGTGTCCCTATCGCTGGAAAGAGCAATTTCATTCGGGAAAGGATACTTGGAGGCAAAGAAACACATTCCAAAGCCTATTCAAACACCTTAGTAGGAATTCTACTTAAATTAGGATACTTAGGGACCAATTAAGGCATCTCAAAGCCTATATAAACACCCAATGGGGTAACTTGAAAGGGTAGTTCGGTAGAAACTGAAATCGGCGTGAAAGCTAGGCCAAGGAGCCAAGCCGAGAAGGTCAAAGTTAGGAAATAACGCGAAGATAGCCAGTTGATCCATCCCAAGAAGCCGGAATTATACTCAAGACGGCGGAATTCTCCTTCAATTCCTTCAGAGGGTTTTAGGATTTTCTTATGTTTTGTTTTATCTTTTCTCTTGCGATGTTCTTTTTATTCATTATGAACTAAACCCTTCAGATACCTGAAGGGGATGAAACCTAGATGGATCTTTTTATTTGATTTTTAAGTTATATGATAATTACTTAGTTTGTTCTTAATTATGTTGCTTAATCCAAATCTAATGTGCTTAGGTGGAGGAGGAATAGACCCTGCCTAAGAGTAGATCTAACATAATTAAGTGGAGTTGATCGAACGCCTAGAGATAGGGTTACGAGATTTTACCGGATTAGGGTGAAACCTAATATGGGAGTCCATTGATCGATTTACTGCTATCCTAGGGGGTTATTATAAGCGAATGAGAGTTCCACTAATTAACCTAGGGTTAGACGTTATTCGCCTTGAGAGAGGGTTTAATATAGGTTAGGGAGTCTTACGGATCAAGCTAAGTAAAAGAAATCGTATAATTTAGGGTTAAATAATAAGTGAAGTCTAGGTGGATTCTTCCTGAGGGTATCGTCGCAATCAACTGAGTTTTTCTTCAAAGTTATTTTCCTATTCGTCTTTTTGTCTTTGTGTCCTTAGTTTAGTCTTCGTCTAAAGCAACTCCACTCTATTTTTAAGGCTAAATAATAAAAAGAAAGTTAGTATTAGTACTCTTAGTTCCTTTGGGTTCAATATCCGGTCCTGCCTAAGCTATACTACTGTTCGATAGGTACACTTGCCGTTAATCGTTGTCAGAGTTAGTTTCCAGGGTTGATCATTCTTTTGTAAATTTTGAAACTCTGATTTACAGCGATCAAGTTTTTGGCGCCGTTGCCGAGGAACTAAAATATTAAATAAGCTCTTTTTTTATTACTTTAGCCATTTTTTTTATTATTGCAATTTATTTTCATTATTATTTTTTATTTTTATTTTTTACTTTGCTAATTTTTCCTCTATTTTGCTTTTGGCAGATAATTTTAGTCTATAAAGAAGATGGCACTAAATAATTATTAGTGGCAAGTCATGAGGACAATTCCTACTAAAGCAGTCAGTGCCTTTGTAATATCCTGAAATTGGGCTTATGCATTTTTGCTTAAATATATGAAATAGCATGTTGTATGTATTATGAATGTGTTGTGTGCATTTTTAGAACCTTGGAAATGTAAGGAAATGTCTTAGGAAATATTAATTTTTGAGCTTAAAAAGAGGGAACTAAAGCAAGGTGGTCTTAAGAGAAAATGTAGGGGAAATGTGACATGAAATTGGGCTTAGCAAAGTGGCTACAAGGCGCCACTTAAGGCTCTGGAAATGACGCCACAAGCTTGGTGCAGGTCTTGAGTTCGAGTCACGTGGGAAGCAAAAAAATTTTAAGGTTTTTATTTTTGCTATTGACGTCAAAAAGGGGGGGAGTAGTGGACGGCTAAAGGACTTTGAAAAGAGGAGCTTTAGTTGGGATTAAACTCTTTTAAAATTTCGGCTAAGGTGGTAGATAATTGATAATTTATCTGAATTAATTTTAAGGAGTAGATAAGAGGGAAAAGAGGAGAAAAAGAAGGGAAGCTAGTGTTGTAGCCGAAATTGGGTAACAAAGTGTTCATCTTTTCTTTCATTTTCTTCCCCATCTTTTGCTTTAGCCGAAATCCCACTTTTCTCTTCTCAAAGTCTTCTTTTTCTCCTATTTGTTCTAGCCGAAACCTTCTACTCCTTGGTTCACCATTGTCGATTCTTCCTAAACTCATATCCCTCTCTTTTCATCTTTGTTGAAGCCGAATACTCCAAGTGAACCCCTAGCCGATTACTCCATTAAATCCCAAAAGCCGAAATCTTTTGATTACTAGCTAGTCTTCATAGTCGAATCTTTGAGGGGCTCAAGCAAAGGTGACGCCGACTTCTATAATAAGGGTAAGGATCTATAGTCATCATCTTATTTCTTTTCTTTTAAGCCAAAAGTTAATCTAATCCCTCCTAATCCTGTTGGTCGAAACATGAAAGGTGAATTCGGGGATCTCAGATCTAAGGTATTTCGGCAACTTCATAAGCCAAGTGACAAGTTTCAGGATTTGACCTATCAAGGTAAGGGTATAAGTGTTCGGCCGAAGGCCACTTGTTAAGTCCATTAAACAAATGAAAATCGGATCTAACATATGTATATAGGGCTATCGACATCTCCATAGTCAAATGGTGTTTTTGGGATTCCAAGGAATTCGTTAAGTAAAACAGGTGTGTACCCCTCCCTAAGACTTAATAGATTTAAGGCATTAAATTTAATATATGTGTTATAAAGATGTGAAAGCTATGTCTAAGGTACCATGTTATGGTACAAAGTACTCAGGTACGTTTTCCTACTCTTACTAGGATTATGATAAATATCTGTTATGGCACCCATGTGTAACTATAAGAATGTGAATAAAGAATTAGGCATGATATTGCATGTTTAGTATGACATGGGCATATGGGTTATTATGAAAGGGGAAGTGAATGTGGTGGTTTTATACCACAATATCTGAATGTGGTGACTTCGGTCACATTATCTGAATGTGGTGACTCATGTCACAAATATGTTATCTGGTGGCTATGCCACGAATTGTATAAGGGCGATGAGCACGTCGATTGCAGCGACTGCCTTCGATGGTGTATAGCGGATGGAGGGTTGACTTAGTAGTCCCCACGGTGTGCAGGTTGGTACGGGTGATGTGTAGCGGATGGTACCTAGGTTTGGGTTCGGGTTTGCATCATATTATTTAAATGTTATATGTATATGTATGACTTGATATGCCTAAATTTGTTAGGACTTAGTGTTGTGGTTACACATTGAGTCTGTTGACTCACCCCGTTGTGGGAATTTTTTTTTCCAGGTGACGATCAGTGATGGACCGGGTCGGCAGGAGCTTAGTGGTGGCCATGTTCGAATTTATTTTATTTGGACTTTTTATTTCAAGTACTTGAATTTAATTTTGGGTTTTATTTTGATGTAATAAGGCCGTAGTATGAACTGTTATATGCATGCAATTTCATCCTTTTATTATGATATGATAAATGTTAAATCGAGGTTAAAATGTTTTTATAAAAATAAATCTTCAAATGTTTTGACACCTAAATTCAATTGATTCTTAATTTAAGGGTAAAGATCTTTAGAAAATGTAAAAAAATAAATAAAACCGGCAAGTCTTTTATTATAAAAACAAAGTTTTCAATAAATCACTGATTTCAAAATTAACAAAGTTTTCGATTGAACCCAACCTAAGCCACTTTTACCTCAAAACCAACCGCATTTTTCCACAGTAATTTAAAAAGTTTTGAACCTTTTTACTCGAGAAACATACCAGATTCGGTTGAGACTCGTGGGCCGGGTTCGTGGTGTTTCAGTTTGGTATCAGAGCCCAGTTTTAAACTCTCGGCCTTGGGTTTAAAGCCCACAATGTTTTAAAATAAGGCCCAAACAAGTTTTGAGAAAACTTTTATGAAAAGAAGCGGGTTTTCGGGCATGGAACCCAAGTCTCGACCCGAAGTCCACAGGTAAGTACTTCTAACTCTTTGTGTGATTTATAGTATGACTTGTAGAAGGGTAGAAATGGGGCGTAGATTAGTATACTAAGTACTTGAACCCTAGGACTAGTTTACCCCAACAAATACATAAGACTTAAATGCCTAATTAAACAAACCTATGGCTAAGTCGCCGAGTTAGGGTGTGGCAACCTTTGTGCACGGTAGAGCCTGGTACTTAAGCAGTCCTAGTGACTCACCTCCTCTTCGCTGGAATCCTACCTGGTGCGTAGCTACGGTTCACCCTAACCAAGAGGACTCAGTCACAGGCTAAACACAATAACTAAAACCCGAAAGGGATTAGCCATATTTTTATGGAAACCCTAAGTTTTAAAATCACCAAGTTACCCCTTTCAATGGTAGCAAAAACTTATTTTGGAAAAAAAATTTCGAAGAATTTTCAATTTGGAAAATTACCTAAATACCCCTGGTTGTAAAATTACAAAAATATCCTTGGTTTATAAAATGTTCATACTACCCACAGTTTTATTAAAATTTCCTTACTTATAACATGTCCAAAAACCCTAATTTGCAAAATATCAAAATATCTTGATTTGGAAAAAAAATTACTAAAATACCCCTAGTGGTAAAATTACTAAAATGCCCCTGGTTTTAAAATTTCCAATTTTACCCCCGATTTCAATAACACTTTTCCAATTTTGCAAAATATCCCAAAACTTTATCGTTACAAAATACTAAGACACCTTGATTTGGAAATTTACGAAATTACCCCTGTTTTACAAAATTACCAAAATGACCCCGATCTTCAAAATTTCTGCAACACCACCAACTTGGGAAGCAAATTCTCAAAAGAACCCCCAAGTTTTGCAAACTTTGAAATACCTTTTGATTTATAAGGATTTTTGAAGTTACCCCGGTTATGTACCAAAATACCCCTGTAGGAAAAATGACGAAAATACCCCTGGGATAGGAATAAACAAAATTATAGAAATGGTGAATGTGTGGGATGGATGCTACTGAATGAATGCTTGAATGAATGTGCTCCTCTGAAGTAGGATAGAAGACTTGAACTTTGATCGATCGAAAGAACTACTTCTAAACTTCTTTCATAAAATTTCTTCGCGAATAATCAGTGAAACAAAATACTAATTCATAAAATTTATTAATCAGTTAAAGCACGAGCGTGAGACATGAGCTCTGGGGGCGTGGGCGTAGCGGAGGAGGCCGCGGTAGAGGTAGAATGACCGTGTCGGAACCCGTTAGATCAGGTCAAGGATCTGAAAATGAGGTACCGCCACCACCACCAGCAGCTGTTGGTGCTAAACAACAAGATCAGACGGGAGACAATGCTGTATCGCGAGCTGTGCTGCGAGTTCTTGAGTTGGTGGCTGGTGCAGGAGGAAATTCAGGAGCTCGGAAGTCTGTACCCAAGCGACTCCGAGCTAATAGAGCTGAAGTGTTCTGTGGCGTATCTAGTGTGGCACCCAGTACGGCTGAATATTGGTTGGAGGCAACCGAGCGCATTATGGATGAGCTCGACTTAACCCCTGAAGAGAAACTGAAAGGAATGGTGGCGCTGCTACGCGATGAGGCGTATCAATGGTGGCTCACAGTTAGGGATGGTGCCACAGCTGAGGATCTGACCTGGGAGTATGTTAAGGCAGCGTACCAGAAGAAGTACGTTGGCACGCGTTATACTGATGAGCGAGAGGAAGGCATTTTCGAAATTTGGTTCAAGAGAACAAGTCCGTAGCGAATCTGGTTGAATTTACGAGGTTGAGCCGATATGCTCGAGGAGTAGTAGCTACGGAGCATGAGCGATGTGTCCGGTTTGAGGATGGACTAAGGGATGACCTGAGGTTGTTGATAGCTCCACATCAGGAGCGGGAGTTTTCTGCATTGGTAGAAAAGGCTAAGGTAGCCGAGGGAATTAAGAACTCGGATTGAAATAGGCCAAAGAGAGGTTTTGGGCCGTCAGGATCATCTGGGAATGTTCAAAAGAAGCCTAGAGTTGATAGGCCGCGAGGTCAGCAAGCTGCTACAGGAGGGCAGTATCATACTTGTGATCAGTGTGGGAAGAAACACTTAGGGGAGTGCTGGAAGAAGACAGGAGGATGTTTCAAGTGTGGGTCCAAGGATCATATGATTAAGGACTATCCTATGAAACCGGAAGGGAATCGACCAGCAGCTCAAAATGTTAACCAGGCTGGTAGAGGTGGACAGCAGCCTCAGCGAGGCCGTGGTCTGAATAACAGAGGAAATGGTGCTGGCAGAGGTCGTGGAACACCAGGCAGGGGTGTTGCTAATACTGAAGCAAGGCAGCCGGGTTTGGTTTATGCGGTTCGCCAGAGGGAGGATGGAGACGCACCAGACGTTATAACCGGTACGTTCCTTATTTATGGAAAGCCTTATGTTGCTTTAATTGATGTGGGCTCGACCCATTCTTATGTTGCATGTAGAGCAGTTGAAACTCTAGACATAGCCTCTGAACTTTCTAATAGGAAGATGACTGTAGTAAGCCCACTAGGTCAAACTGTAGTGGTGAATAAGATCTTTCAGAGTGTACCTTTAGAAATTCAAGGCGTAGTATTTTTCGCCGACTTGATGGAACTTCCCTTCGAAGAATTCAATCTCGTACTTGGTATGGACTGGTTAGTGGAACATCGGGCTATATTAGATTGTGCAGCTAAACGAATGGAGTTGAGGACCCTGGAGGATGAGGTGGTCATTATGATAGGAGAAAGAAGAAACTACTTGTCTAACGTAGTTTCGGCGCTAAAGGCTGAGAAGATGGTTCAGAAAGGGTGCAAGGCGTTTTTAGCCTTCGTAAGTGCGTTAGATGGAAAGGAAGAAGGTGTCAGTGGAGTTAGAACTGTAAAGGATTTTGAAAATGTGTTTCCAGAGGAATTACCAGGAATACCTCCAGTTAGGGAGGTGGAGTTTGGAATTGACTTGCTACCGAGTACAGCTCCTGTGTCAATCGCCCCGTACCGAATGGCACCAAAGGAGTTGGTGGAGCTCAAGGCTCAAATCCAAGAGTTGCTGGATCGTGGGTTTATTCGACCCAGTATGTCTCCGTGGGGAGCACCAGTCCTGTTTGTGAAGAAGAAGGATGGAACTATGCGTATGTGCATAGATTATCGTCAGTTGAATAAGCTGACCATCAAGAACAAGTATCCTTTGCCAAGGATAGATAACTTGTTCGATCAGCTTAAGGGGGCCGCAGTATTTTCAAAGATCGACTTAAGGTCGAGATATCATCAGTTGAAGGTGAAGGAGGCAGATATCCATAAGACAGCCTTTAGGACAAGGTACGGCCATTACGAGTTCTTAGTAATACCGTTTGGTTTGACAAACGCCCCAGCCGCGTTCATGGATATGATAAACCGAGTCTTTCAACCCTACTTGGATAGGTTCGTCGTTGTGTTTATCGACGACATCTTAGTATACTCAAAGTCTGAAGAAGAGCATGATGAGCATCTTCGGATTGTGTTGCAAGTGCTAAGGGAGAAGAAGCTCTATGCCAAATTCAGCAAGTGTGAATTTTGGCTGAAGGAAGTTGCGTTTTTGGGACATGTGGTATTCGCAGAAGGAATAAGGGTGGATCCTAGAAAGATTGAGGCAGTGTTGGATTGGAAACCACCTAAGTCGGTGGCGGAGATTCGTAGTTTCCTGGGATTGGCAGGCTATTATGGAAGATTTGTGGAAGGATTCTCATCAATAGATGCGCCTTTGACAAAGTTACTGAGGAAGGAAGTACCTTTCGTATGGACAGAGAAACAACAGGAGAGCTTTGAGAAGCTTAAGAGGGTGTTGACTGAAGCTCCGGTATTGATTCAGCCTGAGGCAGGGAAAGATTTTGTAGTGTACTGTGACGCCTCTCATACAGGATTGGGATGCATGTTAATGCAAGACGGGAAAGTAGTCGCGTATGCGTCTCGACAGTTAAGGCTTCATGAGGTTAACTATCTGACTCATGACTTGGAATTGGCGGCAGTGGTCTTTGCTCTTAAGGTGTGAAGGCACTACCTTTATGGAGAAAAGTCAGTAATCCCTACACAGACCACAAGAGCCTTAAATATCTATTGACTCAGAAGGAGTTGAACTTGAGGCAGCGAAGGTGGGTGGAGTTGCTGAAGGGTTATGATTGTTCCATAGAGTATCATCCGGGCAAGGTGAATGTGGTCGCGGATGCTCTAAGTCGGAAGGTTGTGTCGGATCTGAGAGTGATGTTTGCACATCTGAGGTTGTATGACAATAGAAGCCTGTCGGCAGAGTTGCAAGTCAAGCCGACGTGGTTGGATGAGGTAAAAGAGAGTTAGTTGGCTGATGATGTTTTAAGTGCTAAGAGGCGACAAGTTCAGAATGGTGGTTTAGAGGATTACAGTATGTCCAGTGAGGGAGTGTTGTGCTTCAAGGGTAAGATCTGTATGCCTGAGGATAAGGTTCTAAGACAGAGGATTCTTCAGGAATCGCATAGTAGCCCTTATGCTATGCATCCTGGAGGTATTAAGTTGTACAGAGATTTAAGGGAACAGTTTTGGTGGCACTGGTTTGAAGAGGAGATTCTGAGAATTTGTCGGCAAGTGTTTGACGTGTCAGCAAGTTAAGGCTGAACACCAAGTTCCGTCAGGATTGCTTCAACCAATCCAGATTCCGCAGTGGAAGTGGAAGAGAATTACTATAGACTTCGTTAGTGGGCTTCCCCTTACGCCTACTAAGAAGGACTCGGTATGGGTAATAGTGGACCATTTGACCAAGTCCGCGCATTTCATTCCGGTAAGAGTGGATTATTCTTTGCAGAAGTTGGCAAAGTTATATGTGGCGGAAATTGTGAGGTTGCATGGAGTGCCGGTGTCAATCATCTCAGACATGGATCCAAGGTTTACTTCTCGGTTTTGGAAAGCGCTACATCAGGCGTTAGGCACTAAATTGGGTTTCACTATGGTTTTTCATCCACAGTCGGACGGGCAGTCAGAGCGAGTGATCCAAGTGTTAGAGGATATGTTAAGGGGCTGTGTGATGGATTTCAGAGGAAATTGGGAGGAATATTTGCCTTTGGCAGAGTTTGCCTACAACAACAGCTATCATGCCAGTATTCGGATGGCACCGTATGAAGCGTTGTATGGTCGGAGGTGTCGAACTCCTACGCGTTGGACTGAATTAGGGGAACGATGAGTTTTGGGTCCAGAGATTGTGGCAGAATCTGAAGAGAAGGTTGAGGTAATTCGGGCACGGTTAAAGGAAGCATCGGATAGACAGAAGTCATACGCAGACCTTAAATGGAAGGAAATAGAATTTGAAGTGGGAGATCATGTGTTCCTCAAAGTCTCCCCTTGGAAGAAGGTGATGAGATTTGGTCGAAAAGGAAAGCTAAGTCCAAGATTTATACGACCTTATCGAGTATTGAAACGAGTTGGACCAGTGGCATACCAGTTAGAGTTGCCCTCGGAATTGAAGCAGATGCACGACATATTCCATGTGTCCATGCTACGTCATTATCGATCAGATCCATCTCATGTGGTACCAGTTGAAGAGGTAGAGTTAAGGCCAGATCTATCCTACGAGGAAGAGCCGATTCAGATCTTGGAGCGAGATGTGAAAATGCTACGAAGGAAATCAGTTTCCCTAGTCAAAGTGTTATGGCGCAATCATGGATCGGAGGAAGCTTCATGGGAGCCAGAAGAGACAATGCGACAGCAATACCCTCATTTGTTTCAGCCAGGTAATTTCAAGGACGAAATTATTTTAAGGGGGGTAGAACTGTAATATCCTGAAATTGGGCTTATGCATTTTTGCTTAAATATATGAAATAGCATGTTGTATGTGTTATGAATATGTTGTGCGCATTTTTAGAACCTTGGAAATGTAAGGAAATGTCTTTGGAAATATTAATTTTTGAGCTTAAAAAGAGGGAACTAAAGCAAGGTGGTCTTAAGAGAAAATCTAGGGGAAATGTGACATGAAATTGGGCTTAGCAAAGTGGCTACAAGGCACCACTTAAGGCTCTGGAAATGACGCCACAAGCTTGGTGCAGGTCTTGAGTTCGAGTCGCGTGGGAAGTAAAAAATTTTAAGGTTTTTATTTTTGCTATTGACGTCAAAAAAGGGGGGAGTAGTGGACGGCTAAAGGACTTTGAAATGAGGAGCTTTAGTTGGGATTAAACTCTTTTAAAATTTCGGCTAAGGTGGTAGATAATTGATAATTTATCTGAATTAATTTTAAGGAGTAGATAAGATGGAAAAGAGGAGAAAGACAAGGGAAGCTAGTGTTGTAGCCGAAATTGGGTAACAAAGTGTTCATCTTTTCTTTCGTTTTCTTCCTCATCTTTTGCTTTAGCCGAAATCCCACTTTTCTCTTCTCAAAGTCTTCCTTTTCTCCTATTTGTTCTAGCCGAAACCTTCTACTCCTTGGTTCACCATTGCCGATTCTTCCTAAACTCATATCCCTCTCTTTTCATCTCTGTTGAAGCCGAATACTCCAAGTGAACCCCTAGCCGATTACTCCATTAAATCCCAAAAGCTGAAATCTTTTGATTACTAGCTAGTCTTCATAGCCGAATCTTTGAGGGGCTCAAGCAAGGGTGACGCCGACTTCTGTAATAAGGGTAAGGATCTATAGTCATCATCTTATTTTTTTTCTTTTAAGCCGAAAGTTAATCTAATCCCTCCTAATCCTGTTGGCCGAAACATGAAAGGTGAATTCGGGGATATCAGATCTAAGGTATTTCGGCAACTTCATAAGCCAAGTGACAAGTTTTGGGATTTGACCTATCAAGGTAAGGGTATAAGTGTTTGGCCGAAGGCCACTTGTTAAGTCCATTAAACAAATGAAAATCGGATCTAACATATGTATATAGGGCTGTCGACATCTCCATAGTCAAGTGGTGTTTTCGGGATTCCAAGGAATTCGTTAAGTAAAACAGGTGTGTACCCCTCCCTAAGACTTAATAGATTTAAGGCATTAAATTTAATATATGTGTTATAAAGATGTGAAAGCTATGTCTAAGGTACCATGTTATGGTACAAAGTACTCAGGTACGTTTTCCTACTCCTACTAATATTATGATAAATATCTGTTATGGCACCCATGTGTAACTATAAGAATTTGAATAAAGAATTTGGCATGATATTGCATGTTTAGTATGACATGGGCATACGGGTTATTATGAAAGGGGAAGTGAATGTGGTGGATTTATACCACGATATCTGAATGTGGTGACTTCGGTCACATTATCTGAATGTGGTGACTCATGTCACAAATATTTTATCTGGTGGCTATGCCACGAATTGTATAAGGGCGATGAGCATGTCGACTGCAGCGACTGCCTTCGATGGTGTGTGGCGGATAGAGGGTTGACTTAGTAGTCCCCACAGTGTGCAGGTTGGTACGGGTGATGTATAGCGGATGGTACCTAGGTTTGGGTTCGGGTTTGCATCATATTATTTAAATGTTATATGTATATGTATGACTTGATATGCCTGAATTTGTTAGGACTTAGTGTTGTGGTTACATATTGAGTCTGTTGACTCACCCCTTTGTGGGAACTTTTTTTTTCTAGGTGACAATCAGTGATGGACCGGGTCGGCAGGAGCTTAGTGGTGGCCATGTTCAGCAAGGAATTTATTTTATTTGGACTTTTTATTTCAAGTACTTGAATTTAATTTTGGGTTTTATTTTGATGTAATAAGGCTGTAGTATGAACTGCTATATGCATGCAATTTCATCCTTTTATTACGATATGATAAATGTTAAATCGAGGTTAAAATGTTTTTATAAAAATAAATCTTCAAATGTTTTGACACCTAAATTCAATTGATTCTTAATTTAAGGGTAAAGATCTTTAGAAAATAAAAAACTAAATAAATAAAACCGGCAAGTCTTTTATTATAAAAACAAAGTTTTCAATAAATCACTGATTTCAAAATTAACAAAGTTTTCGATTGAACCCAACCTAAGCCACTTTTACCTCAAAACTAACCGAATTTTTCCACAGTAATTTAAAAAGTTTTGAACCTTTTTACTCGAGAAACATACTAGATCTGGTTGAGACTCGTGGGCCGGGTTTGGGGTGTTTCAGCCTTCGACCTCGACGTGTTCACCAGGTTATCTACCCAGCTAGAGATGATGAATAAAAAGGTCGATGGTTTGTGTAGTCGCTCGCAGGTACACCCAGCAATACAATATGATTCAAATTTAGGATGCGTATGGCATGGAGAACGAACAAGTCCACTATATGGGTAACTACTCTAGACCTCAAAATAATTTTCATAATGACACTTATAATGTAGGTTGGAGGTACCATCCCAATTTCTCGTGGAATGATCAAAGTATCCAAAGACAGGAACTTCCTCCAAATTTTCAACAACCACCTCACCAACAGGAAGATAAGTTGAACCTTGAACAGATGCTAGAAAAATTCATAGCAAACACAAAAACACGCTGCCAAAATATAAAAACAAAACAAGAAGCATCGATTCAAGGGATCAAGGATCAGCTAGGTCAGCCTGCTAAGCTGATCTTAGAATAACCACAAGAAAGCTTGCCAAGCAACACTGAAACAAACCAACGAACATCGATTGAAGAGATGAAGAGCCAAGTTGGGGAAATCACTAAGGCAGTCGAACAACTTACACAGTTAATGTCCGAACGACCGCAAGGACGTCTACCAAGCAACACTGAGATTAATCCAAAGGAGCAAATTCAAGCCATAGCAGCTCAGGAAAATATAGAGATAGATGAACCCATCCCACAATAAGAAACCAAGGAAGAAAAAGGTAAATATGAGGTAACACAAGAAAGGCCAAAATCGGTAATTAAGGAGTATCAACCTCGCATACCTTACCCCGAAGCATTAGAAAGAGACGATTCAGAAGAAAAGTTCGGTAAGTTTCTTAAACTTTTAAAGAAATTACATATTAACTTACCTCTTCTTGAAGCTCTTTTTCAGATGCCAGACTAGAGGAAATTTTTAAGACAGCTCTTGACAAAGAAACGCAAATTAGACGAGGAGCACCACGTGGAATTAAATGCATCATGCTCAGCAATGTTACAGAACAGACTACCGCGGAAGCAAAAAGACACAGGGAGTTTTACAATTCCATGCATAATTGGTAGTTTAACTAATGTTTAAACAACTAGGTCTAGGGAAACCCAGACAAACTAGGATGAGCATTCAGTTAACTGATAAAACTATCAGAATTCCTAGGGGTATAATAGAAAATGTTCTAATCAAAATTGATAAATTCATATTCCCCGTAGATTTTGTTTTCTTAGACATGAACAAGGACAATTCGATTCCATTAATTTTAGGAAAACCCTTTCTAACAACTGCCAGGACTAAAATTGATTTTGGTACAGGAGAACTCATTCCTCGTGTAGGTGACGAATCAATCAGTCTACAAGCTTTTGACTCGGCCAGGACATCAAGAGATGAAAGTAAGAAAGTAAATTTAGTTGATAATCAAATTGTTCAACTTTCACCACAGGAAACACCACAAGGCTACAAACTGAGCCGAATTATGGGCCCCAAGATGTACAAGCTCATAATAGTGAATTGTTAGTGGAATCTGACCCAAGGCAAGAAACTGTGGTAAGTAAAGGTAAGATTGAGGTAAGCCATGATTTACCAAACCCGATAAATACAGAGTACCAAGCTCGTGTGCCATGTCCCGATGCAATAAAGAAAGACCACACAGAGGAAGAATTCGGTGAACTCACACTTCGTGTGGACGATGAAACAATCACTCTTCAAGCTCTTGACTTAGCTAGGACATCGAGTAATAAAGGTACGAACGTTAATTCTATTGAAAATCATTTGGTTCAACCTTCTTTACAGTAAGCATCACGATATCCCTTAGCTGAGCTAGATCTTAGACCTAGTGCCGAAAAAGAAGAAACACATAAGGAACAAAGCCTTAGGGTTGACAAACTAAAAGAGGAGGAAACACAAATCAAAGATGAATAGGAACCGCACGAAGTAAAACTGAAGGAGACCCCAAACGAGCTGATAGGAACAACAACTCACATCAAAATAGAGGATAAGGTATTGTTGAATAAGGAAGACCCTAGAATCACCAATTCAGACCTCAAGACAGATGAAGAAATCACTTTTGAGGTACTTAATGTCTTCCTATACGGCACAGTCGAGGTAAGCAATCCTAAATTCGACACTTTGAGGTAAACATTACTCGACTTAAACTATATATCTATAACTGAAGTGATCGCATGAGAAAGGATTTTCACCTCCTCAAACCACCATGACCATATGAATGAAAGGTAAAGTCTAGCTTAAGACTATAAACGAGCGCTTTTCGGGAGACAACCCGAGCACTAACCCTATTTTTACATTTTTTATTTTTTTATTTTTTTATTTTTTATTCTTTTCCTTTTATTTTTCCTTTTAAGCACCTAACCATAAACTAACCAAAGAGCAGATTTCTAGGACACACGGCGTTACACACGGGCATGCCCGTGGCCGTGTGGAAGCCAGGAGATGAACCATGGGCGTGCCAGTAGCCATGCACAGCCAGAGAAGAATTTCTTTTCCCAACACGGGCTGCAATACTAGGTCACGCCCATGCTAACTACCCGTGCAAAGTTACTGACTTGTCGAACATGGGGGTACACACGCCAGTGCCCCATGACCGTGTAACTTCACTGACTTACATACCACGGGCTAAACACGCTCGTGCTACCTACCTGAGCAAAATTATTGATTTGTCGAGCACAGGCGTGTCAGCTATAACACGGTCGTGTCTACCTCACCTGAACGCACCCAAAAACTCAAAATCCCAAAACACAGGCTACATCTCTATTTAAACCTCATTCTCCCCTTTTCTAATTGTCTTTCATTTTCCATTATTTATTTTTATTTTTATTTTATTTTAATTTTATTTTTTTACTTTATTTTATTTTATTTTCTTCTTATTCTTTATGATATTTAGATTTAGCTTCGGATACAATAAAATCAGATTGGCTGCTTCGAGGATTCAATTTCAAACGGTTCGAGACGCTTCCCCACATTTACCTCTAATCCTATCCGGTTTCTTTTCATTGACTTCATCCAAAATTCAGGAAGTTTCACGTCTCTCCCTCTCTTATGATTTTATGATTATTTTGATATTATCCATCTTTGTACATTGAGGGCAATGTACATCTTAAGTGTGGGAGGGTTAATTACAGTATTATCTGAAAATCCCTGAATTATGCCTTGATCTTAGAGTAAGTTTCTCATATTACGATTTGAATGAAATTTTCTTTAATTTATGATTTCTATTGATATGTTTTAGATTAATTCATTGATAATTGTGCATTGATAATTAAATTTGAAGAATACTAGGGAATCAAGCATGATAAGTCTAAATTTTTTAAAAATTAAAATTTTAGGTTGTCAACCGGGATTTGAATGTTATCTTGAAATTTGAAATTTACAAGGATGATGTCAAAACACCCATAATTCTTGTGATATTTTGAGCCTTATCGAGCATATATTCTTTTTTATGCTCACTTTATTGATTATGAGTATGTCAACATTGAACTGTTATTCTATAACTTGCCTTGATTATACATGTCAAGACCACAGTTATGATTTGATATACAGAGATGATAAAGGCACCTAGGATTTAACCCACTCACTCCACTAAAAAGCCTACCTTCTTAATTAACCCCTAGTGAACCCCATTGAAGCCTAACAACCTTTTTTATTTACTCACCTACTAATTTTAACCAAAAAACCCTTTGTATTTGTTATCACCATTTCTTTTAACTACCCTTTTTGTTGAGATTTGATTTTGAGCAGTCGCCTAACTATGTTCTAAATTATAGTTGTTAAAGTTCCTTATTATTATTGTAACAAATAGTTTGTTCTAAAAAAAAAAACCGAAGTATATTCATGTGATTAGGTGAGCTTACACATTAAAATTCAAAATTCTTGAAGAAAAAGCTTGTATTATTAGTATTATTATTTCTCAATTGATGTAATTATTTAAGATTAGTTATTTTTCTAGATAGGTAACTTGTCAAGATAATCTCGATTCTAACCCTCTAATTCAGCCTTTATCTACACCTTTAACCCTAGCCCCGTTACAACCCTGTTAAAGACCTTTTGATTTGTGTATCATCTCATTTCACAGTGGTGGAGATTTGATTTTCAGGCAAGCCTATGGGATTAACTTTTCATGTTCGACTTAATGAGTGCTTAAATTTTGACCCTTAAACACTTTGAGTGATTTGAGTGAATCTTTTTGTGATGATATCAATCCTTGTAGGTTTTGAATTAAAGGTAATTCTTTAGATGAAGGGAAACACCTATGTTTTCGAGCTACAAATGTATGACTTATCTTGTTTGAATCTTTAGGAATCTTTGAGCTGAATTATCCATGTATAAATTATCTATGAATTAGGATAAGGCATTGTTGATAGAAATTGTGAATCATGGAAAGTTCGTTTTAATTGTAAGTTGAGAATTTTGCTTGAGGACAAGCAAAAGCTTAAATGTGCGGGTATTTGATAAACTGTAAAAGTAACATATTTTAATCCCACATTTAGTATGCTTTTGGATGATTTATCCCTCGATTTATGTAAAAAGGTGCTTTTAATCCTTTCTTTTCATGTCTTATACCCAAGAAAGCACCCAAGGATAAAAAGAACGAGAAACGGGCCCAAAACGGACCAATTCGGGCCAAGGAAAAAATTGACACGGCCTGGATTTAAGCCTACACAGCCGTGCCATGCCAATCATCTAGAACACGACCTTCTCCTAATTTACGCGGCCATGCCTCATTAAAGAAGTCTGAGCACGGCCTGGCCACGATCCACACGGGCGTGTGCCATGGCCGTGTCCATGTCACTGGAAAGAGCAATTTCATTTGGGAAAGGATACTTGGAGGCAAAGAAACACATTCCAAAGCCTATTCAAACACCCTAGTAGGAAATCTACTTAAATTAGGATACTTAGGGACCAAGTAAGGCATCTCAAAGCCTATATAAACACCCAAGGGGGCAACTTGAAAGGGGAGTTTGGCAGAAGCTGAAACTGGCATGAAAGCTAGGCCAAGGAGCCAAGCCGAGAAGGTCAGAGTTAGGAAATAACGCGAAGATAGCCAGTTGATCCATCCCAAGAAGCTGAAATTATACTCAAGATGGCGGAATTCTCCTTCAATTCCTTCAGGGGGTTTTAGGATTTTCTTATGTTTTGTTTTATCTTTTCTCTTGCGATGTTCTTTTTATTCATTATAAACTAAACCCTTCAGATACCTGAATGGGATGAAACCTAGATGGATCTTTTTATTTGATTTTTAAGTTATATGATAATTACTTAGTTTGTTCTTAGTTATGTTGCTTAATCCAAATCTAATGTGCTGAGGTGGAGGAGGATTAGACCCTGCCTAAGAGTAAATCTAACATAATTAAGCGGAGTTGATCGGATGCCTAGAGATAGGGTTACGAGATTTTGCCGGATTAGGGTGAAACCTAATATGGGAGTCCATTGATCGATTTACTGCTATCCTAGGGGGTTATTATAAGCGAACGAGAGTTCCACTAATTAACCTAGGGTTAGACGTTATTCGCCTCGAGAGAGGGTTTAATATAGGTTAGGGAGTCTTACGGATTAAGCTAAGTAAAAGAAATCATATAATTTAGGGTTAAATAATAAGTGAAGTCTAGGTGCATTCTTTCTGAGGGTATCGTCACAATCAACTGAGTTTTTCTTCAAAGTTATTTTCCTATTCATCTTTTTGTCTTTGTGTCCTTAGTTTAGTCTTCGTCTAAAGCAACTTCACTCTATTTTTAAGGCTAAATAATAAAAAGAAAGTTAGTATTAGTACTCTTAGTTCCTTTGGGTTCGATATCCGGTCTTGCCTAAGCTATACTACTGTTCGATAGGTACACTTGCCTTTAATCGTTGTCAGAGTTAGTTTCCAGGTTTGATCATTCTTTTTTAAATTTTAAAACTCTGTTTTACAGCGATCAAAGAGCCTGCAAAGCCGAAGAGCTTACTAAAGAAAAGAAAAAAGCAGACTCTGAAGCTAGAGATGAAAGAAAAAGGTTGATGGATAAGTCGTATCAATCTTCATCAAAGAGATTCAGAGATGTAACTAATCACTCAAATGTTTCGTTTAGACATTCGAGTAAGGATCGAGTGATATAAAATATTGGTTCTAAAACTCCAACTCCAATGGAATCGAGTGCTGATAATGTCAAAAGTAACAAGTCTGTGTGTAAACAGTGTGGGAGATGTCATATCAGAGAATGTTGGGGCAAGTATAATAATAGTGCTTGCATAAATGTGGATCACGATATCACTTTATACGGGATCGTCCAGAGTTAGATGAGAAAGATATTGTTCAGAGTACGAGGCCGAGTAACAAGACAGCTAGAGTAGACCACTCAGAAATATTAGGAATGTGAGTGATAGTCAGAGAAGAACAACAGATACAGCAGTGAGATCTAAGGTGAGAGCCCTGCCCGAGCGTACGCTATTCGCGCTAGAGAAGAAGAGTCATCTCCAAACATCATTACTGGTACTTTTACTCTTTTCGATACTGATGTGATTGCATTGATAGATCTAGGGTCTACCTATTCATATGTGTGTGTGAATCTAGTATCTAGTAAGACTCTGCCTGTTGAGTCTTCTGAGTTTGTAATTAGAGTATCAAACCCTTTAGGCAAGTGTGTTCTGGTTGATAAAGTGTGCAAGAACTATCCGTTGATGTTTTGGGATATTTGTTTTCTGGCTAATCTGATGCTACTACCCTTTGATGAATTTGATAAAATTCTGGGTATGGATCGGTTAACGCTGCATAATGCTATTGTGAATTCCAAACTAAAAAGTATTGATTTGAAAAGTTAGAATGGTGAGATGGTTCGAATTGAATTCAGTGATTTGAATGGGCTACCAGCTGTGATATCTTCAATGAAACCTTTAAATTATGTGAAAAAGGGGTATGAAGCTTATCTTGCATATGTGATAGATACAAAAGTGACAGAAAAGAAAGATGAATTTGTGTCTGTAGTTTGCGAGTTCCCAGATGTGTTTCCTGAAGAACTACCGGGATTACCTCCAATACGAGAAGTCAAGTTTGGCATTGAATTAGTGCTGGGGACGACTCCTATCTCAATAGCTCTGTATAGAATGGTACCAATAAAATTAAAAGAGTTGAAGTCTTAGTTGCAAGAGTTGACAGATAGAGGATTTACACGACTGAGTTTCTCGCCCTAGGGTGCTCCTGTGTTGTTTGTGAAAAAGAAGGACGGAACTATGAGAATGTGCATTGATTATAGACAACTCAACAAGGTAACTATAAAGAATAAATATTCTTTGCCACGTATTGATGATTTATATGATCAGTTGAAAGGAGCTACAGTGTTTTCTAAGATAGATTTGAGATTGGGCTACTATCAACTATGTATTAAAGACTCTGATGTGCCAAAAACTTCTTTCAGAATGAGGTACGAACATTATGAATTCTTAGTTATGCCTTTCGGACTAATGAATTATCCTACAGTATTTGTAGATTTGATGAACCATATTTTCAGATCGTATTTGGATCGATTTGTCGCTGTATTCATTGACGATATTTTGATTTATTCTTGTGATGAAACGCAACATGCTGAGCATTTGAGGATTGTGTTACAAACTCTGTGTGAAAAGCAATTGTATGCAAAGTTTAGTGAATATGAGTTCTGGTTACGTGAGGTTGATTTTTTGGGACATGTAGTGTCAGTTGCGGGGATAAAAGTTGATCCGAGCAAGATTTCAACAATTCTGGATTGGAAACCTCCGAGAAATGTGTCTGAGGTTCGTAATTTTCTGAGACTAGTGGGATATTATAGACGATTTGTTAAAGGCTTCTTGATGATTGGGACTCCGTTGACGAAATTACTATAGAAAGATGATCAATTTGAGTGGTTAGAAAAGTGTCAGCAAAGTTTTAAACAGTTGAAAGTATTGTTGACAGAGGCACCAGTATTAGTTTAGCCAGAATCGGGTAAAGAATTCATAGTTTACAGTGATGCATCGTTGAATGGTTTAGGCTGTCTGTTGATGCAAGAAGGAAAAGTTATAGCCTATGCTTCGAGACAGTTAAAACTGCATGAAAATAACTATCTGACTCATGATCTTGAATTAGCAGCTTTTGTATTTGCATTGAAGATTTGGCATCATTACTTATTTGGTGAGAAATGTCACATTTACACTGATCACAAGAGTTTGAAATATCTAATTACTCAGAAAGAATTGAATCTGAGATAGCGGAGATGGTTAGAATTACTAAAAGACTATGAATTAGTAATTGATTATCATCCGGGAAAAGCTAATGTTGTTGTTGACGCTTTGAGCTGAAAGTCTTTACTTGCTTTACGAGCAATGAGTACTTAGATAGATCTGTGTGATGATGGTTCGGTTTTGGCTGAGTTGAAAATGAGGCCAATGTTTATACGTCAGATTTGTGATGCCCAGAAAAGTGATGTAGAGATGATGATAAAACGAGCTCAGTGTGGTTTGAATTCTGATTCAGAATTTCGAGTTGATAATAATGGTTGTTTGAGATTTAGAGATCGGATTTGTATTCCGAGAAATTCAGAGTTTATTCAGTTGATTTTGAACGAGGCTCATAGTAGTCGTATGTCAATTCATCCAGGAAGCACAAAAATGTATAATGATTTGAAACAATTTTATTGGTGGAATGGTATGAAACGAGATATCTTAGACTTTGTTTCGAGATGTTTAGTTTGTCAGCAAGTCAAAGTTGAACATCAGGTTCCATCCAGTTTATTATAACCAATCATGATTCCTGAGTGGAAATTGGAGAGAATTACGATGGACTTTGTGTCGGGGTTGAACTTATCTTCGAGAAAGAAAGATGCAATCTAGGTGATAGTAGACAGATTAACGAAATCAGCTCATTTTATTCCGGTGAGAATAGGTTGTTCACTTCATAAGTTAGATGAATTGTATATTTCTGAAATTGTGAGATTATACGGGGTACCATTATCCATTGTATCTGATAGGGATTCGAGGTTTACTTCGCAGAGGAAGAAATTACAAGAGGCTTTAGATACGAAGCTGCATTTTAGTACTACATTTCATCCACAAATAGATGGTCAATTTGAGCGGATCATTCAGATTCTCAAGGATATGTTAAGATGTTGCATTCTTGAGTTTGAAAGTACATGGGAAAAGCATTTTCCGTTGATTGAATTCGCGTACAATAATAGTTTTCAATATAGCATTAAAATGGCACCATATGAGGCTCTTTACGGTTGTAAATGAAGAATTCCATTGTACTAGACTGAGCTTGGTGAGAATAAGATTCACGGGGTCGATTTGATTAAAGAGACTGAACAGAAAGTGAAAGTGATTCGTGACAATCTAAAAGCCGCATTAGATCATCAAAATTCTTATGCAGATTTGAAACAGAAAGATATTGAATTTGAGATTGGTGATAAAGTGTTTTTGAAAGTATCTCCGTGGAAGAAAATACTTCGATTTGGCAAAAAAAGGCAAATTGAGTCCGAGGTTCATTGAGCCGTATGAAATTATTGAACGCAATTGGGCCGGTTGCTTATAGATTGTTGTTACCACCTTAGCTAGAAAAGCTCCATAATGTGTTTCACGTATCGATGCTTCGACGATACAGATTTGATCCATCACATGTGATTGCTCCTACTGAGGTTGAAATTCAATCAGATTTATCTTATAATGAAGAACCTATTCAAATTTTGGCACGTGAGATCAAATAGTTAAGAAATAAAAGAATTTCTTTAGGGAAAGTGTTGTGGCACAAACATGGAGTTGAAGAGGCTGCATGGGAGCCTAAAGATGTTATGAGAGAGCAATATCCAAATTTATTCACTGGTAAGATTTTCGAGGACGAAAATCCCTAAGGGGGGAGAGTTGTAACAACCCGGTTTAGACCCTAGTCGGAATAGTGGTTTCAAGACCACAAATTCAAGGTCAGAAAAATATTTTAATATTATTTTCTGTGTTTACAGTATGTGATTAAGCATGTGTGAAAATTCTGGTGAAAATTTATCGTTTGTGTGTCTATTTATGAAAAAGGACTTAATCGCATAAAATGCAAAAGTTGTGTGCTAGTTGTTAAAGTGCTTAATTGGCATGGCTTTTTTAATGAGAAGTCTTTATGTTGTTATTAAACCATTAATACATTGGATGGACATAAATAGCCATAAAATTGTTGATTTAATGGTTTAATAACCAAGGGTAAAATGGTAAATTATGTATTAAGTTAATATTAAACAAAACAAAAGCCATTTTCTCTTCATTAACATCACTTAGCCAAATTTTAAGAAGAAAAAGAAAGCTTTTATGTTCATTTAGGGTCCGGCACTTGTGACCTTCAATTAGTAAGTGCTTTGAACTCGGTTTTTGATAATTTCTACATTTTTGTGATCGTTGCTTAGCGTACTATCAAGCCCATGTCTTAATTTTAGAAATTTGTGATGATTTTGATATGTGTCATTGATGAATATGTGAGCTTTGTGTTGATAGTTGGTGGAATATGAAAGTTTAATGTTGGGTTAACATATTTTGTCTTTGAATTTTATAATTTGATTATTTTGGGCTAAATTGAAAAAAGTGTAAATTGAAGGACTAAAATGTGAAAAAATTGAAATATGTGGACTTGTATGAACAAGAGGAAGATTTAGCTTAAGCATGGTATAATGAAATTATGGGTATTTTGTGATTTTATGAAATAGGGACTAAAATGTCAAAAATGTGCAAATATGAGGGTTATTTTGTAAAGTGCTCAAAATATGTGTTTTTGGATTGAATTGAATGATTTGGTGAATGAATAAGCTAAATTTGAATATGTATAGATTAAGAAAAAAGAGATTCGGATCGAGATCGAGCCAAGAACAAAGTGCTCGATTGATCAACTTGAATCGTGTTTTTTCGTCCGAGGTAAGTTAGTGTATAATATGAATTGTTAAATTTATGTTCATATATTATGCAATGAATAGAAATGTGATTGTAAAGTTAGTAATGTGCATAATGGGTTTGGAAGAGATGTGGCACTAAGTGTGCATAAATATGATCGATACAGTGATGAATGGCACCATGTGTGCGAAATAAAGAAATTATTGATTATATTAATTGTGTGCGATACCAGTCAAATTCGATTTAATGTAAAGGCACTAAGTGTGCGATGATATTAAAGCTTCGGCTAAGAAATTGGCACTAAGTGTGCGAGTAAATCGAATGATTAATGAAGATTGAACGAATTGTGGTATTGAGCTTTGAGTAGCAAAAGTGATCGTTAATTAAGTGTTGGCACAGGTATATACAGAACCTATGTGGTTGATGATATCGTATATGGATAAATGGATGATTATGTAAGTAATGACTATGAATGAGATTGTATATCATTGTGAATTGAACCATGTGATAGTTTATTTTGTATATTGAATTTGATATGTTGAGTTAAATGTATTATATGACGAACTTACTAAGCTTTTAAGCTTATTGTGTGAAGTATTTCTCTATTTTACAGTGTTATTAAAGCTAGCTCGGATTCGGGGATCATCAGCGACTCAATCACACTATCGGCTATCTATTTTGGTACTTTTGGAAGTTTTATATATGTGGTATATGGCATGTATAGGCTAGTGATCATGGTATATTTTGAGAAGTATAGATCTTGCCATGTGATATGGCTTGATAGCTTAATGATTTTGGTATATGTTTTGGGTATGTGTAAAGGATTGTAATTTGTGTATATGTGTGTTCTATGTGAATAATCATTTTGACATAAATTAGTAAAAATGGAAAAGGTATGTTTCACGTTTGGATTTGGTAAGGATTGAATGATGGATGGATTGTATGATTTGGATGTGAAGTTGATAATTTGGATTGGTAAGTTTAGTTGAAGTTGTATAGGGAAATGAATGATGATGTTAAGAGTTTAAAATATGCAATGTTTAGTATGATTGGATGCCATTTGGTGTATGAAATTATATGGTTTGATGCTTGCAGGTGTGACCCAAAGTGTAGGTAGCAAATTGGCCTTACAAATGGCCCATATTTGCCCAGACGGTTGAGCACATGGGCGTGTGGCTCGACCATGTCTCTTAAGTTTTCAAATTGAAACAAGTCAAACTCGCACACAGGATGGACATAAGGGTGTGTGACTGGCCGTGTGAAATAAGTCAGTGTCGACCACGGGTTCAGCACACGGGCGTGTCATCGGCCGTGTGGACAAGTGACACACGGGTGTGTCTGAGGCCGTGTGAGGCACGCGGCTTAAGCCACACGGGCGTGTGACCTCTGTAGCTTTGAAAAGTGTTAAGTTTTTGGAAAATTTCGTATGAGCTCGGTTTAGTCCTGACCCCTTTCCAATGCATGTTTAAGGTCTTGTAGACTTTATTAAGGGACTTGGTGACAATGATTGATTATGATATAATGTTGTATGAACTATGAGGGTTAAAGGTTTTGATTTTATTGATGATACCTCACAACCCTAATCCAGCGATGGATACGGGTTAGGGGTGTTACAGAAACCTTGTGACTTGGTGAAGCAGAAAAACAAAATGTTGTAGCAAGAAGTAGTGCAGAGGCTGAGTTTAGATCAATGGCTCAAGGAATTTGTGAAATTATGTGGCTAAAAAGAATTATGGAAGAGTTTGGGAAAGTAATAACTTCACCAATGAAGTTGTATTGTAATAGCAAAGCTGCCATTAGTATTGCTCACAACCCAGTCTAGCATGACAGAACTAAACATGTTGAGATTGATAGACACTTTATCAATGAGAAGATTGAAGAAGGCCAAGTGTGCATGTCGTTTGTTCCTTCAAAACAACAAATTGCTGACATACTCACCAAAGAGCTCTTTAAAACAAGCTTTGATTTTCTTGTAAGCAAGTTGGGCATGATTGATATATATGCAACAACTTAAGGGAGGGTGCTGAAATATGTGAAACCTGTAACACCCCAAACCCGGTCAAAACGCTACGACCGAATCTGGCATGTTACAGGGAAGAAAATTTTAGAAATCCAAATTTAAAACCATGAGTTGGGGGAAATTTTGCATATCACTATGCCCTTGGCGAAGATTTAAAACAATTGCTTAACTCTAGCCGTAATACAGTTCAGATTTCTTAGTCAAGAATCGAATTTTAAGAAAAATTCCATTAAGCGATCATTTGAAAATAACATTTCGGTTTTAATTGAAGATTTGAGACAATTTGTTACTAGAAACCCGTCATTAATTAACCAATTATTAAAATCATAAAATTCAAAGTTTATCTTTTTGTAATTTTAAAAAACACCCGCTTTGATAATTTGTTAAACATGCCATAACAACTTCTTAAGAAAACCTAAATTAACATTTAAGTGGCCTTATTACAACACCCCAAAATCCAAATTTAAATAGTAATAACCTAAAATAAATATTAAAAATAAAATTACTTAAAGCATTATGCATGGCCACCTCGAGTCCACCTCGGCTCCATATTCGCGGTCTAAGGATTACCTGTAAAATTTAACAGAAGGGGTGAGCCACCGAGACTTAGTGTGTAAATCCCCATCTCAATGAGCTTTGGGCTCTCACACAAATTCTTATATTATGTGTGTATGTAATGCAGCCCAACCAACCTATTATGTCCAACCTCCATATCTCCTGAGCCTACCCATTATCTGTGGCAATTAGCCACTGGTGGTACCTAACCACTGGTGGTTCCAAACCACTGGTGACAAATGTCACAAAATATAATACGTGGGGCCAACCCACTTGTGGTACCAAACCACTGGGACGAGTCACAGAAATAATATGTGTGGTACCAAACCACTGGTGGTTCCAAACCACTGAGACTTAGTCACAAAATGTAATATGTGGGGCTAACCCACTTGTGGTACCAAACCACTAGTGACAGTCTAAAAGAGATCATGTTTCCTCCCTCTTCATATCATACCCCAAGTCCATGCCCATGTTTTAACAATTAATATGAAATGATCATGCTTACAGTACATAACAATTAACCATCCCTTAATGAATATATGTGGGGCCAACCTACTGTGGTACCAAACCACTGGGACGAGTCACAGAAATAATATGTGTGGTACCAAACCACTGGTGGTTCCAAACCACTGAGACTTAGTCACAAAATGTAATATGTGGGGCTAACCCACTTGTGGTACTAAACCACTAGTGTGATCTAAAAGAGATCATGTTTCCTCCCTCTTCATATCATACCCCAAGTCCATGCCCATGTTTTAACAATTAATATGAAATGATCATGCTTACAGTACATAACAATTAACCATTTCACTCATACATACATTTGCTAATAGCAGAAGATAGTGGAACTTACCCGGAATCTACGATCTTACCCACAAGGGTATCTTAGTGACCATTATCGTCACTTTGGCTTTTAGCCATCACAGTTAATAACATAACTTAATATACAAAGTGTGTGAGAGTTACACACCTGATAACACGTAGTACAACACTTTCTATGTCGACACTATCACTAACAGGAACTACTGCTATCTGTCTAATATTCTGCTCCGAAGTCGACCTACAACCTGATGGCCAATCTCGAACAGCAGACACCACGCGCTTCTTGTACTTTGGGGCTGGGGCTATAGGTCTATCCCCTTCCTTTGCTTAGCTAATATTTGGGTCCATGAAAAAGACCTTGGTCACTAAACCGGATTAAGGCATTGAAATTGAACCAAAAGAGAATAGACACTCAAAGGCTAAGGGTCCTTACCTAGATCAACAAGTCCCGAAGATTTAAAAGGTTTGGATCCTGAAACGGTCGAATACCCAAGTTGACTAGAACCAGATGTCCCTTAATGCACTTCAATCGCAAACCAAAATCCGGAAGAACGCGAAGACAAAAACCCTCAAAATCACTAGAGAAACTGATTGGGGAGTGGAGGAAGATGAGTGACGTCAATCCACAAAGAACGAATGCCGAAGATGTTCTACTCTCGAAAAGAAAGGAAAGGAGAAGAGAGGTGCTATCTACCAAGAAAGGTTCGGCTATGGTGTTAAAGAGAAAAGAAGATGACAGAGTTTCGGCAGGAGGGGTGACTTCAGAGGGTTTCGGCTTTTGAAGATAATTGCCAAGAAAAATGAAACAAAAGTAGAGGGTAGATGGTAATGTAAGTTTCGGCTAAGTACCAAAAGAACAAGAAGAATATAAGAGAATTAGGATGTGTTTCAGTTTTGGTAACTGAGAAAAAGGTGTTTCAGTTTTGACAATAAGGAAATGAAGAAAAAGAATGTTTTAGGTGCTCTCTAGCTAGCCGAAATTCTCACCACTCCCTCAAATGCTACCCTCTAAAATTCGGCTTCCTCCCAACACCACTAAACCGTACACACACACACACACACCTCACTTCCCATATTTGGCCAAACACTCTTCCTCTCTCTCAATCCCATGATTCTCTCCACCGATCGCTCTGCACTCTCCATTCAAACCTGTTGACCGATTCCTCCTCCTTGAATTCCTCTCCTCCCTTCATTCAAATGTGTTGACCCAATCAACCCTTATCCACCAGAGTCCTTGCCAAATCCTCCTCTCCCTCACCTTGGCATCAAAAAGAATTCCCCAAAAAGGTAACCCATGCGACTCGAACCTGCTCCCTGCCAGCTCTCCTGAGGCGTCACTCACCTGCCTCTTAAGTGGCGCCTCTTTGCCACTTTACTAAAGCACTTCTTGTGCCAAATACCTACAAGCAACGACCCTTAAGTCCTATCTCATCTAGCTCTCCCCTAAAGTGCCCAAAAAGAGAAATTTTTTAGCAAGGCTCAGGCTTAACCCCAAGCCTTCCTGGAACCCCCAAACACACCAAAACAACACACAGAGCATAGCATACACACAAAAGCACATCAAATGCAAAGCCCCCCAATTCAAGATGTTACAAAACCCATATATGTTGAGGATATATTTTAAAGTTATTTAGGTATATAAATCTTATTTAGGTTGATAAATCTTATTTAAGTAGATAAATCTTAGAATAAATCATTTGAGATATTTTAGGAATGTTTTATTTTATCTTTTAGTAGTTTATTAGAATAAGGGAATTATTTTCCCAGTTAGGTTATGATTCTTTTCTCCATTTAAACTCAGTTATTCAGTTAATAAAATACAAAACAGTTTTATTAAATACTCTCTTGAAAACTTTCACCCTGCACGTTCCAAAACACAGATGTATCGTTTTTAAAACGCGAATATCGATACCTCTGAATGACCACAAAAGTACAACATAAAAAAGTATTTAGTCCATTCCAAATTAGTTCCTGCACATCATGCATCAAGTACTTTGATAAATAATCACTCAAACAGCTAAATTCAACAATTCAAATGTAACATCCCAATTTTGGGTCTAGTTGGAACAGTGGTTCGGGGACCACAAATCCGACGAATAAAAATTTATTTTTATTATATTTTTATGGTATCAAGTTTTATGGAATGATTTCGTGAAAATTTCGTTCAAAAATTTTGACGTTTGGCCACTCAATTTAGTTAAAAGGACTAAATTGCAAAAAGTGCAAAACTTGAATTCTATGTGTTAAAGGTGTCTAATTGATGTGATATTTTAAATTGGAGGTCCCTAAATGGTAATTAGACCATTGGCTAAGTTAGTGGACAAAAATGGACATGGTTAGGTATGTTTTCAAAGTTTTTTCATTAAGGGCATTTTGGTAATTTGGTAATTAAATGAATTAAAAAGCCAAATTAAAAGCCAATTTTTGTCCATCTTCCTCCCATGGCTGAAATTTACAAGGGGAAACCATGTCTAGGGTTTTTCAAGCTTCCAAGCTCGATTGTAAGTCTTTTCTAGCCCCGTTTTTAATGCTCTTTACATTTTTGAAATCGTTATAACTCGATCTTTCTATTTCTACCATCAATTTGAAGAAATGTCAAGGTCTAAAATTTTACCTATGATGGATGTTTGTGTATTTTGATGTCTAACGGTAGAAAATGCATGTTTGGTGTATGATAAACGACTTTTGCTAAGTGATTTTCGGTAAAAATGCCTAAAAGGACTTGTTTGTAAAAGTTGTAAAATATGTTGTAAAAGTGTGAAAAAATGAAAGATGTGGGCTGTTATGAGTATGAAAATGGTTCGACTAGGCTTGGGTTTTGATAAAATTGAATGAAAATCATTTTACGAGCCCAGGGACTAAATTGTAAAATGTCAAAAGTTTAGGGGTAAAAATGTAATTTTTTCATAATGTGACGTTTGGACTGAAATGAATAATGTGTTGATTGAATGAGATTCAATCAATGAATTTGGTATTATATATCAAGAAAAACGAGGTTCGGAGTTAGTTTGGGGGAAAAACGAGTATTTGACGATTTAGTCCTTTTTGCCATTTTTATGTCGAAGTAAGTTTGTATGTTTAATAAGCATTAAATTATATATGAATAAATGCTTAATTGATATAATTGTGGTAAATGTTATATTATTAAAATGAAATGTGAATGCTACTAAGTACGATACTACAGAAATGACCGACGGAGATTCGGTACAGCGAAAGTCCCGATTGAACCTTAAGAATAGATAGGATATAAATGTCATGACATTAGGCTTACTGTGATTACATGTAAGACCATATCTGGGATATGACATCGATACGAGACTTCGTGTAAGACCATATCTGGGATATGGCATCGATATGCGACTTCGTGTAAGACCATAGCTGGGCTATTGGCATCGATACAAGATTACATGTAAGACCATATCTGGGATATGGCATTGGTACGGTACTGTGTGTACGAGATTCCCGATTATCCTTTAGTATTCCAAATGGTTCAACGGGAAATTCAACAGTTATGTCAAAGAAGAGAAAGAGTATATAAGTATTACGAATTAGTACAAGAATGTACATAAAGTTTATGAGTATTGACTTCATGAAATTGTAAGTTCATAATTCCCACGAGAATTATTTTTTTAAAAACCTTGTGATTGTTGACCTATACTTGCGATGTATGAAATTCATGGTAAACCCGTTTGACGATTATGTGATTGGCTTTTGGGCCAAATTGAATTATTATATAACATGTTTTATTTACACAAACTGTGATTTATCTGATATGAGAAAGAGGAAAAATGGGCATAAGTGCCTATTGAAATGATTATGGAAGCACGAGAAGGTAAAAGTTTAGGCATTTGAAATATATTAAGACAAATGCTTGGAAATATGAGTACACGTAATTAATGTGCATGTTTACTATGAGGTTTGAAATTATTTGTTAATTGCTGTAATATGTTACAAAAGAGAGATTGTGGTTGTTAGGCTATTGCCAAGACATGTTAGATTATGCTTATAAATTGATAGAATAAATATTACGACTGAATAAAAATTATAACTGTGAGTTTTATAGCAATTTATATTATCTTGTGTTTATATTATCGGGCTTGGTAAATGATTGGTAAAAGTTGCTTATTACTTTCATACGGACTTACTAAGCTATATATATAGCTTACCCCCTTCCTTTCCCATATTTTACAATGTCATCGAGCCAGCTCGGGTTGGAGATCGCCAAAGATTCTATCACATTATCAAGCTATCACTTTGGGTATAAATGAACCCAAGCATTTTGAGTCTGTGGCATGTATAGGGACTAAGTCAATTTTTTATGTGTGTCATTATTAATTTGGCCATATGTGTTAGCTTGTAATTGTTAATGCTTTACCTTATATATAGCCATGAATGACGGTTTATGTTGATCATAAGTATATTCGTATGTTAATGCCCTCTTGTGAATGTGAAATTAGTATGTTTTTATCGGGCTAAGTATGATGTTTTAAGCATGATAAATAATGGCATGAAGGTGGCATGTTATTGTCTTGGTTGTGGTTGTTTAGTTGCTCTTATATGCTTGAATTTGTGTCATGTGATGTTGTGTTGATGTGTGCAAGAGAGGGTGGCAAAATGGCTTGGTAAATAGCCTTGTTTTTTTCCATATGGGTAGACACATGGGCGTGTGTCTAGGCCATGTGTGACACACGGTCTGCCCCACGGGCATGTGTTCCAGCCGTGTGTCCCTTGCACCTTAATTGTTGCAAAAGAGAATGTTCAGAATTGAGCACACGGGCAGAGACATGGGCGTATGTCTCAGCCGTGTGTGCTACACAGCCTAGCACATGGGCGTGTGGCATAGCCGTGTGGCACAAGTCAGAAAGCACCCAATTTTGAACATAGTCTGAAGCACGGGCGTTTTCTAGGGTCACACAGGCATGTCCCTTAGACCGCACGGGCGTGTGAGCCCTGCTTCTAGCAAAAATTTTCTAAGTTTTATAAAATTTTTTAAAGTTCTCGGTTTAGTCCCGAATAACTTCCAAAGCATGCTTTGGGCCTCGTAGGCTCATTTTAGGGACGATATGAATATGTATGAAAAGTTTTAATTTGGATGGAAATTCATGACTCGAAAATGTATGTTTGCTTGTGTTTATTTTCAGTAATGCCTCGTACCTTATTCCAGCGCTGAATTCCAGTAAGGGGTGTTACATCAAACATCAGAAACGTGTCCTAGAACTTCATGCCATCATCAATGTTCTTAAACCTAAGCATATTTGTAACTCATAAACCTCTTAAACAAAAGCAATAACTAGCAGAATGTTCAGAACTAGCATGGCTATAAATAAGTCTACCACATTGCCTTATTCCCCAAAACATAAATAAATAAATAATGAACACTTAAGAAATACTAAGAAGTCTTCCTTAGATCACTCTCTCGGATAATGGGCTGTGGTTAAAGTGGAGTGCACTAATTCATGGGTATGGTTTCTCAATCTATCAACTGATTTGGGCTTGGAAGATGGGTATGGGTACACAATTATCAGTGACCAACAAAAGGTTAGTGAATATGCAAATTTAAGCTTTGTATTATTTTTTTATTCTGTTATTTGTATTTAACTAATTTTTTCTAACAATTTATCTAGTTCATTATTTTGAATTAGGGCCTTGAGATTGAAATTTCTGACATACTGCCAAGGGTGGAGCATAGGAATTGTGCGAGGCACGTGTTTGCAAATTGGTCAGGGAGGAAGTTAGGGAAATCTTATGAGTGTGATTCCTGGTAGATTGTGAAGTGCACGACTGAGAGGGAGTGGTAGGATCTATGTTCAGCACTGGAGAAGAAAGATAAGGATGCTTACAATAATTTGATGAAAAAGTCTCCAAAGATGTGGACTAGGGCATTTTTACGGACTACTTGTAAATCAAATATAGTTGACAACAATCTGAAGCATTCAATTCAAGCATTGTTGAAGCTAGGTTCAAAGCATTATCAGAATTCTTGAGGATGTTAGGACCAAGATGATGACTAGAATTGTACAAAAAAGGAAGTTATGTAATGGATGGAAGCAAAATTATAGTCCATGGTGAAAGCTAAGTTTGATGCCAACAAGAAGGACTGTATAGAGTGGAAACTGATATAGAATGGTGAAAATGGATGTGAGTTGAGGAAAGAAAGTTATCAATATACATTGGACTTAAGTCAAAGGATATGTAGTTGTAGAAGTTGGCATATTAGTGGGATTCCATGATCCGATGCATGTGCTGCCATGTATCACTTAGGGCTTCAACCAGATGAATATATGCATGAATATTATCACAATGATACCTACAAGAAAGCTTACTCTTTTCCAATACAGCGACATGATTGGGAAAAAACTGGTATTGAGCCAATGCTACCTCCTATTGAAAGGAAGATGCCTAGGAAGCCCAAAAAAAACAGAAGGATGGCCAAAGATGAACCAAAAAAATTGAAGCCTGGCTGATTAGGAAAGGTCTACTCATGACATGTACTCAATGTGGCCTACATGGCCATAACAAGGAGTCTTGCACAAATTTGAAACAGGTACAGTGTTGTTCTTCAGTTATATATATTGAGTACTTTTTTATTTTATTTTATCTAACCAATGGTTATAGTCCATTTTTTTTGCAACAAGATGCACAACCACCTAAATAAAAGGGTAAATCTCCCAGTAAAAGGTCAACTACCTCAGATAAATCTAAGGGAAAGCAAACATTTTATGTGAGTTTCTTCCTTTTACTATTGATCAAACATTGTATATTGCTTTAATAGTAATATAAAACACTCTTGTAGTATGGTAGAACCACGAGAAGCATAATGGCAGCTTCATGCCAAGATGGTAGTGGACAAACTTCTTCAACACCCAAGTCACGAAATAACAAGCGAAAGGCTCCTCTTGACCATTTGGGAACATAAGACTTAGTTGCATGAAACATTAGTAAATCATCATTATTTTGTTTTGAATGGCTTCTTCTATTTGTCTTGTGATTCACAGTAATAACTTGTTATTGAACTTGTGCAACTTTACATGGAAAAAATGTAGCTTCATTATATATATATTTGTTGTGTTTTCTTTGGAACTGGCGATGCTATCCTTTTCTTTATGTTGTATGCCAAATCATGTCATAATTCACTTCATGACTGTGCATAGGTCATACAACACAAGTCTCTTATTGCAACAGTTTTCTGTCTGTGAAGTTCATTTGTCAAGCAAATTATTTTATCCAGCGTGCCATAATTTCATTTATATATTTGCATCTCATATGTTGGCTATACGTGCCAAAACTAGCTTCGCCTACAACATTTATCTTGTATCTGTTTTCTATTTTGTAGGACCATCTCGTGGCAGCTCGTGATCCAAAAAGGACAGTGTAAGTATTCTGCCTACAACATTTTGAGCCTACAACATGTTGGTTTTAGGACACAAGATGGTAGTCACATTTTGAGCCTACAATATTCTGGTTTTGGAATACATCAATGTTGAATGTTATTTTGTTGTATTAAAAACCAATATGTTGGTTTTTTTTTTTTTATGGTTCATGTATAGCTCACTCGCATTCTAGTTTTTGGCTGGTATAGCGTGAATGGTGTATAGGCTAATCATATGCTTTTGTAAAGTATATTTATCCAAATTTCAATGGGGACATCATATGCTTAAATGATCAAATTTGTCCTTTCAATCTTATGTTTATTGTCACTACATTATTTATTAAGCTAAATTAAATTAGGCATAAACAACCAATATTGGTCATTACTTCCAAGCATAATGTTAAATTACATAAAAAACAACCAAAATTGGTCATTAGTTCCAAAAGTAAACAAACATATGTTGGATCATTTTACATTCAATCAACATTTGCAATTGCTAGCTACATATGCCTCTTACCACTACTGCCAAAAACGAAACCTACGGTGATGCATACAATACATAACATAGAGTAAGAAAATAATATCTTCTACATTGACTTCTCTTTCTTGATAACTTCAATTTTTTGCTTTATGGTCAACATTTTCTTCCATAATGCTACTTCTCCTTCAACACCACAAACTGATCTCCTTCCTTCAACCTCAATGTCAACAGCACTACTACCACCATTATGGTTACCATCAAATGAAACCAAATCCATAACATTCTTTCTAAGTGCTAAATTATCCTTCAAAAGATTTCGTTCACTGTCATGCAATTGACGCAGTAACTCAGTCGCACGGTCAAACATTTTCCTATCGTACCACTTAAAGAAATTACAACCATCGTCCTACAAACAAACCCAAATTCAGAAAAATTGAAATAATCCAAATTGAAAACAAAACAAATTATGAGATTTATGAAATCATCAAAATTAAGCTCAAGCTAAATTTTCAAATAAAAAATCTTCACTTACCCGAAAATCTGAACAACCATAAAATCTCCTTTCCGGACTTAAATCGCTCCATGAAGTGTCTATTGGAGCTAACTTATTGCAGTGACATTTTACTACTGGTCCATCGTAGACATATCCCTCCGCGATGAAGTAACAATATTTGCATATGATGATTTTTTCTTCGAACCATGTGTTACCCAACCTCTAGACTAACTATTCAAGCTATGTGAATTCATGATTTCAGACAATAAGAAAAATAAAAATTTCAGGAAAGATTAGGGATTTCACGATTTGGTTCTAAGGGATTAATGATGTAGAAAAATCCCTCAATCAATGATTCAAAAAGGAGATTGCTGAAGATTTTAGGGATTCAATGAAGATTTCGGATGTTATGGATTTAGGGATTTCATGATTTGGGGAATTTGACGAGTTGGGGATTTTAAAATTTAGGGAAAGTTTCGAATTTGGGGGTTTAAGATGATTTGGGGGATTTAGGATTTTTTTGTTTTATGTTTATTAAATTTGTTTATTTTTTTTTCACGTCAGCATTGTTATTTAAATGTCTACCACATCATTAGTCAATTGGAGCGAAACATAGACCAATTTTTTTACTGGCTCTTGACTAATGGTCAGTTGACGGTCACTGTTGCAACTGGGTTGATGTTTGAAAAATCAGTTACGTTGAGGGTCAAAATCAAAAAAAAAAATGTTAAGGGCATATATCCAAAAGCCCCTAAAGATTGAGGGCTTTTTTTGCAATTATGCCTTGGAAATAAATGAGAGGCTATAAATATCAGCTTCAAAAGCTTCTACAACAATAAGAGAGATTACAAGAGATTATAGCTATCAATAAACATCAAGAAATCCATTACCAACCTTTTGTGCTTAAATTTTTCATTTTTCTCTTGTAAAAACTTGTGAGCATTCATTGTATTTTCTTAGCTCAAGTGTTTTTTATTTGGTGTGTGCTTCACTTGCAAACAATCTAATCTTGTGAGGATTGTTTCTGTATTGTGTGTGCTTCACTTGCAAACAATCTAATCTTGTGAGGATTGTTTCTGTATTTACTTATTTGTTTTCTCTTTTGAGAGATTTTGGGTCTTAAGATTTGGATAGAAATCTTGAGGGAGTTATAAGGTTAAACATTGTCCTCAAAAGTTCATCAAATTAGTCAATTTGGGAAAATTCTTGGTGGTGGAAAGCTAAGGTAGTAAAGTAGGAAATTGGGGTAGAACCACTCTAAAATCATTATGTTCATTTTCTCATTTTCTTATCCTTGCTTCCACAAATTCTTTAAAGGCCCAATTCACCCCCCTCTTGGCTATTTCCTTTGGTAATTGTTTAGTGAGAGACTCATGACTAATGCAGAGAGGTGTAGGCGAAACTTGGTTTCGAATGGTGCTAGAAAAAATCCAATTTGAAAATGATTTTCTAGCACAGCAGAAAATTAAAAATTAAAAATTGAGTCGGTTTGTGATACTTACAGTAATAAACTTTTACCGAAAAATACATGTGCTTTGTGCAAGATAGATCCTTGACGTTTCCGACTTTCAACCAAATGGTCTTCCTCGCTATTCTTGTACCACAAATCGCTTAAAGTGTGGGCTTAAACAATTACAAATCAAACATAAAACCATAAATATTTTTTTTTTTTTACTTTCAGTAGGAAAGTAAATCTCTCTCTTTATAGAAATCGGTAGAATAGTTATTCCCGAAAAATAAAATTTATATTTGGAAATAAATTCTCACTATTTTTGGGAAGAATAACAATATCTTAAAGTTGTGTATTTTTAGCCCTATCAGTGCCATCTATTTATAAGGAGAGATAAAGAAACTCTAGTTGAATTAGTATAATACAACTAATACTTATTTAATAGAAAAATCAATCCCCTAGTTGAACTAAGAGAGATGAGCAACAACCCTAGTATCCCTCATACTTATTTTGAGGGGTTTTGAGCCTCCCCTTATCGGGTCCTATTATATGTGCTTCCTCGACTTTTAACCTAGCACTTTATAATTTAATCCAATTCAATACATGTTTTTCTATTTCCCAAAATAAATATTATTTATGAAATTAATTAAATAAATTAATTTTTAATTAATTATTTTTTCAACTCAATTCTAATTCCTTTAAAGTCATGGCAACTTTACCGTAAAAGAATCTATAAGAAAATATATTTAATTTCTACATTCAACGAATTTACAATTACCAATTAATTCAATTTTCAAACTTTAATAATTCAAAAAACTTAAATTAATTCTCAGGTCATTTTCATAATTAGTAGAAACCACATTCATTTTCGAATGTAACTCATTTGTCTAACTTTATCATTTCTATCCATTTCTGTTCATTTGATTCAATTACAATCCATTTCTAGTTTCAACGATCTAGTGGAGGAACTGATTGAACATTTGTGATTATGGCTCAAATGATTTATATTTAAGTTCCAGCTTTTCATCTATTAATTATAAACTTATTTAGTCACGAAGTCATTGTACTATAGTATTATGACTGAGCTCTGCCTAATAACATTCCATTACGAAAGCTACTCAATTAGTGCTCGTCCAATGATCTTGTCATAAGTGTGTTACCCTTTTAGAATATCCTTAATCTCTTTGGGATAAATCTATTATCCCAATATGATATTATTTTATCTCATGGTAACTATTACATCTTCCTTCATAAAAAGTCAAGTACTATCAAATAGTAATTCAGTCATTCATCAAAAAGACAAACGACTCATGGGCACGTTTACTTTTCATCTATCATGTAATTCCAATGAGAGGATATCATTTACCCATGTCTTGGGCTATGAATTCCACTATTGTGAATGATGTTACATACTGCAGAAGTTGTATATCTAATGCACCAACTCCCGGTTCCTTATCTATTTGAACTCAGATTTTTACTTACATCAAAGTATACGAGTCACACATGCATATTCCATCATCCACTCAAGATTAATGTATGCTACACTATGAATGTCACAAGTGAATAAATTCATAAATGGTTCAGGATCTATTCTACTTGGGTCCTGTCTAATATACTGTCAATCTAGTCACATCTATGTATTTATCTTCTAAGAATCATCAGCTCTGATGCCCAAGAAAAAGCATCTCCCTAATTAGACTTGATAGATAGCATATTATTCTTTCAATTGGTTTGCTCATTTCGAATTAAACTAAGGATATGTTTAGGTTCATCCACTAATACAAGTTGTCTTTCTGTAATACGACGCGACCAAATAATATTGCTTAGTATTAGTTAAATATTACATAACCAATGAGCTAATATTTGCCTTTTTTTTTTTTTTTTTTACTTTGCATGCGAAATCTAATGTGGGCAATATACAAAGGGTATTGATGTAATTCATGGATAATTTTATTGAACCAGATTGTTCGAAAAAATACAAGTGTATATAGACAAAAATACTACACTTAGGGCACCAGATCCAACAAATAGCTACTGACCGATATGTAACTTCCACATTGAAGATATTATCCATGTAACTAGAAACTGTTTTGGAGCAGCTGCAATCTAGTGTCGGCTGGTTAAAGGTAACAAGTTTGATGAGTTCATGTCAATGGCAACTAAATATTGGATCATGGTCAACCTGTCTAAAACGGGTTACTTTGTGTGGGATGATGAAGATTGGGATGTGATATTTGGGATCATTTGCTGGTGTTTATGGAACAGGCAGAATAAACTGGTTTTTTAGCCAAATTTCTTTGAGGCTGAAGGCATTTGGGAAAGATGTGAACGAGTTTGGTTTGAGGTGCGATAGTCCCTAACATCTAAGGCTACTAATAGTAGCAGTAATCGGAACTATCAACACCAGCTAATAAGATAGAATCCTCCACTAAGGGGATGGTTCATGATCAATTCTGATGGAGTGCTCAGATTAAATCTCAATGTTTCTACTACAGGAGTGATTAGAGATGATCATGGTAGTTGGGTGGCAAGCTTTGCTCGCAAGGTTGGTTACTCCTCTGTGCTAGAGGTTGAGCTTTGGGGGCGCTCGGGATGGACTTGTGACAGCTTGGTTGCTTGGTCTACAATGGATCATCCTAGAAATGGTAGCTTTGCTGCTATTAACCTCATTAACAACCCCCCTTGAAAAATACTGCTCTAATGCATTAGTTCGATCGATTCAGAATTAAGCCAAGCGAGATTGGGAGGTTATCGTTCAACATAGAAAGGGAACAGAGCTACGAACGCTATGGCAGACCTAGCAACACATATGAACTTTGGTTTTCATCTGCTCAACTTACCTCCTTTTGCATTGGAACAAATTTTGCGTGACGACGAGAATGGGATGGCTCTTGAGCAACTTGTTTTTGCTTGATGTAAGCTGATTCTATCCTCTTAATAATAATAATAATAATGATGATGATGATAATGAAGTGGTATCTATCAGAAGACTTAGTTGACTTGATGTGAAGTGTGATGAGATCAAGTGTCCAAAAATGCTCAAAGTTGAGATGATTCAAAGTGATCCTATGAGCACATACAACGGAGGGGTGCTGGAGATTCTCCTCCGAGGCGCAATCTGATGTTTAGGTCAATGTCTGAATTGGTAAGCAACACAGTTCAAGAATGTCAAACAAAAGGATTTCCAAATTCCATCCATTATATGTGTATATATATAGAGAGAGAGGGGGGGGGGAGAGAGAGAGATGTATTATTGAATTTAGAGCTAAGAAACCATAAACACAGTTATTCGCAAAGCATCTTGATCAACATGATTCTCCCCCAACAGAAAAAACCCATAAACAAAAAATTCTCATTTTTATAGTTTATTTTTTATGAAAAACAAAAAAGAAACTTAGATCTGATAAATACAATTTTCAATTGGCATCCTCTGGCTGTCCTAAAGAAACAAGGTTTAGATTATTCATATTTCATATTAAACTGCAATAATAGCTCTACCGCATCCACATATGCCGCTACCATTGCCGGTCTGAAGCAGTTTCTCCCAATCTGCTCCTGTAATATGAAAGACGCTGGCAATCATCATAAAATCTTCTTCCAACCACTCAATTGCTTCCCATTGGAGATATATATATCATATGCCCACTTGCTGTAATAGGGAATGCTATCCAATTCCTATTCACATTTGATAGAGCGGTAAATGTGACGAACAAAGAACAGAGATGCACGGAAGCCTATAGCCCCAAGCATCAGGAAGAAGCCATAGCAAATGCAAGCCATGTACCCAAAGAAGAATGAGGTTTGCATGAAGCCTGACATGTCTGATCGTGCATTGTAATAATATAAACAGTAGGCATATATGAACAACCCAGTAGACCCACCACAAAGGAAGGACCTAACAGAACAAAGAGAACATCATTAAACATCAGCTGCTTATCGAAAAAGAGTCTAGATGCTATCTAAATGTCAATTATAAAAATAATTCATATAAATAATTCTACAAATGATTCAACACTGACTGAAAATGATAGCAACTTTATGTCTGATGACATTTCACAGTTATTCGCAGCCTCATACTAAATTTGAGTGAAGTTTTATCAATGGAAGTGGAAATCTAGGCAATTTTATATGGCTTGCAGCTTCACATGTCTGAAGCAGCAGCTATCGAGGAGAAATAAAGTTACAAGTTAAACAGATAAAGGCATTATGTGGCAAAGATTCATGCAAATGCCTTATAATTAGGCATTCAGGTTTGGCCGTATCTAAAATGCATAAATGAGAATGGGAATCAGAATTTTGAGCCAGTATCCTATAAGCTGATAAGAGTGCCAAGTATATCGTGTTGACCACCTAGAGCCATGACTAAGACTAGAAAATCATCATGATATTATCATGCCATACACGGGCAGGGTAAAGCATCCACAGGGACAAGAATAACCAGAACACAATAAACAGTTATAATGATTCACCTCAAAAAGAACAAGAGGATTTGTACAATCTCCAAGACGAAGATATACCACTGTAATATAATAGGAAGCTCCTTAGCAGCAGAACTCTAGAATCACACAGCTCCATATTGTAATGGTGTAACCCAAGAGGAATTCTTTTTTTCTTCTTTTCTCTTTTCCCGTTTTCCATTGGTTCTTTATTTTCAGACTATCTAAAGACTAGTTGACATTTAATATACTAACGATACATTTGGTTACTAGTGTAATAACATGAAGAAAAAACTTTTTTAACACATGTTATAAAATAGTTAAGACATAAAATAGAGAATAATTAGTACAAATTTAAACATACAATTAGAAAGATGGGTAAAAACTCCGGTAAAAAAATAGACCCCTTCAAAATAAGTATAAAATTTTTTGAAGTATAAAATTTCCTTCTCTTTGCCACAAATAAGTCATGTAAGTGGTTAGAAGTTACCAATTGTGATAAATTTATAGCTAACCAATAACTAAAACATGTGGAGAAAATACTCCAACCATATGTAGCATAAAGGTATATTTGGACAACAAAAAGTAATTGAATAAATACGTAATTACTAGAGCAGTAATTACACTCTGTAATTACAAGGATTCTAATTTCATAGATGTGTTTGACTGACAGAATGCAAATATCTTATAATTTCCTATGTCATGTTTGGTAGAATAAATTGTAACTACACAACTACATGATACTAAATTCTAAAAAATATTAAATATTATAAAATTATCAATAATACTTGAAATATAGAAATTCTTTTAATGAGTAATAAAATCTAAAATCAGATCTTATGTAGTCCAAAAAAGTATTCAGCGATATGATTACTAATAAAATTAAGAAGAAAAATAAACATCATATGCAAATTTATCTAATTACTCTCGTATTTCATATTTGTTAGATTATTCTCTCTAACATGAAACATATACTCTTTGCTATCATCGACCGGTCCTTGAACAAGTATAAATTTAATAATAAATACTATATAATTTAGTTTTATTTTTTGAAAGCAAACATTTAAAACTTAAATAAAGTATGAGCATGTTTGGAAAGTCATAAAGTAATTAGATTTGAGTATAATTGTTTGTAATTGCTTGCTAATTACTTCGATTCTCACAATCTCCCTAAAAATTGGAGAGCATAATTAGAGTGCTCCAATAACATTCTGATTCAATGGAACCCACTAACGACAGTGGTTGTCCAAACATGCCACATATGTGTCGTTACACAAATAATTACACTCAATCCAACTACTGATTGGTTTTCCAAATGCATCCTAACATGCAAAATTCACAAATTACATTATTTTTGAACTTCTCAAACTCATAATTCAAAACAACTATTGCAAGCTAATAAAAATTATTTATTCGCTACACTAGGCCAAGTATCATAAGATCACACATAAATGCTTTTACATCACATTATTTTCCCTCCCAACTCTCTATAACGATGATTACCTTTTAAGCTCAGAAATCAGAACAGAGTTATACTTCAGGACAATAAACCCAATCTAAATTCTACAAACTGCCTAGTGGAGGTATTCAAGAATCACATAAGTTGAATCACATCAAGCAGCAGTCATATCTTTAAATGAAATTTTTAAGCTGCTAATAAAACTTGGTCACCTGAGTGCTGAATCAGTTACTAAAATAAAATAGGATAAAATGCTAAAATAGCTTTGTATCTTTGCAAAATGATAAAAATAAGCTCTTATTCTTCTATTGTATTCAACTCAGCTTTCTAATTTCTATTTTTGTTTAATTAAACAATTATGTTTATGAAAACCATTAAAACTCCAATAATTCTACCTCAGAAGTATCTGTGTGAGTGTTATCATAGTCACAATAGTGTCATCAATGCTTAAATGCCATGTCGTGATAGCGTACATAGCATTACATATTAGTGTTAATAGAGCCCTTATTTGGCAACTATGTGCAATATAGACATCCATGGAGTGGGCGAATTCAGGCCCAGTTAGCTTTGGGAAAACCTTGCCCAAGGCAGATCCAATTGGCCGGTTTTCTTTTGAAAAAAAACATAAGAAATTAATATTTCAAAATATACTCTAGATTTGACTGACATAAAACGAAGAATGTAATGCAGAATATTGTGTTGGATGTAATGGATGTCTTGGAGAAGCAAGAAAAATAAATATCTCTACAAGATCAGGGAAGGAGGGAGGGAGGGAGAGAGAATGGGTGAGTGTGTGTTTTCACAATGCACCTGAATAGAGGAGGTTTCTAGGGCATATTTTTGCATAAAGTATATTAGATTTTTATCCCTTCCAAATTAAGCTTTGAACAAGTGTTTGTTTACCTTAGAAAAAAAAAAATTCATCTAACATGAATTCCCCAACCCAAAGATTTCTAATCCAGAATTTGGCTCAAGAAATCCTCCTGCTAGCTACTGGTTAAAACTTCCAGTTTCAATTTATCGGTTTATGACTTTTTCAAGAAAAAAGTAATTAAAAATCATACTAAAAAAACATGAATCTGGTTCAGGAAAGTTTTTAAAGAAAAAATAACTAACTTAAAGAAAAATATTTTCTTCTGACACTCTTATAAAACATCATCATAAGATGGCCGGCTCTATATGTATCTCCAAAACGCTTCTCAACCACAGAGTAGAAACAATAGCAGCATTTAGATTTACACATGGGTCACTTATATTTTCTTCGGAAGAGAACAAATGGAATGTGATTCAGAATTTTAGAAGAGAAAACGCGAATTATGACATGGTTATCACCCACCAACCAATATACCACAAGAATGTAAGCATATTATAACTGAAACAAAAAACATACCAAACATGTGCTAAAAGACAAAAAAAATTAATTGAGCACCAAATAATAATATTAATATGAGAATTTTTAAAATATTTTCCATTCAACCAATCATCTATATGTTCTTGTACGATGTTTGTGCCTACTTGCAAATGCATGTGTTTCACTATTTCTTTATATATGTAAATCAGAAAGCTAAAAACAGCATACCTCCACCACCACTCATGGTCCTCAGCAGCAAGTTGAAAATAAGTCATAGCCACGGTGACAAAAGCAGTGACAATCAAGAGAATGATAAAAACAATAAACAGGATGCTGTATATGGTGTAGATCCTATGTCCCCACACACTGGCAAATATGTAGTAAAGCTCAATATAGATAGCACTGAATGGCAAGAACCCTGCCATTGCCATCTGAGGAAGAGTTTGTCGGTACCAAGGCAATGGCGGGATCTCTCTAGGATATTTTGTAGTGCGGCAAGGCGCTTGAAACTCTGCCTTGGTATTCTTTCCAGCAATACCTCCTAATATTAATAAAGGAGATGTGACCAGAGCCCATATGAGAAAAATCACCACAATGGTTCCAAATGGCAATGCTGCAGTTGCCTTATAAGCAATTGCGACAGTGTTAAGAAAGCAAAATGTGACAAAAAGAGGCCCACAGAACAAGCTTCCGGTCAGTAGTAAGTTTCTCACCTGTCATTGAAAAGGATAGAAACAGATATTACATCTGATCGAAAAGATATTTACATATAATAAGTAAGACATTTTAATTTCTGTTACCATTCTAAAATTAGGAGGCTAGCATGTTTGCATTCCAAGTTCCTACTTTCTATCATTTAGATTCAGCAAGAAAGAGAGGACAGGATTAAGATAAAGGGATTGCTCAATTTCCATTGCATGAGCTTAGATTAGGAAAATAGCAACCATAAAATCAGCTTCAAGAAAGAGATTTATAAGACTCAAATATAATGTGGCATTTCAAAATTTGAAATACAATAGCAATTAAGGAACTAAAATTCATTCAATGTTAACAAAAATATTATAATTTTAGCTTGACATCTATGATTATCAGCTCAAATTTCTATGTACCAATTTCATCTCATGCTTTTCAGTTCTAATTTTCTAAGGAAGGATGCACATTATAGTAACAAATCATTCAGAGGCAATCTTCTCTGTTTCCAGTTTTTCTCAAAAACTGAAAATTGAGGGAGCATAAAATGTTCTCATTGGCAAACACTAACTACTGGAATTCACATATTAGGCCATTTTGTAAACACTTCCGATTAAGTATATTCCCACTCCATATGCAAAAATATTTGGATTTTATAACATAGTTATATGCCTTGAAGACCATAAGGCTACATGAATAGTTAAAACCCACAGACAGACATGAACTGGTTGAGTGAAACAAGTCAATGGTTCAGCTATTGAGATGTCAATCAACTGAGCAAATTCATATGTATAAATTATTTCAACCATAAAACTCAATCTGCCATGTGCTGTCAATAAAATGGTTGGGCTTAAAGATGATCATGAAACTATTCTATCAAGTCAGGCTCAATAAATTTCTCTTCTCATATGGTAAAAGATAGAATCTGGACAAGTGTTATGGAAAAGAATCAGTGCTATAAAAAGTTAAAATCCTTTCTGATAACATGCGCAAATACTGTGGCTTCCTATCAGAATGTATGGAAGAAAAACTGGTCAATTCTCCAACTGAACCTCATATATATTTGACATTTCCAGCCTTTACTGATTCATTCTTTTCTTTTTTCTTTTCCGAAGCCTTTCTGCTTTTATGTCATATCTTTGGTTTCTCCCTCAATATTCTTTGCTTCTCCATAATGGCTTACATTTTTTTAGTTGGTTTGACCAGCAGAGCCAATTTATTTTTAGCAAAAAGGATGATGATTATAAACTAGAAAAGGAGTCCTCAAAATGTAAAATATCATCTCTTTCTCTAATACCAAAATAATAATAATTTATAGATAGGCAACAGGAAAAGAGACAAGTATTGCATACCCAATTTGTTCCTTCAAGTTGGCAATAGAAAGAGGCAGCAGTGTAGCCAGCAATTCCAGATGTAAGGGCATAAATGACAACCAGAGCAGTGAATAAGGCTCCTCGATTATATGGATAAAAGACTCCAACAAGAGCGAGGATAAATATAAAACTTGTACTGGAAAGCATGCAAATAGATATAGTCAACAGATTGCACAGAAACAATAGCCCAAAAGTAACTTTTAATGGAAGGCCAAATTTAACTAAACCATTGACTCTCCCTTTTCTATGTCTTTTGTTCGAAGAATAACTGTTAACTAGGATGGATGATACTCACAGAGTAAAGAGCTGGGTGCCAGAACCAAGAGCCGCTGAAAACAAAGACTTGTGCTTTGGGTACCTGAACACATCACCATGAATGTACTTCCACCCAGTCTCCTCTTGGTCATCTGCAGATTCTTCATCATGTGCATACCTGTTAAATAAGTAAAGCAAGAAGTGAAAGGTGAAACCAAGTAATTTGTATTAAATATGGATTTTTGATGTATGGAGCAGAAGGAAATAATTCTTACTTAACAAAATCATTCTTCAGAACTCGCATTAGAATGGTAGCAAGGAAACCAGTCAGTAACAGAACGGTTACACAAGAATTGATGATTGAGAACCAGTGGATTTCCAAGTGGTGCGGCATCGAAGAAGACTGTGAGTATTTGTCCATCCGCTTCTCGAAGGGAGTCTCAGTTTCCTTCCATTTGACAGTGTACATGAAATCAACATTTACAGGTTCATCTTGGGTGAGGTCCACAAGGGCGTTGGGATCAGATCGAACAGTACTCTCAATCACGCGATCCTTATTGTAAAGGATTTCGAATATCAGATGCTTAAAGAGATAATACTTATACTCGCTTGGATCAGCCTTGCCTTCCTTATCAACTTTCCCTAAGAAGCCCCAAATGGGAAGGTCGTCGTAATACATTTGGAAGTAATAATCTTTAGAGACGGCCGTTCTGAACTTGGCAACTTCTTCCTTTGTCAGCTTCCTTTTGCAAGCAACTTCAGCCTCCTTGTTACCCAAAAAGTCAAGTCTGTAAGGAGCACTCACTAGCCGATCGCCATTCAAGACTTCACCCAAAGCTTCCTTCTTCTCCTTCACGGGAGCTGCAATGCAAAACCCTCAATTTCTTTATTTATATAATTTTACTTTGGGAAATCTAAAGAAATTTATATTCTAAGGATTAAATAGACACTCACAAACCTGAGGAACAGAACGGAAAATCGAAGAAACGGTATGTCTCACTGTCAATTAAAAAGGAAAAAAAAAAAAAAAAAAAAAAACAAAACAAACAATGTTAGCCAAAATCTATCAAAATTTCATAAAATTTCCAAGTTCATCAGAAATCACGAAAAATCAGACCTGGGATTGTGGAAGGGACCCACTTTATTAGCATAGAGAGGGACTTCATCTCCAGCTGTGTAACGATGATCAGAAGCACTGGATCTGACCTGCGCTACGCCGCATACGACCACAACTGTCAAGACAAGCAAACACGCCCTTATTCTCTCCATTGACGACTGCAGCAGATGCAGAGGTATCTAAAAAAAGAAAAAAACTTTATGCTAAACCAGTTCAAAGCGACGACCTTTCTATATATTTTATTTATTGGTACTTTGCATCCTTTCCTAGGTGGCATAGCAATAGTAATCGGCAAATAGCATTGATTTTGATTCACCAAATCTAAAAGCCAAAAACCAAGCCCTACGAGTAGCGTGAAGCACTTCAAACCTCTTTTACTAAGAGGACGGATAATGACTGCACCAAACATTACGATTAAACTCACTCACACCATGTTTGGTTGGGTTGGGAATGCAGTATTCCCTTATTCATTTAATAATAAATTATTTTTTATTTGGTTGAAAGTAATATTTTTCATCGTGTCTTCCCGTAATAATTATTTTTTTAATATTATCAAAAAATATTATTTTATGCAACATTTAATAATAAAAAGAAATTAATTTTTATATTAGTCCTATAAAATTTAGACTTAGAAAAATATAAAAATAAAATATTTTAATATAAAAATAATTATATTAAAAATATTATTAAATTATATATTTTTATTTTTATTAAATTATATTAAAATATGATTAAATTATTTATTATTTATTATTAAATTATTTTTAATAATTATTCTAATAAAATTTAATAACAATAATCATCTACCTAAAAAAATCTACTAAAAATACTTTGGTCATATCATTTTTTTGCTTATGTTATTACAACATCATTCCATTTACAGTTTTATTCTATTTTTTTCAACCAAACAGTTGAATTACTGATTACAGCTCTATTCCATTACAGCGAACTAAATGTAGTGTCAGATTATTTATGATATTTTCAAAATATGATGATTATTATTATGTGTAATGCAATGTTAATAATTATTTGTATATATTATTTATTAAAAATTTCAGTTAATTTATTAATCGAAATTTTAAAATTCATATAGGATTTAAAATTATTCAAATGAAAAATATGATTAAATTTACAAGGTAATTATAATAAAGGATTAGTAATTGAATTGGTTTAAATATGTCAATAGTCTCTATACTCTTTAATTTAAAATTTAGTTCTTATACTTTAATTATAAAACATTAAGTTGTTGTACTTTTTTTATTTAAAATTTTGGTCTCTTCATTTAATTTTATCATTAAAGGTAACGTGTCAAAGGTAAAATAACATTCCTAAATTTACAGTTTTTGTCAATTTGATCATTATCTTTTAAAAGTACATAATTATTTTTTAAAAAATTATTTTTAAATAAAAATAAAATATTTTTTAAAATAAAAATTATTAAAATATAAAAAAAATTCCAAAAATGCAATGTTATCTAACCTGAATTGGACTAGCCAATCGAACTGGGAACCAACTAGGTAATCGGTCTAGTGAGTGGTAATCTGCAAACTAGTACAATCTAGTTGAAGTGAGTTAAAAAATCGGTTGGATTTTGAACTAGCCTGGTCAATTGGTTTTAGAACGACCAACCCAACTAGTTCAAAGCAAATAAATTATTAAAAATTATACAAATCAGTTCAACTAGTTTTTTTAGCCCGATTCAACCAGTCTATACCGGTTCACAGGTCAACCAATCCGTACTTTTTAATAACATTGAATTTTGGAATTTTTTATATTTTAAAAAATATTTTTTATTATTTTTAATTTTTAAAGATTTTTTACTTTTCATTTTTTTATTTTTTTAAAAATTATATATTTTTATTTTTATGTTTTTATTTAAAATATGAAAATATATTTTTTAAATTTTTTATGTACTTTTAAAATGTAATAGCCAAATTGACAAAAAAACTATAAATATTGACAACAAAAAAAAGTTATTTTACTTTTGACATTGTTAACATTAATGACAAAATTAAACGGATGGATCAAGATTTTTAAATTAAAAAAATACAGGGACTTAATATCTCAAAACTAAGGTATAGGGACTAAATTTTAAATTTTGAAAGAGTACATCGACCTTTGGCATATTTAAACCAATTGAATTTAACCAAACAAATTTATTGTTATTGTTTAGCTCAAGATTAAAATTTCAAATTTTGAAAAATATAAGGACTAAAATTGACCAATTCGAAAAGTATAGGAACTTAAGTTTAAGAACTAAAAAAAAAATAGAAGAACTAAATCTACAACTTTTATAAAGTATAAAAACTAATAACAAAATTTAACCGAAATTAAATTACAGACTTTGAAGGAGTACTTCTACTCTTTAAAACAACTTTGTGGTAAGGTTCCAGAATATTAGCAACGTTATTACCTATATAAATAGAAAGAATATCAAATATTTAGAATATGAGGATTTGTTTAAAGGTAATGTAAAATAAATAATGTAATGTAATGTTTGACATTAATAATAATAATATATGTAATACATTCAAAATTTGATAAAAAATTTTAATTTAAATTGTGAGTAAACGGAAATTTAAATAAATAAATATATCAAATTAAAATTATTAAATGTACTTTAATTGTTTACTATGAGATTGTCATTTCTCTTAAGTTAGTATCGAGTTTATTTCTGACACCTATTTAATGAACGATATAATCAATATATACAAATAAAGTGGGGGAAACAATTTATGTAATAACATTGAAATGTATAAATATATCTCAGTGGTAAAAAAAAATTAATGATGTTGGTGATATGATTTCAAATCTCAACATTTACAACATTTACAGTTTGTTGTGGTTCTAATTGATGATATACTGATTTATTCTCGTGATGAGAATGAGCATGCCGAGTACTTGAGGACAGTTTTACAGATTTTACGAGATAATCAGTTGTATGCCAAGTTTAGCAAAAGTGAATTTTGGCTTAAGGAAGTTGGGTTTTTAGGGCACATTGTCTCGGGAGATGGAATCCGAGTTGACCTGAGCAAAATTTCAGCTATTGTTGATTGGAAACCGCTGAGAAATGTATCAGAGGTTAGAAGTTTTCTGGGCCTAGTTGGCTATTACTGACGATTTGTCAAGGGATTTTCCATGATAGCGACTTAAATGACGAGGTTGTTACAAAAAGATGTGAAGTTTGAATGGACAGAAAAGTGCCAACAAAGTTTCGAGAAACTAAAGGCATTGTTGACTGAGGCTCCAGTTCTAGTGCAACCTGAACCGGGAAAAGAATTTGTGATTTATAGTGATACATACTTTAATGGATTGGCTGTGTGCTTATGTAAGAGAGCAAGGTGATAGCGTATGCTTCTAGACAGTTAAAGTCGCACGAGAAGAATTACTCGACACATGATTTAGAGTTGGCTGCTATTGTGTTTGCATTGAAGATATGGAGACACCATTTGTATGGTGAAAGATGTCGGATATTCACCGATCATAAAAGCCTAAAGTACTTGATGACTCAAAAGGAATTGAACTTAAGGCAACGGAGATGGCTAGAGTTGATAAAGGATTATGAGTTAATGATTGACTACCACTTGAGAAAGGCGAATGTAGTCACCGATGCTTTAGTAGAAAATTCCTATTTGCATTGAGGGCTATGGATACACGGGTGACTTTGTTAGACAATGGTTCTATTCTAGCTAAGTTGAGGGTTAGACCGATGTTCCTTCAAGAGATTTATGAGGCTAAAAAAGATAACAGTGACTTGCAAGCCAAAAGAGTTCAGTGCGAGTCGGGTGTTGAGTCTGACTTTTGAATTAATTCTGATGGATGTTTGATGTTCAGAGACAGAGTCTGTGTATCGAGGAATGATGAGTTTATTCGGAAGATTTTACATTAGGCACATAGCGGATGTCTATTTGTACATTCGGGTAGCACAAAAATGTATAATGGTTTGAAGAAATGGTATTGGTGGCTGAGTATGAAGAAAGATATTTCTAAGTTTGTATCAAAATGCTTGATTTGTCAGCAAGTGAAAGCTGAACATCAAGTACCTTCGGGTTTGCTTCAACCTATTATGGTTCCCGAGTGGAAATAAGACCGTGTTACTATGGACTTTGTAACGGGTTTGCCGTTGACACCGAGCAAGAAAGATGCCGTATGGGTTGTGGTAGATAGACTTACAAAGTCAGCCTATTTCATAACTGTTCGCGTTGATTATTCACTTGATAAGTTGACAGACTTGTATCTTTCAGAGATTGTAAGGCTAAATGGAGTGCCTTTGTCGATTATATCGGATAGAGATCAGATGCTCACATCCCGATTTTGGAAAAAGTTGCAAGAAGCTTTAGGCACAAAGCTGAGTTTAGTGCGGCTTTTCACCCACAAACTGATGGACAATCGGAGAGATTAATACAGACACTTGAGGATATGCTCCGGTGTTGTGTTCTTGAGTTTCAGAGCAATTAGGAAAAGTATTTACCGTGGTAGAGTTTGCATACAATAACAGTTTTCAGTCGAGTTTGAGAATGGCACCTTATGAGGCATTGTATGGACGGAAGTGTTGAACGCCTTTGTATTGGATTGAACTCAAGGAAAATCAGATTCACGGGGTCGATCTGGTTAGGAAACTGAAGAGAAGGTAAAAATAATCCGTGATAATTAAAAAGCTACTTCTGATAGACAAAAGTCCTACTCGGACTTGAAACGAAAATAGATCGAGTTTCAAGTTAGAGATAAGGCATTCTTAAAAGTGTCACCATGGATGAAAGTTTTCAGATTTGGCCGGAAAGGCAAATTGAGTCCGCGTTTTATCAGACCATATGATATCATTGAGAGGATAGGGCCAGTAGCCTATCGTTTGGCTTTGCCGTCTGAATTGGAGAAGATTCATGATGTGTTCTATGTATCAATGTTACGTCGTTACAGGTCAGATCCTTTGCATGTGATTACTTCGATAGAGGTTGAAATTCAACCCGACATGACTTATGGCGAAGAACAGGTTAATATTCTAGCACGGGAAGTCAAATAGCTAAGGAATAAAAGTATAGCTCTTGTGAAAGTATTGTGGCAAAGACATGGGGTAGAAGAGGCTACATGGGAACCCGAGGAGGCTATGAGAAACTAGTACCCAAACCTTTTTACTGGTAAGGTTTTCGAGGACGAAAATCCCTAAGGGAGAAGAATTGTAACAGCCCGATTTAGGGCCTAGTCAGAATAGTGGTTGCGAGACCACAAATTCGAAGTAGAAATATGTGTTTTATGATTTTTATGAGGCTTATGATGTGTTTACATGATTGTGTGAAAATTTCATGAGGAAATTTCATTTATTAGTGATTAAATTGTCTTTTAGGACTAAATTGCAAAGATTAAAAAATATGGGATTCTAGAAGATTTAAGTATGAAATAGAATTATATAAATTACTATAGGTTCTTATTTAGCAATTAGACCATTAAATGTCAAGATGGACAAAAATGGACATGGGAAGGAAAAATCTTAAGAATGAAGTCTTAAGGGCAATTTGGTCATTTGGTTAATTAATGAATTAAAAAGGGAAAAAAAGTCAAAATTGTGTTCATCTTCTTCTCCCATGACCGAAAATCACTAAGGAAGACATAGCTAGGGTTTGTTCATCTTTCAAGCTTGATTATAAGTACCTCCTAGCCCCGTTTTTAATGTTCTTCGTATTTTTAAGATCCTCGTAGCTTGATTTAGCTATTTCTAGCTATATTTTGAGCTAGGGTTTATGTTAAAAAATTTACTCATGTATGAAATATATGTATTTTGATGTTTTATGGAAGAATATAAAAGTTTGATGTATGATAAACATCTTTTTCTAAGCGATTTTCATGAAAAATGCATAAAAAGACCAAATTGTAAAAGTTATAAAAATGGTCATACATTAGTGAAATAGTGGAAATTGGGGCCTGTTGTAGTTAAGAAAATAATTCAACTAGGCTTAAAATACAAGAAAGTTGAATATAAATCATTTTACGAGCCTAGGGACACAAGTGTAATTATGTGAAAGTTTATGGGCAAAAATTATAATTTTTCCAAAGTATGATTCATGAGTCAATTTAGTCAATGTGAGTATTAAACAAGTGAAATTGTTATTATATATCAAGAAACACGAAGCACAGACCGAAACCGAGGCAAGAACAAGGTTGTGGACTAAATCGAATATCTACACACATTTTGAGTATCGAGGTAAGTTTGTGTGAAACTAAAGCTACATAATGTTATTATGTTTATAATTGCTTTATAATATGAGAATTTTATATTATTTCATTGAAGTTGATTAATGATGCCTTGATGAGATTATAATGAGATCATGTTAAGTTGAAGTCCTAGTTGAATGTTCGGAATAACAAGGATACCTATGTCATAACATGAGATAAGGAAGGTACCGTATAAGACCACGTCTGGGACATGGCATCGACACCAAATGAAGGAGGTCCCGTATAAGACTATGTTTAGGACATGGCATCGGCACCGAATACGGAAGGTCCCGTATAAGACCATGTCTGGGACATGGCTTCGGCACAAAAGGAAGATCTTGTGTAAGACCATGTCTGGGACATGGCTTCGGCACAAAAGGAAGATCTCGTGTAAGACCATGTCTGGGACATGGCATCGACATCTATATACGATCTCGTATAAGACCATGTCTGGGACATGGCATCAATATCGAGATATAAGATCACGTGTAAGACCATATTTGGGATATGGCATTGGCATCGAGATGTAATTCCATATAAGACCATATCTGGGATATGGCATTGGCATCGTGATACATGTATGATGAGGTTGAGTATCTTCCGATATTCCTAGTAGTTCAACGGGCAAAGAGTTAAGTGTATGTACCAATGACAATGAGTTAAGTTTATGTTTAAAGAGTATAAAAGTGCTAAAGTTATGTGATGAAGTGATACAGGTACTCATGAGTAACTTACGAGCACTGAATGCAAAATGTGATATGTAAATTGGTAAGAGTATGCATGAGTAAGTTATGTTGATGTGTTTGAGAAATTGTGTATTGTTTAATGAAATGACGGATGCTATTATAAGTCTTAATGTTGCTATTTATTTCATGCAAACTTACTAAGCTTTATGCTTACCCCTTTCATTTCCCTTTTCCCTGTAGTATCACCAAGCTAGCTCGGAGATCGTCGGATGTCGGAGCTCTGATCACACTATCAATCATTCTTTCAGTATAGTAAAGTGGATTTATTTTCGGTATGTCATGTACAGGAACTTGGTCATTTTGAGTTATGTCATATTTGAAAGCCAAAGTGTTGGTTACTAATGTTATCCACTCATTTTGTACATGACCATTGGGAATTGGTCAATAATTGTCAAGTTTCATATTTTTTTTATGATGATGAGTTTTATGAAGTGAAAGTTCATGCAATTATTGGAGTAAAATGCAAAGTGTATGAATGATGATTACTGGTTCTTTATAGTGTATTATTATGTTATGTGTTGCTTGTGTTGATATATGTGTGTCTATGTTTCAGGGTGGCAATTGGCTTGGAAAATAACCTTCTAATTGTCCACATGGGTAGACACACGGGAGTGTGTCCAGGCCATGTGTGACACACGGTCAACCCTTAAAGGTGTGTTGATAGGCCGTGTGTCCCCTGTATCCAATTGTGAGAATTTAATTCGTCACACAGGCCAGAACACAGGTGTGTGCCTAAGCCGTGTGCCCTTAAGAGTTGCTAACGTCATAAACAGAATACTCAGATTTTTCACACACGGGTGAGGATACGGGCGTGTCTAGGCCATATGATGGACACGGGCTACTGACACGGGCGTGTGTCCGGCCGTGTGAAAACCCATGTAGGTTCAAAATGAAAAAAAAATTCCACAAGGGCTAGGAACATAGGCGTGTGTAATCACACAGCCTGCCCACACAGGCGTGTTCCATTTCACTCAGGCGTGTGGCCTATTTAAGCAAAAATTGTCTAAGTGTGCAAAAGTTTCTAGTTTAATTCCAAAACCTTCCGGACGTATGTTTAAGACCTCGTAGGCCTATAATAAGGGTGTTATGAATATGAATGAAAAATTTAAAATTGAAATGAAATTTTATAGCCCAATAATGTATGTTCAAGCAAGGTAAGTTCGGTAATGCCTCGTATTTGGTTCTGGCATTGAATTTGAGTACGGGGTGTTACAATGTCGCAACCCCTAATATAGAAGCCTAATGTCACAACACCATATTGAGTGTGTTGCATGTAACAACCATATTGAGGGGCTAGTAGGAACAGTGATCTCGGGATCACAAATCTGAAGTTAGAGAAAATTATTTTCATGTTATTTTATGTGTTATAACATGTTCATAAAGATGCATGAAAATTTTGGTGCCTTAATTTTAGCGATTTCATTCTTAATCGCGAAAAAGGACTAAATAGCATAAAGTGAGAAAGTTCTATTTTATTTGCCAGAGGTGCCAAATAACTATGGAATGTAAATTGGAGGTCTTTAAAGTGCAATTATGCCTTCCTATAAGTGATGGACGGTCAAGGGGACAAGGAATTAAAAATTTGACAAGGGTTGGTGACATTAGTTGACTAAATGAATAAAATAAGATGAAATAAGCAAAGGCTATCATCTTTTCATTTTTTTTTCTTCTCTGACCGAAAATACCAGCAAAGAGAGGGTTTTGAAAGCTTGAAAATTTTAGCAACTCATCTTCTCTACAAGTAAGTGATTTTGATGGTTTTAGTTGATAATTTTTATACTTTTAGAGTCCCAAAAGCTTAAGCTAGCTAATGAAGGGACTAATTTGCAATATGGTTGAAAGTCTAGGGAATTTTCATGAGAGATTTTATGTTGTTTGCTGAGTTTTTATGGAAGAAAATGAATGTTAGGAAGATGAGAAACAACTTTTGTGAAACGTGTTGTCTTGAAAACACCTAATTGGGACTAAGTTGTAAATGTTGCAAATTGGTAATAAATGCTTGAAATAGTTGAAATCTTGAGTTTCTATAGAAGAGAATACGAATCGGCTAGGCTTGATTAGTAAAGAAGTTGGATGAAAATTTATTTACGAGCTTAGGGGCAAAATCATAATTTTGCCAAAGTCCAAGGGCAAAATTGTAAATTTTTCCAAAGTAGAAATTTTATAATGTGTTGATTAGTATGGTGATTAAATGAGTAAGTTATATTATTCTAAATCAAAGAAAATGTGATTCGAACCTAGAACGGGAGAAAAGAGAAATATGGACAAATAGGTCCCTTTTTACCCTTTTCAACATCGAGGTAAGTTCATGTGCTATATTATGCAACTCTAAGTGAAGTGTTTAATACTTCGATGTTGTATGAATTGTTTATTGCCACCATGTATACATTAAATATGTTTTAACGGGATGGCAAGAAATAAAAGTTTTAATTTAATCTAAGACTAGTGGGAATGCAAATAGCATGGTATGATGATAATTAAGGTCCCGTGTAAGACCATATTGGTATATGGCCTCAGTGTGAGATTTTGTATAAGACCATGTCAGGGACATGGCATCGATATGATATTTCATGAAAGACCCTATCGAGGGTATGATGTTGATTTGAAATTTTATGTATGAAATTCAAGAGTATTCTTTAGTATTTTGAATAATTCAACAGGTATGTTGAAAAAGAGAAAGTATGTGGATATACTATGAGAGGTACAAGTATGTGCCCAGAACTCACTTGCGGTGAATTCAGTAAATGAGGAAATCATGGTGAGTTATGAGTAAACGATGCACCCTAATTGCATACGTTATAATTATGAATATATTCCGTGAATGCTCATGATCATGGTAGAAATCTAATTAAGAATGATAGTGTGTGAGGATGTTCCCGGATGAACATTTGAAATAGGGAGATGTATGTGGAAAAATATCCGTGGATGCGTAATAACAGTGGACTATATGCGATACCACCTTATAAATTATAAATGATGGGCTGTGTGCGTTAACACCTTATTATTTGTTACCGATGGGCTGTGTGCGATAGCATCATGTTTAGTATCAAATGGTGGGCTATGTGTGATACCACCCTATTAAAGATTAATGGTGGGCTGTGTGCATTACCACCTTATTATTTGTTACCGATGGGCTGTGTGCGATACCATTGTGATTAGTATCAAATGGTGCGCTATGTTCGATACCACCCTATTAAAGATTGATGGTGGGCTAAGTGCGATACCACTGAGTGATTGGTATTATGAATGGTTTATGGAGAAACAATGATGTGTTGTATCATGTGACTAGGTGATGTTAAGGGCAGGGATGTATGTTAATGAATGTGAGCATTAAGCTCGTGATATGGTTAGAATGTGGTAAGAAACAAAATGAATAAGCATTGTGAATGATTGAATGTGTAATCATGAGCTTAAGGGTAAACCTCTTTATAACACCTGTGTGGTTGAGGATGATTAATGAATGTCAATAATTGATTATTATATGCATATAAACTTACTGAGCATTATTGCTTACTCCTTTTCCTTTCTTATCTCTTATAGGTTAACTTTACTAGCTCGGGTTGGAAACCGCCAGAGATGCTTTCACACTATCGAACAGTTATTTGGGTATGATGTTTCAAGTCTTTATAAGTTATTTGTGTGTATAGGGATCTTATTTTAAGTTGATTAAGTCATAGTTAAAGTGCCAAATGTGTCAGCCTAATCGAGTTATGGGACGGTCGTGTATAGCCATAGATGATAGCTCAAGTCGATTGTAATCGTGCTAGAAATAGATCTCCTTCGTGTATGGGATCAAGACTTCATTTTTATGATTCAAATGTGATAACCCAAGAGTTATGATTGATAATGTGAAAATGCTATGTGATGATGAGTGAATATGTACAAGGGAGGGTGGCTAAATGGCTTGGAAAATAGCCTTGAATTGGGCCACAAGGGTAGTCACACGGGCGTGTGTCTAGGCAGTGTGTGGCACACGGTCAGCCCTATGGGCGTGTTTATCGACCGTGTGTCCCCTTGCATACTAGAATTGCAAGTCAATATGCCCTATAGTAAACACACGGGAAGAGACACGTCCCTGTGTCTCAACCGTGTTGGAGGCACGGCCTAGGACATGGGCGTGTGCCCAGGCCGTGTGAAGTCTGCACATTAAATAGGGAATTTAATTCAACACACGGTCTAAGGACACGGGCGTATGCCTTGGCTGTGTGGCCATAGTGAAGTGATGACGTCATAAACAGAATGGCAATGTTTTGGCACACGGGCTAAGACACGAGTGTGTCGAAGTCGTGTGAGGGACACGGGCTAGGGACATGAGTGTGTGTCTAGCCGTGTGAAATAAGTTAGTGTCGACCACGGGTAGAGGACATAGGCATGTCTTTGGGGCACACGGGCGTGTGGCCCCTGTTTTGATATAAAGTTTTCCAAGTTCGTAATAGTTTTCGGTTAAATTCTGAAACCTCTGAGAGGTATGTTTAGGGCCTCGTAGGCCGAGAATGAGCGAGTGATGGGTTTAAATGAAATTTTTATAACCAATGTGAGATGTTTAGGCGAGATAAGTTAGGTATTGCCTCAATCCCGGTTCAAGCTTCGAATACGGGTAAGGGGTGTTACATTTATTGGTATCAGAGCTATGGTCTAGTCGGTTCTCGGACTAACCTAGCGTGAGTAAGATCTAGCTATACATGCCATATATGGATCGTAATAGTGTGATATCTCTCAGCTCTAACGAAATTATTTTGTTAAGACAGAGATGATTCCTAATCGAGCTAATTTCGATAAGGTTGTAAGTGATAATGAGGTAATTGAAATGTGCTTATGCATTGATGAAATTCAAAGAGGTATGAATAGAGGTTTATGACATGTGTGTGATAAGGTATGAAATGAGATAATTCTAAGTTGAGGATTGAAATGAGAGTTATAAGGTGATTAGCTTATCTATGTTGGCTCGATATGCATACAATGTTATATACTCAACCTATTTGATTGAGTGAATATGGTGAGTAAACTTACCCAGTGAATGGGATATGTATGTATGTGTAACTGCTTGAATGATGTATAATCAGTATGTCCACATAGTTGAATTTCATGTGCGACTATTAAAGTAGAGAATATATAATGTTTTGTTTTGTGACTCTGTTATGAAGTCACAAATATTATGATAGTGTGGGAGTTAAACTGGGAAGTTAAATTGAGTAGAATGCAGGAGATGAGTAGGGTTGTTCAATGATAAATTGATGAATAAGACCATGGTTGGACCATGGCGGTACATGTGATCCCATATAAGACCATATCTAGGATATGACATCGACATCGATATGAGATTTTGTGTAAGACCATAGCGAATCTATGCCATCGTGACGACATGTAAGATTATAGCTGAGCTATGATGTTGTGATACGAGTGAGACCATAGTTGGACTATGGCAATCAAGTAAACGACGTATTCAAACTCGTAAGACATTCCCAAATTTGATAAGTGATGGTAAGAGAAATTTGAGTTAAATGTTGAGTACTCGAGTAGACATTAATGTGGAACTTGAGTAAGTGAAGTCACTGTTCGAAATTATGGGTGATAGAAACAATTGTAGCATGAGTAAACGTGAAAACTTACTTGGAGTGAGTTGTGTGACTACGATAATATTTCATTAACGATGAATGTTAAATCATATGTTTGAAGTCACGAGAGTCAAGTTAGAGGCTCTACGACCTTACCCCCTTACCATTGTTGAATCATGATGAGATTTTTTTTTATGAGACTCAAGTTGAGTAAGTTCATGGGTATGAAATGAAAGAGTTCAGTGGCGAAACAATTAGTAATGTATATAAAGATAAAGGTAGTTAGAAGGTGAAAACAGTTTTGAGAAGAATATCTGAATGCTTTAAAGATCGTACTGATTATGCAATGTTCGAGCAAAGAGAAAATTGCCTCAGCTATTTGACTCAATTGAGTAGGGAGCTTGAGGTGTGTACATACTAAGATCCTTCCGAACTGATGTTCATTAGAGAAAGGAATAGTCAAGGGGTTTATGACGATAGAAATGGTTAGAGAAACAATATTCGAACTGTAAAAGTGTTTGATCATGACAACCATAGTTCAATGGATTATAATGATCTTTTTGAGTATTATGTATTAATATTTATTTCCTTTCAAAGGTGATGTGATTGTTCTTTTTATGAAATTGTGATCGTGTGAGAATGTTAGATGACTGTAAAATCAGACAAAACGGTTGTCAATTTGGTTAATTGAAATCAACATTCCTTTATCTCATCGTAATTTTATTCTGGTACTTTGAGGAGGAAGTTGGTGATAAATTTTTATGTGAGATTACTCTTATGTTTTTACTGATCATGGTTATCTTTAAAGTGTGTGTTCTTCGAGTTGTAATAGCTATATCTACTATGATTGTGCTTTTAATTTGATCATATAAAAGGTGATAATTCTAGTATAAGAAGTGAAATCACAAGTTCCAAATTGTGCGATGGGTTTTCAGTTAAGCCGAATAGAGTTAATGCATTCGATTGAGATGTTCCTGCTATCTTGAGATAAGACGATAGGAAAGGTTTTAGATTAACATATCAAGAGAAACTCAAATGAGTGTGTGTTCGAAATGTATTCTCGGTGTGGAGAAAAGTGTAGATTGATGTATGGGGATATGATTCGAGTTATGTGTATACTTATACATGCTTCAACAGGATAATAAATTCTGTGTGTTCATGAGTAAGGAGCATGATACAAAAATATGCTTATTGAAACTTTACCGGGAAGGTAAAGTTGAAAGCTATTGAAGGTACTTGTAATGACCAGAATTTGGGCCTAGTAGAATTGGGCCCAATGGGCCTCGGGCGTAGAAGTGTTCAAAATTTTTGAGAACTAAGAGAACGACATTATTTTAAGTTGGATTTATTAGGAAGGTGATTTTGGAAAGTTACGAGGTTTCTAGGAAGTTCCGGGTTCAAGTTGGGCCTTAGTAAAATTTTCGTGTTTAAACACTTAAAGGAGAGAAGGTAAGTGGCATCTATGCTTAAGGAAATAAGTGTGCATTTTGCTAGCACAAGGAGTCTATTGGTAAAGGTGGAAAGTGGCGTGTGGAGTGTACTAATAGTCTGAGGTTCGAATCCCATCTATTGCATTTTGGACTAAATTTTTTTTGTACTTCGCTACCATAGTGTCGGCTATGATGGTATTTAAGGCAAGGAAGACTTTTTAAAATATGGAAATGTGGCTAAGGATTATGGTAAAGAGGAAGATATGGGATAATGAAGGAAAAAATCAAAAGAAAAGGAAAGATAATGAAACATGTTGGTCTTTTATGTGGGTGATGTTTTAGAAAGATTATGTTGGTCAACATTCATCCTTCTAGCAAAAGTAATACACGGTTTTGTGGGGAAAGAGGGTAGCCGAATTTTGCTAGGAGCATTTTGATAGTTTTGGTGCATGATAAGTATTTTTCTCTTTGAACATTTTGTGTCTCTTTTTCCCAAATTCTTTTCACTTTGCTTTGGCCGAAACCCTCAAGGCATTTTTGCTCCTTTTTCCCTTTGATAGCCGAACCTCTCTAATACTCTTTTGAACATCACCTCATTTCTTCTTCACCATTTTTCTCAACCTTTCTCCCTTTCTCTTAATTCGATATTACTTGTAGCCGAATCTTCTTTGTTGTCTTGCTACTAGTGCCAAATCGTGTTATTCCTTTTGGTTCTCCCCTATTATTAAGGTAAAGGTTCTTTCTTCTTATTTCATGTTGTTTGTTCTTTCTTCTCTTGACTTGGCTAAGCCAAAACTCTCATCCCTTGGCTAAGACGAATTTAGCCACTTGTTGTTATTTTAAACTCCTCTTATTCTATTTTGATAAGGGATGAATCAAGCCATCCTTTGCTGCTACTTATATTTCTCTTAGCCTTGGTTTCAGAAGTTGATTGGAACTCGTTGCAATAGCCAAGGTGCAAGGCCGGATTTTAGAACCTAGTAGGGAAGGATCTCAATTGTGGTAAGTGACTCTTGTGAGTGAGTACTTTAGGGCTTTTGGAACCTTTAAGAAATCGAGGCTAGCTTTTGATCGATTTTATTTTTAGGGGGCAACGAAGAGTGGTTCTTTAGGAAATCCAAATCCAGTGTGTAATCCTGTACCCTTCCGAATACATGTTTGAAATGGTTTATAATCTCATACCTCTTTGAATGTTGCATGAAATGTTCTGTGATTCAGTCAAAATACCGAAGAAAACCGGAGAACGGCATCCGTGACCAATCGGGCGTGCGTATGTTCGTAGTAGTAACCATATTTTGCAATGAAACAGTTTGGTCAGCAGCAGTGATGTGATTTTGAAAAATCACAAAAAATAAGAGAAAGAGAATTAGAGAGTGAAGAAGATATCTAATTAAAGCTTACCGTGTCTATTTTGATATGAAAGAAACAGAGGAGGAAGAGCAATTTTATATACTGTGATATTTTGATTTTAGTGAGACTGGTTCTGATCGACTTCGCGGTTCACTGTTCTGTCTTGGAAAAATCGTTTAAAAGTTTACAAAGTGAATTATGAGTTATAATTTATATGTATAGATTCTTTAGTGAGCCTATTTTGAATAGAAACAAGTGGGAGTAACATATGAAAACTGTATAGTGAGATATTTGAATTTAGGGTAAGAGAGGTCAGAACCGTTGGTCAGTGAAACAAGGGAATCTTTAACGAATAAACTATACTAAATGGATAAGTTAAAAATTCTGGAAAAATTGTAGTAAGAAGATATACGGGTCTAGTTTCAAGGAAAAGTTACGGATCTGAATTTCGAGTTTCCTAACTCGAGTTATAGTCAATTTAGTCAGTATGATGCAGATAGACAGTTTCAAATTTTATGCCTTAAATTAGTAGTTAAGTCTGGGTTGCAAAATTACCAAAATACCCTTGGAGGGTAAATTACCGAAATACCCCTAGGTTGCGAGATTACCGAATTACCCTCGATGGGTAAAATTACCAATTTATCAAAATGCCCCTATGGGCCGAATTATTATATTGCTTTAATGGGCGGATTCATTAAGAGTATTCAATAGACTAATGGATGTTATTTATAGGTGGATATTTTATGTTATTATGTATGTTGCATCTCTACATATTGCATGGGATGGGAAAATTGAATGAAGAGAAGTGTAGCCTGGTGGCTCTGCCACAAATTCTGATAATGGCTATGTGCCTAACAAATGAATCAATGACTCTGTGTCGATCATATTTACCCAGGGCTGTGTGCCGATTTTATTACCGTCGATAGTGGCTATGCCAAGTATATTCTGTTATTCTGATGGCTCTGCCACAAATATATTATAAAAGGCAACTTGCCTGCAAATTGGAGAGACTGGCGGGGTGGGTTGACTTGATCCCCACAGGAGAGATTGGCTGGTCGGGGGAGAGATTGGATGGATGGGTTGGGTTGCATACATTCATACATTTACTACATTTAAGATTGTTATGTAAATGGGCTTAAGCCCAAGTTATTTATATATGGATTCAGGCCCAGTGGATGACGGTAAGGGGATTATACACTGAGTTCTTGTAACTCACCCCCTTTTCCTTAACCCTTGTAGGTAATGCTCCGTGACGAGGACTTGGGCCATGGATTACTCGATGGAGGCCATACTTTAGCAATGGTGTTTTTGAACTTTAGATTTCTTTTTCCATTTACTTTATTACTTTTACTATTTTGGGTTTTTTTTAAGTTGTAATAAGGCCTCTGGACTATTTTTTATTTTTGCTTTATGGTTGGGATGTTTTTATTATTTTTCTTAAATTGTTTAAAAAGGGAATTTTCTAAAAATATAATAATGGTTTCCAAAATTGATTAATAAATAGAGTTTATAGCAAACCTTTACAAATGATTTAACTCGGATTTTCTTTCAAAATTATCTACGACATTTTCAAAAGTCACGGTTTTAAAGCTCACTACCTCGATTTTTGACTCATCAATCAACCATACAGAAATAGCTGTATTTTATCAAATATTTACATACAAAACTTGTTTATTTAAACACAACCAAGTAAAGCCTATTTTAGTAAGAATCATATGATGTTTTACACTTTCCTCATGTGACATACCAAATCCGCTCGTAACGCGTGGGCCGAGTTTGGGGTGTTACAGTACTATTAATTGAAAGTTCTAGAACTGAGTTCAGTCTGAACTGAGAAAAAGAATTGTTAGATTGGTGATCCAGAGACGATCACTTTTGTGTTTGTGTTGTGAACTAGATGTTATGAAATGATCCATGGAAAAATGATATGTGCTTTCTGAATTTTGATGAGTTAAAGTATCGAATGTTGCAGAAAAATTTGAATGTGGAATAGTGAAAATGGCTTGAACTATTACAATGGTGTGTATAGTTATTGAAATACTTCTCAGATAGTGGACATAATTGAGATGTCTGGATGGAAGATCCTTGTTTAAGTAATGCGAGTTAGTTACTCGATTGACCTTAGTTGGTAATATCCTAATTTCAGCAAGGTTAATGACTAAAGAGAGTTTTCCTTTCGAAACAAAGGAGTTCAGAAGTAAGATAGTGAATGGCATTTTAAATAAGCTCTGAATGAGTTTGTTTAAGATGTTAAAATTCAGGACGGATAAGAATTTCGTTGTTGATGTTACCTTGGGATAGAATTTGTATGTTGATGAATTTAGAACTTATGCAGAAGTTTTGGTATGAGATTTAGTAGTAGCATATCTACTCATGCAAGAATAAGAAAAAGTGCAGTTATATGCATAAATGTTTTGACAATTGAGTACATTTCACGATATGATTGAGTTTATGATCAGAAGCAGTCGACAGCTTAAAGCTGAATTTTCAGAGTGTGCAAGTCATGACTATTACAATCGGTGAATATTCTAGTGAGAAAGTGTGGTAAAATACTATAGATTTCAAATCTGGATAGACCTGATTCCCAAAGAGGATGAAGTCATCTGAATTTTAGTGAATTATGCGATAAAGATTTGAATGATCATTTTGGCATGTACAGAGTTCACAATTGTCAGATTACTGAGTATATGTGCTCTGGAGAAAGAGTAATCTAGGTTTCAAGGTTATGCTTCGATCTTGTGTACTACAGCTTAAAGGTTTTTGGCGAAAGAAACTTGAGGATAAATTAGTTTGTGATTTTGAAGAGTTGGTGGAAACGTTTTAGGAATGTCGAAAGCAACTTCTCCTGGCAAGATTTTCGGGGATGAAAATCCCTAAGGGGGAGAATTGTAACAGCCCGATTTAGGGGCTAGACGGAACAGTGATCTCAGCCCGATTAAATGAGTAAATTCTATTGTTCTAGATCAAAGAAAACGAGATTTAGACCTAGAATAGGAGAAAAGAGAAATATGGACAAATAGGTCCCTTTTTACCCTTTTCAACATCGAGGTAAGTTCATGTGCTAAATTATGCAACTCTAAGTGAAGTATTTAATATTTCGATGTTGAATGAATTGTTTATTGCCTCCATGTATACGTTAAATATGTTTTGATGGGATGTCAAGAAATGAAAGTCTTAATTTAATCTAAGACTAGTGGGAATACAAATAGCATGATATGATGATAATTAAGGTCCCGTGTAAGACCATATTAGTATATGGCCTCAGTGTGAGATTTCGTCTAAGACCATTTTAGGGACATGGCATCGATATGATATTTCATGAAGGACCCTATCAAGGGTATGATGTTGATTTGAAATTTTATGTATGAAATTCAAGAGTATTCTTTAGTATTTTGAATAATTCGACAGGTATGCTGAAAATGAGAAAGTATGTGGATATACTATGAGAGGTACAGGTATGTGCCTAGAACTCACTTGCGGTGAATTCGGTATATGAGGAAATCATAGTGAGTTATGAGTAAATGATGCACCCTGATTGCATACGTTATAATTATGAATATATTCCGTGAATGCTAATGATCATGGTAGAAATCTAATTAAGAATGATAGTGTGTGAGGATGTTCCCAGATGAACATTTGAAATTGGGAAATGTATGTGGAAAAATATCCCTGGATGCGTAATAATGGTGGACTATATGCGATACCACCTTATAAATTGTAAATGATGGACTGTGTGCGTTACCACCTTATTATTTGTTACCGATGGGCTGTGTGCGATACTATCGTGTTTAGTATCAAATGGTGGGCTATGTGCGATACCACCCTATTAAAGATTAATAGTGGGCCGTGTGTATTACCACCTAATTATTTGTTACCGATGGGCTGTGTGCGATACCATTGTGATTAGTATCAAATGGTGGGCTATGTTCGATACGACCCTATTAAAGATTGATGGTGGGCTAAGTGCGTTACCACTGAGTGATTGGTATTATGAATGGTTTATGGAGAAACTATGATGTGTTGTATCATGTGACTAGGTGATGTTAAGTGCAGGGATGTATGTTAATGAATGTGAGCATTAAGCTCGTGATATGGTTAGTATGTGGTAAGAAACGAAATGAATAAGCATTGTGAATGATTGAATGTGTAATCATGAGCTTAAGAGTAAACCTCTTTATAACACCTCTGTGGTTGAGGATGATTAATGAATATCAATAGTTGATTATTATATTCATATGAACTTACTGAGCATTATTGCTTACTCCTTTTCCTTTCTTATCTCTTATAGGTTAACTTTACTAGCTCGTGTTGGAAACCGCCGGGGATGCTTTCACACTATCGAACAGTTATTTGGGTATGAGGTTTCAAGTCTTTATGAGTTATGGCATGTATAGGGATCTTGTTTTAAGTTGATTAAGTCATATTAAAGTGCCAAATGTGTCAACCTAAACGAGTTATGAGACGGTCGTGTATAGCCATAGATGATGGCTCAAGTCGATTGTAATCGTGCTAGAAATAGTTCTCCTTCGTGTATGGGATCAAGACTTCATTTTTATGATTCAAATGTGATAACCCAAGAGTTATGATTGATGATGTGAAAATGCTATGTGATGATGAGTGAATGTGTACAAGTGAGGATGGCTAAATGGCTTGGAAAATAGCCTTGAATTTGGCCACAAGGGTGGACACACGGGTGTGTATCTAGGCCATGTATGGGCATATTGATCGACCGTGTATCACCTTGCATTCTAGAATTGCAAGTCAGTATTCCCCATAGTAAACACACGAGCAGAGATACGGAGGTGTGTCTCAATCATGTGAGAGGCACGGCCTAGGACATGGGCTTGTGCCCAAGCGGTGTGAAGCCTGCACATTAAATGTGGAATTTAATTCGACACACCGTCTAAGGACACGAGAGTTTGCCTTGGCCGTGTGGCCATAGTGAAGTGATGACGTCATAAACTGAATGCCAAGGTTTCGGCACAGGGGCTAAGACACGGGCGTGTCGAGGCCGTGTGAGGGATATGGGCCAAGGACACGTGCGTGTGTCCGGCCGTGTGAAATAAGTCAGTGTCAACCATGGGTGGAGGACACGGGCATGTCTTTGGGGCACACGGGCGTGTCCTTAGATGAACACGAGCGTGTGGCCCCTGTTTTGATGAAAAGTTTTCCAAGTTCATAATAGTTTCACGTTAAATTTTGAAACCTCTCGGAGGTATGTTTAGGGCCTCGTAGGCCGAGAATGAGCAAGTGATAGGTTTAAACGAAATTTTTATAACCAATGTGAGATGTTTAAGCAAGATAAGTTAGGTAATGCCTCAATCTCGATTCCAGCTTCGAATACGGGTAAGGGTTGTTACATTACAACCTAAATAACAGAATCTCAACATCCCGACTTCAATAGGGGAACGTCACGACCTTAGTAAGAGAAGTCATGACCTCGAAAACAGAAGCTTGACCTGACATCAAATATAGAAGTTAATTTAGCGTATTTATGAGTATAAAACATGTGATGGGATAATAATTTAAAAAGGTTTCAATGTACATCTTTGGGGTTTATAATAGGGTTCAATTCATTTGTGGATAAGTTCTAATAAATAGATTCATAAACAAATTATAATAATTCAAATCCAAGTATTGAAAGTTAAGAATATCCTCATAAAAAGATAGCGTCTTAAAAAAAAAATAGATCGTTATACAGATTGGTTTCAAAAATACATTTACACGCCATCCTCAATGGTCATGCATGATACAGGACAAAACAAATAGCTCACAATAGCAATAGTCTTTTGACGTAGTCCCTTCAACAGAAAGCTTTCCTTCAAACAGCACGCCTGAGAAGGAAAAGATAACATAGTAATGAAACACCCCACACCCGGCCCACGAGCCTGAACCGGATCTGGTATGTTCCTTAAGTAAATCGGTTTTCAAATTCTTGGTTACTTAGAGAAAAATTATAAATCTTAGAAAACATTGTTTTGGGTTGGGCTTAAATTGGAACCCATTTAATAAATTTTGAAAATCCAACTTAAATAAGGTGACAAAATAATTTTAGGGTTTATTATTTTAAAAGAAATAAATTTACTTAACTTTAATCAAAAATAAATCGTATCATAATCAAATAAAAATAAAATGTAAATAAAGAAAATCCAACTGGGCCTTATGGCCTTATTACATCATTCAAACCCAAAATAAAATTTAAAGTACTAAAATTATATAAAGTCCAAATTTCTAAATAATTCTTCAAGTGATGCATGGCCACCTTTAGCTCCTGCCGACCCGGTCCATTACTGCTCATCACACGAAAAATAATTCCCCAACGGGTGAGTCCATTGACTCAATGTGTACACAGACTAATTTTCAACAAATCGAGCATACAAGTCATATCAATTTCATGTTCATACAAAATAAAGGATGATGCAACCCAAACCCAAGCCTATTTGTCCATCCGCTACATACCACCCGCATTCAATCTCATGCACCGTGGGGACTACTAAGTCGACCCTCCATCCGCTACACACCATCGAAGCGCGCGATCATTTGCGATCGACGTGCTCATCGCCCACTTACGTTGTGTCTTTTAGACACTATATTCGAATAATGTAACCGGTTACCATATTCAATTAATGGGACCGTAGCCACCATATTTCGTTGGTGAGACCGAAGTCAACACCTTCGTTGGTGAGACCGTAGTCATCACCTTCACTTTCTCCCTTCACATATATCCCAAATGCCCCAATTATTACATATCATTCATATCATACTTAAATTCACATTATGTCACTTTTGAGAATATAACACATTCATAATCCTATCAAAAGTAGGAATACGTGCACAGGTACTTTTGCCACATTTGTGGTACTTAGCCACATTCTCATTCTTATACACATTCATATATTAAAACATAATTATTGCCATAACATATTGAAAGTTAGTGTGAGTACACACACCGATTTGCTTAATAGGTTCCTTGAATCCCAAGAACGATCTACCGATCTAGATCTTTCACTCCTATATTCGTTAATCACTTTAAAAGACCATTCGGCCACTTTTCCAAATACAACTAGGATTTGTATTACTTACCTTAAAATTTCCAAATCAAAAGGATTCCTTGCCTTGTATATGTCCATGAAATCCCTAGAATTATATGTTAATTTTAATCTCACATATATTCCATAACTTTTGACCAAATATGTGTATATCTTACCTTAGATTCTTGAATCCCGGATGATCTCTCTCCTTGTAGTCGATAGCACTAGAAATCCCAAATACTCCTTATAGTTTTCGCCACAATAATAATAACATTAATCCCTATTTTTCGGCTTAAAGAAGAGAATAAATCAATAACCATAAGATTCTTACCTTAAGTGTTGAATTCGACAGATCTATCGACACGACTTCAGAGATTGGCTTTGTGAAATTTCACTAGGTTGGATTTGGTTTTGAAAAAGAAGAAGAAGAAGAAAAGAAAAAGAAAGATGAGGCTAGAGAATTCGGCTAGACAAAAGAAAAGAGAAAAGAGCCCTAAAAATTTCGGCAGAGAGAAGAGGAGAAACTTTAGAGAATTTCGGCAGAGGTTTTCTTGAAGAAAAGAATGAATGAAGAATAGCCTTACTCTTCCTTTTATAGCCAAAATTACTAGCTAGAGTCCTTTACTTGGCCACCACTCTTCTATTTTGATAGCTTTATCCTTTAATTATCATAAATAAAAGAGTTTAATCCAACATTTATCTCTTCAAAACAATCCAATTTAAAAATCCTTTATTTATCACCTTTTTAATCGAATATTTATGAAAATAAAACACCTCCTTTCTAGAAGCATGTGCCGTCCACCTCGAGTCTTACGGAAGCAAAAATAAAACCTCCTTTGTTTATCTCTTATTATTCACATATTTATGCAAATAAAACTCTTCCTTTTCTAGAAACCCATGCCGTCCACCTCAGCCTTCTGGAAGCAAAAATTAAACTTATTTATTTGCTTCCCAAGTGACTCGAACCCAGGCCCATGCCTTTTGCACATGGCGCCATTTCCATAGGCCTTAAGTGCCATCTTCAGGCCACTTTTCCTAGCCCGTTTGTGTGTCAAACTTCTCTAACTTTTTCTTTTAAGGCCCTCTAGCCCTTATTTCCTATTTTGAACTTTAAAACTCATCATTTTTGGGGTCATTTCTAAGTTTCCTAAAATTTTCGATCGGCTCAGTAACTTGCCATTTTTCTTACATTCCAAGTTTCCAAAAATGTTCTGAGTTTCCTAAAATGTTGATTTCCAAAATGTTCTGAGTTTCCTAAAATGTTGATTTCAAAATGTTGAGTTTCCAAAAATGTGTACTTTCCATTTTGAACCATTTCTTACATTTCTAGGTTTCCTAAAATGTTCACTTTCCTCTTTATTCCTTTACATTTTCGGGACATTTCCTACATTTCCAAGACAAGACATTTCCTTACATTTCTTTGCATTTCCTTACATTTCCATACATTTCCTCATATTTCCTCACATTTTCACACATTTCCACACATTTCCATACACTTCCATACATTTCCATATATTTACATACATTTCCTTATTTCTAGAATTCACATAACGCATTCATAATTCATAAAACATGTCATTTTACCACATGGTTCCTTGTGTCATGCTTCACTTTGAGTTTCTTTTAAAGCCTCATTTACCTAGCTCCTTTTTACTTAAAAACCAATAATTTTCCAAAGCTTTCTTCTTCCATCCTAAAATTCTAAAAACCCTTAATACACTTCCAACACTGCCAAAACCTACTAACTCATGAATTATGCACAAACGCATAACCCCTAATCTAGGATGTTACAGTTCTACCCTCCTTAAAAATAATTTCGTCCTCGAAATTACTTATTAACAGCCATACAATCCTTCTCACCGCACTATGCTTACGCTACGCACTCTGATCTTAATGAAACCATCATACTTTCTAGGCACAATCTCTAAGTTCACGTCCCCTAGAACTTATTTCTAACGTCACGATTTAATCTGATTTAAGAGAATTTTATGAATTAGTCTTTATTCCACTGATTACACGCGAAGAAGTTTTATGGAAAGAATTTTAGGAATGGTTCTTTCGTATTCATACATGCACACAGTCTTTACATTCATACATCCATCAATCAATTATGAACTTTCGTTCATTCAGAGAAATGTTGTAGTTTTCATTGTTGTTGTTTTTCCACTACCCAGGGGTATTTTCGTAATTTTGTCCTATAGGGGTATTTTCGTAATTTGTTAAAATAAGGTTCCTTGGTGATTTTGTCAATAAGGGTATTTTGGTAATTTTGAAATCTCGGGGCCTTTTGATAATTTTGAAATTCCAGGGGTATTTCGGAAAATTTTTAAAATTCGGGGGTATTTCGGTTATTTTAGACCTCGGGGGTATTTTTGTAATTTTTCACAAACCAGGGTAAATTTGGGAAAATTTGATAAATCAGGGATATTTCAAAAGCTACAAAACTTTGAGGGTTCTTTTTGAGAATTGTACTTTCCAAAACGGCGATGTTGCAAAAATTTTAGATATCAGGGTTATTTTGGTAATTTTGTAAGTTAGGGACAATTTCGTAAATTTTTCTCCAAATCAAGGTATTTTGATATTTTGCAAATTAGGGTTTTTGAACATTTTCTAAAGTAATGAAACCTTGATAAGAACTGTGGGTATTTTGGGAATTTCATAAACCAAGGGCATTTTTGTAATTTACCACTAGGGGTATTTTTGCAATTTCATAAATCGAAAATTTTTCGAAAAATTTTGTAAAAATAGTTCTCACAAATTTAAAAAAATAATTTTAAAAGTTTTAAAACTAGGGTTTTTATAAAAACACGGCTAGTTCCCTTTCGGTTTTAGTTATTGTGTTTAGCCTGTGACTGAATCCTCTTGGTTAGGGTGAACCGAAGCTACGCACTGCAGGATTCGAAGAGGAGGAGGTGAGTCACTAGGATCGCTTAAATACTGTGCTCTTCCGAATCCAATCCTAGACATGCGCACAGGGGTTACCACACCCTAGCTCAGTGACTTAGCCACAGGTTTGTTTAGTGTGTTAAGTCTTATGTGTTTAATGTTTAAGTAGACTAGTCCTAGGGTTCAAGTGCCTATCACTCTAGTCTACGTTCCATGCCTTTTCTACCCTTATACAATTCATAATTCACATAATCACACATAGAGTTAGGGGTACTTACCTGGTGGACTGCGGGTCGGAGACTTAGGTGCCATGCCAGAGAACCTGTTTAATTTCAAAAAAAAAAAAAATCATTTGGCTCGCTTTGAAAATGTTTTGGGCCTTAGCCCACAGGCCGAGAGTTTAAAACTGGGCTCTGATACCAAGCTGAAACACCCCACACCCGGCCCACGAGCCTGAACCGGATCTGGTATGTTCCTTAAGTAAATCGGTTTTCAAATTCTTGGTTACTTAGAGAAAAATTATAAATCTTAGAAAACATTGAGAAAAATTATAAATCTTAGAAAACATTGTTTTGGGTTGGGCTTAAATTGGAACCCATTTAATAAATTCTGAAAATCCAACTTAAATAAGGTGACAAAATAATTTTAGGGTTTATTATTTTAAAAGAAATAAATTTACTTAACTTTAATAAAAAATAAATTGTATCATAATCAAATAAAAATAAACAGAAATAAAGAAAATCCAACTGGGCCTTATGGCCTTATTACATCATTCAAACCCAAAATAAAATTTAAAGTACTAAAATTATATAAAGTCCAAATTTCTAAATAATTCTTCAAGTGATGCATGGCCACCTTTAGCTCCTGCCGACCCGGTCCATTCTCGCTCATTACGAAAAATAATTCCCCAGCCAGGTGAGTCCATTGACTCAATGTGTACATGATACTAATTTTCAACAAATCAAGCATACAAGTCATATCAATTTCATGTTCATACAAAATAAAGGATGATGCAACCCAAACCCAAGCCTATTTGTCCATCCGCTACACACCACCCGTACCAACTTTGTACAATCGGGGACTACTAAGTCGACCCTCCATCCGCTACACACCATCGAAGCGCGTCATTTGCAATCGACGTGCTCATCGCCCACTTACGTTGTGTCTTTAGACACTATATTCGAATAATGTAACGAAGTTACCATATTCAATTAATGGGACCGTAGCCACCATATTTCGTTGGTGAGACCGAAGTCGAGACTTTCGTTGGTGAGACCGTAGTCATCACCTTCACTTTCTCCCTTCACATATATCCTAAATGCCCCAATTATTACATATCATTCATATCATACTTAAATGCACATTATGTCACTTTTCAGAATATAACACATTCATAATCCTATCAAAAGTAGGAATATGTACCTGGGTACTTTTTGCCACATTTGTGGTACTTAGCCACATTCTCATTCTTATACACATTCATATATTAAAACATAATTATTGCCATAACATATTGAAAGTTAGTGTGAGTACACACCTGATTTGTTTAATAGGTTCCTTGAATCCCGAAGAACGATCTACCGATCTAGATCTTTCACTCCTATATTCGTTAATCACTTTAAAAGACCATTCGGCCACTTTTCCAAATACAACTAGGATTTGTATTACTTACCTTAAAATTTCCAAATCAAAAGGATTCCTTGCCTTGTATGTCCTGTCGAAATCCCTATAATTATATGTTAATTTTAATCTCACATATATTCCATAACTTTTGACCAAATATGTGTATATCTTACCTTAGATTCTTAAATCCGGATGATCTCTCCTTGTAGTCGATAGCACTAGAAATCTGAAATACTCCTTATAGTTTGGCCACAACAATAATAATAACATTAATCCCTATTTTTCGGCTTAAAGAAGAGAATAAATCAATAACCATAAGATTCTTACCTTAAGTGTTGAATTCGACAGATCTATCCCGACACCACTTCGAGATTCGGCTTTTAAGTGAAATTTCAACTAGGTTGGATTTGGTTTTGAAAAAGAAGAAGAAGAAGAAAAGAAAAAGAAAGATGAGGCTAGAGAATTCGGCTAGACAAAAGAAAAGAGAAAAGAGCCCTAAAAATTTCGGCAGAGAGAAGAGGAGAAACTTTAGAGAATTTCGGCAGAGGTTTTCTTGAAGAGAAAAGAATGAATGAAGAATAGCCTTACTCTTCCTTTTATAGCCAAAATTACTAGCTAGAGTCCTTTACTTGGCCACCACTCTTCTATTTTTATAGCTTTATCCTTTAATTATCATAAATAAAAGAGTTTAATCCAACATTTATCTCTTCAAAATAATCCAATTTAAAAATCCTTTATTTATCACCTTTTTAATCGAATATTTATGAAAATAAAACACCTCCTTTCTAGAAGCATGTGCCGTCCACCTCAGTCTTCTGGAAGCAAAAATAAAACCTCCTTTATTTATCTCTTATTATTCACATATTTATGCAAATAAAACTCTTCCTTTTCTAGAAACCCATGCCGTCCACCTCAGCCTTCTGGAAGCAAAAATTAAACTTATTTATTTGCTTCCCAAGTGACTCGAACCCAGGCCCATGCCTTTTGCACATGGCGCCATTTCCATAGGCCTTAAGTGCCATCTTCAGGCCACTTTTCCTAGCCCGTTTGTGTGTCAAACTTCTCTAACTTTTTCTTTTAAGGCCCTCTAGCCCTTATTTCCTATTTTGAACTTTAAAACTCATCATTTCGGGGTCATTTCTAAGTTTCCTAAAATTTTCGATCGGCTCTGTAACTTGCCATTTTTCTTACATTCCAAGTTTCCAAAAATGTTCAAGTTTCCTAAAATGTTCGATTTCCAAAATGTTGAGTTTCCTAAAATGTTCGGATTTCAAAATGTTGAGTTTCCAAAAATGTGTACTTTCCATTTTGAACCATTTCTTACATTTCTAGGTTTCCTAAAATGTTCACTTTCCTCTTTATTCCTTTACATTTTCAGGACATTTCCCTACATTTCCAAGACAAGACATTTCCTTACATTTCTTTGCATTTCCTTACATTTCCATACATTTCCTCATATTTCCTCACATTTTCACACATTTCCACACATTTCCATACACTTCCATACATTTCCATATATTTACATACATTTCCTTATTTCTAGAATTCACATAACGCATTCATAATTCATAAAACATGTCATTTTACCACATGGTTCCTTGTGTCATGCTTCACACGGAGTTTCTTTTAAAGCCTCATTTACCTAGCTCCCCTTTTTACTTAAAAACCAATAATTTTCCAAAGCTTTCTTCTTCCATCCTAAAATTCTAAAAACCCTTAATACACTTCCAACACTGCCAAAACCTACTAACTCATGAATTATGCACAAACGCATAACCCCTAATCTAGGATGTTACAAGTAAATTCTTGCAAACTTAGTGAGTTCCAAAGGTAAATAGAAACCATTCACACTATTTCTTACAATAATACCAAACCTTTCAGAAGGAGTTTCACATATTGATCATAATATGCCCAATGGTGTTCACAGAACACAGACAGACTTAATATGCCAATTTACATAACACATGTGTAGACATTGTACGCCTACTTAGCATGACATAGACAACCCATCTTCGTACCAGCCACCTACCCAGAATTTAAAGTCAGAGCACATCATATAGTCTTGTTCACATACATACTCCCTCCTAACTCCTTATATCAATTTTTTATAGAATAGCATGTTTTATCGTGATCTGTTAGTCCAGTTTGCAATATAGTTGGCTTATCGGAGGCATCATAAACATATCTCCCCTTCTCCATCACCACAGATCATATCTCACATATCACAAATTATTGGTATTGGCTTGAGCATGAAAGATGAGTTTTACTTCATAACACAGATAGATTGAACTCAGACTTGTAATGCCATAAACTTGACCCGATTCACCGAGCACAGATCTCAGGTGTTAGTACACATAACTTGCAAAATTTCAATACAGTTGACAAATACTCCTTATTTAAAACACTTTTTTATCAATTTATTTAAAGGCTCAATATTAAAGAAATAAATATGTTTAAAAATAAAGTAAATTAATACATCAGACTAGTTACAACTTATTACAACACCAAAAGTTTGCTAAGGAAAAAATCTCAAGGCGTAATCCTACAATACACCACTATCCCAAGATGTCCACTATATGCATAATAACACGGATTGCACTTCTTTGGCGCAATCTTGGCGTAGTCTCTCTTGGCGAACTCATTCTTTCAATAATATCTAAAACATAAATATAACACTTATAAGTTACACAAACTTAGTAAGTTTGAAATCACGAGTTTAGCCAGTGTGCTGCAGTAGTGCGAAAAATAAATGTTTTAAAGTGGCTAAGTCAGGTACGTTACTCGGCTTAACTAAATGGCATGTTTGCAAAATTGTATGGTTGACTGAATGGTTGATTGTTTGATACTGATATGAATGATTTCTTAATATAATGTATAATTGGTTGTATGTATAACATGTATTAATTCGAAAATAAATATTGAATGTTTGAAATCTTGTTGGGTAAAATGCCATGAAAAGTATTGAATGAAAAACTGTTATACATGCACTGGAAATATTTTCCTAAAGTGTTAATGAATGATGGTATGATAAAATGTCACCATATTTGTGGTGAAGTTGAACACTTGTTATGTGAACATTATAATGTTGGCATGCAAACTATGCTACTTAAAGAAAATGTATGAAACGTGTATTTGATTGAAATATTGTATGAGATATCGCATGTGCATGGGTGGGATATTATGGTTGACAGAGGAGTTTTATGGAGTAATGGCAGCATATTAAGTCTACATTTATATGTAGTTAGTGCACTGCACCGAAAGTGCTGTGGAGACTAGCGGTTTTATCGCATTTTATGTTAAATGGCAAACTATCCACAGTACATTTATATAGTGGTTTAACCACAGCGAGCTTTGCTCGTACTGTTTGGAGTTTGGCAGACGAGTTATGGAGAACTTGTGGTGTGTAGTGGATGGTTAGGGTCGGAAATTATTTTTGCATTATGTTACGTTCATGACCCATCCTAATGTGATATTGTTGGTATGGTTGTGTTACATTGATTCTTATGTGATTGATCTTAATCTTATGTTAAATGTACTTATTGATTAGACTCATAGTGAGCTGGTTCGATCACCCCATAATTGACAACCTTCTCAGGTAATGATCGAGACTAGGGTCAGACATGGCATGCGGATGTACGACAGACTTCGAACTTAGTTTACATTTTATTTAAATTTCCCAAAATTTAATTGGTTTTGGGACTGTAAAGCTATTTGAACAGTGGTTTGGGTTTATTTCTATTTTGGGGTTTTTCATGCATGTATAATTTACATACTTTAAATTGATTTATTAATATATTTTGAAATTGGACTAAGCATGTTACATGGCTTAATAAATAATCGAATCTTTTATCAATTTTCTACTACAACTAAATTTAATGAGGTTTTTCAAAAGCAATGATGAGCAATGTGTTTTTATTAAAAAATGCTAATGTTACTAACCTAACCTAATAAAGGTTGTAACACCCCAAACCCGGTCAACACACCACGACCGAATCTGGCATGTTACGGAGTGAAAACATTTGAATAAAACAAGTTACCGGTTAAATTTTATTGAAAAACTCTTTATCGTTTTAGTGTTTAGAAAACCTTGTATAAAGTGGTGTTGAAATCATTTTTAGTGTTGCTTTAAATCCAGAAAACTTATGTTTGAAAAATCCGTTGATCGTTACTAGCTTTTGGAAATCATGTGATTCTTTTAAATTCCGAGTAAGTTGTGTATAGTTCGGTTAAAACCATTCGCTTTGAAGTTGTTTGAAACTTAAATTCGGAAATCATTTAGGTTACCTTTGCAATCATATTGTAAATGTTGTTACCCGATAGTGAGGTTTGAAAACCCGAAGGAAGTATAATTTTGAAAGCATTGCTTCTTACCGGTTATTTAAGCAATCAATTTATTAAGCACATGCATAATATAATCAAAAGTAAAGCAAGTAATTAAAACCCAAAATAATACTTAGCGGCCTTATTACAAAACCAAAACCAAATTTAAAGTAAATAAATAAAACCGAAATGATAATTTAAAGTCAAAACCCGAAAATAAGTTTGCATGGCCACCTCGAGTCCTCCCTGGCTCCATATCCGCGATCTATGCCTCATCTGCAAAATATAAGGGAAGGGTGAGTCACCGAGACTCAGTGTATAAATCCCCAACCCGATGGAATAGCACTTACACAAATCATTAATAGAACATGCAAATTATGCATCCCCATTATCTAACCATCCGATCTCCTTTATCTACCCCGTGTGGTCAAAACCACTGGTGGTCAAAACCACTGGTGACCGAAGTCACAAGTATATATCGGTGTGGTCAAAACCACTTGTGACCGTAGTCACAAATCAAGTGATGGGGCCAACCCATCGTGTGGTCAAAACCACTGATGGCAATCCCGTATCAATCATGTGGGGCCAACCCACTGTGGTACCAAACCACTGGGACGAGTCAGAATATCCATATGTGGTTAAAACCACTGGTGACCGCAGTCACAATATCATATATGTGGTCAAAACCACTGGTGGTCAAAACCACTGGGACTTAGTCACAAATAATAATATCGAAGATGGGGCCAACCCGTCGTGTGGTCAAAACCACTGGTGAAAGTCCAAATACATCCTTCCCCTCCTCTCATCAATCCCATCATCATGTCCATATCATACGTGTCATAATATCATGTAATCATGCAAACAACGCATAGCATAGCATTTAACAGTAACATGACGATGTATATCAAAAATCACATAACAGGGGACTTACCCGGAGTCCACGCTCATGCCCACAAGGCAAAATCACTGATCTCAATGGCTAATCGGTTTTAACAGTAAACATAATAACATGTAACATTAATGAAGTGTGTAAAGTTACACACCTGATTATTCATAGATCTAAGCGAAATCCCGAAACTACGCGAAACTAGCGAAATCCTGAAACGTTACCTTCACCTTTCCTACAATCGGCCAACACATACTTTTAATATTATAGCCTTTCGGCTTTATCACTAAATCCCAAAGGATATGTCACACAATAGTACACCTTACCTTAATGCCGGTTTGGCTTCCAATCAAATCCTGAAGATCCACTGCATTCAGCTACACTCCTCCCTACAATCGACTTTAACACATCATTAGAAATCTAAAAGTTAATCGGCCATAGCATGATTCCCGAAACCAAAAGGAATTGTCGTACCCTTACCTTAATGACTGATTCGGCCCTTACTCACCAAAGATCGACACACCCTAAATGATGTTAGGGGTTTCGGCTACCTTTAAAGAACAAGAATGGAGTTCAATACATAGATCTATAATGAAAAAGAAGATAGAAGAGAGGTGGGGTTTCGATCATTAGATCAAGAAGAGAAAAATATGTCACTTACCAAGAGATTCGGCTATGACTCACAAGGAGAACTAAATTCGGCACTTCAATGGAGACTAGATCAGGTGAGAAAAGAAGAGAATGAGGCTAAGGATATTCGGTCAAGGCTCTTGATGAAACCAAAAAAAAACAACAAAGCTTTCGGCTTTTGCAAATGAAAGAGATGGAAGAAGATGAAATAGGATTGATTCCAGCAAAGAAGAATGAATGAAATTTTGGCACAAGGGAATTTGAAAGAGAGAAGAAAAGATACCGAGTGGAGGTGAGGTTGTTGGTTTCGGCTTTGAACAAAATAGAAAGAAGGAGAAAAAGTGAACAAGGTGATTTCGGCAAAGAGAAGGCTAACAAAGAGTGAACCGAAAAGAGAAGAAGAAGGTAGCTATTTGAGTTTCGGCTTTTACAAGGAATGGCAAGATTTGGTTCAGCTAAATGCCCAAATTGCCGAAAGGGAGAAGAGAGAAAAAGCACTTGAGGTTCGGTTTCTGACACTAATCGAAAAGAAAAAGACCTTCACTTCACTAGCCGAAACACTCCCTTAAACCACCATAGACATTTGGCCCCCACCAAAAGACTCCCAAAACCGATAGCACCCCTTGCCCAAAGTCCATTATTCGGCCTACTCCTTCAAATGAGTTTGAAAAGATTCAAACTCCTAAATTTCCTCCCTTCCATTAGTTCAAATTCGTTTGACCCCTTCCATTCTCATCTTCCAAAGTCCAACCTGAGCACTCCACTTCCCTGCTCCTGGCGTGAAAAAGAATAAGCAGGGAGTGCAATTCCTGCTGCTCGAACCCAAGCACTCCTTCCCTGAAAGTGGCATCACCTTCCTGACACCTTAGTGGCACATTTTATTCCACTTTGCCACTAGGTTCTTTGTGTCACATCCACCCAATAAATTCTTTTAACCCCTAACTCTCCTAGCTGCCTCTTCCTAAGCACTAAAACAAAATTTTTAGCCCTAACTCAGACCTAACCCAGGGTCATGCCTAGACCCCAACACATACCAACCAAACACAACAAACATGTCATCACATGCAAACACATGCAAAATGCAGAGACCCTAATTCAAGGATGTTACAAAGGTTGAACTATTTAATGAACGTTTTCCCAAAATAACAAAGGTAACTGCGGTTTTATTTAAAAAAGAGTGCATTTGAGGTTTTCAACCTGCGATAGGGTCGTAGTTTAGAGGTTTAATGTGACCTTCATGATTCAACCATAATGTTTAGGCTGGGTTGGGATTTTACAATGGTGTCGATACTTAATGATAAGTATTAATATGTTTACTTTGATAAAAAAAATCCAAAATGGCATTTTCGTATCGATACCAGAATATGTTTAGGGGTCCAATGTGACCTTCACAATTTAGCCAAAATGGAATGCTACTCTCGCTAATTTTTTTTCGAGGCATCAATCTTACTTTTCGTTTAAGCAAAGCTAGGACATCCGTATTTTCTTTTCTCCTGCAGTTTCAATCTTTAATCTATTTCTGGTTGAGCTCTACATACTGTGTGTACATAGAGCCTATTAACCTCTTTGTCAGTCATATAAACTACTCATTCTTTTCCATAGGAACTCTAGCATGTTTACATAGTGTTGTCACAAGATGAGGAATGAAAATCTGACCTTCTGGCCATTAAAGCATCGTTTCATATTCTGATGGATCCATTCTCCAATGCATATTTAATTTTTATACAAAATTTCATATAGCAAAATAGCTCGAAAAGTATTGACATTAGAGACATTTAGAGCTGGTGTAATTCTAGTGCAAATAAACTGCACCCACATTTTAGCTATTGGAAGCATAATCACTAATTTCTTTTCGAGGTGTCGATCTTGCTTTTCATTTAAGCGAAGTTGGGACGTCCATCTTTTCTTTTCTCATTTGGTTTCAATCTTTAATCTATTTCTGGTTGTGCTCTACGTACTATGTGTACATAGAGTCGCCTATTAGGCTCTTTATCGGTCACATAAATTGCTCATTCTCTTTCACAGGAACTCTAGCCTATTTACATAATGTCGTTGCAAGATGGGGAAAGAAAATCCCAAGCTTCTGGCTGCTAACACATCGTTTCATATTCTGATGGATCCATTCTCCAATGCGTATTTATTTTTTCTACAAAATTCCACATAGCAACATAGCTCGAAAAGTATTGACATTAGAGACATTTAGAGCTGGTGTAGTTCTAATGCAAATAAACTGCATCAGCCATTTTAGCTATTGGAAGCATAATTGCTTGATTGAAGTTGGTTGGGAGTCTAGTATCTGGTCGATAGTTCCACTCACTCCTATTCTCAGTTAAATATTTTACAATACTATCCATGTCTATGTCATTAAAATTTATCAAAACAATGTTTTTCAAGAAATCAGATTCATAGTATGGAGCATCGTAAAACTCACAAATTGCCCTGGGGTTAATGACACATCCTTACCCCTTACTGTTACTATTTCCCACATGAAACCATGTGGTCTCTGAGTTCCCTCATCCATAAGGATAGTATAGAATCCTTGGACAATTGGAATAATAGTATTCTCTTTTGGATTATGCAAAAGCGCTCCCATCTATGATACCAGACTAGTGACCAAATTTCCTTACAAATAACCATCGGTGGCAAGAATCCTCTTTCTTGAATAAATGATTTTCCTTGTGACTTAAGAAAATATTTCTTAGAATTAGGGTTTTGAAGTTTTAAGGGGTCCAAAACCAAAAGTGTTTCTTGTACATTGGATTTTCTAAACTTTCTAGGAGGCATATTCAATGTGTTTATGGCTAGAATAACTAATTGAACTTAAGCAATATTTAATAAAACAATAAAAACAAAATAGGAACCTCTAAACTCAATTGATTGCTTTGAATTCCTCGGAGAACTTTGTTGTGATTGCCTTGTTAATGTTATGTTTTAGTTCCTGCATTAAGTTGAATCACAAACGAAGACAAGGAATTACTGTACACGAGAAAAATAGAAAAGATTATTTTAGGGTTTAAGGATATTGAGAAGTTTTGATAGAATTCTAAAGGTAAGAGGGGTTAAAAAGGGTTTAGATTCAAAATGTTAGTGTTTTTAGAGTTAAAAATCGGGTTAAAACAAGTTTAAAGTCAATGGGTTACGCAATGGGTTAGGTCAACCCTACAGAAAATTATAGCAATGTCACAACACAGGGGTTCCGTGTCACGGAATCCTTGGATGGATACCAATGTCGTGTCATCAGGGTTCGATTTCGCAGCACACTTTAATATTTTAAGCCCTAAAGTATACTAGTTCCTTTGTCATGACACAACACCTCTGTGTTACGACATCGAGCTAATTTGCTCAATTTCTTGAATTTGTTTTTGGTGTTGCCACATGGAGGTTCTGTATTGTGACATCGACTCTATTTCAACCCTTCCTCTTAAATTTCAAAGTGTTCGGAATAACATATCTTTAAAATTTTTTAAACAATTCGAAGAAAATTAAATCCTAATATAAGTGAGTCTTGATGTACCCCCTTATACATTTAGAGCATACATTGTCCTTATTGTAGAATGATTAAGACACAACCAAGAAAACTTTCCTGAAAAGATCAAATCGTTGTTGTTGTATTGACGTCAGGAGTCATTTGCTCCAAATGGATAGAAAGTACCTACAAGAAAATACTATGAGAAATATGCAATATAATATAAAGGAAAAGAAATTAATAAATAAAATAAAATAAGTAATAAAAGAATGAAACAAAATTTAAAACAAGAAATAGAAGTTTTTTAAAAGCTAGGACGATCTATGTCACCTCCATAGAAGAATCTCCAACTAGTTTTTGACAGCTTAATCTGACGTGTGTTTTTCTGTCAATGTATATGCACCAGCCACTTTGGTCGATTTCATTGATTTTGCCTTATTTTCGACCGACGTGGTATCCACATTGTGAGTCATTTAGTGCCAAAATCTGAGCCAACCATAAATTATTTTCTGGGTTATTATTGCCTTCAGCTTCCTTCCCTCCATGCCGCATGAATTTTTTGTCACCTAAGCTTTATTGCCCTTACTAGATGAGAATAAATCAAACTCATCTATCTCTTCTGCTAACACCTTCTCTACTATGACCAGAAAGTGTATTAGCTCTTCTACACTTTCATTCACAATCAGTTTAAGCTCTATGTTATCTTTCACTTCTACCTTTACAGTTAGATCTATTGCTATGTCAATTGGATCAGAGTTTGTTTCAAATATGTTCATCTCATCTCCATGATCTTCAGTTACAAGCTCAGGTTGAATCTCACCATGAATCTTATAATGGTTATCGATAATATAGGGGTTCTCATGATCCAAGTTGTGCACATCAGACATGTCCTCTTTCCTTAGTGGCAGCACTTCGGATATTTATTTCATCATTTTTACCATTTGTGCCATCATATTTGACATGTTTGGTAATACCTCAGAATTGATCGTCTTAGTGGTTTCACATGAGGGCATCTCATACAAATCATAGGGAAGCTTATCTGAATGTTCGTGTAACAGTCCGATTTTGACCTTAATCGAAACGATGGTTTCGGGACCACGAATCTGAGTCAAAAAATATTTAAATATTAGTTTCGGTGTTCTGAATGTGTGAATTTGTTGGTGTGAAAATTTCGTTTTAAAATTTTATCGTTTGGATGTCTGATTAAATGAAAAGGGTTTAATCGCATAAAATGAAAAATTAAGGGTTACTGTGTAAGGGCCAAAATGTGATTGTTTTTATATTATGGAGTATTAAGGTTGCAATTTGGCCATAAGTAGATATTAGTGGCCGGCCAAAATGCATGTAATAGTAGATGGATTATCAAATTATTTTTATTATTGAAAATTTGGTGAATTTAAAAATATATAATAATATAATAATAATAAAACATAAACCAAAGTGGATGAACATCTTTTATTTCATTCTATCTCTCCATTTCCAAAACTAGAGAAGGAAGAATGAGCTTGAGCTTTTGAAACTTTCGGCCCTTGCATGTCTAATTAAGGTATGTAATTGAGTTCGATTTTTGATAATTTTTACGTTTTTGAGATCGTTGCTTTGAATACTAGCTAGCCCAAGCTTGAATTTTCAAATTTGATGATGTATTCATGAAATGCCATTGTTGATAGTTTGATGAAATTTGTGTTTAGTGATGGTAAATAAATATAGGATGTTAGATTGTTAAGTTTAATTAAGGCATTTTTGGTGGAAATGTCTAAATAGGATTAAATTGTGAAATTTGTAAATTGAGGGGTCAAAATGTGAAATAAATGAAATGTATGAGCTTGTAATAAGGCTAGGAATATTCGGCCCTAAAGAAGTGTGGTCAAATTTTGTGTATTTTGTGTTTTGTGTAAAAAGGACTAAATTGTAAAAAGTGTAAAATATTAGGGGTAAAATGGTAATTTGCCCATTTTTGAGTTTTCAGACCAAATTCAATGGAATTATATTTGATTTAGCCAAATTTGAAATTTATAGATTAAGAACAAAAAGGATCGACCGGGGAAAAGCGAAGTTAATTGAATAGTCGGGAAACCTATACCGTCGATACTCGAGGTAAGTTTTTAAGCAATTAAGTTGAATTTGATTTAATTATAGAGGTGTACTTAAATTTAACGGAAGTATGTATATTTATTATTGACATAGCCGAATGTGAGGTATGTTATATGCCATTGGTACACCCAAATATGATTGATTATGGAGATGAAGTAAGTTAACTTGTATATATGTGGTTGAAGTTCAAGTATTAGATGTATACAAAAAGGATTAACAAGTTTGAGAAGGGCACTAAGTGTGCAAATTCAAATACCGAGCACTAGGTGTATGAAATCGGTCATTATGCACTAAGTGTGCGAATTGAATTACTGAGCACTATGTGTGCGAAATCGGTTAGCGAGCACTAAGTGTGCGAATTTAATTACCGAGCACTAAGTGTGCGAAATCGGTTAATAAGCATTATGCGTACGAGTTAATTTTCAATTCAAAAATTGAATTCGGTAAGTTTTGATACTATGAGATGTTATTATTTGAAATGTAAGTATAAGTTTGGTAAGTGGTACATGCATATGAAATTATGATAATGTGATATATATTGTAAGTGGTACATGCATATGAAATTATGATAATGTGATATATATTTATACTTGTTTAAATGTAAATGTATTTGTTTTGATATGAGAAAGTGATTTATAGATCGATATGAAATCTATTATTAAATGTGTGGGTGTTCGGCCTTTGGAGCTATGATGTAATATCTGGGATTTAGGGGTTGTGCATTTTGCTTAAATATATGTGGAAGCATGCCTGTGTGTAATTTGAATGTGTTTTATGAATTTTGAAAACTTTTGAGTGTAGGTGAATGTCTTAGAAATTATCAGATTTTAAGTCTTGAAGTAGAGCTAAGCTTGATAGGCCTTAAGAGAATTTGTAGGGGAAATTAGACATAAAAATGGGCTTGTTAAAGTGGCAAGGAGGCGCCACTTAGAGCCTTAGTAAGTGAAGCCACAAGCAGGGGAAAAGGGCCTAGGTTCGAGCAGCAAGGGACGCAAATAGGAGTTTTATTTTGCAGCAAGGAGGAATAGAGATGGACGGCAATGGGACACTAAGGGGATGAGCTTTAGATGTGGTCAACTTCTTTTTAAAATTCGGCTAAGGTAGGGAGATAATTATTGATTTACTCAATTTATTTTTGAAAGGGTAAAGAAGAGGAAATATAGGAGAATAACAAGGGATAGAGAGATGAGGAGTTGGCCGAATAGGAGGATCTAGGTGTGGTATCTTAGGCCAAAGGGAAGGAGTGAGGCCATTTTCATTCTTTTCTTTTCTTTTCTCTTGTTCCTCTGCCAAAATTCTTTCTCAGTTGAAAACCGAAAGTGAATCTTCTCTTCTCCTTTCATTTTGTCAAAGCCTAAAACACAAGTAAGCCTAGCTGATTTCTTCATCTTTTTCTTCTTCAAGTTAATCACTCTTCCATATAGCCGATTTGACCATAGCACTGAAAACCTAAATAGTCCTTGTGCTAGCCGAATCTTCATTTATCACCATTTCCGAATTGCTTAACCTTTCTCTTCTTCTTTTCACAATTTTCCAAAAGCCGAAAATAAGTTCTTCCTAGACCATAGCCGATTGTTCATTAAACTCCAAAAGCCGAAACCAATTGATCAACATCTAGCCTATAGCCGAATATCTCTGTGGGTTCAAGCAAAGGTGCAGTCGATTTCAGCAGTAAGGGTAAGGATTCAATTGTCATCGTTTTATTTCTTTTCTTTTAGCCGAAATCAAGACTCTAATCCTATTAATGTTCTTTGGCTGAATACTTGAAGGGGAATTTTGGGAATTCCTATTGTAGCCGACTTCAAGAGGAGATCTTCGGGATTTCTAGATCTAAGGTAAGCAAGGGTGATCTTAGGCCGAAGGCCATTTATGGTGTTCATTAAGTGTTAAAATCGGATCTAGCATAGATCATGTAGGTATTTTGACATCTCCATTAACAGATAGCGATTTCGGGATTTAGATCCGCAAGGTAAGAGGATATGAATATTCGGCCAAGGCTATATTAAGTATTAGTGATTAGCCAATTCTGACATTAGTTTTTAAGAAGAAGTGCAATCGGTTTCGGTAGACTTTCGGAATTCAGTAAACACGTTGGTACCAGGTGTGTAGCCCCACACTAATTCTTGATAGATTTATGGTATTGATTTAATATATGTGATAATGAAAATATGAGTTAAGAATGTGGCTAAAGGTACCATACAATGGTACAGAGTATTCAGGTACGTAACCTTTAATATTACGTTAATAATTGTTATGAACATTTGGAATATGGCACATATGTGAATTGTTATGAATATGGAATAAGGTATATGGCATGATCCTTGCATGTTTTGTATTATGCATGGGCATATGGGTGATATTGAAAAGGGGAAGTGATCTGGTGTTTTTACCACAATATCTGGTGACTCATGTCACATAATCTGAATGTGGTGACTTATGTCACGTATTGTTATCTGGTGACTCTGTCACATTATCTGGTGGCTATGCCACAATTTATAAGGGCGATGTGCAAGTCGTCTGCAGCGTCTGCCTTCAATTGTGTGTAGCGGATGGAGGGTCAATTTAGTAATCCCCACAGTGTGATTGGCTGGTACGGGTGATGTGTAAAGGATGGATATTTAGGTTTGGGTTCGGGATTGCATCATTACCTATATTTGCTATGTACATATATATGATTTGATATGCCTAAATCATTTGGGACTTTGTGTTGGCTGTTACACACTGAGTCTGTTTGACTCACCCCTCGTGGGCTAACATTTTGCAGGTGACACTTAGTAAATGGACCGGGTTGGCAGGAACTTAGTGGTGGCCATGCTCAGCTTAGCATTTATTTTATTTCAAATTTTATATTTAAGTATTTTGGATTTATTTCAAGTTTTGTAATAAGGCCATTACTATTAACTGTTTTAAGCATGCATTTTATTTGGTTATTATGATACGATTATTATTAAATCAAGATAAAATAACTTTTTCCTAAGATAAATTTTAAATGTTTTGACACCTAAAGACCAACGATTTTCAACTTAATGTTAAACTCTAAAACAACTCGACATTTCTTTTAACTTATAGTTTTGAAACATAAGAATAAAGTTTTACTAAAACCTAGATTTCCGGAATAACATCGTCTCCAACTTGAACACAACACAAATCAATTTTTCTTCAAAACCACCCCAAATTTTCCAAAGTAACAAACAAGTTTTGAAATGTTTTACTCAAGGAACATACCAGATCGGGTCAAGGCTCATGGATCGAGTTTGGCGGCGTTTCAATTTGGTATCAGAGCCGAGTTTTAAACTCTCAGCCTTGGGTTTAAAGCCCATAACGTTTTCAAAAGTTAGCCCAAATAAGGTTTGTGAAAAATTTTGTGAAATGAGCAGGTTTTCAGGCATGGCACCTAAGTCTCCGACCCGAAGTCCACCAGGTAAGTACCCCTAACTGCTGTATGATTTGTATTATGATTTGTATATGGGTATTATGGGATTGTAGATTAGTGCATTAAGAATTATTGAACCCTAGGATTAGGTTACCCCAACACAGAATTACATAAAACTTTAAGGCCTAATTAAACAAACCAGTGACTAAGTTGCCAAGTTACGGTGTGGCAACCATCGTGCGCATGTCTAGGATTGGATTCAGGGAGAGCCTGGTATTTAAGCAGTCCTAGTGACTCACCTCCTCTTCGCTCGAATCCTACCTGGTGCGTAGTGACGGTTCACCCTAACCAAGAGGACTTATTCATAGGCTAAATTCAATAATTAAAACCCGAAAGGGACTAGCCATACTTTTTATAAAAATCTTAGTTTTTAAAATCACCAAATCACCCCTTTGAATGTAAACACTATTTTTAGATTTTGAAAAACAAAATTTTTCTGAAATATTCCCGATTTACAAAATTACCCAAATACCCCTGGTTTGTAAAATTATTAAAATACCCTTGGTTTATAAAAATTACCATATTACCCTCGACTTTTATTAAAATATTCTTACTTTACAAAAATACCAAAAATCCCTATTTTTCAAAATATTAAGATACCCCTATTTGGAAAATTACCAAAATACCCCTATAGGACAAATTACGAAAATACCCCTGGGATTGGAATGGACGAAAATATTCGAGTGGTGAATGTGTGTGGTAGGTACTACTGAATGAATGTATTTCTCTGAATTAGGGTAGAAGACTTGAAATGAAAACTCTGAAATGATTGAAAGAACTACTACTAAACTTCTTTTCGTAAAACTTCTTCGCGGGTAATCAGTGGAACAATGACTAATGCATAAAACTTTTTAAATCAGATTAAATCGCGACCGTAGATATGAGCTCTAGGGGACGTGGTCGTAATGCGCGAGGGCGTGGTAGAGGCAGAATGACCATATCGGAACCCGTTAGGTCTAGTCAAGGGTTCGAGAATGAGGTACCACCACCACCACCAAGCAGCAATACTTTGGTGTTGAGCATCGAGGATCGGCATGGGGATGATGCGAGATCGCAGCGGTGTTGCGGGTTCTTGAGATGGTGGCTGGAGCAGGTGGAGGTATGGGAGCTCGAAAATCTGTACTAGAGCGACTCCGAGCCAATGGAGCTGAGGTATTTCGTGGTGTATCCGGTGTGGCACCCAGTACGGCTGAGTATTGGTTGGAGGCGACAGAACGAATCATGGATGAGTGGATCTCGATCACGAGGAGAAGCGAAAAGAATGGTGTCGCTTCTCCGTGATGAGTCATATCAATGGTGGCTCACAGTTCGGGATGGTGCTACAGCTGAGGATCTCACTTGGGAGTATTTTAAGGCGGCGTATCACAAGAAGTATGTGGGGACTAGCTATGTTGATGTGCAGAGAAAGGCATTTCTGGGGCTAGTTCAAGGGAATAAGTCTGTAGCGGAGTACGAGGCGAAATTCTTAAGGTTGAGTCGATATGCTCGAGGGATCGTGGCTACGGAGCATGAACGATGTGTCCGATTTGAGGACGGACTGAGGGATGACCTGAGGTTGTTGATAGCTCCACAGCAGGAGCGGAAGTTTACCGTGTTGGTGGAGAAGGCTAAGGTAGCCGAAGGGATTAAGGACTCTGTGAGACAGAATACAGATCAAAATAGGCAAAAGAGAGGTTTTGGATCATCAGGGTCATCTGGGAATGTTCAAAAGAGGCCTAGAGTTGATGGGCCGCAAGGTCGTGCAAAGTTGTTGCGAGAGGCGTGATTGTACTTGTGCTCAGTGTGGGAAGATGCACCTAGGAGAGTGTTGGAAGAAGACAGGGGGATGCTTTAAGTGCAGGCCTAAGGAACACATGATTAAGGACTGTCCTATAAAAATCGACGGGAGCCGACCAATAGGTCAGGGTTTTAATCAGGCTGGAAGAGGTGGACAGCAGCCACCGTGGGGTCGTGGTCTGATTGGTAGAGGTAATGGTTCTGGAAGAGGACGGGGAACACCGAGCAGAGGTGTTGGTATCTGAGGCAAGACAGTACCGGTCGGTGTATGCGATTCACGGAGGAGGATGGAGACGTATCGGACGTCATAACCGGTATGTTCCTTATAGCTGACAAGCCTTACTTTGCTTTAATGGATGTTGGCTCGACCGATTCTTATGTTGCATGTAGAGTAGTTGATAGAGAGATGACTGTAGTAAGCCCGTTAGGTCAAACTGTAGTGGTGAATAAGATATTTCGGAGTGTACCTCTAGAGATTCAGTGAGTGGTATTTCCTACCGACTTGATGGAACTACCTTTCGGAGAATTTGATCTCATTCTTGGCATGGATTGGCTAGTGGAACATCGGGCTAAATTGGATTGCGCAGCTAAGCGAATGGAGTTAAGGACGCCGGAAAGTGAGGAGATAATTATGATAGGAGAAAGAAGGAACTACGTGTCTAACGTAGTCTCCTCACTAAAGGCTGATAAGATGGTTCGGAAAGGGTGCAAGGCGTTTTTGACCTTCGTTAGTGTGTTGGATGCAAAAGAAGAGGGAGTTAGTAGAGTTAGAACCTTAAGGGAATTCGTGGATATTTTTCCAAAGGAGTTACCTGGGATACCCCCGGACAGGGAGGTGGAGTTCGAAATTGACTTGCTATCGGGTACAACTCCTGTGTCGATTGCTCCATATAGAATGGCACCAAAGGAGTTGGTTGAGCTCAAGGCTCAAATTCAAGAGTTGCTTGATCGTGGGTTCATCCGACCCAATGTGTCTCCATGGGGAGCACCGATCTTGTTTGTGAAGAAGAAGGACGGAACTATGCGTATGTGCATAGATTATCGTCAGTTGAATAAGCTGACCATCAAGAACAAGTACCCTTTGCCAAGGATAGATGACTTGTTTGATCAGCTTAAGGGGGCCGCGGTGTTTTCAAAGATAGACTTACAGTCTGGATATCATCAGCTTAAGGTGAGGGAAGCAGATATCCATAAGACAGCTTTCCGGACAAGATACGGGCATTATGAGTTATTAGTAATGCTGTTCGGATTGACGAACACGTTCATGGATATGATGAACTGGGTTTTTCAACCTTACTTGGATAGGTTCGTCGTTGTGTTCATAGATGACATCCTAGTGTATTCCAAGTCTGGGGAGGAACATGATGAGCATCTCCGGATAGTGTTGCAAGTATTAAGGGAGAGGAAGCTCTATGCCAAATTCAGCAAGTGTGAATTTTGGCTTAAGGAAGTTGCGTTCTTAGGGCATGTGGTGTCTGCAGAAGGGATAAGGGTGCATCCTCGGAAGATTGAGGCAGTGTTAGATTGGAAACCACCTAAGTCTGTGGCTGAGGTTCGTAGTTTCTTGGGATTGACAGGCTACTACAGAAGGTTTGTAGAAGGGTTCTCATCAATAGCCGCACCTATGACAAAGTTGTTGAGAAAGGAAGTACCTTTCGTATGGACAGGTAAGCAACAGGAGAGCTTTGAGAAGCTTAAGAGGGTTTTGACGGAAGCTCCGGTATTGATTCAACCTGCGGCAGGGATGGCTTTTGTGGTATATTGTAACTCTTCTCATACAGGATTAGGATGCATATTGATGCAAGACGGGAAGGTAGTCGCTTATGCTTCTCGACAATTGAGGCCACATGAGGTGAACTACCCGACGCATGATTTGGAATTAGCGGCAGTGGTCTTTGCTCTTAAGGTATGGAGGCACTATTTATATGGAGAAAAGTCAGTGATCTACACGGACCACAAGAGCCTTAAGTATCTGTTGACTCAAAAGAGCTGAACCTGAGATAGCGAAGGTGGGTGGAGTTATTAAAAGACTACGATTGTTCCATAGAGTATCACCCGGGAAAGGCGAATGTGGTAGCAGATGCTCTAAGTCGAAAAGTAGTGTCGGATCTGAGGGTGATGGTTGCACATCTTAGCTTGTATGACGACGGAAGTTTATTGGCAGAATTGCAAGTCAAGCCGACATGGTTGGATGAGGTGAAAGAAGGACAGTTGGCAGATGATGATTTAAGTGCTAAGCTACGGCAAGTGCAGAATGGGGGGTTAGAGGATTATGGTGTTAACAGCGATGGAGTATTGTGTTTCAAGGGTAAAGTCTGTATGCCGAAGAACGAGGAGTTAAGGCGGAGAATTCTTCAGGAATCGCATAGTATCCTTATGCTATGCATCCTGGAGGTAGCAAGTTGTATAAGGATCTACGGGAATAGTTTTGGTGGCCTGGTCTTAAGCGGGAAGTTACAGAATTTGTAGGGAAGTGCTTTGTAATATCCCGAAATTATGGCTTATGTATTTGTGCTTAAATTATGTGAACTAGCATGTTTTATGTGTTATGAATGTGTTATGTGAATTTTTAGAACCTTGGAATGTAGGGAAATGCCTTAGAAATTATTAGATTTTGAATTTAAAAGAGGGAACTGAAGCAGAGGGGCCTTAAGAGAAAATATAGGGGAGATTTGACACACAAATAGGCTTGGTTAAGTGGCTTGGAGGCGTCACTTAAAGCCTCTGGAAATGACGCCACAACAGGTGCAGGTGGGCCAAGGTCCGAGTCACAAGGGAAGTAATATTTTGGGACTTTAATTTTCGGCAATAAGGAGTAGAGGTGGACGTCATAGGGAGACTGAGGAAGGAGCTTTAGATGGGTTTGAATTCTTTTAAAATTCAGCTAAATCTAAGGAGATAAATGTAGATTTATTTTAATTATTTTGAATAGAGGAAGAAGAGATAAAATAGGAGAAAAGCAAGGAAAGGCTAGTGTTTGAGTGTTAGTCGAAATTCTTAGCAAGAGTGTCCATCTTTTAACTTTGCTTTTCTTTCTCATCTCTTTCTCTAGCCGAATTTCCTTCTTTTCCCTTTCTCACAGTTTTCTTTTTTAGCCGAAATCTTCTTCTTCCTATATTCACCATAGCCGAAACTCCTAAGCTTCACACTCTCCCTCTCCACATTCTTAAAAAGCCGAACCACAATATTATTTTCTTTTTCCATTGAAGCCGAATCTGCATTATTTTCCTAAGCCATTGCCGAAATTCTTCCACCCCATCTCTTCTCAGTCTTGGCCGAATAGCAACCAAGTTAGAGATCTCTTTTGATCCCTTCTCAAATCGGTTTGGGTAGGTAAGTCTGCTATGGCCGAATCTCTATTATTTCTCCTTATTTCTTCTCTGTCGACATGTGTAGTACAAAAGCCGAAATTCAGCATTTAATCAATCATGAAATCGGTTCTTTTAGGAATTTTGGGATTCTACTATAGGCGTCTACAAGGGAGGAGGCATTCGGGATTTTTAGATCAAAGGTAAGCAAATAAGATCTTAGGCCGAAGGCCATTTTATTATGTTTTAATGTTAGATTAGATCTAACATGTGCCTATAGGAATCTCGACATCACTAAAGAAGCAAGGATCGAATTTGGGTTTTAAAAATCACAAAGTAAGTGAACTTACACATTCGGCCAAGGCCAAAATTAGGGATTTCGATCTATTTCTTAATTATTCACAAGCCGGAAGCTAACCTGTTATGTGATCTAGTGTGGGCCGATTGCAAGGAAGAGATATCGTGGAGTTTCGGGATTTGATTGGTAATCAAATCGGCAACGAGGGACTTGGATCTAAAATATGAGATCGGGATTATTTGGGATTCAGTGAACCGATAAATATATCAGGTGTGTACCCCACACTAGATCTCAATAGATTTATGGTAACCTTTTAATATTTGTGTTAATGTAAGTATGAGAACATGGCTAAAAGTACCATATAGTGGTATAGAATATCCAGGTACGTAATCTTGAATTTTACGTCAGTACATGTTATGAATATTTGAAATATGGCACATGTGAATATTAATAAGAATGTGAAATCAGGCATAAGGCATGTTATTTGTATTATTGTATGACATGGGGCATATGGGTTATATGGAAAGTGGAAGTGATCTGGTGGTTTATACCACAAATATCTGAATATGGTGACTCATGTCACAAAATATATTTTCTGGTGGCAATGCCACAATATTTATAAGGGCGATGAGCACGTCGACTGCAGCGACTGCCTTTGATGATGTGTAGCGGATGGAGGGTTGACTTCGTGGTCCCCACGGTGTGCAGGTTGGTACGGGTGATGTGTAGCGGATGGTACCTAGGTTTTGGGTTCGGGTTTGCATCATTTTCTTTATTTCTGCTAAATGCATTTGTATGGACTGTTATGCGTAAACTGTTGGACTTAGTGTTGGTTGTACACACTGAGTCTGTATGACTCACCTCATTGTGGGAATATTTTTCAGGTGATGATCAGTGATGGACCGGGTCGGCAGGAGCTTAGTGGTGGCCATGCTCAGTTCGGGATTTTATCTAATTTTGGACAATGTTATATTTTAAATACTTTGAATTTATTTCGGGTTTTAAATTTTGATGTAATAAGGCCATAGTATGAACTGTTTCATGCGTGCTTTTTATTTGAATTTATTATGTTACGAACTTTTATCAAATTAAAGATTAAGTAAATTTATTTTAAAACTAAACTCTAAATGTTTTGGACACTCTAAAGCAAATGGTTTTCAATGTAAGATAAACTTGTTTCCAACTCGAGCCCAACACAAAGTAAAATTTCTTTCAAAACCATCCGAATTTTCCAAAGTAATCAAAAAGTTTTGAACCGTTTTACACGAGGAACATACCAGATCCGGTCAAGGCTCGTGGGCCGGGTTTGGGGTGTTTCAGCTTCGTATCAGAGCCCGATTTCAAACTCTCGGCCTTGGGTTTGAAGCCCATAACGTTTTTAAAATAAGGCCCAAACAAGTTTTGAGAAAAACTTTTATGAAAAGAGCAGGTTTTCAGGCATGGCACCTAACTCTCCGACCCGAAGTCCACCAGGTAAGTACTTCTAACTACTGTGTGATTTATAGTATGACTTGTAGAAGGGTAGAAATGGAACATAGTTTAGTATACTAAGTACTTGAACCCTAGGACTAGTTTACCCCAACAATTACATAAGACTTAATGCCTAAATTAAAGAAACCTGTGGTTAAGTCGCCGAGTTAGGGTGTGGCAACCATTGTGCGCATGTCTAGGATTGGATCCGGAAGAGCTTGGTACTTAAGCAGTCCTAGTGACTCACCTCCTCTTCGTTGGAATCCTACCTGGTGCGTAGCTTCGGTTCACCCTAACCAAAAGGACTCATTCACGGGCTAAACCCAATAACTAAAACCCGAAAGGGATTAGTTGTATTTTCATAAAAACTTCAGTTTTAAAATCACCAAATTACCCCTTTAAATTGTAGCAAAACTTAGTTTCAAAATTTTCCAAAATATTTCTGATTTACAAAATTACCCTACTGCCCCCGATTTCAATAACATTTTCTGATTTTACAAAAATATCCAAAAACTTTACCGTTACAAAATACTAAGGTACCTAGATTTGGAAATTTACGAAATCACCCCTGTTTTACAAAATTACCAAAATGACCCTCGATTTCTAAAATTTCTGCAACAACACCGATTTGGAAAACAAATTCTTAAAAAGAACCCCAAGTTTTGCAAATTTTAAAATACCTTTGATTTCTAAAGAATTTTCAAATTGACCCCGACTTATTACCAAAATACCTCTGTAGGACAAATCACGAAAATACCCCTGGGATAGGAATAGATAAAGAAGTTCGAACAGTGAATGTGTGTGCTAGGTACTACTGAATGAATGTTTGGATGAATGTGCTTCTCTGAATTAGGATAGAGAACTTGAAACTTTGATTGATCGAAAGAACTACTCATAAACTTCTTTCATAAAAATTTCTTTGCGGATAATCAGTGGAACATATACTAATGCATAAAAATTTCTTAATCAGACTAAAGCGCGAGCGTAGAAATGAGCTCTAGGGGACGTGGTTGTAACGTATAAGGACGCGGTAGAGGCAGAATGACGATGTCGGAACCCGTTAGATCGGGTCAAGGATCTGAGAATGAGGTACCACCACCCCCACCACCAGCTGTTGGTGTTGAGCAGCGAGATCAGACGGGTGATGATCTTTGTATCGCAGTCGCGGCCGCGAAGTTCTTGAAATGGTGGCTGGAGCAGGTGGAAATATGGGAGCTTGGAAATCTATACCCGAGCGACTTCGAGCCAACGAAGCTGGGGTATTCCGTGGCGTATCTGGTGTGGCACCCAGTACGGTTGAGTATTGGTTGGAAGCAACTGAGCGAATTATGGATGAGTTGGATCGACCTCGAGGAGAAGGCGAAGGAATGGTATCGACACGATACGGCGATGAAGCATATCAATAGTGGTTAACAGTTCGGGATAGTGCCACAGCTGAGGATCTGACCTGGGAATATGTTAAGGCGGTGTATCAGAAGAAGTATGTTGGAACCAGATATACTGATGCGCAGAGGAAGGCTTTTCTAGGGCTGGTTCAAGGGAACAAGTCCGTGGCGGAGTACGAAACTGAATTTCTAAGGTTAAGCCGATATGCTCGAGGCGTGGTGGCTACGGAGCATGAGCGATGTGTCTGATTTGAGGATAGACTTAGGGATGACCTGAGGTTGTTGATAGCCCCACATCAGGAGCGGGAGTTTTCTGCGTTAGTAGAAAAGGCTAAGGTAGCCGAGGGAATTAAGGACTCTGTAAGGCAGAACTTTGATCGGAATAGATAGAAGAGTGGTTTTGGGTCGTCAGGATCGTCTGGAAATGTGCAGAAGAGGCCTAGAGTTGATGGGCCGCGAGGTCAGCAAGTTGGTTCAGGAGGGCAGTATCGTACATGTAATCAATATGGGAAGATGCATCTAGGAGAGTGTTGGAAGAAGACGGGAGGATGCTTTAAGTGCAGGTCGAGGGACCATATGATTAAGGACTGTCCAATAAAGATAGATGAAAGTCGACCAGCAGGCCAAGGTGCTAATCAGGTTGGAAGAGGTGGACAGCAGCCTCAGCGAGGTCGTGGTCCGAGTGATAGAGGTAACGGTGCTGGAAGGGGACGAGGAACTCCCGGCAGAGGTGTTGGGAATACAGAGGCAAGACAGCCGGGTCTGGTTTATGCGTTCACCAGAAGGAGGATGGAGATGCGCCGGACGTCATAACCGGTACGTTTCTTATTTTTGGCAAACCTTATGTTGCTTTGATTGATGTGGGCTCGACCCATTCCTATGTTGCATGTAGTGTAGAGGAAACTCTAGACATAGCCTCTGAACTTTCTGATAGGGAGATGACTGTAGTAAGTCCATTAGGCCAAGCTGTAGTGGTGAATAAGATCTTTCGGAGTGTACCTCTAGAGATTCAGGGAGTGAACTTTTCGGCTGACTTAATGGAACTACCCTTCGGAGAGTTCGATCTTATTATGGGCATGGACTGGTTAGTGGAGCATCGGGTTGTGTTGGATTGTACAGCTAAGCGAATGGAGTTAAGGTCCCCGGAGGATGAAGTGGTAGTTATGATAGGAGAAAGAAGAAACTACTTGTCTAACGTAGTTTCGGCATTAGAGGCGAATAAGATGGTTCGAAAGGGTTGCATGGCATTTTTAGCCTCCGTAAGTGTGTTGGATGGAAAAGAAGGGGGAGTTAGTGGAGTTAGAACTGTAAGGGACTTTGAAGATGTGTTTCCAGAGGAATTACCCGGAATACCCCCAGACAGGGAAGTGGAGTTTGGAATTGACTTGCTGCCGAGAACAGCTCCTGTGTTAATCGCCCCATACAGAATGGCACCAAAGGAGTTGGTTGAGCTCAAAGCTCAGATCCAAGAGTTGCTTGGCCGTGGGTTTATTCGACCCAGTGTGTCTCCATGGGGAGCACCGGTCTTGTTTGTAAAAAAAAAAAGGACGGGACTATACGGATGTGCATAGACTATAATCAGTTGAATTAGCTGACCATCAAGAACAAGTATCCTTTGCCAAGGATTGATGACTTGTTCGATCAGCTGAAGGAGGTAGCAGTATTTTCGAAGATAGATCTACGGTTGAGATATCATCAGCTTAAGGTGAAGGAGGCAGATATCCATAAGACAGCTTTCCGAACAAGATACGGGCACTATGAGTTCTTAGTGATGCCGTTTGGATTGACAAATGCCCCAGCCGCGTTCATGGATATGATGAACCGGGTTTTTCAACCCTACTTGGATAGGTTCATCGTTGTGTTCATCGACGACATCCTAATATACTTCAAGTCAGAAGAGGAGCATGATGAGCATCTTCGGGTTGTGTTGCAAGTGCTAAGGGAAAAGAAGCTCTATGCCAAATTCAGCAAGTGTGAATTTTGGCTTAAGGAAGTTGCATTCTTAGGGCATGTGGGATCCGCAGAAGGGATAAGGGTGGATCCTCGAAAGATTGAGGCAGTGTTGGATTGGAAATCACCTAAGTCTGTGGCTGAGATTCGCAGTTTCTTGGGATTGGCAGGCTACTACAGAAGGTTCGTGGAAGGGTTCTCATCAATAGCCACACCATTGACAAAGTTGTTGAGGAAGGAAGTACCTTTCGTATAGACCGAGAAGCAACAGGAGAGCTTTGAGAAGCTTAAGAGAGTCTTGACGGAAGCTCCAATTTTGATTCAGCCTAAGGCAGGAAAGGACTTCGTGGTGTACTGTGATGCTTCTCACACAGGATTAGGGTGTGTTTTGATGCAGGACGGGAAAGTGGTCACTTATGCGTCTCGACAGTTAAGGCCTCACGAGGTTAACTACCCGACGCATGATTTAGAGTTAGCGGCAGTGGTCTTTGCCTTCAGGTATGGAGGCACTATCTCTATGGAGAAAAGTCAGTGATCTACACAGACCACAAGAGTCTTAAGTATCTGTTGACTCAGAAGGAGTTGAATCTGAGACAGCGAAGGTGGGTGGAGTTACTGAAGGACTACGATTGTTCTATAAAGTATCACCTGGGCAAGGCGAATATAGTAGCGGATGCCCTGAGTCGGAAGGTAGTGTCGGATCTGAGGGCGATGTTTGCGCATTTGAGTTTGTATGACGATGGAAGTCTGCTGGCAGAGTTGCGAGTCAAGCCGACGTGGTTGAATGAAGTGAAAGAAAGTCAGTGGGCAGATGAGGATTTAAGCGCTAAGTTGCAGCAAGTGCAGAATAGAGAGTTGAAAGATTATGGCGTTAATGACGAAGGAGTGATGTGTTTCAAGGGTAAGGTCTGTATGCCGAAGAATAGGGAGTTAAGGCAGAAGATTCTTCGGGAAATGCATAGTAGCCCTTATGCTATGCATCCCGGAGGTACCAAATTGTATAGAGATTTAAGGGAACAGTTTTGATGGTCTGGTCTTAAGAGGTAAGTTACCGAATTTGTCGGCAAGTGTTTGACGTGTCAGCAAGTTAAGGCTGAACATCAGGTTCCATCAGGGTTACTTCAGCCAATCAAGATTTCGCAGTGGAAGTGGGAGAGAATCACCATGGACTTCGTTAGTGGGCTTCCCTTACGCCTACTAAGAAGGACTCGGTATGGGTGATAGTGGATCGGTTAACAAAGTCCGTGCATTTCATTCCAGTGTGAGTTGACTATTCTTTGCAGAAGTTGGCAAAGTTATATGTGGCAGAGATTGTAAGGTTGCATGGAGTGCCGGTGTCAATCATCTCGGATAGGGATCCAAGGTTTACGTCTCGATTTTGGAAAGCTCTACATCAGGCTTTAGGCACCAGATTGGATTTCACTACGGATTTTCATCCACAATCAGATGGTCAATCTGAATGAGTAATCCAAGTGTTAGAGGATATGCTGAGGGGATGTGTAATAGACTTCAGAGGAAGTTGGGAGGAATATTTGCCTCTAGCGGAATTTGCATACAACAATAGCTATCAAGCCAGTATTCGGATGGCACCGTATGAAGCGTTGTATGGACGGAAGTGTCGCACTCCTACGTGTTGGACAGAATTAGGGGAACGTCGAGTTTTGGGTCCAGAGATTGTGGCAGAGTCTGAGGAAAAGGTTGAGGTAATTCGGCCACGGTTGAAGGAAGCATCCGAGCAAAAAAAGTAAATGACGCGGATCCGAAATGGAAGGAGATAGAATTTGCTGTGGGAGATCAAGTGTTCCTTAAGGTTTCGCCATGGAAGAAAGTGATGAGGTTTGGTCACAAAGGGAAGTTAAGTCCAAGGTTTATAGGACCTTATCGGGTATTGAAGCGAGTTGGACCGGTGGCATACCAGTTAGAGTTGCCTTCGGAATTGAGGCAGATGCACGACGTATTTTATGTTTCTATGCTACGTCGTTATCGATCGGATCCATCGCATGTGGTTCCAGTTGAAGAGGTGGAGCTAAGGCCAGATTTGTCCTACGAGGAAGAGCCAATTCAGATCTTGGAACGAGATGTGAAAGTGTTACGGAGGAAGTCAGTTCCTCTAGTCAAAGTGCTATGGTGAAATCATGGATCGGAAGAAGCTTCGTGGGAGCCAGAAGAGGCGATACGACAACAATACCCTCACTTATTTCAGCCAGGTAATTTCGAGGATGAAATTATTTTAAGGGGGTAGAACTGTAATATCCCGAAATTATGGGTTATGTATTTGTGCTTAAATTATGTGAACTAGCATGTTTTATGTGTTATGAATGTGTTATGTGAATTTTTAGAACCTTGGAATGTAGGGAAATGCCTTAAAAATTATTAGATTTTGAATTTAAAAGAGGGAACTGAAGCAGAGGGGCCTTACGAAAAAATATAGGGGAGATTTGACACACAACTAGGCTTGGTTAAGTGGCTTGGAGGCGCCACTTAAGGCCTCTGGAAATGACGCCACAACAGGTGCAGATGGGCCAAGGTTCGAGTCACAAGGGAAGCAATATTTTGGGATTTTAATTTTCGGCAATAAGGAGTAGAGGTGGACGACATAGGGAGACTGAGGAAGGAGCTTTAGATGGGTTTGAATTCTTTTAAAATTTGGCTAAAGCTAAGGAGATAAATGTAGATTTATTTTAATTATTTTGAATAGAGGAAGAAGAGATAAAATAGGAGAAAAGCAAGAAGGCTAGTGTTTGAGTGTTAGCCGAAATTCTTAGCAAGAGTGTCCATCTTTTTACTTTGCTTTTCTTTCTCATCTCTTTCTCTAGCCGAATTTCCTTCTTTTCCCTTTCTCACAGTTTTCTTTTCTAGCCGAAATCTTCTTCTTCCTATATTCACCATAGCCGAAACTCCTAAGCTTCACACTCTCCCTCTCTACATTCTTAAAAGGCCGAACCACAATATTATTTTCCTTTTTCCATTGAAGTCGAATCTTCATTATTTTCCTAAGCCATTGCTAAAATTCTTCCACCCCATCTCTTCTCAGTCTTGGCTGAATAGCAACCAAGTTAGAGATCTCTTTTGATCCCTTCTCAAATCGGTTTGGGTAGGTAAGTTTGCTATGGCCGAATCTCTATTATTTCTCCTTATTTCTTCTCTGTCGACATGTGTAGTACAAAAGCCAAAATTCGGAATTTAATCAATCATGAAACCGGTTCTTTTAGGAATTTCGGGATTCTACTATAGGCGTCTACAAGGGAGGAGGCATTCGGGATTTTTAGATCAAAGGTAAGCAAATAAGATCTTAGGCCGAAGGCCATTTTATTATGTTTTAATGTTAGATTAGATCTAACATGTGCCTATAGGAATCTCGAAATCACTAAAGAAGTAAGGATCCAATTCGGGTTTTAAAAATCACAGGGTAAGTGAACTTACACATTCGGCCAAGGCCAAAATTAGGGATTTCGATCTATTTCTTAATTATTCAAAAGCGGGAAGCTAACATGTTATGTGATCTAGTGTGGGCTGATTGCAAGGAAGAGATATCGTGAAGTTTTGGGATTTGATTGGTAATCAAATCGGCAACGAGGGACTTGGATCTAAAATATGAGATCGGGATTATTCGGGATTTAGTGAACTGATAAATATATCAGGTGTGTACCCCACACTAGATCTCAATAGATTTATGGTAACCTTTTAATATTTGTGTTAATGTAAGTATGAGAACGTGGCTAATAGTACCATATAGTGGTACAGAATATCCAGGTATGTAATCTTGAATGTTACGTCAGTACATGTTATGAATATTTGAAATATGGCACATGTGAATATTAATAAGAATGTGAAATCAGGCATAAGGCATGTTATTTGTATTATTGTATGACATGGGGCATATGGGTTATATGGAAAGGGGAAGTGATCTGGTGGTTTATACCACAAATATCTGAATGTGGTGACTCATGTCACAAAATATATTATCTGGTGGCAATGCCACAATATTTATAAGGGCGATGAGCACGTCGACTGCAGCGACTACCTTCGATGATGTGTAGCAGATGGAGGGTTGACTTAGTGGTCCCCATGGTGTGCAGGTTGGTACGGGTGATGTGTAGCGGATGGTACCTAGGTTTTGGGTTCAGGTTTGCATCATTTTCTTTATTTCTGCTAAATGCATTTGTATGGACTGTTATGCGTAAACTGTTGGACTTAGTGTTGGTTGTACACACTGAGTCTATATGACTCACCCCGTTGTGTGAATATTTTTCAGGTGATGATCAATGATGGACCGGGTCGGCAGAAGCTTAGTGGTGGCCATGCTTAGTTCGGGATTTTATCTAATTTTGGACAATGTTATATTTTAATTACTTTGAATTTATTTCGGGTTTTAAATTTTGATGTAATAAGGCCATAGTATGAACTGTTTCATGCGTGCTTTTTATTTGAATTTATTATGTTACGAACTTTTATCAAATTAGAGATTAAGTAAATTTATTTTAAAACTAAACTCTAAATGTTTTGGACACCCTAAAGCAAATGGTTTTCAATGTAAGATAAACTTGTTTCCAACTCGAGCCCAACACAAAGTAAAATTTCTTTCAAAACCATCCGAATTTTCCAAAGTAATCAAAAAATTTTGAACCGTTTTACACGAGGAACATACCAGATCCGGTCAAGGCTCGTGGGTCCAGTTTTGGATGTTTCATGCTTAACGTGTCAGCAAGTCAAGGCTGAACACCAAGTTCCGTCAGGGTTGCTTCAGCCAATAAAGATTCCGCAGTGGAAGTGGGAGAGAATTACCATGGACTTCATTAGTGGGTTTCCCCTTACGCCTACTAAGAAGGACTCGGTATGGGTGATAATGGATCAATTGACAAAGTCTGCAAATTTCATCCCAGTGCGGGTTGACTATTCTTTGCAGAGGTTAGCGAAGTTGTATGTGGCAGAAATTGTGAGGTTGCATGGAGTACCGGTGTCGATTATTTCAGATAGGGATCTAAGGTTTACGTCTCAGTTTTGGAAAGCGCTACATCAGGCTCTGGGCACCAGGCTAGATTTCACTACGGCATTTCATCATGATCGACGGCACACCGATCTGGCGAGTGATTCAAGTGTTAGAGGATATGTTGAGGGGCTGTGTGATAGACTTCAGAGGAAGTTGGGAAGAATATTTGCCTTTAGCGGAATTGGCATATAATATTAGCTATCAAGCTAGTATTCGAATGGCACCGTATGAAGCTCTGTATGGACGAAAGTGTCGCACTCCTACGTGTTGGACGAAATTGGGGGAACGTCAAGTTTTGGGTCCAGAAATTGTGGCGGAATCCGAGGAGAAGGTTGAGGTAATTCGGGCACGGTTGAAGGAAGCATCTGATAGGCAAAAGTCGTACGCAGATCTTAAGCGCAAGGAAATAGAGTTTGCTGTGGGAGAACAGGTGTTTCTTAAAGTATCGCCATGGAAGAAGGTTATAAGATTTGGTCACAAAGGGAAGTTAAGTCCCAGGTTTATAGGACCTTATCAGGTATTGAAGTGAGTTGGACTTGTGGCATATCAGTTAGAGTTGCCTCCGGAGTTGCAGCAAATGCACGATGTATTCTATGTTTCCATGCTACGTCGTTACCGATCGGATCCATCTCATGTAGTGCCAGTTGAGGAGGTGGAGCTGAGACCAGATTTGTCTTACGAGGAAGAGCCGATTCAGATCTTGGAGCGAGATGTGAAAGTGTTGCGACAGAAATCAGTTCCTTTAGTTAAAGTATTATGGCGTAATCATGGATCAGAAGAAGCTTCATGGGAGCCGGAAGAAGCAATGCGACAGCAATACCCTCACTTATTTTAGCCAGGTAATTTCGAGGTCGAAATTATTTTAAGGGGGTAGTACTGTAATATTCGAGATTTAGGGGTTGTTCATTTTGCTTAAATACATGTGGAAGCATACCTGTGTGTAATTTGAATGTGTTTTATGAATTTTGAGAACTTTAGAGTGTAGGTAAATGTCTTAGAAATTATCAGATTTTAAGTCTTGAAGTGGAGCTAAGCTTGATAGGCCTTAAGAGAATTTGTAGGGGAAATTAGACATAAAAATGATCTTGTTAAAGTGGCAAGGAGGCGCCACTTAGGGCCTTAGTAAGTTACGCCACAAGCAAGGTAAAAGGGCCTAGGTTCGAGCAGCAAGGGACGCAAATAGGAGTTTTATTTTGCAGCAAGGAGGAACAGAGATGGACGGCAATGGGACACTAAGGGGATGAGCTTTAGATGTGGTCAGCTTCTTTTTAAAATTCGGCTAAGGTAGGGAGATAATTATTGATTTATTCAAGTTATTTTTGAAAGGGTAAAGAAGAAGAAATATAGGAGAATAACAAGGGATAGAGAGATGAGGAGTTGGCCAAATAGGGGGATCTAGGTGTGGTATTTTTGGCCAAAGGGAAGGAGTGAGGCCATTTTCATTCTTTTATTTTCTTTTCTCTTGTACCTCTGCCGAAATTCTTTCTCTGTTGAAAATCGAAAGTGAATCTTCTCTTCTCCTTTCATTTTGTTAAAGCCGAAAACACAAGTAAGCCTAGCCGATTTCTTCATCTTTTTCTTCTTCAAGTTAATCACTCTTCTATATAGCCGATTTGACCATAGCACTGAAAGCCGAAATATTCCTTGTGCGAGCCGAATCTTCATTTATCACCATTGTCGAATTGCTTAACCTTTCTCTTATTCTTTTCACAATTTTCCAAAAGCTGAAAGTAAGTTCTTCCTAGACCATAGCCGATTGTTCATTAAACTCCAAAAGTCGAAACCAATTGATTAACATCTAGCCCATAGCCGAATATCTCTGTGGGTTCAAGCAAAGGTGCAGTCGATTTCAGCAGTAAGGGTAAGGATTCAATTGTCGTCGTTTTATTTCTTTTCTTTTAGCCGAAATCAAGACTCTAATCCTATTAATGTTCTTTGGCCGAATACTTGAAGGGGAATTTTGGGAATTCCTATTGTAGCCGACTTCAAGAGGAGATCTTCAGGATTTCTAGATCTAAGGTAAGCAAGGGTGATCTTAGGCCGAAGGCCATTTATGGTGTTCATTAAGTGTTAAAATCGGATCTAGCATAGATCATGTAGGTATTTCGACATCTCCATTAACAGATAGCGATTTCGGGATTTAAATCCGCAAGGTAAGAGGATATGAATATTCGGCCAAGGCTATATTAAGTATTAGTGATTAGCCAATTCTGACATTAGTTTTTAGGAAGAAGTGCAATCGGTTTCGGTAGACTTTCGGAATTCAGTAAACACGTTGGTACCAGGTGTGTAGCCCCACACTAATTCTTGATAGATTTATGGTATTGATTTAATATATGTGATAATGAAAATATGAGTTAAGAATGTGGCTAAAGGTACCATACAATGATACAGAGTATTCAGGTACGTAACCTTTAATATTACGTTAATAATTGTTATGAACATTTGGAATATGGCACATATGTGAATTGTTATGAATATGGAATAAGGTATATGGCATGATCCTTGCATGTTTTGTATTATGCATGGGCATATGGGTGATATTGAAAAGGGGAAGTGATGCGGTGTTTTTACCACAATATCCGTGACTCATGTCACATAATCGAATGTGGTGACTTATGTCACGTATTGTTATCTGGTGACTCTGTCACATTATCTGGTGGCTATGCCACAATTTATAAGGGCGATGTGCAAGTCGTCTGCAGCGTCTGCCTTTGATGGTGTGTAGCAGATGGAGGGTCGATTTAGTAATCCCCACGGTGTGATTGGCTGGTACGGGTGATGTGTAGAGGATGGATATTTAGGTTTGGGTTCGGGATTGCATCATTACCTATATTTGCTATGTACATATATATGATTTGATATGCCTAAATCATTTGGGACTTTGTGTTGGCTGTTACACACTGAGTCTGTTTGACTCACCCTTCGTGGGCTAACATTTTGCAGGTGACACTCAGTAAATGGACCGGGTCGGCAGGAACTTAGTGATGGCCATGCTCAGCTCAGCATTTATTTTATTTCGAATTTTATATTTAAGTATTTGGATTTATTTCGGGTTTTGTTTGATGTAATAAGGCCATTACTATTAACTGTTTTAAGCATGCATTTTATTTGGTTATTATGATACGATTATTATTAAATCAAGATCAAATAACTTTTTCCTAAGATAAATTTTAAATGTTTTGACACCTAAAGACCAACGATTTTCAACTTAATGTTAAACTCTAAAACAACTCGGCATTTCTTTTAACTTATAGTTTTGAAACATAAGAATAAAGTTTTACTAAAACCTAGATTTCCGGAATAACATTGTCTCCAACTTGAAAACAACACAAATCAATTTTTCTTCAAAACCACCCCAAATTTTCCAAAGTAACAAACAAGTTTTGAAATGTTTTACTCAAGGAACATACCAGATCTGGTCAAGGCTCGTGGGCCGGGTTTGGGGGTTTCATATGAAATGTGAGGGTTTATGAAAGGTGATATAAATTATAGCTATGGTTGTAAACCTTATTTGTGATCACCTAAAATTAGTATTACTAATATAATGATATAATGTATTGTTGTTGTGATATTGCTTATAACTTACTAAGCTATGATAGCTTACTGTATGTGTTTATTTGCATTGTTTTATAGATTTTGGATATAGGTTACGAGCTTGGGGATCATTGTTAAAGTCTATCACACTATCGACTAACTTTGGTATTTTATAAGTTGGATTTTTGTATCTATGGCATGTATAGGCTGGGTCTTGAAATGATTGTTTTTGGGATATGCATATATTATGCCATGCGAAAATGGTTAAATTAATGTCTAAATTATGAAAATTAGATCTTGGTAATTAGGTGTGATGTGTTGGGTCTAATTTCTAATGGTTGTGCAAGTTCGTTCATGATATATATATAAAATGTGTGGTATGTATGGATTTTGTTTTTAAGTGAGTTTGGTTAAGTCTTATAAAATGAGCTATGTTTTTGAAGGCTAGAATCTATTTATATGTCCGAATGTGTATAGGTTATTTTGATTAGGCTTGTATTTGGTAATATATTCATATATGTTATGTTTGAATGTTTGGCTAATTAGGTATTATTGGTGAATGTGGAATTGGTGATATTCGTTATGTGTGAACTAAGCTATACTATGGGAATTTGACAATTTGATATAGTTACTTGGAGTCAATATGAAATGGTATGTTTGCATTGGTGAAATGGTTAGAAAAGTGGAATATGAGTATGTTAATATTGAGCTAAAGTATTAGACTTATATAAATGGGTATGTGATATGGTTTATGATTTGTATTAAAGCCATATTATATGGCCAAATATATAGTTAGTAATTGATTATGTATGTCGATTTAAAGAATGCGAATTGGATGTTCTTTAGTGTAATTTGTACTCAAATGGTCCAAATCAATATGGTTATTTGCGCATGAACTTGTGTCAAGAAAAGAATTATATTTGGTCATTGAAATGTTACTTGTTAAAATGAGTATATGTGTATGTATGACTAGTATGCCGAGTGTTCACTTAACGTAATAAGTTAATATTGATTTGGAAATTATGTATACATATATAGTTTAGACATTAGAAAACATGTACATGATATTATAGTAATTATAATATGTTTAGTTATGTTTTATGTTACCAATGCTGTATAAACAACTAAATGAAGATTTTAATAGTAAAGTTTGAGTTGTTTGAAGTTTATATTTGCATATGTGCAAGAGTTTTATTTTATTTTTTTAAATGGATATTTGATTAAGTTTTGAGCTTTGATGTGATTGAAATCTGAGTTGTGATATGTAATGTAATCTGTATGTAGGGTTGAGCGTTCGATCGAATCGAATCGAATCGAATGAAAACATTTCGAGTTAATCTAGTTGACAAATCATATTTTATCATCCTAATTTGATTTGAAATTTTCTCGAATCAATTCGAGTGAGATGGAATTTGAATTGAAAGGAATATATTTGTTCGAGTTAAAGTTTAAAAAATAATTTTGGGTCCTTGTAACCATTGTCACCCATTGTAATAAAATTTGTCCACCTTAACCAATTTTTTTATTAACTTTCATCACTGAATAATTTATTTATTAATCTTTTATATACGGGTTAGCTTCTTTGCTTGTTCAATTCTTTCAATTATCTTCAGATTCTTGTCACTATGTATTTTGGAATTAAAAAATATATTAAATGTAAAAATGTGATTTTTTTAATAAAATTAAAGATAAAATATGAAATTGATACCAATACAAAATTTTAACACGAATATTTTATGGCATAATTAATAATTCAATTTTAATATAAATATTCAATATTACTAAACAATTCAATAGTATAAATAATATAAAATGTGAAATTTAATTTAATAATATAAATAGTAGATATAAATAAAATTATTACTATTTATATTTAGTGATGTTTTTTGGATAATTTTGAATTTTTATTTGAGAGTAAAGGGTGATAAGTAAAAGTTTAAGGGGAAAATAAAAAGTTTTGGAGAATAAAAGTTTGAGGGAAAATAAATAGGGGGAGTAAAATTTTGAAGGGAAAATATTAAAAAAAAATTGGAGGGGGGATGGGTTTGGGTTAGATGGGAGGTGAGATGGGAAGGGAGTAAAAGTTTTAGGGAAAAAGTGGGAGGGAGTAAAAATTTTGGGGGAAAATAAAAATTTTTGAGGGTTTTTGGGAGTAAAATTTTGAGAAAAAGTAAATGGGAGAGTAAAATTTTGGTGGGAAATGATTTTGGGTAGATTGGGGGGTTGGGATGTTGGGGGGAAAGTGGGAAGGAGTAAAAGTTTTGAGGGAAAAGTAAAAAGGTTTGGGAGTTTAGGGTAAAAATGTAAAATATTATAGTTTGATATTCGAATTATTCGAATTATTCGAGTTATTCAAATTCGAAAACTCAACTCGATTCGAACTCGAGTTTCGAAAAAAATGGAGTTGACTCGAATAACTCGATTCGTTTAACTCGAAATTCTATTTTTTTTCAATTTTTTCAAGTCGAATCGAGTTTTGCTCACCCCTATTTGTATGAACTGTGAGATGACCGGTAATGCCTCGTAACCCCAATCCGGTGACGGACTCGGGTTAGGGGTGTTACAGTTCGGGCATTTCATGATCTTCTTCAAGTGCCTTATACAAATTACCAGTGCACTCATATGGATGTTCGACTATATCAGTACCTTGGTTATTACTCTACGGGTGTGTTGAGGCTTCGTTTCCGTGTTGGCTTAGCTCTATCATGAATAATTTTTTATTTTCCATCATCTCTCATTTATTATATACTCTCCCATTGTATATTTCCTCGTCAAAGTTCATCTCAACATCAAACCACATGTAACCAGTTTCATTCATAGTTAAATGATTTTGTCGGATTATTCTCTATAAATCAGTTACTGACTATACTGGTGTTGCTCTCCTCTAAGGCATACACTGAGATTTATAGAGAAAATAAAAATGTTAGTAACTTAAATTAAAAATAAAATAAAATAAATAAAAATAAGAACTAAAAATTGTATCTATAATTTAAAAATTTCCTAACTATCTTATTAAACGTAAAAATTAAAATTAATTCCGTAACTTTGCCTCCCCAACAACAACACCAACAACTTGACCGCCTTCGGACGTACTAATGTCCAAAGTGTAAATAATGAAACTAAAGATATGAAATTTGAGGCTGTGTTCCCAAGTATACGGACCAGGTTGTAATATAGTTACAACGGAGTCTATAAGTACTCCGAGGATCATACCAAGGGAGGCGAGTACTAAATCTGTAATATCTTGGATTTTGGGATTATGCATTATTGCTTAATTAAATGAGGTAGCATGATTATGTGTGTTGTGAATATGTTTTATGAATTTCGGGAACCTTAGGATGTAGGAAAAATGCCTTAGAAATTATTGGATTTCAAGTTTAAAAAGGGAAGCTAAGCTTGATAGGCCTTAAGAGAAATTGTATGTGAAACTTGACACACAATTGGGCTTGGAAAAATGGCTTGGAGGCGCCACTTAAGGCCTCTGGAAATGACGCCACTAGCAGTTAAAAGGGGCTTGTGTTCGAGTCACAAGGGAAGTAAATAAAAGTTTTATTTTGCTGCAAGGATAGATAGTGATGGACGGCATTAAGGCACTAAAGGGAGGAGTTTAATCCTTTTTAAAATTCGGCTAGATAAGGGGATAAATGATGGATTAATTATATTATTTTAAATGAAGAGATAAAGAGAAAAGCAAGGGATTTGATAGTGTTGGCCGAATAGGGGACTCTTGAGGTAGTAATTTTGGCAGAAAGGGGAAAATAAGGCCATTCATCATTCTTTCTTTCTTCTTTTCCCTCTGCCAAATTCTTTGGTGCATCTCCTCTTCTCCTTTTAGTTTGCCAAAGCCGAAAACTCAAGCAAAGTCTCCTCATAGCCGATTCTTCCTGAATTCCATATCCTTCCTTTTCACTCTTGTTGAAGCCGATTTCTTACTAAGTTTCAAAAGCCAAAATTTGTTGTTTAACATCTAGCCATAGCCGACTTTCTCTGTGGATTCAAGTGAAGGTGCAGTCGACTTCTATAGTAAGGGTAAGATCAATTGTTATTTGATTTTCAATCTCTCTTTTAGCCAAAATCTAAGAACTAATCTCAATATTACTCTTTGGCCGAAACTATAGAAAAGGTTTCGGGATTTGTTTCTAGTCAACCACAAGGAGGTTTCGGGATTTCAAAATCCAAGGTAAGCTATGTGATATTCAGCTATAGGCCATTCTATTGTGTTTTAATGTTGAATTAGATCTAACATGTGGCCATAGGAATCTCGACATCATTAAAGAAGTAAGGTGCAATTGTGGAAATTGAAATCACAAGGTAAGGAGGGGTTATATTCGGTCATATTGATTATGATGCTAGCCGAATCGACCATGGTTATTTAGAGGCGATCGACAAAGTGGTATACAAGGATTTGGGATTTGGATCGCTAGGTAAGTACATGTATACAATCGGCTAAGGCTATAGTAATGTTATGAATCTGTTTCATATGTTTTTCAAAAGCCGGAACTAACTAGTTCAGTGATTTAGTGCCTAACCGATTGCAAGAAGGGGTATCACCAAGTTTTCGGGATTTGGTTAGTGAGTAAATCGGCAGCAAGGTAAGGATTTAAGTGTGATAATCCTTCGGGATTTGGTTTTATAGCTGAATGGCTTTGGACTAACATGTTAGGGTTGGCCGAATATAGGAATTGAAGATCTAAGTGTTAGATCGGGTTGTTCAGGATTTCAATAAACTCGCTAAGTATACCAGGTGTGTACCCCACACTATTTCTCTATAGGATTATGGTTATGTTTGATTAAATATGTAAGTAAAAATGTGAATGATATGGCTAAGGTACCATGCTATGGTACAAAGTACTCAGGTACGTTTCCCACTCCTACTATGAGTATAATATGATCTGTATGGCATATGTGAAACTATAAGAATGTGAAATAGGAATAAGGCATGATATTGCATGATATGTATGACATGGGGCATATGGGTGATTTGAAAGGGGAAGTGAATGTGGTGGTTTTATACCACAATATCTGAATGTGGTGACTTCAGTCACATTATCTGAATGTGGTGACTCATGTCACAAATATTTTATCTGGTGGCTATGCCACGAATCTTATAAGGGCGATGAGCACGTCGACTGTAGCGACTGCCTTCAATGATGTGTAGCGGATGGAGGTTTGACTTAGTAGTCCCCACGGTGTGCAGGTTGGTACGGGTGATGTGTAGCGGATGGTACTTAGGTTTGGGTTTGCATCACTACTTTTATCTTATATATATTTGTATGATATGATATGACATGCCCAATTGTTGAGATTTAGTGTTGGTTACACATTAAGTCTGTTTGACTCACCCCGTTGGGGAATATTTTCTTTCAGGTGACACTCAGTGATAGACCGGGTCGGTAGGAGCGTAGTGGTGGCCATGCTCAACTCAGAGTTTTATTTGATTTCGGACTTTCTTTTATTTATTTAAGTATTTTGATTTATTTCGGAAATTGTTTTGATGTAATAAGGCCATAGTACGAGACTGCTTTACGTTTGCTTTTATTTATTTCTATCACGATAATATTATGGTTAAAACAAAAGTTGTCTAAATTGTTTTGTTAAAATAAATGTTAAATGTTTTGACACCTAAATATGAATGATTTTCAATTTAAGATAGACTTTGAAACGTAGAAATAAAGTTTTATAAATACCTAGATCTCAAGAATAAACTTGTTTTCAACTCAAGCCCAACCCAAAATTAAAATTTCTTTCAAAACCATCCAAATTATTCAAAAAGTTTTGAACCGTTTTATTCAAGGAACATACCAGATCCGGTCAAGGCTCGTGGGCCGGGTTTGGGGTGTTTCAAAATCAAAGTTAACCTTAACGTAAATAGAACTAATTAGTACTTTAAATAAATTCTATTACGACTAAACATAAATAGAAGAATTTATATTTTTATAAGAAAAACAAATAACTATGCATAAAATAATGAACACGTAAAACTAATGTATAAACTCGACCAAATCTAAGACATGGTGATTAGCTTGCTTTGGTGATTAGAACTAACTCCTATTTCGAGTTTTATATTTTTATGGTTGACAATTTCATGAAATGATTTTGTGAAAATCTCATTCGAAAATTTTGACGTTTGGGCACTCAATTTAGTCAAAAGGACTAAATTGTAAAAAGTGCAAAAGTTGAGTTCTACATGTTAGAGGTGTCCAATTGTTATGAAATTTTAAATTGGAGGTCCTTAAATGATAATTATAGCATTGGTTAAGTTGGTGTACAAAAATGGGCATGGATGGGTATGTTTCAAAAGATTTTTTAAGGGGCGTTTTGGTAATTTAGTGAATTAAATGAATTAAAAACAAAATTTAAATGCCAAATATGTCCATCTTCTTCATTAGGGCGAAATTAAAAGGGTTCTCCATAGCTAGGGTTTGTTTCAAGCTTCCACGCTTCATAGTAAGTGATTCCAAGCCCCGTTTTTAATGTTCTTTACGTTTTTAGAGTCCCGGTAACTTTATTTAGCTTATTCTAGCAATAATTTAACCTAGGGTTCATATTTGGAAAAATACCCATAGGTGAAATATGTTTATTTTGATATTTTATGATAGAATATGAAGGCTTAAATAATGTTAAATAACTTTTACTAAGCGATTTTACGTGAAAATGAGTAAAACGACATAATCGGTAAAAATACGTAATGTTCATAAGTACATGTTAGAGTGAGAATTTGATGTTGCCATAGAAGAGAAAAATGATCAGCATGTTATAAAACATAAGAATAAGGGCTGAAGTTTAATTTTCGAGTATTGGGGCAAAAGTGTAAATATGTAAAAGTTTAGGGGCAAAATTATAATTTTGCAAAAGTTGAGTTAAGGACTGTTTTGAATAGTACGCTAATTAAATAAGTGAAATGTGATGTTTTAGACCCCGAAAAATGAGATTTGGACCTAGAACGGGAGGAAAATTGAGAATCGGGAAAGATAGTAAAATGGTCGTTTTGGTATCGAGGTAAGTTCATATGTTTAATAAGCATTTAATGATGCAAGTTTGAATGTTAAATTGAAATTTTAGTTATGAATACTTTAGTATTGATTTTCCAATATAATTATAATGTTCGATATTGACTCGACATTTTAATGAGAATTGGTATAAATTTACATGTAAGACCAAATTAGAAAGATGGCTTTGTGTAATATCAAGAAAGTATTGAATAGAATAATTTGGGGAGGATAAGTTAAATTGATGATGTGATGAGATTGAGAATGTAATTAAGTAAGTTTTTATGTAAATAATGCATCGTTTTTACTTACGTTTTCATATTTTGATAAATGATATGAACTATGGCTGAATATTTGATGTAATTGACAAAATATCAACAAGTGAGAAATTTCCCGGTTGAACCTTAGGAATAAAAATGGATACGAGTGACATGTTCACTAGAAACCTATGTGAAATCTAAGTGAAATAAGTGATCCGGGTGCTGGTCTGTACGTTCTACCGGTGGCTGAGTTATCTGGCATGTGTTACGGATACTCGACAGCTTGTGTGAGCAGCACTAAGTAGTTACGTATTGACTGATAGCTTGTGTGAGCAGCACTGAGTAGTTACGTATGATCGACAGCTTGTGCGAGTAGATCCGCGAATGTGAATAGCTCGAGAATGAGCCTATGTGTGATAAGTGATGTGAAGTTGCTTTGGCTACAAGTGTGGCACTCTGTGCAATATTCTGATGTATCTGTTAATATTCCGATGTGTTCAACGGGAAATGACTAAGTGTAAATGACTGTGATTATGTGATGAATAAGTGTAGGTATATGTGCATAAACTTATGAGCAATGTGCTCGATATGCGATCGAACTTTGGTAAGATTGATACGGAATAAGTGTTACAATGAAAGTTACTATATAGAAAACATGAAAGAATAAAATTTAGAAATAAAATAGTTTTGGACAGCAGCAATTATGTGTCTTTGAAAAATCACCAAAAATGGTGGAAATTGAATTAGAATTTGAGTAAGATATTAAATTAAAGATTATTGATTCTATTTTCATATGAAAGAAACAGAGAAAGCAAAGAAATTCTGTATTTTGAGATATTTAGAATTTTGTGAGACTGGTTCAGAGTGATTTCGAGATCCCCTATTCTGACTTGGAAAAATCATTAAAAATTGTACAAAATTTGAATTCTGCACAAGGAGAAAATTGATTCGTAGTGAAAAGGGGTCAGAATAGTCAAACAGTGAAATAGAGGAAATTTTAATGAATAAAATGTACTAATTGGCTAACCCAAAAATTCTTGAAATTTTATGGTATGAAGATATGTGAGTCTAGTTTCAGATAAAATTAGCGGTTTAAAATTTGGAGCTCTCTAGCTCAAGAAATAAATAATTTAGTGACAGCGACTCAAGTAGACAAATTAATGTGATCATGAGTAATAAGGTATAATCATGTGATTTAATGATTGTATCAATTTGAGAACTTGTTGTGAGGATTTGTCATGTTGAGGCTTTGATAAGGTTACAAATGAGTAAGTTGGGAAAGTAAGAACTTAGCATTATTTATGCAAGTTATGACAGCTTAATAGTAAGCTAAATTCATTGCTAATGCTTATTATTTTTACATGTGAACTTACTAAGCTTTATAAGCTTACCCCCTTTCCTTTCCCATGTTACAGAGTCCTACTAAACAAGCTCAGGTTGGAGGTCGTCGGAGATCGCTTCACACTATCAAGCTATCTACGGGTATCTTTATTTATAAATGATTTAAGTTATGACATGTATAGGGACTTGACTAAGTAATTTTATATATGTGTTAATTAATTTGACAAAATGTATTGTTAAGTCTGGTACTGCCTCATACTCGGTTCCGGCATGGGATACGGGTAAGGGGTGTTACAACTTATCTCTTGACCTTACAGTCCAGACTGGATTGGGGTAAGGGGTTCACGGATAGGCAGTCCCAATTTTGGGTTAATTCTCACCTAGATAACTTTCTATGCTTGATAGGCCTAGGGTTTAAGTTCTTCCTATCCCAAACAATTGATTCGCTAAGAAAACCCTACATAAAAATTAATTAATCACACTTCCACTCACTAATCCCCCATAAGAGGATTTGTTCCTCATGGTTTTCATAAACACAGTATACTTGAAAAAATAAGTAGCCATTAAGAACAAATCAAGAATAAGAGTTTAAAGGAAAATCCTGATTGTATTCAATAGATGAAGCGCAGAATCCATAAAGAGTTGGTTGAATCCAAAAATCAAATTCTCTGATGCACATGAACGAAACAACTGGAAATAAATCCTAAGCCTAAAGCGAATAGAAAACTAAAAACTAGATTACAAAGAATATTTTAAACTATGAAAGTCGTTCTTCTCAAGTGCCTAATGAGTCTATTTATAGAGCTAGGTTTGGTCGTCGTCCTTAACCCAAAGTCGTTTGACATTTTCGTGTTATTTCTATTACGCAGACCAAAACACCCTGAGCTTGGTAATGCTTTCACGTACAAGGCCAGTGTCGCGACATTTAGTGCCTATGTTGTGACATCGAAGGCAGTTTGCTTAGCTTCAGGTTTAGTTTCAGGGGTGTGTCGCAACATCCACTGTCTGTGTCACGAAATCAAAGCTAGTCACACTGCTCAATGTTGCAACATTGGACTCTCGTGTTGCAACATTGTGACTAACCTCGAGCTCTTGTGCCTTTGAATGGTGTCATACACACTTACAAAGTGCGTTAGTTGTAATAGCCCATTTTTAGTCAAATCAGAACAGTGATTTTAGGACCACAAATTTGATATCAAAATAATTATTTTATTATTATTTTAATGTTTACAGCATGCTATTATGATTGTATGAAAATCTCGTTGAGAAATTTTATTGTTTGAGTGGTCAATCTGATTAAAAGGACTAAATCGCGTAAAGTGCAAAAGTTATATGCTATTAGTGAAAGGTGTCTAATAGCTATAGAACTTTAAAATAAAGGTCCTTATGTGAATATTAGCCCATTTATAACATAGTGGATGATAGTGGCATGGCATTTGGTGTAATTAATAAATGTTTTAAAGGTTAAATAAGTAAATTGGAAAGTAAAGGTAAATTAAATAAAACCAAATGAAATTATTCATTCATTCATCTTCCCCAAACTGATTCTTCTTGAGAAAATAGGGCTAGGGATTCAGCTATCTTCAATTCCTTCAATTAGGTATGATTTTTGTTCGGTTTTTATTGATTTCTATGTTTTTGAGATCATTGCAACTAGGTCTAGCTAGCCCAGGGGTTATTTTGCAAAATAGTTAAAGATTTTAGATGTTTCCATTGATGAATACATGAGTATTTTGATGTTTAATGATAGATTATGAATGTTTGATGATAGTTATACAAGTTTTGTTAAGTGATTTTTAGTGAAAATGCAAATTAGGGATTAAATTGTGAAATGTGGAAACTTTATGGTTAAAATGTGAAATAAATGAAAAATATGGGCTTCTAGGGACCTAATTGAAATTTGGCTAGCATGGGCTTTGGTGGAATTGCATGAATTTGTAATTTTATGAAATAAGGACTAAATTGTAAAATAGTGAAATATTTGGGGTAAAAGTGTTAATGTACTTCAATAAGTGTTTTGGATTAAATTGAACAGTGAGGTAATTAAATAAGTTAAATTTTATTACTTATAGATCAAGAAAAGCGAAGTTCAGATCTAGATCGGGGGAAAAACAAAATACTCGACTAATCGACCTGTTTCATCGTTTTTACATTCTAGGTAAGTTCATATGTAATAAGCATTGCTATATTTGTGTTTTAAATGTTTTGATATTGCATAAATTGTGAACTATGAACTTGCGGACACATTCGATGAAGATTCGGCATTATAAATCTCGGTTGAACCTTAGGAATAAATTAGGATACGAAGGACATGTCATTACAATCTTCTTTAAGTTGGCTTCGGGCCATGATATTAGCGCTTCGGGTGCGAGTTCATTGAGTTGGCTTCGGGCAATGATATTAGCTCTTCGGGTGCGAGTTTATTGAGTTGGCTTCGAGCCATGATATTAGCACTTCGAGTGCGAGTTACATTGATTTGGCTTCTGGCCATGATATTGGCACCTAGGGTGCGAGACTTCCAAGTATCCGAATTTTATTCCGAATGGTTCAACGGGTATAGTGAAGATGTGTAATGGTGAGAAATAGATACGTGTCAGTATAGGTATGTACAGAAAACTATACGAGCAATGACTCAAAGAAAGTTGTGAGTTTATGATCAAGTATGTGGTTAAGTTCATGCTAGCATGAGATTAATGCACTGTTGCATATTATGTCATTTAATTTGAATGGTAAATGAACTGTAACATCCTGAATTAGGGGTTGTCTAAAATTTAATTAATTTCCCATGTGTGTGCTTGAAGAATTAAATACTAGGATCATTTGGCATGTTTTAGGGTCTAGAAATAACCCCGAGCTAGGCCTGACTTAGAACTAAAAATTTCTTTCTAAGTGTTTTAAAGAAGGGAGCTAGGTGAGTTAGGGGTTAAGAAAAATTTAGGTAGAAGCATGACACAAAGAATCAATTGGCTAAGTGGCTACCGTGCGCCACTTAGGAGATGGAGGTGAAGATGGGCGCAGGTTCGAATGGCTGGAGCAGCGTTTTGCGTTTTATTTTTATATGCGGTGATGAGCTTAAGTAGGAAGGCTTTAAAATTTAACGATGGGGTTTTATGACATGAAAGTCAATTGGGAAGAGTGGCCTGGGGCGTTGGAAGAGAGGGCTGCGGTAGTGAGGGTCTAGGTTCGAACCAAGGGAGCTGCAATTGGGGTTTTTATTTTTCAATGCTGGCGTGAAAAGGGAGAGAAGGAATTGGCCTGCACATGGGATCTTCAATTGGGATAAGGATCAAGCTGATTTTGTTTTTTTAAAATTCAGCTGGAGGAAATTGATGAGCACATGGTTTCTTTTTTATTTTATTTTATTATTTATTTGAAGAGGTGAAGGGATAAGGATTATTTATTTAAAATTTTTTTTTTTTGAATGGATATTGAAGAGGTAAATTAGGAGATTATTTTGGACGTCTTTGGTAGTTGAAATTCGGCCATGTGGGGAGGATAAGCTCGCGAATAGTGCAAAGCATATTTTAGGGTGGCCATCTTTTGTTAGTTCTTTTTCTTTTTAATCGTGTTCCTTGTGCCGACTTTTCTCAAGGCACTTAGTCATCTTTTATTTTTCTTTTTCCCTTTGCAATAGCCGAATGTCCCTGCACTCTCATCTTCCATTTATTTCTTTTTTTTTTCTTCTCAAAACCAAAACCTCTATCTCCCTTTTTCCATTATTTCTTTCTTCCTCTCTAGCTGAATATACTCCTTAGGTGTGCCGAAATTAAGGTTTCTTTGTGGGCAAGGCCGAATCCTTCCTAAAGCAAGGTGCTGCCGATTCCAATAAGTGTGGTAAGGACACTCTCAGTGTTTAATCTTTATTCTTATTATAGCCGAAACTATGAGGTTTAACCATGAATTTTTGTATGACTAAACCTATTCAGGATCTTGGATTTGTAACCCTTTTAGAAAGCCAGCATTAAGAAGAATTGAGAGGTCTTCCGGGATTTAAGGTAAGCTTGGTATGTAGGCTATGACTTTCGGCCAAAGGCCATGTTAGGTAATATATGTGGTGACTGATCTTTTTGTGGGTTGTTAAAGGAATTTCGGTAGAGTCTTAATTAAGTGACGATTTCGGGATTTGTTTGGGAATCAAATCCGTTCAAGGTAAGTCCGCAAAAAAGCCTTTGGAATTAATTTGGTTTGGCCAAATAGGCCTAAGTCCCTAATCATGTTATTGGCTGATTATAGGTCAAGGGATTTAGCATCGTAGATCGGATCTTCAGGATCTAGGAATTTCGGTAGAAACAGGTGTGACATACACACTTTATAACTAATTAATGTGCTAAGTGTTTGTGTGTGCTAAATCTGGTTTGTGTAGACTTGGATTTAATACCATCATGGTATAAGCAAGGATTCAGGTAAGTCCTTGTTGTTATGATGCTTTTGGGAAGCATGACATATTTGGGATATGTGGCTTATAATATGTGGCGATGATAAATTCAAAGTGTATGATGGTAGATAATAAACATGTTGGCATGATTTTGTTAAAATGCATATCCTTGATTGATGTGGGTAAAACGAGTGAGTGGGGGAAGTGATATTCGTGTCGGCGGACACGGTGGTTTGGTACCACATTTGTGACTTTCGGTCACGGAGGTTTGGCACCTCCAGAGGTTTGGCACCTCATAGCGTCTCGTCCCAGTGGCTTAGCACCACAGTGGGTTGGCCCCACGATTTATATTATGGGATTGACGCCAGTGATTTGATATCACACGTGGGTTGGCCCCACCAGTGGTTTGGCACCACAATATGATGGATATCGTGACTATAAGTCACCAGTGGTTTGGCACTACCAGTGGTTTGGTACCACACGGGGTAGAGAAAGGTGTTTGGATGGCTAGGTTGGGTGCATGATTTAGTGCATGTTAAACTTAGTGCATGATTATTCGTTATAAATTGTGTATGATGTGGCATTAAACCGGGGGAAGGGTTACACATTGAGTCTTGGTGACTCACCTTCTCCTTTAACATTTTTCAGGTGACTCGTAGATCGCGGATGAGGAGCTGGATGGACTCGAGGTGGCCATGCAGTGGAAATTTGATATAAATGGACTTTCAATTTTATCTTATTTTTATTTTTGGTTTTACCTGTTCAAGTTGTAATAAGGCCTCCTAATACTTTACTTGGGTTATTTTACATATTTTTGGATAATTTGGTAAACTATTTAATGATATTTAAATGGGTACACATGTTTTCTCAAAATCAAACGCAAAAAGTTTTATTGTGCCATTGGGTACGTTTGGAATCTGTAATAACCCGATTTAATATTTTTTTAAAACAACGCTAAGTAATGTTTTCTTCATACACCTCAGTGGTTACACCTCAGTGGTTTTTGACAAAACAGTTAAAAATGAGATGTTTTCATTATAAATTGAATCGGCTTAAAGGAATTTTACAAAAGGTTTTCCTCTGTAACATACCAAATTCGGTCGTAATGTTTGGGCCGGGTTTGGGGTGTTACAAAATTGGTATCAGAGCCCAGTTCAAAGCTCGGCTGTGGGGGCCCCAAGGCCCAAAGATGTTTTGGTAGGCCTTTGTGAAATATTTTTGATTTTGAATAAGCATGGCACCTGAGTCTCGGCACCAATCCGCCTGGTCGGTACTCCCACACGTGTAATTTATTAACTGTAGAATGGTAGGTATGGAACATAGATAGTATGATAAGTGCTTTGAACTTTAGGACTAGTGTACTCCAACAAAAGACATAAGACTCTAAGTGCCTGCTTGAACAAACCTAAGACCAAGTCGCTGAGTTAGGGTGTGGTAACCCTGGTGCGCATGTCGAGGATTGGATCCGGAAAAGCTTGGTACTTAAGCAGTCCTCGTGACTCACCTCCTCTTCGCGGGATTCATACCTGGTGCGTAGCTTCGGTTCACCCTAACCAAGAGGACTCGGTCATAGGCTAAACACGCTAAATAAAACCCGAAAGGGATTAGCCATGTTTTATGGAAACTCTAGTTTTAAAATCACTAAAGTACCCTTTTAAATAGTAGGACAAAATTATTTTTGGAAAATTTCAAAATATTTTTGACTTACAAAACTACCAAAATGCCCCTAGTGGCAAAATTACGAAAATGCCCTTGGTTTCCAAAATTACCGTATTACCCCGATTTCAACAAAATTCTCTTACTTTGCAAAAGTATCCAAAAATTCTGTATTTCAAAATAATACCCTGACTTTCAAAATTTACAAAATTACCCCTGATTGACAAAATTTCCAAAATACCCCTGGTTTTTAAAATTCTACTGCACCTTTAAATTGACAAATTTTCAGAAATACCCTCCAGTTTTGGAAATTTCCAAGTGTCCTGATTTATTAAAGTTTTAAAATTTCTTTGATTTATTACAAAAATACCCCTGTAAGAAAATGACGAAAATACCCCTGAGGTAGAAACGGACAGAAATGCCCGAAGAGTGAATAAGTATGAAAGGAATTAGGGAATGAATGTGCTTCTCTGTGTGAACTAGGATAGAAGACTTAAAACTTTGATTGCTCGAAAGAATCCCTATTAAACTCTTCTCATAAAATTTCTTCGCGAATAACCAAGCGAAACAAAATACTAATCCATAAAAATCTCTTAATCAGTTAAAGCGCGATAGTTAGAATGAGCTCACAGAGGGCGTGGATGTCGTGGACGCGCGGTAGAGAGCGGGATGGCCGTGTCGAGAACCCGTTAGGTCGGGTCGGGGTCGAGAATGAGGTACCACCACCACCCCAACTTTTGGAGGCGAGAACAGGATCGGACAAGGGGTGAGGCGATATCGCATAGTCGTGTGTTTGCGAGTTCTTGAGATGGTGGGTGGGGCTAGTGGAGGTATGGGAGCTCGAAAATGTGACCGGCGAGCGACTCCGATCCAACGGAGTGAGGTATTCGGGGTGTGTCGAGCGTGGCACCCAGTGCGGTGAATCTTGGTTAGAATCGACCGAGAGAATCATGGACGATCTCGATCTGACAAATGAGGAGAAGCTAAAAGGAGCAGTGTCGCTTCTAAAGGATGAGTCATATCAGTGGTGGCTCACGGTTCAGGATGGTGCTACGGCAGAGGATCTTACTTGGGAGTACTTTAAAACTGCTTATCAAAAGAAGTATGTGGGTACCAGCTACACTGATGCACAGAGGAAAGCTTTTCTGGGGTTAGTACAAGGAAATAAGTCAGTGTCGGAATATGAGGCAGAATTCTTGAGGCTGAGCCGCTATGCTCGGGGAATTGTATCGACGGAGCATGATCGTTGTGTCCGTTTTGAGGACGGGCTTAGAGATGATTTGAGGTTGTTGATTGCTCCACAGTAGGAGCGTGAGTTTTCTGTCCTAGTGGAAAAGGCTAAGGTAGCCGAAGGGATTAAGGAGTCCGTAAGACAGAATCACGAAAAGAATAAACAGAAGAGAGGCTTTGGATCGCTTGGATCGGACAGTAATGTGGAGAAGAGGGTTAGATTTGGGGAACCAGAAAGAGCCACAAAGCCTGCTCAGTGGCCACCTCAGTGTGCTAGATGTGGGAAATCCCACTTGGGAGAATGTTTGGCTGGAAGTAGAGGGTGCTTTGAGTGTGGATCAATGGAGCACCGGGTAAGGGATTGTCCGTGGAAGTTGGCTAGGACTCAAGGCGAGGATCAGGGCGCGTGGTTAGTCGGGAGGGATGGCGGTAACCACAGAGGGTCGAGAGTGCTAGAGGTAATGATAATGGTAAGCAGGCGTGGCCAAGGTCTTTGAAGGTGCAGAGGCGAGGCAACCAAGGTTGGTTTATGCGGTTGGGCGTCGCGAGGAGGAAGATGTGCGGATATGACAAGCGGGTAAGTTTCTTATTTCGAATACCCTCAATTGTCTTGGTTGTGGTTACGTTAGTTCGTTCTTATGTTGCTAGTAAAGTGTATGGAACTTGGATTATGAACTTAGAGAATGTGTCCGAGAAAGTATGATAGTTCTTTAAGATCGAGTGCGCTGTGATGGCGTTGTGTGATGAGTTAAGGATGCACGATTGAGCGATAGTAAGTAATTTCGAGGACGAAATTATTTTAGAAGAAGAATTGTAACATCACGAATTAGGGGTTGTCTAAAATTTAATTAATTTCCCATGTGTGTGCTTGAAGAATTAAATACTAGGATCATTTGGCATGTTTTAGGGTCTAGAAATAATAACCAGAGCTAGGCACGACTTAGAACTAAAAATTTCTTTCTAAGTGTTTTAAAGAGAGGAGCTAGGTGAGTTAGGGGTTAAGTAAAATTTAGGAGAAGCATGACACAAAGAATTAATTGGCTAAGTGGCTACCGTGCGCCACTTAGGAGATGGAGGTGAAGATGGGCGCAGGTTCGAATGGCTGGAGCATCGTTTTGCGTTCTATTTTTATATGCGGTGATGGGCTTAAGTAGGAAGGCTTTAAAATTTAATGATGGGGTTTTATGACATGAAAGTCAATTGGGAAGAGTGGCCTGGGGCGTTGGAAGAGAGGGCTGCGGTAGTGAGGGTCTAGGTTTGAACCAAGGGAGCTGCAATTGGGGTTTTTATTTTTCAATGCTGGCGTGAAAAGGGAGAGAAGGAATTGGCCTGCACATGGGATCTTCAATTGGGATAAGGATCAAGCTGATTTTGTTTTTTTAAAATTCGGCTGGAGGAAATTGATGAGCACATGGTTTCTTTTTTTTATTTTATTATTTATTTGAAGAGGTGAAGGGATCAGGATTATTTATTTTAAATTTTTTTTTGAATGGATGTTGAAGAGGTAAATTAGGAGATTATTTTGGACGTCTTCGGTAGTTGAAATTCGGCCATGTGGGGAGGATAACTGCCGAATAGTCTAGCATATTTAGAGGGTGGCCATCTTTTGTTAGTTCTTTTTCTTTTTAATCGTGTTCCTTGTGCCGAATTTTTTTAAGGCACTTAGTCATCTTTTATTTTTCTTTTTCCCTTTGCAATAGCCGAATGTCCCTGCACTCTCATCTTCCATTTATTTCTTTTTTTTTCTCTTCTCAAAACCGAAACCCCTATCTACCTTTTTCCATTATTTCTTTCTTCCTCTCTAGCCGAATATACTCCTTAGGTGTGCCGAAATTAAGGTTTCTTTGTGGGCAAGGCCGAATCCTCCCTAAAGCAAGGTGCTGCCGATTCCAATAAGTGTGGTAAGGACACTCTCGGTGTTTAATCTTTATTTTTATTATAGCCAAAACTATGAGGTTTAACCATGAATTTTTGTATGACTAAACCTATTCAGGATCTTGGATTTGTAACCCTTTTAGAAAGCTAGCATTAAGAAGAATTGAGAGGTCTTCCGGGATTTAAGGTAAGCTCGTTATGTAGGCTATGACTTTCGGCCAAAGGCCATGTTAGGTAATATATGTGGTGACTGATCTTTTTGTGGGTTGTTAAAGGAATTTCGGCAGAGTCTTAATCAAGTGACTATTTCGGGATTTGTTTGGGAATCAAATCCGTTCAAGGTAAGTCTGCAAAAGAGCCTTTGGTATTAATTTGGTTTGCCCAAATAGGCCTAAGTCCCTAATTATGTTGTTGGCCGATTATAGGTCAAGGGATTTAGCATCGTAGATCGGATCTTCGGGATCTAGGAGTTTCGATAGAAACAAGTGTGTACATACACACTTTATAACTAATTAATGTGCTAAGTGTTTGTGTGTGCTAAATCTGGTTTGTGTAGACTTGGATTTAATACCATCATGGTATAAGCAAGGATTCAGGTAAGTCCTTGTTGTTATGATGCTTTTGGGAAGCATGACATATTTGGGATATGTGGCTTATAATATATGGCTGATGATAAATTCAGTGTATGATGGCAGATAATAAACATGTTGGCATGATTTCTGTTAAAATGCATATTCTTGATTGATGTGGGTAAAACGAGTGGAGGGGGAAGTGATATTCGTGTCGACGGACACCAGTGGTTTGGTACCACATTTCGTGACTTCGGTCACCAGAGGTTTGGCACCTCCAGAGGTTTGGCACCTCATAGCGTCTCGTCCCAGTGGCTTAGCACCACAGTGGGTTGGCCCCACCAGTGGTTTGGCACCACAATATGATGGATATCGTGACTATAAGTCACCAGTGGTTTGGCACCACCAGTGGTTTGGTACCACACGGGGTAGAGAAAGGTGTTTGGATGGCTAGGTTGGGTGCATGATTTAGTGCATGTTAAACTTAGTGCATGATTATTCGTTATAAATTGTGTATGATGTGGCATTAAACCGGGGGAAGGGTTACACATTGAGTCTTGGTGACTCACCTTCTCCTTTAACATTTTTCAGGTGACTCGTAGATCGCGGATGAGGAGCCGGATGGACTCGAGGTGGCCATGCAGTGGAAATTTGATATAAATGGACTTTAAATTTTATCTTATTTTTATTTTTGGTTTTACCTGTTCAAGTTGTAATAAGGCCTCCTAATACTTTACTTGGGTTATTTTACATATTTTTGGATAATTTGGTAAACTATTTAATGATATTTAAATGGGTACACATGTTTTCTCAAAATCAAACGCAAAAAGTTTTATTGTGCCATCGGGTACGTTTGGAATCTGTAATAACCCGATTTAATATATTTTTAAAACAACGCTAAGTAATGTTTTCTTCATACACCTCAGTGGTTTTTGACAAAACAGTTAAAAATGAGATGTTTTCATTATAAATTGAATCGGCTTAAAGGAATTTTACAAAAGGTTTTCCTCTGTAACATACCAAATTCGGTCGTAATGTTTGGGCCGGGTTTGGGGTGTTACATGAACAGTGAGACTTGTTTATTATTTTCATACGAGCTTACTAAGCTTTATAGCTTACTTTGTTTAATTTTCTGTGTTTTATAGTGATTTTAAAGCTAGCTCGGATTCGGGGATCATTGGAGACGTCGTTACACTATCCAACTATCAACTTGGTACTTTTGAAACTAAGTTTTGGTCATATGGCATGTATAGGATTATGGTTATTTTGATATGTAGTTTGGTAGTGAACTTTGCCGTTGAATTGGCTTGTAAATGTCTATGTTTTGGTTTGTATATATATAGCCATGAGAGTTGGCTTAACTTGGTTGGGTTGGTTGGATATATATATATATTTGTATATATGTTTCTTTTTATATGCCTGAATATGGTAATGTGATGTTAGTTGGTATTTGGAAATTAGAAGTACTAAATGGATGAGAAATGAACTTAGCATGTTTATAAGATTAGGCTAAATGATGCAAAATTTGAAAGTATTCATGTTGATGTTTTGAGTTAATTAGATTTGATATGAATTGAGTGGCATATTATGGTACGGATGTGTTTTAAATTGGTTGGTATTGAAATGGTATAAAATATGCATGAATTAGGCTTGAATTGGTTAGTTTAAATGCCAAATTATGCTATGTATTGGTGTCAAATGGATTGATGTAGGTGTGAAAAAGTTTGGGTGGCAAAATGGCTTGGTAAATAGCCTATTTTTGTCCACACGGGCAGAGACACGGGCGTGTGTCTTATTTGTGTGTGACACACGGTCATGTGCACGGCCGTGTGTCCCGTGGTGTTGAAATAGAAACCAAATCAGTATGCTCCACACGGCCTCACACACAGGCGTGTGACATGGTCGTGTGGCATAAGTTAGTATACCCTACAGGATTGACACGACCTAGCACACGACCTGGCACACGAGCGTGTATGACCATTTTTAGGGCACACAGGCTAGGCACACGGGCATGTGTGTTGGCTGTGTGACCCAATTCAGAGAGTTACACGGGGTCAGACACGGGCTGGGACACGACCATATGCTTCCATTTCAAATGTCCACATTGCCTGTGACACGGGCGTGTCTTTGGCCGTGTGAAACACACAGCTTGGCCACACGGGCGTTTGTCCCCTGTTTTTGGCAAAAAATTTCTAAGTGTTATTAAAGTTTTCAAAGTTATCAGTTTAGTCCTGAACCACCCCGAATGCATGTTTTGGGCCTCACATGCTCATATTAGGGACGATATGAATGTTATTGATTGATAATTACATGAAATTGAAAATGCATGAGAAAATATATGTGTAATTATATAGTATGTTCGGTAATGCTCTGTAAACCAATTATAGCATTGAATACGGGTGAGGGGTGTTACATTTATTGGTAATAGAGCTAAGGTTTTGATGTGAGACAGCCCGGGTTAATTTGAGTTGTTCACGGGTTCGCCTGATCGTCGATGAAGAGAAGGGTTGCAAGGTCAGAAATGTTTAAAATTTGCTTTAAAATATGAGGAAGCTTAGCAAAGGGTTTTAAAATAAAAGGTAAGTTTATAAATTTGAGTAGGTTCGGTTTATGAAAGAAAATAAGGATAGAAATTCAGATAAGGGTGGATATGGGAAAAATGAACTTAAGCGCAAGATCGATTCGATACTATATTAAGTATCGCCCTGGGACTTATATGGCTTAAGGTGGTAAACAGAAGTAGGGAAATGGAAGATGGAAATCGAACTTAACTATAGAGCGATTCAACACTAAAAAGTGTCACCCTGGTTCTTATGAAGTTAAGGTGGTCGATGGAAATGGTAGGATGAACGCCACACCTTGATAGGTGATAAGTTCAAAGGAGTTCGATTGATGCCACTAGCTCGCTAGAAAAGTCAATTCGACACTCACAAGAAAACAGGAGAGGAGTTAAACTCACTTGAGAACAAATGTTCATTCAAAAGTTTGTCAAAAGTTTTTTTTGCAAAAGAAATTGAACAACTATTTATAGAACTAGCTAGGGTAGTCAAATGGTCTAATTAGAAGCTTAATATCAAAGCTAAATTAAGCTAGATTGAGCTAAAATTTCCAGAACTAAAGCCTTAATTGCTGTAGCTAAATTCAGCTGAATGGAAGCTCATGGACGGTTTCTAGAAGGCTGAATGAACTTGGAGCTTTTTGCATGGTACATGGCACAACTCTAGGTCCGGCCTGGGCTTAATTGAGCTCCTTTAATTGCCATCTTTTGGCTGAAAAGTGACCAGCAATAAAGAAGGAGTTGAGCAGCCCTTTTAGGTGTGAATGGCTGACCTTGAAAGGTTTTTGTGTGTGAACATGGCTGAACCGAATGGACACTATAACAGCCCGATTTAAGGCCTAGTCAGAATAGTGGTGCGAGACCACAAATTCGAGGTGAAATTATGAGTTTACAAAGTTTATGTCATGTTTGTATGCTAGTATGAATGTTTCATGAAGCAATTTTATTAAATTGTGGTGGATTGGTCCAAAAAGGACTAAATTGCAAAAGTTGCAAAGTATGAGTTTCTAGAAGCTTTTTGTGTGAAATAGCTTTAGAATAGTAATTAGAAGTCCTTAAATAGCAATTTTTCCAAAAATATTATTTTGGACAAAATTGGCCTTGAGATGGTGTTAAATAGAAATTTTTAAAAGGAAGGGCATTTTGATCATTTGCCTAATTAGTAATTAAAATTGGAAAAAGATGAGAAAAATTCACTCATCTTCTTCCTTGTTGCTGCCGAAAAAGTGGAGACACCATAGCTAGGGCTCTTCATTTTTTCAAGCTTGCTAGTAAGTTCATCTTAGTCTCGTTTTTGATATTTTTCGTATTTTCGGAGTTCTCATATTATGAATTAGCCATTTCTAGCTATTAAATGAGCTATGATGCATGTTTAAAAATTTACCCATGATTGCCATGCATGTTAAATGATGTTTTATGGAAGTTTATGAAGGTTTGATGCTTGATAAACATCTTTTCCTTAATGAATTTCATGAAAAATGGTAGTATGAACCATTTTGTAATAGTTATAAAATTGGTCATACCTACTAGAAATAGAAAGAATTGATGATTGCTATAGTAGAGAAAATGATTCATCTAAGCATGAGGTTTAAGGAAATTGAATGAAAATCATTTTACGAGCCTAAGGCAAAAGTGCAAATATTAGAAAGTATAGGGGCAAAATAGTAATTATGCCAAAGTATGAGTTATTTAGTTAATGGGAGTATTAAATGATCTATTTGTGACTATAGATCAAGAAAAACGAAGCCCGGATCGAAACTGAGGCAAGAACAAAGTCGATGACTAAATTCCATATCTACATACATTTTGTATTTTGAGGTAAGTTTGTATGATTTCTGATCTTTATTGATTCTATCATTAAATTGCTTAGTATAATGTCTATTGTATTCATGGAATACTTAATGTTTTGTAAATAAAGAAATCAATGAGATTAAATATTGAGCAAGTCCTGGTTGAAGAAGAAATGCCTAGGATACTCTATCTATCACATGAGACAAGAAAGTCCGTATAAGACCAAGTCTAGGCATGGCATCGGCAATGCAGATATCATGTAAGTCCAAGGCAAGCTTGGCATTGAACAAATATAATGTAAGTCCAAGGCAAGCTTGGCATTGAACAGATATCATGTAAGTCCAAGGCAAGCTTGGCATTGAACAGTTATTATGTAAGCCCAAGACAAGTCTTGGCATTAAAAAGCTATCAAGAGAAAGAGATTTCATGTAAGTCCTAGCCAAGGCTCGGCATTGACCAGTTCATGAGTAAAAACTTCGTATAAGTCCATGTCAAGACATGGCCTCAAAACCAAGACAAGATTTAGTATCCTCGGCTATTCTCAGAAATTCATCGGGCAAAATGGGTAAATGTAAAATGAGATAACAAGAAAATTTAGAGAGCAAAGTTATTATCAAGATGAAATTGGGTATCAACTATGTTATGAATGATGAATTAGAGACTATGGTCATTATGTTAAAGTACACTGATCAAGATGATTAAGTGATACAGGTACCATGGTTACCTTACAAGTAAGAGAATAGTAAGTATCATGAGACAAGTAAGAATCATGTATGAGTAAGTAAGCTTATTAGCCGAAATTATGCTACCATTGTTATGTTAAATGGATTATATATTAAGCAAGTATGTTGATATGTGCTTTGTATGCAAACTTACTAAGCTAAATGCTTACGTCCTTTATTTATTTCTTTCTATGCAGTCCTGCCAAGCTAAATTGGGGAATCGTCGGAGTCAGAGCTCGTAGCACACTACCAATCTTCTTTTTGCTATAACCAAATTATTTTACTAAGTATGGCATGCATAGGAAGCATTCATTTGAGAATATGTTTTAGGAAGGGTCCTTGTGTAGACTATCAAGTTATTATTCTTTTGTATATGGTTAAGTGATTGGCCAAATTGACTATGTATAAATGTTTATTGAGGTTAATATAGTATGTGGTATAGTTTATGAAAAATATTGAGTTGATTTTATTTTCTGGGTGGTAAATGGCTTGGTAAATAGCCTCTAAGTGACCATACGGTTAGACACACGGGCGTGTGTCTAGGCCGTGTGTACCCTTCACTTTATTATTATTTGTTAAATTAGGCCGCGAGTGAACCCCACGGCCGTGTTCATAAGTCGTGTAGGACACACGGTTTGTATATAAGCGTGTGCTCAAGCCGTGTGGATTAAGTTAGTATCCTCACATGGTTGGTAGACACGGGCGTGTCCAGGCCGTGTGAAAATCGGCAGTAACTCCCCACGGTTGATGACATGGGTGTGTCTAAGGGTGCACGGGCGTGTCCCAAGCAACATGGGCGTGTGGCCCCTGTTTTGTGGAAAAGTTTTTGATTGAGTTCCGAAAGTGTCCAATATGTGTATGAGGCCTCATAGGCTTATGAGATGTACGAGTTGGTTAAGAAAGATAAGTTTTTAATTCGGAACAAAATTTTAGCGAGTAAGTGTATGTTTAAGTGAGTTCAAGCATGGTAATGTCCCGTATCCAGTCTTAACATCGATCTCAGGTACGGGGTGTTACATTTTGTGGTATTAGAGCCTTGGTTTAGTCAGTTCTAGGACTAACGTAGCACGAGCATGAGTCTAGTTATACATGCCATACGTAAGAATGTTTTTATAATGATAGTGTGACGATTCCTGATGACTTAAATTATGTTTATACATATAGTAAATGGATCCCGACGGAGATATGGCGGATGATGTAGAAAGTAACGCACCAGCTCTCGCAGAAGGGACGGTGCTGAACAAGAATGAGATTAGACCCACTACGGTGAGTCAAGGAGGAGAAGAGGCTAGAGAAGCCTTCCTCCACATGATGAACACATGGTATACAAAGGTCATTCGGGCGTACCCGAATGCACAACCCCCTCCACCCCCGCCTGTTCCACAACCTGCTCCAGTAGCCCCTCAAATAGTAGAGGTGGTAAGAGGAGATGAACCTCCAATTGATAAGATTAGGAAACATGGGGCAGAAGAATTCCGGGCCAAAAGAGATGATGATTCAGAGAAGGCTGAACTCTGGTTAAAAAATACCATCAGGGTATTCAATGAACTGTCATGCACACCTGAAGAATGCATGAAGTGTGTAATCTCTCTCTTAAGATATTCTGCTTATTAATGGTGGAACACCCTTGTGTCGGTAGTACCGAGGGAAAGGGTCACATGAAAATTTTTCCAAGAAGAGTTCAAGAAAAACTATATCAGTCAAAGGTTTGTAGATCAGAAGAGGAAGGAATTCCTAGAGCTGAAGCAAGGTAAAATGTCAGTGACCGATTACGAGCGAGAGTTTGTATGACTCAGAAAATACGCTCGCGAGTGTGTGTCCACTGAGGCCATTATGAGTAAACAGTTTGAAGAAGGATTAAATGAGGACATCAAGTTGTTTGTTGTGGTACTTGAATTAAAGGAATTCGTTGTGTTAGTAAAAAGGGCTTGTAAAGCCGAAGAATTATTAAAAGAGAAGAAGAAGTCTATAACTGAGTCTCGCGACTCTAAAAAGAGACAGTGGAATAAGTCATTCCAGTCTTTATCCAAGAAGTCAAGAGATTTCCCTGCTCGATCAACTACTTCCACTGGATTTTCAAGGAAAGACAAGAGTAAACCGTATTTGGGGAACAAAGCACAGACGTCTTCAGTTGCAAGTGTTGGGTATTTTAGGTCTGACAGGCCTGAATGTCCACAGTGTGGCAGACGTAATCTCGGAGAATGCCGAGCACATGAAAATGCATGTTTTAGATGTGGATCCCAAGACCATTTTATAAAAGATTGTCTAGAGATAATGAAAGAAGAGAGAACTCAGAACCTAAGATCCGGGAGTATGACCCAAGGGAGACCGCAGAGAAACCCGGGAAGTGGGACAAGTAGAAGAGGTAACCCTAGAGAACAGGCTGCGAGACCTGAGAGTAGAGCGCCTGCAAGGACTTATGCCATTTGCGTTCGCGAAGAGGCATCTTCTCCTGATGTTATTACGGGTACCTTTTCTCTTTACAATACCAAAATTATTGCTTTAATAGATCCTGGATCCACACACTCTTACATTTGTATGAAATTAGTATACGATTTGAGTATGCCTATAGATTCTACAGAATTTGTGATTAAAGTGTCCAATGCTTTAGGCAAGAGTGTGTTGGTTGATAAAGTATGTAGAGATTGTTCATTAATGATTAGAGGTCATTGCTTTAAAGTAAATCTTATGTTGTTACCATTTGATGAATTTGACCTCATTCTTGGTATGGATTGGTTGACTACCCATAAGGTGATAGTTAATTGTGAGAAGAAATACATCGAGATGAGATATGAGAATGGGGATACTCTTTATGTAGAATTGGATGAACAAGATGGATTGTCAGTAATGATTTCTCATATGGCGGCACAGAGATATATAAGAAAAAGGTATGAAGCATATCTGGCCTTTGTGATGAATGATAAAGAAACAGAGTTAAGGATAGAGTCAATACCGATAGTATGTGAGTACTTGGATGTTTTCCCTGAGCAATTGCCAGGACTACCACCAGTTAGAGAGGTTGAGTTCAGCATTGAGCTAGCTCCGTCTTGCATCTGCATCGATATCTATTACTCCTTACAGAATGGCTCCAACAGAGTTGAAAGAATTGAAGTTACAGTTGCAAGAGTTGATAGATAAAGGCTTTGCAAGATCAAGTTGTTCACCATGGGGTGCTCTAGTTTTATTTGTGAGAAAGAAAGATGGCACCATGAGATTATGCATAGATTACCGTCAGCTCAATAAAGTGAAAATAAAGAACAAGTACCCATTGCCTAGGATCGATGATTTGTTTGATCAATTGAAAGGAGCCACTGTGTTCTCCAAAATAGACTTGAGATCTGGGTACTACCAACTGAGAGTGAAAGATTCAGATGTATCCAAAACCGCCTTTCGAACAAGGTATGGGCACTATGAATTTTTAGTCATGCCCTTTGGGTTGACCAATGCACCTGGGGTATTCATGGATTTAATGAACCGTATTTTTAGGTCGTACCTCGACAAGTTTGTAGTCGTTTTTATTGACGACATACTGATTTATTATTGGGACGAGAATGAGCATACTGAGCACCTGTGGATAGTTTTACAGACTCTTCGAGAAAATCAGTTGTATGCCAAGTTCAGTAAAAGTGAATTTTGTCTCAAGGAAGTGGGATTCCTTGGACATATTGTCTCGAGAGATGGAGTCAAGTGTAGATCGATGAAAGTCTCGACCATAATGGGTGGAAGCCACAGAAGAACATCTCGAGATTAGAAGTTTTCTAGGCCTAGCCGGCTATTACTGACGTTTTGTCAAGGGGTTTTCCATGATTGCAACTCCAATGACTAAATTGTTACGAGAAGAATGTGAAGTTTGAGTGGGATGAGAAAGATGCCAACAAAGTTTTGGAAATCAAGACAATGTTGTGAAGCTCCGGTTTAGTACAACCCAGTCGGGAAAGAATTCATAATTTTCAGTAATGCATCCTTAAATGGATTAGGCTATGTACTCATGCAAGAAGGCAGGGTGATTGCTTATGCCTCCAGACAGCTGAAGCCTCATGAGAAGAATTATCCGACGCATGATTTAGAGTTGGCTACCACAGTCTTCATTTTGAAGATTTGGAGACACCATTTATATGGGGAAAAATGTCAGATTTTTACTGATCACAAAAGTCTGAAGTATTTGATGACGTAGAAAGAGTTGAACTTAAGACAACAGAGATGGTTAGAGTTGATTAAAGACTATGAATTGGTCATTGACTACCATCCAGGAAAGGCGAATGTGGTTGCCGATGCTTTGAGCAGGAAATCTCTATTTGCTCTAAGAGCATTGAATTCAAGAATATTTTTATCTGACAATGGTTCTATTTTAGCTGAGTTGGGAGCTAGACCAATGTTTCTTCAAGAGATCTTTGAGGCTCAGAAAGAAGATAGTGAAGTGTAAGTCAAGAAAGCTTAGTGCGAGTTAAATGCTGAATCTGATTTTTGAACTAATTCTGATGGATACTTGATGTTTAGAAATAGAATCTGTGTACCGAGGAAAGAGAAGCTTGTTCAGAGAATTCTATATGAGGCACATAACGGATGTTTATCTGTACATCTGGGAAGTACTAAGATGTATAATGATTTGAAGCAACTGTATTGGTGGCTGAAAAGGAAAAAAGATATTTCAGAGTTTGTTTCCAAGTGCTTGATTTGTCAGCAAGTAAAGGCTGAACACCAAGTACCTTCGGGTTTACTTTAGCCCATCTTGGTTCTCGAGTGGAAATGAGACCGCGTCACTATGGATTTTGTAACGGGTTTACCGTTGTCACCAAGTAAGAAGGATGCTATATGGGTTGTAGTTGATAGACTTATGAAGTCAACCTATTTCATACCAGTACGAGTGGATTTCTCCCTCGACAAGTTGGCAAACTTGTATGTTTCAGAAATAGTAAGGCTTCATGAAGTTCCTTTATCGATTATACCGGATAGAGACCTAAGATTTACATCCCGATTTTGGAAGAAACTGCAAGAAGCCCTAGGTACAAAGTTAAACTTTAGTACGGCTTTTCATCCTCAGATTGACGATCAGTTGGAAAGAATAATTCAAGTACTTGAGGATATGCTCAGATGTTGTATTCTCAAATTCCAAGGCAGTTGGGAAAAGTTCCTCCCATTGGCAGAATTTGCCTATAATAATAGTTTCCAATCGAGCTTAAAGATGGCGCCTTATGAGGCTCTATATGGGCGTAAGTGTAGAACACCTTTGTTTTGGACTGAACTAAAGGAAAACCAAATTCGCGGGGTTGATTTGGTTAAAGAAGCTGAAGAGAAAGTGAAAGTGATACGAGAGTGTTTAAAAGCTGCATTAGACAGACAGAAATCCTATTCGGACTTAAGGAGAAAAGAGATAGAGTACCAAGTTGGAGATAAAGGTTTCTTGAAAGTGTCACCATGGAGAAAAGTTCTCAGGTTTGGCCGGAAAGGCAAGCTAAGCCCACGTTTCATCGGACCTTACGAGATCACTGAAAGAGTTGGGCCGGTGGCTTACCGTTTAGCTTTGCCATCGGAATAAGAAAAGATACATGATGTGTTTCATGTGTCGATGTTTGACGCCTTCTGAGATCGAGATCCTTCGCATGTAATTACCGTCGAGAAATAGAGATTCATCCCAACATGACTTACAGTGAAGAACCAGTTAAAATTTTAGCTCGGGAAGCCAAGCAGTTAAGGAATAAAAGTATTGCCCTAGTGAAAGTATTGTGGCAAAAACATGGAATAGAAGAAGCTACATGGGAACCAGAAGAGAGTATGAGAAACCAGTATCCAAACCTTTTTGCTGGTAAGATTTTCGTGGACGAAAATCCCTAAGGGGGAGAATTGTAACAGCCCGATTTATGGCCTAGTCAGAATAGTAGTGCGATACCACGAATTCGAGGTAAAATTATGAGTTTAAAAAGTTTATGTCATGTTTGCATGCTAGTATGAATGTTTCATGAAGCAATTTTATTAAATTGTGGTGGATTGGTCCAAAAAGGACTAAATTGCAAAAGTTACAAAATATTAGTTTCTAGAAGCTTTTTATGTGAAATAACTTTAGAATAGTAATTAGAAGTCCTTAAATAGCAATTTTTCCAAAAATATTATTTTGGACAAAATTGGCCTTGAGATGGTGTTAAATAGAAATTTTTAAAAGGAAGGGCATTTTGGTCATTTGCCTAATTAGTAATTAAAATAGGAAAAAGATGAGAATAATTCACTCATCTTCTTCCTTGTTGCTGCCGAAAAAGAGGAGACACCATAGCTAGGGCTCTTCATTTTTTTCAAGCTTGTTAGTAAGTTCATCTTAGTCCCGTTTTTGATATTCTTCGTATTTTCGGAGTTCTCGTATTATGAATTAGCCATTTCTAGCTATTAAATAAGCTATGATGCATGTTCAAAAATTTACCCATGATTGCCATGCATGCTAAATGATGTTTTATGGAAGTTTATGAAGGTTTGATGCTTGATAAACATCTTTTCCTTAATGAATTTCATGAAAAATGGTAGTATGAACCATTTTGTAATAGTTATAAAATTGGTCATACTTACTAGAAATAGAAAGAATTAATGATTGCTCTAGTAGAGAAAATGATTCAGCTAAGCATGAGGTTTAAGGAAATTGAATGAAAATCATTTTACGAGCCTAAGGGCAAAAGTGCAAATATTAGAAAGTATAGGGGCCAAATAGTAATTTTGCCAAAGTATGAGTTATGAGTCAATTTAGTTAATGGGAGTATTAAATGATCTATTTGTGGCTATAGATCAAGAAAAACGAAGCCCGAATCGAAACTGAGGTAAGAACAAAGTCGATGACTAAATTCCATATCTACATACATTTTGTATTTTGAGGTAAGTTTGTATGATTTCTGATCTTTATTGATTCTATCATTAAATTGCTTAGTATAATGTCTATTGTATTCATGGAATACTTAATGTTTTGTAAATAAAGAAATCAATGAGATTAAATATTGATGAAGTCCCGATTGAAGAAGAAATGCCCAGGATACTCTATCTATCACATGAGACAAGAAAGTCCGTATAAGACCAAGTCTAGGCATGGCATCGACAATCAAGCAGATATCATGTAAGTCCAAGGCAAGCTTGGCATTGAACATATATCATGTAAGTCCAAGGCAAGCTTGGCATTGAACAGATTTCATGTAAGTCCCAGGCAAGCTTGGCATTGAACAGATATCATGTAAGTCCAAGGCAAGCTTGGCATTGAACAGTTATTATGTAAGCCCAAGACAAGTCTTGGCATGAAAAAGCTATCAAGAGAAAGAGATTTCATGTAAGTCCCAGCCAAGGCTCGGCATTGACCAGTTCATGAGTAAAAACTTCGTATAAGTCCTTGTCAAGACATGGCCTCGAAACCAAGACGAGATTTAGTATCCTCGGCTATTCTCAGAAATTCATCGGGCAAAATGGGTAAATGTAAAATGAGATAACAAGAAAATTTAGAGAGCAAACTTATTATCAAGATGAAATTGGGTATTAGCTATGTTATGAATGATGAATTAGAGACTATGGTTATTATGTTAAAATATACTGATCAAGATGATTAAGTGATATAGGTACCTTGGTTACCTTACAAGTAAGAGAATTGTAAGTATCATGAGACAAGTAAGAATCATGTATGAGTAAGTAAGCTTATTAGCCGAAATTATGATACCATTGCTATGTTAAATGGATTATATATTAAGCAAGTATGTTGATATGTGCTTTGTATGCAAACTTACTAAACTAAATGCTTACATCCTTTATTTCTTTCTTTCTATGTAGTCCCGCCAAGCTAAATTGGGGAATCGTCGGAGTCGGAGCTTGTAGCACACTATCAATCTTCTTTTTGGTATAGCCAAATTATTTTACTGGTATAGCCAAATTATTTTACTAAGTATGGCATGTATAGGAAGCATTCATTTTGAGAATATGTTTTAAGAAGGGTCCTTGTGTAGACTATCAAGTTATTATTCTTGTAACACCCTGAACTCGGCCCAAACACCACGGCCGAATTCAGAATGCCACTAAGGAAAAACGTTTGAAAAGAGTCTAACGTAGTGGTGAAAACATAAAAGTTTATTGTCAGTTGTAAAACATTGTATATTTAAAATTCTAAGTAAATTAGGTTGTTACAAAATATCCGGATTTAAAACTACACATAGGTTGTTATAATATAAATCGATTCCTGAAATCATTTCCAGTTTTAGAATAATAACAATATAACTTCAAAATCATAAATAAAGTTTCCCAATACTTTAAGTGGCCTTATTACAATAAATAAATATTCCAAGTACTGAAAATATAAATGCGTAAAACAATAAGACATCTTCTACATGGCCACCTCGTATCAGCTCTAGCCCGGCCCAAGCATCACGTATCACCTGCGATGTTTGGTAAAATTTTGGGTGAGTCGAACAGACTCGGTGTGTAATTAGTCCTGACTTTTCCACACATGGGCTTAGCCCCCAACCACACCACATATCAGATAATAATGTAATTAATCCACATGATTCCACATATTGGGCTTGGCCCATATCCACACCAATCCACATACCACACAATAATTATGCAAAGTGCACCCAACCCAGCCTAGGGTCCATCCTCTACACACCCCCGTATCCAGCCACCACACACCAGGGGATTACTAAATCAACCCTCCAACCTCTACACACCAATTTGGCAATCAATACCGTCCACGAGAAATAAATCACAAATAATCCACAACGCAACCTCAGTCAGCGCCAGTCCACGATGTAGTAGCTAACATCAAACCACGATGAGGCACATAGCCATCATCAAACCACGATATGGCACAAAGCTGATACCAATCACGATGAAGCACAGAGCCACTCATCGATCCACGTGAGGCTCGTAGCTCTCACTAAACCACGTACATAAATGTACACCCTGTCCTTCTTTCATATATACAAACCCACCCCATGCACATACAACATATGATAGGGACATGATAAATAATGCACGAGCATGTTAATCAGGCATACAGTCATGTATATAACAGTAACCACAACTTTATCGGTATTTAACACTGACCTGATTATCGACATACCCCTTAGGGGTATCCATCTCATTATTTCCACTGCATTAATCAGATATATATAACACATGCAAATATATCATGCAAACGGGAAAAGTGTGGGTTAATCACACACCTGAGAACTTGAAGTGTTACGCTCTCAATACCGATGCTATCACTAAGCGAAACTACCGCTATCTGCCTATAATCCTACCCTGCTGCTGGTCCACACTCCAGTGGTCAATCTCGTATAGCAGAGACTGATCTCTTCTTAAACTTAGGGATAGGGACTACCCATTTCCCTCCTTGACTGGTATTCGCCTCCATCAAAAGTCACTTAATCAGAACAACTGGTTAATCGATAACGATATAGTCTCAACAAACCAAATCTAAACTTACAGAGTGCCCTTACCAAAATGATCTTGACTCTCGAGACTCTCCTTATTTCTGTCAAACTGTTCCTAAAAGTCACAGTCAAAATCGGTCAACCTTAACAAAATAGATGGCCTTGGCCAATACCACACTGCTCTTACCTTGCTCGTCTAGATCCCGAATTGTCACCTGTTCCTGAAGTTGTCGAAATCCCCCACTACTTAAATGTTAGAATCAACTTTAATTCAAAAACTTGTGAAGGTGGCCTATGGCCGAACACTACTACTACTTTACCTTGATGAATCGAATCCCGAAAGATCTCCTTTAATGCTCCTTAACGTCGGCTACATACAAAAGAACGCATATTACTATGGCCCCTAAGCATATTCGGCCATTCATATAACCAAGGCCTAACCATTGGTTTCGGCACACTAAAAGAAAGAGAAACCAAAACCGATTGCTTAAGGCAGGAAATACTTACCACCCACGAGCAGTTCACAAGTTGTAAATGTCGACAGAAAGAAACGATGTTGGGTTCGGCTTGAAGAACACTAAGGAGATTCGGCTTCTATTGAGATTTGGCTTCTGAGAATAGAGGTGATGGTTCGGCACTTTAATGGTGAAAAGAAAAGTACACAAAAGTAGAGAAGGTTTTATGATTAGAGAATTCGACCAAGAATAGAAATAGATTCAAGGTTTCGGCTTTTAAAAACAATGAGAAAAGAATGGTCTTAGGGAAGGTGATGGTTCGAATGAACACAGAAAATGAAAAGGAGAAGAGAATGAGGGCTCTCAAATGGAGATGGGATATTCGGCTAACACAAAATAAAAGAAGAAGTTTGGGAAGGGTGATAGCTTCGGCAAAGCTAGCAAATAGAGGGCAAAAAGAATGAAATACAAATGGCCTTAATGCTCTTTGAAATTTTGGTCAACAAGCAAAAGAATGTGCAAGCCGAAACTAGGTAGCTTTTCTCAAAGAGAAAACGACACTAAAGAGAAAGGAGAGACTAAATTTCGGCACACACTCCCTACCATACTTCAAAGCCGAAAATGCCACCCCTAGAGTCCGATATTCGGCCACCACCCCTTTCTCCTCTTATATCCCTTCTTTTGCTCCTCTTTTTCCTCTTCAACACTCATTCAAAATAAATTGAATGAGTCAACACTTATCCCTTACCTTATAGCTGAATTTTAAAAAGAATTGACTAAGTCTTTATCCTCATCTTTTCAAAGTCCCAATGCCGTCCAACTGCCTCCCCTCCTTGACGCAAAAACAAACTCCCATTTGCTTTCTCTGCAACTCGAACCTCCTCCCTCCTGAAGCTCCTTTTGACGCAAACTCCCCCCTACACCCTTGCGTCTCCAAGCCACTTTACCACATGCTTTCTTGTGTCCAAAACCCCTACAAATTTTCTTAAGGCCTCCTCTGCCTAGCTTCCCCGTTTTAAAGCTTAAATTCTACTATTTTTCCAAGACTTTTTCCTACATCCTAGGGTTCTCAAAAACCCCTAAAACACCTCCAAACACACTGAAAGCCTACTAGCTCATGAATTATGCATGAATGTATAACCCCTAAATCCCAGATGTTACAGTTCTACCCTCCTTAAAAATAATTTCGTCCCCGAAATTACTTGGCTAAACTAACCAAAAGTACTACTACTCCCTGAACCTCTAAAAGCACTTACTTAAAAAGTTTGCCTACTACCACTGATCGCCTTAAAGAACTAAGTACGGTCATCTTCCTAGGTACAGTCTCAAAGTTCACATTCAAGGTTCCAAGCACCTTACTAGCCTTAGTAGCATGAGCTAACTCTATAACAAACAAGGCAAGAAAGGGTATTCCAGAAACAAGGAACGTACCCGTTATCACATCTGGCACATCGTCCTCCTCGCGACGCCTGACTGCGTAGACCAACCCTGGTTGTCTCGCATCTGAACCCTCAGCACTTCTGCCTGGTGCTCCACGACCTCGACCGGAACCATTTCCTCCATAGTTCAGACCACGACCCCTCGTCGCCTGCTGACCACCTCTGCCCGGCTGCACATAGCCCTAGCCTACTGTCCGAGCCCTATCCATCACCTAAGGACAATTCCTAACCAAATGAGCCTTGGACCCACACCGAAAACATTCCTTACTATTTCCCCAACACTCTCCTGCATGAGCTCTCCCACACCGAGCACATGGACGACTTCGATTCTCAGCAACTGGTATAGGTGCACGTACTGAACTCTCAATCCTTGGTCTTTTCTGAAAATCTCCAGATGATTCTGACGGTTCAAAACTCCTCTTATTCCAGTTCCTATCTTTATCTCGGTTCTGTTTCTCAGTCCTCTTAACTTCTTCAGCTATCTGAGCTTTCTCCACTAGAATAGCAAAGTCTCTCTCTCTTTGCTGAGCAATCAACACCCGTAGTTCATCCCGCAATCCGTCTTCGAATCTGACACACCTTTCATAATCAATAGCCACGATCCCCTTGGCGTACTGACTTAACTGCAGAAATTCCACTTCGTACTCTGCTATCGACTTACTTCCTTGCACCAAGTTTAGAAACGCTTTCCTCTGCGAGTCAAGGTAACTAGCTCCAACGTACTTTCCAAATCAAAAAGTATTGTAAAAGTTTTGAGAATCGGGGTTATTTTCGTAATTTTGTAAATCAGGGGTAATTTAGTAAATTTTCCAAATCATGGTATCTTGATATTTCGCAGAATAGGGATTCTGGTATTTTTGTAAAGTAAGAATATTTTAGTAAAAATCGAGGGTAGTATGGTAATTTTATAAACCAAGGGTATTTTAGTAATTTACAACCCAGGGGTATTTGGGTAATTTTGTAAATTGGGAATATTTCGAAAATGTTTTTCAAAATCTAATTTAGTGTTTATAAATCAAAAGGGGTGATTTGGTTATTTTAAAAACTAAGGTTTTTTATAAAAATACGGCTAGTCCTTCTCGGGTTTTAATTATTGAGTTTAGCCGGTGAATAAGTCCTCTTGGTTAGGGTGAACCGTTACTACGCACCAGGTAGGATTCGAGTAAAGAGGAGGTGAGTCACGAGGATTGCTTAAATACGAAGCTCTTACTGAATCCACTCCTAGACATGCGCACAACTGTTGCCACACCCTGACTCGGCGACTTAGTCACAGGTTTGTTTGGTTGTACTTAAGTCTTATGTACTTTGTGTTGGAGTAGACTAGTCCTAGGGTTCAATAGCCCTAATCTACTAATCTATGATCCCATCGTGCCCATAAAATTCACATATACAAATCACTTCAGTAATTAGGGGTACTTACCTGGTGGATTCGGGCCGGAGATACAGGTTTCATGCCAGAATGACCTGAAAAAAATTCATGAAAGTCCATAGTCTTGAAAAGCCCATCTTTGGAAAATGTTTTTGGGCCCAAAACCCTCAAAGCTGAGTTTTGAACTGGGCTCTGATACCAAACTGTAACACCCCGAACCCGGCTCAAACACCACGGCCGAATTCAGAATGCCACTAAGGAAAAACGTTTGAAAGAAGTCTAACGTAGTGGTGAAAACATAAAAGTTTGTTGTCGGGTGTAAAACATTGTATATTTAAAATTCTAAGTAAATTAGGTTGCTACAAAATATCTAGATTTAAAACTACACATAGGTTGTTATAATATAAATCGATTCCTGAAATCATTTCCAGTTTTAGAATAATAACAATATAACTTCAAAATCATAAATAAAGTTTCCCAATACTTTAAGTGGCCTTATTACAATAAATAAATATTCCAAGTACTGAAAATATAAATGCGTAAAACAATAAGACATCTTCTACATGGCCACCTCGTATCAGCTCTAGCCCGGCCCAAGCATCACGTATCACCTGCGATGTTTGGTAAAATTTTGGGTGAGTCGAACAGACTCAGTGTGTAATTAGTCCACAGCTTTCCACACATGGGCTTAGCCCACAACCACACCACATATCAGATAATAATGTAATTAATCCACATGATTCCACATATTGGGCTTGGCCCATATCCACACCAATCCACATACCACACAATAATTTTGCAAAGTGCACCCAACCCAGCCTAGGGTCCATCCTCTACACACCCCCGTATCCAGCCACCACACACCAGGGGATTACTAAATCAACCCTCTAACCTCTACACACCAATTTGGCAATCAATGCCGTCCACGTGAAATAAATCACAAATAATCCACAATGCGACCTCAGTCAGCGCCAATCCACGATGTAGCTCGTAGCTAACATCAAACCACGATGAGGCACATAGCCATCACCAAACCACGATATGGCACAAAGCCAATACCAATCACGATGAAGCACAGAGCCACTCATCGATCCACGTGAGGCTCGTAGCTCTCACTAAACCACGTACATAAATGTACACCCTGTCCTTCTTTCATATATACAAACCCACCCCATGCACATGCAACATATGATAGTGACATGATGAATAATGCACGAGCATGTTAATCAGGCATACAGTCATGTATATAACAGTAACCACAACTTTATCGGTATTTAACACTGACCTGATTATCGACATACCCCTTAGGGGTATCCATCTCATTATTTCCACAGCATTAATCAGATATATATAACACATGTAAATATATCATGCAACCGGGAAAAGTGTGGGTTAATCACACACCTGAGAACTTGAAGCTTTACGCTCTCAATACCGATGCTATCAGTAAGCGAAACTACCGCTATCTGCCTATAATCCTGCCCTGCTACTGGTCCACACCCCGGTGGCCAATCTCCTATAGCAGAGACTGATCTCTTCTTAAACTTAGGGATAGGGACTACCCCTTTCCCTCCTTGACTGGTATTCGCCTCCATCGAAAGTCACTTAATCAGAACAACTGGTTAATCGATAACGATATAGTCTCAACAAACCAAATCTAAACTTACAGAGTGCCCTTACCAAAATGATCTTGACTCCCGAGACTCTCCTTATTTCTGTCAAACTATTCCTAAAAGTCACAGTCAAAATCGGTCAACCTTAACAAAATAGATGGCCTTGGCCAATACCACACTGCTCTTACCTTGCTCGTCTAGATCCCGAATTGTCACCTGTTCCTGAAGTTGTCGAAATCCCCCACTACTTAAATGTTAAAATCGGCTTTAATACAAAAACTTGTGAAGGTGGCCTATGGCCAAACACTACTACTACTTTACCTTGATGAATCGAATCCCGAGAGATCTTCTTTAATGCTCCTTAACATCTGCTACATACAAAAGAACGCATATTACTATGGCCCCTAAGCATATTCGGCCATCCATATAACCAAGGCCTAACCATTAGTTTCGGCACACTAAAAGAAAGGGAAACCAAAACAGATAGCTTAAGGCAGGAAATACTTACCACCCACGAGTAGTCCACAAGTTCTAAATGTTGACAGGAAGAAATGATGTGGGGTCGGCTTGAAGAACACTAAGGAGATTCGGCTTCTATTGAGATTTGGCTTCTGAGAATAGAGGTGATGTTTGGGCACTTTAATGGTGAAAAGAAAAGTACACAAAAGTAGAGAGGGTTTTATGATTAGAGAATTCGGCCAAGAATAGAAATAGATTCAAGGTTTCGGCTTTTAAAAACAATGAGAAAAGAATGGTCTCAGGGAAGGTGATGGTTCGAATAAACACAGAAAATGAAAAAGAGAAGAGAATGAGGGCTCTCAATAGAGATGGGATATTCGGCTAACACAAAATAAAAGAAGAAGTTTGGGATGGGTGATAGATTCGGCAAAGCTAGCAAATAGAGGGGAAAAAGAATGAAACACAAATGGCCCTAATGCTCTTTGAAATTTCGGTCAACAACCAAAAGAATGTGCAAGCCGAAACTAGGTGGCTTTTCACAAAGAAAAAACGACACTAAAGAGAAAGGAGAGACTAAATTTCGGTACACACTCCCTACCATACTTCAAAACCGAAAATGCCACCCCTAGAGTCCTATATTCGGCCACCACCCCTTTCTCCTCTCATATCCCTTCTTTTGCTCCTCTTTTTCCTCTTCAACACTCATTTAAAATAAATTGAATGAGTCAACACTTATCCCTTACCTTATAGCCGAATTTTAAAAAGAATTAACTAAGTCTTTATCCTCATCTTTTCAAAGTCCCAATGCCGTCCAACTGCCTCCCCTCCTTGACGCAAAAACAAACTCCCATTTGCTTCCTCTGCAACTCGAACCTCTTCCCTCCTGAAGCTCCTTTTGACGCAAACTCCCCTCTACACCCTTGCGTCTCCAAGCCACTTTACCACATGCTTTCTTGTGTCCAAAACCCCTACAAATTTTCTTAAGGCCTCCTCTGCCTAGCTTCCCCCTTTTAAAGCTTAAATTCTACTATTTTTCCAAGACTTTTTCCTACATCCTAGGGTTCTCAAAAACCTCTAAAACATCTCTAAACACACTCAAAGCCTACTAGCTCATGAATTATGCATGAACGCATAACCCCTAAATCCCGGATGTTACAATTCTTTTGTATATTGTTAAGTGATTGGCCAAATTGACTATGTATGAATGTTTATTGAGGTTAATATAGTATGTGGTATAGTTTATGAAAAATATTGAGTTGATTTTGTTTTCAGGGTGGTAAATGGCTTGGTAAATAGCCTCTAAGTGCGTACCCTACACCTTATTATTATTAGTTAAATTAGGCCACGGCTGAACCCCACGGCCGTGTTCATAAGCCGTGTAGGACACACGATTTGTATATGGGCGTGTGCTCAAGTCGTGTAGATTAAGTCAGTATCCTCACACGGCTGGTAGACACGGGCGTGTCCAGGCCGTGTGAAAATTGGCAGTAACTCCCTACGGTTGATGACATGGGCGTGTCCAAGGGTGCTTGGCACACTGTATCCAGTCTTAACATCGATCTCAGGTACGGGGTGTTATATTTTGTGGTATCAAAGCCACGGTTTAGTCGGTTCTAGGACTAACGTAGCACGAGCATGAGTCTAGTTATACATGCCATACGTAAGAATGTTTTTATAATGATAGTGTGACGACTCCTAACGACTTAAATTATGTTTATACATATAGTAAATGGATCCCGACAGAGATATGGCGGATGATGTAGAAAGTAACGCACCAGCTCCCGCAGAAGGGACGGTGCCGAACAAGAATGAGATTAGACCCACTACGGTGAGTCAAGGAGGAGAAGAGGCTAAAGAAGCCTTCCTCTACATGATGAACACTTGGTATACAGAGTTCGTTCGGGCGAACCCGAATGCACAACCCCCTCCACCCCCGCCTGTTCCACAACCTGCTCCAGTAGCCCCTCAAGTAGTAGAGGTGGTAAGAGGAGATAAACCTCCAATTGATAAGATCAGGAAGCATGGGGCAGAAGAATTCCGGGCTAAAAGAGATGATGATCTAGAGAAGGCTGAATTCTGGTTAAAAAAATACCATTAAGGTATTCAATGAACTGTCATGCACACCTGAAGAATGCATGAAGTGTGTAATCTCTCTCTTAAGAGATTCTGCTTATCAATGGTGGAACACCCTTGTGTCGGTAGTACCGAGGGAAAGGGTCACATGGGAATTCTTCCAAGAAGAGTTCAAGAAAAAGTATATCAGTCAAAGGTTTGTAGATCAGAAGAGGAAGGAATTCCTAGAGCTGAAGCAAGGAAAAATGTCAGTGACCGATTACGAGCGAGAGATTGTATGACTCAGAAAATACGCTCGCGAGTGTGTGTCCACTGAGGCCATTATGTGTAAACGGTTTGAAGAAGGATTAAATGAGGACATCAAGTTGTTTGTTGTGGTACTTGAATTAAAGGAATTTGTTGTGTTACTAGAAAGGGCTTGTAAAGTCGAAGAATTATTAAAAGAGAAGAAGTCTGAAACTGAGTCTCGTGACTTTAGAAAGAGACAGTGGAATAAGTCATTCCAGTCTTCGTCCAAAAAGTCAAGAGATTTCCCTGCTCGATCAACTACTTCCACTGGATTTTCAAGGAAAGACAAGAGTAAACCGTATTCGGGGAACAAAGCACAGACGTCTTCAGTTGCAAGTGTTGGGAATTTTAGAGTCATGCAGACTGAATGTCTCTGATGTGGCACGACGTCATCTCGAGAGAATCTTTGAGCACATGAAAATACATGTTTTAGATGTGGATCCCAAGACCATTTTATAAAAGATTGTCTAGAGATGATGAAAGAAGAGAGAACTCAGAACCCAAGACCTGAGAGTATGACTCGAGGAAGACCACAGAGAAACCCGAGAAGTGGGACAAGTAGAAGAGGTAACCCTAGAGAACAGGCTGCGAGAGCCGAGGGTAGAACGCCTGCAAGGACTTATGCCATTCACGCTCGCGAAGAGGCATCTTCTCCTGATGTTATTACAGGTACCTTTTCTCTTTACAATACCAATATTATTGCTTTACTAGATCCTGGATCCACACACTCTTACATTTGTATGAAATTAGTATCCGATTTGAGTATGCCTATAGATTCTACAGAATTCGTATCCTACGATTTCATACAGTTCAAACGGGGTGCGGTAACCATCAATCTATATCAATTAGGCACTTGTATTCCAAGTATATCAATTCCTCAATTATATACATACATTTCAAATAAATACAAGTATTTAAAAGTTCGATCTAATTATACGAACTTACCTCATTCGTTGTAACGACGAATTAGGTTGACTAATCCAATACTTTATTTTCCCCCCATTCTAGATCCAATTCTCATTTATCTCAATCTATATAATATCAAAATTTACTTATTAAATCCTCATTTCCTTCAATTTAGCACAATTTACACATTTTAACAAAATTACATATTTGCCCCTAATGTTTCGCATTTTTACAATTTGGCCTCTATTACACAAAATTGCAAATTCATGCAATTAATCACCAGCCCATGTTTAGCCGAATTTTCTATATGTTACTAGAAACCCATATTTTCAATTCATTCACACTTTTACCCTTTTTGACATTTTTACCAAAATTCACTTTACAAAACTTGTTCATCTAACAACAATGGTTTATTTTCCATCATGAACTAACAAAATACTCATGCGTTCAACAGTGACAACATTCAAATACTTTAACAATTTTGAAATCGGAGATACAGGCTAGCTAGATTAAGTTGCAGTGATCTCAAAAACGTAGAAATTTTTAAAAATTGGGTCAAAATCACTTACTAGATAACCATGCAATTGCCTAAACTTGAAGAGTTTCCATGGCTATTTTCTTTCCTTAATATTCAGCTAGAAGAAGAGAAAATAGGCTAGCATTTGTTTTGTTTCATTTAATCTATTATTAATCATTAGTTCACTATATTAGCCTTATAATAAAACCATTAAAACAAGCATAATAATGTCCATAAATGTCCACTCACATTTCAAATGGTTTAATTACCATTTGAGGACCCCCATTTTAAAAACCATAGCTAATAAACACTTTTAGCTAATAGAACAGCACTTTTGCATTTTATGCGATTTAGCCCTTTTTGCCGAATTAAGAATTTAAACGGTAAAATTTCTTTACGAAACTTTCACGTAATTAATCTATCATGCTGTAGACCTTATTAAAATAATAAAATAAATATTTTGACTTCATATTTGTGGTCCCAAAACCGTTGTTCTGATCTGACCCAAAAACAGGCTATTACACATAAGATATTTCAAACTTTCGTGGTCGGTATAAACATGGCATTTCTCACCAAACAAATAATGACGCAAAATTTTCAATGCGAACACTATCGCGTCTAACTCTAGATCGTGCATTGGATAATTCTTTTCGTGCTGCTTCAACTGTCTCGAGGCATAAGCTACAACTTTGCCTTCCTGCATCAATACACAACCCAAACCGTTTAATGACGCATCGCTGTAAATCACAAATTCTTTACCCGACTCAAGTTGAACCAACACCGGTGCTTTGGTTAACAATGCTCTCAATTGATCGAAGCTTTGTTGACATTTTTTCAGACCATTCAAAATTTACATCTTTCTATAACAGTTTAGTCATCGGTGTAGCAATCATCGAGAACCCTTTAACAAAGCGTCGATAGTAACCAGCCAATCCCAAAAAACTTCTAACCTCAGAAAACATTTCTAGGTGGTTTCCAATCAATAATTGTAGAAATCTTGTTCGGATCAACTCGAATACCATCTGCCGAGACTATACGTCCCAAAAATCCAAATTCTCGAAGCTAGAACTCACATTTGCTGAATTTAGCATACAATTGCTTATCTTTCAAGGTTTGCAACACAATCCTCAAATGCTCGGCATGCTCAGACTCATCTCGTAAATAGATTAGAATGTCATCAATGAATGCAACAAAAAATTTGTCTAAATACGATCTGAAAATTTGATTCATCAAATCCATAAAAATGGCAAGAGCATTAGTTAGTCCAAAAGGCATAACAAGGAATTCATAATGTCCATACCTCGTTTTGAATGTAGTTTTCGGTACATCTGAGTCTTTAACTCATAACTGATAATAACCCAGTCTCAATTCAATCTTTGAAAACACTGTTGCATCTTTCAACTGATCAAACAAATCATCTATTCTCAGCAATGGATACTTGTTCTTTAACGTAACTTTGTTGAGCTGACGATAGTCTATACACATTCTCATTGAACCGTCTTTCTTTTTAACAAACAATACTGGCGCACCCTAGGGTGAAAAACTAGGTCATGTAAAACCTCTATCTTTTAACTCTTGTAGCTGAGCTTTCAATTCTTTCAACTCTGTCGGAGCCATTCTGTACGGAGCTATTGATATGGCGTTGTTCCCGGTACTAATTCAGTACCACACTCAACCTCTCTAATTGGTGGCAATCCCAGTAATTCTTCAAGAAATACATCCTAATCGTTGTTTTATGCGATGTCAAAGTATTAAAATTTATATAATGAATGATCGAACCTGGAAACTAACTATGACAATGACTTGAGGCAAGCACACCTATCGAACAATAGTATAGTTAAGGCAAGACTGGATTGTCAAACCCAAAGGAACCAAAAGTACTAATACTAACTTTCTTTTTATTATTTAGCCTAAGAATTAAATGAATTTTTATCTAATCTAAAATTAACTAACAACTAAACTAAAGATTCTAAGACAAAGAAGAATAAAATTGGGAAAATAACTTTGAGGAAAAACTAATTGATTAAGACGATACCCAAGGAAGAATCCACCTAGACTTCACTTGTTATCTAACTCTGAACCAGACGATTTATTCATTTGACTTGATCCGTAGGATTCCCTAAGTTATATTAATCCCTCTATAGAGGCGACTAACGTCTAACCCTAGGTTGATGAATTGAAATCTCTTTCTAATTAAAACCCTAAAATCGCATTAACTCGATCTATGGACTCCCATATTAGGTTTCACCCTAATCTGGGAAAATCTCGTCACCCTATCTCTAGGCGTGCGATCAACTCCGCTTAATTACGCTAGATCTACTCTTAGGTAGGGACTTTTGCTCCTCCACCTAAGCACATCATACTTGGATTAATATCCCGGAAATATCAACATAAGAATTAAGAACAGATAATTAAGAACAAGTCAAATATTTATCATATAGTTCAGCAAACGATAACAAAATTCATCTTAGGTTTCATCCCCCTCAAGTATCTGAGGGTTTAGTTCATAACAATAAAAGAAAACATTTCAAAAGAAAAGATAAAACAAAACATAAGAAATCCCTAAAATCCCCTGAAGGAATTGAAGGAGAGATCCTCCATCTTGAGTATAATTCCGGCTTTTTGAGATGAATCAACTGGCTCTCTTCGAGTAAATTCCACACAAATCTACCCTATTTGGCCTAGCTAGATGCCCCCTGACTAAAGCCTTGGGTTCCTCCCTTTTAGGTCATGCTTAGGGTGTTTATATAGGCTTCTGAATGTGTGTCTTTGCCCCTAAGTATCCTAATCTGAGTGAAGCTTCTCTTTGTCACGACAGGGAAATGCCCATAGCACACGCACGTGTAAGTCATGGCCAGGCCGTGTTCGAGCTTTTGAATAAGGCACGACCGTATGGTTTTGGGCCCAGACCTTGTGGATTTCGTGATATGACCCGTTTATTTCGTTTTGGGCCCGACTTCCATTCTTTCCATCATCTGGTGCTCTTCTGAGTATAAAACATGAAAATAAGGGATTAAGAGCACCAAATTACATGATTCAAGGCTTAAATCATCCAAAAGCATGCTAAATGTGGGCTTAAAATATGTTACTTTTACGGTTTATCAAATACCCCCACTGATACGATCTGCCTTGGGGCTGAGTCGAGTCTTATGTGAAGTTGCCCAATCGTTTACGAGGAGAAATATTCGAGTCTTTGAAAATTGGAAAATTTGTTTAAGATAGGTGGAAGCTTAGCAAAATGGGATAAAGGAAAGATGAGTTTATGGAATTAAGGGGGTTCGGTTTTGACAAACAAAAAAAGATGGATAAGTGATATTCAGCAATAGTGATGGAAATGGAAATACGAACTTAACTTAAGAAAAATTATAATAGTGTCACCCCGTTTCTTATATCATTAAGGTGGAAAGATGAATATAGGTTGTTGAACGCCACACCAAAGGGGGTTTGGTGATAAGTTCAAACAAGTTGAAGATGCCACAAGCAAGCTTGATAAGTCTAACGAAACTTTTACGAAAAAGGAGAGGAGTTTAACTCACTCAAGAACTCAAAGTTCATGAAATTTGATTAATGTTCAAAAGTTCCCTAAACAAACGAATTACAAAGCATTTATAATGCTTACATGAGGCTAGCTGAAAAGACATATGAATTCAGCTTTAATGTGATGTTTAATGGCTGAAATAAAGCTTAATCAATAAGTAAAAACTCTTTAAATTCTAGGCCTAAGTAACAACAACTTTTAACATGATTTAGTGTTCCAATTCATGAATAAATGAGCTGATTACTTAGGCTGGAAGAGTTCAACGTTTTGAATAGCCAAATGACTTCAATTCCTTCATTAAATTAGCCTTGGGTAGCCAAAGAGTCATGTCTTTTCACTTGATTCATGTATAGATGAAAAGTCATGCATTTTCACTTGATGAAGGCTTAACGGTCCTTTAAATGTGCTGCTTGATGTCCCTTCATTTTCCCCTTAACCAAATGCCTTAATGCTTGTGTATTCATCTCCTTAATTGGCACCATAACTAACTTTGAGTGCATGAAACCGATCAGACTTGAAGAGTCACTTTTGGTCCATTTGAAAAGCCACCATAATGAGTTTTGAAGGCTTAAAAAAGTCGAAACTTGAAGAGTCAATTAGCCATATGAATAGTCACCTACAAGGTAGATAATTAAGCATTAAAAACACTCATAAGAATCAGCACACTATAAAGCACTCATACACCAATTTATTTCCAGCTCAACTCACCTTATTTAAAATGAAAATAAACACACCTTTATTTATGTAGTAAAAAGTAACAGCCAAATTAAATTAACATAGTTATATAAACAAACTCAAACATATTTAACAACTAAGATGCTTAAATGCATGGTTTAAGATGTAAACTAAATGAACAAATGAGTTACTTAATGCATGACTTAATTTAATGATGCAAACTTTAACTAACATGGGAGTTACATAATGCATGTCATAGTTTATTATGCAAACTTAACTAACATGAGAGTTACATAATGCATGACTTTATTAAATGCAGAACACATAATGCATGTCATAATTAAAAGATGTAGATCATTAATGCAAGACATTAATTAAAGATGCATTTAATAAACAAGACATAATTAAAGACTCATATTATAATAACTAAAGTAACTTAAATAAATAAATCAAAGTCCTTATTCCAGCAACCAAATTAACAAACTAAAATTAAAAGCTTTATTTTGCCCTTGGGCCCCACGAGTTTGGGCCAATCTCGGTGGCATTGAGTTGTGCTGTAACATGATGCAGCCGGGATCGCATCACCCTCTCCCTCGTGAAGACGATTTGTCCTCAAATCGGGCCATTTCCTCGCCAAAAATTTTTCATCGTCACAAACCTTTTTCTTCGATGGAAACAAACCAAAACCACATAACATTCGAGAGTTAACAATATTCCGATTCTCAAACCTCTTGAACAAAGCTATAGATCAAAGGTCTCCGGGGTAAAAAACAAGAATCTTTTTATCACCAATAAAAATAGATAAATTGTGTTCAAACGAAGCAGAACAGTTAATTACATCACGATCTAAGTAATTTTCAAAAACTAAGTCATTAACGTGAATTTTGTTACCATCCGAGGAGAGCAAACAAGTTTCAAAAGTTTCAAGCGTCTTACCTTGTTTAACAGAAGGATAAGGGTAGATTTTACCTTTTCCATTTAACACAAACCTTCTCTCCTCGGGAATATAGTCTAGTCGAAGCTTCATGGTTGAATTAGCCTTTTCCAAATGAAATGCAAACTTCATGGACAACCATAGAAATTGTTTAAGGAACGCATTAAAAGGGAAAACAAATTTTTCATACCTCGTTTCCTTATTCCAAAACCAAGTATAGGAATTATTTGCACAAACTTTAAGTTGCTGGTTTTTCCCACAAAATGAATCAAAACAAATCTCCGGTTTAAAAACATGAGTTTGATTACTTATGTCAATATGTAGCAACAGTTTCGATAAATCAAACACGTTAATCCAAAAGGAGTGGTGCATACTCAAAAACGTACAATCAAAACTTATCACATGTTTCAAAATAAATTTGCACCAATTCATGGAATTTTCACAAGGCAGTAGTTGACGCACAAAATGATCAAAGAATTTATTTGTTTTTCGTGAGAACCCATTATCATGCAAAATCAAATATTTGGTTTGTCGATCGTACCGAACAACGTCAACCACATTCAAAGAATAGCAATCAATCGAACGAAAACAAGGGAAACTTTTTAAAACTAAGTCATTTTCAACAACATTCAAACCTGATCGCCATGACTCGACTATTAAAAATTCCTTACCTTGCTTACCTTCGAACTCGTGTAGTTCGATTTCATCTTCAACCTTACCTATGCTGATCATAAGAAAGCGTCTTTCATCAGAGAGGTATTGAAGTTGAAGGTTATCGTTCGATATTTTAGGAACCTGAAAAGAAACACAACGAGGCAATTTCACATCTGGGTTAGTAAACAAATTCCTCACTTTTTCTTGTTCTTTTGCCTTTTTTTCTCTTGTTTGTTTTTCAACATATCTCGTTTCTTTTACACTCTCTTCTTTTTCTTCAATTTCTTTCTTAATCTTTTTTTTCTTCTTTAGTTTCTTTTTTTTTTCTTCTTTTTCTTTTTCTTATCTTTCGTATTCTTTTTCGATTTGATTACAATATGAAGGTGATATAAAAGAATAAAAAAGATGGATGCTTAGCTCAAAGAAAGAGAAAGTACTCTCGTTGACTTCTCGATCAATTTTTCGGGTACGTTCATTCGTGCGTGATGTCTTTGAAGCGTACGAAGGATAACTCGTACTTCCTCGTTCGTTATCTTAAAGAGTCTCGAACTCAAAAATTTCTTCTCTTTGTCTTAACGACTTTGTTGGATAGGAATCCCGATAAGAATCTCTTCTCAAATAATCATCGAGAAGGTGTCTTCATGATAGTCGTGACTCTGCTTTCTGATTGTTGGAGTTTGCTTTCGTCAGGTTGTTGCTCGAGATTCTCGCTTGTCTTGAATTGGCTTAATCTTGCGATCGAGCATGCTTCCCATTTCTTCCAACAAATATTGAAAATCAAACGCGAAAATCTCTGCTCGAGACATTATTATTTGCTGAAAAGGAGAAATGCAAAAAAAAAAAAAAAACAAAATAGAAAATGATTACCTCACCATAAAAACTCACTAAGTCACTCGGGAAGAAAAAAATCACTCCACTCGTGTTTCACTCGTTTTATGGTTTTTTTTTTTCTCTCGAATGGACTCACCTCTCTCTTGCCTTTTTCTACTCGACCTCATCTCGTAATTTCATAGGTTGTCTCATATAGACCTATTAGCAGCTTTGGGGTCAGCTTCAAAATGGGTGCAAAGGATAGATGTTTAAGTGTAGGGTAGGCTGAAATAAAAATAAGTGTGGGGTTAAGTGTGGCGTTTGGGGTGGAAAGGGTGAAACCAAATGATGGTAGAAATGTTTTGCTGATCGGGTTAGAAGGATGAGGGTAGAATGATGGCTTTGAAGATCGTGAAAACCAAAATAGAAGGAGATGAAAAACAAAGCAAAACTTTCACACTCTTTTTTTAACTCGTATTTTTTTTTAATTTTCGTTTTTTTCATTTTTTCTTCACTTCAAATGCAAAATATTGAATACTAGAAAAATAAAATACAACTTTATTTTTTTATTTTTGAATTTTTTTCTCATTACGAACCTACTTTCGGGATTGATACGAATGTCGTCGCTCCTCGTTTTGCAAGCTCTGATACCAAATGATACGATCCGCCTCGGGGCTGAGTCGAGTTGTATGTGAAGTTGCCCAATCGTCTACAAGGAGAAATATTCGAGTCTTTGAGAATGGGAAAATTTGTTTAAGATAGGTGGAAGCTTAGCAAAATGGGATAAAGGAAAGATGAGTTTATGGAATTAAGAGGGTTCGGTTTTGACAAACAAATAAAGATGGATAAGTGATATACAGTAATAGTGATGGAAATGGAAATACGAACTTAACTTAAGAAAGATTCAACACTATATAACAGTGTCACCCAGTTTCTTATATTGTTAAGGTGGAAAGATGAAGATAGGTTGTTGAACGCCACACCAAAGGGGGTTTGGTGATAAGTTCAAACAAGTCGAAGATGCCATAAGCAAGCTTGATAAGTCTAACGAAACTTGTACAAAAAAGGAGAGGAGTTTAACTCACTCAAGAACTCAAATTTCATGAAGTTTGAGTTCTTGAGTGAGTTTATCTCCTCTCCTTTTTCGTACAAGTTTTGTTAGACTTATCAAGCTTGCTTATGGCGTCTTCGACTTGTTTGAACTTATCACCAAACCCCTTTTTGGTATGGCGTTCATCAACCTATCTTCAACTTTCCACCTTAACGATATAAGAAACGGGTTGACACTGTTGTATAGTGTTGAATTTTTCTTAAGTTAAGTTCATGTTTCCATTTCCATCACTATTGCCGAATATCACTTATCTATCTTTATTTGTTTGTCAAAACCGAGCCTACTTAATTCCATAAACTCTTTTTTCATTTTAATTCATTTTGCTAAGCTTCTGCCTATCTTAAATAAATTTTCCCATTTTTCAAAGACTCGAATATTTCTCCTCGTCGACGATCGGACAACTTCAACGACTTAACTTATCACCGAGGCGAGATCGTATCATTTGGTAAGTGATATTCAACAATAGTGATGGAAATGGAAATACGAAAGATTCAACACTATATAACAGTGTCGCCCCGTTTCTTGTATCGTTAAGGTGGAAAGATGAAGATAAGTTGTTGAACACCACACCAAAGGGGGTTTGGTGATAAGTTCAAACAAGTCAAAGACGCCACAAGCAAGCTTGATAAGTCTAAAGAAACTTGTACGAAAAAGGAGAGGAGTTTAACCCACTCAAGAACTCAAAGTTCATGAAATTTGATTAAAGTTCAAAAGCACCCTAAACAAGCTAATTGCAAAGTATTTATAATGCTTACATGAGGCTAGCTGAAAAGTCACATGAATTCAACTTTAATGTGATGTTTAATGGCTGAAATAAAGCTTAATCAATAAGTAAAAACTCTTTAAATTCTAGGCCTAAGTAACATCAACTTTTAACATGATTTAATGTTCCAATTCATGAACAAATGAGCTGATTACTTGGGCTAGAAGAGTTCAACGTTTTGAATAGCCAAATGACTTCAATTCCTTCATTAAATTAACCTTGGGCAGCCAAAGAGTCATGTCTTTTCACTTGATTCATGTATAGATGAAAAGTCATGCCTTTTCACTTGATGAAGGCTTAATGGTCCTTTAAATATGCTGCTTGATGTCCCTTCATTTTCCCCTTAATCAAATGCCATAGTGCTTGTGTATTCATCTCCTTAATTGGCACCATAACTAACTTTGAGTGCATGAAACCGATCAGACTTGAAGAGTCACTTTTGGTCCATTTGAAAAGCCACCATAATAAGTTTTGAAGGCTTGAAAAACGTCCAAACTTGAAGAGTCAATTAGCCATATGAATAGTCACCTACAAGGTAGATAATTAGGCATTAAAAACACTCATAAGAATCAACACACTATAAACACTCATGCACCAATTTATTTGCAGCTCAAATCACCTTATTTAAAATGAAAATAAACAAACCCTAATTTATGTAGTAAAGAGTAACAACCAAATTAAATTAACATAGTTATATAAACAAACTCAAACATATTTAACAACTAAGATGCTTAAATGCATGGTTTAAGATGTAAACTAAATGAACAAATGAGTTACTTAATGCATGACTTAATTTAATGATGCAAACTTTAACTAACATGGGAGTTACATAATACATGTCATAATTTATTATGCAAACTTAACTAACATGAGAGTTACATAATGCATGACTTTATTAAATGCAGAACACATAATGCATGCCATAATTAAAAGATGTAGATCAATAATGCAAGACATTAATTAAAGATGCATTTAATAAACAAGACATAATTAAAGACTCATATTATAATAACTAAAGTAACTTAAATAAATAAATCAAAGTCCTTATTCCAGCAACCAAATTAACAAACTAAAATTAAAAGCTTCGTTTTGCATTTGGGCCCTTCGAGTTTGGGCCAATCTCGGTGGCATTGAGTTGTGTCGTAACATGATGCGGCTAGGATCGCATCACCCACACTTAAGCTTTTGCTTGTCCTCAAGCAAAATTCTCAGCTTACAATTAGAATGAACTTTCTTGATTCATAATATTCATCAATAGTGTTTCATCATAGTTCATAGATAATTCATAGATAATTCATACATTGATAATTTAACTCGAAGGGTTCTAAAGATTCAAACAATCAAAGTCATACATTTATAGCCAAAAACGTTAGGTGTTTCCCCTTACCTAATTAATTACCTCTGATTCAAAGTCGACAAGAATTGATTTCCTCACTAAAAATTCACTCAAATCACTCAAAGTGTTTAAGGTTCAGAATTAAGCACTTAAAAGTCAAACATGAAGAGTTAATCCCATAGGCTTGCATGAAAATCAAATCTCCACCACTATAATATAAGATGATACACAAATCAAAAGGTCTTTAATAGGGTTGTAACGGGGCTTGGGTTAAAGGTGTGGATAAAAGCTGAATTAGCGAGTTAGAATCGAGATTGACCTGACAAATTACCTAACTAGAGATATGGAACTGATAATAATTACATAAATAACACTCTGATATGAGCTTCTTCTTTAATGATTAGAATTTAACGTATAAGCTCTCCTAATCATAAAACTAATAGTGAATATTCTTCATTTTTTTTAAGAACAAGTCAAATAATAATAAAGGATGAATTTACTACTGAAATAAAATAATTAGGCAGCTGATCAAATCAAATCTCGATATAAGGGTAGTAAAAAAGAATGGTGATAACAGATACAAAAGGGTTTTGGGTTAATATTAGTGGGTGGGTCAATAAAAAGGGTTGTTAGGATTAAAAGGGTTCACTAGGGGTTAATTATGAAGGTAGGCTTTTAGTGGAGTGAGTGGGTGCCTTTATCATCTTTGTATATCAAATCAAAGGTGTGGTCTTGACATGTATAATCAATGTAAGTTCTAGAATAACAGATCAATGTTGACACACTCATAATCAATAAAGTGAGCACGGAAAAGAATATATGCTCTAAAAGGCTCAAAATCTCACAAAAAATTATGGGTATTTGATGTCAACTTTGTAAATTTCAAACTTCAAGGTAATAATTAGATTCAGGTAGAAGACCTATCACAATTTTAATTTTTAAAATAGACTCATCATGCTTGATTCTCTAGTATCCTTCAAAATTAATCATTAATGCACAATTATCAATGACTTAATCCAAGACATATCAATAAAAATCATAAATCAAAGGAATTTTCATTCTAATCATAATATGAAAAACCTATTTTAAGACAAGATATCATTCATGGCATAATTCAGGGATTTGAGAATAATGAAGAAAGTTAGGCACTTTCTCAAAATAAATATTCATCCCCCACACTTAAGATGTACATTGCCCTCAATGTACAAAGATGTATATGAAATTTAAGAGAGAGGGAGAGGTGAAACTTCCTGAATTTGGATGGTTTCCTTGAGTTGGGAGTCCCAAGGTGTGGTGGCTGCTACCGAGCTCTGCGCTAGACGAAGAAATTGGGAAGCTCGTAGAGAATTAACTAGGAAATATTAAGACATATTTAAAATAAACTAAATATATAATTAAAGACAAGAAAGATAAAGAGAAAGAAAATAGAAATGTAAATAAAATTAAAATGAAAGATGAATGGACCGAAAAGTCCTTATTGTTGGATGGTTCGCGAGGTGGGTGTGACTTTTAAGGCTGTAATGGGGTGGTGGTTGTGGTTCCGGTGTGATTCCCTAGTAGCCTTTAGAACCTAATTTAAAGAAACTAAGATAAAATAAACTAATTTAAGTATAAGATAGTCAAAGAGAAGGAAAGTAAATGAGAAAAGTAAAGAAGAAGAAAAATTAAATGGCCTCAAAGATCCTTGGTTTGTTGAATGGATGAAGCAGCCGACATGAACTTATGTAGATAGGTCTCTCACGGGGGACTGTGTTTGGATCCTTCCACTTCTTCGACGTAGTTGTGGTGTGGCTCGATGGTTGGGGAAAAGGTTAGAGAAGAGAAGTATGAAAGGGTTTGAGATGGAGAAGGAAAATAAACTGGTATGGGAGAGGAGGGGTGGTTGGTTTAAATAGAAATTTGGGGTCTAGTGCGTCCCCACGCTCATGTACCATGGGCGTGTTGTGTCACACGGCCGTATCGCATGGTCGTGTTTTGCTTTGTTCGCTTCTCCCATGCCCATGTTCAGATCTCTATGCCAGTGTATGATCTAACAGTGTCGACCACGGCTGCATCGCACGGTCGTGGCATGGTAGTTGGAGTCTGTGACTTGAAGATATGATTCGTTCTGACTCGTACCATCTCTGCCATGTCAGTATGGAGATTCGGTACATCCATTCGGCCACGGGCATGGCAGTGTGCAAGGCCATGTGGCTTGAAAATCTGTACTTTTGGTTAGTTTATAATCAGATGCTGGAGTAGAAATAAAAATAAAATTAAAGGAATGTAACCGTTAGTAGAGTTAGTGCTCGGGTTGCCTCCCGAGAAGCACTTGTTTATAGTCTTAAGTTAGATTTACCTTTCATTTGCATATTCATGGTGGTTTGAGGAGTTGAAAGTCCTTCCTCGTGCTAGCAGTTCCATTATCATGACAGAGTGTAAGACGAGTAGCGTTTATTTTTAAAGTGCCAAAAATAGTTACTTACCTCGATTGTTTTGTATGGGAGAACATTGATCGCCTTAAAAGGGATTTCTTTGTTTGTGTTAGGATCAGGGGGAGGTATCTGAGGGTCTGCTTTTTCTATCATTACCCGATCTCCAATTTTGAACTTGTCTATCTCGTAGAGTGGCTTTGGTTCTGCTTCTTGTATCCCTAGTTTTTCTTTGTTATGCGTCTTCCACTCTTCTAGTTCATCGATCTGAAACCTTTGTTCATCATGAATTATTTCTTTGTTGGCACGGGGTTTAGGATCAGTTGTGTTCCTTTGTGGTGCTTCCTAAAAAGAAGGGTTAACCGAATGGTTATCAATAGAATTTACTTTCTCACCTTAATTATTTGATGTCCTAGCTGAACCGAGAGCTTGAAGAGTGACTGTCTCATCACCTACACAGAGTATGCGTTCGCCTGCATCGACATCAATTTTAGTCCTGGCAGTTGCTAGAAATGGTCTTCCTAAAATTAGGGGGATCGTGTTGTCCTCATCCATGTCTAAAACGACAAATTTTATTGGGAATACAAATTTATCAATTTTCACAAGTACATCTTTGATTATGCCCCTAGGAATTCTATCAGTTTTATCAGCTAATTGAATGCTCATCCTAGTTTGTTTGAGCTTCCTTAGACCTAGTTGTTTAAACATTTTATAAGGCATGATATTTATGCTTGCCCCTAAATCAGCTAACGCATTATCAATAGATAAACTACCAATTAAGCATGGAATTGTAAAACTTCATGGATCTTTTAATTTTCGTGGTAGTTTATTTTACAACATTGCTGAGCACACTACATTCAGTTCCACATGTGATTCTTCGTCTATCTTCCGCTTATTTGTCAATAGCTTCTTTAAAAATTTCCTAGAATCTGGCATTTGCGAAAGAGCTTTAAGAAATGGTAAGATAATATGTAATTTCTTTAAAAGTTTAAGAAACTTACCGAACTGTTCCTCTGTGTCATCTTTTGTTATTGCTTCGGGATATGGTATGCAAGGTTGATACTCTTTGATTACCGGTTTCGGCTAGTTATTTACTTCAACCTTACATTCTTCTACTACATTTTCTTGTCTTGGATTGGACTCTTATAACCCTACAGTATCATGAACTATTATGGCTTGAATATGCTTCTTTGGGTTAGTCTCGATATTGCTTGGTAGGCTTCCTTGTGGTCTTTTAGAGATTTGCTTAGCAAGTTTCCTTAACTGATTCTCGATCCTTTGAATCGATGTTTGTTCATTTTTTTTCTATATTTTGGAAACGTGTTTCTGTGGTTGCTATGAATTTTGTCAGCATCTCTTCAAGGTTCGGCTTCTTTTCTTGTGGGTAGGGCTGTTGTTGGAAGTTTTGGGGTGGTTGTTGCATTTGATTTCCTTAATCAGCCTATGAGAAATTGGGGTGGTTCTTCCAACTTCAATTATAAGTATTACTATAAGGGTTATTGTTAGACCAGAAATTGTTACCCATATAGTTCATTTGTTCGTTCTCCATGCTCTGTCCGTAGGGTGGGTACTCAGGATTCGCCACTCCTCCACTTGCGCCGCACTGCATAACTTGATGTGCCTGTGAAGAACCATATAAACTATCAAAATTTTTATGTAGCATCTCTACCTGATTTGATAGCATGGTTACTGCGTCGAGGTTGAAAACTCCAGTTGCTTTGGCTGGCCTTGTCCTTGTAACTTGCCACTGATAGTTATTCAGTGATATCTACTCTATAAACTCGTAGGCCGCTTTGGGAGTTTTATTGTTTAGGGTTCTGCTGGCTACTGAATCGATTAATTGCCTTGTTGAAGGGTTTACACCGTTGTAGAAAGTTTGGACCTGTAGCCACAAAGGTAATCCGTGGTGTGGGCACCTCCTCAACAAATCTTTGTATCTCTCCCATGCATTGCAAAGTGTCTCTAAATCCATTTGCACAAAAGAAGAGATATCATTCCTTAACTTGGTCGTTTTCACCAGCGAAAAATATTTTAATAAAATTTTTTCCGTCATTTGATCCCATGTAGTGATTGACCCTCGTGGAAGAGAATGCAACCACTGTTTGGCTTTATTTCTCAAAGAAAAGGGAAATAATCGAAGACGGATGGCATCATCAGAAACGTCATTTATCTTGAAGGTATCACAGAATTCTAGAAAATTCACTAGGCGTGTGTTAGGATCCTCATCCAGCAAACCACCAAACTGAACAAACTGTTGTATCATCTGTATAGTGTTAGGTTTCAGTTCAAAATTATTTGCAGCAATAGTAGGCCTAACAATACTTGACTCAGTTCCTGTTAAACTCGGTTTGGCATAATAATACATAGTTCGAGGAGCATGATGTTCTGCCACCTCTGGAGGTAGCAGATTATTCTCCTCCATCTTTTCGGTGGTATTAATTTCGGCTTCTTGCTCTTCTTTTATGTAGTTTAAGCTTCGCCTTATCTCTCTGCGATTTGTGCGAACGGTACCTTCAATATCACTATCGTAAAGTAGGGGTCTTGTGGGTTCCTTCTAGTCATAAACTAGAGGTACCTGAAAAGAACAAAACAAGGAAGAAAATTTAGAAAAGTAAAAATAAATTGCAAAAATAAAATAATATGGCTCAAGTAATAAAAATCAAGCTTTCATAATATTTTAGTTCCCCGGCAACGGCGCCAAAAACTTGATCGTTGTTTTATGCGATGTCAAAGTCTTAAAATTTGTATAATGAATGATCGAACATAGAAACTAACTATGACAACGATTTGAGGCAAGCACACCTATCGAACAATAGTATGGTTAAGGCAAGATCGAATTGTCGAACCCAAAGGAACCAAAAGTACTAATACTAACTTTCTTTTTATTATTTAGCCTAAGAATTAAATGAATTTTTATCTAATCTAAAATTAACTAACAACTAAACTAAAGATTCTAAGACAAAGAAGAATGAAATTGGGAAAATAACTTTGAGGAAAAACCAATTGTTTAAGACGATACCCAAGGAAGAATCCACCTAGACTTCACTTATTATCTAACTCTGAACTAGACGATTTATTCATTTGACTTGATCCGTAGGATTCCCTAAGTTATATTAATCCCTCTCTCAAGGCGACTAACGTCCAACCCTAGGTTGATTAATTGAAATCTCTTTCTAATTAAAACCCCTAGAATCACATTGACTCGATCTATGGACTCCCATATTAGGTTTCACCCTAATCCGGTAAAATCTCGTCACCCTATCTCTAGGCGCGTGATCAACTCCGCTTAATTATGCTAGATTTACTCTTAAGCAGGGACTTTTGCTCCTCCACCTAAGCACATCATACTTAGATTAATATCCTGGAAATACCAACACAAGAATTAAGAACACATAATTATGAACAAGTCAAATATTTATCCCATAGTTCAGCAAACGATAACAAAATTCATCTTAGGTTTCATCCCCTTCAGGTATCTGAGGGTTTAGTTCATAACAATAAAAGGAAACATTTCAAAAGAAAAGATAAAACAAAACATAAGAAATCCCTAAAACCCCCTGAAGAAAATGAAGGAGAGATCCTCCGTCTTGAGTATAATTCCAGCTTTTTGAGATGAATCAACTGGCTCTCTTTGAGCAAATTTCACACAAATCTGCCCTTTTTGGCCTAGCTGGACGCCCCCTGACTAAAGCCTTGGGTTCTGAATGTGTTTCTTTGCCCCTAAGTATCCTAATCCGAGTGAAACTTCTCTTTGTCACGGCAGGGACACGCCCATGGCACACGCCCGTGTAAGTCGTGGCTAGGCCGTGTTCGAGGCGTTGATGAGGCACGATCGTGTGGTCTTGGGCCCAGGCCTTGTGGATTTCGTAATATGACCCATTTACTCTGTTTTAGGCCTGTTTTCCATTTTTTTCGTCATCCGGTGCTCTTCTGAGTATAAAACATGAAAACAAAGGATTAAGAGCACCAAATTACATGATTCAAGGCTTAAATCATCCAAAAGCATGCTAAATGTGGGCTTAAAATATGTTACTTTTACGGTTTATCACATCCGAATATTCACAAACGACTAGCACTGATTCAACCTTTTTTTTAGACACTTTAGTATCTAAAACATAAGCGAGATAAGCTTCGCAACCTTTTCTCACATATCTCTGAGCTATCATCGATGAAATTACTATTGGTAAACCACCTGACTCATCAGATCAATTCGAAGAATTTCATTAATTTGACATTTCAGTTCTATAGTCTTTCGTCTGCAGTTCACAACAGCATCATGTAAAGTTAACCAATCTATTCCCAGAATTACATCGAAATCATCAAATGGTAAAAGCATCAAGTCAACCAGAAAATAGTAACCCCGAATCATTAAAGGATAGTTCTTGCATACTTTATCAACTAGAACATACTTGCCTAAGGGGTTCTATACTTTAATCACAAAATCAGTAGACTCGATAGGCAAACTCTTATTAGACTCCAAATTCATACATATATATGAATGAGTAGATCCAAGATCAATCAATGCAATAACATTAGTGTCACAAAGAGAAAATGTACTGGTAATGACATCAGGTGATGACGCATCTTCACAGGCATGAATAGCGTAAGCTCTAGCAGATACTCTGGCCTCAGATCTCATTGTAGAATCTCTCTTTGTACCACGATTACCACTTGTATTTCCCTTATTTCTTGGCGGCCTCCCTCGAGCAGCTGTATTACTCGATCTTTGAATGTTGTTTTGCCGAGTTTTAAAATTTATAAAGAGAATGATCAAACCTGGAAACTAACTCTGACAATGATTTAAGGCAAGTGCACCTATCGAACAGTAGTATAGCTTAGGCAAGACCGGAACGTCGAACCCAAAGGAACTAAAAGTACTAATACTTTCTTTTTATTATTTAGTCTAAAATAAGTGAAGTTTGTTATTTAATCTAAATTTAACTAACTACTAAGCTAAAGACGCAAAGATAAAAAGAATGAATTGAGGAAATAACTTGAGAAAAACCAATTGATCAAGATGATACCCTTAGGAAGAATCCACCTAGACTTCACTTGTTATCTAACACTGAACCAGACGATTTATTCACTTGACTTGATCCGTAAGATTCCTTAATTTATATTAAACCCTCTCTCGAGGCGAATAACGTCTAACCCTAGGTTGATTAATTGAAACCTCTTTCTAATTGAAACCCCTAGAATCGCATTAACTCGATCTATGGACTCCCATATTAGGTTTCACCCTAATCCGGCAAAATCTCGTCACCCTATCTCTAGGCGTGCGATCAACTCCGCTTAATTATGCTAGATCTACTCTTAGGCAGGGACTTTTGCTCCTCCACCTAAGCACATTCAACTTGAATCAATATCCCGAAAATATTAACATAAGAATTAAGCACACATAATTAAGAACAAATCAAGTATTTATCATATAGTTCAGAAAACAATAACAAGATCCGTCTTAGGTTTCATCCCCTTCAGGTATCTAAAGTGTTTAGTTCATAACGATAAAAGAAAACATCTTAGAAGAAAAGATAAAACAAAACATAAGAAATCCCTAAAACCCCCTGAAGGAATTGAAAGAGAGATCCGCAGTCTTAAGTAGAATTCCGGCTTCTTGAGATGGATCGACTGGCTATCTTTGAGTGATTCCCACAAATCTGACTTTTTCGGCTCGGCTCCTTGGCCTAGCTAACCGCCCTCTTTTAGGTAATACTTAGGGGGTTTATATAGGCTTTTGAAATAGGTTTCTTTGCCCCTAAATATATGAATCCGAATGAAATTCTTCTTTCCAGTGACAGGGACACGGCCATGGCACACGCCCGTGTAAGTCGTGGCCAGGCCGTGTTCTAGTTTATCAGGGAGGCACGACCATGTGATCTTTGGGTCAGGCCGTGTCGATTTCTCTCTTGGCCTAATTTGGTCTGTTTTAAGCCCATTTCTCATTCTTTCCATCCTCGGGTGCTTTCCTGAGTATAAGACATGAAAAGAAAGGATTAAGAGTGCCTTTTTACATAAATCAAGGCTTAAATCATCCAAAAGCATACTAAATGTGGGATTAAAATATGTTACTTTTATGGTTTATCAATCTTACATTCTGAGATTTATCTATTTCATTTAGCTTGGGACAATCTCTGATAAAATGACCTCGTGAACCACAACTGTAAGAAGCACTATTATTATTTTTCAACCAACAATCTCCAAAATGTTGTCTTCCACACTATTGACACTCAGGTTTAACATCTTTCATGTTGCCAACACTCGATACCGATGTGGCTTGAGCTTAGGGCTGGTGTATTGCTTTTCGCGATCTCTATTCTGATATCCCACTGAAGTGGTAGATCGGTTAAAATAGTCTCTGGATTTTTTTGACGAGGAATGATAAGATTTACTCATCGATCTCTTCCTCGAGTCTCTTGCCTCTGAATGAGCCTTTTTCTTTTTTCGGTTAAAGTCTTCGGCTTTACAAGCCCATTCAACTAACACACAAACTCTTTCAAATCTAATATCTAGACCAGTAGTTTAATATCTTCGTTTAACCCATCAACAAACCTCTTGCACATAATTTCTTCAGTAGAAACATACTCTCGGGGATATTTGCTTAACTGCACGAATTCTCTCTCATACTCAGTTACGGTCATACAGCCTTATTTCAGTCCCAAAAAAATCTTTATGCTTTTGATCTAAAAATAGTTGACTAATGTACTTCTTTTGGGACTCGATTTGAAAGAACTCCCAAGTGACTCTCTCTCGGCACCACATATATTAATGTATTCCACCATTGATACGTAGTGTCTATCAACAAAGATACAACACATTTGATGCACTCTTCAGGTGTACACAACAACTCATCAAATACCCTGATTGTATTTTCAAGCCAAAACTCTACTCTCTCAAGGTCTTCATCAACATTTGCTCTAAACCCTTCAGCCCCGTGTTTATGGATCTTGTCAACTAGAGGCTTATTTAATCTTAAAAGCTCAACTCCTTGAGGAGCTACAGGTACAGGTTGGGGATTAGGAGGGGGTGGAGGTTGTTGAGCAGCCAGGTTCGTATGAATATATTGAGTCTACCACCTCATTCATCATTTAGAAGAAGGTTGATGCGATCTTAGCTCGGGAAGCTACGGGCTATCCCATTGAGTTGCCAAAAGGTCCCATTACTTAGTCTCGCACCAAGAAGTTTGAAGACGCCATTGCAAGTCACATTGGTTAAGCTTGGTGAGGGGAGGTGGCTAGACTCATCAAGCAAGCATGGAGCTCAACACCATGCGTTCCATACAGCTTATTACAAGCTGAATTTTAGTTAAATAGTTACTGGATTAAACTTTAAATGTGTTTAGTTAATTTAGTTTAAGTAATTAAGTTTTTTTCTAATGTTATTTAGTTGTTTAAATAAATTCAGAAATTAATATGTTCTAAGTTAATTAATTTGCTACAGCCATTTAATATGTTTTAGCTTATTAAATGAGTATTAGTTACTGCAGCTCATTAAAGTTTAATCGTGTTTATAGGTGAATTAACCAATTGAACTATCTGGTGCATTGATTGGCATTAAAGAGAGGAATGAATTTAAGACCAGCAGCTGTTATGAGCTTCACCAAGTGACTATTTGAGGACTTCAATGGACAAGGAGCTGTTCACAGAAGCCCATTCAGTTTCCAAACTTTTTCACATTATGGTGGCTGTTCCAATTCGTCCATTTCAAGCATTCACACAAAGGGGGCTGTTCGTGTACCGAATGACATTAATTTTTGGTTGCAGCACATTTGGCTATTCAAAGAGAAATTAAAAGGCTGTTATGACTCTTTAGCTGATCAAGCATTGAATCAAGTTTATTCAGCTCATTATAGTTAATTATTAGCTGAATAGGAGAACCAAACATGCTGTCCATTGTCGTTTCTTATGTTAGAGTTCATCAAAGGTCTTGTAGTTTTTAATTAGCTCAATTACGTTCATTAATAGCTCAATTAAGCTGAGTGTGTGTGTGTGTCTATTCGACTGGGGTTTGTCCCATGCCTATAAATACTTTGTTTTCAGCTAGTTGGAGGGACTTTTGGACAAAATATATGATCTTTCATTTTTCTGTGAGAATTCAGCTCTCATTGTTCTTTCTGGATTGAAACAACTTATCAAGCTCAGCTTATGGCCTCATTCTTCCTTGTTATCCGAACTTATCACTTCCCAAAGTGTGGCGTTCAACCATACCATCAGTTCCTATCTTGCTAGATAGTGGGTCAAGGTTAGCCAAATTATATCTTATCAATTTCCATCTAAGTGTCATCTAAGAATCTGGTCAACAATTTCCTTCATTGTTGGTTCACTCTTGGCCTTAGCCGAATTTACTCCATTAGCCAATTTAATTATCTTTCAGACCTTGTTTGAACCTTTCATCTTTTCCAGTCTACTTTTGTAATATCCCGGGTTGGGGGCTGTTTTGTTGTGGCATGTTTTGCATGTGTTTGGTATGCTGCGTTGTTGTTTGTGTTGTATCGGGGCTTAATTGTAGGCTAGAAGTAAGCCTGAATAGGTAGGAAAAATTTTAATTTTGGCCTTAGGTGTAGGGAGCTGATAGAGTTGGAGTTTAAGAAAATAAATTGGAGTTTATTTGCACAAAAAGAGGAGCTAGCAAAGTGGCAAGGGGAGACGCCACATTGAGTGGGTGTGACGTCAAAGTGCAAGGGGAAGTGTCCTGAGTTCGAGCTGCGAAATTCTCCATTTTGGCTTTAATTTTGGACGGCAAAGGAGGAAGGAGTTGGTTGAAGTTCAAATTCCTCCTTGGACTTGGTCAAATGGCGGCTTGGAGGGTGGAGAGTGATTGTAGGAGTGAGACTTGGTAAACTCATTTGAAATGAGTGGTGGTGAGTGTGTTTGGGGATTTGGCCGAATTTTGGGGTGTGTGGAGTGGGGGAAGTGACGGTTTAGTGTGGGAGGGGGGGGAAGGCCGAATGTACTTTTGCTTTTGGAACATTTTCGGTCTTCTCTTTGGCAAACCAAAATTCTTTCTTTTTGTCAAACCAAAGCTGAAATTCTAAAGAATTCTCTCATCTTTCTTCACTTCTTGAACCGAAATACCACACTCCTAAAAGTTGGCCGAAACATCTTTAATCCTTGGTGTTCTTCTGGTAGCCGAATATCCTCCTCTTCATCTCCTTTTTCCTTGGTTCATTTGTGAAGCCGAATTCTCCACTAATATTTCTATTTCTTTGTGCCGAAACTATTCTTCTTTTATTCATTTGTGCAAGCTGAAACTCTCTCTTCTCAAACATTCTTTTTGTCTTCTTGAAACCTTAGTAGCCGAATCTCTTCTCTCCTAGAAGTCCTATTAATTGGCCGAATATTTCCCTTCTCCTAGTAGTCTCCCTTGGCCGAATCTCTTGTGGTTCTCTCCTAGTGTGGTGTTGGCCGAATCTTTGTTGGTGTTGGGGTAAGTGATTGGCCGAATGGCCATTCTTCGATTCTCTAAGTGCTATGTTGTTTGCGATTTGTTCAAAGCCTATGATCGGCTTTGGTTAGAAGGAATTGACCATTGGTTATCTTCTTGTTTAGGGCCTTTGGATATTGGAGGTAGTCAAGTGGAGTCTTCATTCTTGTAATCGATTGGTAAGTAGGGGTAAGTACATGGTACTGTTAGTATTTCAATCTTTTTAGGTTCGATTAAGGCAAAGGTAACAAAAGATTAACTGTTCATCTTTTATGGTGTAGCCGTTTGCTAAGGAGAATCATTGGGTGATTCGGATTTGGTAGGAAACCAAATCATCTAAAAAGGTAAGGGTTCGATATTAACCCCTTGGGTCAATTGTTGATGGCCGAATGTCTTAGATGCCTAACCCCTAATGTTTGGCCGATTGTAGGATCTAGTAATCGAGGGGTTTAGATCGTTTTCGTTGGATTCTAGACTCGTATTATCAGGTGTGTATGCTAACACACTTATATTTAGTAATATGATTGATAACTTGTGTGATGATTAATGAAACAGTGATGATTGATATAATACCCTAATGGGTATGATCGTGGACTCGGGTAAGTCAGTGGTTATATTATTATGAGTTACTGATAATCTATATGATATCATGGCTATGGATATATGTGACATGGGGTATGAGATTAGACATATTGGCATGATATGCATGATTGTATGATATGCATGATTACATGAGTATGGCATGTTGATGGGGAATACAATGGAGGGAGCCAAGTGGTATTTTGTCTGACGAGCACCAGTGCTTTGGTAGCACACTTTGTGACTTTGGGTCACCAGAGGTTTGGCACCTCCAGAGGTTTGGTACCTCAGCGTCTCGTCCCAGTAGCTTAGTACCACGGTGGGTTGGCCCCACAGATGATTATACTGGGATTGGCGCCGATGTTTTGGTACACACGATGGGTTGGCCCCATCACCACGATTTGTGACTACGGTCACGGTGCTTTGGTAGCACATTGTGTCTTTGGGGCACCAGAGGTTTGGCACCTCATTGCGACTTGTCCCTGTGGTTTGACCACCGTGGGTTGGCCCCACTTGAGATATGGGATCGTCTGCTAGTGATTTGGTATCACACGATGGGTTGGCCCCATCATCCTTGGATTTGTGACTTCGGTCACCAGTGCTTTGGTAGCACAATTGTGTCTTTGGGACACGGTGGGTTTGGTACCACATTGACGGATATTGTGTCTTTGGGACACCAGTGTTTTGGGGAACACATTGTGACTATACGTCACGGTGGTTTGGCACCACCGGTGGTTTGGTACCACACGGGGTAGAAGCAGCGATATGGATGGTTAGGGTAGGTTGCATTAATTATGTTGCTATGTATGATGTGTGTTAGCTTGTTGTTTTATCGGGAGCGGGATTTATACACTGAGTCCTTCGACTCACCCTCCTCCTTGACATTTCAGGTGACTCGTAGACGCGGACATGGAGCCGGGATGGACTCGGGGTGCACATGCCATGCTTTAATAAGAGTTTGCTCAGACTATTGCATTTGGGTATTTTAACTTATTTACTTTTATTGGGTTTTAATTTGGATTTGTAAAAGGCCTTTAATTTATGATTTACGATGTTTATGTTTTAATTAAATGCTGATATGCTTTAACAAAATAAGTTGGTATGAATTTCACTAAAACTTGGAAAGATAACGAATTCAAAATCATAACGCAATGTGTTTCTAAACTATACCATCGGGTATCACACTAAGTCCTTGTGATAAACAAATACAAATGGTTTTCAATTCAAACTTGCAGTTCTCCTAAGTTTAAAAGTGTTTTATGTATCACTAAGAAACTAATGAGGTTTTAAATGGTATAAACTCGTTTTAACTACACATTCTGGCTAAGTTTTCAAAATCTCCGGGTTTCAAATACATCAATCGTTTTTCAAACAAGTCCACTCAAATTTGTTTCAAACACACTGCGTTTTCACTCAGCTTTTAAACGGAAAATCTAACTTTTCAAAAACGATTTCCCCGTAACATACCAGATTCGAACGTGGTGTTTTGTCCGGGTTTGGGGTGTTACAACTTTGTTGAAACTTAACACTTAATTTCATGATCGGAAAAACTAAACGACTCGAATCAACATCAAATCAAGCTCGTATCAAAGGCTTCTTTAGCCTGTCCTCCCTGGCTACCCGTCACAGGTCTAGAATCAGTTGGTGCTGTTCCTTTCACGAGAGCATGTGCATTACACTCAACCTTATCAGCTATCATTCAATTGGGATCCATTACTATATGAAAACATAGTTTAAAATGTCAGGAGTCATAACACTATCACAATTTATATATGGCATGTATAGCTAGACTTTCACAAACGCTACGTTAGTCCTAGAATCAACTAAATCGTAGCTCTGATACCAATAAATGTAACACCCCTCACATGTATTCAATGCCAGAATAGGGTTACGAGGTATTACCGATCCATTCACAACACATATAGCATACATTTAATCAACAATAAGTATTCATTCTCATAAATCATTCCACACAATCACATTGTCCCTTATAAGGGCCTATGAGGCCTTAAACATGCTTTAGAAGTGGTTCAGGACTAAACCGATATCATACAAAAATTCTAGATGCTTAGAAACTTTTCATGTAAACAAAGGTCACATGCCCGTGTGAACAGGCCGTGTGCCTCACACGGCTAGTAGACACGCCCGTGTCTCAGGCTGCGTGAAAACATGGCATACGTACTAACTTGGGTCACACAGCCAACCACACACTCGTGTGTCTAGCCCGTGTACCGTTCAAAGTGGCCACACATGCCCGTGTGCCAGGCCGTGTGCTAGGCTGTGCCAAAACTGTAGGATATACTAACTTATGCAACACGACCAAGTCACATGCCCGTGTGCTAAGCCGTGTGCCATATAAGGGGGTATATTGACTTGTACCACACAGCTAGTCACGCGCCTGTATGTGAGGTCGTGTGAAGTATACTAACTTCATTTCAATTTCAACACTAGAGGACACACGGCCATGTAACATGACCATGTGTCACACACGGCTGAGACACACGCCGGCATGGAAAAAAATAGGCTATTTACCAAGCCATTTTGCCACCCCATTTGGTTCAAACCTTCACCTACCTATATTGCACAAAAACAAAGCAAAATAGGCAATCCATAACAACCAAATCAACCATAGTTCTTACCATTTCATCTAACATTAAACACTTTACAAAATGACATTAGTTCTTATCTAAAAACATATACCAAACATACATCATTTTGTTCCAATTCACAAGCATAATACCAATTCCAGAAACCTCATAATATAAGACAAAAGCACACTTACATATACATAATCAAACTAGCCAAATTAAGTCAAATCTCATGGCTATAAATACAAACAAAACATAACCATTCATAAGTCATCTCAAATGGCAATATTCACTTTCAAAACATAACCAAAATGACTCAAGCTTATACATGCCATATACCATATATACACAATTCAAAAGTACCAAGTAGATGACTAGATAGTGTGACGTAGACTCTGACGATCCCCGAATTCGAGCTAGCTTTGAATCCACTATAAAACATAGGAAAAACGAACAAAGTAAGCTACAAAGCTTAGTAAGTTCGTACTAAATCTACTCAACAATTCATAAAATACAAAATATCAATTTGAACAAGTTAATATATACTTTATGATAATACCAAACCTTTCATAGGCTTATTTATATACTTATATGCAAAGTCATAACCTTTTCTATTTGATCTTCATACTTACATGTACATACTTGTACAAATTCATAACGAACTCATACCTTTCTGTAACACTATTGAATACTTGATGTTTCGCACATTAAGTGCCATCGCATAGCCGAAGCTATTATAATTCTGCACATCAAGTGCCTTACTCGATGTTTTGCACACTAAGTGCCATCTCAATGTCTCGCAACTAAGTGCCAATCTTAATGTCTCGCACACTAAGTGCCAATCTCAATGTCTAGCACATTAAGTGCCACAATTAGCTGATTTATCGTCGAACATAAATGTAGTCCCATATATACAATTTATGCAATATCAAAGCATTAAAAAGTATAATTATGATAATGCTTATTGCATACGAACTTACCGTGGATGCTAAAACGGCGAATTGAGTCGATTAGTCAATAACTTTAGCTTTCCCCTGATCTAGATTCGAATTTCGCCTTTCTTGAACTAAATGTATTCAAAATTAACTTATTCAATCATCTATTCATTCAATTTAGTCCAAAACACTCTTTAAGGAACATTTACACTTTTACCCCTAAACTTTAACATTTAATTAATTCAGCCCCTATTTCACAAATTCAAAAAATTAACATAATTCTACAAAACATATGCTTGGCCGAATTTAATATGTATCACTAGCAGCCCATATTTTCAATTTATTCACACTTTTAACCAACACATTTCACATTTTCACAATTTAATCCCTTTTTGAGATTTTTGTCAAAAATCACATTTTCAATCATGGTACTTCTTGTGGACTGACTCCATGATTAAGTAATTGTGAATTATTAGAACAATGCTTCTGGACATAATTGCAATTGCTAGAGCCTAATTGTATAGTCCAATTGGCCCCTCCGCTAGCTCAACAAAAGCTCGATCGGACTGTATTTGAATCAGAAGAAAATTCTATGACTTTGGGAATAATTTAATGAAGTCAATTTATTCAATGTGGAATTAAATTAGGTGGCCATGAGAATTTTTCAACTAGAGAATTTGATTAAAGAATTTTCTTGAAAATTTAATTTTAGAAAATCTAAGTGATTTTTGGAAAAATTAATTTTGATTAAGTAAAACTAAATTAATCAAATCAATTAAAATTAATATGATATTTTTGGAAGTTAATTTTCGAGTCAAACAATTAGCCCAATGGGTAATTGAACTTAAAAATTGGATATGAGATTGTAAATTGGGTTTGAGAGCCCAAAACTAAGACCAAGACCTAAAAATTGGTTGAACCAGGCCTGATATGTGAAACCAGATCAACGGTCCAACTAATGGCTAGACCGAACTGACCGGGTCGTCATTGACCCAGACCGAACCGGCTCAGGGTGCCGTAAGGGTGTCACACCTGCATCACCGGACACAGCGCTCTCAATGGCTGCGATGGTGGCGTCTTGGTAGCCGGTGAGGGTTACTCGTCGGTAGTTGAGTAGTGGAAGAGTTACACTCCAACTGAGACTCTACCAGAGAATTTGATTTCAGATTAATTATTCCAAAGATAATATTATTTTAATAGTTTAATATTAAAATTAATTTAATAATTATCTTAATAGTATTTTATTAATTTAATATTAAAGTGATTATCTTAATATTAAATTTAATTTAATGTTTATCTTGTAGATAAACATTCTATTATTCTAATAAAATTTAATATTAAATTTAATCTAATATTATCTTGATAAATATTAGATTAAATTTAATATTAAAGTGATTAAGTTTAATCATAGTTGAACTCTCTCAACTTTTCCTGTATAAAGAGAGCCTTGGTCATTATTTACACACACTTGAATTCAAGAGAAAGTTGCAGAGAGAAAATTATCTAAAGAGATTATTCTAGAAAATTTCTAAAGATATTTTTCTGATTTACAACTTAATCTAAAATTTTAGAAAAATTACAAAATTAACCCACTAGTAATTTTTGTGAAAAATTTTCTGATTCGAAGCGAGCCCTCACTTGGCAGACGTGAGCTTGAGGATAGCGGAAGACTACTTGGTCGAAGCGCTCATCCTAGACAAATAAAAAAGGTACAATTTCGATTATTTGTTTATTACTTTAGATATCATAACAAAGATCTTATTTTGGAAAAAATTTAAAACTTTGGTTTTTTCCTAAATTTATTTTTCGCTATCCTCAATTTTCCAAACTTATTTTTCCAAGAATTGGTATCATGAGCCAGGTTGTATTCTATCTATAAGTATAAACAGATAATCAAAATAAACTTCTCTTCTTCTTAAATGATTTGATTACATAAAAAGTGGCATTATTTAGATCTTATGCATGTTTTGAGTTATATATGGGAATGAATGCGATATTATATATTTGTTATATAATTGTTTTTTGTTGATGTTGTGGTTCTTAGGAAATAGACCATGGACTATCATCTCCATGTAGGGTTATTTTTTTAAAATTCATAGAATTCTTGTGAGCTGGAAATGGGTATAGGACTTAAATGTCATTTTTCCAAAAGGAGTTCATGACGAGTAAAAGATACGATGGTAGTTGAAGACCTAAGGAATGCCTTGTGATGAAAATTTATGTAATTTTATTTTTCCATTCATTTTCTAGAAATAGAATCATGGAAAGCTTGGCTGGCAATTTTATTTTAATTATCTATCTCATTATATATATGTTTTATAATTTTTTATAATATTATGTAATGTTATAATTGTGATATATATATATGAGGTGATCCATAATTGATTGATTAAAAATAAGAAGTGTGGTAATAAGAAAATACATGTGTTGTATTTTTCTATTCACTTCTTTAGGTTATTCGATAACTATTAGAAGTGTGGTAATAAGAAGGTGTATGTCTAAGATTGGCTCTGGCTAGGAAAGACTTGGTTTTTAAACGGTCAAATTTGACTCACCTTCTTTTCCTGGGACCCTACTTGGTGCACAGTTTTCATTCACTTCTTCAGTTTTTCCCTTAAAAGAAAAACTGTGGAGAATCAAAATTATTTGTTTTAAGATTGATTGATTCTTATGAATAGATATTATAAAATTTCCATAGCATGCCATGCATATATTGGAAGCATGTCATTTAGATTAGGTAAGAATGTTACTAGAACTATTGTATGATCATTCTTGAAATTTGGGATAAAAAAACCTTGCATGTTTTTAAAATATTGAGTGGGAGAAGGTTCTTGAACAAGACCTACGGCTTCCATTGATGGTCCCCCTAAGTGATAGCATGATAAAGTTTCGAGCCGGTTCCTACCATGGTGACACACCAAGGTAAGCTTTGTCATGTAGGTTCATTAGATCATGCATGACTTTCAGAGAGTTTGTCCCAAGATGACTCACAAATGAAAGCATGTTCATGATGTCAGTGGTTTCACACTCAAAATCATCTCTTATTAAATAGTTTTCCAAGAAACGATATTTAAGCTACAGATGATGGCCAAACATTAAACAATAGTTAGTTTGTGTGGAGTCTTGAGAATTAAGATTCACGAACTGATTGGATATAATCCATGTTCTTGCTAGTTAATCATGGGACCCCAAGGCGACATGGTTGATGGGTGTGAGAATGATCGTAGCAACGGAAATTTTCATTCTTGATATGTTACTAAAATGAAAAATATTTACCTAATACAAAGATAGTAATTAGTGAATCTCTATTTTTTTTCATTTCAAATATATCTCCTAATCCCCTTATTAGCATTCTTTCTGAGAATAAAGTAAATGGGGATAACTTTCGAGAATGGAAACGGAACTTGCTAATAGTTTTTACTTGTAAGAAACACAAATTTGTTCTTGACAAAATGTACCCTTTTGAAGCTCAACCCAAAGCGAGGAATCACTAGAGAGATTCTAACTCGATTGCTCGATGTTATATGTTAGCGTACATGAGTAGTGTGTTGCAAAAACAACATGAAAATTTTTGTACTACCAAAGAGATCATGACAACTTTGGACGATTTGCTCGGAGGCTAAGTCGCATTGGCTCAACAATCTGCTATTACAAATTTGATGAATTCTCAATAGAAAATCAACATTTCGGTCAAAGAACATATGCTTAATCTTTTGGGATTCTTTGCGAAAGTGGAAGACAATGGGGTTGAACTAGACATGAACACGCAAATTGAAATAGTGTTCAAATCCTTAACCAAGGAGTTTGTTGGTTTTAGGGCCACTTACAACTTGGGGAACAAAGAGCTTACCTTGACTCAACTCATAAAGGAATTACAATCTTATGAGTTGATGCTGAATGGTGGTAAGCTAGTTTAGGAGAAACCTGAGGCAAAACTTAGCTATGGGCCCCTCATCCTCTAAGGGGAAATGGAAAGCTAAGGGAAAAAAGAAACGGACTAAGTCTTTGGTTTCACCTCGTGTAGATAAGAAAAAGGCTAAGAAATCAAAAGATCCTAAAATGATCAAATGTTTCTTCTACAACAAGAAAGGGCATTTCAAATCAAACTGTAATGAGTATTTAGATTACCTAGCAGAAAAGGGTAAAGGTATGGAACATTTTGTGGTTGAAGCTTGCTTAGAGGAAGAATCAATTAACAACTGGGATATTGAATTTGGAGCCACTAACCATGTGTGTGTTTCTTTATAGGGGTTTAGCGAAACAAGAAGTCTGCATGACAGGAGCCTCTCGTTGCAGACCAAAGATGGGAGATATGTTTCAGCCGAAGCAATGGGAGAAGTTATTTTACATGTTGATAATTTTAGGAAGATTGTTTTAAAGAACATGTATTATGTACCTCATTTTAAGAGGAATTTAATTTATGTAATATGTTTATTTTATGACGGTTATACTGTGACATTCAATAAAGGGATTGCTATTCACAGAAATTGTTCTTTATTCTGTAATGGATAGATGGAAAACATTCTCTACTTTATCAAACAAAATAAATACCCGATGCTTCAAATTGAAATAGTGAATAAAAAGCTTAAAACTTCTCACTCTAATGACGGGTACCTATGGCACTTAAGATTTGATTATATTAACTAAGAAAAAGTCACTAGACTCGTGAGAGATGGTCCCTTAAGTATGCTTAAGGAAGTTAGTATTTCAAAATGTGAATCTTACTTGAAAGGTAAAATGACTAAGAGGTCTTTTAATGCGAAAGTTACAAGGGCCAACCAACTTTTAGAACTTGTGTACACTGGTGTATATGGTCCCATGAGCATCAGTGCCGGAGAAAGTGACGATTATTACGTGACTTTTATGGACGACTATTCTCGATATGGATAAGTGTATCTAATGCATCGCCCTTGATAAATTTCAAGAGTTTTGTGTGAAAGTGGAAAAGAAATTAGGTTTATGCATAAAGAATCTTTAGTCAGATCGAGGTGGGGAATATTTGTCTGATGAGTTCTTAGGATACCTCATTGAGAATGGGATTTTATCCCAATTGACTGCGACGAGTACTCTACAGCAGAATGGTGTAGCTGAGAGAAGGAATAGAACTTGCTTGACATGGTTCGTTCAATGTTAAGCTATTCACAACTTCCTACTTCCTTCTAGGGATATGCGATACAAATGACTTACTGTATTCTGAATGAGGTGCCAACCAAGTCTTTTTGTAAGACACCTTATGAACTGTGGCATGAAAAGAAACCCGCTCTAAATAACTTTAGAATATGGGTTATCCAACACACGTTCTGGATAAGGATGCTGATCGTTGTTTTATGTGATGTCAAAGTCTTAAAATTTATAAAAAGAATGATCGAACCTGGAAACTAACTATGACAATGATTTGACGCGAGCGCACCTATCGAGTAGTATAGTTAAGGCAAGACCAGAATGTCGAACCCAAAGGAACCAAAAGTACTAATACTAAATCTCTTTTTATTATTTAGTCTAAGAATTAATTGAATTTTTATCTAATCTAAAATTAACTAACAATTAAATTAAAGTCTCTAAGCGAAAGAAGAATGAAATTAAGAAAATAACTTGAGAAAAAACCAATTGATTAAGACGACACCCAAGGAAGAATCTACCTAGACTTCACTTGTTATCTAACTTTGAACCAGATGATTTATTCATTCGACATGATCCGTAAGATTCCTTAAGTTATATTAATCCCTCTCTCTAGGCGACTAACGTCTAACCCTAGGTTGACTAATTGAAATCTCTTTCTAATTAAAACCCCTAGAATTGCATTAACTCGATCTATGGACTCCCATATTAGGTTTCACCCTAATCCAGCAAAATCTCGTCACCCTATCTCTAGATGCGCGATCAACTCCACTTAATTATGCTAGATCTACTCTTAGACGGGGACTTTTGCTCATCCACCTAAGCACGTCACACTTGAATTAATATCCTGGAAATATCAACACAAGAAATAAGAACACATAATTAAGAACAAGTCAAATATTTATCATATAGTTCATCAAACGATAACAAGATTAATCTTAGGTTTCATCCCCCTCAGGTATCTGAGGGTTTAGTTCATAACAATAAAAGAATACATCCCAAAAGAAAAGATAAAAAAAACATAAGAAAACCCTAAAACCACCTGAAGAAATTGAAGGAGAGATCCTCCGTCTTGAGTATAATTCTGGCTTCTTGAGATGGATCCACTGGCTATCTTCGAGTAAATTCCCACAAATCTACCCTTTTTGGCCTAGCTAGACGCCCCCTGACTAAAGCCTTGGGTTCCCCCCTTTTAGCTCATACTTAGGGTGTTTATATAGGCTTCTGAATATGTTTCTGTGCCCCTAAGTATCCTAATTCGAGTGAAACTCTTCTTTCTCACGGCAGGGACACGCCCATGGCACACGCCCGTGTAAAGTGGTGGCCAGGCCGTGTTCGAAGCTGTTGAATGAGGCACGACCATGTGGTCTCGGGCCCAGGCTGTGTGGATTTTGTGATATGGTCCATTTACTCCATTTTTGGCCCGTTTTCCGTTCTTTTCATCATCCGGTGCTCTCCTGGGTATAAAACATGAAAACAAAGGATTAAGAGCACTAAATTACATGATTCAAGGCTTAAATCATCCAAAAGTATGCTAAATGTGGGCTTAAGATATGTTACTTTTACGGTTTATCAAATACCCCCACACTTAAGCTTTTGCTTGTCCTCAAGCAAAATGATCAACTCACCATTAAAATGAACTTCCTTGATTTATAATATTCATCAATAATGTTTCATCATAATTCAAAGATAATTCATACATTGATAATTTAACTCAAAGGGTCCTAAAGATTCAAACAATCAAAGTTATACATTTATAGCCTGAAAAATGTTAGGTGTTTCCCCTTACCTAATTAATTACCTCTGATTCAAAATAGACAAGAGTTGACATCCTCACTAAAGATTCACTCAAACCACTCAGTATTTTAAGGTTCAAAATTAAGCACTCAAAAGTCAAACATGAAGAGTTAATCCTATAGGCTTGCATGAAAATCAAATCTCCACCACTATAATATGAGATGATACACAAATCAAAAGGTCTTTAAAATGTTGTAACGGGGCTTGGGTCAAAGGTGTGGATAAAGGCTGAATTAGAGGGTTAAAATCGAGATTGACCTGACAAATTACCTAACTAGAAATATGACTACTCCTAAATAATTACATCAATTTAAAATTTGTGATAATACGAGCTTTTTCTTCTAGATTTGGAATTTACATGTATAAGCTCAGCTAACATAGAACTAATAATGAATATACTTCCATTTTTAAAAAAAAAAACAAGTCAAATACATAATAAAGGATAGATTGAAATAGATAAAATAGTTAGGCAATTGATCAAATCAAATGTCGACATAAGGGTAGTTAAAAAGGAATGGTGATAACAAATACAAAGGGTTTTGGGTTATTAGTAGGTAAGTCAATAAAAGGTTGTTAGGATTTTAAAGAAAAAAGGGTTCACTAAGGGTTAATTATGATGGTAGGCTTTTTAGTGGAGTAAGTGGGTTAAAACCTAGGTGCCTTTATCATCTCTTGTATATCAAATCATAGGTGTGGTCTCGACATGTATAATCGATGCAAGTTCTAGAATAACAAATCAATGCTACCACACTCATAATCAATAGTGAGCAAAGAAAAGAATATATGCTCTAAAAGGCTCAAAATCTCACAAAAATTATGGGTATTTGATATCAACCTCGTAAATTTCAAACTTCAAGGTAATAATTAGATTCAGATAGACAACCTAACAAAATTTTACTTTTTTTTGAAAATAGACTCATCATGCTTGATTTCTCTAGTATCCTTCAAATTTAATCATCAATGTACAATTATCAATGACTTACTCTAATCATAATATGAGAAACTTACTTTAGAACAAGGCATAATTTAGAGATTTTCAAATAATACTATAGTTAACCCCCCCACACTTTAGATGTACATTGCGCTCAATGTCCAAAGATAGATAATAGCAATAGAGTAATCAAAAGATAGGGAGAGAAGTGTAACTTCCTGAATTATGGATGAAATCTTTGGAGGGTGTGGAAACTTGATTTGGGGGTGAAAGATAAGTTGGAGGGGCCGCCTAGAATTCCTGTACTAGATGAAGAAATTAGAAAGCTCCTAGAGAATTAGCCAGGAAATGTAAAGACATATTTAAAATAAACAAAATATATAATTAAGGAAAAGAATGATAAAGAGAAAGAAAATAGAGATGTAAATAAAATTAAAATGAAAGATGAATGGACCGAAGAGTCCTTATTGTTGGATGGTTCGCGAGGTGGGTGTAACTTCTAAGGCTGTAGTGAGTCGGTGGTCGTGGTTCCGGTGTGATTCCCTAGCAGCCTTTAGAACCTAAAACCAAGAAACTAAGATAAAATAAACTAAATTAAGCATAAGATAGCCAAAGAGAAGGAAAATAAATGGGAAGAGTAAAGAAGAAGAAAAATTAAATGGCCTCAAAGATCCTTGGCTTGTCGAGTGGATGAAGCGGCCGGCATGAACTTATGTAGATCAGTCTCCCTAAGGAAGACTATGCTTGGATCCTTCCATTTCTTTGAGATGGCCATTGTGGAGATAAAGAGTTAGAAGAATGATATGGGAGGTTAAATATCTGAAAAAGAAAAGAAAAATGAAAATGATATGGAAGAAGGGAGATGGGAAGTAGGTTAGAAGAGGGAAGGGTGGTTTAAATAGAATTTTCAGGTCTGGTATGTCCTCATGCCTGTGTGCCGTGGGCATTTTGTGTCACATGGCCATATCGCACGGTCGTGTTGTGCTTTGTTCGCTTCTCCCACGCCCATGTTCTTGCTCTACACGCCCGTGTATGATCTAACAATGTCGGCCACGGTCACATCGCACGGCCGTGGCATGGTAGTTGGTTCCGTGACTTGAAAATTGATTCGCTCTAACTCGTACCATCTATGCCATGTCAGTACGGAGATTTGGTGCATCCACACAGCCACGCCCACGGCCATGTGCAAGGCCGTGTGGCTTGAAATTCTGTACTTTTGGTTAGTTTATAGTTAGGTGCTATAAAGAAAGGATAAAATAAAAATAAAAATGTAAAAGTTGATGGGGTTAGTACTCGGGTTACCTCCCGAGAAGCGCTTGTTTATAGTCTTAAGCTAGACTTACCTCTCATTCGTATATTCATGGTGGTGTGAGGAGTTGAAAGTCCTTCCTCATGCTAGCAGTTCAATTATCATGATAAAGTGTAAGACGAGTAGCGTTTATTTTCAAAGTGCCAAAAATAGGGTTACTTACCTCGACTATTCCGTAAGGGAAAACATTGACCACCTTAAAAGGGATTTCTTTGTTTGTGTTAGGATCAGGGGGAGGTATTCGTGGGTCTGCTTTATCTAACAATACCTGATCACCGATTTTGAACTTGTCTGTCTCGTAGAGTGGCTTTGATTCTACTTCATGTATCCCTAGTTTTTCTTTGAGATTCGTCTTCCACTCTTCTAGTTCATCAATCTGAATCCCTTGTTCCTCATAAGTTATTTCTTTGTTGGCATAGGGTTTAGGATTGGGATCATGCTGTGGTGCTTCCTAAAAAGAAGGGTTACCTGAATGGTTATCAATAGAATTTACTTTCTCACCTTGATTATTTGATGCCCTAGCTGAATTGAGAGCTTGAAGAGTGACTGTCTCGTCACTTACACAGAGTATGAGTTCGCCTGCATCAACATCGATTTTAGTTCTAGTAGTTGCTAATAATGGTCTTCCTAAAATTAAGGGGATCTAAAACGACAAAGTCTACTGGCAATACGAATTTATCAATTTTCACGAGTACATCTTTGATTATACCCCTAGGAATTCTAACAGTTTTATCAGCTAATTGAATGCTCATCCTAGTTTGTTTGTGTTTCCCTAGATCTAGTTGTTTAAACATTTTATAAGGCATGACATTTATGCTTGCCCCTAAATCAGCTAATGCCTTATCAATAGATAAACTACCAATTAAGCATGGAATTGTAAAACTCACTAGATCTTTTAATTTCTGTGGTAGTTTATTTTGCAACATTGCTGAGCATACTGCGCTCAGCTCCACATGTGATTCCTTGTCTATCTTCTGCTTATTTGTCAATAGCTTCTTTAAAAATTTCCTAGAATCTGGCATCTACGAAAGAGCTTCAAGAAACTTACCGAATTGTTCCTCTGTGTCGTCTTTCTTATCGCTTCAGGATATGGTATGCGAGGTTTGTACTCTTTGATTACCAGTTTTGATTTTACCTCAACCTTTCCTTCTTCTACCACATTCTCGTGCCTTAAATTGGGCTCGTCTAACCTTTCACTATCTTGAGCTGTTATGGCTTGAATTTGCTCCTTTGGGTTAGTCTCGGTGTTGCTTGGTAGGCTTCCTTGTGGTCTTTCAGAAATCTGCTTAGCAAGTTGCCCTAACTGATTCTCGATCCTTTGAATTGAGGTGTAACACACCAAACCCGGCCTAAAAGTTAGGCCCGAATCCAGAATGTCACATTAAAGGCACAATTCAAAACGGTTTTGCTAATTAAAAATTTAAGGCCCAAAAGCCCAAAATCTTTTAGTCTTTATTAATTAAAGATAAAACTCATTTTATTATTTTATTTATTTCTGAAACCAAATTTGAACATAAGAGCTTACTTAGGTTTAATAATTAAATAAACAATTAATCTCAAAACCCAAAATAAATTTGAAGTCAAAACAGAGTACAATGCCTTATTACTTCCACCGAAAATTAAGTAAATAAAAACATGTATTTTGAAACAAATAAATGAAAATTCAAGCCTCTTGTAGTGTGGCCATCTTCGAGTCCTCTCCCACGTCGAGTCGTCTATTCGGGATTACTTGAAACATTAAATTAAAGGGGTGTGAGTTTTGAAACTCAGTGTGCACAACCCTTGGCAATCAAATCACTTACAAATATTCACATTGGGCCTAAGCCCTATCAAAATCGGTGGTCCTGGTTTTTAGCCCACAATGACATCATATCGTATCATTTACAACAAATAATGCAAAACCCACCCCAAAAATCCATCCGCTACACACACCATTTCCCTTCCAACCTTATGACTCTAGTAGGGAGTTCTAGCTCGACCCACCCCTCCGCTACACACCAAGGGTAGCCCAGTTGCAGTACTACTGAACATTGCAGTAAAGCTACTAATCATATATTGGGCTTAAAGCCTCCGGTGGATACATACCATACGGCCATGCGATCCTAGATCTATAGCATACGGCCATGCGATCCTCAAATATTCCTCCGTACCATAATTCCCACGCATATGCATCCTAAGCAGAATATCATATGAATGCATCAAACACAAAAGTAACATCCACAAACTCATATTCGTCACATAGGGTATTTTCGTCATTTCACTACCCAGGGATATTTTCGTAACTCTACCCTATAGGGGTATTTTGGTAATTCTACAAGGGTATTTTGGTAATTTGGCAGAATAGGGGTATCTTGATAATTTTGCAAAACAGGGGTATTTCGATACTTTCACAAACTGGGGGTATTTTGGTAATTTCACAAATTAGGGGTATTTTGGTAATTTTGCTAACTTGGGGTATTTCGGTAATTTCACAAATTGAGGGTATTTTGGAAATTTCACAAATCAGGGGTATTTCAGTAATTTTGTAAACCGAGGGTATTTCGGTAATTTTGCAAATCAAGGTATTTCAATAATTTTGCAAACCGGAGGTATTTTGGTAATTTCACAAATCGAGGGTATTTCGGTAATTTTACAAATCAGGGGTATTTCGGTAATTTTGCAAATCAGGGCATTTCATTAATTTTGCAAATCGAGGGTATTTTTGTAATTTCACAAATCAATGGTATTTTGGTAATTTTACAAATATAAGGGTAATTGGTCCCTCTCGGGTTTTAGTTATGAACTTTGGCCCATCAACAAGTCCTCGCGGCTAAAATGAACAGACACTACGCACCAGGTAGGATTCCAGAGAAGAGGTGGGCCACTAGGACCGCTTAAGTACCAAGCTCTCCCTAGATCCAATCCTAGACATGCGTATGCCCGTTGCCACACCCTAACCCAGCGACTTGTTCACAGACATGTTTAATTAGATTAAGTCTTATGAAATTGAAGAGTTGTTCAACTGGGCCTAAGTCCGAAAACCCAGCATATTTGTCTACGTCCCCATAAAGCTCAACAAACCCAAATTACAACCTTACAGCCCATTAGGCCCAAATCATATCATATGGCCCATTAGGCCCAAAACAAATCCAATTCATGTATCATGCATGACTAGTTCAATTCGTATAACCAACCAAACCATTTCATCAATTCTTAGCCTCAAGGCCCACCGGGCCCATTTAGCCACTTTCGGCTTTTCGGCTTTTCGGCATTGCCGATATCATGTATGTATTGTTTGTACACACCTGGTAACCACGCGTGCTGCAAATCCCTTAGTCACGACCCTACAATCGACATTACTAGCCTGATTTCCTTCGCCACCCCATGAGAAATTGGGTTGGCTCTTCCAGCCTGGATTAAAAGTATTACTATAGGGGTTATTGTTAGATCAGAAATTGTTACCCATATAGTTCATTTGTTCACTTTCTGTGCCTTGTCCGTAAGGTGGGTACTCAAGATTCGCCACTCCTCCACTTGCGTCGCACTGCATAACTAGATGTGCCTACGAAGAACCATATAAACTATCAAATTTTTTATGTAGCAACTCTATCTGATTTGATAGCGCGGTCACTGCGTCGAGGTTGAAAACTCTGGCTGCTTTGGCTGGCCTTGTCCTTGTAACTTGCCGCTGATAGTTATTCAGTGACATCTCCTCTATAAACTCGTAGGCCGCTTCAGGAGTTTTGTTATTCAGAGTTCCGCCGGCAGCTGAATCAATTAGTTGCCTTGTTGAAGGGTTCACACCATTGTAGAAAGTTTAGACCTGTAGCCACAAAGGTAATACGTGGTGTGGGCACCTCCTTAACAAATCTTTGTATCTCTCCCATGCATCGTAAAGTGTCTCTAAGTCCATCTGCACAAATGAAGAGATACCATTCCTCAATTTGGCCGTTTTGGCCGGTGGGAAATATTTTAATAAAAATTTCTCGATCATTTGATCCCATGTAGTGATTCACCCTCGCAGAAGAGAATGCAACCACTATTTGGCTTTATTCCTCAAAGAAAAGGGAAATAACTGAAGATGGATGGCATCATCAGAAACGCCATTTGTCTTGAAGGTATCGCAGAATTCGAGAAAATTCATTATATGTGTGTTAGGATCCTCATCCTGCAAACCATCAAACTGATCAAATTGTTGTATCATCTGTATAGTGTTAGGTTTCAGTTCAAAATTATTTGCAGCAATAGTAGGCCTAACAATACTAGACTCAGTTCCTGTTAAACTAGGTTTAGCATAATCATACAGAGTACGTGGAGCATGATGTTCTGCCATCGCTAGAGGTGGCGGATTATTCTCAGCCATCTCTTCGGTGGTATTAATTTTGGCTTCTTGCTCTTCTTCTAAGTAGTTTAAGCTTCACCTTATCTCTCTGCGATTTCTACAAACGGTACCTTCAATATCACTGTCGTAAAATAGGGGTCCTGTCGGGTTTCTTCTAGTAATAAACTAGAGTTACCTAAAAGGAGTGAAAGAAGAAAATTTAGAAAAACAAAAATAAAATTTAATTGTAAAAAAATAAAAATAAATATAGCTAAAGTAATAAAAATTAAGCGTTCTTAATATTTCAGTTCCCCGGGAACGGTGCCAAAAACATGATCATTGTTTTATGCAATGTCAATGTCTTAAAATTTATAAAAAGAATGATCAAACCTGGAAACTAACTATGACAACGATTTGAGGTAAGCGCACCTATCGAACAGTAGTATAGTTAAGGCAAGACCGGAATGTCAAACCCAAAGGAACCAAAAGTACTAATACTAACTCTCTTTTTATTATCTAGCCTAAGAATTAAATGAATTTTTACCTAATCTAAAATTAACTAACTTAAAGACTTTATGACAAAGAAGAATGAAATTGGGAAAATAACTTAAGAAAAAACCAATTGATTAAGACGACACCCAAGGAAGAATCCACCTAGACTTCACTTGTTATCTAACTCCATAAGATTCCCTAAGTTATATTAATCCCAATCTCGAGGCGACTAACATCTAACCCTAGGTTGATTAGTTGAAATCTCTTTCTAATTAAAACCCCTAGAATTGCATTAACTCATCTATGGACTCCCATATTAGGTTTCACCCTAATCCGGCAAAATCTCGTCACCCTATCTCTAGGCGCATGATCAACTCCGCTTAATTATGCTAGTCCTACTCTTAGGCAGGGACTTTTGCTCCTCCACCTAAGCACATCACACTTGAATTAATATCCCGAAAATTATCAACACAAGAATTAAGAACACATAATTAAGAACAAGTCAAATATTTATCATATAGTTCAGCAAACGATAACAACATTTATCTTAGGTTTCATCCCCCTCAGATATCTAAGGGTTTAGTTCATAACAATAAAAGAATACATCTCAAAAGAAAAGATAAAACAAAACATAAGAAAACCCTAAAACCCCCTGAAGGAATTGAAGGAGAGATCCTCCGTCTTGAGTATAATTTCGACTTCTTGAGATGGATCCACTGGCTATCTTCGAGTAAATTCCCACAAATCTGCCCTCTTTGGCCTAGCTGGACACCCCCTGACTAAAGCCTTGGGTTCCCCCCTTTTAGGTCATACTTAGGATGTTTATATAGGCTTCTGAATATGTTTCTTTGCCCCTAAGTATCCTAATCCGAATGAAACTCTTCTTTCTCACGGCAGGGACATGCCCATGGCACATGCCCGTGTAAGTCGTGGCCAGGCCTTGTTTGAAGCTATTGAATGAGGCACAACCGTGTGGTCTCGGGCCCAGGCCGTGTGGATTTCGTGATATGGCCCATTTACTCCATTTTAGGCCCATTTTCCGTTCTTTTCATCATCCGATGCTCTCCTGAGTATAAAACATGAAAACAAAGGATTAAGAGCAACAAATTACATAATTCAAGGCTTAAATCATCCAAAAGCATGCTAAATGTGGGCTTAAGATATGTTACTTTTACGGTTTATCAGATACAAAGAAGTTGGATGCACGGAAAGAATTTGTGCATGTTTGTAGGATATCCAAAAGGAATAAAATGAGGATTATTTTACAATCTGAAAGATAATACGATTAAAGTTTCTACTCATGCTGCTTTCCTTGAGGAAAGCTACATGGATAAGTTTAAGCCTCGAAGTAAAGTTGTACTCAAGGAACTTTCGAGAGAGGTAGAACAATCACCAAGTTCAATTTCCGGTAAAGTTGTAGAAAGACCTGCAAATGATCAACAACATAGGGGAATCTATCGTAGTGGAAGAGTTTCTAAGAAACCAGACTTCTTCATCTATGATGGTAGTATTTATAATACGAATGTCAATTATGAGGATGATGATCCACTCACTTACGAGGAGGCTATGTAGGACGTTGATTCCAAGCTCTGGAAATAGGTCATGGATGCTAATATGGATTCTATGCAATCCAATACGATTTGGGAACTAGTGGACTTATCAATTGGGATTAAACCCATTAGGCGCAAAATGGATCTACAAGAAGAAGAGGAATTCAGAAAGGAAAGTGGAAACACACAAAGCTAGACTTGTAGGGAAATGTTACACATAAAAAGAAGGCATCGATTACGATAAGTACTTTTCTTTGGTACCGATGCTCAAGTCCATCTGCATACTCTTATCCATTATTGCTACTCTTGATTATGAGATCTTGAAAATGGATGTCAAGATAGTATTCTTAAATGACTATTTTGATGAGACCATTAACATGGCTCAACCCACTAGCTATGTTGTCAAAGGGAAGGAGCAGAAAGTTTGCAAACTACTAAGATCCATTTATGGACTTGAGCAGGTGTCCCACTCATGGAATAAAAGATTTGATCAAATGACCAAGATTTTTGGATTTGAGCAAAATGCTGATGAAACTTGTGTTTATAAGCGTATAAAGGGCCAAAAAATGGTCTTCCTCATTTTGTACGTTGATGATATTCTACTTATGGAAAATGATGTAGGAGAATTGTCATCGGTTAAACTATGGTTAGTTCAACAATTTAGCATGAAAGACTTGGGTGAAGCTAGTTATATTCTTGGAATTTGAATCCTTATTGATCAAAAGAATAAAATGATAGATCTATCTCAAGCTTCATATATCGATAAAGTATTAGAACATTTTTGCAATGACAGATGAAAAGCAAGATGTTCAGCAGACGACATCACATTTTTATCTTTCTTTAGATGATTGTACTAAGACAGAGGAAGAAAGAGAGCATATGAGTAAGGTTCCATATGCTTCGGTAGTTGGAAACCTTATGTATACGATGCTTTGTACATGTCCAGATATATGTTTCACAGTAGGAATTGTTAGTCGATATCAGGTGAACCCAGGTCCCAGGCATTGGCAAGCTGTAATGCATATATTAAGGTATCTTAAAAGAACCAATGATTATATGCTTGTGTTTATGTGAGGACCTTACTCCTATTGGATACACAGACTCAGACTTTCAAACCTGCCAAGATTCAAAGACTCAACTTTAGGAAATATATTCATTTTAAGTCGTAGAGCCATAGTATGGAGAAGTGTAAAACAAACTTGCACTGCTGACTCTACTATGGAGGCCGAGTATGTGGTTGCTTCTGAGTCGATGAAAGAAACAATATGGCTTTAAAATTTCTTAACCAAACTTGAAGTTATTCTTGGTATGGGAAAAAACTATAACACTGTATTATGATAATAATGCTACAATAGCAAATACCAAGGAAATGATAAGTCACAAGAGGACGAAACATATTGATCAGAAGTATCACTTGATACGAGAGGCAGTAGCCGAATGAATTGTAGATGTAATGAAAGTAGCTCCTGAAAGTAACCTTGTGGATCCGTTTACTAAGACTCTTGTAACTTGGAGTTTTAACAAACACATCGAGGATATGAGAATGCAAATCATGACACATTTACTTCACTAAGGTAAGTATTAGATTGTTGGGAAATGTGCCCATACTATAGTAAACATGTAGTTGTTTTCTATTTATTTGAACGATGAATAAATAAATAAATTTAATTTCACAGTTCACTATTATGTCTTTTGTATTCATGTATTTTATTTTTTGCAGGCATAGCGAAATTGTGGCAAGTAAATATTAGCTCGTTGATTTAGTTTAAATTGAAGATAAGTGGCATTGTAAAGAACATTTACATTGCGAGAAAGACAACTTACTTCAGTAGATGATCTAAATGAGTCTGTAATCCTATAAAAGAACTAAAGTAGAGAATTTGGTTCAAATATTGAGAATGATTATTATGTCGTCTAGAATTCCAATTGGGGAGATGACTAGTCTTTGCTATCGAAGCAGTTGACTCCACGAGTAGAGACATATATGTATTCATTGGTAGAATGAGACATTGGACTGGACCCAAGATGAATTAATTCTGAATCTATTTGTGAATTAATTCACTTGTGACGTTCATGGTGTGATTTACCTAAATCCTAAGTTAGTCACTGACCATGTGTATGCAACTCATGTGCTTTGATATAAGTGGAAGCTTATGCTCTAAAGATGATCGAGCCCATAACCAGTATGTTGGGTACATGACTTGTGTATAGCATGGAATTACTAGCAACTGTGGAATTCATAGCTCAATTAAAGAGTTAATGATATCCTCTCATTAGCATTGTGTGGATTGATAAATATGGAACATGGCCATGGGTTGCTTGTTCTTGAACGAGCAATTTATCACAGTCATTTGTTGACAGTGATCATATTAATCATTAAGAAGCCACAACGGTGACAATGAGATAAAATATGATTGTATTGAGTGAACAAATTTAACTCAAAGGAATCAAGGATATCATATGAGGGTAACACACAAATGACGAGGTTGTTGGACAAAATAGTTGGATGAATTGCTTTTGTAAAGCGTATACAATAAGGAGTTTTCAATCATCTAAGGCTAGGGATTACCTGTATAGTTACAAAAAAAGGGTGAGTTACGAGAACTCAGTGTGTAATCCCATATCATGCAGTAACAGTCTGGGCCTGAGCCCTATTTAGTAACAGTACAGTGTGGACCTAGCCCATTAGAGTAATCAATGTGGGCCTAAGCCCAATGCAGAAACAATATGGTGCACGTATGAACCCACCCCAATCCAACCAACACACCACCTGTACCAACCAGCACACCATGTGGGGATAAAATCGACCCACCCAACCAACACACTAAAATTGCAGCATAGCTGCAAGTAATAACAGTATATGTGGCAAAACGACTAGTAATGTGATAATGCAAACAAGGCGCGAAGAATGATGAATGCAAAGAAGGTCATCGATAATGATATATATGGCAGAGCCACCAATATAGTATACTTCCTCCATAACAGTATCCCACCCCATGTAGTATGTCATGTCATAAATCATACGTATATGCAGAATGTCATACTCAATAACAATCATATACAATCATGAATACATTAGTCATTTTACTCTTTAGGGGTATTTTAGTCATTTCACCCTTAGGGGTATTTTAGTCATTTTACTCTTTAGGGGTATTTCAGTCACTTTACTTTTTAGGGGTATTTCAGTCATTTTACTCTTTGGGGGTATTTCAATCATTTTACTCTTTAGGTGTATTTCAGTCATTTTACAACCTTCCCAAAGGCCTACAGTCACTTCGAGCAACACAGATAACCTAAGTGGTCATAACAATGTAAATGGGCCCAAAGCCCAATATTCGGCCCAAGTAGGCCCACAAGCTCATGTGGCCCATTTAGCCCAAATTCGTCACAGCTATGTGAACGTTATAACCCAGTTCAGTAATTGCCACTTATCATGGATTTATTTCGTGTAGGGCCCACGGGCCCACACGGCCCATTTTGACCCAACGAGGCCCATAACGGCCCAAGAGCACGAGAACACTCGTGGTGGCCTCTACAGTCTATCGCCCATGATTGTGGGCTAGGTTTACCAGACAAGCGATCGCACGCTCGTGAGGCATCAAATGCTAAAGTTTCAGCTTTTCAGCTTTTCGGCTTTTACCGACTCACAGAAACGATAGTGTGATTACACACCTTTTTACGGAGTCATTCCAAGATCTATGAGCACCCGACCTAGATTCATCGAGATCCAATGTTAGCCTTTAATTGTTAGGGTAACACCCTCTTAATAACACTTAATCTGAAATACCCTTCTTACCTTGTTTGAATGAGGGTGACCTTAATCCCTCAACGAACGCTATTCAGAACGATCACACGCCTTCGCTGCTTTCCTAAAGTACAGTCAATAATCGATTTGTAAGTGGTAGGGCATATTTGGCCAACCCAAAAAACATGAGGTAACCTTATTACCTTACCGAACGTTTTGAGAACGGAAGTGTGACTCATCCAAGCCGTTCACACTTCACCACTCCTTAAGGAAGACCCTAGAATCGCAATGAGTGCGACACGAGAAGAATGAAACAACAATCGGTTAATAGGGTTATTTGGTTTTGGAAAGAAAGGAAGAGCATAGGTGCATTCGATTTGAAAAGTAAAATAGAGGATAGATTTTAAACACTTACCGATTGTCAGAGCTATTGCAGAATCAAAACAGAGAGGGGAGAACTTTCTGTCACAAGCCGATAAAGAAGAAAGAGTCAAAAGGGCTAGAGCGAAAGGTTCGACTGAAAGAATCAATAGACAAGAAGAGATGAAAGGCAGTTGGTCGAGACTTTGAAAACAATAGAGAAGAAAGAGAGGTTTTGGCAGATGTTGGTGTAAAAGAGGGGAGAGGAATGGACTTGAAAACAAAATGGTTTACTTTACCAGAATGGCCAGATTCGAATACCCAAAATGTACAAATGACCACTTGCAAATTCGACACAAGAGAGCAGAGAAAGAAAACCCTTAACAGTGTCAGAAAACCTGTGACAAACTGACCAAAACTAAGAGGAAACCCCTTAGCCAAATTTCCTATCCCCCAATTCGGCACCCACACTCTTACACACTTCCACTTCCTTGATTCTCTCCACAATACTCTCCTTAATCCTCTCTACGATTTGCTCCTACAACTCTCCATGACCAATTTAAACACCTCTTCAACAGTGTTTCAGTCCAACTCTTCTACCTTCCCAGCTCAAGCAGCAAAATAAACACTCCATTGCTTATCCTAGGATTTAAACCTCTGACCTCTTAGTTACACAACACGCCACTTGCCACTAGGCCACAAGCTCCTCTTGTGTCATTAAACAAGCATTGTTACTAATATAGCCTAAGTGCCAGTGTCTAGGTTCATTTAAGGGAAAAAAATAAAAATTTTGTAAGATCCAAGACTTGAACCCAGGCTTCTCATACACCCCCATACACACCTAAATCACTTAGTCATTAAAGCAAACAAGCTTTTTCTCAGAACATGAAAAATTAAAGACCTTATATTTTTGGGGCATTACAATATCATTCAACATGTTGATAACATCATAAAAAATTCATTTATATGCATTTTGTCCCTAAATTGAGCCCTTAAAGCCCTAAAAATAACTTAGAAGTAATTTGGGACTAATTTGAAACAAACCGGAAAGTTTAGGAAAAAAATAAAAAAGTTGCAAAACAGGGGTCACACGGTCGTGTGGCCAGGCTGTGTAACTTTTGAACAAGGGACACACAGTTGTGTCCCAGCCCGTGTTCTCACCCGTGTAACTCACTGGGTAGGGTCACACGACCGTGTCACACACCCATGTGTCAGGCCGTCTAACTCTCTAAGTTACCCCACACGCCCGTGTGCCAGGCCGTGTGATAGGCTATGTAACTCATGTGATAGGCTATGCAACTCACTAACTTGATTCCGAGGAAAACCTCAGATGACACACTGGCCATGTCGCCGGGCCTTGTTCCTCACACGATTGAGCTCACACGCTCGTGTCTCAAGTCGTGTGAACCCAGATTTCACCTAAATCAAGTCATTTCATAACCTAACCATGCATAAACATTCAATCCATTTTTGCACACTTTAAAGGGACCTAAACAACATCCAAACACACATCAATATGCCATTTCAAGAATCCTAAATCAACTAACCAATGTGCTATTCAAGGGCACCACAATTATAACAATTTTTCCCAAGCATGTGAACATTACCTAATTCCATGCATAAAGACCTCATTCTATTATGTGCCTAAAACACATCATAATTGACCATTTCCAAGCCAACATCTTGTACCAAAATGCCATACACATCAAGTATCAAAAAGTGACCAAAAGGGCTTACCTAAACAAGCATTATAAGTCCATCAACCATACATAAACATCAAGGCACAAACATACCAAATCACCATTTACATATTCATCAAAACACCATTATAAACCACCCTATAAATGTTAATATTGCCATTTCCAAACATAATAACCTAGTTCAAATATGAACTAAAACATGTCACAAGTATCCATTTTCAAGCCATCATCAACATGCCAAGATAACCTTATAAATATGTACTTTAAAGTAACCAAAACCACATAACTTGGTAAGGCATCAAAGTGTACCCAACCTTTAACATCCCAAATTTAGCTCCATAAATTTTAAAAATATATCAAAAATAGGGAATTGACCCAATGGTTAGTCATTAAATGTGAAAGCTTGAAGGTTAGTTGGAGGTCCCAAGTTCAAGTCTCAAATTTTACAAAATATATATATATTTTGCAAATTCCCTTGTTTTTCTTTATGTGTTGGCATCCAAGCTTAGTAAACTTAGGAATAAATACAATTTTTTATCAAAATAATCAGCCTTTTAACCCATTTTCTTCTACCTTAGCCGTCCTTAACCCCTCTCCCTCTTTTCATATCTATTTTTTTTTCTTTCCCCTTTTTCCTCTATTGTTGTCGTTGCCTACACCTCCCCTTTTACCATCTTCTTCTTCTTCTTTTCGCATCAAGATTGTGCACCATCTCCTTTTCTATATTTCTGAAATTTTCCCTCAATTAAATTAGTCCTAAATCTAAAATTCTAAACTCCAAGATCGATCCTAAACATCGCCTAGAAGTGCCATTCTCGTTTCTCTCAACTAGTTTGTGTAAGGTCTCTTCTCTCTTCAATTTCTTAATTAATCTTGTCCATTAAAAACCAAAATTTCCAGATCTGGAATTTATGGGATTTTAAATGCTTTTAAATTTAATTTTCCATATTTTAATGAGGTTTCAAATCATTTTAAAATTCAGCCCCAATTTCGGCCACCATGGGTGGTGGTGCGTGCGCATATGTGTAGAGTAGGGGGCTGTTTTGTTTCTTGAATCTTGCCCAATTAATTCCAGCCTTAATTTGAGTTCTTGAACCCTCCTAATCATCTATTATACTCATGTCAATTAGGGAAAATGTTCTTGATCGTTTGGGCATTCGAAACTCACAAATCGGGAAGCGTAAGTGCGATTAAGTGTAAGATTAATTGTTGTTTCGACATAGTTGTAGGGTAAATGTTATGGATTGATTAAATGAAAGAATTGAATAATTATTATCTACTGATTTTTCAGTATATTATGGAATTATATGCTGATCCAAATGCCTTAAATCAACCGTAAAATCGAAGAATGATCGTACTTACGGTTCGCATCGATACAAGGTAAGGAATCAAGCTAGTTGAATTCGTAAAATAGTTATTAATTTGACAATTAGTTTGAACCCATAAGTGGGTAATTGGGAGTTGGTTAAGTGGTAAATTTATTTAATTTATACTGAATTTTGGTTTAGAATTTAAGGAAAATTAGAAGATTCACTAGGGTGCTGCGAAAAAGCAAAAAAAATAAGGTGTGGGTCCTAAACTTGTAAAAATTGTTTCATAATGATAAATGTTATGTTATATTTGATAATTAGCTTACTGATTGGTTTGGTATAGTAGCCAAATATTAGTTTTGCGAGTGGTCGAACTAGGTACGTTTCGAGCCTTAAAAGATTGATGTGTTGGCAAAATTGCTAGTTTGACTGTATGAATGTATAATTGAGATTGTTATGCATAGTTATATTATGTGATATGAGAATATTTGATGGAATGGTATGAAATGTTGAGATATTAATTTTATGCATGATTTAAATGCATGAAATATTTACTATTATATATATACGTGAGGTTGCTATTGGTGCACAATGTAATTCGTAAAGTATGTGAATTGAACGATATCAAGAATTGAATGATATTTGATAAATACCATCTCAACGATAATTTGAAAATTGGAACATTGTTTCCTTTCTCTGAAAGTATGTGATTATTGAGGACATGTTGAGCATGTCGAATAAATGTGAACGAATTTGTATGACATATTGCATGTGCATTGGGATGGGATTTTGTGGTTGACGGAGGAGTTCTGTGGAGTACCGGCAGCATATTAAGTCCACGTATATTTTTAGTTAGTGCATTGTATTTGGAGTACCGAGGGGATTGGCGATTATATTGCATTATTTATTTGGCAGTTTCACTGCATTTTTTATTATTGGTGGTTTTACCACATCGAGCATTTTTCATATACGTTGGAGTTTGGCAGACGGGTTCTAGGGAACTTGTGGTGTGTAGCGGATGGTATAGGTAGGATCTCACATGTGCATTTGAAAATTATTATTGTTAATGTTTGATTGTGCTATTGGTACCTCTATGAAATTGCCTGTATGAATGCTTAATACTCACTTAGCCTCACACTAAGCTTGTTAAGCTCACTCTATTATCTTAACTTCTCAGGTAATGATCGAACTTAGGATTGAAATTGGCATGCGGACGTACGATGGACTTTAGACTTTACTTCTTCATATTATTTTAACTTAATTATATTTTTAGGTTATTTTATTATTATTATTTGGTTTTGGATTGTAAAGCTTCTTTAAACTGTGGTTTGAGACTGTTAGAGATTTGGGGGTTTTTCATGAATGCATGACACACATTATTGGTATAGATACATGGTTTTTATAAATATGTTGAAATGGACTATACATGATATATGACTAAATTAATAATTTAACTAGTAATGGTACATTTCTATTGCTAAGAGGATAACAAAATGATTTTTCAAAGGCAACACCGTCAATAAGGTTTTACAAAAACTCACCTAATTTGCTAATTTGACCAAAGCATGGTTGGACTAAGTAAAAGGACATTTTCCCAAGCTAACAATAGAAACCATAGTTTTATAAAAAGAAATACTTGAAGGTTTTTAACTATCATTAGGGTAAGTTCAACACTAAGGTGTCCAATGTGGCCTTCTTGATTTGACCATAACGTCTAGGCCGGGTTTGGGAGGTTACACAACCAACATAGTTTTCCAAAGCTTATACATGCCAAAACACCATTAACATATACACCATAATACCACTACAAATCACCCTATATATGCCATTATAAACCTTAACCAAATTACTCAAAAACTACCAAATTCTCTACTGGATAGTGTGATAGATCTCCAACGAACTTCCAACCGATCAAGCTTCCAAAAATCTATAAGGCCAAGAAAAATAATTACGTAAGCAACGAGTGTTTAGTAAGCTCATATAAACTTTAAAAAAAACTTATCATGTAACGTCCCAAAAGTTAGGGGCTGTAATTTTGTTTAAATTTCATGTTTTGCCAAATTTAAGGAGTAAGTATATTGGCTTTCTTTCAATTAATTGCATGGGGAGGTATCATTTTTATCTCTAGTGCTGAATCTTCCCCATCTTCTGTGGTCTGATGTTGGTTGGTATCTAGGTTCACTCATGGTGTAGGAGGGGACAAGCATTTAGAAGCAGTCGATACGTACTCATAACCTTAATCCGGTAGGTATACTCGCTTTGTAATTGTCAAGGGTGGACTTCAACCACATGTTTACTCTATCTCTTTTATTAACAAGTGGATTGTATCATAGAGTCCATTCAAGGATTCTTAATCTTCACTAGAATTTGGAAGGAACTTAGCAAAACCCGGTGAAACGAGGTAGGTGTTAATGGGTTTTCGGTTTTGTTGTGTAATAGGAGGATAACCCTTTTGATCATTTGACTAACTGTTGATCTTGTCTATCATAGGATCGATGCTAGGGGATTGGTGGCACATTCATAATCAAGGTGTGTAATCATACACTCGTTACATACTGTTCATAATGGTTGTTCTTACTTCTGTGTTACTGTATACCGATAAAAGCTGAAAAGCTATATTTCTTGCATTTGAAGGCTCTCGAGCGTGCGAACACCCATAGAGATAAATCGAGCCATAATCGTTGGCGATAGACCGATGAGAGTGCCACGAACCTTCTCGTGGGCTTAGGTATTAATGCCTTGTGGGCCCAATGGGCCCGATATGGGTAAAGTCCCCGGTAAAAAGATAATAATGAAATGGGCTGCGAGGTTCGCATAACCACAACTGATATTGGGCTGAATGGGCCACACGAGTGCTTGGGCCCAATTGCACCGTTTCGACCGAAAAGGGTATCTGTGTCGCTCAAGGCGACCGTAGGCCTTCGAAAAGGCCGTTATAGAACAAAAGTTATTGAAATACCCTCGATGGGTAAAATTACCGAAATACCCTCGATGAGTAAAGCTACCGAAGTACCCTCGATGGGTAAAATTATCGAAATACCCTCGATGGGTAAAGTTACTGAAATACCCTCGATGGAAATACCCTTGATGGGTAAAGTTACCAAAATACCCTCGATGGGTAAAATTACTAAAATACCCTCGATGGGTAAAATTATCGAAATACCCTCGATGGGTGAACTTACTGAAATACCCTCGATGGGTAAAATTACTAAAATACCCTCGATGGGTGAAGTTACCGAAATACCCTCGATAGGTAAAGTTACCGAAATACCCTCGATGGGTAAAATTACCGAAATACCCTCGATGGGTAAAATTACTGAAATACCTTCGATGGGTGAATTTACTGAAATACCCTCGATGGGTAAGGTTACCCAAATACCCTCGTGGGTAAAGTTACCGAAATACCCTCGATGGGTAAAATTATCAAAATACCCTCGATGGGTAAAGTTACTGAAATACCCTCGATGGGTAAAATTACCGGAATACCCTCGATGTGTAAAGTTACCGAAATACCCTCGATGGATAAATTTTTACCAAAATACCCTCGATAGATAAAAGTTACCGAAATACCCCTAAAGGGTGAAATGACCGTTTTACCCTAACCGATTAAATGGCCGTGGTACCCTTGTGGTAGTGTCAGTGTTGTATGTGTTAATTGTATGATTGATTATGTTTGAGATGCACTGTATACACGGATTAGTTATGACATGACATTGCATTTGGGTTGGGTTCTTTTTCTGATTTGGAGGAAGTACCGTTATAGTGGCATCGCCACGTATTCTGATCCTAGTGGCTCAGCCACGCATATCGTTGTTATCAGCTAGGCTGCATTATTGGAGAGTTCGCTGGGTGGGTCGACGTGGTCCCCACATAGAGGGATGGTTGGTATGGGCGGAGAGTTGGTTGGGTGGGTCGACGTGGTCCCCACATGGGGAGATGTTTGGTATGGGTGTTGAGTAGGCTTTTAAGAGTTGGGTTACATGTCTATTTGCATTGATATGATTTAGGGCTTAGGCCCAGACTAATACCGTATGGGCTTGGGCCCAGACTGTGACTGTTATAGGGGATTACACACTGAGTTCTCGTAACTCACCCTTTTCTTTAACTGCAAGTGCGGGTAATCCCCACCTTAGAGGATTTGGAGTCATGAGGACTCGAGAGGTGGCCACACGTTCGATTGGCTTTAAAGATAAACCTAGCGACTTTATTTTATTTTAGTTTAATTTATATTGTTAATAATTTTGTAATAAGGCCATTGGGATTTTTAACTTTTATATGGCGTTGCTTTTAATTGTAACCTTCTAATCCATTGAACATGGGTTTTTAAAACAATAACTACTGCTTTCAAAATGTCACGCTTCTACAACTAATTGAGTTAAACTTCCACTACAAACAAGGTTTTAAAGATAGTAATATAAAGAAAGAGAATGTCTTAGAGTAAATCGTGTTTTAAAAGGTAAGCAACGAAATCAGAGGTTTTAAATTGTAGAAAGTTTTAAATTGTAGGAAGGGTTTCGAAGTAAAGCATAGTTTTCAAACATCACTTTGATGTGACACACTAGATCCGGTCATAACGTCTAGGCTGGGTATGGGGTGTTACATTTAGTGGTATTAGAGCCCGATTACAAAACTCGACTGTGGAATTGGTTTTGAAAAATTTTCATAATGAGTTTAAATTTTGGTTTGGAATGTAATGATATTACTGGAAGTGTGGTACACCGAGTCTGCGGCATCAAATCTGTAAGTTCTTTGACACTGTACTCTGTTATATACTGAAATGACTATACTGAGAAACTGCTAGGGATAGTAGTAGTATACTGAAACTCTTTAGTTGGGAATCTGAGACTTAGGAGATTGAAAATTAAAGTTAATTCGTTTTGCGAAAACAACTGTAATTACAGTTTTTCATAAAATATCTGTTAATAATTATGAGAACTACAAGCTGATTCATAAAACTCTTAAATCAGATAAATACGCTATACCGATATGAGCACATGAGGTCGCGAAAAGGGTACACGTGGCCATGGTAGAGGCCGTGGTGCTAGGGTTAGGTCTTTAACGTCGGGACACATGCCTGCTAGGGAAGCGTCAGTCTCACCAATGACTGAGACAAGGTCTTATGACCGAGTCGATGGGGATGATGCCTTGTCACAAGCTATGTTACGGGTTCTGGAAAAGATTGTTGGAGCAATTACTGGGTCAGTGGGTCGAGGGTCAATCTCTAAACGACTCCAGTTGAATGGGGCAGAAATTTTCAGAGGCATTTCTGGTGTAGCTCTGAATGTGGTAGAATATTGGTTGGAGGCTGTCGAGCGGATAATGGATATCTTGATTGTACAGTGGAGCAAAAACTGAAGGGAGCAGTGTCTTTATTGCGGGATGAGGCATATTAATGGTGGCTTACCGTAAAAGAAAGCACATAGGCCGACCGTTTGATATGAGACTTCTTTAAGACGGCCTTCCAAAGAAAATACGTTGGGGCGAGTTATGTGGATGCTTGGAGGAAGGAATTCTTGAGTCTGATCCAGGGGAATAAGTCTGTCACACAGTATGAGGCAAAGTTTCTGCGATTGAGCCGGTATGCTCGGGGCATAGTCACGACTGAGTATGAGCACTGCGTACGGTTCGAGGATGGTCTCCGAGATGAGTTACGGATATTGATAGCCCCGCAGAGGGAAAGAGACTTTGCTACTCTGGTCGAAAAGGTAAAGATTACCGAGGATGTGAAACACTCAGAGTGTCAGAATCATGAGTAAGATAGGGCAGAAGTAAGAGGAATTTTGGGCCTTCAAGTTCTTCTGGTGGGCCTAAGAAGAGGCTAAGGTTTGATGGGCCAGCTCGAGCTAGTGTTCCAGTTGCCGCTGGTCGACTGCAGCCTTGCGTTGAGTGTAGGAGATCTTATTTGAGAGAGTGCTGGAAAAGAACTGGGGGTGTTTCAGATGTGGGTCCAAGGATCATCAGTTTAGATATTGTCCTCAGGAGCCTGTTCAGATGCAAGCTACAAGTCGGGGTTATGTGCAGCCAGTGAGAGGTGGTCAGCAGTCACCGAGAGGCCGTGGTCCACCCAGAGGGGGAAATGGGTTTGGACGAGGTCGTGGAGCACCGGGCAGAGGTGCTAGTAACACTAAGGTAAGACGACCAGTGTTGGTGTATGCTGCTCGATGCCGAGAGGACGGCAACACTCCTGACGTTATAACTGGTATGTTCTTCATTCATAATGTACCATATACTGCTTTAATTGATGTTGGGTCTACGCACTTGTATGTCGCATGTACTGTGTCCGGAAGATTGGGCATACAGTTCAAAATTACTGATAGGGAAATGTCGGTGATTAGTCCATTGGGACAGTCAGTTACAGTGAGTAAACTATTTAGAGATGTGCCCCTAGAGGTCCAAGGGGTTGTCTTTTCGGTGGATGTGTACAAGATTGCATTCAGGACTCGTTATGGACACTACGAGTTTCTGGTCATGTCATTTGGGTTAACGAATGCACCAGCTGCTTTCATGGATATGATGAACCAGGTTTTCCAACCCTATTTGGACCGGTTCATGATGGTGTTTAAAGATGATATTCCGATGTATTCAAGAACCAAGGAGGAGCATGATTCACATCTCCGGGTTGTTCTGCAAATATTGAGAGAAAAGTATCTTTATGCCAAGTTTAGCAAGTGCGAGTTTTGGCTACGAGAGGTGACATTTTTGGGTCATGTCGTGTCTGCTGAGGGGATTAGGGTTGATCCTCGAAAAGTTGAGGCCGTATTAGACTGGAAGCCACTGAAGTTGGTATCTGAGATTCGCAGTTTTTTGGGTCTGGCCGGGTATTACAGACGATTCATTGAGGGGTTTTCACTGATTACTGCACCCCTAACTAAATTATTGCGCAAAGGGGTACTATTTAATTGGACTGATAAACAGCAGGAGAGTTTTGAGAAACTGAAAAAGATTCTGACTGAAGCCCCAGTGTTAATACAGCCAGATGCTGGAAAGGAATTCATTGTCTACTGTGATGCGTCATACACGGGTTTGGGTTGTGTGTTGATGCAGAAGGGTAAGGTGGTGGCTTATGCATCTCGTCAACTTAGGCCGCACGAGGTAAATTACCCTACTCATGACTTAGAATTAGCTGCGGTGGTGTTCACACTAAAAACTTCGAGACACTACTTGTACGGGGAGAAGTCGATCATTTATACCGCCACAAAAGTCTCAAGTATCTCCTTACTCAGAAGGAGTTGAACCTTAGGTAGTGAAGATGGATAGAGTTGCTTAAGGATTATGATTGCTCAATTGAGTACCATCCGGGGAACGTGGTAGTTGATGCATTGAGCCATAAGGTTGTATCTGATTTAAGAGCAATGTTTGCTCGTCTCAGCCTGTTTAAAGATGGTAGTCTGTTAGCTAAACTTCAAGTAAAACTGACTTGGATTGGTCAAATTAAAGAGAAGCAGTTGCTAGATGAATTGTTGGTTCCTCATTTTCAACTGGTGAAGAAGGGAGAGACTGTGGATTTTGGGCTGAATAGTGAAGGAGTATTATGTTTCCGTGGGAGAGTCCGTGTACCGAGGGATTCTGAGTTGATGCAATCTATACTGCGGGAGGCGCATAGTAGCCTATACGCTATGCATCCTGGTGGAAACAAGTTATACCGAGATCTACGTGAACTGTACTGGTGGCCAGGACATAAGCGTGAGGTTACCAATTTTGTAGGTAAGTGTTTGACATGCCAACAAGTGAAGGCTGAGCATCAGCTGCCTTCTGGATTACTGCAACTTGTTAAAATTCCACTCTAGAAGTGGGAGAGGGCAACCATGGATTTTGTTAGTGGGCTACCCCTGACACCTACTAAGAAAGATTCGGTATGGGTTATTGTGGATCGACTGACTAAGTCCGCCCACTTTATACCAGTTCCCATCGATTACTCGTTACAGAAGTTGGCCAAGTTGTATGTGGCAGAAATTGTAAGGTTACATGGGGTACCAGTGTCTATCATCTCGAACAAGGACCCTAGATTCACATCGTAGTTCTGAAGAGTGTTACACAAAGCTTTTGGTACAAGGTTAGATTTCAACACGGCATTTCATCCTCAGACTGATGGTCAGTCGGAGAGGGTAATACAGATTTTGGAAGACATGCTAAGAAGCTGTGTGATTGATTTCAAGGGCAGTTGGTAAGACTATTTGCCATTAGCAGAATTTGCTTATAACAACAACTATCAATCTAGTATTCAGATGGCACCGCACGAAGTGTTATATGGTCGTAGGTGTCGTACCCCTACTTGTTGGACTGAATTGGGTGAGCGGCGACTGTTGGGGCCAGAGCTAGTTACGAAAACCACGGAGAAAGTGAAATTGATCCATAATTGTTTAAAAGAAGCATCTAATAGTCAGAAGTCGTATGTTGATTTAAAGCGTAAAGAGATTGAGTACACAGTGGGAATTATGTTTTCTTAAAGGTCTCACCATGGAAGAAGATTCTGATATTTAGGTGAAAAGTCAAGCTGAGCCCTAGATTCATCGGACCTTACCAGATATTAAAACGTATGGGACCGGTTGCCTATCAGCTGGAGCTACCTCCTGAGTTAAATCGTATACATAATGTGTTCCACGTTTCTATGCTGAGGCGATACCGTTCTGATCCTTCTCATATAGTGCCAGTAAAAGAGATCGAGGTAAGGCTTGATCTGACTTTCGAGGAGGAACCGGTGCAAATATAGGATCGTGATGTTAAAGTGTTAAGAAGAAAATCTGTCCTATTAGTCAAGGTGCTTTGGCGTAATCACGATTCAAAGGAAGCCACATGGGAGCTTGAGGAGGCAGTGCGACAACAATACCCTCACCTCTTCTGATCAGGTAAATTTTAAGGCCGAAATTTCTTTAAGGGGGTAGAGTTGTAACGTCCCAAAAGTTAGGGGCTATAATTTTGTTTAAAATTCATGTTGTGCTTGAATGGCTAGCTATTTGAGTGTATTTGAGGGTTCTAAGAAGGCCTGGGTTCGAGTCTGGGCCTTGGGAAAATTTTAGTTTTTGGCCCTTAAGAGGAGAGGGCTGGTTGCAGTAGGACTTAAGTATATTTACGTGTGCTTTGTGACACAAAGGATCTTGTGCCTTGGTGGTGTGGCATCAATGGGATAACAAGGAGGTGTGGGGTTCAAATCCCATGAGTAGCAAAAGGGTGACTTTTATTTTATGTCTTGAGGGAGCAAGAAGCAGAGTTTGGATCAAACTCTACAAGGGAGGTTGAGGACTTGGTCAAATGTTTCAAATGGAAGGAGGAGAGCAAGTTTAGGAGATTTAGGTGGAGAAAATTAGGGAAGCAATGTGTGTGGGAGTGTTGGCCGAATTTGGGAGTGTGGCTAAGTGAAAAATTCGGCTAGAGGGGGTCATTGAGAGCATTTTTGGCAACTTTGAGTGTTAGCAGAAACCGAAATTCCTTTGTGTTTTGCTACTTCTCTTTTTGTTCATTTCAGGTATTTTTTCTGAAGTGTCGTCTGAAGCAATTTTGTTACCATTCGGGTTTGTTTCATTCATTCATTATTCCCTCAACTTCTGCCCATTTCCTGCCTACAAGTCTTTCTTTTCCTCAATTGCTTCCTTGCCTTTTTGATATTTTGTGCAAGTTCGTTCCTCCTATTCTTGGCAACATCTTGGTCGAATCCAATCTTCTCTCTTCCTCCCGTATTCTTTTTTGTACCATTCAAGATAGCCGAACCTATCTTCTTCATTATCTTCAACGTTTTCTATTGTCCTTTCAGTTGAATAAACCGAAATATAGTTACATCTTTGAGGCCGTACTCAAGAAAACCTGTCTTGCCGAATTTAAGGAGTAAGTATATTGGCTTTCTTTCAATTATTTTCATGGGGGGTATCATTTTGTCTCTAGTGTTGAATCTTCCCCATCTTATGTGGTTTGATGTTGGTTGGTATCTAGGTTCACTCGTGGTGTAGGAGGGGACAAGCACTTGGAAGTAGTCGATACGTACTCATAGCCTTAATCCGGTAGGTATACTCGCTTTGTAATTGTCAAGGGTGGACTTGAACCACGTGTTTACTCTATCTCTTTTATTAAGAAGTGGATTGTATCGCAGAGTCCATTCAAGGATTCTTAATCTTCACTGGAATTCGGAAGGAACTTAGCAAAACACGGTGAAATGAGGTAGGTGTTAATGGGGTTTCGGTTTTGTTGTGTAATGGGAGGATAACCCTCTTGATTGTTTGACTAACTATTGATCTTGTCTAATGTAGGATCGGTGCTAGGGGATTGGTGGCACATTCGTAATCAAGGTGTGTAATCGTATACTCGTTATATACTGTTCATACGCAAAATATGGTTGTTCTTACTTTTGTGTTACTGTATATCGATAAAAGCCGAAAAGCTGTATTTCTGGCATTTGAAGGCACGCTCGTAGAGATAAATCGAGCCACAATTGTTGGCGATAGACCGATGGGAGTGCCACGAACCTTCTCGTGGGCTTAGGTCGTAATGGGCCTCGATGGGCCGTGTGGGCCCAATGGGCCCCATATGGGTAAAGTCCCCGGTAAAAAGATAACACTGAAATGGGCTGCGAGGTTCGCATAACCACGGCTAATATTGGGCTGAATGGGCCACGCGAGTGTGTGGGCCCACTTGCACCGAAAATTGGGTTGGGCCTAATTGCACTATTTCGACCGAAAAGGGTATCTGTGTCGCTCGAGGCGACTGTAGGCCTTCGGAAAGGCCGTTATAGAGCAAAAGTTACCAAAGTACCCTTAATGGGTAAAATTATCGAAATACCCTTGATGGATAAAGTTACTGAAATACCCTCGATGGTAAAATTATCGAAATACCCTCGATGGGTAAAGTTACCGAAATACTCACGATGTGTAAAATTACTGAAATACCCTCGATGGGTAAAATTATCAAAATACCCTCGATGGGTAAAATTATTGAAATACCCTCGATGGGTAAAGTTACCGAAATACCCTCGATGGGTAAAGTTACCCAAATACCCTCGTGGGTAAAGTTACCGAAATACCTTCGATGGGTAAAATTATCAAAATACCCTCGATGGGTAAAGTTACTGAAATACCCTCGATGGGTAAAATTATCGAAATACCCTCGATGTGTAAAGTTACCGAAATACCCTCGATGGTTAAAATTACCGAAATACCCTCGATAGATAAAAGTTACCGAAATACCCCTAAAGGGTGAAATGACCGTTTTACCCTAACCGATTAAATGACCGTGGTACCCTTGTGGTAGTGTCAGTGTTGTATGTGTTAATTGTATGATTGATTATGTTTGAGATGCACTGTATACACGAATTAGTTATGACATGACACTGCATTTGGGTTGGGTTCTTTTTCTGATTTGGAGGAAGTACCATTATAGTGGCATCGCCACGTATTCTGATCCTAGTGGCTCAGCCACGCATATCGTTGTTATCAACTAGGCTGCATTATTGGAGAGTTCGCTGGGTGGGTCGACGTGGTCCCCACATAGAGAGATGGTTCGTACGGGCGGAGAGTTGGTTGGGTGGGTCGACGTGGTCCCCACATAGAGAGATGTTTGGTATGGGTGTTGAGTAGGCTTTTAAGAGTTGGGTTACATGTCTATTTGCATTGATATGATTTAGGGCTTAGGCCCAGACTGATACCGTATGGGCTTGGGCCCAGACTGTGACTGTTATAGGGGATTACACACTGAGTTCTCGTAACTCACCCTTTTCTTTAACCGTGCAGGTAATCCCCAGCCTTAGAGGATTTGGAGCTGCGAGGGACTCAGAGGTGGCCACACGTTCGATTGGCTTTAAAGATAAACCTAGCGACTTTATTTTTTTTTAGTTTAATTTATATTGTTAATAATTTTGTAATAAGGCCATTGGGATTTTTAACTTTTATATGGCGTTGCTTTTAATTGTAACCTTCTAATCCATTGAACATGGGTTTTTAAAACAATAACTACTGCTTTCAAAATGTCACACTTCTACAACTAGTTGAGTTAAACTTCTGCAACAAACAAGGTTTTAAAGATAGTAATATAAAGAAAGAGAATGTCTTGGAGTAAATCGTGTTTTAAAAGGTAAGCAACGAAATCAGAGGTTTTAAATGGAAGAAAGATTTAAATTATAGGAAGGGTTTTCGATGTAAAGCATAGTTTTCAAACATCACTTTGATGTGACACACTAGATCCGGTCATAACGTCTTGGCTGGGTTTGGGGTGTTACATATCATTTCAATAATGAAATTTATAGAATAAGTATAAACCTTTACGAATACCATAAGCTTAATAAAAACCTATATAACACCATCAAACTTACAAGAGTATACTTGTTCATAATGCATATGTAATCAACCATGTATAAACATAACATTTAATTCATCATCATTACTATAAAATCATGATTCATTCCAGTTGCATGCTTACCATTTCCAATACCATGAGTTTAGTATAAGCCTTTCGAAGCATTATCAAGATCGCATGTTAGTAGATTCATTGAACAATCATATCAACTCATTTATAACTTAAGTAGATTTCATAAGATACATTATATATGCTTCAAACCTTTTATAAAGTTATGAACCTTTCCATTGAGTCACTTACCATTCCATTCCTTTTTTTACCCATTGAACCATCTAGAATTACATTGGATACTAGGGAAAGCTCACACGAATTTTTCCTTTACATATAACTGTACCATTTCCTTTACATCAACGCTCAAACGAGCTGTGAAATAGGCCTGCTCACATGAGTTGTGGGTTTGAATGTAAGCTACATGATGCTGCTCACATAAGCTATGGAGAATCCGCAACAAATGCCGAACCTCAACCATCGGTAGGACATTCAATACCAGCACTCGAAACATGAAATCCCTAATGACATGTCATTTGTATCCTAAGAATTCTTAAAGTTCAACCGGGACTGGATATCCGTCAATTCGTCATAATGTAGATACATCCACATCTATATTGATTCATTTACATTAAAAATAACATAGTAAACATTTAAGTTAAATAACATTATTATGATTACAGTTCATACGAACTTACCTGGCTAAATTACAGCAATGACTAATAGAGGGGCTATTTGGTAATTTTTTCTTCTTCTCGATTTTCCACTCGTTCTTGATCTAAAATAATAATCCCATTCAATTCACTAATTCTAATAGAAAAATCAATTCATTTTATGCAATTAAGTCCTTTTTGACATTTTTACAAAATTTCCTCCAAAATTTTACTTTTGTACAATTTAGTCTATAAGCCCAAAACATGCAAATTAACCATTTTTATTAAATTTCATGTTTAGCGAATTTTTTGGAACCCTACTACAGCTCATATTTGCTATTATTTTACAGACAGTCTTTAAACATTAAAATTACCAAAAATTATTTTACTAAATGTTCCTATCTAGCAACCAAGCTTAAGATTATACCATAAACTTTCAAGAACATCTCAAATTCATCAATGGCACATTCCATAACATTTGACAAATTTACAAATTGACCCCCGGGATATAAATCATTAAAAACGAGATCAAATTCACATACCATGCAAAGAAAGACTTGGCTGAACCCTAGCTATCAACAATTGAGTTTTCTTCTCCCTTTCAATTGGTTGAAGACCAAAATAAAAGATGAAAACATGTTTTAAATTTTTGTTTTTGTTTTAAAATTACTTACTAAATTATCATTATAACCTTTATAAATTAGCTAGAATTGCTTAAATCCACACCTTGAAATCATCCACTATATTAAACAAGATATATTTACCTTTTAAAACCCTTAATTCATGGTTCTTTAGCCATTTAGTACAATTAAGCTAAAGCGATTAACTTTTGCATCCTTTACGATTTAGTCCTTTTTCCTTAATTAACTATCTAAACATTAAAATTTCTTAACCAAATTTAATTACGACCTTAATAACACTCCGTAAATATTTAATAAAATATTTTCAGCTCGATTTATAGAAATGAGGTCCTAGTACCTCATTTTCTAAAGCCACTTGACTTTAAGGTCATACCACTTGAACCTAATTATTAATTCAAATAGCATAAATTGCCCCAAAATTTATTTTAATACTATATTAGACTCGTAAATATTAAATAATAACATTTACAAACTTACTTGTCAGATTTGTGGTACTGAAACCACTATTTCTAACACCACTGAAAAATAGGTTGTTACAATCTAGGTAAGTAATATGACTTTGCATGTGAGTTTTGAAAGAGTAAGTCTGGTAGATCTGGTAGATAAATAAGATAAAGATCTGAGGCTTTGCTTGGGGATTTCCAATGTTATAAATGTTAGTAAAGGGTTATCTGAATAGATTTTGATGGGCTTCAGTGTTTTGTAGCATTGGTTGCTATTGATTTCGATATGGAAGTTTGTATCTGTTTTTTTGCATCGCAATAGGTGAGAATCAAGTGAGTCTCTATACTAACACATGCATGCATATTGTAAGTCGAAAATTATATTGTTCATAATAAAGAGAGAATGGTGATGATGAAAGTCACAATTGTAAGTTATGAAAGAAATTAGAATTCAAACACCCACAAAATAAAACAACATGCCTTGCAGGAAATAATCACAACATGAAATAAACACAAGGAATAATATAACACAACATGAATAAACTAAAAGAAAATATCACTTTAACAATAATTCATTAGTAGTCATAAAAGGAATATCACGAATGGTTCATGGCAATATGAAAATTTTTTAAACCCATTTAATTAAGGCATAGGCTACTCCTAAAATCTTATTTGTTCCTAAGTTAATTAACATATCCCTATGTCAAAAAAACTAACTTAGAAATCGCCCTCCCTAGCATTTACACAGTTTATGAATTCAGCAATTATCTTCCGAAATTGACATGATATGCACTATTTAGGTCTTACATCTATTAACTATTACCTCTTTTCAGATTAAATATTTAATTCAATTATGTCGAAATCTTGGCAATACATTTACAAGTATAAACATGAATTAAACCTAAATGACTGAAAAAAAATCATTTGCACAAAATATTCAGAAACAAATACCAATGAACCCAAATTAAGATTCATATCCATTTTGAATAAACAAAATTAAGTCATGTCATATTAAACTGAAATATAAAGATGAGATGCAATCTTGTCTCTCGACATAGAAAACAATAATTTAACAGTAAAGAAAAAGTAGTCAATGGGGGCTATCCATGGCCATTTCACAATGTAAAAAGTAAACAACTGAATGCAAGGGTCTATCTGCGATTGCTCCTTGCAGCTTCCTATGGTGGCTTTCTTCCTCATCTTTAAGTTAAAATCACCTAAACATCTTCAATTCAATCTCCTAGCTGCTCTTATTCGACAAGTAATTGCCTTATTTTGTGGAATTCGATTGTTAGCAAGCCATGAGAAAGGCAAGAACATTCAAAGGAAATTTTCTTTGAAAATTGATATGAGAAAATGGTTTGTGATTGAATAATGAAATACATCTCTATTTATACTTGAAGGTCCTCAATTTTCCATGCCAAAAATAACATGTGAATCCTTAATTCTCTCTTAATTGATTGGCGTCCCATAAATTGAAGAAAGAGGGTAAGTGGTTGCTTGATTTAAATAGTTGCTAATTTTTATTTGAGGGAGAATGGAATTAAATTTTCTATTTTTAGGAGTTGAATTGTCAGCCTTTGAGTGGCAGTAGGTAAGTGGATTATGTGATGGCTATTTTTAGAAGTGGAGTGGGTGGTTGAAGCTTAAATCAAAGGGAAAGGTTGCTTGAATCAAGGGAAGAAAATCTCCCTTGATTCCCTAATGGTTATGCCATCCAAAATATATAGGAAATCAGTGGATGGTTCTGGGCCTCTATGTTCACAATTTTGGACCTCCATCTGGACAATCCTAGGCCTCCAAGTTGTACCTATCTAACAAAAACAACCAAAATTTTTCCATATTTTCCTTTAGCCCAATTATTCCCAACAAATGATAAAATAACATAAATTTCATTAAATTAACACATTCCCATGGAAATTAAAAAAATATCACAAAATTAAGTGTAAAACCACAGAAAATGTTATTTATTTACTCAAAATTTGCATAAATTATACCTAAAAGAGTGCTAAAAATATCTATGTATATTAGACTTTACAAGAGTCTGTATCTGTCTCTGCAAGGGGTCCGTCAGGACTTTAAACACGAAATCTAAATGGAAAAGTCCATGGCCATGGCACATTCCGAAAGGAACTAAAGGACAGTGATTACCCAATGGGATTTTTTGTGTGTCCTAAGGTAATGATTGGCAAACCTCATGCAACGTGAGTTTAGCCAAATCCATATTGTAAACACGTTTGGAAAGGAAACCTTTGAGGCTAACACTAAAAAGGAAGCCTTTGTGGCTAACTCTGAAAAAGAAGCCTTTGTGGCTAACATTGAAAACGAAGCCTTTATGACTAACTCTGAAAAGGAAGCCTTTGTGGCGAACTCTAAAAAGGAAGCCTTTGTAGCGAACACTGAAAAGGAAGCCTTTGTGGCTAACTCTAAAAAGGAAGCCTTTGTGGAAAACTCTGAAAAAAAAGCCTTTATGGCTAATTTTGAAAAGGAAGCCTTTGTGGCGAACACTAAAGGAATAGCCTTTATGGAAATTTCTGATATGATAGCCTTTATGGTGCAATATGAAAGGAACATTTTTGTGGCGCAATATGAAAGAAACGCCTTTACGACGCAATGTGAAAGGAAAGCTTGAGTGGCGAATTATGAAAAGAATAGCCTTTATGGCAGATTATGAGAGAGTATCCTTCGTGGCGAACTCGAAATAGGCTGCCCTTGTAATGTGTCTTAATAAGGCTCTTCATGGGAAAACTTAAAAGATGTCATTGTGGTGATTTTTGAATTTAAGTTAATTGACGTGTTCAATCTGGCTTTTAAATGTAATCAGAACACAATAAGAAAATCATAAGCTATCTATTAATTATTTGGTGAAGTATCACATAGGACTATGAATCGATTGGAAGTATTGAATTGTAGAGATATAGAGAAATACGGAATTGGTATGGAAAGTGCATTCAGAATAAGGATTTGAATTTGTACGTTTGAATAAGGTATTGATCATCTGCGCACATGATCATTCTAGAATTATGGATAAGTAATGGCTTAAAGTTAAGTATGCTACAATAATAGTGTTTCGGTTATGTTAATCTTGGAAAGGAAACGGAAATAGACTTATAAATGTTTGAACAAACAACATGTGTAATGTATCGAAGACTCCAATGGAAAAAGAAATGAATTCTGAGTAAAGCATGATATCTATAGTGTATGAAGAACGGAATTTGAGGGAATCAATCACTAGATACAGGTTATTGGGCAAGAACAATAAGATCATCTCATTGAATCATCAATTGTATTATGCAAATACGACATAGGTAATTGTTAAATTCATCACTAAGTTCTTATGACTTATCCATGTGTGTTATATTACAGTTTTGAATGTGAGGTTGCTTTAGGAAAGGTGATACCAGGACTACACCACAGGAGTTGCATATCTGGCTATTATGCATACAGAGCCAGATAGCTGATATTTTCCTTAGAATCTATATTTTTAGTATAATAGGTTTTATTTCTTAAAATTAGAAATATTTGTACCTTAGTTACCATATGTAGCAAATGTACTTACTTACTAAACATACTTATGCATTTAATTTGAAATCTGCAATGAAATAAGTTGTAATAATTAATTGAAATTTGCATATTTAGATTAAGTTTTTGTCTGTATTAGTGTGGTAATACCCAAGATTTGGGTTTGGTTAACCAGATTGGGTTGACATTGTTAAAGTTAGTATCAAAGCGCGATTTAGTCAGTTCTTGTACTACAAAAAATGAAGAAGCCTATATGCATGATACGTCGAACCTGGTAAATTTCCTCAAGTATGTCAAAATTATTCCATCATGTGATAGATGTATTATTAATAGTTTAATGAAGAGAAATAATGGTGAAACGAAAAGAGAAAAGAAAGTAAATGATTAATTCATTAATATGAATGAAAAGGATGTTACATGATATGATAGAAATGATTCATGGCGTAGCCTTCGACATGAGAATCGAAATGGCAGATCACGATACATGAAAAAATACATAAGACCATGAGCTCATGACCCATGGCATTATATGGAATGATGGTATGAATGGACCGCAAGTATATGACCCTATATGAAATCACTAAGGTGTGTTTCGTATGAAATCGTGATGGCACATTTAGTACAATGCATCCTGGCTTATTCTATGGAACGTTTTGTGGCATATCTTATTTGCTACTTAGTGGCACATTCTGATTAAATCTTATGCCATCTTCTGCAAAGTTCACTGGGACAGCAAAAACTAGATTTTTGTATAAAGTCTATATGGTATGTTCTATTTGGCCTATATGGTGTGATCTTTCATGAATGTCTAGTAAGATTTACATACATGTATTCTTGGTGAGATAGGAATGAGTCAGATAGTTTTGTAATAAGTATAGTTGAGGTAAAGTATTACTATGCTCAAGGTCAAGGGTTGAGTAAGATATGTGAATTAATCGAATAAGTTATTCAAAAGAATCATGTAGTTGCAAGATGGTAAAGGTATTCACCGCAATGATCTGAAATAGTTAATTATATATTTGTATCTATGTAAGATTTAAGAATCTATCATTAAGAGTTTGTTTATGTTCTGATGAATGGTTGAATCAGAGTTATTTGGAATCTGTTGAATCATAGTTATCTGGGATTTAATGACCTCTCCTGAAATCATAAGAAATCTATAAATGGGTATTCTAAATATACGTAATCTTGAAGAAATGAATGTGGAATTCATCTTAATGGTCTAAGCAGTATTTTATTAATATCAATACGTATGGTATAGAATTCGGGTATGTCTGAGAGTCATTTTTAAGGCATCCAATTCAATGAAAGTATTCACCAAATACATATGTATCCATCCAAGGTAAATGTTAGCGAATAATTGATTGAATTAAGAGTATGGCTTAAGGCATGGTTTGTTGGAAGTGGATTTTGAGGATACGTTATGTTAAGAAATTATTATTGTGATAAAAAATTTATTAAATATTTTAAAGGGTTTCTCAGTTAACTAAATAAGGAAGATTTAGTAGGTTAAGAGCATGATAACTAGCGTATAACAGAATGATAAGATTGTGGTGGTGTCCATCAGAATTAATGATGTAAAATATTGGTTGGCATACCGTATTTTATACAAAGTTACTAAGTATCCATCAAGGTATTGTTATGATCTATATTCTAAAAATAGTGAAAAGTATATAAAAGATTGAAGAAGAGAATATGTATGTTAATATAAGAAATTAGATGAGTTCGGATTGCATTAGGAATTGCGTATAGGTATGTATTATGTTAAAGTACATCTGCATTAATGTGCCTAGTATGTGAAGCATGAGTTCTAAGGCTTGTATGATTGGTAATTAGAGATGTCTGGTATGAATCGTGTCAATTTATAAGGGACTGAGTTGTAGGTCTGTGTTTAATCACTGAGGTGGAAAATGATTGATAGGCCTTTAAGGTGTATTCTAAGGGATAACCCGTGTGACAGGTTATGTATGTAGCTATATGGCGTGTTTAGTATGGCCCGTAAGCATGAACAGTGAAATTAGAACTATTTAAGATATATATTGATTACATGGTAAGTGCAGGACCAAGTTAAGACAAGACTGAAGGAAATGATCCAAAGAGACGTAATGGGAATATCATGTTCTGAATATATGTTGAAATCTGAACATTCAAAAAGGGTACGTTAATAAGTCATAACTGTAAAGATTATCTTGGGTTGGACTTAAGTTTACAAATAAAGTTCTGAATGCTTTGGTTTGAAAAGGATACTGATAAAGGATCAAGAATATGATGAGTTGAAAGAATTTATTGGGATTATCGTAAGAACAATTGAAAATGAGAAGAATTTAGAGAGTCACAAGGACATAAATGTCTGAGTACATTCAGTGTTTGACAACGCGGAGCTATGATATTGAAAGAAGAATTGGAAAAGCTATTAGGAATTTGAAGGGCTTAGATATAGTGTTAATAAAAATATTGGTGTATCTATTTTATAGATAGGAACGTGCTCAAGAAGCCATTTCGTGAAAACTATTTGAATTCTCTAATGCAGGTTTGACATTTGTTAAGAGGGTAAGTATGTGATGTCCGAGTTCAAGTGTTTAACCACCAAATTACAATTTTTTTTTTCCAAGGAAGCATACTAATGACATTTTAAAAAAAATACTTTTGAGGAGTATGCTAATGAAAATGAAATTTTGAAGTGTTTGCAAGAGAATTCGTATCATTTTTACATGTGGTTGGCATGTCTAACAAATTCTATTCAGATATTTGAAATTCTTAGAGGAATGAAAATTTAGAGGATGAAATTTTGTTAAAGGGAAGAGAGTTGTAACACCCAGCTTTGGCAGGTCTTAAGTTCTGGTGGGTAGTCTAAAACTAATTTGGGGCACAGTTTTATTTGCCCAGTTGTTGTTTTTGGCGAATAGATTGGGCACATAGCGGACAATTAGAAGATTATGCAAGGGATTGTTCTTAAAATGTGTTGAGTTATAGAGAAGAAGAGATTGGTAAGAGTACTGAGTTACAGTGCTAGTTACGTTCTAACGAGGTAGTTAACAGTGAAACGAAGGGATGAAAAATATTGGATTTTCATAGCTGTAAACCATTTATAAAGGCAAGTTTGAAAGTTTGTCACACGTGTCAAGTTCCAATAGGAGTTTAGGATGTATATATATATTTGTATTCAAGATAAGTATGGGGGAAATTATCTTCCTCACTTTCTAAAAGTGCTACTATCAGATTTTTAAGGAACTACTAGTATTTCTTCCTCTTTTGAGCTAGAAGTTGCGATTTTGGGTTGTTATGAGGAGATATTTCGTATCTCGGCAAGTAATATGACATTGCATGTGAATTTTGAAAGAGTAAGGGTTCATTTTTTGCAAGTAAAATGTTTTCCGTATAACATTTTTATTGTTTTACGATGTTTGTTTGTTGGAAAATGAATTACCAAAGGAAAACATTCTCCAAAAAAAAAAAGGGTAAAATCAAGACTTTTTAAAGGAAAATGTCTTACCAATTTTTTCTCTGTAAGACATTTTCCAAACTGATAAGGCTCTGTTCACTGCCCTCATCATCAAAGAAACAAAAAGGGGAAGCTCTCTTCACTATCGAAGAAAATAGTCCCTTATATTCTAATTTTATATTTTTTACGATTTAGTCCCTAAAATCAAATTTTTTACTATTCTACAATTTAATTCCTCGAAAATAGATTTTTTTATTCTACAGTTCAGCCCTAAACCTTGTTTTGTACAAATTTGTAAAACAATTCATTTCTTAAAATTTCCAGATTTTATAATTTAGTCCTTACAACTAAAATTGGTCAAAATTTCCAAAAATTAGTCCTTGATTTTTGAACAATTAAACTTTCATATTCTATTTTTAAGAATTGTAAATTCTCAAATAATGTAAAATAGTCCTAAAACTCAAGTTTTGAAATCTGTACAGTTTAACCCCTATAGTTTCAAACTTTACTATTTTATGCTCACCTTTCCAAATTTCATATTTCATAATCATATAATTTAGTTACTACATCAATATTTCATATTTCACTACCCAAACCCTTAGAATTCAAAGAGTTACAAATTTTACAATTTAGTCCTTACTTCAATTTTTATTAAATTAAATCATTTTTCAACTTATTCATTCAAATAATATTCAAAATAAATAATTATCACTTTCTACTTAATTAACAATTATATTCCCTAATGCACGAAATTAACAATTAAGCTTAATTAAGTAAATTAAGATTTATTAAAATTTAAAAATGATTAATTAAAATATAAATAAGCTTTATGAAATAAACTCAATTAAATAATGAAAATATAATAAAATCTAATACATACACGAATGGGATGAAATTTATTAAAGTCAATTCAACCAAGCTGACAATTTTTAAAATGAAAAGATTAGTCAACTTGCAACAACTTTTTGGATGGGATCCAAGCACTTTTAGGTTGAGATATCTTCATGACATTTGAAGATCTATCTCTTAGCTTCAAAATGCACTTTGAATCAATCAATTTCAAATCCGAAATTTCAAGTTATGACCATTTTAGTGAAGACTGTGCGAGTAGAATTTTTGGACAGGATTATGACGGGAATTTTGGGCTTTTAACTCAAGTTTAAATCATATTGGGTTCGAGTTTTGGGCTTAATTTTTATTATATATGAGGCCAATATTATATTTATTAGCTCTTATTGTTTTATTATTTTATTATCCTGAAATTTTAATAATTACTAAGTAGTTTAATTTATTTAGGAGTTTTATGTGAACAAAAAAGTTTTGTTTAAAACTACTTCTTGTTTAGATTAATTAGACTTTTAGTATACTTTAGAGTTTTATTTGGATGTACTTAGCTAGCCTATATAAAGGCTTCTTCATTATTCATTAAGGACACAGTTGTTTTCATTAATAAAGTTTTCATCTCTGGGAGTTTGTTTCTTTAAGCAAGATTTCTTTCTTGTTATTTTTAGTAGTTTTCTTATCCCTTTTTTCAAGGAGTAGTGGGAATTCATTCTTCACCCTTCAATTTGCCAAGGATTATTTCTTGTAGGGTTGATTAGAGTCATTAATTGAGTTTGTTGGGATTTATATCTCAAAGGGTTCAATTGAATATTTATCCTTCTATCCATCATATCCATCAGTTTATTCAATCCATCTTCCACTTTTAAATTTTGTCTATTTATTTATTATTTTTATTTGTTCTTTATTCTAAAATTTCTTCTTTTACTATATCCAACTTTTTTATTACTAAATTTATTTATTTCTTCTTTCCAGATCAGATCCAAATATTTCCTTTTCGAGTCGAACAACTTGAAATTGATCCTTCTTCCGCTTCCTCTACTTCATTCCGTATCATTTGGTATCATATTCAGATGTTTTAGATGTTATTTATGTTCTTATAAACTGATTTCCCGCAAACAATCACAAAATATTTTTTTCTTTTTACCCAAAAAGTTTTTAGAAAAAAATATTTTTCCAGTGGGTAATCATTTTTCAAATAATCTAAAATTTTACATACTTCTTCTTGGCACTATTTTAAAGTATAAAAAATATTTCTTGAAACACCCCACACCCGGCCCACGAGCCTGAACCGGATCTGGTATGTTCCTTAAGAAAATCGGTTTTCGAAGTCCTTTATTACTTAGAGAATATTGGTGTATTTTTAGGAAACTGTTCCTTTTGGATTGGGCTTAGGTTAAAAAAACCGTTTATTTAATTTAGAAATCATTTAATTAGGGTGACAAAATACTTTAGGGTTTAAATGTAAAGACATAAAATTTTAATATCATAAATGTAAAGTATTTCGAAGCATAATAATTGTAAGTAAATAATAGTAACGAAAATAAAACTATGGCTTTTTAGGCCTTATTACATCAATAATTTCCATACTTAAAATTTAAAGAACTTTATAAAAATAAAGGTCCAATTCATAAATATTTTCTTTGCTACGCATGAACACCTTTAGCTCCTGCCGACCCGGTCCATTATTGCTCATTACCTGAAAAATAGTCCCTCAAAGGGGTGAGTCAACGGACTCAATGTGCACACAACTAACAAACAATATTTCAGGCCTACATATTCATATCAGAACATATACATATCAAGATGATGCAACCCAAACCCAAGCCTAATTATCCATCCGCTACACACCACCCGCACTCGCCGGTCACACCGTGGGACTACTAAGTCAACCCTCCTTCCGCTACACACCACCGAAGGCGCTGGCCGCAATCGACGTGCTCATCGCCCATATACGTTGTGTCATTAGACACTATGTTCAGATAATGTAACCGAAGTTACCATGTTCACTTAATGGGACCGTAGCCACCATATTTCGTTGGTGAGACCAAAGTCAACACCTATTCTTCCCCTTTCACATATATCCCATATGCCCCAAATATTTATATCATGCATATCTAGTTCTCATTCATATTACATATTCACAATATATATATCGTATTTGTAATCCTATCGGAAGTAGGAAACGTACCTGGGTACTTTTACCTCATTTGTGGCACTTAGCCACATTCTTATTCGCATGCACATTCATATATATACATATAAAATAATTGCCGTAATATATTGGGAGTTAGTGTGGGTACACACCTTATTTGCTTAATAGATTCCTTGAATTCCCGAAGTGAATCGATCACAGATTCAGACTTTAGATCTGTTAACCCCTATATTCGGCCCATCATATATAAACATATTAATACCCTTTTGATTTTAACCAAATCCTACTAGAAATAGACTTACTAACACTTACCTTGTTTGCCGAATTGATTGTAAGAATCAAATGCTAGATCTTCGTATTCCTTCCTTGTGAATTCGGCTAAAACACTATGTTACTCCATAGAATAGTTTTCGGCTTTTGATAATCAATATATATATATAAAAATAGGCCTTGGCCGAATTTATTTTGGTGCTTACCTTTTAAATCTTGAATCCCGAAAGTATTCCTTTGTTTGTTTGTCGAAATCCCTATAATTTCATGTCAGATTTTAATTCTAACATGGAGACATAAAAATATAACTCTTGACCGAATATTCATATCTCTTACCTTAGATCCGTAGAAATCCCGAAACTTTGTTGAACTTCTTCTTGTAATCGACAACCACTAGATCCTTACCTTATGAATCCGACAGATCTTTCTTGACACTGCTTTAGAGATTCGGCTATGGAGATTTAACAGGGGTCAAAGAGTGTCTTGGCTTGATAATAGTAAAGGAGAGGAGAAGAAAATAGAAGAAGAGAAGATGGATTTTGCTTAAGAAGAAATTTCAGAGAGGGAAGAGTTAGGGAATTTTCGCAGAGCGTAAAAAAAGCAAACCGATGAGTAGCCCTCCTTCCTTCCTTTTATAGACAAAGTTATCAGCCAAGGAGTCCCTTACTTGGCCACCACTCCACATATGTGGTAATATTATTCAAATAAAAAAATATTTAATCCATCATTTATCTCCTCAAATAATCCAAATTTAAAAATCTAAAAATCTCTTATTTATCACTTAATAGCCAGAATTTTAAAGAGAATAAACCTCTTTTTTTCAAGATGCTTGCCGTCCACTCCTTGTGCTTCGGAAACAAAATTAAAACCTTCATTTAATTGCTTCCCTTGTGACTCGAACCTGTGCCCATGCCTCTTGCACATGGCGCCATTTCCATAGGCCCTAAGTGCCATCTTCGTGCCACTTTTCCTAGCCCGTTTGTGTGTCAAATTTTACCAACTTTTTCTTTTAAGGCCATCTTGCCTTGATTTCCTATTTTAAACTTTAAAACTCATCATTTTAGGGTCATTTCCAAGTTTCCTAAAATTTTCGATCGGCTCTGTTTATTTGCCATTTTTACATTTCCAAGTTTCCTAAAATGTATACTTTCCATTTTGGATCATTTCCATTTTCATTTCTTAGTTTCCAAAAATGTGTACTTTCCATTTTTGAACCATTTCCTTACATTTCTGGGTTTCCTAAAATGTTCATGTCCTAATGCATTTCCAGGTTTCCAAAAATGTTCATTTCCATTCATTTTCATACATTTCTGAGTTCCCAAAAATATCAAAAATTTATTCATAATGCTTAAGACTTGTCATTTCATACAATTAAACCGAAAATGCATAGGCCCTTTCCAGGATGTTACAGTTCTACCCCCTTAAACAAAGTTTCGTCCTCGAAATTTACTTACTAACGAATAATCGTATGGTCTAACTCACCCCACTACGCTATTGCTGCGCACTCTGATCTTAAAGAACTATCATACCTTCTAGGCACATTCTCTAAGTTCACATCCAAGGTTTCAGTCACTTTACTAGCAATGCAAGCACAAGCTAATTCTATAACAAGCAACGCAATTAAGGGTATTCCAGAAATAAGGGACGTACCCGTTGTCACATCTGGCACATCTTCCTCCTCGCGACGGCCAACTGCATAAACCAACCTTGGTTGCCTCGCGTTTGTACCTTCAGCACCTCTTCTTGGTGCTTCACGTCCACGGCCCAAATTATTTCCTCCATGGCTCGGTTCACGACCTTGCTGAGGCTGCTGTCCACCTCTACCAGCCTGTAGCATTCTGAGCTACCGGTCGGCTCTTATTTGGTTGCTTGGGACAATCCTTAAACATATGGTCCTTGGACCCACACTTGAGACATCCACCCGTCTTCCTCCATCACTCTCCTAAGTGCCTCTTTCCACAGTGCTCACAAGGGCGATACTGCCAGCCCGTACCAGCTTGTTGATTTCGTGGCCCGTCAACTCTAGGCCTCTTATTCCCAGATGATCCAGACGATCCAAAACCTCTTTCTGGCTTACTCCTATCCAAAGCCTGCTTGGTAGAATCTTTGATCCCTTCGGCCACCTTGACCTTTTCTACCAAAGCAGAGAATTCCCGCTCCTGATGCAGTGCTATCAACAGTCTCAAATCGTCCCTCGGTCCGGCCCTCAAAACGGACACGGCCATGCTCATGCTCGATTGCCACTACTCTCCGGGCATAGCGGCTCAACCTCGTAAATTCTCGCCTCATATTCTCGCATGACGCATTTACTTCCTTGCACCAACCCCTGAAAAGCCTTCCTTTGTTCATCTATATACCGGTTCCCACATACTTCTTTCCGAAATGCCTCTTTCGTGATACTCCCGTGTCGATCCTCACTGTGGCACCATCTCGAACGCTTAACCACCATTGGTACGCTTCATCGCGAATGCGGTGCCACCATCCTTTCAACTTCTCCTCGGGGTCAAGTCGAGCTCATCCATGATGCGCTCGATCGCTTCCAACCGAAGACTCGGTATGCATCGGGTGCCACCCCGATACTCCTCTAAACATTTTCGCTCCGTTAGCACGAGCCGCCAGTACTGCACTTCCGGGTTCCCGAATTTCCACCCGCACCAGCCACCAATTCCAAAACTCGCAAAGACACGACCTACGACACAAAGATCTTCCCCGTCTCGAGCTTGTCTCAAAGACCCACAATTGGTGGGGTGGTGGTGGCGGTGGTATTTTATTGTCGGACCACGACCCGATCTAACGGGTTCCACACACGATCATCCTTCCTCTACCTCGCCCACGGCGACCACGCCCTCTGGAACTCATTTCCTAGCGTCGAGATCTGATTAAGGAATTTTATGAATTAGTATTCTTGTTTCACTTATTACCCGCGAAGATGTTTTATGAAAAAAAATTTAAGAGTGGTTCTTTCGTAGTCATACAAACACACAGTCTTTTATTCATTCATCCATCCATCAAACAATTATGAACTTCCGTTCATTCAAAGAAACGTTGTAATTTTCATCGTTGTTGTTTTTTTTCCCCACTACCTGGTGGGTATTTTCGTAATTTTGTCCTACAGGGGCATTTTCGTAATTTTGTAAAACAAAAAGTTCCTCGGTGATTTTGTCAAAAGTATTTTGGAAATTTTAAAGTCCCAGGGTAATTTGGAGAAATTTCAAAATCCGGGGGTATATCGGTATTTTTCGACCTCAGGGGTATTTTGGTAAATTTTCACAAATCAGGGTAAACTTGTAAAATTTACTAAATCAGGGATATTTCAAAAGTTGTAAAACTTTGTGGGTTCTTTTTGAGAATTGTTCCTTCCAAAATGGAGATGCTGCAAAAATTTTGGGAATCAGGGTCATTTTGGTAGTTTTGTAAGTTAGGGGCAATTTTCTAATTTTTCAAAATCAAGGTATTTTTGATATTTTACAAATTAGGGTTTTTGAATGTTTATAAAATAATGAAGTTTCGGCAAAATCGTTGAGAAATTTGACAATTTGTGAATCAAGGGCATTTTGGTAATTTTACCACTAAGGGTATTTTTGTAATTTTCACCAATCGAAATTTTTTTTTTGGAAAATTTTGTAAAGATAGTTTCCACAAATCAAAAGAGTGATTCTAAAGGTTTTAAAACTAGGGTTTTGTTGTTTGTTCTCTCTCCTTTTTTTTTTAAACATGGCTAGTTCCCTTTCGGGTTTTAGTCTTTGTGTTTAGCCTATGACCGAGTCCCCTTGGTCAGGGTGAACCAAAGCTATGCACCAGGCAGGATTCGAGTGGAGAGGAGGTGAGTCACGCGGACTGCTTAAATACCAAGCTCTTACCGAAACCATTCCTAGACATGCGCACAGAGGTTGCCACACCACTGAGCCCTCTGAGTTAGGGTGAACCGAAGCTACGCACTGCAGGATACTGCGCGAAGAGGAGGTGAGTCACTAGGGATCGCTTAAATACTGTGCTCTTTCGGATCCAATCCTAGACATGCGCATGGGGTTACCACACCCTAGCTCAATGACTTAGCCATAGGTTTGTTAAGTTCATTAAGTCTTATGAGTTTCATGTGTTTGAGTAGTCTAATCCTAGGGTTCAAATACCTATCATACTATTCTACGTGCCATGCCTTTTCTACCCTTCTAAAGTTCATAATATAATTCACATAATCACCCAAATAGTTAGGGGTACTTACCTGGTGGACTGCGGGTCGGAGACTTAGGTGCCATGCCAAAACACCTGCTTTATTTCAAGGAAAATCATTTGGGCTCGAATTAAAAATGTTTTGCGCCTTAGCCCACAGGCTGAGAGTTTAAAAGCGGGCTCGATACAAATCTGAAACACCTGCACCGCCACGAGCACGAACAGGATCTCGTATGTTCCTTAAGAAAATCGGCCAAGTCCTTTATTACTTAGAGAATATTGGTGTATTTTTAGGAAACTGTTCCTTTTGGATTGGGCTTAGGTTAAAAAAACCATTTATTTAATTTAGAAATCATTTAATTAGGGTGACAAAATAATTTAGGGTTTAAATGTAAAGACATAAAATTTTAATATCATAAATGTAAAGTATTTCGAAGCATAATAATTGTAAGTAAATAATAGTAACGAAAATAAAACTATGGCTTTTTAGGCCTTATTACATCAATAATTTCCAAACTTAAAATTTAAAGAACTTTATAAAAATAAAGGTCCAATTCATAAATATTTTCTTTGCTACGCATGGCCACCTTTAGCTCCTGCCGACCCGGTCCATTATTGCTCATTACCTGAAAAATAGTCCCTCAAAGGGGTGAGTCAACGGACTCAATGTGCACACAACTAACAAACAATATTTTAGGCCTACATATTCATATCAGAACATATACATATCAAGATGATGCAACCCAAACCCAAGCCTAATTATCCATCCGCTACACACCACCCGTACCTGCCAGTCATACCGTGGGGACTACTAAGTCAACCCTCCTTCCGCTACACACCATCGAAGGCAGTCACTGCAGTCGACGTGCTCATCGCCCATATATGTTGTGTCATTAGACACTATGTTCAGATAATGTAACCGAAGTTACCATGTTCACTTAATGGGACCGTAGCCACCATATTTCGTTGGTGAGACCGAAGTCAACACCTATTCTTCCCCTTTCACATATATCCCATATGCCCCAAATATTTATATCATGCATATCTAGTTCTCATTCATATTACATATTCAAAGATATATATATATCGTATTTGTAACCCTATCGGAAGTAGGAAACGTACCTGGGTACTTTTACCTCATTTGTGGCACTTAGCCACATTCTTATTCGCATGCACATTCATATATATACATATAAAATAATTGCCGTAATATATTGGGAGTTAGTGTGGGTATACACCTTATTTGCTTAATAGATTCCTTGAATTCCCGAAGTGAATCGATCACAGATTCAGACTTTAGATCTGTTAACCCCTATATTCGGCCCATCATATATAAACATATTAATACCCTTTTGATTTTAACCAAATCCTATTAGAAATAGAATTACTAACACTTACCTTGTTTGCCGAATTGATTGTAAGAATCAAATGCAGGATCTTCGTATTCCTTCCTTGTGAATTCGGCTAAAACACTATGTTACTCCATAGATTAGTTTTCGGCTTTTGATAATCCATATATATATATAAAAAATAGGCCTTGGCCGAATTTATTTTGGTGCTTACCTTTTAAATCTTGAATCCCGAAAGTATTCCTTTGTTTGTTTGTATTAAATCCCTATAATTTCATGTCGATTTTAATTCTAACATGGAGACATAAAAATATAACTCTTGACCGAATATTCATATCTCTTACCTTAGATCCGTAGAAATCCCGAAACTTTGTTGAACTTCTTCTTGTAATCAACAACCACTAGATCCTTACCTTATGAATCTGACAGATCTTTCTTGACACTGCTTTAGAGATTCGGCTATGGAGATTTAACAGGATCAAAGAGTGTCTTGGCTTGATAATATTAAAGGAGAGGAGAAGAAAATAGAAGAAGAGAAGATGGATTTTGCTTAAGAAGAAATTCTACAGAGAGAGGGGAAGAGTTAGGGAATTTTACAGAGCAGAAAAAAAGAAGCAAACCGATGAGTAGCCCTCCTTCCTTCCTTTTATAGACAAAGTTATCACCAAGGAGTCCCTTACTTGGCCACCACTCCACATATGTGATAATATTATTCAAATAAAAAATATTTAATCCATCATTTATCTCCTCAAATAATCCAAATTTAAAAATCTAAAAAATCTCTTATTTATCACTTAATAGCCGAATTTTAAAGAGAATAAACCTCTTTTTTTCAAGATGCTTGCCGTCCACTCCTTGTGCTTCTAGAAACAAAATTAAAACCTTCATTTAATTGCTTCCCTTGTGACTCGAACCTGTGCCCATGCCTCTTGCACATGGCGCCATTTCCATAGGCCCTAAGTGCCATCTTCAGCCACTTTTCCTAGCCCGTTTGTGTGTCAAATTTTACCAACTTTTTCTTTTAAGGCCATCTTGCCTTGATTTCCTATTTTAAACTTTAAAACTCATCATTTTAGGGTCATTTCCAAGTTTCCTAAAATTTTCGACTACTCTGTTTATTTGCCATTTTCTTACATTTCCAAGTTTCCTAAAATGTATACTTTCCATTTTGGATTATTTCCATTTTCATTTCTTAGTTTCCAAAAATGTGTACTTTCCATTTTTGAACCATTTCCTTACATTTACGGGTTTCCTAAAATGTTCATGTCCTAATGCATTTTGTGTTTCCAAAATGTTGAGTTTCCAAAATGTTCATTTCCATTCATTTTCATACATTTCTGAGTTCCCAAAAATATCAAAAATTTATTCATAATGCTTAAGACTTGTCATTTCATACAATTAAACCGAAAATGCATAGGCCCTTTCCAGGATGTTACATTTCTCAAAAAAAAAGTGATCAAAAAAAATATGAAAAAAAAAAAGAAAAAAAGAAAATATTTTGTGGGTTGAATTTTGTGCTGAAATTTTCCGGATCAAATCTACATTATTTGAGGAGACTCCGGTTTAAATTTCATGATTTTTGGAAATCGAGAACACCTCAAACAAAAAAATTCAAGTTAGTTTTCATTATTTCAGGTTTTCGATTGGGTAGTTTATTTTCTTTGATTCTAGCATTTTAGCTTTTTTTTATTCTATTACGCATTTAAACACATTTTCATTTCTTGTGTTAATAGGTACGAAAAGAGTTCTCTCTCCTTTCTTTGTACAACTTACTTCCTTTGGAGTCGAGTTTTTTTTTTTTTTTGGTTTCTTAGAGCCCTAGGTCAACTTTGTTAGAGAGTAATCCCACATCTTTTTTAATATTATTGAATTTGATTACTTTTCAAAAGTTATAAGCGAGAAAATATTAATTTCTTTTCTTTATCTATTAGAGTTTTTTTTTTATTGCGAGTGTATAACGGTAAGGTTTAATTTTCTTTGATCAATTTTTTTAGTGGTTTTTTATTTCAGCCTCTAATAATGATATACAGACATAGTATGGTAGAGGTTTTGGAATCTCCTACTGATAGAGACAATTTGCTTGAGTCTCATTGCTTGTAGTGCGACAATCCCTTATCATTCAAGTTAGGTACAATTCTGACGATGTGTAAAGGGCTAGTATCTTCCACTCGAGGTGCTTGATTCAAGGAAAGTTGTGCTCTTTTACTGTTGATAGTGGTAGTTGTGCCAACGTGGTGAGTAGTTTTTAATGGATACTTTATCTTTACCATGTCAAAATCATCCTAAGCCATATCACTTACAATGGCTTAACAAAAGTTCAAAAGTTAAGGTAGTTAAACAGTCCTTAATTGCATTTGTAACCTCCCAAACCCAGCCTAGACATTATGGCTAGACTGAAAAGTCTACATTAGTCATCGAAATGGCTAATATAACTTACGTTACTTTTGAAGACCTTAAATAAACTCATTTTTAGAGAAAATCGTAATTGTACTTTGAGTTAGCTTAATCAGATTCATTCATTAGGTTGTGTATACTTAGGATTCATTTTTTTTATGGTGTTGTTTTAGAAAAATCATTTGTTTGCCGCTCTTCTTTAAAAAAAACTCTGTGTTAAACTAATGCAATGGAAAAAACCATTTTTCAAGTTATTTTAGAAACTTAGTTGCCTTATCGATTTATTTTTCAAAAACAACTCCTTTGCCAAATATGAAAATGATTTATTTGATATTATGGATGACTGGTTACGTAGGGACCGTTTCATTTTTGTAGGTTGGTCCGGCCTATTACCCAAGCTAGTCGAGAGAAATGGCAATGGCACTTTCTTGGCAATGTTCGGGATTGATCTTGGAGTTCAAGATTTCATATTTTGGGCTGATTTTAATGAGGAAAAATGACAGCAATATGGTGGGGAATATGTTAACAATTCTAGTGGCAAAAAGAAAAAAAAAAGAAAGAGATGGTAAAACTAGGTGTAGGAGACAACAACAATGGAGGAAAAGAAAAAAAAATTAAAATCAAAGAGAAGGAGAGGAGGAGAGGAACGAATAAGGCAATGAGGAGGATGATTAAAGACTGATTATTAGTGAAAAATTAATATTTATACCTAGGTTAAGTATGCTTGGATGACCCACACATTAAAATAAGGGGTTTTTGTCAAAAAATTAAATTATTTGAATGAGAATGGAATTGAAGTTATGACCTCAAGGATAAATTCACTAATGTTTAACCATCAAACCAATAACTCATTCTTGATATAATTTTGAAATATTTATTTTTAAAAAATAAGACATGTCACAAACTAGGGTTTAAGGAAAATTTTGCAAAATAATAAAAATAGTGAGAAAGAAGGGATTTGAACTTGGGTTTCAAGGAATATTTCACTAACACTTAACAAACAAACCAATACTTCATTTATTTCCTAAAAATGCATAGATAACCTCAAAAATTAAGGCATCACCACTCTCTCTTGATTCACAAACCCAATTCTACTAAACTCTAATTTTTAGGATGTTACATCATTCAAAATTAGGAATTATTCTGACGAGGTTTGGTTTGATTTAGTTTCCATGCATGCCGCCTATTTGCTTCTTGGAAGACCATGGAAATATGATCGTCATGTGGTACACCATGACAAATTGAATCGTTCCTCCCTTGTGTTTAAAGGGAAAAAAAAAATACTCTTTAGCCCCTTTAGAGCCCAAAGATGTGTATAAGGACCAATTGGAAATGATGAAATTCTGTGAGATGATTAAGGGGAAAGAAAAAATTGTAAAGACGGAGAGAAAAGAGACCTTGAGTGATAAAACTCTACTTGTTGGTCCACTTTTGGTGAGAGAAAATAAATTTGAGGTAAAAATGGAGAGTTATCAAATGGAAAAAATGAAAAGAAAGAAAATATCCATGCAAAAGTGAGGAATGATTATGTTTTAACTAACCATAACTCAAATTTGTTTAGTGATGTTTCTTTATTACAAGATTTCAAGGATCCATTGACGGGACTTCCAATTACATTACTCTACCATTAATAGACAATTTTACATGTGGGAGAGAGGTAAGTTGAACATTGATAATTCTACACAAGTGCTACAAGTTAAGAAAAGTAAGGATACATTGGAAATTGAAACATGTAGGCATACCTTGAATGTTTTTGATAAGGATGCTACTGATTTTGTTTGTAAAATATTTCCTTACAACAAGTTTTCTCGTTGGTCAAATTTTATTAAACCTTGGTCTGAAAGTTCAATTGATTTTATGGGTTTATCTATGTATGTCAAGGTTACTTTTGTTGTATTTGATAGATTTATTGAAGAACTTTATGCATTTGATCTTGCAACAAAATTTTCTACCTTAGACTTTAAATATGAATTTTTACATAATAATATTAAACTTCTTGATTTTTATAATTATATGAAATTCTTAAATCATCGTTGGAAATTCTTATGGATGACCATGCATATTCAAAGAAAGTTATAGGTTATTTTTTACTTGAAGACTCATGTACCTAACACTTCTTTGTTTAGTGTTGAAACCTTATTTTTAAAGGAGACATATATGATCAAAGTTGATTTAAAAGATCAAAATAATATCTTTGATCCCGGAGATAGTTTTAGCGCACAGGAAAGCTTAAGTAAGTATTTTTTTTCATTTTATTGTTAGTTATTCTAATCCCTTTTTCTGTAACACCCTATACCCGGCTTGGTCGCCAAGCCCGAATATCAGGGTGTCACACCACCTTCTGATGTCAAAGACAACAAGTAAAAGCTCAAAATGAAATGTCTTTCATATTATCATTCGTATAAGTTCTTGATCGAACATACTCTTATTTATCAATTATACATGTTGAACATGCATCAAAAGGTTTTAAAATAATTATCAAACATGCATAAGGTCCATTTCAAAAAATCTCAAAACCGTCACATAGGTATCGATACTGATACTAGGGTATTGATATTTTCGTTAAGTGGTATTGATACCACCAAGAAAAATGGTACTAAATGTAACACCCCAAACTCGGCCTAGACGTTATGACCGGATCTAGTGTGTCACATCAAAGTGATGTTTGAAAACTATGCTTTACATCGAAAATCCTTCCTACAATTTAAAACTTTCTACCATTTAAAACCTCTGATTTCGTTGCTTACCTTTTAAAACATGATTTACTCCAAGACATTCTCTTTCTTTATATTACTATCTTTAAAACCTTGTTTGTTGCGGAAGTTTAACTCAACCAGCTGCGAAAATATGACATTTTGAAAGAAGTAGTTATTGCTTTAAAAACCCATGTTCAATAGATTAGCAGGTTATAATTAAAAGAAACGCCATATAAAAGTTAAAAATCCCAATGGCCTTATTACAAAATTATTAACCCATTAAATTAAACTAAAATAAAATAAAGTCGCTAGGTTTATCTTTAAAGCCAATCGAACGTGTGGCCACCTCCGAGTCCCTTTCAGCTCCAAATCCTCTAAGGCTGGGGATTACCTACACGGTTAAAGAAAAGGGTGAGTTAAGAAGAACTCAGTGTGTAATCCCTTATTACGGTCACAGTCTGGGCCCAAGCCTATACGGTATCAGTCTGGGCCTAAGCCCTAAATCATATCAATGCAAATAGACATGCAACCCAACTCTTAAAAGCCTACTCACCACCCGTACCAACCATCTCTCCATGTGGGGACCACGTCGACCCACCCAGCGAACTCTCCAATAATGCAGCCTAGCTGCTAACAACGATATGCGTGGCTGAGCCACTAGGATCAGAATACGTGGCGATGCCACTATAACGATACTTCTTCCAAATTAGAAAAAAAAAACCAACCCAAATGCAGTGTCATGTCATAAATAATCTGTGTATACAGTGCATCTCAAACATAATCAATCATACAGTTAACACATACAATACTGATACAACCACAAGGGTACCACAGTAATTTAATCAGTTAAGGGCAAAATGGTTATTTCACCCCTTAGGGGTATTTCGATAACTTTTACCCATCGAGGGTATTTTGATAATTTTACCCATCGAGGGTATTTCGGTAATTTTACCCATCGACGGTATTTCAGTAACTTTACCCATCGAGGGTATTTTGGTAATTTTACCATCGAAGGTATTTCGCTAACTTTACCCATCGAGGGTATTTCGATAACTTTATCCATCGAAGGTATTTCGATAATTTTACCCATCGAGGGTATTCTGGTAACCTTACCCATCGAGGGTATTTCAGTAATTTTACCCATTGAGGGTATTTTGGTAACTTTTGTTCTATAACGACCTTTCCGAAGGCCTACAGTCGCCTCGAGCGACACAGATACCCTTTTCGTTCGAAACGGTACAATTGGGCCCAAGCCCAATTTTCGGCCCAAGTGGGCCCACACACTCGTGTCGCCCATTCAGCCCAATATCAACCGTGGTTATGCAAACCTCGTAGCCTATTTCATTGTTATCTTTTTACCGGGGACTTTACCCATATAAGGCCCATTGGGCCCCCACGGCCCATTACGACCTAAGCCTACGAGAAGGTTCGTGGCACTCCTATCGGTCAATCGCCAATGATTGTGGCTCGATTTATCTCTACAAGCATTCACACACTCGAGAGCCTTCAAATGCCAGAAATACGGCTTTTCGGCTTTTATCGATATACAGTAACAGAGAAGTAAGAACAACCATATTCTGTGTATGAACAGTATGTAATGAGTGTACGATTACACACCTTGATTACGAATGTGCCACCAATCCCCTAGCACCAATCCTAAGTTCGACAAGATCAACAGTTAGTCAAACAATCAAGAGGGTTATCCTCCCATTACACAAAAAACCGAAACCCCATTAACACCTAACTCGTTTCACCGGGTTTTGCTAAGTTCCTTCCGAATTCCATTGAAGATTAAAAATCCTTGAATGGACTCTGCGATACAATCCACTTCTTAATAAAAGAGATAGAGTAAACATGTGGTTCAAGTCCACCCTTGACAATTACAAAGCTAGTATACCTACCGGATTAAGGTTATGAGTACGTATCGACTGCTTCCAAACACTTGTCCTCTCCTACACCACGAATGAACCTACATACCAACCAACATCAGACCACAGAAGATGGGGAAGATTCGGCACTAGAGACAAAAATGATACCCCCCATGAAAATAATTGAAAGAAAGCCAATATACTTACTCCTTAAATTCGACAAGACAGGTTTTCTTGAGTACAGCCCCAGAGATGTGGCTATATCTCCGTTTATTCAACTTAAAGGACAATAGAAAATGTTGAAGACAATGAAAAAGATAGGTTCGACTATCTTGAAGGGTCCAGAAAAGAATATGGGAGGAAGAGTGGAGATTAGATTCGGCCAAGATGTTGCCAAGAATAGGAAGAACGAACTTGCACAAAATATCAAAAAGGCAAGGAAGCAATTGAGGAAAAGAAAGACTTGTAGGCAGCAGTTGAGGGAATATTGAATGAATGAAACAAACCCAAATGGTAACAAAATTGCTTCAGATGACACTTTAGAAAAAAGACCCGAAATGAACAAAAGGAGAAGTAGCAAAACACAAAAGAATTTCGGTTTCTGCTAACACTTAAAGTTGTCAAAAATGCTCCCAATGACCCCCTCTAGCCTAATTTCTCACTTAGCCACACTCCCAAATTCGGCCAACACTCCCACACACATCACTTCCTTGATTTTCTCCACCTAAATCTCCTAAACTTGCTCTCCTCCTTTCGTTTGAAACATTTGACCAAGTCCTCAACCTCCCTTGTAGAGTTTGATCCGAACTCTGCTTCTTGCACCCTCAAGACATAAAATAAAAGTCACCCTTTTGCTACTAATGGGATTCGAACCCCACACCTCCTTGTTATCCCATTGACGCCACACCACCAAGACACAAGCTCATTTGTGTCACAAAGCACACGTAAATTACTTAAGTCCTACTGCAACCAGCCCTCTCCTCTTAAGGGCCAAAAACTAAAATTTTCCCAAGGCTCAGACTCGAACCCAAGCCCCCTTAGAACCCCCAAATACATTCAAATAGCTAGCCGTTCAAGCACAACATGAATTTTAAACAAAATTACAGCCCCTAACTTTTGGGACGTTACACTAAACTTGTATTCTGTTTCTCGATTAAAAACCCAAAGTCTCAAAAATTATCGATACCTGTCATGAAATATCGATACTTTAACCCTGAGTGTCGATACTCAAGCAAAGGTATCGATACCAAATCTCTATTCTAAATTCTTGCAAGTCTCAAAACACAGAGGTATTGATTTTAAATCCCTGAATATCGATACCTCTACTCTAAACCTAAAAAATATAGGATACATAAGCAATTAATCAATTCCAATTTAGTTCCTAAACATAATACATCAATTACTTCGACAAATAATCATTCAATGACCTAATTAACAGTCCAATATCGCAAAATTGTGTTCAAGCAAGTAACGTCAATCCCTCATCATGTTCACGAACTCAAGCATAATAATATCATCTAATTCTTATAAACCGAACCAAAAACCAGCAAAATGTCTAGAAGTTAACATGACTATATACAAGTCTACCACATTGCCTCATTTCCTAAAATGTAAATAAATGTAGAACACATATGAAATAAAAAATAGACTTGCTTGGATCACCCTTGAAATCGCATCGCTCACACCGGCACACTATTGATCTGCAATGGCTTAAAAGGAGTGGGTGAGCTCAACAAGTTGAGTGAATGCCTAGAATAACTACCATGTAAATAATTCATCAAGCATCAACACAACAACCATATAGCACAACCTTAACAGTTCCAACTTTAGTGTCATAATATACTTACTTGTGCATTACTTTCTAGTTCTTTTACATGGTAAACATATTCACTTTTAAGCATATACCATATGTCACATTTAGTCACCTAACATACAAGCATATATCACCATACTCATATAGCCTCATGACGTTTAAGCATGTGTCATAATACTCATAAAATCACATGACATTCAAGCATATACCACTGTAATATCCTGGAATAGGGGTTAATTTTTTTTAATTAAAATGTGTTGCATGTGTGGAGTTATCTATTGTGTTCATTTGTCTTGTTTTGGGGCCTAGTTATAACCTATGTTAGGCCTGAGTTAGAATTTTGAATTTTGTTTTTGGTGCTTGGGGAAAGGGAGCTAATGGAAATATGGGTTAAAAGAATTAATTGGAAGAGTTTGACACAAGAATTACCTTGGTGGAGTGGCAAGGGGGGCGCTACTTAGGCGCAAGGGAGGTGACGCCACTAGGAGCAAGGAGTGCCTGTGTTTGAGTTGCAGGAATGGCACTTCCTGCTATTTCTTTTTGACGCCAAGGGGGGGAAGGAGTTGTGTGCCATCCAAACTCTGTCAGCTAAAGGTGGACTCAGTCAAATAAAATCAAATGGATGGAGAGGAGGAATTTTAGGAGCTTGACTTGTTCAAACAGTTTGAATAAGTGGAGTGGAGCAAATTTAGGTGTTTGAATATTTTCAAACACATTAGAAGGGTATTGGCCGAATGTGGGACATTGGGGGAGAGGGTGCAATCGGTTTATGGTTAAGGGGCCGAATGTTCTTTGGGGTGTGTAGCAAATTCGGCAAGCTCGGGTTTATGTTTTGGAATCCCTCTCGAACCTTTTCTTTTCCTTTCTCCTCTTTGAGCAAGTTCTAACCGACTCTTCTTTGTCAATTGTTGCCGAAACCGAACACAGCAAGGTGCTCCTTTTCTTTCATTTCTTTTCAATTTTCTTTGGTTAGCCTTCAATTGCCGAAGCCACCTTGTTCATCTTTTTCTCTTATCATTCTTGCTCTAAGCCGAAACTAAGAACCCCTCCCTTGACATCTTTCTCTTCTACTTCAAAACACTTGTGCCGTATCACTCAACTCTCTTCTTCTCTTCCATTCGACAACATCATTCCCCATCTCTTGCGTTCTCTTCTTCCTCTATTCCTTCTCTTTTTGGATTCACAAACCATAACCGAAACTTCCTTACTATTTTTTCCTCTTATTTGTCACTTTGGCTTAATATCTTTAGCCGTATTCTTCTTCTTTTCTCACTAAATCTAGTCCCTTTTGTCAAGTGCCGAATCTACTCATCCTTGTGGGGCATAGTCGAAATTCAGGTAAGGGAACTATTGGTTCGTTTTCTTTCCTTGATCAAACATGGGTAATGTCGAAACCCACTTTTTGTCTATCTTCTTTTGTTTTATGTTAGATCTAAGTATTAAAACTCGATTCTTGTTCTTTGAAGGGAGCCAAAATCCTTAAACATCATTCAGGGGTACCGAACACTGGTGTTCGATTAGGTAAAGCAATCGTCGAGTAAGGGGCGACTAACTTTTGTGGTCTTGAGTTTTGGGTTTTGGCCAAATGGCCTTTGATCTCTAAGGGAATGTTAAAACCGATTGCAGGTAAGGTATAGCTGGATTCTGTGAGCCTTCAGGATTTGGTTGAAAACCAAATCGGCTTGGGTAAGTGTTATATGGAAGCGGCATATATTTCGGGATTGCTAGGTTAGCCGTATAAGGCGGTTGGATACTAACAAATGGTGGCCGAATGTAGGTAGAAGGAAAAGCCGCATTTCGAGATCTCGTAGTATCGCATAGTTCCAGGATTTCACGTTAGATTTGCGTATAGTTAGGTGTGTAAACTCTTACACACTTTATTAGTATAAACTATGCTTATTGTGTTACTGTATAACCTTTGTGTTAGCGATCTAGCCTTGGGGGCTTAAGCTTGGATTACGGGTACGCCCTCTACTTTGTGACTTATGATCTTTGTTGGTATATGCCATCATATGCTATTAAAATGCTATATTATATGTAAATGCATGATATGAGATTATGACACTTATTATTTGACCATGATGATGGTGGGATTTATGAGAGGAGGGGGATGTTATACATATTTGGACTGTCACCAGTGGTTTTGACCACACGATGGGTTGGCCCCATCAGCTTATTTGTGACTACGATCACCAGTGGTTTTGACCATACTTTTGATATATTTGTGACTAGTCCCAGTGGTTTTGACCACACTATTGATATTTGTGACTACGGTCACCAGTGGTTTTAACCACATATACTTTGTGACTTGTCCCAGTGGTTTGGTACCACAGTGGGTTGGCCCCACATGAGATATTACGGGATTGTCATCAGTGGTTTTGACCACACGATGGGTTGGCCCATCACTTGATATATTTGTGACTTCGGTCACCAGTGGTTTTGACCACCAGTGGTTTTGGCCACACGGGGTAGTTAAAGGTGTTTGGATGGCTAGGTTATGGGTTGCATAATCTGCATGTTTGGCTGATAATTTGTGTAAGTGGATGAATTATCGGGTTGGGGATTTATACACTGAGTCGTGGTGACTCACCCCTTCCCTTCTATTTTGCAGATGAGGCATGATTCGCGGATTCAGAGCCGGGGAGGACTCGAGGTGGCTATGCTCATATTTTCGGGTTTTAACTTTATGATACTATTTTGGTTTTACTTTCTTACTTTAAATTTGGGTTTGTTTTGTAATAAGGCCGCTAATTTTTAATTTGGGTTTTAATTGCTTGCTTTTATTTTGGTTATATTAATTATATATGGGATTTATGGACTTGTTGAATCAACCGGTAAAAACCAATGTTTTCAAAACTATAGTTCTTTCGGGTTTTAAAACGTTACTATCAAGTAACACCACTTATAAGATGATAACCAAGGTAACTTGAATGCTTTAAATTCAAATTTTCAGACAACTACAAATATAAAGAGATTTTGCACTTGATAATACTCACTACATTCCCTTTTTTTCAAAGTATCATATATTTTCTAAAATCTATAACAACAAGTAGATTTTCAAGTGTAAATTTTAAAGGAAACATCACATGATTTCAACATCACCATCAAATCGGGTTTTTCTAAACTTTTAAGCAATACGAGAAGTTTTCTAAGAAAGAATCCGACAATCGTGTGTTTTCGAATTATTTTCACTCTGTAGCATTCCAGATTCGGTCGTAGTGTATTGACCTGGTTTGGGGTGTTACAATTTTGGTATCAGAGCCAGTTTTAACAGCTCGACTGTGGGCCGAGGCCCAAAAATATTTTAAAATGATTTATAAAAGGCTTTTATGGAAAGATATACAGTGGTGAAAGCATGGCACCGAGTCTCCGGCACCAATCCGCCCAGGTAAGTACCCCGAATTATCTCTTATAATGGTATGATTGTGTGGATATGATGATGACATGACTGAGTAGTAATAGGGACTACTCTAGAGACATGAACCCTAGGATGATGTGTTCTCGCGAAACAAACCCTTACTAAAACTTTTTCATAAGACTGTGCTTTAAAAGACAGTGGAATAAAGGTCTAACACATAAAACTTTTAATCAGCTCGAATATATCGGTAGAGATGAATGCACGTGGACGTGGTCGTAACACTCGTGGACGAGGTAGAGGTAGGATGACGGTCTCGGAACCAGTGGGGTCAGGACAGGGGTCGGGAAAAGAGGTACCACCACCGCCAGCTGTGGGCGCAGAATATCAGGATCAGACGGGCGGTAATGATGTAGTGTCGCAGGCTGTACTGTGAGTGCTGGAAAGGGTTGCGAGTGCCGGGGTAGGAGGAGGAGCTCGGAAATTTGTGGCTGAGCGACTTAAGTCTAATGGTTCAGAAGTATTTAGGGGTGTGTCAGGGGTGGCACCTAGCGCAGCGGAATACTGGTTAGAGGCAACCGAACGTATCATGGACGACTTGGATTTTTCAACTGAGGAAAAGCTGAAGGGCATAGTATCGCTCATCGCGAGATGAGTCATACCAATGGTGGCTCCTGCGATTAGGGATGGAGCGAGTGGACGATCTCACTTGGGACTTCTTCCGAACACCTATCGAGGAAGTAAATAGGGACTAGCTATGTTGATGCGGTAGTGAGGCGTTTTAAACCCGGTTCGAGGGGTAATAAGATCAGAGCGTAAATATGAGGGAAATTCCTCGAGTTAAGTCAGTATGCTCGGGGTATGGTGAGTACAGAACATGAGCGCTGTGTCAGATTTGAGGATGGGCTGAGGGATGAGCTGAGGATGATGATAGCCCCACAGCAGGAACGGGAGTTTGCTATTTTAGTGGACAAAGCTAAAGTAGCTGAAGGGGTAAGACAGTCAGTAAAGCGGAACCAGGATAGGGGTTGGAACAAGAGGAGTTCTGGGTCATCTGGGTTTTCTGGGAATCAGCAAAAGAGGGCCAGATACAGTGGGCCGAATCAAGCTGCTAGGCCGGTTACTACTAATACTCAGTGGCCGCCACGGTGTGCTCGATGTGGAAAGTCTTACATAGGTGAATGCTCGACTGGAAACAGAGGTTGTTTTGAGTGTGGCTCGATGGGACATCGAGTTAGGGATTGTCCACAGAGATCAGCTAGACTACAGTCTGAGAATCAGGATCGGGTACAGTATAGGAGGGATAATCAGCAGCCACTGAGGGCTCGAGGTTCAGGCAGAGGGGGTAATGGCTCTGGTGGAGGTCGTGGAGTACCGGGCAGAGGTGCGGGAGGTTCAGAGGTGAGACAACCTGGATTGGTCTATGCTGCGAGGCGTAGAGAGGAGGGCGACGCACCGAACGTCATAATCGGTACGTTCTTAATTTATGGAGTACCTTATAATGCTTTAATTGATGTGGGTTCGACGCACTCGTATGTTGCTAGTAGCATAGTGGAAACTCTGAACTTAGACTCTAAGACTACTTCTAGGAAAATGACTGTGATAAGCCCTCTAGGTCACTCTGTAGAAGTAAGTAAACTTTATAGGGATGTACCCCTAGAACTCCAAGGGGTCGTGTTCTTGGCTGATTTGATGGAACTACCGTTTGGGGAGTTCGATCTGATTCTCGGGATGGATTGGTTAGTACAGTATCAGGCTAGTTTGGACTGTGTAGCTAAGCGCATGCTGTTGAAAACCGTGAAAGGTGAAGAGATGGTGATGATAGGTAATAGGAGAGATTACTTATCCAATGTGGTCTCTGCATTGAAGGCCGAGAAAATGGTTAGGAAGGGTTGTGAATCATTTTTGGTGCATATTTGGGCTTTGGAGGCTAAAGATGCAGCTGTGTACAAAGTCCGTACTGTAAGGGAATTTGCCGATGTATTTCTGGAGGAACTTCCAGGGTTACCTCCCGATCGCGAGGTTGAATTTGGTATAGATTTATTACCTGGAACTGCGCCAGTATCTATTTCTCCATATAGGATGGCGCCGAAAGAATTGGTAGAGCTGAAGGCTCAAATACAGGAACTATTGGACAGGGGATTCATCCGGCCAAGTGTATCGCCTTGGAGAGCTCCAGTACTTTTTGTCAAGAAGAAGAATGGTACGATGCGGATGTGTATAGACTACCGCCAGCTGAACAAGTTAACAATCAAGAATAAGTACCCGTTGCCTAGGATTGACGACTTGTTTGATCAACTCAAGGGTGCATCGGTTTTCTCTAAGATCGACCTTAGGTCGGGTTATCATTAGCTAAAGGTGAAGGAAGCTGATATTCATAAGACAGCATTCCGTACTCGGTATGGGCACTACGAGTTTCTGGTAATGCCTTTTGGGTTGACCAACGCTCCGGCAGCATTCATGGACATGATGAATAGGGTGTTCCAGCCATATCTGGACCAATTTGTCGTAGTATTCATAGACGACATCTTGGTGTATTCTAAATCTGAGGAGGAGCATGACGCGCATCTTCGAGTGATTCTGCAGATTCTGAGGGAAAAGCAGTTGTACGCCAAGTTTACTAAGTGTGAGTTCTGGCTTAAGGATGTAACTTTCTTGGGTCATGTAGTATCAGCTGAGGGAATTAGGGTGGATCCTCGTAAGATTGAGGCGGTATTGGATTGGAAACCACCTAAGTCGATGGTAGAGATCCGGAGTTTTTTGGGGTTGGCAGGGTACTACAGGAGGTTCGTAGAAGGGTTCTCTTTAATCGCAGCACCGTTGACTAAACTGTTGAGAAAAGGGGTTTCGTTTGTGTGGACTGAGAAACAACAGGAGAGTTTTGATAAGTTGAAGAAAATTTTGACTGAAGCTCCGATGTTAATCCAGCCTGAGGCAGGGAAGGAATTCACTGTTTGTTGTGATGCATCACATACTGGCTTAGGGTGTGTGTTGATGCAAGACAGAAAAGTGGTAGCGTATGCATCTAGACAGTTGAGGCCTCATGAAGGTAACTATCCGACTCACGACTTGGAATTGGCTGCAGTGGTTTTTGCCTTGAAGATTTGGAGGCACTACTTGTATGAGGAAAAGTCGATAGTGTATACAGATCATAAGAGCTTGAAGTACCTCTTGACACAAAAGGATTTAAATTTGAGGCAGCGAAGGTGGGTTGAATTGTTGAAAGACTACGATTGCTCGATCGAGTACCATCCGGGCAAGGCTAACGTAGTAGCGGATGCTTTAAGCCGTAAGGTGGTAGCGGACTTGCGGGCGATGTTTGTTCACCTTAGTCTCTATGATGATGGGAGTCTTTTGGCTGAACTGCAAGTAAAGCTGTCTTGGATTGATCAGGTTAAAACGAAGCAGCTGTCAGATGAGGGTTTGAGTGCTCAGAGGTTGCAAGTGCAGAATGGTGAATCTAAAGGGTTCAGTTTAGATGATGAGGGTGTACTGTGTTTTCAGGGGAAGGTATGCATGCCTAAAGATGAGGAGCTGAGACAGCAGATCCTTCAGGAAGCTCATAGCAGCCCATACGCTATGCATCCTAGGGGCAGTAAGATGTACCGTGATTTGAGAAGGCAGTTTTGGTGGCCCGGTCTTAAGCGGGAAGTAACAGAGTTCGTGAGCAAGTGCTTGACATGCCAACAAGTCAAGGCTGAGCATCAGTTGCCATCAGGGCTATTGCAGCCGGTAAGAATCCCGCAGTGGAAGTGGGAAAGGATTACGATGGATTTCATTAGTGGACTTCCTCTTACGCCTAGCAAGAAGGACCCAGTCTGGGTTATAGTGGACCGTTTAACTAAGTCAGCTCATTTTATACCGGTGAGGGTTGATTATCCGCTTCAGAAATTAGCCAAGTTGTATGTGGCAGAGATAGAACGGTTGCATGGGGTGCCAGTGTCTATTATCTCAGATAGGGATCCTAGGTTTACGTCGAGGTTTTGGAAAGCTTTGCATCAGGCGTTGGGTACAAGGTTAGATTTCAGCACGGCTTTTCATCCGCAGTCTGATGGGCAATCTGAGAGGGTAATACAGATTCTAGAGGACATGTTAAGAGGCTGTGTTCTGGATTTTAGTGGGAGCTGGGAGGAGTACCTACCCTTGGTGGAGTTCGCTTATAACAATAGTTATCAAGCGAGTATTCAGATGGTGCCATATGAGGCACTCTATGGACGGAAATGTCGTACTCCGACGTGTTGGACAGAATCGGGTGAACGTCAGATATTGCGGCCAGAGTTAGTGGCAGAAACAGAAGATAAGGTTAGGGTGATTCGGGCTCGTCTTAAGGAAGCATTGGACAGGCAGAAATCGTACGCTGATCTTAAGCGCAGGGACATTGAGTATGCAGTGGGTGATAGGGTCTTTCTGAAGGTATCGCCTTGGAAGAAAATATTGAGGTTTGGTCGGAAGGGCAAGCTGAGCCCTAGGTTCATCGGGCCATATACAGTGTTGAAACGAGTGGGATCGGTAGCTTATCAGCTTGAGTTGCCGGCAGAATTGAACCAGATTCATGACGACTTCCATGTTTCAATGCTTAGACACTATCGATCTGATCCATCACACGTTGTACCAGTTGAGGAGTAAGAGGTGAGGCCTGATTTGTCTTTCGAGGAAGAACCTGTACAGATCTTAGACCGGGATGTCAAAGTCCTGTGCAAGAAATCAGTACCCCTGGTGAAGGTATTATGGCGGAACCATGGCACGGAGGAGGCTACGTGGGAGCCGGAGGATGTGATGCGACAACTATACCCTCAACTATTTTGACCAGGTAATTTCGAGGCCCAAAATTATTTTGAGGGGCGTAGAACTGTAATATCCTGGAATAGGGGTTAATTTTTTTTAATTAAAATGTGTTGCATGTGTAGAGTTGTCTATTGTGTTCATTTGTCTTGTTTTGGGGCCTAGTTAGGCCTGAGTTAGAATTTTAAATTTTGGTTTTGGTGCTTGGGGAAAGGGAGCTAAGGGAAATAGGGGTTAAAAGAATTAATTGGAAGAGTTTGACACAAGAATTACCTTGGTGGAGTGGCAAGGGGGGCGCTACTTAGGAGCAAGGGAGGTGACGCCACTGGGAGCAAGGAGTGCCTGTGTTCGAGTTGCAGGAATGGCACTTCCTGCTATTTCTTTTTGACGCCAAGGGGGGGAAGGAGTTGTGTGCCGTCCAAACTCTGTCAGCTAAAGGTGGACTCAGTCAAATAAAATCAAATGGATGGAGAGGAGGAATTTTAGGAGCTTGACTTGTTCAAACAGTTTGAATAAGTGGAGTGGAGCAAATTTAGGTATTTGAATATTTTCAAACATATTGGAAGGGTATTGGCCGAATGTGGGACATTGGGGGATAGGGTGCAATCGGTTTGTGGTTAAGAGGGGAGTGGCCGAATGTGCTTTGGGGTGTGTAGCAAAATCGTCAAGCTCGGGTTTATGTTTTGGAATCCCTCTCGAACCTTTTCTTTTCCTTTCTCTTCTTTGTGCAAGTTCTAACCGACTCTTCTTTGTCAATTGTTGCCGAAACCGAACACAGCAAGGTGCTCCTTTTCTTTCTTTTCTTTTCAGTTTTCTTTGGTTAGCCTTTAATTGCCAAAGCCACCTTGTTCATCTTTTTCTCTTATCATTCTTGCTCTAGGCCGAAACTAAGAACCCCTCCCTTGACATCTTTCTCTTCTCCTTCAAAACACTTGTGCCGTATCACTCAACTCTCTTCTTCTCTTCCATTCGACAACATCATTCCCCATCTCTTGCGTTCTCTTCTTCCTCTATTCCTTCTCTTTTTGGATTCACAAACCATAACCGAAACTTCCTTACTATTTCTTCCTTTTATTTGTCACTTTGGCTTAATATCTTTAGCCGTATTCTTCTTCTTTTCTCACTAAATCTAGTCCCTTTTGTCAAGTGCCGAATCTACTCATCCTTGTGGGGCATAGTCGAAATTCAGGTAAGGGAACTATTGGTTCGTTTTCTTTCCTTGATCAAACATGGGTAATGTCGAAACCCACTTTTTGTCTATCTTCTTTTGTTTTATGTTAGATCTAAGTATTAAAACTCGATTCTTGTTCTTTGAAGGGAGCCCAAATCCTTAAACATCATTCAGGGGTGCCGAACACTGGTGTTCGATTAGGTAAAGCAATCGTCGAGGTAAGGGGCGACTAACTTTTGTGGTCTTGAGTTTTGGGTTTTGGCCGAATGGCCTTTGATCTCTAAGGGAATGTTAAAATCGATTGCAGGTAAGGCTATAGCCGGTTTCTGTGAGCCTTCGGGATTTGGTTGAAAACCAAATCGGCTTGGGTAAGTGTTATATGGAAGCGGCATATCTTTCGGGATTGCTAGGTTAGCCGAATAAGGCGGTTGGATACTAACAAATGGTGGCCCAATGTAGGTAGGAGGAAAAGCCACATTTCGAGATCTCGTAGTATCGCATAGTTCCAGGATTTCACGTTAGATTTGCGTATAGTTAGGTGTGTAAACTCTTACACACTTTATTAGTATAAACTATGCTTATTGTGTTATCAGATAACCTTTGTGTTAGCGATCTAGCCTTGGGGCTTAAGCTTGGATTACTGCACGCGTCCCTCGCTTTCGTGACTTATGATCTTTGTTGGTATATGCCATCATATGCTATTAAAATGCTATATTATATGTAAATGCATGATATGAGATTATGACACTTATTATTTGACCATGATGATGGTGGGATTTATGAGAGGAGGGGGATGTTATACATATTTGGACTGTCACCAGTGGTTTTGACCACACGATGGGTTGGCCCCATCAGCTTATTTGTGACTACGGTCACCAGTGGTTTTGACCACACTGTTGATATATTTGTGACTAGTCCCAGTGGTTTTGACCACCAGTGGTTTTGACCACACTATTGATATTTGTGATTACGGTCACTAGTGGTTTTGACCACATATACTTTGTGACTTGTCCCAGTGGTTTGGTACCACAGTGGGTTGGCCCCACATGAGAAATTACGGGATTGTCATCAGTGGTTTTGACCACACGATGGGTTGGCCCCATCACTTGATATATTTGTGACTTCGGTCACCAGTGGTTTTGACCACACGGGGTAGTTAAAGGTGTTTGGATGGCTAGGTTATGGGTTGCATAATTTGCATGTTTGGCTGATAATTTGTGTAAGTGGATGAATTATTGGGTTGGGGATTTATACACTGAGTCGTGGTGACTCACCCCTTCCCTTCTATTTTGCAGATGAGGCATGATTCGCGGATTCGAAGCCGGGGAGGACTCGAAGTGGCCATGCTCATATTTTCGAGTTTTAACTTTACGATACTATTTCGATTTTACTTTCTTGCTTTAAATTTGGGTTTGTTTTGTAATAAGGCCGCTAAGTTTTAATTTGGGTTTTAATTACTTACTTTTATTTTGGTTATAGTAATTATATATGGGATTTATGGACTTGTTGAATCAACCGTTAAAACCAATGTTTTCAAAACTATAGTTCTTTCGGGTTTTAAAACGTTACTATTGAGTAACACCACTTATAAGATGATAACCAAGGTAACTTGAATGCTTTAAATTCAAATTTTCAGACAACTACAAATATAAAGAGATTTTGAACTTGATAATACTCACTACATTCCCTTTTTTTCAAAGTATCATATATTTTCTAAAATCTATAACAACAAGTAGATTTTCAAGTGTAAATTTTAAAGGAAACATCACATGATTTCAACATCACCATCAAATCGGGTTTTTCTAAACTTTTAAGCAATACGAGAAGTTTTCTAAGAAAGAATCCGACAATCGTATGTTTTCGAATCATTTTCACTCTGTAGCATTCCAGATTGGATCGTAGTGTATTGACCGGGTTTGGGGTGTTACAACCACAATACTCTAAAACATCATTATAGATAAATTACATAATGGTCACATGTCATATAAACACATATCACAATACACATATATTCATAAGTTAAGATGATTTGCATAGCAACCACATACTCATTTAAGCATACATCACATTACACCTACATACATTTTAAGATAATTTGGCACTTGAGCTATTAAACATAAAAGTGAGCTCTATCTTCACTCATCGGATACGCGGATCTCCAACACACCAAATATAGACTCATAGAGTGAAAAATATCCCAAAAGTGAAGCATAAAGCTAAATCTCTCCTTATTTCCCCTCACATGTCCCGTTGAATGGAGCATAGCTCACATTCCCTTATCCCTCCAACATGTCCAAGGCCTTAACACCTAAAATCACTATACATATAGGTGAGTACTCACAATCCTATGGCATGCCAACTATATCCAACGGTTTCAAGATCACGAGGCCAAAATATCCGAAATCAAACACATATCACTTACCGATTATCCGTGCACTATCACTGCATATTTGAATCTTTAGCGAAACACTATCACTAACATTTAACATATACATATCATGTACACATTTGCACTTTCACAACGGTTAACATAACCACATATCACATGTTGTATCATATCATCTCAATTCACATATTTACAAACATAAGCACATTATTCACAAGATGGCATAGGTATGAGAAAGCTTTCACTTGGAATTTAGAGTAGGGGTTTAAGCTACTACCAAATTCCCAAATAATGCATTGAATCATGTCCACAAGCAATTATTCCAAACACTCAACGATTACGCTTTTACCTAAAAGCCTAAAGCTCAAACTAGTTTTTCCTTGCCTTTATCTCTACCCGTAGAAGGTTCTATTGAATCCAGAACTTCAACACAATAAATTCACACAACAATACATCCAAAAATCAGCCAAGGACTCATTACAAGCGTACGAAACATAAGTCTAAACTAAGTTCTCATGTAATTGAAACTTATAACATAGCAAACCTTAAATTTGAATATCTCGATCTATACTTAATCTTTTCACCTAAAACCAATTCTATTCATCTTACAATTTACCTAAGACTAATTCTCAATCTTAATCTTTTCACCTAAAACCAATTCTGTTCATCTTACAATTTACCTAAGACTAATTCTCAACCTTTAAACTACACAAAACTACTCAATTCAAGGTATCGACTTTTTCGACATATTTTATGGCTATTTTCTGAAAATTCATTAAAACTTAAGAAATCTTTAACGAAACATCAAATTAAGTTTAGAAACCTTCCAATCATGTTAAAACTAATTGAAAAACACTTTGAAACCACGTTTTTATGTAAAATCCTAAAATTCACCATTAAAGACCCGATTTCAACTTTTATTTAAAACATGTGTTTTAATGGCTAAGAATTCAGTTTAACAGACTAGATATCATTTAAAACTCATAGAAACTTGAATGGTTACCTTCGATGGAAGAAAAATGAGCTTTGACGCTAATCTGAAAAAAACCCACGTTTGGAGAAGATGACGTAGATAATGAAATTTTTGGGTGATCTTCTTCGTTTTTATAGAATTTTATAACCTAAGAGATGATAGAAATAAAAAAGAATTAGGATTTGGAATTCAAAATTGATTGAAATGGCAAGAGAGAATCAAGGAATGACAAACACAAATTTGGGGAAGAGTTAACATGAAAAACTGTATGTAATATCCTGAACTAGGGGTTATTTGTGATTGTATTGTTTTGCATGAGTTTGGTTTGTCGTGTTGTTAAGTGAGATGTTCTAGGGCTTAGGAATAAGCCAAGGGTAGGCTCGAGCTGTAGGAAAAATTTTTATTTTTAAGCTTTATTTAAAGGGAGTTGAAGGAGCTAGGGGTTAAGAGCAATTCGTGGGGAATTTTAGCACAAGAATTCAGTTGGCAAAGTGGTAAGGAGGTGCCACTTAGAGCCTTGAAGGTGACGCCACAAGTAGTGTGTGGGAGCTTAGGTTCGAATCCTATGGATGATTTTAAGGTGACTTTTATTTTTGCATTTATATGGCATGTATTGGTCAAACTCTAATTATGGAAGGTTGGACTTTCAATTTTATGGCAAGTTGAATATTAGTTTAGGAAAGCTTGAACTTTGGGAAAGGAATCTTAAGATTTATTGAAGGATAAGGGGACAAAAGCCTTGGCTTAAGGAAGATGTTTTGGAAACTCTCCTATGGCCATTAGTCCATGTATGTGGACGGCATGGGTGTCTAGGGGGGTGGCCGAATGTTGATAGGAAGTTTGGGGGGATTGGTTGGTCAATTTTTTTAACATTTTGTGCATCTTCTGCATTTTTCTTTTCCTCTCCAAAAACTTCCTCCTTAGCCGAATGTGTATTGGACATTAGGTGCAATTTTGTTTTTGGTTTAGCTCTCATTTTTGTATGAACCAAATTCTAATTTCTTTCTCTCATTTCTCTTTTGAAATCGAAATCACATTTTTGCACTTTGTGCACTTTTCTTTTTCGGCAAACAAAGTGTTTGGCCGAACCTCTTTCTCCCATCTCTCTCTTTTCTTTCTTTTGATATTTGCTCAAAACCACATTTCTTTTAGTTTCTCTTGGCCGAATCTTCCTCCTTCCCGATTCTCTTTTCTTTGTTTTACTTTTACTCAAAGTTAATAACATCCATTTCCATTCTATTTTCTTCTTCCATTTTCTTCTTTCTTCCATTTCCGAATCCTCCTTCTCCTATTTTTTACTTTTATTTTCTCTTCTTGTTCTCCACTATAGCCGAATCTTTTTCTCTCTGTTGGTGTTATCTTGGCCGAATATCATCTAGGGAAGATATTCTTTGGGTTCACCTATAATCGATTTTGAAGATAGGTAAGTGTCTTGACCGTTTTCTCTTTTCTTTTATCTCTATTATTCCTCATGAGGGCAAAGGCCAAATTTTTGGGCATTTGTTAGCAAGGTTCTAACTATTCTTAGGAATCAATTTTCTTCTAGACTCTTCAGGACTTTGGAAGTAATCGATCTAAGTCCTATTTCTTTAGCAATCGAAGTTGGTAAGTCAAATGGTAAGGATTCATGTCGATTCATCATTCTTTTAGTGGTTGAAAAGCCAAAGGCTATTGGGATTATGGTGTGTTGTTGGCCGAATGGTTTTGCTTATGGTTTTGTGGTTTGGTCGAATGTAGGACAAGGTGATCTAGTGTGGTAGATCAGATCTTCGTATTTTAAGTACTTTCGTTATTATCAGGTGTGTACCTTACACACTTTATAATTCGGTATATATATATTTATAAATATACTAATCATGTTATTAAAGTTGGAAACTGTGTGATTTTGATATGATACCGTAAAGGGTATAAGCAAGGATTCGGGTAAGTCCGTTTCGATATGTTTTGCTATATGATACTTATTACCATGACATGTGATATATATTTCTATATAATACATAAATGAGCATATGGCATGTTTTGCATAATATTTGCATGGTTATGGGTAACATGAGAGGAGGGGGAAGATTTGATATCCGTGTCTTTGGGACACCAGAGGTTTGGCACCTCCAGTGGTTTGGTACCACATATTTCGTGTCTTTGGGACACCAGAGGTTTGGCACCTCATAGCGACTTGTCCTGGTGGTTTAACACTACAATCTGATGGGTTGGCCCCACGGTTGATATTTTGGGATCGTCGCTAGTGATTTGGTATCACACGTGGGTTGGCCCCACAACTTGATTATTCGTGACTTTGGGTCACCAGTGGTTTGGCACCACATTATTGGATATCGTGACTTTGGGTCACCAGTGGTTTGGTACCACACGGGGTAGAAAAAGAGTTATGGATGGCTAGGTTGGGAGCATTATATATATATTGCTTGGTTATAAATTGTGTAAGTTTGTTGCATCAACCGGGGGAAGGATTTATGCACTGAGTCTTGGTGACTCACCTTCTCCCTTATCTTTTCAAGTGATTCGTGAATCGCGGATGAGGAGTCGGATGGACTCGAGGAGGCCATGCAATAAAATTTGATTTACACGGATTTTGGTTTGGGTATTATATTTTATTTAAATTTGGTTTTTTATCTTTATTTGGATTTGTAATAGGGCCTTTCAAATTATGTTTTTAGATTATTTATATGCTTTGGACTTGTTTTAATCATGGCTTAATAAACTACACGGTTAATTAAATAATATGAGCGCAAAGTTTTCTAAACTACAAAATGCAATAGTTTTCAAAACGTTACCATCGGGTAATATAAATCATTTGATACTATTTAACAACTTAAGTGTTTTCGATAACTCATACTATTTTCCAAAACTCAAGTTCCCAAATTTCAATTAGAAACAGTTTTCAAACTATTCGCTTTGGTTTCTTTTAAATTATAAAAGGTTTTCTAATCCATGGATTTACAACTATGTTTTAAAGATTTATTTACGGAATTTCAAAGAAAATTATCAGTTTTTAACTTATTATACACCTGATTTCTACAATCATAGAACAACAAAGAGTTTTTCACTAAAATTTAATTGTTAACTCGATTTTCTTAAAAATGTTTTTCTCTCTGTGGCATGTCGATTCGGTCATGGCGTATTGACCGGGTTTGGGGTGTTACAAATTGGTATCGAGCTAAGTTCAAAAGGCTCGGCTGTGGGTCTGAGGCCCAAAATGTTTTAAAGAATGGACTTTAAAATGTCTTTGTTTGAAATTATATGATTTGAAAGGCATGGCACCGAGTCTCCGGCACCGATCCTCCTAGGTAAGTACCTCAAACTGTTGATGATATGATGATGATGGTATGACTGTATAGTAGTAGGAACTACTCTAGAGACTCAAAACTATAGGTTGGATGTACTCACGAAACAATCTCTTATTAAAAATTATTCATAAAACTGTGTTTTAAAGAAAGTGAAAAGACTCTAATGCATAAAACTTTTAAATTAGATAAGTTGAGACTTTAAACATGAGTACTCGAGGTCGGGGTCGTATTACTCGTGGACGCGGTCGGGGCAGGATGGCTGTGTCTGAGCCGGTGAGGTCTGGTCAAGGATCCGAGAATGAGGTACCACCACCCCCCACCACCAGCGGTTGGAGTTGAGCATCAGGATCAAACGGGGGATGACGCAATGTCTCAGGCGATGCTGCGAGTTCTTGAGAGGGTAGCTGGAGTAGGTGGAGGCGCGGGAGCTTGAAAATCTGTACCTGAGCGACTCCGAGCCAATGGAGCTGAGGTATTTCGAGGTGTTTCGGGTGTGGCTCCCAGTACGGCCGAATATTGGCTAGAGGCGACGGAGCGAATCATGGATGACTTGGATCTGAATGCTGAGGAAAAACTGAAAGGGATAGTGTCGCTTCTTCGGGATGAGTCATATCAGTGGTGGCTCACGGTGTGGAATAGTGCTGCAGCGGAGGATCTCACTTGGGATTATTTTAAGGCAGCGTATCAGAAGAAATATGTTGGGTCTAGTTACATTGATGCACAACGTAAGGCATTTTTGAGTTTGGTCCAGGGGAGTAAGTCCGTATCAGAATATGAGGCAAAATTTTTAAGATTGAGCCGGTATGCTGGAGGATCATGGCTTCGGAACACGAACGTTGTGTCCGGTTCGAAGATGGATTGAGGGACGAGCTGGGATTGCTGATTGCTCCACACCAAGAGCGAGAGTTTGCTGCGCTAGTTTATAAGACTAAGATAGCTGAAGGGATAAAGGAATCTGTAAGGCAAAATCACGACTAGAATAAGAATAAGAGAAGTTTTGGATCATCTGAGTCGGCCGGAGATTCTCAGAAGAGGGCTAGGCATGGTGGGTCGAATCAATCTGGAGGGCGCATCGCTAATCGAGGACCAAAGACAAAGTGTAATCAATGTGGAAAATCTCATTGGGAAGAATGTTGGGTGGTGGAAAAGGATGTTTTGAGTGTGGCTCGCTGGATCATCGTGCGAGAGACTGTCCACGTAAGCTAGCCAGGAATCAGTCTTAGGGTCAAGGTCGTGCTCAGTTCAGAAATGAGGGACCGCCACCGCAGAGAGGTCGTGGTAATGGTAGAGGAGGTAATGGTTCTGGCCGAGGTCGTGGAGCATCAGGCAGGGGTGCTGAGGGTGTAGATGCGAGACAGCCAGGGTTAGTTTATGCAGTCAGGCGTCACGAGGATAGCGATGCGCCAGTTGGGACAACGGGTATGTCCCTTATTTCTGGAATACCCTTTCTTGCCTCGTTTGTTACAGAGCTAGTTCATTCTTGTGTTGCTAGTGAGATGTATGGAACCTTGAGTGTGAACTTTGAGACTGTTCATAGAAAGTATGTTAGTTTTATTAAGATCAGAGTGCGCAGCAAGAGCGTAGTGTGGTGAGTGAGGATGCACGACTGTTAGTTAGTTGGAAATTTCGAGGACGAAATTTCTTTAAGGAGGGTAGAATTGTAATATCCTGAACTAGGGGTTATTTGTGATTGTATTGTTTTGCATGAGTTCGGTTTGTCGTGTTGTTAAGTGAGATGTTCTAGGGCTTAGGAATAAGCCAAGGGTAGGCTTGAGCTGTAGGAAAAATTTTTATTTTTAAGCTTTAGTTAAAAGGAGTTGAAGGAGCTAGGGGTTAAGAGTAATTCGTGGGGAATTTTAGCACAAGAATTCAGCTGGCAAAGTGGTAAGGAGGTGCCACTTAGAGCCTTGAAGGTGACGCCACAAGTAGTGTGTGGGAGCTTAGGTTAGAATCCTATGGATGATTTTAAGGTGACTTTTATTTTTGCATTTATATGGCATGTGTTGGTCAAACTCTAATTATGGAAGGTTGGACTTTCAATTTTATGGCAAGTTGAATATTAGTTTAGGAAAGCTTGAACTTTGGGAAAGAAATCTTAAAATTTATGGAAGGATGGGGGGACAAAAGCCTTGGCTTAAGGAAGATGTTTTGGAAACTTTCCTATGGCCATTAGTCCATGTATGTGGACGGCATGGGTGTCTAGGGGGGTGGCCGAATGTTGATAGGAAGTTTGGAGGGGATTGGTTGGTCAATTTTTTTATCATTTTATGCATCTTCTGCATTTTCCTTTTCCTCTCCAAAAACTTCTCCTTAGCCGAATGTATATTGGACATTAGGTGCAATTTTGCTTTTGGTTTAGCTCTTATTTTTGTATGAACCAAATTCTAATTTCTCTCTCTCATTTCTCTTTTGAAACCGAAACCACATTTTTGCACTTTGTGCACTTTTCTAAGTGTTTGGCCGGACCTCTTTCTCCCATCTCTCTCTTTTCTTTCTTTTGATATTTGCTCAAAACCACATTTCTTTTAGTTTCTCTTGGCCGAATCTTCCTCCTTCCCAATTCTCTTTTCTTTGTTTTACTTTTACTCAAAGTTAATAACATCCATTTCCATTCTATTTTCTTCTTCCATTTTCTTCTTTCTTCCATTTCCGAATCCTCCTTCTCCTATTTTTCACTTTTATTTTCTCTTCTTGTTCTCCACTATAGCCGAATCTTTTTCTCTCTGTTGGTGTTATCTTGGCCGAATATCATCTAGGGAAGATATTCTTTGGGTTCACCTATAATCGATTTTGAAGATAGGTAAGTGTCTTGACCGTTTTTTCTTTTCTTTTATCTCTATTATTCCTCATGAGGGCAAAGGCCAAATTTTTGGGCATTTGTTAGCAAGGTTCTAACTATTCTTAGGAATCAATTTTCTTCTAGACTCTTCGGGACTTTGGAAGCAATCGATCTAAGTCCTATTTCTTTAGCAATCGAAGTTGGTAAGTCAAATGGTAAGGATTCATGTCGATTCATCATTCTTTTAGTGGTTGAAAAGCCAAAGGCTATTGGGATTAAGGTGTGTTGTTGGCCGAATGGTTTTGCTTATAGTTTTGTGGTTTGGTCGAATGTAGGACAAGGTGATCTAGTGTGGTAGATCAGATCTTCGTATTTTAAGTACTTTCGTTATTATCAGGTGTGTACCTTACACACTTTATAATTCGGTATATATATATTTATAAATATACTAATCATGTTATTAAAGTTGGAAACTGTGTGATTTTGATATGATACCGTAAAGGGTATAAGCAAGGATTCGGGTAAGTCCGTTTTGATATGTTTTGCTATATGATACTTATTACCATGACATGTGATATATATTTCTATATGATACATAAATGAGCATATGGCATGTTTTGCATAATATTTGCATGGTTATGGGTAACATGAGAGGAGGGGGAAGATTTGATATCCGTGTCTTTGGGACACCAGAGGTTTGGCACCTCCAGTGGTTTGGTACCACATATTTCGTGTCTTTGGGACACCAGAGGTTTGGCACCTCATAGCGACTTGTCCCAGTGGTTTAACACTACAGTGGGTTGGCCCCACAGTTGATATTTTGGGATCGTCGCCAGTGATTTGGTATCACACGTGGGTTGGCCCCACAACTTGATTATTCGTGACTTTGGGTCACCAGTGGTTTGGCACCACATTATTGGATATCGTGACTTTGGGTCACCAGTGGTTTGGTACCATACGGGGTAGAAAAGGAGTTATGGATGGCTAGGTTGGGTGCATTATATTTATATTGCTTGGTTATAAATTGTGTAAGTTTGTTGCATCAACTGGGGGAAGGATTTATGCACTAAGTCTTGGTGACTCACCTTCTCCCTTATCTTTTCAGGTGATTCGTGAATTGCGGATGAGGAGCCGGATGGACTCGATGAGGCCATGCAATAAAATTCGATTTACACGGATTTTGGTTTGGGTATTATATTTTATTTAAATTTGGTTTTTAATCTTTATTTGGATTTGTAATAAGGCCTTTCAAATTATGTTTTTTTGATTATTTATATGCTTTGGACTTGTTTTAATCATAGCTTAATAAACTACATGGTTAATTAAATAATATGAGCGCAAAGTTTTCTAAACTACAAAACGCAATGGTTTTCAAAACGTTACCATCGGGTAATATAAATCATTTGATACTATTTAACAACTTAAGTGTTTTCGATAACTCATACTATTTTCCAAAACTCAAGTTCCCAAATTTCAATTAGAAACAGTTTTCAAACTATTCGCTTTGGTTTCTTTTAAATTATAAAAGGTTTTCTAATCCATGGATTTACAACTATGTTTTAAAGATTTATTTACGGAATTTCAAAGAAAATTATCAGTTTTTAACTTATTATACACCTGATTTCTACAATCATAGAACAACAAAGAGTTTTTCACTAAAATTTAATTGTTAACTCGATTTTCTTAAAAATGTTTTCCTCTGTGGCATGTCAGATTCGGTCATGGCGTATTGACCGGGTTTGGGGTGTTACACTGTATGTGGGAAGAAGAAATAGGTTGGTTTTTAAATTTTGGTCTAGCTGCTTCTTAAAAACTCACAATTTTGACTCTTTTATAAGACAACCCTTTTTCTAAAATTAAAGGTATTAAAAACTCATTTTTAGAAATTAATTTAATGTTCTAAAAACCATAATTGAAAACATTATCGGTATGTCGTGTCACAAAATTCCGAACACTCTAGGTCTAAAATTCTTAAAATACCCCTAAAACTCCTAGGACCTATTTTGGGGTGTGAAATTTTCTTTTTATGCAATTAAAGATTCGGGGACAAATTTTCTTGAGAAATGGGGGAATGATGCGAGTCTCAAGGCCTAATTACAGACCCATGGATGTGATAGGCTCACGCTACCTCAAGGCCCAACAACAATGTCAAAGGTCAATCAAATCAAACCAAGATATAATCAAAGACAAGATTCAAGGATGAATCTTTTCAAGGAAAGAGGGAATGATACATGCATGGATGGAATGAAATTTATTAATGTCAATTCAATCAAGTTGCCAATTTTTAAAATGAAAAGATTAGTCAACTTTTGATGACTTTTTGGATGGGATCCAAGCACTTCTGGATTGAGATGTCTTCATGGTGTTCAAATATCTATCTCTTAGCTTCGAAACACACTTTGAATCAATCAATTTTGAGTCTAAGAGCTCAAGTTATGACCGTTTTAGTAAAGACTATGCGAGCAGAATTTCTGGATAGGATTATGACGGGAATTACGAGTTTCGGGCTTTTAACTCGAGTTTAAATCATATTGGGTTCGAGTTTTGGGCTTAATTTTTATTATATATGAGCCCAATATTGTATTTATTAGCTCTTATTAATTTATTATTTTATTATTCCGAAATTTTAATAATTATTAAATAGTTTAATTTATTTAGGAGTTTTATGTTAACAAGAAAGTTTTGTTTAAAACTACTTCTTGTTTAGATTAATTAGAGTTTTATTATACTTTAGAGTTTTATTTGGATGTACTTAGCTAGCCTATATAAAGGCTTCTTCATTGTTCATTAAGGAGACAACTGTTTTCATTAATAAAGTTTTCAACTCTAGGAGTTCATTTCTTTGAGCAAGATTTATTTATTGTGATTTTTAAAAGTAATTTTCTTCTCGATTTGCTTAAATGAGTCATGAGAATTCATTCTTCACCCTTCAATTTGCCAAGGATTATTTCTTGGAGGGTTGATTAGAGCTATTAATTGAGTTTGTTGGGATTTATATCTCAAATGGTTAAATTGGACATTTATCTTTTTATCCATCATATCCATCGGTTTATTCAATCCATCTTCCACTTTTAATTTTTGTCTATTTATTTATTATTTTTTCTTAAATTTCTTCTTTTACTATTTCCAACTTCTTTATTTCTAAATTGATTTATTTCTTCTTTTCAGATCAAATCCAAACTTTTCCTTTTCGAGTCGAACAACTTGAATTCGATTCCCTTCCGCCTTCATTCCGTATCAAAATCTCAAATATATGTTTGTTTTATTGAAAATAAATTTTATAAAATAATTTCAGGAAATCTGCCAAAAAATAATAAATATTTTACACAGATTCATCCAAACACTAGAAAATATTAGCTTTTCCAAAAAAGTAAGTCATTTTCAAGAAATCATTTTCCGGAAGCCATTTTTTAGAAAAACAAACGGAGCCTAAGTATGTTAGATCTAGTAGAACAATAAGATAAAGATATGAGGCTTTGCTTGGGGACTTCCAATGTTAGAAGTGTTAATAAAAGGGTATATGAATATATTTTGACGGGCTTCAATGGCCTGTAGCAATGGTTGTTGTTGATTTTGTGATGGGAGTCTGAATCTATAGTTTTGTACTACGATAGGTAAGAATCAAGTGAGTCTCCATACTGACTCATGCATTCATACTATTCCTACGAGATATTTCAATGGTAATTGACTGGACTATGAAACAGAAGTCAGAAAAGTATAGTTTGAATGTTTGTTGGGGTTTGCATATACAGTTTGTATGGATATGACAAGTTACAGTATGACATGTATGTGACTATATAAGAGGTTATTTTAGGATATTTGTGGTTGTGTGTTTGTTTGTTGAGGATGATAGATACATCTGGTATAGATCTTCTGAGTTCAAGTAATGTTATGGGAAGTATGATTGTGTATGTGTGTCTTAGGTGTGTGTTATGTAGTATGTTCTATTAAGAGTCTATGTCTATCTCCGCGATATTGTCTAAAGGGGTGCTTCGGGACTTTAGACACGAAATCTGAAAGGAAAAGTCCATGGCCATGACACCTTCTGAAAGGAACTAAAGGACGGTGATTACCCAATGCCTCATGCAACATGAGTTTAGGCAAATCCATATTGTAAACATATCAAGAAAGGAAGCCTTTATTGCTAACACTAAAAATGAAGCCTTTGTGGCTAATATTGAAAAGGAAGCCTTTGTGGCTAACACTAGAAAGAAAGCCATTATGGCTAACTCTGAAAAGGAAAGCTTTGTGGCAAACTCTGAAAAGGAAGCCTTTGTGGTGAACACTAAAAAAGAAGCCTTTGTGGCTAATTTTGAAAAGGAAACCTTTGTGGTGAACATTGAAAAGAAAGCCTTTATGGCTAACTTTGAAAAGAAAGCCTTTATGGCTAACTTTGAAAAGGAAGCATTTGTGGCTAACTCTAAAAAGGAAGCCTTTGTGGTGAACACTGAAAATGAAGTCTTTATGGCGAACACTAAAAAGAAAGCCTTTGTGGCTAACTCTTAAAAGGAAGCCTTTGCGGCGAACACTGAAAAGGGAGCCTTTGTGGCAAATTTCGAATGAATAGCCTCTATGGAAAATTATGGTATGATAGCCTTTGTGGCGCAATATGAAAAGAACTTTTTTGTGGTGCAATATGAAAAAAAAGGCCTTTATGGCGCAATGTGAAAGGAACGCCTGTATGGCTAATTATGAAAAGAATAACCTTTGTGGTAGATTACGAAAGAGTATCCTTCATGGTGAACTCCGAATAAGCTACCCTTGTGGTGTGTCTTAATAAGGCTCTCAGTGGGAAAACTTTAAAGATGTCCTTTTTGGCAATTTTTGAATTAAGCTTTTTGACACAATCAATCTGGCTTTTAAATGTAATTAGAACACAATCAGCAAGGCATGTGTAATATATTAATTATACGACGAAGTATCAAGTATTTAATTGTAGAGATATAGAGATATAATGAATTATTATAGAAAATTCAGAATAAGGATTTTAATTTGTACATTCGAAGAAGGTATCGATCATTTGCGCACACGATCATTCTTGAATTATGATGAAGCGATGGCTTAGAGTTAAGTATGCTACAGTAATAGTGTTTCAATTATGTTGATCTTGGAAAGGAAATGGAAAAAGACTTATAAATGTTCAGACGAAGGACATGCATGAAGTATCAAAGACCCCAACGGAAAACGAAATGATTTCTGAGTAAAGCATGATATCTATAGTGTACAAATAATGGGATTTGAGAGAAGCAGTCACCAGAAATAGGTTATTGGGAAATAACAATAAGAACATCTCATTGAATCATCAATTGTATTGTGTAAATACCACATAGGTAACTGTTATATTCCCACACTAAGTTCTTATGAACTTATCTGTGTGTGTTATATTACAGGTTTGAGTGCGAGGTTGCGCTAAGAGGGGCGATACCAGGACTACACCAAAGGAGTGGCGTATCAGGCTATTATGCATAAAGAGCCAGATAGCTGATATGTTCCTTAGAATCCGTATTTTGAGTATAATCTTGATAAGTTAGATTTTTTAAAAAAAAAATTAGAAATATTTGTACCTTAGTTACCATGTGTTGCAAATATACTTACTTATTGAACATACTTATGTATTTAGTTTGAAAATTTGCAATTAGATAAGTTGTAATAATTGATTGAAAATTATATATGCAGTTTAAGTTTTTGTCTGTATTAGTGTGGTAATACCTAAGAATTGGGTCCGGTTAATCGGATTGGGTTGAGGATGTTACAGATTTTCTCTTGCTTGTTAAACCATCTTTAAAGACTAGCTCTGATACTAATTTCTTGCTCGATAACTCAATCGAAATAGCCAATAGGGGGTGAATTGACCTTTTAAAAAATTTAGTGGAAGCAAAGAAAGAATAAGAAACAATGAACACAACGATTTAGAGTGGTTCAGTCTCAATTGCCTACTCTACTAACTTAGCTTTCCACAGCTAAAGATTTTCCCAAATTCACTAATTTGATCCACCTTTAAGAACAATATTTAACTTTACAACTTCCTTAAGATTTCTATCCAAAATTTCAAGACACAAACTCTCTCAAGCAGAAACAAATAAGCAAATAAACAAATAATCCTTATAAGATCAATGTGTTTTTCAATTAAATATAAAGACAAAGAAAAACATTTGAGTTAATATGTTATTCTAAATCTTCTTACTTTTTAAATTTAAAAATTTCAAACATATAATTTATGTTGTTAGCATTTTTATCAAATCTTCTTAACTTAACATATTGATTAAATTTTACATAGATGATATGTTATATAATTAACAAAAAAATAAATATATTAAATTAACAAAATTTGATAAAAAAATATTAATAATATTAATAATTAAACTATTAGCTTCAAATTGAAAAGAAAAAGGAAAGAATTTAATTTTTGAAGTATAGAACATAAATTTCAAATTCGTAAGAGTATAGGCTATCAATATATTTTGATTTTTAACTTATAAAGCTACACACATTTAAAGTCCACATAAAGGGCCCCACAAGTTAAGCCCTAAAATCCTTTCAGAGCGCTCGCCCTTTAAGCTTTTTCGCTAAATAGCTTCGATACACTAGCTATTAGCGCCGCACCCCCCTTCCAATTGCGAACAATGGTAAATCTCCTCTCGCTATTTCTTCTATACTTCACCTTAGAGAGTTTTCAGTTACTCAATTTCATGTTATATTGATTTTCAGGATTTTTTTTTTGTATTTTCCTGTAATGTTTTAGCAATAAAATCTTATTTGAGTTGTTTCTTTTGGTGTGATTTTAGGTTCTTCAAAACGACATCGACTTGCTGAATCCTCCGGCCGAGCTTGAGAAGAAGAAGCACAAGCTCAAGCGTCTAGTTCAGTCTCCCAATTCCTTCTTCATGGTAATATATTTATGCTTTTATTTCATTGTATTTTTTTTCATTTCATGACTTGCTTGTGTACATGGTTGATTGACTTGGTTATTTCTCTCTCTCAGGATGTTAAATGTCAGGGCTGCTTCAACATGTAAGTTTAAAATGGATTTTTGATTTGATGGATTTAAATAAGGGTTATTTCAATTTTTAATTTCTGGGTTTTACTTGTTTGTCTTTGGCAGAACGACCGTATTTAGCCACTCTCAAACTGTGGTAGTTTGCGGTAATTGCCAAACAGTTTTATGCCAGCCTACTGGTGGTAGAGCCAGACTCACCGAAGGCTGCTCGTTCAGGAAAAAGGGTGACTAATTCTGATGGCTCTGACTAGAAGAATTTCTTTTTTAGGTGTTAAACTCTCTTTAGTTTTAGTAGCAACAACATTAAGGATTTAAAAAGACTGTTACTGTTCTCGATGTAGTGGATATTTTTTTTAATAAATGTTTTTAGTTGCATTTAATTGCTTTCCTGATCTTGACTTAAGCATTTATGCTTTCTTTGGACTATGTTGGAATTTGATCAAAGTTGTTCAAGCTTCTAACTATATGCTTTACCTTATAGAAGACTCTTTGGATTGGAATGACAAATTTTGATGTAGTATAAAGGTGGTGATTGACACAGTGGGGACTTATATTGGTTGAGATCATAAAGCTACTAATTGATTGGATTACAATACTGTTATGGTCGATGTTAGTCAGATTTGGTTGTGATTGTTACAAATGGGTATGTTTATTTGCATCTATTCAAGCGTGATACACTAGGATGCTAGTAGCTATTTGCTGCTTGATAAGAAGCATGCAGAGAAAACTCACTCATTTGATTTTTCTAAGTTCTTTCAAAATTTAACTTTTAACACAATCTGAATACCATTATTGATGCCCCCGTTTTTTCTACTAATACATGCCTGGGATACTAAGACCATGTTTGGTTGAATGGGAATGAAACATTCATTTAGGCCTAATTCATTGGACCTACAACAAAGCCTTTATTTTGGTTCATTGTCTTGGGTTATTATAGGTGTTGTTTACATCGTTCTTTCAGGAGGTGTTTTCCATTATTGCGACATTATTTATTTATTTTTTTGTAATTCACCATCATGCCTTTACTATGCATCGGCTTCATCATATACCTACAAACAGTTAATCTCTTCTACACCGAAACTCTTTTTATGTTCTGGGGCTAGATCTTTTGTCTTGCAATCCGTACGACTTTAGATGATTTTTCACTATAAATGCACCTAAGTCAACCTACTCTCGGGAAAGGAGAATTCTTGTAGAGATTCTTTAAGGCACTAAAACAAAGTGGAAGCAAACTCTGAAAAAGGAAAAAGTTATGAACAAAGAAACCCATAGAGAGTGCATACAAGTGTTTGAGTAAATATTTTCAAGTATTTTTTTAACTTAAAAAGAATGAAGTGATTATAAATGAAGGAAAGATCTTTATTTATAGTTGAGTAACTAATCTACAATAGGAGAGTTCTAAGGGATTTAAATTCTAATGTTTTTCCTTTAGGATTTACAAGAATTATCTTGGTAAAATACAATTTACTAGTGTTCCAATTCAACTAGGATTCAAGTAGATGGGCCTTGAGTCTTTTCTAAGTGATGAGTCAATCCCAACTGGTTGAATAACCCCAAGGGAACATGAAGGGTCTGAACTATGTGCACCAGTTATAGGCATGTATTAGTATCCCATGTTTGCACATCTAAAAACCAGTTATACCATTATAGGCATGGGTCGCCCAAACATTCTCCCTCACCTATTCTTGCGACGCTCTCATCGTGTCCTCGGAATGGAATTACCACAAGGCTTTGGCAAGTTCCCAACTAGTACTCATGCCTCGCCATGTAGCACTTCCGTCGGATTACTTGATCTGCCATGATGCATTCAACATCACAGTCATAAAAAACCTTTACCCCCTATTGGTGCTCGTTTAGACTTGCCTCGATTTGGATCCTCCTAATCCTTGTGGAATGGCTTAAGCATAATGACATAGAAAATCGAATGAACGTTGAGTTTTGCTAGCAACTCCAATTTGTAGGCGACCTTACCTACTCTTTTCAAATCTTTGAAAAGTCCCTCATACCGTCACACAAGCTCCTAGTGCAATCTAGCGTGGTGCAAAATCAAATGCAATTTAGTAAGGACTGGATCACCAACCTGGAACTATACATCTCTGTGATTTTGATCAGCCCATTTCTTATTGCGCTTACTTGCCTTGTGTAGGCAAGCTTTGGTTAAGTCATTTTGCTTATTTCAATCTTTCGCAAATCGATAAGCTGTTGGATTTAGTCCTTCATAACGATTCATAATGTGAATGGTTGTTGGCTCATTACTATCTCAAGCGGACTTTGATTTGTGGCCCCACTTTGCTGCAAATTATAAGAGAATTGGGTCACATCAAACAACTTCATCCAGTCCCTCTGTGTGGCACTCACATAATGTTGAAGATAGACCTTCAATAAAGCATTTACTCTTTCGGTTTGCCCATCAATCTGCAAATGCATGCTAGTGGAAATGTTCAAGTTTGACCCCGTCAACTTGAATAACTCTTTCTAGAACCAAACCGAAAACCACCGTCCTTGTAATACCCACGCTCAACCCGATCACTGAATCTGGGTATGCATGTCACACTAAAAACCATTTGAGTTTGACAAATACAGTTGAAATTTTTATAGCTTTGAAGTCTCGACATATACTCTTGAATTGGCGTTAACCCCAATATCAATGGCAAAAATAAAATAAAATCAATATTATACCAAGTAAAATAAAACATAGTTTTAAAAAAAATCTGGCGGAAGCCTTATAAAAGTCGACATGATTATATCAAATATAAGGTGAGTTGTAACGCCCCAAACTTGACTCGGTTCACCGGGTGTAATACCCCGGATTTGGCAAGTTCTGAGTTTGGGTAGACAGGTTGGGGAAAAATAGATTGGCGTGGTCCTACTCACCTAATTGGCGCTCTGGTACGGTAGTAGGGCATAAAAAGGCCATGGTGGGACTCGAGGATTAAGGTCATTCTGCGCCTAACGTATGTATGTTTGGAAGGGATGGACAATCCTGATAAGGGATTCTCGGGTCTTAAGAATGTTGCCCAGATGGGTCACGTCAACTTGTTTGGATGAAGTATAAATTACATGCTAAGCAGAATGTTAAGTTTACAAGGTGAGTCCAATCACGAGTGTGAAAGGATATTGGCTTCTTTTATACGTTTCCTACAACTATAAGTCACTAGCTAAAAAAGTCTTAGAATGTGTGACACGTGTCAAAGCCCTATGGTAAGAACCAAGATTTTTATTTAAGAAACTTTTACAAAAAGGAAAGTCATCTCTCCTTTTTTACTTAAAGACACCTTTTTCATCTTCATTTAAAAAGGCTGATGAAGGGATTCTTTTACCATGTTAAGGCAAAGAATTTAGTTCATATGTAGGGTTGTCTTTCACCAGGGTATGTGTTCCCATCCTTCATGTGAATTCTGAAAAAGAGTAAGTCTATTGCATGCATGAAGATAATACTCTGCATAGTGTCATCTTGGTTTGAGATGAAGGAAAAAAAAGTAGTTAAGCAGTTTGTTAATAATAATCTTCTCTTTTATAAGCAGTGGTCGCTGCTATACATTGGAAGATTTTAAAACCAAAGGCATAAGCTTTTGTTCGAAGGTTTCAAGTGAGTCTCTAAACTGACCCTTACTTTTATGCTTGCATGTTAATATCTTTTGCTCCAAATGACTGTGCTGTGAAAGCTGAATGTTTTATAAACCTTGCATGTGATGTTCATATGATGATATGCCTTTGTTATGAAAAGGACATATATGACGAAAATGTAAAGAAAGCCTGAGCTTGAGGATATGTTTCTGTTCTGAAGGAAAATGTGTGCATGCATGAATGTGTCTGAAAGCATGATGAAGTCTCTATATGAGGAGTCTGTGCATAAGTTGCATGAGTTGCATAAGTTTGTATATTGAGTCTGCTTGCGTATGAGTTTGTTAGGACAGTAAACATAAGTTCTAATAAGGAAAGACCATGGCCATGGCAAGAAGACCATATAGTGTAAAACCTAGTCTTAGAGTATGACATCAAATGGGGGTGAAAGACCATATAGTGTAATACCTAGTCTGGGACTATGGCATCATATGGGGGAAAATACCATATAGTGTAAGACATATTCTGGGACTATCGCGTCGTGTGGGGAAAGATAAAGGACGGTTGGGCGAGTACCAGATAATAAGGGGCAAATCTCAACACATTGGGTTTAAGCAAATCCCTATTGTCGAAAACGCCATTTACTGAAATGTGGAAGCCTTTGTGTCTGTTCTTAGATATGTGGAAACATTTATGGCTGTTCTTTGATAAGTGGAAGCCTCTGTTACTGTTCTGTGTTACATGTGAGCCTTTACGGCGATATCTTTTATATGGAGCCTTAGCGGTCAGCTCTGTGAATGAAACACCCCAAACCCGGCCCACGAGCCTTGACCGGATCTGGTATGTTCCTCGAGTAAAACAGTTCAGAATTGGTTTGTTTACTTTGGAAAATTTGAGTGATTTTGGAAGAAATTTGGTTTTGTGTTGGGTTCAGTTGAAAATCTTGTTCTTTTTGAAATCAGGGATTTATTAAAACCTTGTTTTTATATTCCAAAACCACAAGTTAAAAGATATGCCGAATTTGTTTTAGATTTTACCTTTAAATTGGAAATCATTTGTGTTTAGATGCCAAAACATTTAACGTTTATTTTTAAAAACAATTTAGTTAACCCTTAATTTAACAATACTAATATCGTGATAGAACAAATAAAAGTAAGCATAAAATAGTTATTAGCTATGGCCTTATTACATCAAAACAAAACCCGAATGAATTCAAAATACTTAGAAATAAAAAGTCCCAAAATTAAAATAAAGTCTGAGTTGAACATGGCCACCACTAAGCTCCTGCCGACCCGGTCCATCACTGAGTGTCACCTGAAAAATATCCCACAACGGGGTGAGTCAACAGACTCAGTGTGTATAACCAACACTAGATCCCAAATGATTTAGGCATATCATAACATATCATACATACATAACAAATAGAGATAATGATGCAATCCCGAACCCAAACCTAGATACCATCCGCTAAACATCACCCGTGCCAACCATCACACCGTGGGGACTACTAAGTCAACCCTCCATCCGCTACACATCATCGAAGGCAGTCGCTGCAGTCGACGTGCTCATCGCCCTTATATATATATTGTGGCATCGCCACCAGATAAAATTTTGTGACATGAGTTACCACATTCAGATTATGTGACCGAAGTCACCACATTCAGATATTTGTGGAATAAACCACCAGATCACTTCCCCTTTACATATCACCCATATGTCCCATGTCATACAAATATGCTTTAACCATGTCATATTCCTTATTCACATTCTTATAGTTTCACATATGTGCCATAACAAATCATATTACACTCATAGTAGGAGTAGGTAAACGTACCTGAGTACTTTGTACCATTGCATGGTACCTTAGCCACATCTTACTATTCTTATTAACACCTTTATTAAAACATAACCATAAATCTATTAAGGCTTAAGATGGGGGTACACACCTGGTTTACTTAACGAGTTCACTGATTTCCCGAAAATCTCGATCTAATGCTTTAGATCCTTAATTCCTACATTTGGCCCATACTTAATATTTTAGCAAAAGCCTATTCGGCTATATAACCAAATCTCGAAGGATTATCACAACTTAAATTCTTACCTTGCTGCCGATTTGATTACTAATCAAATCCTGAAACTTCGTAGTGTTTCTCCTTGAAATCGGTCAACACTAGATCACCTAAATGGTTAGTATTCAGCTTTTAAGTAAATAAGAATTAGATCTAAGTCACTAAATAGGCCTTAGTCGAATGTCAGATTCACTTACCTTGTGGATCTAAATCCCGAAATATCACTTGTCCTTGGTCTCTGTCGAAATCCCTATAACATATGTTAGATCCAATCAAACATTTAAATAAATGCCCTTCGGCCTAATCTCACACCTCACTTACCTTAGATCTGAAATCTCAAGGGTCTTCCCCTTGTAGTCGACAGTCACAGAATCCCGAAACCCTCCTTTAGAGTTTCGGCCAACATACATTAGTAAGATTAGTCTTTAACTTTTGGCTAAAAGGAAAGAAAAGAAATTGAATAGCACTTAATCTTACCCTTACCACAAAAATCGACAGCACCTATGCTTGACACCACAGAGATTCGGCTTTGAGATTGGGAGAATAGTCGGCTATGGGTCACTTGTGTATTCGGCTTCAACAAGAATGAAAAGAGAGGAATATAAGGCTTAGGAAGAATCGGCAATGATGGATTTTGAGAAAGGAGTATTCGGCTTTTGGTCACTTGGAGAGAAAAGGAAGAAGAAAGCAGAGAAAACAAGTAGAACTCCTAGGAATTTTCGGCACAAGTGAAACAAAGATGGGAAGAGAGAAATTTCAGCACATATCCCCCTCTTAAATTCGGCTAGCATTCAAACACTTAGCCATTCCTTGCTTTTCTCCTATTTTCTCTCTTCTGTGCACACTCAAAAGAATTTTAAATAAATCACTAATTATCCTTAGTCTTTAGCCGAAAATTTAAAAAGAATTTGACTTGATCTATACTCATCCACTCAGTGCCCCATTGCCGTCCATTACCTCTTCCCCTTGGCGCAAAATAAACTCCCATTTGCTTCCCTTATGATTCGAACGTAGGCCCCTTTACACTGATTATGGCGTCACTTATAGAGGCTTTAAGTGGCGCATCCTTGCCACTTTACCAAGCCCATTTTCATGTCTCATTTCCCCTACATTTTCTCTTAAGGCCACCCTGCTTAGCTTCCTCTTTAAACTTAAACTTAATATTTCCTAATGCATTCTTCTATATTCTAAGGTTCTTAAAATTCACATAACATATTTATAATGCACATAGGCATGCTTCCACACAAAATTCAACAATAATTCATAAGCCCAAAATCCCGGATGTTACAGTTCTACCCCCCTTAAATTAATTTCGACCTCGAAATTACCTGGCTAAAATAAGTTAGGGTATTGCCCATCGCATTGCTTCTTCTGGCTCCTACGAAGCTTCTTCCGATCCATGATTACACCATAACACTTTGACTAGAGGAACTGACTTCCTCCGTAATACTTTCACATCTCGTTCCAAGATCTGAATCGGCTCCTCTTCGTAGGACAGATCTGGCCTTAATTCCACTTCCTCAACTGGTACTATATGAGATGGATCCGATCGATAACGACGTAACGTAGAAACATGAAACACATCGTGCATCTGCTTCAACTCCGGAGGCAACTCTAACTGGTATGCCACTGGTCCAACTCGCTTCAATACCTGATAAGGTCCTATAAACCTGGGACTTAACTTCCCTTTGCGACCAAATCTCATCACCTTCTTCTAAGGAGAGACTTTCAGAAATACTTGATCTCCCACATCGAATTCTATTTCCTTTCGCTTAAGGTCTGCATACGACTTCTGCCTGTCAGATGCCTCCTTTAACTGTGCCCGAATTACCTCAACCTTCTTCTCAGATTCTACCACAACCTCTGGACCCAAAACTCGACGTTCCCCTAATTCCGTCCAACACGTAGGAGTGCGACACTTCCGTCCATACAACGCTTCATACGGTGCCATTCGAATACTAGCCTGATAGCTATTATTGTATGCAAATTCCGCTAAAGGCAAATACTCTTCCCAACTTCCTCTGAAGTCTATTACACATCCCCTCAGCATATCCTCCAACACTTGTATTACTCGTTCAGACTGCCCATCAGACTGTGGATGAAAAGCCGTAGTGAAATCCAATCTGGTGCCTAAAGCTTGATGTAGAGCTTTTCAAAACCGAGACGTAAACCTTGGATCCCTATCCGAAATAATCGATACCGGTACTCCATGCAACCTTACAATCTCCGCCACATACAACTTCGCCAACTTCTGCAAAGAATAGTTAACTCGCACTGGAATGAAATGCGCGGACTTTGTCAACCGATCTACTATCACCCATATCGAGTCCTTCTTAGTAGGCGTAAGGGGAAGCCCACTAACGAAGTCCATGGTGATTCTCTCCCACTTTCACTGCGGAATCTTTATCGGTTGAAACAATCCTGACGGAACTTGGTGTTTAGCCTTAACTTGCTGACACGTTAAGCACTTGCTGACAAATTTGGTAACTTCCCGTTTTAAACTAGGCCACCAAAACTGTTCCCTTAGATCTCTATACAACTTAGTACCTCCAGGATGCATAGCATAAGGGCTACTATGAGATTCCTGAAGAATCTTCTGCCTTAACTCCTTATCCTTAGGCATACAGACCTTGCCATGAAGACACAGCACTCCATCGCTGTTAACACCATAATCCTCTAACTCCTCACTCTGCACTTGCCGTAACTTAGCACTTAGACCCTCATCCATTAATTGACTTTTTTTCACCTCATTCAACTATGTCGGCTTGACTTGCAACTCTGCTAACAAACTTCCATCGTCATACAAGCTTAGATGTGCAAACATCGCCCTCAGATCCGACACCACTTTCCGACTTAAGGCATCTGCTACCACATTCGCCTTGCCTGGGTGATACTCTATAGAACAATCATAATCCTTCAACAACTCCACCCACCTTCGCTGTCTCAGGTTCAACTCCTTTTGAGTCAACAGATACTTAAGGCTCTTGTGGTCGGTGTAGATTACTGACTTTTCTCCATACAAATAGTGCCTCCATACCTTAAGAGCAAAGACCACTGTTGCCAATTCCAAGTCATGCATCGGGTAGTTAACCTCATGTGGCCTTAATTACTGAGACGCATAAGCAACAACCTTCCCGTCTTGCATCAACACGCAACCCAAACCTGTATGGAAGGCGTCACAATACACCACGAAATCCTTCCCTGCCTCAGGTTGAATCAAAACCGGAGCTTCAGTCAGGACCCTCTTAAGCTTCTCAAAGCTCTCCTGTTGCTTCTCTATCCATACGAAAGGTACATCCTTACTCAACAACTTTGTCAAAGGTGCGGCTATCGATGAGAACCCTTCCACGAACCTTCTGTAGTAGCCTGCCAATCCCAAGAAACTATGAACCTCAGCCACAGACTTAGGTGGTTTCCAATCCAACACTGCCTCAATCTTCCTAGGATCCACCCTTATCCCTTCTGCAGACACTACATGCCCTAAGAACGCAACTTCCTTCAGCCAAAACTCACACTTGCTGAATTTGGCATAAAGCTTCTTCTCTCTCAACACTTGCAACACAACCCGGAGATGCTCATCATGTTCTTCCTTAGACTTGGAGTACACTAGGATGTCGTCTATGAACACAACGACGAACCGATCCAAGTAAGGTTGAAAGACCCGGATCATCATATCCATGAACGCGGCTGGGGTGTTCATCAACCCAAACGGCATTACCAAGAACTCGTAAGCTGCCTTATGGATATCTACTTCCTTCACCTTAAGCTAATGATATCCAGACCTTTTATCTTCGAAAATACTGCTGCCCCCTTCAGCTGATCGAGCAAGTCGTCTATCCTTGGCAACGGGTACTTGTTCTTGATGGTCAGCTTATTCAACTGACGATAATCTATGCACATACGCATAGTTCCGTCCTTTTTCTTCACAAACAAGACCGGTGCTCCCCATGGAGACACACTGGGTCGGATAAACCCACAATCAAGCAATTTTTGGATTTGAGCCTTAAGCTACCAACTCCTTTGGTGCCATTTTGGATGGGGCAATTGACACAGGAGCTGTTCCCGACAGCAAATCAATTCCAAACTCCACCTCCCTATCCGGGGGTATTCCCGGTAACTCCTCCGGAAACACATCTTCAAATTCCTTTACGGTTCTAACTCCACTAACTCCCCCTTCTTTTGCATCCAACGTACTAACGAAGGGCACAAATGCCTTGCACCCTTTTCGAACCATCTCAACAGCCTTTAGAGCAGAAACTATGTTAGACAAGTAGTTTATTCTTTCTCCTATCACAATTATCACCTCATCCTCTGGGGTCCTTAACTCCATTCGCTTAGCTGCACAATCCAATACAGCCCGATGCTCCACTAGCCAGTCCATACCAAGTATAAGATCAAATTCTCCGAAGGGTAGTTCCCTTAAGTCGGCAGAAAATGTCACTCCCTGAATCTCTAGGGGTACACTTCGAAAGATCTTGTTCACCACTATAGTTTGACCTAATGGGCTTACTACAGTCATCTCCCTATCAGATAGTTCAGAGGCTATGCCTAGAGTTTCAACTACACTACATGCAACATAAGAATGGGTCGAGCCCACATCAATCGTGAGCAAAATAAGGCTTGTTCGCTATAAAAAACGCATCCAGGTTATGACGTCCGGCGTGTCTCCATCCTCCTCCTCCCGTGAATCAGTATAAACCGGACCGGTTGTCTAGCCTCTGTAATACCAACACCTCGGCGGTGTTCCACGTCTTCTTCCAGCACCGTTACCTCTACCATTCGGACCACAACCTCATTGAGGTGCTTTGCCCACCTCTACCGGCTGATTAACACCACGACCTATTAGGCGGCTCCGTCTATCTTAATGGGGCGATCCTTAATCATGTGATCTTTAGATCCACACTTGAAACATTCTCCCGTCTTCTTCCAACACTCTCTAGATGCATCTTCCCACACCGGGTACAAGCACGATCTGCGTCAGTCTGTTTCGACTGCACGACCCGCTGACCCATCAAATCTAGGCCTCTTCGCACATTCCAGCACGAACTCGACGATCCAAAACCTCTTTTACGCCTATTCCGATCAGTGTTCTGCCTTACAGAGTCCTTAATTCCCTCGGCTACCTTAGCCTTCTCTACCAATGCAGTAAATTCCCGCTCCCGATGTGGGGCGATTAACAACCTCAGGTCATCCCTTAGTCCGTCCTCAAACCGGACACATCGCTCATGCTCCGTAGCCACTACTCCTCCAAAGATACTGGCTCAACCTTAGGAATTCGACCCGACTGCGCACGGATTTATTCCCTTGAACCAGCCCCAGAAATGCCTTTCTCTGCGCATCAGTGTAACATGTGCCGACATACTTCTTCTGATACGCCGCCTTAACATACTCCCAAGTAAGATCCTCAGCTGTGGCACCACCCCGAACTGTGAGCCACCATTGATATGCTTCATCGCGTAGCAGTGACACCATTCCTTTCTGTTTCTCCTCAGGGGTCAGATCCAGCTCATCCATAATTCGTTCCGTCGCCTCCAACCAATACTCAGCTGTACTGGGTGCCACGCCTAATACACCACGGAATACCTCAGCTCCGTTGGCTCAGAGTCGCTCAGGTACAGATTTCCGAGCTCCCATTTCCACTTGCTCCAGCCACCATCTCAAGAACTCGCAGCACAGCCTGCGATACAGCATCATCCCCCGTCTAATCTTGCTGCTCAACACCAACAGCTGGTGGTGGTGGCGGCGGTGGTACCTTATTCTCAGACCCTTGACCCGATCTAACGAGTTCAGATACGGTCATCCTGCCTCAACCACATCCTCGCACATTCTGACCACGTCCCCTAGAGCTCATTTCTACTATCGTGCTTTTAATCTGATTAAGAAATTTTATGCATTAGTATTTTGTTCCACTGATTATCCGCGAAGAAATTTTATGGAAAAGAGATTAATAGTAGTTCTTTCGATCATTCAGAGTTTTCGTTCAAGTTTTCTACCCTAATTCAGAGAAGTACAATCATTCAGTAGTACCTACCACGCACATTCATCATCCAAACATTGTTGTCTGTTCCTACCCCAGGGGTATTTTCGTAATTTGTCCTACAAGGGTATTTTGGTAATAAACCAGGGTCAATTTGAAAAATCTCTATAAATCAAAGGTATTTCAAAATTTGCAACACATGGGGTTATTTTTGAGAATTTGTTTTCCAAGTCGGTGATGCAGAAATTTTGGAAGTCGGGGCTATTTTGGTAATTTGTAAGTCAGGGGTATTTTAGTAAATTTTTCCCAAATCAAGGTATTTTGATATTTTACAAAATAGGGTTTTTGGATATTTTTGTAAAGTAAGCAAATCTTAGTAAAGATCGAGGGTAGTATGGTAATTTAAGATTTTCAAACCAAGGGCATTTTAGTAATTTTACAACCAGGGGTATTTAGGTAATTTTGCAAATTGGGAATATTTTTGGAAAATTTTCAAAAAAATAATTTTCTCAATTTAAAAGGGTAGTTTGTTGGTTTTTTTTTAAAACTAGGGTTTTCATAAAAATATGGCTAGTCCCTTTCGGGTTTTAGTCACTGGGTTTAGCCCGTGAGTAAGTCCTCCTGGTTAGGGTGAACCGTTACTACGCACCAGGTAGGATTCGAGCAAAGAGGAGGTGAGTCACGAGGACTGCTTAAATACCAGGCTCTTCCTGAATCCAATCCTAGACATGCGCACAATGGTTGCCACACCCTAACTCGGCGACTTAGTCACAGGTTAATTTAATTAGGCTTTAAGTTTTATGAATTTCTATGTTGGGGTAAACTAATCCTAGGGTTCAAGTACTTCATATACTAATCTAAATTCCCATTCTAACCTTATACAAATCATACTATAATTCACACAACAGTTAGGGTACTCACCTAGTGGACTTCGGGTCGGAGACTTAAATGCCATGCCAAAAAAAACCTGCTTATTCACAAAATCTTTCACAAAATTCTTTTGGACTAAATTTTTGAAAACGTTATGGGCTTTAAACCCAAGGCCGAGAGTTTAAAGCTGGGCTCTAATACCAAGCTGAAACACCCCAAACCCAGCCCACAAGCCTTGACCGGATCTGGTATGTTCCTCGAGTAAAACAGTTCAGAATTGGTTTGTTTACTTTGGAAAATTTGAGTGATTTTGGAAGAAATCTGGTTTTGTGTTGGGTTCAGTTGAAAATCTTGTTCTTTTTGAAATCAGGGATTTATTAAAACCTTGTTTTTATATTCCAAAACCACAAGTTAAAAGATATGCCAAATTTGTTTTAGATTTTACCTTTAAATTGGAAATCATTTGTGTTTAGATGCCAAAACATTTAACGTTTATTTTTAAAAACAATTTAGTTAACCCTTAATTTAACAATACTAATATCGTGATAGAACAAATAAAAGTAAGCATAAAAGCAGGTTATTAGCTATGGCCTTATTACATCAAACAAAACCCGAATGAATTCAAAATACTTAGAAATAAAAAGTCCCAAAATTAAAATAAAGTCTGAGTTGAACATGGCCACCACTAAGCTCCTGCCGACCCGGTCCATCACTGAGCGTCACCTGAAAAATATCCCACAACGGGGTGAGTCAACAGACTTAGTGTGTATAACCAACACTAGATCCCAAATGATTTAGGCATATCATAACATATCATACATACATAACAAATAGAGATAATGATGCAATCCCGAACCCAAACCTAGATACCATCCGCTAAACATCACCCGTGCCAACCATCACACCGTGGGGACTACTAAGTCAACCCTCCATCCGCTACACATCATCGAAGGCAGTCGCTGCAGTCGACGTGCTCATCGCCCTTATATATATATTGTGGCATCGCCACCAGATAAAATTTTGTGACATGAGTCACCACATTCAGATTATGTGACCGAAGTCACCACATTCAGATATTTGTGGTATAAACCACCAGATCACTTCCCCTTTACATATCACCCATATGCCCCATGTCATACAAATATGCTTTAACCATGTCATATTCCTTATTCACATTCTTATAGTTTCACATATGTGCCATAACAAATCGTATTACACTCATAGTAGGAGTAGGTAAATGTACCTGAATACTTTGTACCATTGCATGGTACCTTAGCCACATCTTACATATTCTTATTAACACCTTTATTAAAACATAACCATAAATCTATTAAGGCTTAGGATGGGGGTACACACCTGGTTTACTTAACGAGTTCACTAATTTCCCAAAAATCCCAATCTAATGCTTTAGATCCTTAATTCCTACATTTGGCCCATACTTAATATTTTAGCAAAAGCCTATTCGGCTATATAACCAAATCAGAAGGATTATCACAACTTAAATTCTTACCTTTGTCTGCCGATTTGATTACTAATCAAATCCTCGAAACTTCGTAGTGTGTTTCTCTTGAAATCATCAACACTAGATCACCTAAATGATTAGTATTCGGCTTTTAAGTAAATAAGAATTAGATCTAAGTCACTAAATAGGCCTTAGCCGAATGCCAGATTCACTTACCTTGTGGATCTAAATCCCGAAATATCACTTGTCCTTGGTCTCTGTCGAAATCCCTATAACATATGTTAGATCCAATCTGACATTTAAATAAATGGCCTTCGGCCTAATCTCACACCTCACTTACCTTAGATCTGAAATCCCGAGGGTCTTCCCCTTGTAGTCGACAGTCACAGAATCCCGAAACCCTCCTTTAGAGTTTCGGCCAACATACATTAGTAAGATTAGTCTTTAACATTCGGCTAAAAGGAAAGAAAAGAAATTGAATAGCACTTAATCTTACCCTTACCACAAAAATCGACAGCACCTATGCCTGACACCACAGAGATTCGGCTTTGAGATTTGGAGAATAGTCGGCTATGGGTCACTTGTGTATTCGGCTTCAACAAGAATGAAAAGAGAGGAATATAAGGCTTAGGAAGAATCGGCAATGATGGATTTTGAGAAAGGAGTATTCGGCTTTTGGTCACTTGGAGAGAAAAGGAAGAAGAAAGCAGAGAAAACAAGTAGAACTCCTAGGAATTTTCGGCACAAATGAAACAAAGATGAGAAGAGAGAAATTTCAGCACATATCCTCCTCCTAAATTCGGCTAGCATTCAAACACTTAGCCATTCCTTGCTTTTCTCCTATTTTCTCTCTTCTGTGCACACTCAAAAGAATTTTAAATAAATCACTAATTATCCTTAGTCTTTAGCCGAAAATTTAAAAAGAATTTGACTTGATCTATACTCATCCACTCAGTGCCCCATTGCCGTCAATTACCTTTTCCCCTTGGCGCAAAAATAAACTCCCATTTGCTTCCCTTGTGATTCGAACGTAGGCCCCTTTACACTGATTATGGCGTCACTTACAGAGGCTTTAAGTGGCGCCTCCTTGCTACTTTACCAAGCCCATTTTCATGTCTCATTTCCCCTACATTTTCTCTTAAGGCCACCCTGCTTAGCTTCCTCTTTAAACTTAAACTTAATATTTCCTAATGCATTATTCTATATTCTAAGGTTCTTAAAATTCACATAACATATTTATAATGCACATAGGCATGCTTCCACACAAAATTCAACAATAATTCATAAGCCCAAAATCCCGGATGTTACAGTGAATGCGCCTTTGTGGTGAAGTATGTTTAAGTGGATGCCTTTGTGGTTGATTCTATTACATGTGAGCCTTCAAAGCTGTATCTGTTAATGCGCCCTCATGGCAGAATCTGTCAAGGTGGATGCCTTCGTGGCCATCTATCTATATGGATGCCTCTCTAGCTACCTTATGTATGTGCTTGGGCACCCTTTTGGCTATCTAATATGAATAGGCGCCTTTGTGGCTATCTATCTATTGTGCAAGGATGCCTTCACGACTGTCTATGACAAAGGAAGTATTCGTCTTAATGTAGTAATCTGGGTAAGGGCCTATTTACAACCATTTGGTGACAATGCTAATGCAGCGGACTCTGCAGTAGTTAAACTAAACCACACGGTGAAGTTCTTAAGATTGTAAGTCAAAGATGTGGATCTAAGAAAAGGAATTAAACGAGAACACAGGTAAAAAGGGGATTCCTTACTGAGTTTTATAGAACTTACCCTTGTGTGTTTGATTTTTGGGTGGCAATGCATCTAGAGGGGTGACGTTAGGGTTGTGCCAAGGAAATGGTGAATGGAACGTATGCATATAGAGCTGATACATTTGGAGGTGATCGAGCCTTAGAAGTCATGTATCTAAATTAGTACAATCATCATGTGAGCACTGGATCTCATATACAATGTGTTAACCATATAAAGGCAGCTAGTCTCATAGACTTAAGATGTTTTGAGAAGAGTTATGTCTAATTTTTTTTATACATGTTCTAGTTGTAATACTTTAGCAATTGTATGGCGTGATATGCATTGTACGTTATGTTATACTTGGACTTGAGTCAATCTGTATTAAATAAAAAGAGATGTATTATTTAGTATAAAATGTGTTTGTAAGTGTCAAATGGTATGAGTGTGAATTTTAGTAGTAACACCTAAGATTCGGATTTGGTCTATTGGGTCGAGTCGATGACGTTACATGTTTGGTACCAGAGCCTAGGTTTAGGCGGTTCTCAGACTATGAAGAAAAGGAAGGCCTGTATGCATAGTGCGTCAAGCTTGGCGAAACCCACAGGTATTGTTAAAGTTTCTTATTCTGTTATAATGATAATATGAGACTAATGGATAATAAAGACAGAAAAGTGATGAAGGAATGAAAGCTTGTTTTATAGATAAAGGCAATGGCTATACTATAACACCCTTATCCCGTTTCTATTGCCGGAATAGGATACAATATGCTACCAGTCAAGTTGGAACAGTTAATAACAATTTATATTGAATAATCAGTTGTATTCCATAATCACAAGTAATATCCAATATGAAAAAGACCATTCAGTTCTGGGCTTAAATTGAACTTTAGAAGCTTTAACAATAAATTACATACATTTAAGAACCAATTTGGAGCATATCAGAACCTTTAGGGAGAAATTGAAAATTTTCAAGTCAAGGGTCACACAACCGTGTGACAGAGCCCAACTCATGTGGCTCTAACATGGCCATGTGGCTATCCCACACACCCGTGTGTATGGATCGTATAACTCTTTGATTTGGGTCACACGATCGTGTCGCATGCCATGTGTTAGCTCGTGTAACAATTGAAAAACCCTCACACGGTCGTGTCGTAGGCTGTGTGTCTACCCGTGTGAAAACTTCACCTATATTGTTTTTAAACATGCTCTGGGACATGCTCATGTGGGTTTCACGTGTGCTTCATACGGTCGTGTAATAGCCGATGTCCCAGGCCGTGTGTGCACAAAAATAACCAATTCATTGCTCAAATTTCACCCTTTCTCTTGGGGTACCTAAACACGCACAATTACACAATTTCATAGGTAAAAAACCATCTCCAAACACACTCAAACATGCCAATAAAATCAACGTATATATCAAACCAATGTGCCCTCGTTGACACCAAAAAATGTTTCATGACCTTTCAACTTCAAAATCACATATACAAAGTATATTTATTCATTAACAACACCTATTTCACTTCGTACCATATCCACATATAATGTCAATATTATCTCATTCAAGATTAACACTTCACTTAAGGAAAACAAACATGCTTCTTTTGTTACCATCAAATAATACAACTTAAGTATACTTGCTCCACTAGGATTTAATATCAAATATACAAAAGAAATCCTAGTACATGCCATATATACCAAACTAAGACAAAATCTACCAAGGATCTCCTGGATAGTGTGATTTCTGGTGTTGATCCGATCCTCTAAGCCTTCAAAACTTAATCTACAAAATGAACCAAATATAGGTAAGCTTGGATATAGCTTAGTAAGTTCATTTTAGAAATGAGAAACCTTTCCAATTATTCGTAGTAATCGATTTAGAAAAATATAGAGATTTATACAATAAGCAACCTTGATCACCATCTAACAATCAATACAGTAATTCAGTATATTCAATGGATAATACTCTATTGAGCTCACTCGGTATATCAGTAAATAACGCTCAGTTGAGCTTTATTCAGTTTACCAGTAGATATTGCTCGGTTGAGCTTTAGTCGATATACTAGTAGGTGACACTCAGTTGAGTAATACTCAAATAATCAGTGAGCTTTTACTCACTTCAGTAGCATACAATATACTTCAGTAGGGTTGTTCGTTTAAGCAACGATTCAGTATATTTAGTATTTCATTTTCATTTCAAGATAACATAAATATTTGATGTAACAATTAATAAGACTACATTTGAATAGAATATAAAAATCATTAGTGGTTTGAGTAAGTATACGAACTTACAGGACTGATTTGTAGAATTGCCAAAGTATAGGGACTACTCTGCAGCTTTCCCTTTTTCACAATCATCCACACGTTCTCGATCCAAAATTATAGTTCCATTTAATTAACTAAATCAACAGTAAAAATTCAAACATCTATGCAATTTAGCCTTCTTGATAATTTTACAAAATTGCTCCTAGCTTTTCACTTTTACTCAATTTAGTCCTTAAGCCCTAATCATGCAATTTACCCATTTTTCCTTAAAACCAATGTTAGCCGAATGTTTCATATCTTCATATTATCCCCTATTTGCAATAATTTCACCTCAAGTAGAAGCAATTTATCATTTAATCAATTTAGTCCTTAAACATTAAAATCACTAAAAATCACTTTACAAAATAGTCCATCAAAATAATAAAGTTTTATATTCCATTACAAACTTCAAGAAATAACTCAAATCATCAATGGAAACATTTATAAAATTTAACAATTTCACAAATTAGTTCTCAGAATAGCTAGATTAAGCTAATATGAGTTCAAAAACATAAAAATTACTAAAAACAGGCACCAAAACACTTACTAATTAAAGCTTCAATTGAAAAACCATGAAAACCCTAGGTTTCCTTTGTTGTACCGTGAAGAAGATGGTGAGAATGAAAAATCTCATCTTTCTTTAGTTTAATTTAATATATATACTATGGTTATTTTGTATTTTTTTTAACTTTCTTAACTAAGCTTTACTTAATCCATGTTTAAGCCTAATTAAGCCATCCAATTATACATTTCATCATCTAGTTCCACTAACTAAATTCCCATGGGTTATATTATCCATTTAGCCCCTTTAATTTAACTACTCAACTTTTGCAGTTTTTACGATTCAGTTCTTCTTACTTATTAAACTATCTAAACGATAAAATTTCTCAACCAAAATTTAATATGACATTAAAGACCTCTTAAATATATTAATTAAATAATATTTACAAATTATTACGTTAGAATTATGGTTTTGAAACTACTATTTCTGACACCACTGAAAATTGGGTTGTTACATATATAATAAAAAAAATGCATAAAAGAAAGTTAAATTCTTCACTCATCGTTGGACCAATCATTGGGTGCAGTTGAGACTTCACCCACAGGAGGAGTGCTATTTGAAACCTGATCCCCTAGTGCCAATTCATTATCGGAATGCTTCACTACTTGCTTCCATTTCCTTTAAAAGGCCTCCCATCCTTTGCCTTTTCAATAGTAGATGTCGAAATTAAGTGAATCTAAAGAAATAATCTTAAGCCTATCAAATTTTACCTTACTAAGGTTTAGTGGACCTGCAGCCACTTGGGTGTGCAGAATTACTATCACTCTCCATTCAAGTAAGGCCTCAACAAAATTCTTCTAGATATCCTCCTAGTATTTCTTCAAAACCTCGTCATGAACATTGGCATTCTATGGTTGCTTGATGGTTTTCCTCCAAAGCCTTGAACTTTTCCTCCAAAACAAACTTCACATTCTTCGAAGAAGTGACGTTCTCCTTTAACTGAGAGATTTTAGCTTGAGCCTCATTGAGTCTTTCGATGTTAACTGAGAGCTGTGCATCTATTTTACCAACTTTGGCATTAGCCTCTTGGTGCCTCTAACATAGTTCGACCAAGGAATCCTCGTTAGCTTTCATTGTCTTTTCTAAGTTGGAAAGCTTGTTCCTGTAGCATTGGTTGGCTCTTTGATAAACCCCACCCCAAAGGTTGTGTTCGACAGAGGTGATCAGGGAAGCTTGAGTCATGACAACGTGAGGGTCTTCGTCAAAGACTGAGCCAAGATACGAAGAAAAAGGTTCCCCCAGTTGAGGAGGCAATAGGCTCAACTGTTGCTGAGAGGAATAGGATTCAGCAAGGACTCTAGAATGATGCACCAAGGAAAGGTACTACCCGACCTGGAAACAGTAGCAGGGGAGGATGCTGTTGGTTGAACCATGGGAGTCACCTTCGCGGGATCTTGTGATCGAGAAGAATTCAAAAGGTAAGAGAGACGGGGCATTGAGTAGGCTCCTCTAGGACCAAAAGGGCCTCAGGGATAACAAGAATTGACGGTGTAACACCCCTTACCTGTATCCTATGCCGAAACAAGGTACAAGGCGTTACCTAGCTTAATAACATGTATACAAACATTTCTAGGTTATGAAATTTTGTTCAAATTTAAAACTTTTCAAACTTCATCTTAAAATCCCTAATATGGGCCTAAGAGGCCCAAAACAAACTTTGGAAATGATTCGGTACTAAGCCAGGCACTTTAGAAAACTTTGGAAAATTTCACTGAAAATAGGGGCACACGCCCGGGTGGCAAGGGATACACCCGTGTGAGCAGACCGTGTGATCACACACGCCCATGTCCCTAGCCGTGTGGATTTATTTTTTAATTCGAATCTACAAAGGTTTTCACACGGCCTAAAACACGCCCGTGTCCATGGCCCATGTCCCTCACATGGCCATGAACGCCCGTGTCTCCGCCCGTGTGTTAAAACCTTGACATTTTATTTCTGACGTCAGCAACATTTTAGGGTCACACGGCCAAGGCACACGCCTGTGTGCTAGGCTGTGTGGTGAATTTAATTTCGCATTTAAGGTGCAGACTTCACACGACATGGGCACATGCCCATGTATTATGGCCGTGTCATCCACACGATTGAGACACACGCCCATGCCTTAGCCCGTGTTGTAACACCCCTTATCTATGTTCAACGCTGGATCAGGGTACGAGGAATTACCAGACAATAACATAAACATTCATGCCGAACCGGGCCATAAAATTTCTTTCAATTTTAAAAATTCCATATTCAATCATAAAGTCCCTAAAATAGGCCTACGAAAGCCAAAACATACTTTGGGAACGATCTCGAACCAAACTAAGAACTCTAGAAGAATTTAGAAAATTTACCTAAAAACTGGGCACACACTCCTGTGGCACAGGGACACGCCCGTGTGGGTAGGCTGTGTGGTAGCACACGCCCATGTCCCTAGCCCGTGTAGATTTATTTTTCATTTCGAACCTACAAGGGTTTTCATACGGCCGAGCACACGTCCGTGTCCTAGGCTGTGTCCTTCACGTGGCTGAGACACACGCCTGAGTCTCTGCATGTGTGCAAAAACATGGGTATTCTGTTTATGGCGTCATCACACATTTTAGGTCACACGGCCAACGCACATGCTTGTGTGCCAGCCCATGTGACGTACTGAGGTTTTTTGCAAATTAGGTGCAGAGGACACACGGTCGGGCTACACTCCCTAGAGGCAGACTGTGTGTCACATACGGCCTAGACATACGCCCGTGTGTCTACCCGTGTGGACAATTATAAGGCTATTTACCAAGCCTTTTTGCCACCTTGAAGCATCCACACTTATACTTAGCCATCACACATGCACCTACACAACCATTGACATATTACACTTCCCACTCTTCAATTTCATGCTATCATTCTTTCCCACTTAGGCAAGCAAACTCATTCATGAGATGCCTCATTATAGATTTATAACACAATAAATATTAACCACATCACATGGCCTTGTACAAAATGATATATCAAATGATATAGACCACGTTCTTGGCCAAACCATTATGACATTTACAAAATACCAAATTCCTATACATGCCATAATTCAATGTAAACCTCAATATACCAAAATGTGTGGATAGTGTGGATGATCCTCCGATGATCTCCATATCCCGAGTTGGCTTGGCGACACTATAAAACAAGGAAAATAGAAGGAAACAAGCTTTAAGCTTAGTAAGTCTATATCTAAACAATGAACATCATACCACATACTTATCAATCAAGAACATTACATACTAATCAAGAACAATTCAGATATTTGTAGTTGCACTTACTCATTTCAAACCTTACCACATTCCAAATACATATCATAGACATTGCTCACAACTACATGCACTTATAACCCTGCACTTGCCACCACATTGTCACACATAATTTCACTTAGTCAAATTTTCCCGATGAACACTTCGGAATAATACCGGATACATGGTGGTATCGCACATAGCCCACCAATAATAATAAATACGATGGTATCGCACACATCCCACCAATAATAATAAATACGGTGGTATCGCACATAGCCCACCAATAATAATAAATACGGTGGTATCACGCACAACCCACCAATAATAATAAATACGGTGGTATCGCACACAGCCCACCAATAATCACATATACAGTGTTCATCCGTATCCTTTTTCTATTCCGAATGTTCATCCGGGAATTTCCTTACTTTTCGTTATTTTAATAAATATCAATAATATTCAATCACATTTCACATATTATATTGATATTTAAAAACATGAATATAAAGGATGTATCGTTTATATATAAACTTACCTCGATACAAAATGTGTTAATTTGCAATTTAGTCTGAAACCTTACCTTTTCCTCGGTTAAGGTCGATTCCACGTTCTTCTTGATAATCAAGCTTGAAAGTGAAACAAAACCCTAGCTATGATTCCTTGTAAATTTCGGCTATGGAGGATGAAGATGGACATCAATTTTGACTTCTTTTTCCCTTTTTATAAATTTATTAACTAAATGACCAAAATGCCCTTAAAGCCCTTCCTTGAGATTTTTCCCTTCCATTTCCATTTTTGTCCATCATGAGATATAATGGTCTAATTACTAAATAAGGACCTCTAATAAATTTTATAATGCTATCTCATACTTAAAACTTCTAGAATCTCATATTTTTTTAGTTTTTTCAATTTAGTCCAACTTATCAAATTGGACATCCAAACAATAGAATTTCTCAACCAAAATTTCACACAAACATTCAATCACTCAATAAACACTAAAACTCAATTGGAATAAATATTTTGACCTCGGATTCATGGTTTCAAAACCACTGTTCCGTTCAGGCTCTAATTCAGGCTGCTATAACTCTCCCCCTTTAGGGATTTTTGTCCCCGAAAATCTTACCAGTAAAGAGGTTTAGGTACTGTTTTCTCATGGCTTCTTCTGGTTCCCACGTAGCCTCTTCTACACCGTGCTTTTGCCACAACACTTTCACTAAGGCTATACTTTTATTCCTCAACTGCTTAATCTCTCAAGCCAAAATCTTAATTGGTTCCTCGAAATATGTCATGTAACACTCCTTACCCGGGTTCTACGCTAGAACCGAGCCCGAGGTGTTACCGAAATAAAACAACTTGATCGCCACTTAGGCTCATCGTGACTACTCTCCTTAGTCACCTCAACAACCTCATTCTCGACTTACGAGGCCTCACTCATACATACGAGAGCTCTCGAGACTGATCCGTAACTTTTTCGAACCTTAAAAATTTTCTCTTTTGTACAGAGCTAACACGCCCGTGCAAGACGAGACACGCCCGTGCATAGACCCACACGCCCATGCTCCTCAACCATGGTGAATACTGACTACATATACACGACCTTAAAGCCTAGTCACACGCCCATATGGCTAGCCCGTGGCTAACACTAATTAAACTCACACGACCTATGCACACGCCCGTGTGGCTAGTCCGTGGTCTATTCTGACTTAAAATGTTAACATGCAGGGACGACGCCAAGTCACACGCCGAGTGAAATTGATCAGTGTGTCACACATGGTCTAGACACACGCCCGTGTGTCTATCCACATGGACAAGAACAAAGCTATGTGCCAAGTTCCTTTCACCCCTCTAGCATACACAATATGCATTCATTCAACACATCCATAGTCAACTCAAATTGAAGTGCAATCTCACATAGATAACTACAACATTTTCATAAAAATAAGGTAGCCAACCACTATGGCATTATACAAAATAGACTATCCAACTATAGGCTAACACATCCTAGCCATTTACAACAAAATTCACTAACTTGTCTAGCCTCTATACATGCCATATACAAAACATTGAGTCTCATGTACCAAAGTGTGCTGATAGTGTGGACGATCTTCCAATTGATCCTCGTATCTCGATTCAACACTTCTACTCTATAAGACAAGGGAAAAGAAAGGGAGTAAGCTTTGAGCTTAGTAAGTTTACACATAAACAATTAAGCATCATAATATAAGCTAAACAACAATGCTTACTTCTTCTATCCCTTACCATATTTCCAACACATCATGAGTCACATGCTCATAACCATTGAAATGCACCCTGCACTCAATATTACATTTACACAATATACAACAGAACATCATTTCTCAATAATTCTTCCACACAGCTAATTAACTCAATAATACAACCACACAACTAATTTCTCGATGGTTTCGCACTTAGCCCACCACAATCAATTAATGAAGTAGTATCGCACTTAGCCTACCACAGAGGTATTCTTAGTGGTTTCGCACATAGCCCACTGGACGATACACCTAATGATAGCATCATACATAGCCGGCTTATCGTCAATATGCATTAAGATGGTATCGCACTTAGCCCACCATTTAGCATTCTCACTACACATTCACATATCTACTTGCTTAACCATACATCCATTCACAAATTCTACCACATTCATCCCACATAAGTACTCAATCATTCTCAATCATGCTACATACTAACTAGTATTAACAAATTGTAAGTATGAATGCATTGTTTAAGCATAGACTTACCTCGATACTCAAAAGTATAGAAACGTGCAATTTAGTCCACCACTTTACTCTTGCCTCGGTTTAGATTTGGGCTTCGTCTTTCTTGATCTATAATGAATAAATCATCTTATTCAATACATACATTGACTAAATTGACACTTATCTCATACTTTAGAAAAATTACTATTTTGCCCCTGAACTTTCTCATAATTACAGTTTTGCCCCAAGGCTTGTAAAAATGATTTTTATTCAACTTTATAGCCTTTCATGCTTAGCCGAATCACTTACTCAACTAAAGCATTCATCAATTCTCACTAAATCACACATGTATGACCAAACTCAAAACTTTCACAAACTAGTCCCTATATGCATTTCATGGAAATTCACTTAGCAAAAGATGTTTCTACTACATCAAGCTTTCATAATCTTTCATAAAAAATCAAAATACATGCATGTCATACATGGCCACATTTTTGAACATACATCATAGCTCATCAAATAGCTAAAAATAGCTTACTCATGCTACAAGGACTTCAAAAATACAAAGAATATCAAAAACGGGCCTTGGATGCACTTACTAGCAAGCTTGAAAAATTTGAAGAACCCTAACAATGGCTCTCCTAATTTTCGGCAGCCTTGGAGAAGAAGATGAATGAATTTTGTCATCTTTTCCTCCTATTTTAATTATTTAATTGCCAAATGACCAAAATGCCCTTTTTGATAAACTTTCTATTTTAACTCATCCATGCCCAATTTTGTCCAAAAATTAAAAATTGGGAAAATCGCTATTTAAAGACCTCTAATATATATTCTAAAGCCATTTCACACAAATAGCTTCTAGAATCCCACATTTTGCAACTTTTGCAATTTAGTCTTTTTGGACAATTCAACTGTAATTTCACGAAATTGCTTCATGAAACTTTCACACTAACATGCAAACATAGCATAAACCTCAAAAACTCATACATAGACCTCGAATTTGTGGTCTCTCACCACTATTTTGACTAGGTCCTAAACTGAGATGTTACATGTCATATCCGGTCATCTCTCAATTTCTATTAGAGAATTACATGTGAAGGATCGGAACGATATTGTCGCAACATCGACACATGGAACACATTGTGTATTCTCTCCAACTCCGCCGGCAAGGCTAATTGGTAAGCTACTGGTCCAATAAAACGCGAACTCAACTTGCCCTTTCGACCAAATCTCAATATTTTCTTCCACAACGATACTTTTAAAAACACTTTATCACCCACCTGAAACTCAATCTCTTTCATGTTTAAATCCACGTATGACTTTTGTCGGTCTGAAGCAGCTTTCAAACAATAACGGATTACTTTCACTTTCTCCTCGGTTTCTCTAACCAAATCACTCCATGAATTTGTTTCTCACTAAGCACAGTCCAATACAAAGGAGTTTGACACTTGCGACCATACAATGCCTCATACGGTGCCATCTGTATACTCGACTGATAAATATTATTGTAGGCAAATTCAACCAAAGATAGATATTTTTCCCAACTACCTTCGAATTCTAAAACATAACATCCAAGCATGTCTTCAAGAACTTGAATTACTCTTTCAGATTGACCGTCAGTTTGCAGATGAAATGCGGTACTAAAATTCAATTTCGTACCCAAGGCTTCTTGCAACTTTTTCCAAAATCTCGAAGTAAATCTCGAATCTCTATCCGAAATAATCGATAAATGTACCCCGTGTAATCTCACAATTTCTGCAATATATAGCTCAGCTAACTTATCAAGTGAGTAACCAATACGTACCGGTATAAAGTGAGCTGATTTCGTCAATCTATCAACGATAACCCACATGGCATCATTCTTTTTCGGAGTCATAGGCAACCCTGTTACAAAATCCATCGTGATTCGGTCCAATTTCCACTCGGGAACCATCACTGGTTGAAGTAAACCCAAGGGTACCTGATGTTCATCTTTCACTTGTTGATAGATCAAACACTTTGTCACAAATTCAGAGATGTCTTTTTTCATACCCGGCCACAAATATAACTTCTTCAAATCATTATACATTTTTGTACTACCCGGATGAACAGACAAACAACCACTGTGTGCCTTATGTAAAATTTTCCAAATCAACTCATCATCTTTCAGTGCACATACCCTATCACGGAACATCAAGCAATCATTTGGTCCGATTCGAAAATTTGAATCACTACCCGATTCACACCGAACTCTTTTAACTTGCAATTCCTTATTTTTCTTTTGAGCTTCACAAATTTGCTGATAAAATAACGGTCTAGCCCTCAACTCAGCCAAAATCAAACCGTTGTCAGACAAAGCCAAACTCGTACTCATAGCTCTCAAAACAAACAAGGATTTTCTGCTCAAGGCATCTGCGACTATATTCGCTTTCCCCGGATGGTAATCAATCACTAGCTCATAATCTTTCAATAATTCGAGCCACCCCCGTTGTCGCAAATTCAAGTCCTTTTGATTAATTAGATACTTCAAACTTTTATGATCGGTAAAGATTTGGCATTTCTCACCATACAAATAATGGCGCCAAATCTTCCAAGCAAAGACGATGGCAACTAATTCCAAATCGTGCGTTGGATAGTTCTTTTCATGCAGTTTTAACTGTCTCGAGGCATAAGATACTACTTTGCCCTCTTGCATCAACACACAAATAAGACCATTCAATGACGCATCACTATAGATCACAAACTCCTTTCCCGACTCAGGTTGTACCAAAACCGGTGCTTCAGTCTATCGTGCTTTCAACTTCTCAAAACTTTGCTGACATTTTTTAGTCCTCGAACTTAACACTCTTTTGAAGCAACTTAGTCATAGGAGAAGCAATCATCAAAAATCCCTCGACAAAACGTCGATAATACCCAGCTAAGCCCAAAAAGCTTCTAACCTCAGATACATCCTTTGGCGGTTTCCAATCAACAATTGCCAAAACTTTGCTCAGATAAACCTGAATACCATCACATGAAACTATTTGTCCTAGAAATCTGACTTCACAAAGCCAAAACTCACTTTTACTGAACTTAGCAAACAATTTCTCCTCTCGTAGAATCTGTAATACCGTTCTTAAGTGTTCGGCATGCTCGGACTCATCTCGGGAATAAATCAATATATCATCTATGAACACTACCACAAACTTATCGAAAAATAGCTGAAAATTTTGGGTCATCAAATCCATAAACATAGCTGGTGCATCAGTTAAACCGAAAGGCGTCACAAGAAATTCATAGTGTCCATACCTGGTTCTAAAATCAATTTTTGGCACATCGGATTTGTAACACCCTTATCCCGTAACTGTCACCAGAATATGTAAGGGCATTACTGGACTTGTAACTCAAACCGAAATAGTAAAACTTTAATTTATCAATTGTCAACATCATTCAACACTAATCCAACATATCATGCTTAAAACAATTATATAAGCTTATACTAACGTGACCATTCCATGTAGACATATATATATATAAAAGCATCTAAATACCAATTACAAATTGCTCACATTTCAACATTCTTATCAACTCATCCCTAATCACATATCATTCAAACCAAATGGTAATTATAAATTTTACCACTAAGTGCACACATCATATAATGCTTTCATATCAAACTAACTATTCTCATATCAAGCCATATCACATAGCTTGATCATAATACCCAAAATTTCATCTCACGTTAATATAAACAAGTGAACATATAATCAACTTATTAACTAGCATATAAATGCCATATTACCCAAATTTCAAGGAGTTCAGAAATACAAATTGCCTCCTGGATAGTGTGATAGATTCTTTGATGACTTCCAACCCGCGTGAGCATTCAAATCACTGTAAAACACAGAGAATAGATAGAGTAAGCTAATAAGTCTAGCAAGCTCATATAATTATCAGCACTATATAAAAGATTTAACATTAAGCTTGTCATTTTAAGCAATAAGATTGCTTTTAAACCAGCCTCATCTAATTCAATATTTATTTCCTTAACAGTCATGTAATTCATGTGTAATTTATCACATCTACTTACTTATCATATAAATTTATCAATGTCACTTACTTGTCAAGTGTACCATGTATATACTGCATCTTGATTTGTATCATCATTTCTATTCATGAGAATCATCTTTACTGATTTGAACCCTTGAGTCCAACATCGAAAACCCTATATCTTGCATACTAAGTACCATATATGTAACTAAATCATTTATATCACATATCATCAATACAATATCAATATCATAGAATTCACATAGCATTGGATCGATTTATTTCATTACGTATAACCTGTAACACCTTTATATAACCGATAGCAGAATTATACCCGTATAATATTAACTCACCAGTAACATCAATAATTCATAATTTTCATTACAACAATCAAAACTTACCTTACTATCCATATATGATATATCATCACATCGCTTAATATTTCCAATAATCGATATCCTTGTTGAATCAATAAATCCGTACACTCAATGTCAAACCCTGTAACGTATCACACACTTAGTGCCGTTACCTTTAATATCCAGCATACTTAGTTCCAAATGACCGATCTCGCACACATAGTGCTCAGTATTAACATTCGCACACATAGTGCATTACTCAAACTTGTTACTCTTTTAAATAAACACATATATATATAAAACTTAAACCTCAATTACGCATATATATATATATATATAGAAATTATATTATTTCATCTCCATAACAACATCACATTCGGCTATATTATTGACATATATGTATACATTACAATCGGCCATATATTCATCTCACGACCAATATCACATAATTTAATCATTTGCCTATATGTAGATATAATTAAATCTCAAAGTAATAATTAAGTATTTTAAATTAAATAAATAAAGTTCGAGTTCAAAAATTATGTACTTGCAGAAAAGCATAATAAAAAAATGTCTTGCTTTAATTTGCATAAACACTTCTTTAATACTATCATTTAATTTAGCATAAACATAATAGAAATTTCTAGCTTGGACAACACTTAATACATGCTTTGGACGACATTTAAAGCTTATTTTGGACAACATTTCTCACGAGAAGAACAAGACAACATTTTTGAATAATAACTTGACCTTAACCACGACATCAATAGCTTTTAAATAAGATTTTCCTTTGTATCAAATGAACTCTTCATTCGAAAACATAAGTAGAAAAATATAGAAATTTAAGCAATTAAAAATTTGGCAAAGGCCAAGAAAGGCTCACAATTAAACATGATTGAGTTCGCATTAGCAGGGCATTTCATTCTAAACACACAAACAAATATCACGTTACATATAAAATTTCAATATTTTATACATACAGTACTAGTATATATATTGTCTTATAATTCGATAATGATATATCAAGGCCAGCATAAATCATTTAATTAATCATTCAAGATCATGCAATGTAGTCATTTTTTTTTAAAACTGCGCACGGACCTGTTTTGAAACAGAACAACAACAATTATTGAATGGACAAGATTTAATTACATACACATTTCGTTTACTTAGCGAGCAGGCAATTCAGACATGCTAAATTCCACCGTTCATTCGGACATGATTAATCTCCTGTATACATTTAGACATATTAAACTCTAGCATGCATTTAGATATTAATTTCCAGCACACATTCGAATACTTTTCGAGCTAACAATAATTAAATTTTCAGACAATTTAGCCCCCTACATCCTTTCATCAAATACTTGTTTCTTAGTTTCAACTATTAGTAATGGGACATTACTAAAACTGAGACTTTTGGACAGCAATATAAATAGCAATTTAAACTATTTTAAGCTCCCAAATTTTAAACTCCTCAAGCATAAACCGAACAGCAATGCATGTTGATTCCAACCATATTTATTTACACAAATAAAACAACCTTATGCCTCATTAATATGGACAACTTGATAACCTTGATTTGGACAACATTTTTTTTTTCTTTTACATGTTTTATACAACACTGTATCTTCAATTAAGCAAGCATTTAAATTCGAGAAACACATAACAAAATGTCCTGTATCGGAATGACATTACACTCTATTATCTCAAGCATTTAATTTAACAAACATGATAAAAGTCTGTCGACTTTGGACAACATCTAATCGAGACAATATACGCTTGTTTAACGTGTAATAACAAAATTGACTTAACCAAACTAACCAGCAAGATCGTGTATCTTAGTTTTCAAACCTCATAAATGGAACATTATTTCATTCAGATGAGAAAAAAAATTTGCATAAATTTGGGCAAATGATAAAAAGTATTAAATCGGATAGCAATAAATTCTTATTTGTTCGAATAGCGTGAAATTCCTCAACTCGGAGATCAATAACATTAAATACATAAGAAATCAATCAAGTTCGTGGCTCGATTTTAATTTACCTTCCTTATGTCTATACCTGGAGACAACATTTAACATATGAAGCATCCATGCAAATACATATTAAATTTGTCCCAAAATAAGATAGCAAAAAATGCAACCATCATTAAATGCAGAACCACATTCAATCCATCCTTTTTTTAACAACATAATTCTGTGAAATTTATAATAGCGCATGAAATTATAAAACAAAAAAATAAATCTCAAGGACTTACCCAAATTCTCTCCCAACCGTACCTATCTTCAAGCAAGCTCTTTCTCCTTCTTACTACCGTCGTCTCCCTCTCCTTTAGCGAATTGCTTGAAGAATTAAGCTTCTAAACAACCCAAAACATTGGTTTTTCCCTACATGCAGCCGGTGTCATGGTCTCTCTCTCCATTCGAATGAGTAGAAAAAAACAAGGAAGAAGATAAAGCTCTCTTCTCTCCCTTCATCCCTTAGAAAGCCATGGCCGATTGTTAAAGCTTCCAAAACCCCCATCTTTGTTTTTTTTTCCCCGTTGATGATGATGAAAAACTTAATAAAAATATCATATGGCTTTATTTTATTAAACATTATTCCATAATTTACCAAAATACCCATGTTTAATAACCATATAAATTATGTTATTCAAGGTCCACTACCGTCCACACAAATATGCAATGGTATAATTACCATGCAAGGACTCTCATTTATAAAGCCATTATCAAATAAGTCATTTTACTAATGGCACACATAGTTTTCGTTTACTGCGATTTAATCATTTTCTTGAATTAACTATTTAATCGGTAAAATTTCTTTACGAAACTTTTACACAATAATACTACCACACTGTAAACATTATTAAAATAACAAAAATAATATTTTAACTCGATTAAGTGGTCCTAAAACCACTCGTTCCAATTAGGGTCTAAACCGGGTTGTTACAGGATTTTTTGACTCTTAACTAATACTAGCCGGATCTTAAATCTATTTTTGAGAACACGGTTGCTCCCTTCAATTGATCGAAAAAATCATCAATTCTTGGCAATGGATGCTTGTTCTTTATAGTTACCTTGTTAAGTTGACGGTAGTCAATGCAAAGCCTCATTGTTCCGTCTTTCTTCTTCACAAATAATACGGGAGCACACTAGGGAGAAAAACTCGATCTCACAAATCCCTTATCGGTCAACTCTTGTAGCTAAGCCTTTAACTCTTTCAATTCGATCAGAGCCACTCTATACAGAGCAATGGAGATCAGTACAGTCCCAGGTATCAAATCGATAGCAAACTCAATCTCCCTAACCGGAGGCAACCCAGGTAATTCTTCTAGAAACACATCTGGAAATTCACAAACTACTGGCACAGATTCAAGCTTCAACTCAGACATCTTAGTATTCAACACATATGTAAGGTATGCTTCACACCCTTTTCTCATACACTTCTGAGCAGACATGTGCGAAATCACCACAGGCATCTTATTTGAGTCATCTGTTTCAACCCAAAGAATCTCACCATTTTCACATTTCAACTCAAGAGTTTTCTGTCTAAAATTTACCTTGGCATCATGTAATGTCAACCAATCCATGCCCAAAATAACATCAAACTCATCAAATGGCAACAACATCAAATTAGCCGAAAAACAGTGGCCTTGAATCGTCAAAGGATAATTCTTGCAAACCTTATCTACTAACACATACTTGCCTAAAGGGTTTGACACTTTAATCACAAATTCAGTCAATTCAATAGGCAATTTCTTACTATTTACCAACTTCACACAAATATAAGAATGAGTGGATCCGGGGTCAATTAATGCAACAATATTAGTATCATAAAGAGAGAATATACCCGTAATCACATCGGGGGATGATGCATCCTCACGAGCTCGTATGGCATAAGCTCTAGCAGGTGCTCTCGTTTCTGACCTTGCAGCTGAATCCTTCATTATACTTCTACTACTATCTCCATTTCTGACATTTCGCGGTGGTCTACATCTGCTAGCAGTGTTACTTGGTCTAACATTCTGAAGTTTATCTTCTTCAACTTTCTTAGGATTGTCTCTGATAAAATGTTCTCAAGAACCACACTTGAAGCAAGCTCGGTTGTTTTCCCAACAATCTCTGATATGTTGTCTACCATAATTTTGACACTCGGGTTTGTTAGACTTCACATTACCCACACTTGCCATCGAAGTGGCTTGAACTCTAGAGCCCGAATATGTTTTACCACGGTCTCGGTGTGAATACCCAGCTGAAATTGTCATCCGAGGATTCGTTTCTTTGGACCTCATTGATTGGGATTAGAACGACTTACTCATCGACCTCTTTCTTACATCTCGGGCCTCAATCATAGCTTTTTTTTTCTTTCTATTCAGCTCTTCAGCCTTGCAAGCTCTATCGACCAATATCCTCGTTCAGCCCATCTTCGAATCTCTTGCACATAATAGCTTCGGTAGACACACACTCTTGAGCATACTTATTGAGTCTGACAAATTCACGCTTATACTCTGCCACAGACATTTTACCTTGCTTCAATTCGAGGAACTCTTTCCATTTCTGATAGATGAACCACTAACTTATATATTTTTTCAGAACTCCTCTAAGAAGAAATCCCATGTCACTCTCTCTTTCGAAACTACAGATATCAGCATTTTCCACCAGCAATATGTCGAGTCCTTCAGTAATGATACAGCACATTGTAACCATTCTTTGAGCGTGCAAGAAAGTTCATCAAATACCCGTATAAAATTCTCAAGCCAGAACTTTGCTTTCTCGGGATCATCATCTATATTGGCTCTGAATTCTTTCGGCCCCTTATTTTTGTATCTTATCAACCGGGGGTTTATTCAATCTTACCAAATCAATACCTTGAGGAGCTACGGGGACCGGTTGAGGCATAGGAGGGGGTGGAGGAGCTTGAACATTAGGATTTGCTCAAACAAACTCAGTATACCAATTACTCATCATATGGAGGAAAGCTTGCCAAGCCTCATCTCCCTGACCTAAAGTTTCAGGTCTACTTTCTACTGGAGCGATCCCTTACGTGGGAGCTGGCGCATTACTTGCAGCATCATCAGCAGCAGCTCGGTCGGGATCCATTTACTATATAAAAACAAAATTTAAAAATGTCAAGAGTCACCACACTATCATGATATATTTATGGCATGAATAGTTAGACTATCGCACATGCTATGGTAGTCCAAGAACCGACTAAATCATAACTCTGATACCACTAAAATGTAACACCCCTTACATGTGTTCGACGCTGGAATAGGGTATGAGGCATTACCAGACAATAACACAAACATTCATACAGAATCGGGCCATAAAATTTCTTTCAATTTTAAAAAAATTCCATATTCAACCATAAATCCCTAAAATGGGCCTACGAGGCCCAAACATACTTTGGGAATGATCCAGAACCAAACCGAGAACTCTAGAAGAATTTAGAAAATTTACCTAAAAACTAGGCATACGTCCATATGGCACAGGGACACGCCCGTGTGGGTAGCCCGTGTCGTAGCACACGCCTATGTCCCCCAGCCCTTGTAGATTTATTTTTCAGTCCAAACCTATAGGGGTTTTCGCACGACCGAGCACACGCCCGTGTCTTTGCCTATGTAGAAAAACCTGGGTATTCTATTTATGACGTCATCACATATTTTAGGTCACACGGCCAAAGCACATGCCCGTGTGCCAGCCCGTGTGACGTACTGAGTTTTTCGCAAAATAGGTGCAGGGAACACACAGCCAGGCTACACGCCTTATAGGCAGACCGTGTGTCACACACGACCTAGACACATGCATATGTGTCTACCCATGTGGAGAATTATAAGGCTATTTACCAAGCCTTTTTGCCACCCTGAAAAGCATCCACACTTATACTTAGCCATCACACATGCACCTACACAACCATTCACATATTACACTTCCCACACTTCAATTTCATACTATCATTCTTTCCCACTTAAGCAAGCAAACTCATTCATGAAATGCCTCATCATAGATTTATAACACAATTAATATTAACCACATCACATGGCCTTATACAAAATGATTTATCAAATGATATATATCACATTCTTGGCCAAACCATTATGACACTTACAAAATACCAAATTCCTATACATGCCATAATTCAATGTAAACCTCAATTTACCAAAATGTGTGGATAGTGTGGATGGTCCTCCGACGATCATCGTATCCCGAGCTGGCTTGGCGACACTATAAAACAAGGGAAAAGAGAAGGAAGCAAGCTTTAAGCTTAGTAAGTTTATATCTAAACAATGAACATCATACCACATACTTATCAATCAAGAACATTACATACTAATCAAGAACAATTCAGATATTTGTAGTTGCACTTACTCATTTCAAACCTTACCACATTCCAAATACATATCATAGACATTGCTCACAATTACATGCACTTATAACCCTGCACTTGCCACCACATTGTCATTCATAATTTCACTTAGTCAAATTTTCCCGATGAACACTTCGGAATAATACTGGATACATGATGGTATCGTACACAGCCCACCAATAATCACATATACAGTGTTCATCTGTGTCCTTTTTTTATTCCGAGTGCTCATTCGGGAATTTCCTTACTTTTTGTCATTTTAATAAATATCAATAATATTCAATCACATTTCACATAATACATTGATATGTAAAAACATAAATATAAAGGATGTATCGTTTATATATAAACTTACCTCGATACAAAATCTGTTAATTTATAATTTAGTCCGAAACCTTATCTTTTCCTCAGTCAAGGTCGATTCCACGTTCTTCTTGATAACCAAGCTTGAAAGTGAAACAACACCCTAGCTATGGCTCCTTGCAAATTCCGGCTATGAAGGATGAAGATGGACACCAATTTTGACTTCTTTTTCTATTTTTATTAATTTATTAACTAAATGACCAAAATGCCCTTAAGGCCCTTCCTTGAGATTTTTCCCTTCCATGTCCATTTTTGTCCATAATGAGATATAATGGTCTAATTACTAAATAAGTACCTCTAATAAATTTTCTAATGTTGTCTCATACTTAAAACTTCTAGAATCTCATATTTTTCAATTTTTTCAATTTAGTCCAACTTATCAAATTGGACATCCAAATAATAAAATTTCTCAACCAAAATTTCACACAAACATTCAATCACTCAATAAACACTAAAACTCAATCGGAATAAATATTTTAACCTCGGATTCATGGTTTCAAAACCACTATTCTGTTTAGGCCCTAATTCGGTCTGTTACACATGTGGTTACTACTGGGCATTCTGTTTTACCAAATTAAGGTGTAAGGGACACACGGCCGGACTACACGCCCATGGGGCAGACCGTGTGTCACACACGCCCATGTGTCTACCCGTGTGGAAAAAAACAAGGCTATTTACCAAGCCCTTTTGCCACCCTTACTTGCACCAACATAAGCCACATCAAGTAACACCAATCCACACATAAACATCTGACCAAATCATGTATTAACCACATTCTTGGAAACACCAACATTTGCATTTATCAACAACAAGTATTAGCCATCAACTATGGCTTTATACAAAATGAATCAACTTCATGGCAAACCAACACATTTGGCCAACACAATATGACACTTAACAAAAAGACTAAGTCCCTATACATGCCATACTCAAAATGATAAATCTAACTATACCAAATATTCAGATAGATAGTGTGATCGAGCCTCCGACGTCTGTTGCTCCCCGAGCTAGCTTGAGGATACTATAAGAAAATGAAAAGGAAAGGAAGTAAGCATAAAGCTTAGTAAGTTGCATGTAAATAAGTAACAATATCAACCATGCATCTTTAAGCACATAGCATATTATAAACCAGCATAATATTCTTGATTTAGCAATGGTAGATTTACTACATATTTACACATCACAAGTATAAGCCAAAGACTACAAGATCGTACCAAAATCATTCTCATAGATAGAACTTACTCAATTTCATCCTTACCATTAAGGCATCATAACTAAGCTCATATCTCATGAGTTTCGAGTAAGAACCTGTACCACTCACAACAAGATTATAACCTTTCATATCTTTATCATAAGCTTTAAATAACCCGTGGAACCATTTGGGAATACTAAAGGATATCCGATAAGCCTCACACAAGAAGGTAAAATGCCGATGCCATGTAACACCCCTTACTCGTATTCAATGCCGGAACTGGGCACGAGGCATTACAGGACTTAATACACTTTAACATATAACTTTGGGCTATAAAATTTCATTCCAACTTAAAACTTCTCATTCACATTCAAAACATACTCATTATGGGCCAACGAGGCCTTAAACATGCAAACGGAGGGTCTCGGAATCAAACCCGGAACTTTTGTATACTTAGCAAAATTTTGCCTTAACAGGCCCACACGCCCGTGTGAAATGGGACACGCCCGTGTGGGCAGGCTGTCTGGTTACACACGCCCATGTCCCTAGCCCGTGTGGGATTTATTTTTCATTTCGAACTTATAGGGGTTTTCACACGGCCGAACACACGCCCGTGTCCTCCACACGGCTTAGACACGCCCGTATCCTCACCCATGTGTGAAAACCTGGGTATTCTGTTTATGATGTCAGCAACCTCATAAGGGGCACACAGCCTAGGCACATGCCCGTGTGTCTAGCCTATGGTCGAAACTAACTTGCAATATTAACATGTAGGGGACACACGGCCCAGCCACATTCCCATGGGACTGATCGTGTGTCACACACGGCCTAGACACATGCCCTTGTGCCTACCCGTGTGGACAAGAACAATTCACATTTCCATAATCATGCTTACACATCTCATATCTTACCACATTCCAACCACATAACAATTATATTACTCACATTTACTTGTACACATTCCCTGCACTCATCACCACAAAGCAACATAAAACATTCACTTATACAAATTCTCAATGAACACCTCGGAATAATATTAAGTACCCGGTGGTTTCGCACACAGCCCACCATTAATCAATAATAGGGTGGTATCGCACATAGCCCACCAAATGATAATAAAAATGATGGTATCGCATATAGCCAATCGTGAAAAAGTAATAAGGTGGTATCGCACACATCCTACCAAAAAGGAAAATTATGGTGGTATCGCGCACAACCCACCAAATAATTATTACGGACATTTTTTCACACTTACATATCTATTCCGAGGTTCATACGAGCATTACTCACTATCTATCAATTTCAATCAATCCCAATCATACAACACACCAATAAGTAACAACATATGTATTAAAGATGTATCATTTACACATAATCTTACCTCAGTACAAAGTGTGTTAGTCGATGACTTAGTCCGTAACCTTGCCTTTTCCTCGGTCAAGGTTGTTTCCGCTCTCTTCTTGATCTATAATAATAAAATTTACTCATTCAATCACCATATAACTCATGATACATCAAAATTTCTAATTAGGCAAAAATGACCATTTCGCCCTTATACTTTGGCAAAATTACGATTTTTCCCCTAGGCTCGTAAATCATTTTCATCACATTTTCTCATTAAACAAGCCTAGCTGAACATTTATTTCTCTTACAACAACTCACAAACCCATTATTTCATGCATTTATTACACAATTTCAACCTTTACAAATAAGTCCTATTTAGGTGTTTTCATGATAACACCTTTCACAAAAATTATTCCTTAACTCACTAACATTCATTTTCTTCCATAAAAAATCAGCAAACAACATGAAAATTCTCATGGAAAGTCCCTAAACTTTCAACTATTTAGCAAAATAGTCCCCTCATTAGCTAGCTCAAGCTTTGGGGGTTCCAAAAGTACAAAAATTATCAAAAATAACCATCAAGAACACTTACTAGTGAGGAGAATAAGTTGCTAAAATTTCAAGCTCCCAAGGCCTTTCTTTTAGTGTAAAAATCGGTGGAAGAAGAAGGAGGATGAAAAAGATGATAGCCTTCCTTTTGTTTTATTTTATTTTATTGCCATTTAGTCACCTAACCCACCAATTTTTTGACCAAATTAAGTCTATTGTCCCCTATGGTCGGCTATCAACATTAGGAAGGCCTAATTGCACATTAGGGACCTCCAATTAAAATTCTATAGCTATTAGACACATCTACCTTGTATAATAGAACTTTCGCACTTTATGCGATTTAGTCCTTCTTCACAATTAAACATGAAATCACCAAAGTTAATGCACCAAAATTTCCATACATCCATATAATTATGCCATAGCACATAAAATAATATTAAAATAATTTTCTTCAACCTCGGATTAGCGGTCCCGAAGCCACTGTTTCGAGTAGCCTCAAAATCAGGTTGTTACAGTAAGTAACGTATTGGGTTTTGAACTGTTTTCGGGTTTGGGGTCTTGATCAATTGTAAGTTAAAGACTAATTATGGTGTTGTTCTAATCATTACTAGGGGCTGATCGAAGGGCTGTTTATCGCTCATCAACGTTCTAAAGGCGGGAAATTCCTGCTATTCGATTTAAGGTAATGGCTTACCGGTCGAAAGTGGTTACCTTGCTTTGGGATTTTGATGAATTTGATGGTTTAATCAAGTGTATATTGCTGATTAGGTATCGAGAGTGTTCGGGAGTTTTATTAGGTGTAAAAATCGAAGCAGATGTGTAAACACAACTCTGCAAATGGAAATCGATGAAAAGCCGAAAAGTAAGTCTGTCGACACCACATTGGCTTGTGGCCGCTCGTGTGGTAGGCCGTGTGGTCGGACACGGGCACGTGATCGACGAGGCAGGCCATGTGTGATTCATGGGTCGGGCCGAATTGGGTCGTGTGGGCCTCACATGGGCGTATGGGATTATTGGGCCAGGCCATGTGATCCACACGGCTAAGGCCATTTTGGGCTTTGTGGGCCCACATAGGCAATTTACATGGGTTTGTGGGCCCATTTTCACTGTTTTGACTGCTAAGGTTGCACGGGTTACCCGAGTGAACTGTGGACCTACTGTAGGGTCAATAATATTACCTAGATCCCTAATTGACTGAATGACTATTATATCCATGTACTTTATATATATATATACATGTACGACTGTATTATAAGCATGCTGTTAAAATTGTACTGAATACATATATGGTGCATTGATTTGGCATGACATGATTGTATGATGCATTGCATGGGGATGGGTTTATATGGATCAGAGGAAGTGTACGTAAAGGCTTCGAGCCTAACTTACTAGTAGCTCAGCTACAAACTATTTTCTAGTGCCGCAACCAGTACTACTTGGAGTGTAGGGATGGGTGGGTTGATTATATCCCCACATGGAGTGTAAGGTTGGACGGAAATTGAGTGTAAAGGTTGGCTGGGTAGGACTTGTATACTGCATATTGTGATACTATACTGACTACTGATATTGTAATAGGCCAAGGCCCAAATGTATGATCGCTCTCAGATTGAGATGGGCTAAAGCCCAAAGCGGATCACATCACATCGATTTCGAATAGGGCTTTAGGCCTGCATCGTGGTTGCCTTCTATCTCTCTGTTTGTGCTATTTGGGATTACACACTAAGTTTTTGTCAACTTACCCTTCTGTTTTAACTGTACAGGTAATCCCCAATCATAGGCGGATCAGTGCAGCGGAGGACTCAATGGTGGCCACATGACCCATTTCGTTCTATTTTAGTACTTAAGTATAATTTTGATTTTATTTTGGGGTATTTTACTGTAATAATGGCCTTTTTGGGTTTTCATGGTTAATTTGGGATGTCTATTATTTTGGATTTACAACTGCTAGTGGTAGGGTTAATCTAGTTTTCAAAATGAATCAAATGTTTTAACAAAATACACTCAAATATGCAAACTAATTTAAAAAGCTTTCGCAATAAGTGACGTTTTGAAAATTCATATCATTTTGAAAGAGAATACTTTTGTGATAATGAACTACGTTTTGAAAATGAATGACGCATCCTAGAATTAACATAAGATTTTATAATGAGGCTAATTCGAAAAGAGGTTTTTACGATAACTCATTTATTTCCAAAACACTACTATGTGACATCGCCAAGATTCGGCCATAACGTTTAGGCCGGGTTTGGGATGTTATACATATCAATGCCGATGCCATGCCCCAGACATGGTCTTACACTGGCTCTCATAATGTGGCAGATGCAATGTCCCAGACATAGTCTTACACTAGCACACATGTCACCCAAATGTCATGGCATGGATATCTAATCTATTTCTAAGGTCCAACCGGGAGTTTTTATACATCAACTCTTATCATGGATATTCACAACAATAATCAAACACTTTATGCCATATTAATTGTTCAATATATAATAAAAATAAAGTTGTATTATTTACGTACAACTTACCTCGGTATACAAAAAGTGGGCGACTAGATTGAATTAGTCTACTAGCTTATTTTTCCCCCGGTCTAGGTCCGAATTCTATTTTTCTTGATCTATAATGACAAAATTTACTTATTTAATCACCACATTAATCAAGACATTCCAAAATTCCTACTTTGGTAAAATTATTGTTTTGCCCTTAGACTTTCACATAATTATGATTTTGCCCCTAGGCTCATAAAATGATTTTCATCAAATTTCTTCATTAACCAAGCCTAGACGAATCTAATTTATACTTGTAGCATCTCACAATTTCTATTATTTCACACATTTACAACCCCTTTTATAAACTTCACAAAATGGTCATTTTAGGTGTTTTTATGAAAACCCCTTTCACAAAAGTTATTTATTTAACAACCAAAATTCATTTTCTTCCATAAAATTTCAGCAAACAACATGAATAGTCACATGGTAAAACACTAAACTCTCAACCATTTTCCAAAATAGTCCCTCCATTAGTTAGCTTAAGCTACAAGGGTCACAAAAATACAAAAATCATCAAGAATGACCATCAAAAGCACTTACTTGCAAGAGAGAAGTTTGGATGAAACTTTAAGCTGCAAAAACCCCCCATTTTTATTGTAATTTGGTGGTGAAGAGAAAGAATGAAAAGGACGAAGCTTTCTTTTTATTTTATGATTATTTTATCAATTTAGGTCACCAAAAATCTACCTAACCTTTGACCAATTTCATGAGTTACAAATTCATGTCCAGCCACCACTTTTATTGGTCTATTTACTCAATAAGGACCTCTACTTTAGTGTTCTATAGCTATTTAACACCTTTAGCTTGTAGAACAAAACTTTCACACTTTATGCAATTTAGTCCTTTTTTGAAATTAAGCAAGAATCACTAAAATTAATTCACCAAAATTTTCATGCTCTCATATAATCATGATATAACACATAAAATAATATAAAAATAATTTCTCCGGCCTTGGATTAATGATTCCAAAACCATTGTTTCGACTAGCCCCAAAATCAAGCTGTTACAGACGGGGAGGGACAACAAAGGAAAGGCACCCTACCAGATTTATGCTAATAATAATGGGACACCAACTGCTTTCAGAATTTCGAGTGCACTCCTCTACCCTAGCCATTTTCTTTGCCTTCTATAGTGTTAACTTCTTAGGCGACATGACAATAGTCTTTTTGGAATCTTGAGCTTTCTTAAGAATGGAAGAGACTTCTATTTCCTGGGAACTGGAAGAAAAGGAAGGTCTTGCACCATCAATAGGAGAGTTAGCCCGAAGGGAAGAATAAGAAGTAGAATTATCAACAGCGTTAGTTTTGATGTTCCAATTTCGGAGCGATAAGCCACAAAGACGGTAGAAATAAAAGGGCGACTCTCTTCTACACTGTTGCAAAATCTTAGCTGACTCGTCATTGGAACTATACGACCAAGCTTCATAAGCTGAAAGCATATTCTGACCATTTAACTCTATGTCGGGCTCACTCCCTTGAAAGTAATTGGACTAACCTCTTGAAGGTAGTATTTGAAAATGTTCCTCATCAAATCTAAATCAGTTAAATCCCTTTTTCCAACCGCTCAGTCTAAATCCTGGTGAGTTCAGAATCGACGGGTTGACATTGTTTATAAGTACTCCAAAATCAGACCCGAAATTTTTGACAATGCATATGTATTTTCCCTTCTAATGATAAAGGTTTGAGATGTGATTTTGATTGATCTATCCATGCCCCGAGCATACGCTAAAGTGGTCGTTACCTATGAAAATGCCCCGTCTCATTACCTTCAATTGATAGAATCTCTGGAAAACCCTCAACATCGATGGTTCCTTATGAATACAACGGTCAATGAAATAAGCCACCAAAATCCACTAAGACATAGCGGATATTGCCCCAACACAATATAATATTTGTTCAAAATAACGTAATAGAAAGGATACAAAGGCAGATGAAACCAGCTTTTAAAAGACTCAAGGGTAAGATAAAACCTCTGGAGTGGTTGCCCAAATGACTATGATCGAGTATTTGAAAGGTTTAAGCAAAGTTTGGAATTCTGATACCTCGGGCCTCTGGGTAATGAGTCCTTTCATCCTGAGTAGTATAGAAAGTGATCGACAGAGTTTCCACACCAGAAAAAGTAACTTTGGGAGTCTGACTTGGATTCAAACTAGTATGAGCTGGGGACTAACTGGATTGGCCATGGTTTCCCCCACCAATATTAGTGCAAACCATTGTAAGGATAAAACAGAGAAAAGGAAAAAGGTGAGGAATGGAAAATACCTTGAGTTGACAAAGATGAAGAAGCAGAGAGTAGGCTGAGTAGGTAATGAGAATTTTAGGGATTCAAAATATTAGTGGAGGAAGGAATGAAAAGGAGCATTCACAACAGAGATAAATAAAGGGACGAAAAATGCATAAAAAGTTAAGGCAATACTGACAGTTTGAATTCTCCAAAGAGACAATGACATCTGAAATAGGGAAATGTGGAAATTTTGAAATCCAATCAAGTAGGAACATTTTGTTTCAAGCGCCGATAACTAGGGTTAAAGGAATTTTGGGGACAAAATTTCCTAAGAGGGGGAGGGTTGTAACACCCGGACTTGGCGGGTTTTGAGTTTGGGTGGACAGGTCGGGGAAAAACAAATTGTCATGGTCCTACTCGCCTAATTGGCACTCTAATACAAAAATAGGGCATAAAAAGGCCATGGTGGGACTCGAGGGTTAAGGTCATTCTACGCCTAACGTATGTATGTATGGAAGGGATGGACAATTATGATAATGGATTCTCGGGTCTTAAGAGCGTCACCCAGATGGATCATGCCAGCTTATCTGGATGAAGTATAAATTACATGGTAACAAGAATGTTAAGTTAAAAATGTGAATTCAATCAAGAGTATGAAAGGATATTGGCTTCTAGTATACTTTTCCTACAACTGTAAGTCACTAGCTAAAAAAGCCTTAGAATGTGTGACACGTGTCAAAGCCCTATGGTAAGAACCAAGATTTTTATTTAAGAAACTTCTGCATAAAGGAAAGTTATCTCTTCTCTGTTACTTAAAGACACCCTTTTCATCTTCATATAAAAAGGCTGATGAGGGGATTCTTTTACCATGTTAAGGCTAAGAATTTAGTTCATATGTAAGGTTGTCTCTCACTAGGGTAAGTATTCCCATCCTTCATGTGAATTCTGAAAAAGAGTAAGTCTATTGCATGCATGAAGATAATACTCTGCATGGTGTCATCTTGGTTTGAGATGAAGGAAAAAAACTAGTTTAGCAGTTAGTTAATTGTAATCTTCTCTTTTAAGTGGTCGTTGCTATATGTTGGAAGATCTTAAAATCAAAGGCATAAGTTATTGTTCAAAGGTTTTAGGTGAGTCTCTAAACTGACACTTACTTGTATGCTTGCATGTTAATATATTATGCTCCAAATGACTGTGTTATGAAAGTTGAATGTTTGATAAAGCTTGCATGCGATGTTCATATGATGGTATGCCTCTGTTATGAAAAGAAGGACATGTATGACCAAAATATAAAAAAATCTTGAGCTTGAGGATATGTTTCTGTTTTGAATGAAAATGTATGCATGCATGAATGTGTCTAAAAGCATGATGAAGTCTCTACGTGAGGAGTCTGTGCATAAGTTGTATGAGTTGCATAAGTTTGCATATTGAGTATGCTTGCGTGTGAGTTCATCGAGATAGTAAACATGAATTCTAATAAGGAAAGACCATGGCCATGACAAGAAGACCATATAGTGTAAGACCTAGTCTGGGACTATGACATCATATGGGGAAAAGAAGACCATATAGTGTAAGACCTAGTCTGAGACTATGACATCATATGGGGAAAAGAAGACCATATAGTGTAAGACCTAGTCTGGGACTATGGCATCATACGGGGAAATGAAGACCACATAATGTAAGACCTAGTCTAGGACTATTGCGTCATGTAGGGAAAGATAAAGGACTGTTGGGAGAATACTAGACGATAAGGGACAAACCTCAACACATTGAGTTTTGATAAATCCCTATCGTCAAAAATGCCATTTATTGAAATGTGGAATCTTGTGTGGGTGTTTTCAAATATGTGGAAGCCTTTGTGGTTGTTCTCTAATAAATGGAAGCCTCTGTGGATGGTCTCTGTTATATGTGAGCCTTTATGTTGATATTTGTTATATGTAGCCTTAGTGGCTGACTCTGTGAATGTGCCTTAATGGCGAAGTATGTTAAAGTGGATGCCTTTGTGGTTGATTCTGTTACATGTGAGCCTTCGAGGTTGTATCTGTTAAATGTACACTCATGGTGAAATCTGGCACTATAGCTATCTTATGTATGTGCTTGGACACCTTTGCGGTTATCTAATGTGAGTAGGCGCCTTTGTGGCTATCTATTTAGTGTGCAAGGATGCCTTCACGACTATCTATGATAAAGGAAGTATTCGCCTTTCTTTCGTAATCTGAGTAAGGGCCTATATTACAACCATCCGATGACAATGCCAATGAGGCAGACTCTGAAGAAGTTAACCTGAACCACAGGGTGAAGTTATTACGAATGGTAAGTCAAAGATGTGGATCTAAGAAGAAGACTTAAACAATAACTCAGGTAAAAAGGGGGATTCCTCACTGAGTTCTATTGAACTTACCTCTGTGTGTTTAATGTTTCAGGGGGAAATGCATCTAAAGAGCCAACGCTAGGGCTGTGCCAAGGAAATGGCGAATGGGCACTTATGCATATAGAACAAATCCATTTAGAGGTGATCGAGCCTTATAAGTCACGTATCTAAATTAGTATAATCATCATGTGAGCACTAAATCCCATACATAATGGGTTAACCATGGAAAGTCATCTAATGTCGTAGACTTAAGATGTTTTGAAAAGAGTTATGTTGAAAAATTTTGTATACTCGTTCCAGTTGTAATACTCCACCAATTGTATGACGTAATATATGTTGTAAGTTATGTTATACTTGGACTTGAGTCAATTTGTATGAAATGAAAGAAGAGGTATTATTCAATATAAAATGTGCTACTAAGTGTCAAATGGTACGAGTCTAAAATTTTAGTAGTAACACCCAAGATTCAGGTCTGGTCCATCAGGTCAGGTCTAGGGCATTACACAAGGTCCAGAGTCCGCATGTTACTACACAAAATTTAATCATTTAACAAAAACAATTTACAATTTTCTTATTTCTTTAAACATATTCTTTGGCATTTCAAGTAAAAACTCATTATGTGAAGACAAATGAAATAACTTAAAATAATCTTATTACAATAGACTCGATTCAAATCCTTACAAAATGGAACTTTATTATTATACTCATAGGGCGTATTCCTAGACTATGTCATATCTCCACTGTATGCATAATAGCCCACAAAGCCACCACCTTGGCATACTCCTGGCATCATATTTCCAAGTGAAGTCTCCCCTTAGATACCTGAAAAGTAATAAAAAGTCTTATAACTACATAAGTACTTAATAAGTTCATATAAAGATACCTTAATGGATACTTTTAATCTTATCTGATCTACTGGGTGTCAATTATTTTGTATCATTATTTCGGTAGATACTGCCACAGTTTACCAGTCTCTTATACACTAGCTATCATCTCTCGTCATACTTAATCTTCCTTATCTAACTGACTAAATAGTCCTTCCAGACATTTCATCTATTCTCTTGTCTCATAATAATTTCTTAACAAAACATACCCTTATAAACCACTTCCAATAATCCTTGCCTTAACCCATACTCTTAGTTCTGTTTACTGACATTTATCCTAGACGGATACATATGTGTTTGGCAAGTACTTTCATAGGATTTAATACCATCAATTCATACTCAGATAGACCCAAATTCAGTACCACACATACCCTTATCGATGAATCACCGCATAGACCATTATGACAAATTCCGTATCGGGTTATCTCATAATCCCATAACTCAAGATAACATTAACTCAAATCCAAAATAATTCTATAAGAAGATACGATACCCTTCAATTTCCATATTTACAGATCATCATATCGGATACCCTTCTTAACATATAAATACACATCTCTTTTTCATGGAAACCCTTGAGATTTATTTACTCTTAGCCCAGAACATATCCAAACCTCATCTTAGCCTTACTTAATATATAACTAAAAGAATTTACTCATCTCTTACAATAATGACAGACATTTAGATTCAACTCTTACCAGGCATTTCTGATAGTTCATACCACATAGGCCTAATAGAGCACGCCATACAAGAAACCATACAAAGTCTTATGTTTACTGTCTTAGATGACTTCACAGAACACACTAGAGGCAAACAAACGATATGACATACACACCATAAGTCCTTATTATAGAATACGCCACAAAGACGATCCCAGTAGAGTATGCCATAAAGGTTATATATATACAGAGTATGCCACAAATGCAATATATACAAAATTTAGCATGCAAAATAGTAGTACTTACCCTTGAATGAAATAATCAATGATCATAACATAACCATAGCTTTTAGATTATCGATAAAAAGATACATCCAGACTTAAGAAATGTATCAGTAAATACTACTTAAGGAAGAGGAAAAAGAAAGAAGACCCTTTTCAAAACACACTATCACATATATATATTTAACTCAACTTGCTTAGTGGAATTTAACAAGTGTTATACGTATCAGAACTTGCCTTCTTATTGGCCTATAGCTTTCGAGAAAAATATAAATAAGTTCTCTTCATCATACTTATCAGGCTAAGGTATACCTTTGGTCTCTAACCAGATTACTTAAAGTCTAATCAGCATAGTATTCCATACAAACCAAGCGTACTATACTTTTGGCAAATACTCTTTCTATATTTACCCTTAATCTCTTAACATGAACTTCTCCTTAATACATGATAGAATATTAGAAAATCAACTTCTTACTTACTATTTTGGCAGTTACTATACGCTTACATGTATACGCCAAAATAATCTTTTGGGCGAATAACACTATGCCAGGTAGACAATTTACGGCTATACACCCAAAACTTTAGATTTGCTAATACTGGGTGTTACACGAATTATTTCCCATACAAAAGTTTCAAGTGCATCACTGGCAGTTAAATATTGCTTAAATTAATTTGCACATACAGCTAAAAGATGATCTCATAAATCATAATTCATTAATGTTTAACCTAAACTTCAGGAATACATAAAAACTCTCTTAAAAATAGTGATTTGGTAGAAGATGTAAATCATTACAAAAGTTGGTTACAAAACATATTTACACGCCACCCACTCAGGCGGTCATGCATGATACAAAATTAGTCAAGTAGCTCACTATCAAAGGTGACTCTGGCGTAGTCCTCTTCTAGCAAATCTTTTTCTACAATCTACATGCCTAAGAAGGAAAATATAACAATGTAAGTTCAAATGAACTTAATGAGTTCTAAATGTAATCACAAACAATATATAGGAATTCCACTATTATTAAGCATACATGTTTATAAAATACTCAATCATTCAAAGAGATTCGGACGTATAGATAAAATCAAGAAAAAGATGAATGCAAAGAAAATGCAAAAGTTTATCGATGAAGACATTGATATCCTTATATATTTAAGCATGGAGACAAGGTTTAATGGAAGGATCAGATTATTCCACTAACACTCTTAATTTTCTTGATTAAATGCGCTTATCATAATTTAAGTCTTATCAACTACAGTATCTTAATTCAACTCTAACTAGTTCTCACTGGACTAACTAAATAGTCTTATAAAAATAATAAATAAATTTATGGAACTACATATTTGACAACTTCTCCAAAACATTTGGGTGGCATATACTCAAAAGAAGAATCCGCCAAACCATAAATCTCATCAAAACATAGATTTCGCCAATCGACGCATACATAGAATCATATACTTAGTTATAGTTAATACTTTACTTACCCATAACTACACTTAGTACAATAACTAATAACCAGGTATAGAGACTTCATCGAGTGGGCTGTTACAACGACACTACCTTTCGGGGTCGAATTTCTTAGCTTCGAAGTCTAGTGTTGTGACCCATGTCTTGGGCCATGAATTCCACTGTTTTGAATGACACTACGTATTATAGAAGTTATACACCCAACTACCAGCTTTCAGTTTCTTATCTATTCGAACTCAAACTTGTACTTACATCAAAGTGTACGAGTTATGCATACATAGTTTGCCATCCACTCAGGATTTAGGTATGTCACATTATGAACGTCACAAGTGAATAAATCCATAAACAAATTTAGGATCTACTCAACTTGGGTCCAGTCCGATGTACTGTCATTCCAATCAGTCACGTCTATGTCTCTATATTCTAAGAGTCATCCGCTCTGATGCCTATGACAAGGCATCTTCTTAATTGGACTTGATAGATGACATATTAGTCTTTCAATCGATTTTCTCATTTTCGATTAAACTAAGGACATGTTTAGGTTCATCTACTAATACAAGCTATCCTTTCATATTACGATCCGACCACGTAATACCGCTTAGTATTAGTTAAACATTCGACAACCAATGAGCAACATTTGTTTCCATTTTTCTTTGTGTCCAAAAACCATTTGAGGACAATAATACAAAGTATATTAATGTAATTTATGAATAATTTTATTAACCAGTCTATACAAAAAATTACAAGTGTACTTAGATGAAAATACTACACTTGGGGCACCAGATCCAACACATATTACTAAAAATTACGTAAAAAACACGTATTTTGTGGAAATTTAACATAAAATACTAAAAACTAAAAACGTACTAAAAACATATAAAAGAGCTAGAAAACAAACTCATTAAGTGTCGAAAAGACTTTAATTTGCCACAACAAATTGTGGCAGATCAACTACTTCCATTAAATGGATTTAAAAAAATTAGGATTATTATTTAATATACTGGAACTTGAGTTTTTTTAACTCTATAGACGATATTAATGACATGTGGCATCTTTTTAACCTTGTTTTTAGAGTTAAAAAACTACACCATTAATGTATCAAATAATTATCCATAAAATTATTTAGGTTAAACTACATCTAATGTCATTAAACTATTAGTATGTTTATTTTGTGGTCACTTCAAAAAGTTACAAAATAGTCACTGAACTATTCAAAAGTTTTTATTAAATTCATTGGATTATTAATTTTTTTTTAAGTTTAGCTAGCGAGCTCCAAGAAATGATTCAATGGTCGATATGGTGGATCAATATCCTTCAACAAGTATGTTGAGTGTGCCTTGCATTTCGGACGAAACAAGTTCGATGTCGTGACGAGGAAGAGCTGATGTCCTGACGATGCGACGCACAACATAATGACGAGAAGAAGTTGATGTCCCGATGATGTAACGTGTGACATCTCGACTAGTCAATAAATGACATCATGCCATGTTCCCCACTAAACCGGACTTCTTCTCCTAGTTAAAATTTGTTATCTTTTTTCCCAATCGAACTCTAATAATTTTAGGGATATTTTAATCAAATTACCTCACAAGTTTCAACCTATAAATAAGGCTTTAACTAGAAACCCTAGAGAGATTGAATTAACAACACAATTAAGATAAAGTTTTGTGGAAACTTCGGGAAAACTTTGTATTTTGGGTTCGAGTTTGTTTTCGTTTTGCCATCTTGTACTCCTCTTTCGATTATTTTCCATTTTAGTGAATTTTCTTTCTTCGTGGTTTTTTATCCTTTTCAGAGGAGTTTTTTCGCATAAATTGTGTTTGATTTTCTTTATTCATTATTGTTCATTGTTTAATTCAGGTTTATCCCCAATAAATTGGTATCAGAGCTTGGTTTAGATTCAACATTCAACCTGTTTAGAGATGGCGACAATGAGATACAACACTGAGAAGTTCGATGGGATCACAAATTTTAGTGTAGGACAAGTTTGGATGACTACAATTCTGATTCAGAACGATTTGAAGAAAGTCATTATAAAGCAAAAGCCTGCGAATACGAATCAGACAGAATAGAAGGAGCTTGATGAGAATGATCTATCAATAATTCAATTGTGCCTTACAAATAATGTGTTGTAGGAAGTGCTTACAGAGAAACCAACAACAACCTTATGGAGAAAATTAGAAGCTCTTTACATGACAAAGTCTCTCACAAATTTTTTGGTATTGAAACAATGATTATATACATTCCATATGGCCGAAGGTGAGTATTTTAAGGCTTACATCAGTGAATTTTTTACTCTCCTGAATGGTTTAAAGAATGTTGAGGCCAACATAGGCAGTGAAGATTAGGCTATGTTATTGTTGTTTTTTTACCCCCTTCATATAAAATTTTCAAGAAACCCTAATTTATGGAAGAGAGAGACTCTTGTTTGAGGACATAAACTTATTGGGCAAGGATAAAATTGACGATGAGTTAGGTTCTAAGAACAATTCAGATGGGCAAGCCTTGGTTTTGGTTGCTAAAGGAAGGCAACAATTTAAGGAATTGGGTCAAAGAAGATCTAGTTCTAAAATGAGGTCAAAGAATCGAGACAAGACCTGTTTCTACTGCAAAAAGATAGGTCACATTAAGGCAATATGTTATAAACTCCAAAATAAGAATAAGAGGGCTATAACAGCTCGATTTTCAGTGGTGATGGAATAGTGGTTTCGAGACCAAAAGTTTATATATTGTCGATTCATAAATATTATTTTTAGAATATTTATAGATTCTTTAGAGTCGTATTAAAATTTGGTTAAGAAATTTTAACGTTTAGATAGTTAATTAAAGAAAAAGGACTAAATTGTAAAAGGTGTAACAAATAGAAATTATAGCATTTAGGTTATCAAATGGATAAATTAATAAATTGAAAGACTTAAGTAACAATTAGGCCCTAATTGATATGTCGGGATGGCTAATTAATAGAAAATGATAAAATAATGTAATTTCAATGGCAATTTTGTAAACTAATAAAACAAAATTAAAGAAATAAATAAACAATTCATCTTTATTTTTCACTTCATCTTGCCGAAAACACCATGTGAACCTAGCTTGGAGGTTCGACCATTGTTGTTTCTTGTATGTAAGTGATTTTTGTGCCCGTTTCTTGTAATTTTTATGTTTTTGAGATCGTTATAACTAGGTACAGCTAGCATGTACATTCGTTTTTGAATCTGTTAAAAATTTTATAAGTTGCCATTGATGAATCTTGAATTTTTTTGTGATAATTATGTATTTGAAGCTTTGATTGTGTTGTTTGGTGATTTTGTGTAATGCTTTTTGTTAGATTTTGATTTAGGGATTAAATTGTAAAAATGTTAAAATTTCAAGGCTTAATAATGAATTTAGTGTTTAATAAGGACTGTTTAAGGGCTTAAAATTTTTCAGATTTAATGTTGACTTGAGAAAATGGTTAATTTGATGATTTTCAGGTTAAGGGACTAAATTGCAAAAGTTGTAAAAGTTAGGGGTAATTGTTTAATTTGAAAATTTAAAAGGGGTATAAAATGTAAACGAAATTGGAGGGGGAAATGTAAGCTGATGATTGAGAAATTTTGCATTTTAGATCAAGACCTTGTTGATATACGTAGAAATAGAAAAATTACAGATTAGTCCCTAAACTTTTGCAACTACTACAATTTAGTCCATGTAAGTTTGTACGGTTTAAAATTTAACATCTCTATGAAATGTTTGATGACATAATGTGATATAATAGATATATTTGATTATAAATGATGAAAAGTTATCGAAATTTAATACTTGGATCGGATTGAATGCAAGATAGGGTACAATCGAGATATGGCGTGTTATAAGGGATTGGAGTGGAGATTATTGTGGAATGATATATATGCTTTTCCTGAGTAGGCCGAGGTTCAGTATTTGTTGCGAACTCTCATGTTATACTCCTTGTTTTGGCATGTTTTCTGTTGGACTAGCTCTTCGGAGCAATTGATGTGTTATCGAGTGGATTGGCTCGTATGAGCATATGGCGTGTTATCGGGTGGATTATCTCTTATGAGCATCTGGCATGTTTCAGTTGGAATATTTATGTACTCATATCCATAAGTCATTCATCAGATTGTAAGTCTCTATAATGTAATTTGTTTAGTGATTTTGATGGTTATGACATGTATTTGAGCTTTGAATTGAATTTTGCAATTCACTTGGTTGAGATTGTGGATGACAGGGAACACATATGGTTGTATTATTATTGAATCATTTGTTGTACTTACTTTGGTAAGATTTATTGTTTTAGTACGTCGAACTTACTAAGCTTCAATGAGCTTACTTGTGTTATTTTCTTTTCTTATAAATACTTTGAAGGTTGGATCGTCGGATCGGCACTCAAGTCACACTATCCACCCATTTTCGGTAGTTTTTGGAACGTTCATTTCAGATTATAATGCATTTAATATGCTTGTATGTCATTACTATTGTTTTGATATATAAAATGTTAAAGTACGATCTTAAGTACAAGTAATTAACCTAATATGATAAGTGAACTAAGGAAGATGTGTTAGTGCAGATATATGGTATGTGTTATTAGAATGTTGTGATTGAGGATCCTATGTTAGGCATATTGGTTGAATGTATTGAGGCACCTGTGTTAGGCATATTGGTTGAATGTTAGATGGTGTGATTTATCATACATTGAATGATAGTTCTTTTTGTTGTAAACTTGTATATACTTGTGCTATCAATGAGGATATATTGGTTAGGCACTTAGGATGGCTGATTTGGCATGTTTTTAGCTTGTTTAATGTCACTTTGAATAGGTCTTTTTGCTGGTAATGGATTCCTTAGAGTCTAAGTAAGCTTGAAATGGTAAACTTGTTGTTTAAGATTCATTTTCGGTCCACACGGCCTAGCGACACGTTTGTCTGCTATCTAATGATTTCTTTAGGGTGTAAGTCAACAAGTTACATGACTTAACACACGTCCTAGCACACGGGCATGTGGGGTAACTCAGAGATTTACACGGCCTAGCACATGGGCGTGTAACACAGCCGTGTGACCCTACTCAAAGAGTTACACGGGTGAGGACACGGGCTAGGACACAGCCGTATATCCCTAGGTCGATTGTTACACGGGGGTATGTCTCAGCCTTGTAAGGCATAGGGCTTGGCCACACGGCCGTGTAACCCCTATTATGCAAAATTTGCATCTTTTTCCTAAACTTTCCATATTGTTTCAAATTGGTCCCAAATTATTTTTATGTTATTTTTAGGGCTTCAAGGGCTCGATTTAAGGGCAGCATGCATTTGTATGAATGATTTATTATGTGTTCATAATATTGAATGGTATAATGTGTAAATGTTTTTGATTGTTTAGAAATACTCTGTAACCTTAATCTAATGACGGTGACGAGTTAGGCGTGTTACATTTAATAACATAGCGTGTTAAATGTCTAGAATTTCATGCCATATAAACCAATGATAGTGTGATGTGTTTGATCTGATCTAACCTTTGTTTTTCTTATAGATTGTAAAGATGTCAGACGAATCTGATCGTACTAACAATGATGAGGTTAATAGTAATTTATCGACCTCAGATCAAAGGATGAGTGGTAATATTCCAATTTTACAAGTACCTGAACATGAAATTAAAACATGTTCTTTGGGTTTATGAACCAGTGGTCAAATGAGTTTATGCAAATGAATACTCCAGCTTAGCAACCTCCACCCCCTATTATACCTCCTGTTGCACCTCCACCTCCTCCTGTGACTGAATCTCGTCGACGTATTCCAATAGAAAAGCTTAGGAAGTGTGGTTCCGAAGAATTCTGAGGTAGATAGGAAAACGATCTGGTTAAGGCCGATTATTGTCTTCAGAACATCTTGCAATTTTTCGAAAAAATGGCTTGCCCTCCTGATGATTTTCTTAGATGTGTCGTTCCATTGTTAAAAGAGTAACCTTATAGTTGGTGGACTATGTTAGTAGCTGTGGTAACGAGAGAGAAAATTACCTGGGATTTCTTTCAAACTGAGTTTAAAAAGAGTTTCAAACGATATTTAGACAAGAAAAAAGGGAATTTCTTGAGTTACGACAAGGAAACAAGTCAGTGGCCGAGTACAAGAGGGAGTTTGTGTATCTCAGTAAATATGCCCTAGAAATTGTGCCTACTGAAGAAGAGATGTGTATTCAATTGAAAGATGGCTTGAATGATGAAATCAGAATGATGATCGGAGGTAATGAATTCCGAGAATTTTTTATTTTATCTGATCGTGCACAGAAAATAGAAGAAGTGTACAATCGCAAGATAGAAAGGGATAGACGGATTCGAGAGTTTAATAAGAGAAGTTCTTCTAAGTCATTTTCTGTACCACCAGCAAAGAAGACTAGAGAAGACTTTAGGCACTTAGGATGGTTGATTTGACATGTTTTTAGCTTATTTAGTGTCACTTTGGATAGGTCTTTTGGCTGGTAAATGGATTACTTAGAGTCCAAGTAAGCTTGAAATGTAAACTTGTTGTTTAAGGTTCATTTTGGGTCCATACGGCCTGAGACACGGGCGTGTGACTCAGTTGTGTAAGACACACGACCTGGCGACACGGTCGTGTGTCATTTGATGATTTCTTTAGGGTACAAGTCAATAAGTTACACAGCCTATCACACGGTTTGGCAAACGAACGTGTGGGGCAACTCAAAGAGTTACACAGCTTGGCACACGGGTATGTGACACGGTTGTGTGACCTTGTAACAGTCTATTTTTAGTGAAATCGAAACAGTGGTTTCGGGACCATAAATTCGAGCCTAAAAGAAAATTTATTTTAATATTATTGTATGATCTACATTGTGATAGGAATGTCATATGAAAATTCTGATAAGAAAATTTTATCGATTATGTGCTTAATTGTGGAAAGGACCAAATTGCATAGAATGCAAAAGTTGAATTCTAGAAGCTAAAAGGATCAAATAGCTATGGAATTCAAAACTTGAGGTCCTTATATGGTAATTATACCATTAAAGAAAAGTTAGTAGATATTTTTAGTGATTCATCCATGGAAAAATTAGAAAAGGCTACGGACTAAATTGGAAATCAAAATAATTAAAGATGATAAATAATTAAATAGAAATATCATCTTATTTTATTATCATATTCATCCCCAAATTTCATGGAATCCCTAGGAGAGAGATAAGAAACTAATCAAGCTTAATTGGGTAAGTATTCTTGTCCTGTTTTTAGTAATTTTTATATTTTTGAAATCGAGATAATCTGATCTATCTATTTTGGGGATTAATTTAAAAAGTAATCAAAGTAAAAAGTTTTGACATGGATGAATATGTTGAAACTTTGAAATTTATGGTAGAAAATGAAAGGTTGTTGATAGATAAACAACTTTTACAAATTGAATTTTAATTAAATCATTATTTAGGGACTAAATTGAAAAGTGGTAAAACCCATGGAAAAAATTCTATTTTTTGTGAATTTCAAGGGCTGTTATTGTAATAAGTAATATTTGATTAGGCTTGGAATAAGGATTAAATTGCATGAATTTCATTTTCCGAGCCTAGGGATGAAATTGGAATTTATGGAAAGTTTAGGGGCAAAATGGTAATTTTTCCTAGGGTGTAAATTGAATCCAATTGAATATGAAATGGATTAAATTCATGATTAAATTTATTTATATAGATCCGGATAACTCAAATTTGAAGCTAGATCGAGGAAAAGAAAAAGTTTTGGATTAATAGAATTTCTTGTACGGACGATTATTAAGGTAAGTTCGTGTAACTGAATTATGTATATTTAAATGCTTGTATTGAATGTGTTATGTGATTGTATGAATTATAAATGTTTAAAGTATGAAATAAATTATATGCCTGATATAGCTTGAATAAATGTTAAGTTCCGTTTGAATAATGAAATTCGATGGATATATGTAATTTTCAAATTTGAATGTGATCATGCATATGTTGCAGATAGGATTTAGCTCAGACGAGTAATCCTAATAAAGCCTTCTCAAGCATTCTGATAAATAGTTCTTGCGAGCATCTTGATCGGTAGTGATTTTGCATGTGTTGTATACTACCGTAGCTCTGTGTGAGCGTCCTGTTACATGACTTGATTGGTTGTGATCCAGCATATAATGCGGACACAAATGCAACTCTACATGAGCGTCCTGATATAAGCTCTTACGGGCTTTCCTGATTTGCTCGCTTGAACTCTCTGTTACCTTATTCGATGCTCCTTGATATTAACTCTTCGGAGTTATCTTTTAAACTCTATGAGCTCCCTGAGTAAAACTCTTATGAGTTTCTTGATTAGCTCGGATAAGTGTCCTGTTACATATCTCATTTGAACATCTAATAAGTGGCTCGATAATGTGCTCCCTGATTAAGTGCCCTAATGGGTAGCCTTGATATGAGTTGACGGTTTACGATTTTGTACACCATATGTGTACTACCTGAGTATCCATCGAAATTTCAATGATTCAACGAACAAATTCCTGAAATAAGAAATTATGAGATTAAATGAACTATATCTCAAATGTGCCTAAAATACTTGAAAGTTTGTAACATGATGAGCTCATCTATGCTTATTTGGTGTAAATGAGAATTATGTGACTAACATACTTGTTTGAGTGAATATGATTAGGCAAACTTGCCAATTTGTTGGAAATCATGTTATTGTATGCTTATTTGAATGAATATAATTGGTCAGTTTTATTCTTGTTATACGAACTTACTAAGCATAAATTGCTTACTAGGTTTTATTTTTCCTTTGTTTTATAGTGCTCGAAAGCTCAAAAGGGTTGGAAATCGGTTGGAGTATAATCACACTATCCTTCAGCCCATTTTGGTATAAATAGCAAACTTTTATGGTATAATGGCATGTATAAGCTAGTTAAGCAAAATGATGAGACATTTTGGTTGTAACTAGCCATTGGAATGGCTAGTGTAAGGTTCATTTTGATGTAATTATATATAGCCTAATCATATTTATGGATGAATGGTTTTAAATTGATATATTTGATAACATAAATCTATAGTTATAATTGTGTCATTGGAGAGTTTAATCACATAAACAAATGAATTAATAAGTCATGCAAAAGACTTGTTTTTGATTGATTATTATGTTTGGAATTGGTTGATATAAGTATATAAGTGTTGATGTAGGTTGTTGGCAAATTTGGGTGAGAAATAAAGCTAGGAAATGGCTTTATTTTGTCCACACGGGTAGACACATGGACGTGTGTCTTGACCGTGTGTGACACACGGCCTGGCACATGGGCATGTGGTTTGGCTGTGTGTCCTCTGCATCTTAAATTTGAGAAACAGAATGCTCAAAATTTGGCACACAGGCAGAGACACGGGCATGTGTCTCAGCCGTGTGTGATACACGGCCTAGAACATAGGCTTGTGTCTTGGTCGTGTGAACCCTACACCTATTTTTTGAAAATTTAATTGATCACATGGCCTACTTACACGGGCGTGTGGCTGGCCGTGTGGTACAAGTCGGAGAGTTACACGGGGTTAGACACGGCTTACAAAACAGACGTGCCTTATGGTCACACGAGCGTGTCCCTTGACCACACGGGCATGTGTGCCCTACATTTAGGAAAGAAATTTTGAAAGTTCACGAAAAATTCTCTGAGTTCCCGATTTAGTACCGACTCGATTCCAAGCCCTGAGGGTCCGATCAAGGGACAATATGACTAGTTTCAGAAATAAATAGTAATTAATATGAATTATTCTGTAAACTACGGTAATACTCTGTAACCCTACTCCGGTGACGGATACGGGTTAAGGGTGTTACAGACCCTACTTAGAGAGTCACATGGGTGAGGACACGGGCTGGAACACGATCATATGTCCCTAGTTCGATTGTTACACGAGTGTGTGTCTCAGCCGTGTGAGGCACACGGCCTTGCGACACGGCCGTGTGACCCCTATTATGCAAAATTTGCATCTTTTTCCTAAACTTTCCAAATTATTTCTATGTTATTTTTAGGGCCTTAGCTGCTCGATTTAGGGGCAGCATGCATGTGGATGAACGATTTATTATGTGTTTATAATATTGAATGGTATAATGTACAAATGTTTCTGATTGTTTAGTAATACTGCATAACCCTAATTCGGTGACAAAGACAGGTTAGGGGTGTTGCAAGAGTTATCGAAAAAGACAAGAAAGGGAAGCAGAAGGCTAATATAGCCAACACTACCGAGGATAAAGGTGATGATTTGTTGTTAGTCTAAACTTAAATGTGAGTGGATTTTGGATTCAAGGTGTTTTACCATATATGTCCCAACAGAGATTAGTTCTCCATGTACAGTTCAATTGAAGGAGGGGTTATGCTTATGGAGAACAATTCACCCTATAAGATAATTGGTATTGGCACAGTGTAGATCAGGATGCACAATTGAATTATAAGGACACTTTCATGTGTCAGGCATGTGCCTAATTTAAAAAAGATTCTCATCTCCTTAGGTATCTTAGACTCGAATGGTTTTAGGATTTTCATCGAGTCAAATGACGTTAAAGTATCTCGTAAAGCTCTTGTTTTGATTAGAGGAAAAAAAATCGGCACCCTATACATTTTGCAAGGTTCAATAGTGACCACTGTAACAAAAATTACAGAAGTAGAGATGAAATCATCGCCACATCATAATGAGGGCTCCCATGATGTCATGACAATGCAATGAAATTCCCTTTTTATGGATTTTGAATCAACTCAGTTATAGCACATGTGACTCAGTCATTTGAGCGAAAAATGTATGATTGTTTTGAGTAAAAAAGGTCTTCTCACAGGAACCGGAGTTTGAAAGTTAGATTTCTGTGAATATTATGTTTATGGGAAGAAAACTCGAGTCAGCTTTGAATTGGCAGTGCATAGGACAAAAGGGACCCTTGATTACATTCATTCCGATTTATGGGGTCCAGCCCCAATCATCTCCAAAGGAGGTAGCAGATATCTTCTAACTTTTATTGAAAACCACTTTAAGAAAGTTTTAATTTATTTCCTGAAGCACAAGAATGAAGGCTTTAAGATCTTTAATAAGTGGAAGACCTTACTAGAAAAACAGACTAGTAAGTTCGTAAAGCTGTTAAGAACGCATAATGGTCTCGAGTTCTGTTCAGATAAGTTTAACAATTACTACAAATGGAAAGGAATTGATAGACATCGCACAGTTGTTTGTACCCCACAACAGAATGGTGTTTTTGAAAGGATGAACAAAACATTACTTGAGCAAGCTCGATGTATGCTTTCCAACGTAGGCTTAGAAAAGGAGTTTTGGGCAAAAGCCGTTAACTTGGCAAGTTATTTGGTGAACCAGTCTCCACATTGAGCATTGGATGAAAAGGTTCTTGAAGAGATATGGTCAGTTAATCCTCTTAATTACTCTAACTTAGAGTATTAGATTGTCCTACATATGCATGGGTCAATCAGGGAAAGCTTGAACCAAGGGTTGTGATATGTATTTTTCTGGGTTTTGTCACCAATGTTAAATGCTTTAAGTTGTGGTGCCCCAAAACAAACAAAACGATTATAAGTAGAGATGTTATATTTGATGAAACTGCAATATTTCATTCAAGGAAGGAGTCACCTACCCTTAATGATAAAATGAAACAGAGTGTCCTAAGCAAAGGTGAAGCCAAAGTCAAAAATAGACATTGACATCGTAACATCACAAATAATGATGTCGCAATGACACGACAAGCAGAGTCAACGTCGTGATGAGTGTTTTTGTGACATTGCAATGTCACAAAGGAATTATAATATAAGTGAGGTTGAAGCTATTTTGGGACTTCAAAAGTGTACTGAAATCACTTCAGGTCAGTTATAGGCTCCATCCGGCTCTCAAACTTCTACATCTTAACTAAAAAATTATAAGTTAGCCCGGGATAGGAAAATACATGAAATTAAGCCACCACATAGATATTGTCACGAAAATTTAATGGTATACGCTCTAAGTATTGTGGAGAGCACCGATTTGACCGATCCCTCTGATTAAACTGAGGCAATTCAAGCTCTTGATTCAAGCGACTTGTGGTGATGGAAGAGGAGATGAAATCTCTTAAAAAAGAATGAGACGTGGAAACTCGTAAAACTACCTATCAGAAAGAAGATAGTTGGTTGCAAGTGGGTGTTCAAAAAGAAGAAAGGATTGAGTCGAGGTGACACTAGATATAAGGCGAGATTGGTCGCAAAAGGCTACAGTTAAGTGGAGGGAGTTCATTTTCATGATGTTTTCTCTTTGGTTGTGAAGCATGCGTCCATTTTGGCATTGGTAGCTCTTGTTGCATCAGATAACCTTGAATTAGAGTAGTTAGATGTGAAAACTGCATTCTTTCATGGTGACCTAGAGGAGGACATTTACATGCAACAACCCAAAGGCTTTAAGATCGAAGGCAATGAATACCATGTATGCCTTCTACAGATATCTTTGTATGGCATGAAGCAGTTCCTCGATAATTGTATAATAAGTTTGATTCATTTATGTCAAGCATTGGTTTTATATGAAGTAAGTATGATAGATGGGTGTACTTGCATTGTATTGATGATGGATCGTTTACATACTTGTTGCTTTATGTTGATGATATGTTAATTGCGGCTAAGGATCCATTCGAAATTGATTGATTAAAAACCATACTTAACTCTAAATTTAAGATGAAAGATCTTGGGGTAGTTAAGACAATTTTGGGAATGGAAATTTTCAGAGATAGACACTCCAAGAAGATATTCTTGTCACATCAAAGGTACATCGAAAGGATCCTTGACCGATTCAAAATGAAAAATTTGAAACCGGTTAGCACTCCTTTAGCTGCACACTTCAAACTTTCAGCTTCAGAGTCACCATAGATCGAAGACAAAGAAAAATATATGTTCTCGGTTCCTTACTCCAGTACAGTTGGAAGCTTAATTTATGCAATGGTTTGCACTCGTCCTGATATTTCACATGCTATTAATGTTGTAAGTAGCGGCTTGATAAATTACACTTGCAAGCAGTTAAGTGGATCTTCATATATTTGAGGGGGATATCAAATACTCGTTTAGATTTCAAAAGAAGTTTAAAGGGTCTAGTTGGCTATGTAGACTCGAACTATGCAGGATACTTAGAGAAAAGGAGATCTCTCACAGGTTATCTGTTTGCTATCGGCAAATGTGCCATTAGCTGGAAAGCCACGCTTCAAGCCACTATGGCTTTATCGACTATGAAGTTGAATATATGACAATCACAAAAAGTTGTGAAAGAATCCATTTGGTTGATAAGTCTATTCAGGGAGCTGGTAGATAAACACGACATGGCTATTATATATTGCAATAGTCAAAGTGTCATACATCTCACTTAGGATTAGATGCATCACGAAAGAACAAAGCACATAAACATTTGGTATCACTTTGTTTGAATCAGCACATAAAATAATATAGCTAATATGACGACCAAAAGCTTTCTAGTTTCCAAGTTCAAACATTGTTTAAACTTGGTCAACATCTTGCAAAGATCGAGTTTGGACCCAGATGGGGCTCGACAAAGATGGTATTACGAAAATATGAGTCAAAGTGGAGATTGGTAGAGTGTGTCTCACATTTTAGAGAGCATAGGGTGGATGTTGTGACGAGGAAGAGTTGACGTCCCAACGACGTGACAAACGATGTAATGACAAGAAGAAGTCAACGAAGATGCTACATGTGACGTCCCAACGAGTAGATAAACAACGTCACGGCATGACAACATGTTCCCTACTAAACCAGGTTTGTTCTCTTAGCTAAACTCTATTATTTTTCTTAGTCAAACTCTAATAATTCTAGGGATATTTTAATTAGATTAGCCCATGAATTTCAGCCTATAAGTAGGGCTTTTAGATTGATTCAACAAAAAATTGAGAGTTTTGTGGGAACTTCGAGAGAACTTTGTATTTTGGGTTCAGGTTTGTTTTTGTTTCTCCTTTTTCGATTATTTGTTGTTTTAGTGAAGTTTTTTTTGCTTGCGGTTTTTTATCCTCTTCAGAGGAGTTTTTGCACGTAAATATTTGTGTCCAATTTTTCCTATTCGTTCTTGTTTTTTGCTTAATTCGGGTTTATCCCTAACAAAGTAGAAGAATATACCTTAGATCCAAGTCGATCTGACAATCAATGCCGGAAATCGGAGAAAAAAACCATTCAAATTTATGTCGCAGATTCATGAAGTTCAAAGTTATTTCATGAAAAAAATGAACCAGAGAAAAAAAAAAGAACATAGAACTTTTGATTGGTGCAAGTGGTGCGAACATAAAACATTATATAATAACTATTTTAACAGCTCAGAGACTTAAATAAAAATTTTTAAGTAAAGTAACTATCTCGTAACTTTTTGAAATTGAATGAACCTACTAATAGTTTAGTGACATTGGCTGTAATTCCATTAATCATTTAATATATAACTAATATATAAATTTTCCATAAAAATTAGCAGAACATATTTTTATTTTAAATCAGAATTTTAAATAAAATGGTTAACTTTGTATTAAATAATAATGATTCAGAATCAAACCTTTTGGGTTTCCAAATTTTGGCCCATTTCTGTATTTTGATGTAAAAACCCTCTTAAAACAACATTATTTTTCTATAAAAAAACCAACATTGTTTTGGCCGTCCGATTGGTACGCTATGTAAAATGGCCGTCGGATCCAGAAAAAGCTTTGTATATAAATAAGCAGTTGCAGAGAAAACCCTAAAATTAATTTGAAGGGGTTCATTTTGTCTTTGCGCCGGTCTTCTATCTCCTCGACTCACTTTCCAGCCAAAGGTCCCATTTCTTCTTCTTGTTCACCATTTTGTTTGACGTTTTGATTTTTTCTTCTGTTTACCATTATTTTGTTTGACATTTTGGCTTTATGTACTGAAATTACAGGTAAGCCATGGTTAAGCATAACAATGTTATTCCAAATGGGCACTTTAAGAAGCACTGGCAGAACTACGTGAAAACTTGGTTCAACCAGCCAGCAAGGAAGGCTAGAAGAAGAATTGGTGGGTTTTCTATTAGATTCTTTTGTTTTGTTTTTGTTTTTAATGAATTATCATGTTTTTTAGATCGAAGTTGATCTGTAGTTAATGGGATTTGGGATTTTTGCAGCAAGGCAAAAGAAAGCAGTAAGGATCTTTCCAAGACCTACTGCTGGGCCTCTTCGCCCTATTGTCCATGGCCAGACCTTGAAGTACAACATGAAGTTGAGAGCTGGCAAGGGTTTTTCTCTTGAAGAGCTTAAGGTATGCTCTTTTCTGCTCTCAGTTTGTTTTACACAAATTTTCGTCATGTTTAGAAGCTCTTGATCTTTCTAATGTACTTCCTTGATGTTTTTGTTTTAAGTTTTTTCTTATTTAGATTGTAGGAAAGACCTTTTGGTAAATTCCATAATAAATGCTAACTGTAATTTCAAGTGATTGAAGAAATATTTTGTTACTCTGCAATGTGATCAGTAATATTATTGACCAGCAACGTTTATGTAAAAATAAATCCTCTTGGTGTTTTTGTAAGTGTAGATAGATTAATGTGTCTAACATGTATGCTAGATAATGTTTGATTCCCAACTTCATGTAGTTGCTATATCGTTACAAATGCGGCACTCACTGTATTCTCTTATTAGGCAGCTGGTATTTCAAGAAACTTGCACCCACCATAGGTATTGCTGTTGATCACCGCCGTAAAAATCGATCTCTTGAAGGTCTTCAAGCCAATGTTCAGAGGCTTAAGACCTACAAGGCCAAACTTGTTGTCTTCCCAAGATGTGCTCGCAAATTTAAGGTAATTTTAATTTGGTTTTCTGTGATTAGCTCGTTAAATCCCTTGTTGTTTATAACATTAATTTTGCTTTTTGGTCATGTAGGCTGGTGATTCTACTGCCGAAGAGCTTGCAACTGCAACCCAAGTACAAGGATCATATATGCCTATTTCTCGTGAGAAGCCTTCAGTTGATCTTGTGAAGGTCACAGAGGAGATGAAGTCATTCAAGGCTTATAACAAGCTTCGTGTGGAACGAATGAATGAGCGCCATATTGGTGCCAGATTGAAGAAGGCTGCTGAGGCTGAAAAAGAAGATAAGAAGTAACGTTGTTGAGGGCTATGTTCTGGGATTTAACTAGTTAAAAGACGTTACCTTTTCTTTTCTCTCTTTTTTTATTAATTTTTTTGGTTTTCTTGTAGTTGGGTTAAAACAGCACCTTTAAAGCTTGGTACTACGTTTGTAATTCTGTTTTCGATTTTGTTAAGGTTTAGAGTTCTCCAATACCTAAGGAAAAGCTTAAATATTTTTGGAAATTAGTCAATGGTTTATTTAGCAGGAAAATTGTTTTTGGAAATAATAAATTCTTTTTAAAAGTAATATATATTTTATTGTGTTTTGATTTTTCATAAAATGTGTTTTGGTATTCGATAATTTTTTGAATTAATTTCAAAATTTATTTTCATTGATCAAATAGAATATTGAATGTTTTCATTTCTGAAAAGAAAAATCAATATTGGATGTTTTCATTTCTGAAAAAAAAAATCTTACTAATTAGTTGAGAAAACTAAATTTTATTATTAATTATAAATCAATAAATAATATTAAATCAAAATGTTTTCTTTAATTTAAAAAACAAAATTTAACAAATAATTGGTTTGTTAGTGGATGTAATTGTAAAAATTTTATTTTAGTAGTTCTCAATTTTGATATTGAACAAATTGGTTTCTCAAAAGAAAAAAAATGCAGTTTAAATCTTTTTCAATTTTGCAACTAAAGTTAATTCTTTGCATTATTAATGTTTTCCATCTATTGCAAATGCTTTTTATTGCTATAACATTCCTATTTATCCTATTAAATGTAAAAATTATTTTTAGATTTAATGCCAAAATCTCCTCGACGTCAATTGTTTATAGAAAAATATCATACCCAAAAGAGGATGGAATAAATTTGCAGTAAATTATTTTACAATAATAAGTTTAGATAGTAATAATTAAATCATATATTACGACAAATTATAAAGAAAATTAATAAGATAAATTAAATAACTAAAATAACTAAATATAAAATTAAACAAACAACAAAATTAGTAAAACCAATCAGGAAGATTAACTTATTTTAGGGTTTGTAATTAACTTCGGATTAGGATTTTAGGATGGATTAGCCATAGGTTAACCAATTATTATTTCTCGGCCTCTAATAGAAAAATCGATTGGTTGATACTCGCTTATCTCCCAACCTCACTTTCTCAACTAAAATAAACTACAATTTACTCAGTTAGACTTATCTTTCGATTTCATCCAACCTATGATTACTTCCTAGTGTTGTCAACCCTAAGGTTTAGGAACGCATAATCTCTACCAACTAATCCTCTCGGGAAATCCTAAATCTTCCATTAATTCCGTCCCCATTCACTTGTTAATCTCCCTTAAGGGATTTAGTCACTCATGTTATTCATAATCTCAAACTCAATTAAATAAAACATGTAAATAACACAATTGAATCAAAAGAGAAAAGAGATAAAAATAATCCTAGAATTGATATCGATTGAAGAACGAAGTAGTAAATCTCTCGATCGGAATGACGAATCGTGTCGCTTGCAAAAACAAATAAATGAAATACTTCAATATTATAAAAAGAACTCTTGGACCAAAACTGATTCCAAGAGGAAAGAACCAAGTTGTTTAAGAAAATCAAAAGCAAGCTAAGATTAATCATACTCCTAATCTACGAGGGTTTTGAAGGCGTCTAAGATGACTTAGTTACATCAAACCCTATGGTCTTATTTATAGAATGTTGATAGCCCAAATTAGGTTTTTGGCATGTCCTACATCTTCATATAAAGTCGATTGTGTGAATGAAAATAGCCTTGGTATTCTTGGGCATCACGTAGACCTATGTTGCGCCATAGGCCTTGCATGGCACAACATGACAGTCAAATTGTGCCTTCCTTGGTTTGTTCCATGCTTTGATGGCTCGTGAAGCTTGTGCTCACTCGTCCTTTGCTCCCACGTCAATTAGGCCTATAAATCATAATCCTACACACTCAATTACACACATTAGCTACCTAAGGCCTGTGTTGACCTAATAGGTCACAACACTCACAAAATGTGTTAAAAACACTTATTTTTACTAATATTTAATCCTAACTACTAAATACCAAAAATGCAATATAAAAAATACTAAATTGGCTAGAAAACAAGCTTCGTCAATGTGAAAATAAGTTGAATTAACTACTACATTTGACGAAAGGTCACCTTCCAAGCAAGATTCACATTGTGGAAGATAAATTTCTTTAAGTGAACTTAAGATGTCATTTCTCACAAGTCTATTGATTCTTTCTTGGTTAATATAACCAAGTCTTAGATGCCAAAGGTACGCCTCTTGAGAGTGAGAAGTTTTAAGTACTTTATTTGATATTTCAATCTCAAGCAGTGTGTACATCTTTAGTTTAATAAAATCGAGATTATTTGACATCCATCCATTACAGATAAGATTACGATTTCTAAATATTGCAATTCTGTTATTAAAAGTCACGGTCAACCCGTCTTTATATAAACATGCAACAAATATTAAGTTTCTTTTGAAACTTGGTACATAGAAAACATCTCTTAAAATAATCTTCCTAAAATTATCAAAATAAAGATGTACATCTTCCACTGCTTCTGCAGCCACACATGTCCCATTCTTGGTCTGCAACGATAAGCTCTTATCTCTAAGATCTTTTGTCTCCTCGAACCCATTTGTCTTTGGTGGTTAGGTATTCCTTCCACTCTCTACAGTTTGCTTTGAAGTTCTCGTTCTTACTGCAGAAGAAACATTTAGAATTAGATAAGTCTTTAAGCTTTTTGGTTATCTTCCTTTCCACTTGCGGTGGCCCAGAGACCTTAGTCTTTCATTAACTCATAGGATTGTAACTCCTTTATGAGTTGTGTTAGCATCAGGTTTTTGTTGCCAAGGTTATATGCGGCCCAAAAGGCAGCAAAATCCTTGGATAAGCTCTTGAACACCATCTTAATTTAAGTGTTCTGGTCCCAATTGGCCCCATTGTCCTTGACCTCGACAAAGTATCCTATAAGAGTAATCATATGACCTTTAACAGGAGTGCGGGATGTTGCCGAGCGTTCATTAAACTAGTTACAGCAGACTGTCAAGCCAAGGTAGCTTGGCCTCCGAACATGTCTTCTGGCTTATCCAGAATCGCTTTGGTGATCTTATAGCTCTCCAGTTGCTTATATAAGGTGCTGGTTAAGCTTGCCAGTAGATAGCAACAAGCTATCTCATCAAACTCCTCCCAGTGTTTTCTAGCCTTAGCTTGAATGGCTGGTGGACACTTATTATCAATAATTGTTTTAAGTTTCTCACAACTTTGAAAAATTATTAGGTTCATTTTCCATTCCTTTTAATTGTTTTAGTTTAGTTTGTTTTCAATGAGTACGTTCAATAAGGGAGTTGGAGCCATTTTCGTCTTACATTAAACCTTGAAAACATTTGTAAGCCATTGCAACGATAATTCCTACACCTATTGAAATCAAACCACCTTGCGGTGATCATGATCAACTAGTAAGAACAAGAATTTCCATCCAATTAGTACATGAACCTAATTTCTTAGGCATTCACACGTACTAATAATTGTGTAACATTTGACCATCATTCTAACTTAAGCATAACTCCTTGGAAGTTATTAACTAGATGATCTTGAGTGTATAACCATAAACTTAACACTTATCGCATCATGCACTACAAATGAGTCATCTTGGGACAATATCACCGAGAAGCATGATGTGACTAGTTTTCCTCTTTGAAGAAATAATTTCTTGATGTTTCACATGATAATACCCTACCACAGAGGCCGATCCAACTATCATATAATCATAAGAAAAATTTACTTACTTTTAGGAAGTCTCCTCAGTGAGATCCACATGAAAACATCTACTTTATGGTAGGTTCGTTTCATGCCATCACAAGAGACCATTGATGGATGTCGTAGGTCTTATTTAAGGACCTCCCACTCAATATTTTAAAAACTTGCAAGGTTTTTATTTTCCGGTTTCAATCATGAATGATCAATATATGCATGAAAAGTACATGTGACATTCTTCCGTAATCTATATGACATGCTTATCTCATATATGTATGAACATACATTTGAAGTCATATAAATATATCATGCTTATCTAAAAAATATAAAAACATAAAATTTAAATGACTCTGACCAACCAAAGTTTCCATAATTCCATCCTAGAAAAATAATAAAATTATAGAAATACAAAATTTACCCCAAAACATACTTTGGATCTTTCAATTTTGCCACCACGGTCTTTGCTACGGTACCGGTTCATGTTTCCATTGTCATTGACTTTCCGTCGCCATTTTCGTGTGACCATCACTGTCAACCATTTTCGGGCCATCATCGGACCACCGTTGACTCCAATGGGTTGAGTTTTTGTCGTCTTACTTTTTTCGGGTTTCGCTGGGAAAAACAGGTTATAAAATTCCTATGTTCGTTTCTAGCTAACATATTTTATTCTAAATAAATAATAAAATAAAACCTTATGTGGAGATGATAGTCCACGATCCAAAATATACATGCCCGAAAAACAAATTAAATTACAAATAAGTTTCTAGGAATCACAACTTCAAAAATAATTATTTCATCATCCATAATAATAAAATACTTATATACATCCATTCACATACATTCCCCTAAACTTGCGAATAATTACAAGAATGCCACATCTTATCAAATATTAATTAAACAATATGAAGAGAGAGATTCAGTCTCGGTTTCGACTATAAACATAGCACAACTTGACTCTTGATACCAATTGTTGGTAAAAAATCTAGTTTGAAAATAGTTTTCTTGAACAACGAAAAATTAAAATTTTGAAAATCGACCCGGTTTGTGATATTTATAGCAACAAACCTTGAACCGAAATCATACTTGTGTTTTTGGAAAAGCGGGTCCTTGACATTTTTCGGCTTGAAAAAATGATCTTCTCCGCTATTCTTGTACCACGAACTGCTTCGAGTGTGGGATCAAACCAATCAAACCAAAACATAGAACTAGAAAAAAATTTCTTTACTTTTGGGGTGAAAACAAAAATTCTTTCTTCAAAATAGAAACCGATAGAATTGTTATTTTGGAAAAATATATAATAGTTGAAAATAAATTCTCTCTATTTCTTGGCAGAGCAACTTATCCTCAAGTTGTGTAAATAACTCTATTCATGTCACCTATTTATAGGGAGAGAAGGTAGAACCCTTGTAGAATTGTAAAAGTTTATTTCAAATATAAAACCAACTTCCTAGTCCAACTAGGAGAGAGAGGGGCTAATAGGGTGTGCTTCCCCTTATATGTATTATGATGGGGATTTGGGGTTCTCATTGTTTTGGGCTCAATTGTATGTGCTTTCTGGAATTTTAATCCAACATTTTATAATTTACTTTAATCCAATACATATTTTTCTAATTTTCAAAATAAACATTAAATTTCCAATTAAATAATATTCTCATCCCAATTTAACCCTGATAAAATTATGACGATTTTATCCTTCGTAAAATTTCAAAGAAAATATATTTAGTATTTCACAACTCAACTTGTTCATTATGATTGAAGGACTTATTTTCATTTTTGGGCTTTAAAATTTCTAAAAAACATAAATTGATTTTTCTGATAATTTCTAAGTAATCTATATATATATTTGCAATGGATCATTTCTCATTTTCATTTCCATTTTCGTTTTAGAGAAATCCCACATTCTTTTCCAAAATGATTCCATTTATTCGTTTCAGAGAAAACCGCAATCATTTTTCTAAATGGTTCCCATTCTATTTCTATTTATTTTGTTCATTTTCATTCAATATGCAATTCAATTTTGGTTTCAAGAGTTCGAAATCGTTGTATTACTTATTCTTATTATTTACTATTACTATAAATCTATATTGATTTACTATATTGATTGCAACAAAATCTTTCAGGATTTTATGTAATTAGGAATCAAAAGATTTATAATTAAGTTTCGGCTTTTCGCCTATTAATTATAAACTTATTTAGTCACAAAGTCATTCCACCATAGTATCATGACGGAGCTCTCCCTAATGACATAACATTAAAAAATCAACTATTCAGGGCTTGTCCAATGACCTTTTCATAAGTGTGTTATCCTCATAATATATCCTTAATCTCTTTGGGATCATATCCGTTATCCCAATATGATCCTATTTTATCTCATGGTGAACATTACATCTTCCTTCATGAAAAGTCAATCACTATCAAATAGTGATAAAGTTATCCATCAAAAAGATGAATGACCCGTGGCCACGTTTACTTTTCATCAACGTTTAATGCCTATGAGAAGATATCATTTACCCATGTCTCGGACTACGAATTCCACTATTGTGAATGAAACTATATATTGCAGAAGTTGTACACCCAGTGCACCAACTTTCGGTTCCTTATTTATTCAAACTCAGACTTATACTTACATCAAAGTGTACGAGTCACACATACATAGTCCGCCATCCACTCAAGATTTAGGTATGCCACACTATGAACGTCACAAGCGAATATATCCATAAACGAATTCAAGATCTATTCTACTTGGGTCCAGTTCGATGTACTGTCAGTCCAATTAGTCACATCTATGTCTCTAACTTTTGGGAGTCATCTGCTCCGATGCCCAAGACATCTTCCCAATTTTTACTCTGGGGGTACAATTCCTTCACAGAGATACTGTACCCTTCAATTTATGCTCTAGGTACAGTCTATATCATCCAAAGATCCTTTCTGCAGCCTCTATCCAAAACTCGACCACGGTAGGGGCCGTCCCAGCAATACCCCTAAATAGTTTAGCTCTATTGGATCGAAGCCTCTCAGTTACGGACCCACGACTGCTAGATCCAGCTTGGGCTCCAGCCGCCGACTGAAGAACCCTAAGCATAGCTTGTTTGGGCTCGACTATTGGTTCAGGGGTACACACTTGAAATACATAAGACTCAACATGGGCCTCATGACCTTGTGTTCCACGGGCTCGCATACTACGAGTTTGCTCACCTCTAGCATTCCTATCGTTTTCTAGAGTTTTATGCTTTGTCTACAATTTAGAAATAAAGTTTTAGTTATTAATCAAATTATTTTCAGTCTAAAGTTTGACTATAATTTATAGTTTATAGTTTTTGTAACAACCCAATTTTGGTGGAATCAGAACAGTGGTCTCGGGACCACAAGTCCGAGTCAAAAAATAAAATTTATTTTTATTTTATTATATGATCCATATTATACTATAAAAGTCATGTGAAAATTTTGAAAAGAAAATTTTACCGATTATGTGCTTAATTACGAGAAGGACCAAATCACATAAAATGCAAAAGTTGGATTCTAGTAGCTAGAAGGATCAAATAGCTATGGAATTCAAAACTTAAGGTCCTTGTATGGTAATTAGACCATTAATAAAAATATGTAGATATTTTTGGATGATTCAGCCATGGAAAATGAGAAAAAGGCTAGGGACTTTGAAAAGTGAAAATTTTAACTAATTAAAAGATGATAAAATAGATATCATCTTATTTTCTCATCTTCTTCCCCAAAATAAAACATGGAAACCCTAGGAGAGAGAGAAGAGACTTTCATGGCCAAATTGGGTAAGTTTCCTTGTCCCATTTTTAGTAATTTTGATATTTTTGGAATCAAGATAGCTTAATCTCTCTATTTGGGGGATTAATTTGAAAAGTTATCAAAGTATGAAAATGGGTCATGGATGTATATGCTGGAAATTAGAAATTTATGGTAGAAAATGAAAGATTATTGATAGATAAACAACTTTTACAAAGTGATTTTTGATGAAAACATAATTTAGGGACTAAAATGAAAAGTTGTAAAATTTGATGAAAAATTCTAAAATTTTATGAATACATGTGCTGTAAAATTTGTAATGGGGCTTTGGTTAGGCTTGGAATAGGTAGTAATTTGCACAAGTTTCATTTTCCGAGCCTAGGGACGAAAATAGAATTTATGGAAAAGTTAGGGGCAAAATAGTAATTTTTCCTAGGATGAAAATTTAGTCCACATGAATGTAAAATATGATAAATTGATGTTAAATCTACTCGTATAGATACGGATAGACCAAATTTGAAGTTAGAACGAGGAATGAGGAAAATGTCTGATTAGTAGATTTTACGTACATGAACCTTTGTCGAGGTAAGTTCGTGTAACTAAATTGTATATGTTTTTATGCTTGATTTAAATGTTATGTTTGTGAATTTTATCAATGTCATAGATATGTGAAATGATCACCTACTTGATATAGCCGGATAAATGAAAATGCCCGATAAAATGGTAAATGAATAAAATGTTACTTGTATGCTTGACATGAATTTGGAATGTGTTTTACTTGAATTACATAAATGTTACGGAGGTATGAAATAATTAAATGCTCGATAATGTTTGAAAATTGTTTAAATTCCTTTTGAATAAATGAATATAGATGGATAAATGAAATTGCCGAAATGAATGAGGTCCTGCATTTGTTGCAGAATGGATTAGGCTAGAACGAGTAATCCTAATGACTTCATTATAGAAATGATTTAGCCCGAACGGGTAATCCTGATGTGAGTCCTCTTGAGCATATATTATGAATTGGATTTAGCCCAGACAGGTCCAGATTGGACTCTATAGGGAATTCTTTGTCATATAAAGGATTTAGCCTGGACTGGTAATCCGACAAAGCCCTTGAGTATATGTTACAGCTATAATTTAGCTTGGATTGGTAAATTTACTGTATGATACGTGGCTCGAGAGTGTACCTACAAGGTACTATTGAGTATGAATTGACGATATATGGAACTGTACACCTCGAGTGTACTACCTGTGTATCCATCGATATTTTGAATAAATTCAACGGGTAAAGTTCTGACAAGAGCAAAGATGAATTGAAAACAAATTGACATGTAATGATACATATGATATGAAAATATGACATGAAAAGAATATTACATGAAATACAAGAAGATGATATTTTAATATGGAAATTATTTGATGAGAATGTTCATTCTCGATCATAAACCAGTTCACCTTCAATGTACTACTACTTGTGCGACCTTAATACTCGAATAAAATGAGTAAAGTCCTACCCTGAAATGGTCTGGACTCGAAAATAATTACTATGAAGTTATACTTGTATTAATAAGAGATGTATATACATGTTAAATGAATACATGTTGTGGAAAGCATATGTGCATGGAAACTAGATTTTTGTTGAGCCCATACATGTCTTGATGTTACTATGGAATGTATGACTAACAAGGGAAATTAGGATGTGTGTAGGGCTTGAGATCAAAGTGGTTGAATATGCCTTAGTTACCTCAAATAGGATGTATGGTAAGTTAAGTACCATGTTATACGAACTTACTAAGCATTTTATGGTTACCCCATTTTATTTTCCCCTGTTTTAGAGTAAATCGGAAGCTCATTGGATTAGAAGCTTGACAGAGATCACTCACACTATCCATCGGCCCATGACGGTACAATATGGTAAATCAATTATGGTTGTAATGGCATGTATAGGATATGTTGGCCAGATTGGCATGTAAATGTAAATGATGCTTGTAATCTAGCCATTGGGATGGCTAGTAATGGTTGTTTTGAAATACTTGAAATGTTATGCTATGGTAACCATATGTATATGTTAAGTATTTGATCAAATCATGTTTAACATATGAATTGAACGAAGGTAGGATAGTAAATATGTATGAATGCAATAATAGGCCATGTTGAATGATGAAATTTGCTTATTTGAATGCTTAGAATGGGTGGATTGTACTTGGTATATTTTGGTGCAGGAAAATGGTAAATTTGGGAGACAAATGAGGCTAGGAAATGGCATTATTTTGTCCACACGTGCAGACACACGGATGTGTGTCTAGACCGTGTGTGACACACGGCCTACCCCATGGGTGTGTAGCCGGGCCTTGTGTCCCATGCACCTTAAATTTAAGAAAACAGAATACTTAGAATTGAGCACACGGGCGTGTGTCTTGGCCATGTGCTGCAAGTCAGAGAGCAACCTAAATCGGACATGGCCTGATGCACAGGCGTGTGAGCCCAACACCTTAGAAAATTTTTAGAATTTCACGGAAAATTCCCTGAGTTCCCGATTTAGTCCCGACTTGATTCTAATGCTCATATTGGGCATCGAGGGTCCATTTAAGGGACATTTTGAATGACCTCAGTGAATGAATAGTAACTTGCCTGAATTAATTGATAAATGTCCTGAAAGTTTCGGTAACACTTTGAAACCCTGTTCCGACGATGAAAATGAGTTAGAGGTGTTACAATTTTCTATAGTTTCAATAGTAACAGTACTATGAAAGATTGGCTTCGGGGCTTCGAATATTTTTGAAATCAAACTTTTAAAATTTATTTGTTGCATGGTTCCCAGAATACCCTTTTAAAATATGCATGAATATTTAGGTAAAAACCACAGTCCAAGTATTCAAATAATTTTCTAGAGTTTTATGCTTTATCTATAATTTAAAAATAAAGTTCTAGTTATTAATCAAAGTATTTTCAGCCTAAAGTTCGACTACAGTTTATAGTTTATAATTTTTCTATAGTTTCAATAGTAATAGTACTATAGAGGATCAACTTTAGAGTCTTAGATATTTTTGAAATCAAACTTTTAAAATTTATTTGTTGCATGGTTCCTAAAATACCCTTTTAAAATGTGCATGCAAATTTAGGTAAAAACCACAGTACGAGTTTTGATGTAACAACCCAATTTCGGTAAAATTGGAATAGTAGTTTCGAGACCACGAATCCGAGCAAAAAAAATTTATTTTAATTTTATTATATGGTCCGTATTATGTTAGGAATGTCATGTGAAAATTCTGATAAGAAAATTTTACCGATTATGTGTTTAATTACAGAAAAGACCAAATCGCATAAAATGCAAAAGTTGGATTCTAGTAGCTAGAAGGATTAAAATGCTATGGAATTCAAAACTTGAGGTCCTTATATGGTAATTAGACCATTAAAGAAAAGTATGTAGATATTTTTAGTGACTCATTAATGGAAATTTAGAAAAAGGGTAATGACTAAATTTGAAAGTGAATTAATTTAATTAATTAAAAGATGATAAAAGAATTATCATCTTATTTTATGTCATATTCATCCCCAAAATACATGGAAACCCTAGGAGAGAGAGAAGAAACTTTCATGGCTTAATTGGGTAAGTTTTCTTGTCTCGTTTTTAGGTAGTACACTTGTATGCTATATTTACTGTCTATTTTTGTTTTCTAGAGTTATGACTCACACAGAGCTTATTACGTCACCTTTTAGTTTTTCTGATTTAATTTTAGATAATCCTCGAGGTTAGGACTTGGACAGCTTTCGGAGGAGCAACATAGATGTTTTTGCTATTAAAGTATTTAAAACTTATTTCTATTATTTGTTTTGGGATTGTAATAAATTTTATTTGGACTGTTGAATGAGACTTTATTTTGGGATTACTTGATTGCGTGACTTTAGAGTTTTAGAACTACTTAAATTGATATTTAAAAAATTTATGCATAAACCTCGATTTTTTTTAAAAAATTGTCAACATTACACTTTTTCGTTGCATAGTCTGGGTTATTTAGGTTATATTTAGGGGTATTAGAGCTCGAGTTCAAAATCTAACGCCCTTAATCCGTATCCGTCACCAGAACAGGATTACGGGGCATTACTAGAGTTTACAGAACATTTACAGATAAATCATGTCAATTATTGTTCATTTTTCGAGATCATTTGTAACATCGTTTAAATGGACCCTCGAGGCCCAATACAAACATTAGAATCGAGTCGGGACTTAATCGGAGATTAAGAATTTTTCGTGAAATTACAAAAATTTTCCAAGTTGCAAGGCTCACATGCCCGTGTGGTCCGAGGTACACGCCCGTGTGACCCTAAGACATGCCCGTGCTATAGGCCGTGCTCGACCCCGTGTAACCCTCTGACTTGTGCACACAGCCATGCCACACGCCCGTGTGCTAGGCCATGTGGTTAATTAAATTCTTTTAAAATTAGGTGCAGGTTTCACATCCAAGACACACGCCCGTGTTCCAGGCCGTATAGCACACACGGCTCAGACACACGCCCGTGTCTCTGCTCATGTGCTCAATTCTAAACATTTTGTTTCTCAAAATTTAGGTGCAGGGGACACACGCCCTGACCATATGACCATGTACCAGGCCGTGTGTCACACACGGTCTGGACACACGCCCGTGTGGACAAAATAAAGCCACTTCTAGCTTCATTTCTCACCCAAAATTTTGCCAATGACGTACACCAAACTTTCATCCAAATAACAACCAATCCAAGCATTGAATTCAAGTAATTTATAACATCTAGCATGATATATTGTTACATGCATTCATGCTTTTAATCTTACCCTTTAGTAAGCATACTTATTTAACATTTCTCAATCAATCAATAACAAACACTTATGTTATCTCCATAAAATAAACTTAATACATATATATACATATACTGAAACATAATCATCACTAGCTATTCCAATGGCTAGATTACAATAATCATTTACATTTACATGCCAATATGGCCAATATAACCTATACATGCCATTATAACAACAATTGATTTACCATATGTACCGAAATAGGCCGATGGATAGTGTGAGTGATCTCTGCCAAGCTTCCAATCCAACGAGCTTCTGATTTACTATAAAACAGGGAAATAAAACTAAGTAAGCATTACATGCTTAGTAAGTTCGTATAACATGACACTTAACTTACCATTCATTCTATTTTGAGGTAACTATGTAAGGCACATTCAATCAATTTGAACTCAAGCCCTACACATATCCTCACTACCCTTGTTAGTCATATATTCCATAATAACATCTAAACATACATGGGCTTAACAACGATCAGGTTTCCAGGCACATATGCTTTCCACAACATGTATTCATTTAACATGTATAAATCATCTCTTTATATTACAAGTATAATTTCATATAATTCATCTAGAGTTCAGATTATTTCATGTCAGAATTTTACTCATATTACTCAAAACATCAATGTCACACGAGTAATATTACACTCAAAGTGTACAAGTCTATAATCAAGGATGAACATATTCATCAAATGAATTCCATGTACAAATATCATCATCTCATGTTTTCATATATCAATTGTCATGTATCACCATTTTCATGTATTTCAGACAAATACATGTAATAACTCATTTCTTATTCATATATTCTCATGTCAAGATTTTTACCCGTTGAATTTATTCGGAATATCGATGGATACACAGGTAGTACACTCGAGGTGTACAAATCAGAATCTGTCATTTCATGTCCAATGGTACCCATAAGGTACTATTTCAGAGAGTACACTCTCGAGCCACACATATACATATACATCAGGATTACCAGTTCAGGCTAAATCCTGTCTCCAATATATACTCAATAAAGCTTAGTCAGGATTACCAGTCCAGGCTAAATCCTTGTTATGAAATATGCTCTAAAGAGCTTGATCTGGATTACCCGTCTGGGCTAAATCCAATCCATAACATATGCTCGAGAGGACTTATATCAAGATTACCCGTCTGGGCTGAATCCTTTTTATAATGAGGTAAATGGAATTACTCGTCCGAGCTAAATTCCATCAGCAACAAATGCAGGACTTCATTCATTTCGGGAAATCACATATCCATCGAATTTTCCATTTATTCAAACGGAATTCGACATTTTCCAAGCATTATCAGGCATGCAAATATTTCATACATTTATAATATTCATATAATTCAAATAGACACATTCCACTTTCATTTCAATTACATAAGTAACATTTTTATCATTTATCATTTACCGGGCCTTATTATTGATCGAGCTTCGTCAGGTATATTCCCAACGTCATATACATATAATATTTATGCAATTCACAAGTACAACATTTAATTCAAGCATATAAATATACACAAATTAGTTACACGAATTACCTCGACAAATGTTCGTGTACATTAAATCTACTAATCCGACATTTTCCTCCTTTCCTCGTTCTAGTTCCAAATTTGGTCTATCCAGATCTATACGAGTAAATTTAACATCAATTTATCACATTTCATATTCAAGTGGACTCAATTTACATCCTAGGCAAAATTACCATTTTGCCCCTAACTTTTCCATAAATTCCAATTTCGTCCCTAGGCTCGGAAAATGAAATTTGTGCAATTTACTTATTCCAAGCCTAACAAAATTCCATAACAAAATTAACAGCACATGTATTCATAAAAATTTAGAATTTTTCATCAAATTTCACAACTTTAAATTTTAGTCCCTAAATCACGTTTTCATCAAAAATCACTTTGTAAAAATTGTTTATCTATCAACAACCTTTCATTTTCTACCATAAATTTCAAATTTTTAGCATATTCATCCATAACCTAATTTCCATACTTTGATAACTTTTCAAATTGATCCCCCAAATAGATAGATTATGTTATCCCGATTTTAAAAATATCAAATTTACTAAAAACGGGACAAGAAAACTTACCCAATTGAGCCATGAAAGTTTCTTCTCTCTCTCTCCTAGGGTTTCCATGTATTTTGGGGATGAAGATGACATAAAATAAGATGATAATTCTTTTATTATCTTTTAAGTAATTAAATTAATTCACTTTCCAATTTAGTTCTTGCCCTTTTTTCTAAATTTCCATGAATGAGTCACCAAAAATATCTACATACTTTTCTTTAATGGTCTAATTACCATATAAGGACCTCAAGTTTTGAATTCCATAGCTATTTAATCCTTCTAGCTACTAGGATCCAACTTTTTCATTTTATGTGATTTGGTCCTTTCCGTAATTAAACACATAATCGATAAAATTTTCTTACCAGAATTTTCACATGACATTCCTAACATAATACGAGCCGTATAATAAAATTAAAATAACTTTTATTTTTGGCTCTGATTCGTGGTGTAACAACCCGATTTAAGGGCTAGCCGGAACAGTGATCTCGGGATCACTAATCCGAGGTTAGAGAAAATTATTTTCATGTTATTTTATGTGTTATAACATGCTCATAAAGATGCGTGAAAATTTTTGGTGCCTTAATTTTAGCGATTTCATGCCTAATCGTGAAAAAGGACTAAATCGCATAAAGTGTGAAAGTTCTATTTTATTTGCTAGAGGTTCCAAATAGCTATAGAATGTAAATTGGAGGTCTTTAAAGTGCAATTATGCCTTCCTATAAGTGATGGACGGTCAAGGGGAGAAGGAATTAAAAATTTGACAAGGGTAGGTGACATTAGTTGACTAAATGAATAAAATAAGATGAAATAAGCAAAGGCTATCATATTTTCATTTTCTTTTCTTCTCCAACTAAAAATACCAACAAAGAGAGGGTTTTGAAAGCTTGAAAATTTTAGCAACTCATCTTCTCTACAAGTAAGTGATTTTGATGGTTTTAGTTGATAATTTTTGTACTTTTAGAGTCCCCAAAGCTTAAGTTAGCTAATGAGGGGACTAATTTGCAATATGGTTGAAAGTATAGGGACTTTACATGAGAGAGTTTATGTTGTTTGCTGAGTTTTTATGGAAGAAAATGAATGTTACAAAGATGAGAAGCAACTTTTGTGAAAGGTGTTGTCATGAAAACACCTAATTGGGATTAAGTTGTAAATGTTGCAAATTGGTAATAAATGCATGAAATAGTTGAAATCGTGAGTTTCTATAGAAGGTAATATGAATCGGATAGGCTTGATTAGTAAAAAAGTTGGATGAAAATTTATTTACGAGCCTAGGGGCAAAATCGTAATTTTGCCAAAGTCCAAGGGCAAAATGGTAATTTTTCCAAAGTAGAAATTTTAAAATGTGTTGATTAGTATGCTGATTAAATGAGTAAATTCTATTGTTCTAGATAAAAGAAAACTAGATTCGGACCTAGAACGGGAGAAAAGAGAAATATGGACAAATAGGTCCATTTTTACCCTTTTCGATATCGAGGTAAGTTCATGTGCTAAATTATGCAACTCTAAGTGAAGTATTTAATATTTTGATGTTGTATGAATTGTTTATTGCCTCCATGTATACGTTAAATACGTTTTGACGGGATGTCAAGAAATGAATGTCTTAATTTAATCTAAGACTAGTGGGAATGCAAATAGCATGATATGATGATAATTAAGGTCCTGTGTAAGACCATATTGGAATATGGCCTCGGTGTGAGATTTCGTATAAGACCATGTCAAGGATATGGCATCGATATGATATTTCATGGAAGACCCTATCGAGGGTATGATGTTGATTTGGAATTTTATGTATGAAATTCAAAAGTATTCTTTAGTATTTTGAATAATTCAATAGGTATGTTGAAAATGAGAAAGTATGTGGATATGCTATGAGAGGTACAGGTATGTGCCAAGAACTCACTTGTGGTGAATTCAGTATATGAGGAAATCATGATGAGTTATGAGTAAACGATTCACCCTGAGTGCATACGCCTGATTGCATACGTTATAATTATGAATATATTCCATGAATGCTAATGATCATGGTAGAAATCTAATTAAGAATGATAGTGTGTGAGGATGTTCCCAGATGAACATTTGAAATAGGGAAATGTATGTGGATAAATATCCGTGGATGCATAATAATGGTGGACTATATGCGATACCACATTATAAATTGTAAATGATGGGCTGTGTACGACACCATCGCCAATATTATTAATGGCGGGCTGTGTGCGTTACCACCTTATTATTTGTTACCGATGGGCTGTGTGCGATACCATCATGTTTAGTTTCAAATGGTGGGCTATGTGCGATACCACCCTATTAAAGATTGATGGTGGGCTAAGTGCGATACCACCGAGTGATTGGTATTATGAATAGTTTATGGAGAAACTATGATGTGTTGTATCATGCGACTAGGTGATGTTAAGTGCAGGGATGTATGTTAATATGAGCATTAAGCTCGTGATATGGTTAGAATGTGGTAAGAAACGGAATGAATAAGCATTGTGAATGATTGAATGTGTAATCATGAGCTTAAGAGTAAACCTCTTTATAACACCTGTGTGGTTGAGGATGATTAATGAATGTCAATAGTTGATTATTATATGCATATGAACTTACTAAGCATTATTGCTTACTCCTCTTCTTTTCTTACCTCTTATAGGTTAACTTTACTAGCTCGGGTTGGAAACCATCGGAAATGCTTTCACAGTATCGAACAATTATTTGGGTAAGAGGTTTCAAGTCTTTATGAGTTATGGCATGCATAGGGATCTTATTTTAAGTTGATTAAGTCATAGTTAAAGTGCAAAATGTGTGGCCTAAACGAGTTATGGGACGGTCGTGTATAGCCATAGACGATGGCTCAAGTTGATTGTAATCATGCTAGAAATAGTTCTCCTTCGTGTATAGGATGAAGACTTCATTTTTATGATTCAAATGTGATAACGCAATAGTTATGATTGATGATGTGAAAATGCTATGTGATGATGAGTGAATGTGTACAAGTGAGGGTGGCTAAATGGCTTGGAAAATAGCCTTAAATTGGTCCACACGGGTGGACACACGAGTGTGTGTCTAGGCCGTGTGTGACACACGATTAGCCCTATGGGTGTGTTGATCGACCGTGTGTCCCCTTGCATGCTAGAATTGCAAGTCAGTATGCCCTATAGTAAACACACGGGCAGAGACACGACCGTGTGTCTCGGCCGTGTGGGAGGCATGGCCTAGGACACGGGCGTGTGCCTTGGCCGTGTGGCCATAGTGAAGTAATGACGTCATAAACAGAATGCCAAGGTTTTGGCACACGGGCTAAGACACGGGCATGTCGAGGCCATGTGAGGGACACGGAGTGTGTCCGGCTGTGTGAAACAAGTCAGTGTCGACCACGGGTGGTGGACATGGCCATGTCTTTGGGGCACGAGCATGTCCTTAGATTAACACAAGCGTGTGGACCCTGTTTTGATGAAAAGTTTTCCAAGTTCGTGAAAGTTCCCAGTTAAATTCTGAAACCTCTCGGAGGTATGTTTAGAGCCTCGTAGGCCGAGAATGAGCAAAAGATGGGTTTAAATGAAATTTTATAGCCCAATGTGTCATGTTTAAGTGAGATAAGCTAGGTAATGCCTCAAACTCGGTTTCGGCTTCGAATATGGGTAAGGGGTGTTACACGTGGTCCTGAAACCACTATTTTGATTTCACCGAAATTGGGCTGTTACAACTCTCCCCCTTAAAGAATTTTCGTCCTCGAAAATTTTTCTAGTAAAGAGATTCAGATATTACTTTCTCATAGTTTCCTCCAGTTCCTAGGTAGCTCCTTCTATATGATGTCATTGTTAGAAAATTTTCACTAAAGCTACCTTTTTATTTCTTAGTTTTTCTCTTCAAGTGCCAGAATTTCAATCAACCTCTCACTGTAAATCGTGTCAAGCTGAATTTCAATATCTATCAAAGAAATAACATGCGACGAATCTGATCTATACCGTCGTAACATAGACATATGAAAAACACTGTGAATTCTGTCAAGCTCTGACAATAATGCAAATCGGTACACAACAAGTCTGATTCTTTTCAATGATCACATATAATTCAATAAACCGCGAACTTAATTTATCTTTACTGCTAATTCGAAGAACTTTCTTCCATGACAAAACTTTCAAGGATATTTTGTTGCCAATTAGACACTCTGTTTCTTTTCATTTAAGATCTGTATAAAATCTCTGACAATCAGAAGCTATCTTAAAACTATCTCAAATCACTTTCACTTTTTCTTTGGTTTCACGGATCAAATCAATTCAATCCCATATATTCTTTTTCTCACTAATTCCAGTTCCATACTATGCAGTTGCACACTCATGATCATACAGAGCCGTGTATGGTATCATTTTAATACTTGACTAGAAACTGTTTGTATATGCAAATTCGATTAACTGTAAATATTTCTTTTTCAATTACCATCAAATTCTAAAACATAGAACTGAAGCATATCTTTCAAAAATTTGAATCACACATTCAGATTGACCATCCGTCTGAGAATGAAATGCGGTATTAAAATGTAACCGTATACCCAAAGCTTATTGTAACTTATTCCAGAATCAGGATGTGAACTATGGATCTCCATCAGAAATAATAGAAACTAGCACATCATATAATCTGACAATCTCAAAAACGGATAATTCAAGCTATCCATTAAGTGAGAAATCCATTCATACCAGGATAAATTGTGCAGGCTTTATCATACAATCAACAATTACTCAAATAGTAACTTTCTTTTTCATAGGTAGGGAGAATCTCGATATAAAATTCGTGGTAACTTTGTCCCATTTCCATTTCGGTATTTTCGCTGACTATAACCATCTTGAAAGTATCATCTTTTTCTTGCTGATACACCCAACATTTAAATACAGATTCAAAAATACCACATTTCATTTCGGGCTACTAATACTGTAACACCCCAAACCCGGTCAACGCACCACGACCGAATCTGGCATGTTATAGTTCAAAAACGTTTTGAAGAAAACAAGTTACCGGTTTATTTTTATTGAAAAATCTTCTATCGTTTTAAGTTCGAAGAAATCTCATGTATGTATAGTTGAAAACGTTATGCTGTCTTGAAAAACCCGAAAACCCGTTTTGACAACTCATTTATCGTTCTTAACTTTAGAAAAACATTCAAGTCTATTGAAACCCGAGTGAATTGAACCTAGTCAATTTAAAACTGTTTGCATTTGAGCTTGGAAATCTTAAGTTTGAAAGTCATTTAAGTTAACTTGTTATCAACTTGTGAATATTGTTACCCGATGGTAAGGTTTGAAATTCTCGGTAAGAGGTATAGTTTTGAAAACATTGATTTTTATCCCGGTTATTTTGGCATGCAAAATTATCTAACCTGAGCATATTATGATAAACATGAAATCAAATAAATAAAACCCGAAACAATAACTTAGCGGCCTTATCACAAGTTAAAAACCAAATTATAGAAAATATAAACCAAAATAGTAATTTAAAGATAAACCCGAAACTAAGATGCATGGCCACCTCGAGTCCTCCCGGCTCCATATCCGCGATCTATGCCTCATCTGCAAAATGTAAGGGAAGGGGGTGAGTCACCGAGACTCAGTGTATAAACCCCCAACCCGATAGGATAGCACTTACATACATCATAAGTAAATATGCAGATCATGCAACCCAAACCTAACCATCCGAACTTCTGCATCTATCCTGTGTGGTCAAAACCACTGGTGGTCAAAACCACTGGTGACCGTAGTCACAAATCATATGGTGGGGCCAACCTACCGTGTGGTCAAAACCACTGATGACAATCACGTAATCAACATGTGGGGCCAACCCACTGTGGTACCAAACCACTGGGTCAAAACCACTGGTGACCGTAGTCACAAATATCATATATGTGGTCAAAACCACTGGTGGTCAAAACCACTGAGACTTAGTCACAAATATGGTATCAAAGCGGGGCCAACCCGCCGTGTGGTCAAAACCACTGGTGACAGTCAAAATCATCCTTCCCCATCCTCTCAACAATCCCATCATCATGTCTATATCAACCGTGGCATAATATCATGTTATGATGCAAATAACTCATGGCATAGCATTATACATTGACATGACAACACATATCGAAATCCATATAACAGGGGACTTACCTGGAGTCCACGCTCATGCCCACAAGGCAAAATTATCGGTTTCAATGGCTGTTCAGCTTTTAACAGTAACACAATAAACATATAATACTAATGAAGTGTGTATGCGTTACACACCTGACTACTTGCGAATCTAGTGAAATCCCGAAACCACGATCTATTCCTTAATCGATAGAACCCGAAGATCTCGAAACGTTTGCCTTCACCTTCCCTACAATCGGCCAACATCATACTTTTAAGATTATAGCCATTCGGCTTAATCACAAAATCCCGAAGGATATGTCGCACCAAGATAGCATCCTTAGCTTAACACCTTTTGGTTTCCAACCAAATCGTGAAGCAACACGATGGGCCTCCCTCTACAATCGGCCAGGCACTAGCAACAAAAATAATTAGCCTTCGGCTTTTGAAAGAATAAGGAAAAGATCTTGAAACGCTAGAACCCTTACCTAGATCGGCAACCAAATCCCGAAGATCCACTGAATCAGGTTGCACTCTTCCTTACAATCGGCCAAGTACCACTATCATTGGATTAAAGCCTTCGATATCAATCACAACAGGAGATGTCGAAACCGTAAAACACTTACCCCTTTACCTTACTGACCGATTCGGCCACCAATCACCAAAGTTCGGCACCCCCTAGTGATGTTAGGGATTTCGACTACCAATATAGAACAAGACAAGAGTTTAAGATTTGGATCCATAACAAATGGAGAAATAGAAGAGAGGATGACAAGTGGGATTTTGGCATTAACCAAATCAATCAAGAACAGAAGAAGAAGTTACGTACCAAGAGATTCGGCTATAACCCCAAAAGAAAGAGATAGATTCGGACTTCAAAGAGGATTAGAATATGTGAGAAGAGAAGAAAATGAGGCTAAGGGTATTCAGCCAATCACTTTGAAAGAAAGAGCAGAGAGAACTCAAGGTTTTCGGCTTTTGAAAGTGGAAGAGATGAAGAAGAAAATGGAATAGGAATGGATGGATTCGGCAAATGAGAAAGAAAAAGGTTTCGGAACAAGGAGATTGAAAGAAAGAAAGATGTCGAATGGAAGTAAGAGTGTTGATTTCAGCTCACTAAAGAAGTAAAGAAGAAGAAAACGTGAAGGGGTTTGAGAGAGCAGTCGATCAATGCACTTTTGAGAGAATAGGGAAAAGAATTAAAATGTGCAAAATGCAATTGTGAAAGTGATTTCGGCACACTAAGAGATGGAAGAAAGCTCACCCGAAATGTCAATGAACCCACAACAAAGTGCCGAAATCCACACCCCAAGCAACCCAAATTTGGCACACTACCTTACCCTTCTCTAAAACCGATTGCACACTTACCTACCCCATTCAAATTCGACTATCACACTCCCTTCTCAAACTCCTCCTTTTTCTCCACAAAATCCTCTCTTCCGCTCGTTCAAACGATTTTGAATGAGTCCACCACCTAAAATCTCTCTTCTCCACCCATTTTGAATAAGTTGACTTCATCCAAACACATCCAACAGAGTCCCTCCTGAACACACCTCTTCCTTGATTCTGGCATGAAAAAGAATAAGCCGAAAGGGATTTTGCAGCTCGAACCCAAGCTCTCCTTCCCTGTATGTGGCGTCACCTTCCTAGCACCTTAGTGGCGCCTCCTTTGCCACTTTACCACCAAGCTATTTGTGTCTAAACACTCCGACAATTTCTTTTAACCCTTAACTTCCTTAGCTCCCTCTTCCTAAGTACTAAAACAAAAATTTTAGCCATGACTCAGGCCTAACCCAAGGTCATGCCTGGACCCCAAAACATGCTAAACTAGCACAATCAACATAATATCACATGCAATAACACACAAAATGCAGAGACCCCGATTTAAGGATGTTACAGATACCTCTTTCTCAAATCGTTATGCATTTTATCATTCTCCAAATAAACAGACATAGTACCACTGTAATCAGTCATGTAAAATTTCTGTACTAGCTCCAAATTCTTGAGCACACAGACTCTGTCTCTGAATAACATATAATTATCAGATCTATTCTGAAATTCTGAATCAGAAATTAATTCACACTGTATTTGTTTAGCATACAACTCATTATCACTTTTTTGAGTTTCACTAATCTATTATAGAATCATCAGTTTAGCTTTATACTCAGCTAAAACTAAGTTATTATTAGACAATTAATCTGTATCCATGGCTTGCAAGGCAAATAGAAATTTTCTACTCAGAATATCTGCAACCACATTCACTCTTTCCTAGTAAGGTTCAATTATCAAATCATAATCTTTCAACAATTCAAGCCATATACGCTATCTCAAATTCAAATATTTTTGTAACATCAGATACTCAAAACTTTTATGATCGGATAATATATGACATTTTTCACCAAACAAGTAATGTTGTAAGATTTCAATACAAAAAAAAAAAAATAATAGCTGTCAATTCTAGATCATGTATCAGGCAATTCTTTCCATATGGTTTTTAATTGTTTGAAAGTATAGGCTATTACTTTGCCTTACTGCATCAAAATACAGTCGAATCCCATTCAATAAAACATCACTTTAATAACAAATTCCTTACCCGATTCAGGCTAAACCAAAATTAATACTTCGATCAACAGAGCTTCCAATTGGTCAAAACTTTACGGATATTTATCGATCCATTCAAATGTTACATCTTTTCTATAATAATCGTGTCATCAATATAGCTATTTAAATTATTAACAGTGAAGATTTGAGTTTTTTCGAAACCACAACCATAAGATAGATTTAAAACCATAGTGCTATAATATGACTAACATTTCAGCCATATAGATAAAACAATACTTCAACATCAATAGTGCACCTCAAATTAGAAGAGGAAAACCGAAAGTGGCCCCAATAATAGCCAGTGCAATAATACAATTTCCATAAATAAGCCCAAAAATGGCCCAACAACCTAAATCAGGCAGCAAACCCTAGCCCCGCAACCATGCGCCTCAACCCAGCCTTCAACGTGCCTCCGTACACCACTCGTACAGCCTCCACAGTTGGCCACTGTACCTGTAAAAACAAGGATAAACGACAGCAAACAAATAGCAGTAAAAACAAAAAAGAGAAATACAGTTGTATGTATCATTATTTTATTTCTATTTCTGATTTTTGGCATTAAAAAGGCCGAAACAAACCATTGTCAGGGGAATTTTACGATTTTCAAATACAAACATAGCAATTTCAGAGGTATTCTTGGAGTTTTTAATCTATTCTTGCTTCGCATATAGCATATACATATAGAAATAGAATAGGGATTAAAGTTTTTTTTACCTCTGGTGACGATCAGAAGCCGAAACCGAAGCGTTTCATGATTCTTTCGATCGTTTTTTGAGAGGTTTTGGGTGCTTGAAGGGTAGATTTGGGCTTAGGGCACTCAGAGGGTTTCAAAACGACCATTTTTTGACCCTCCGGCCACCGTGCACAACGGCGGTGGTCCGACAGCGGTGAGGGGGTTAAAAACCCTAACAGAGAAAACAAAAACTTGGTTCTTTCTTTTTTTTAAAAAAAAACACAGTAGAAATGATTTTTTAACAAATTTTTTTTCTTTTATAGGCTCTGGGAACAACGTCGTTTTAGGCCTGTTTAAGTGGCCTTAAAACGGCGCCGTTTAACCCCCTCGACTCGGATCCGACCCGCTCCAAGCTAGATCCGCGTGTTTTTCAAAGTTTTGGGATATTTTCTATTTTGGCCCTTTCGCATTATATTTCTTTTTAATTAAGATTTCATTTATTTTGATTTTACCCAATAATTTTGCGCGGTTTTAATTTAGTCCCTATTTAAACTCTGCATTTAATAATTCGGGTAATATTTCACTTTTTGTCCCTTTTAGTTTATGCGCGTTGTATTTTAGCCCTCTTTTTTGATTTGTTTTAATTTATTGCTTTAGCCCTCTGATTTTGCTCTGATTTTAATATTGGTCCTTTAATCATTTTATTTCATTATTCGCTTATTTTTAATTTTTTTAAAATTAATATTAAATATTATATTTTAAATTGTTCTAGAGATTAATTATTCCTCTTTATATGTTATTTTCATATAAATATATATACATATATCATTTATATTAAATTATTTATACCTATTATGGATTTCATGTTATTTTATTCGTGTATTTTTCTTTTAAATCTATTTATGTGTATAGGTATATTATTTCAAATTTATTTAATCACATAATTTATTTCATCTTAAGTCCATATTTCATTGTATATTTTTGTTTATTTCAAAAACTGTTATATGTTATTATTTTCATAAATAAATTATTTATATTGGTTTGTTTGTTTCATACATGTAATTTTGTAAATTAATATATATTATACATTTTGAATTTCTTCTTATGTAATATATTTATTTTAAAATTCATTTATATTATTATGTATTAGTTATTTTCATCTTGTTTTTCTTTTTGTCTATTTTAAACTTTATTATGTATTGCTTTATTTGTAAATTTTCATTTATTTAATAGTGTTGGTATTTTCAAAATAGGAGTTGTGAGATTATTATATAATTTGGATTGTATGTTCATATCATTATTTTTGTCATCCATTTGCATAAATTTGTATTCACATATTATTATCCTATGCTCGATGTTATATTCTTGTTATCAAATATTGATTCAATAAAAGCACATTTTAAGTAAGTTGTAAAATCGTTTATTTAAAAAGTGATTTGAAAAACAAGGCAATATTTGTGTGCTTAGAAGTTCGAAAGATTACATCCTAACGTGCTGGGTGTCAATTTTTCGTTCGACTAAATAACCAAATACCCTTTTCATATGTTTTGAAGATCAAAGATGATCTCGGTGTCAAAGTATAAACGTGTTATGTCCTAACGTACTGGGTATGACATTTTTATTCCTTTGAAATGAGTTAATCTTGAAATTCAATTCAGGGTTAGTTAACCTTCTTTAAAAATTTTATACCTTAAAAATTTTCAAATTCCAACATATTCAAACCTTTTCTAAACATTTTATTACATTAAAAATGAATGTTGAACCAATTTCAAGATTGCGTATTTGAAAAACAAGACAATATTTGTGTGTTTAGAAGTACAAAAAATTACATCCTAACGTGCTGGGTGTTGCTTTTTCGTTCAACAAAATAACCAAATACCCTTTTCATATGTTTTGAAGATCAAAGATGATCTTGACATCAGAGTATAAAGGTGTTACATCCTAACGTGCTGGGTATGATACTTTTATTCCTTTGAAACGAGTTAATCTTGAGATTCAATTCCAATTTAATGAATTTTTTTTACCCTAAATAATTTCAAGTTTTCGACATTAGGACAACGTTAATCAATTTGGTACCAACTTTGGGCGTTGCAAGGGTGCTAACCCTTCCTTGCACGTAACCGACTCCTAAACCCGTTTTCTCAAATTTCACAGACCAAAATATTTTATAAGTGATCCGATCGCACCTAGACAAAAAGGATCGGTGGCGACTCCCTATTTTTAAAAGTCGATCCCTATTTTGCCAAACCTAAAATAAAAATGGTTTCGACATTTATAACGGTAATAAATGTAATTTACCTCCAGCCAATGAATATCTTTCACAGATAAACCATGTCTAAATAATAAAGTAATTGATGATATATCAGAAAAATCCAGAAGAGTAATATTGCACTTACGCAGTAGAAACAATTGTAATAATGACAATATAATTTGCATATTCGCAATTCAGGGCTTCAATTAGTAGAAGTAAAAAATAATATCATATGAATCTTATCATCAAATCTCCTATCAAACATAATAGTTTTAGAAGACCAGAGAAGGATAGAACAATGCCAATTATGAATCAACCAGGCTAACAATAATTCTATCTAATATCATGATTCGCCAATCCTTCTATATGATAAATATTGCATCTAAACATGAACAATTTCATATGCCTCTGAGAATAATAGAACATGTAGAATACCCAAAAGAGATTGTTGTAATATACCCAACGATAACATCTGCATTCGAATATCTTTGCAATTTCATCTATTCCACTGACTAATAAAGTCATTAATAATCTCACATTATTCAGTTCACTCACGAAGCTTATTCGGAAGAAATTTTCAGTTAACCCATTCTGTAGATCCCATATCGAATAAATCGATTTCTCATAAATAACTTTTTTCTTTAATAGTGGCATTACGTATCCCAAATAGTTTTCAGACAAATCTGATATTTCTTTTCAGAACCCATCTTTATTTACTAACCTATTCTCAGTTTTAACTGCTTTATTTATCATTCAGCCACTGAACTCTTCAGTTCCACACTTAAATCAATATAAATCTTATGAATTTCATTACATATAACTGTACTAATAAGGGGATGGAGATCGTAAGCCTCAAAATTTAACTTTCATAAATACACATGTAACGCCCCAAACTTTGGGGCCTAGAAGAAATGGGCTTTGAGTCCTGGAGGGATTGGAATTTAGTTGTGCATGTGATTAACATAAAAATATGCCTGCTTTGGTGGTTAAGGGTCCTGAGAAGTATTGGAGAAGTCTTGGGTTCAAACCTGGGCTTTAGAAAAATTTTGGTTTTAGGTGAATAAAACTCTGGATGTAAGTAAGTAGGCTTTAAGAATATTGTTGGGGAAATCATGACACAAGAAAGGTTGGTGATCCAGTGGTAGTGGCGTCATTATGGTGGCAAAGGGGATCTTGAGTTCGAATCGCATGGAATGCAAAGGGATTTTATTTTATGTCTCTGTGGCGTGAGAGGTAGAGTTTGATTTAAACTCTGCAGAGGTGGTTGGAGACTTGGTCATCAAATTTGAATGAGTTTGAATAGGGGCTGTGGAGTGAATCTAGGAGGAATCGGTGGAGACTTTTAAGGAGTTGGGATGTGAAGGGAGTCTTGGCCTAATGGGAAAGCTTGAGTGGGGGATTCGGTTATGGGCTTTCATTTTGGGTACATTTCCAGCATCTTTATGAGAGGGTAGAAACTAAAAATCCTCTCTGTTATTTCGAGATTTCTTTTTGTGCGTTTTGTGATTTACTTCTTTTTGTGGCGTCTCGTGCAACATTTTTGACCATTCGGGTCTTTTTCTTTTCATCTTTATTTCTTAATTGCTGCCTACTCTTTGCAGAAACATAAACATCAAGCGCTGAGTTCTCCGTTGAAGTTCTTCTACATTCTTCTTTTCTTCTTCCCTTAGTTTCTTCTTTGGCTGAATCTGTTTCATCTTCTTTGTTTACACCAAATCCATTCTCCTATTTCCTTGTATTATTCTATCAATTCTTTTTTCAATAGCTGAATTTCCCCTCATTCATCTTCTTCTCCTCTTTGTTTTCTCCTTTGGCCGAACATAACTTCCTTGTCTCTCTTGATTCCCTAAGCCGATTATTCTCTTTTCCTTGTGACGCCAACCTCTGTCAACTGGCTGAATACTCAAGCTTTCAACTTTAGTCTTTTCTTTTCCACTATTTAGTTTTGGCTTTTGAAGGGGGAGGTTTCTCTGGTATCGCAGGGCATCTGAAAAGATTACGTGGGGGGTAAGTGTTTTGGCCGAATGTTACTTTCCCTTTTTGGAGGAAGGGTTGTGTGTACTTCCTTTAGACCAATGTGTGCTAAACCATGGTTTTAGACCATCGTGGTTGATAGTTTGTATTTATAATACAGTTAATCGTCAAAGAGGAGTGTGATCAACTCTAGCCTGTGTTCTAAGGGAAATAAACTGATTAGCGATCAGTCAAGGTAAGTTTGTATTGTCATTTTGGGCTTGGAATGTTATTAACTTTATTGGTTGTAAATCAGATACGATATGTTGGTTGATTATAAGATTCGGAGAGCGTGGATCTTAACTAGTTTCATGAACAGGTGTGTAATCGTATGCAGTATTCTATGATCGGTTGAAAAGCCGAAAGTATGTATGTTTACACTACTAAGACTGTAGATCAGCAAAATGCCAAAAAACCAAAAATATGGCGTATGATGCCACACGAGCGTGCGATTGTGCGTGTGGCAAACTGAGCCCATGAACATGGCCGCTAGACTGTAGAAGCCACCAGTGAGCGTTCTTGTGGGCTTAGGTCGTAATAGACCTCGATGGGCCGAGTTGGGCCATGTGGGCCCAATAGGTTCATGGACCCCACATGGCTGAAATCCACGGTAAGTGACTAATAATGGATTGGGCTGCAAAGTTCACGTAGCCGTGACGAAATGTGAGCTAATCGGGCCACACGAGCGTGTGGGCCCACTTGGGCCAAGTAATGGGCCTTGGGCCCAATTACACTATTTTGGCCATATAGGTTATCTAAGTCGTTCGAGACGACTGCAGACCCTCTAAAGGGTCGTTATCAGTGTCGAGACCCCAAAAGTAATAAAATGATAGAAGTACCTCTAAGGAGTAAAAATTATCGAAATACCCTTGTAGGGTAGAATGACCGAAATACCCCTGAAGGGGTGAAATTACCGTTTTACCGCTAACTGACAAAAGGACCATTATACCCCTAGTGGTAGTTTAGTGATGTGTGTATGATAACTATATGACTGGTTATGAATATGGCATACTGCATACACGTAATATTTATGACATGACATTCTGCATTGGGGTTGGGATTCTGATTTGGAGGAAGTATTGTACTAGTGGCTTTGCCACATTTTTGCTCTTCTAGTGGCTGCGCCACATATTTTGATTTTAGTGGCTTGGCCACGTTTACTGTTACTAGCAGCTTTGCTGCATTACTATTAGCAGCTATGCTGCGATATTGGTGTATTGGCTGGGTGGGTCGACTTAGTCCCCACATGGTTTATTGGTTGGTACGGGTGGTGTGTTGGTTGGATTGGGTTGGGTTGCATCTCTGTTCTGCACTGTTATTACTTTGGGCTTAGACCCACTCTGTTACTGTATAGGGCTAAAGCCCAGACTGGTATGTTGCTGTATAGGGCTTAGGCCCAATTTGTTTCTTCTTGCATCAATTGTTATTCGACTGATAGGGGATTACACACTGAGTTTTCACAAACTCACCCTTTTCTTTTAACTGTACAGGTAATCCCCAGCCTTAGATGATTTGGAGCTGCAAGGGACTCGGGGGTGGCTACATGTTCGCGAGTATTTTAATTTATACCTAGTTTTTTAAATATTTTATTTTGGGGTTGATATTTTGAGGTTTAACTTTTATCTGGTTTTAACTTCTTACTTCAACCTGCTAGATTAGGGAACACGAGATTTCAAAATAATAACTGTTTCCAAAGAAAATCATGCATTTCAAATCTTAAAGTTTGCAATTAGAAAAGCTTTCGCGGTTTTGAATCTAGATTAATAAACTTGTAATAAATGATATGATCAACAAGTGATTAACAAGTTTTGATTTTACAACCCCAATGTTTTCAATAGCATCTAGTTTTAAAAAGGAGTTACAACTTTAGTCATGAATTTTCGTCGACAGGACCGGTTTTCAAATCAACACTTTGATGTGACACGTCAGATCCAGTCGTAACGTCTAGGCCGGGTTTGGGGTGTTACAACACACATATCACTTAACATTTATCAGTAACATGTCCATTCTAATATATTTATTTCATACCTTTATAAGTCTCATTTCATCATAAGCAACATTTTTACTCAGGCACGTGAGTATCACTTTCACCAGTATTGAAATTAGCTCGGTTGGAAAATATTTCTGTCTATTTGCAAAATAATTTTCATCAAAGTCGGAAGATATCACACTATCACAGGTTATATAATGGCATGTATTTCTAGATTTTAGATATGCTACGTTCAATCTGAGAATCGACTAAATCGTAGCTCTGATACCACTAAATGTAACACCCTAACCTGTGTCTGTCGCTGGATATTACTACGGGGCATTACCAGAGTTTACAAAACATTTACAAATAAATCATGTCAATTATTGTTCATTTTTTTGAGATTATTTGTAACATCCCTTAAATGGACCCTCGAAGCCCAATACTAGCATTAGAATCGAGTCAGGACTTAATCGAAGACTCTAAGAATTTTTTACCAAATTACAAATATTTTTCAAGTTGCAGGGCTCACACGCTCGTGTGACCCTAGGACACGCCCGTGGTATAGGCCATGTTCAACCCCTGTGTAACTCTCTGACTTGTGCACACGGCCATGCCACACGTCCGTGTGCTAAGCGATGTGGTTAATTAAATTCTTTTCAAATTAGGTGTAGGTTTCACATGGCCAAAACACACGCCCGTGTTCCATGTCGTGTAGCACATAATTCACAGTTTATGTCATGCATGAGCATGTCATTATAGTATTTTTCAGAAAAGTTCCTACCCAACTCCACTACACACCATAATAAGAGTTCCCTTGAACTCATCCAACTAATAACACACTAGTTTGTGGAAAATCCATCAGTATGCAGATAAATTGCTAGTATTGTGGACAAGCCACCAATAATGCAGATAAATTGCCAGTATTATAGACAAGCCACTAGTATTGCGGACAAGCTGCCAATATTGTGGACAATCCACTAATATTACAGACAAGCTGTCAGTATTGTAAACAAGCCACCGGTGTTGCAGACAAGCTACTAATACTTCCTCTTTTCATAATCGACCCAACCTCATGTAATGTAGTATGACATGCAATATCAATAACAAGATCAGTCCAATAGGCATGATTTTTAACATGAGATCAGTGGTAGAATAGTAGGCATGAATTATCATGCATTTAGTATTTCAGTATCGGTAACCATGTTTCTAACATGTAATAGAATTTAAAAGAAACAATGACATGTTTTCTATATGCAATTAGATTTATCAGTCTCAGTGAACATAATTTATCATGCCGTTGATATCTATGACAGAACAGTGGCATTCTTTAGCATCACAAAACATGTGAAACAGTACCAAATCATAAAATAACATTACACACATATTGGGCAACACAAAATTATTAGATCAGAGGCACTTACTAGCAACCAATCCTAATAAAGGATGTCGTTCACCAAGAATACTTAATGTATTCGTTTAGTCAAAAATTTGACAAAGGTTTGAACGACTATTATTAAACATACGTATACAATGTTTATGGGTAAAACATTCATAAACTTTAATTGGTTAAAACCCACACGTTGAATGAAAGTCCCACAATACTAGATCTACTTCATCACACACCTACACTTCAGATGTAGCTAGACCTCATCTCAATCTTTTTATAGAATAATGGTACCAATACCAACACATAAATGTTCTATTTTTGGCTATACAGTCCAATAAAAATTTTCTTTTGAAATCAAATGAAAATCACTTACTCTATTGCTCTGTCAAATAGGGATTCGATAATCCTCTTGTGTTAATACAAATTTGAGTGATCCGGATTGAAACCTTCAATGAAAGCACAATATACATAATATATATACAAGTTTCAGCCAAACCAAGAAAAAGAAAGGATTGTGATTAGATTGGAGTAATCATCACTTACACTTCATCGGGCTGGATTGAAAAAATTATGATTTCAATGGAAATATTGAGTAGAGGGAAGAATAGTAGCTATGGAGAAAAGATGAGTATAAAAATAATGTATCAACTTAAAAGAAGAAGAAGAAAGAATGGAAGAGATTTGGTTACAACAAAAGAAAAGAATAGATGAGGAGAAATGAAAAAAAATGGGTGGCGATGGCGGTGTAGTCGAGGAACGACAAAGGAGTAACGGTGGAGAAAAGAAAGAAGAGAGGGAAGGAAGATAATGTAAGGGTGTTTGAGGCAATGCAATGACGATAAATAGTAGTCAGAGGGGTGGCAAAAATAAAATATGGTGGCACAAGGTGGTGGAGAAGAGAAAAAGGGAGAAATGTCAAGGAAAATGAAAAATGATAGTTCTTTGGTGGTAGGGGTGGCACAAACAAGTCAAATGGGAGGAAAAAAGAAAGAAGGGAAACAAGGGAAAATGAAGGAAAGGGAAGGAACAAAGGGAGGGAAAACCTGAGTAAATAAGGAAAGAATGAGGAAGAAAATGGAGGAAAGAATCTCTGGGTTGACAACTCGTTTAAGTAAACAAGGGGGTGTCAAATTGAAATAAGCTAGAGAAGGGACTTTGATACGTGATCGCAATCAGTTGAATATTACAAGAACATTTATGTTGTCCGAGCGTTCTAAACAGGTAACTTAAAACAAAACTTTAAAATAAAATGTAGGATAAGTGAAACGGATAATCATGATAAAACTTTGATCCGAAATCAAACTTAGAAATGAACTAGCATTATAAGGGAACGTAACCTGATTTCTACAAAGCTTGAAATAGAAACGAAGTTAAAAATTAAAAAAAACTATGGCCCATTATGTATAAAGAGATAAGAACCAACAATATAGGGAGATCACCACACTCTAGACTGGCATGAGAAGGGGAGTGATAAGATCAGTTAAAGCGTACGCTATTAGATCTTAAAATCTTGATAAGTTCAATGAGTTCTTAAAAAATAATAAGAGAATAATCTCAAAAATTATATTGATGAAAAGTTCAAAAGTTCTTCAAAGCTTACAAATGATAGCATATTTTAGGATAAGGTAGGTAGTCCAATAGCCACAAATTGACCATTAAATGAAGATTCTAGAATGTGTCGTACATGAACCTATGTGATACATGTATTGTCAAATTTGTTGCATGACTGAATAGTCAGATCCACTCCCTTTTGTTGTGCATGTATTTGGGTGTTCAATGAACAAGTTAAATGGTCATTCACCTTCCTTGAACGTCCGTGCACCTCTCAATTGTTATCCATGCATCTTTAATGTAACAACCTGTTTTCAGTGGTGCTGAAAATAGTGGTTTCAAGACAAAAAATCAGTCGAGTGAGTCTGTAAATATTATTATTTAATATTTAGGAATAAAATATAATATTATATTGAATTTTCATTTGATAAATATTGTTAATTGGATGAATAGTTAAGTTTAAGTGGTTTGTCCCTAAAGTTAACTAGTTTTAGAAAATGAGGTATCGGGACCTTTTTTCTGTAAACCAAGCCTGTAAATATTTTTATTATAGAGCAATTATATAGGTGTATTAAAATTTGGTTAGGAAATTTTGACTTTTAAATAGTTAAGTAAAAATGATTAAATTGTAAAAGCTGCAAAAGTTAATCGCTATTAATCTAAAGAAGTTAAATGATTATATAAGCATTATTAGATGGTTTTAATTGGCAATTAGCCATATTTTGTATTGGGTGGAAGGTTTGGTTTGACATAATATTGATTTTTTGTTAATTTAATGGTTAAAATGGTAATTTCGTAAATAAGTAAAAAATAATAATAAAAGATGAAAACATCATCTTCTTTCTTGTTTTCTTCTGTTCAAAATCGAATACTCCATGGATGAATAAGAGAAGTTTTAGCCAAGCTTTAAATTACATGCATGGTATGTATTTTTCATCCGTTTTTAGTGATTTTTATGTTTTTGAGATCGTTGTAGCTTAATCTAGCTAACCTAGGGACTAATTTGTAAAATTGTTAAATGTTTTGATTTATTCTATTGATGAATTTGTGATGCTTTTGAAGTTTGATGATATATTATTAAGCTTGATAGTTAAATAGGATTATATTGTAAAATAATTTTGGTTATTTTTAAATTTAAGGACTAAATTGATAAAATAATAAACTTGGCATAAAATTCTTGTGATATTTTAAAAAATATGGGCTATAATTGTGTAGGGGAAATTGTGGATAGCATGGAGATGGTTTGATTGTGATAAATTTGAAAGTTTTAGGATTAGGGACTAAATTGAATAAAAGATAAAAGTTTAAGGTAAACGTGTAAAATATTAATAAAGGGCCAAATATGTGAACTTAATTATTTTAAGGTATTTGAATTGGTTAATTAAATTAAATTATATATTAGATCAAGAAACGGATCGGTTGGTTGATAATCACAGGAAAGGAAAAGTCGTTGTCGAAGTGTTGGTAACTATTGCTGTTTGGTAAGTTTGTATTAGATGTTCTTATGTTTATTAATGTTGAAATCATAGTTTTATATAAATATTTTGTGTATATGTGTTTAGTAAACATGGTTGATAAAGGTAAGTTGTAAATGTGACCAAATTAATCTTGTATATGTGTTTCATGTTGAAAATATGGTTTTGTATTTGTTTGATTTGAAACATGTTGTGCTATGGAAAGTTGATATCAAATTAATCTTGGTATATGGTTAATATCATGAAAGGATCAAGGTATACAGGTTAAGCCCATGTGAACTTAGTGAATAGCCAGGATACAAATGACATGTCATTAAGGCATAGTAGGCACTAGTTGCTGGTGATTTCAGTAGCAGGTACTTTGTACTGGTGTTGCAGTAGCAAGAACTCTATGCCGGTGTTATATTTAGTAGGTACTATGTACCGGTTATGGATACCATACCAATGGCTTGAGATCCTGCATGTGCTATGGATGCTCTGAAACTTGTGTGAGTAGCATCGTGTATAGATTAATGTCCTTTTGTCAGCTTATTTAAGCATTACCCTCCTGTGTATCTAAAGTCAATTAACTATTATTCTTCGAGCTAAATAGTTAACTTTCAAAATGGAAATGAAATGAGATGATATGTTGAATTATATTTGGTTGATTATATCTTGGTATGTAAATCTTAACATGTTATGTATTGATGATGTGAACAATTTAGGTTTAATCGTTTCGTATAGTTGGAATGATGAAATAAGGAAAAGGTTGGTTATTTTTATGTTATAAATATGATTTGTAAATTAAATTGACAGGTATATGATGTTTTTGTTTTACTAACTTACTAAGCTTTACGTGAGCTTATTCTATTTGGTTTTCTTCATTGTAGATTGTTATACTCGTGCTGTTAATTGGAACTTCGTTGGAGATCACACTATCCAACAACTCTTTCGGTAGCTATTCGTTTATTTTGATTCGGTTATAAGTGGCATGTAAATAGGATTTTGGTATGAACAAGTTAATGATGATCTTGGTGATATTTTGTGCCACTTGAAATATAAATATGTATTTGGTGTTTATGGTGACTTGAATTTGGCAGCATACCATTTGATGCATATCTTGATCAATGGTTGTGGAATGGCCATTTTGTTTTAAAATATATGTTAAGTTATGTTAGCCTTTGAAAACTTGTTATAAATGGATGATTTTTGAATGTAGTATTTGTGGTCTAGTTGGTGATTAACTAAGCTTAACAAGTTAGTGGTGTTTTAGTTTGGTTGGTTAATAGTTATGCTTGAATTGTGGTGCCAATTAATGTATATTGGTTAGGTATGTAGGTTGGATGAATGCGTTATATATGTTACATGTCTATCTATATGCATCTTTAAGCTAGGTTTTGAGATTGGTATGAAGTGATCTTTTCAAACTTGATTTTTTGACCATTTTAATGAAAGTATTGATAAAATGTACTAAAGTATCGATACCAAACCATATGAACAAATTTAAAATTTACAGAATTTAAATTTGGTATCGATAATTTTACTTAGTATCAATATTTTTCTAATTTGTATCGATACCGTGAAAATAATATTGATACCTTGATTTGGCATAATGCTAAAATGGTATCGATAAATATTTTCGTATCGATACTGGTCAAAAGTTTAAAAACTTTATATTTTTGTCCATTTATTCAAACTTGAATCAAATTTTATAATAGTTTAAAGCTTGATATAGTTCTATTTTCGTTCCTATTGATTGATGTTTGTATAAATATGAATAGTTAATAGTTAAATTGAACAAGTTTATTCTAGTTTGTTTGTAGCATCTCATAGCTTAGGTATGGTGACTGGGCCGAGTATGAGGTATTTCATTTAAGGTGCAATGTAACTTCATTTAGTTCCCCTTGAACGTGTATGTATGTGGCAATGCATGAACCGACCAAAAATTCACATTAAGGCCCCTTTGTAGCACCGTCTATGCATGAAAACTTGTCCTTTGCATTCGGTCATTCATGTTTGTGGCTAGAACATTGTATCTTGCAAAAAATATGAAGGGTCTCATGGCCATTAGTGAATGTTTGAATTTTGAAGAGTTAAGGAGTTCACCATGTATGTATTTGAAGAGGAATCTGAAAGGACATAGGGACTTGATGCTCATAATATGGATGGTCAAATGAACCTGAAAAACATTATAAATAGATCCTATAAACACAATTACAAAATAGGACAAACAACAATTAATTCTTAAGAAAATAATGCATAAGAAAACTAGATTCGACAAAATATAACTAAACACATGAAATAATTGAACAAAAAGATCAATAATTTACATGCTATGGAAACAAATGCAAACATATGTAATCAGATGAAAAACAAATAAACACAAAGTAATAAAACATAGTTAAACACTCTGATAAACAACATAAATATAAATGTTATGAAAACACAAAGTTGTGGACAAAACTAAATAATGACACATAAGAACACTAATATGTAAATATCAAGTAAGAAAATTGAATGATGGATTTCATTTTAACTGTGGGATTTCCATATTATTGAACCCAAATAGCTTGAAACGACCTATGTTTGGTCCTTGTATGCCCAATATCTCTTACTCTATTTTTAAGGTGCGTTGGGTTCTTGACCTAACAAGAGGCCCACTTGGAGGCATAATTATATGATGTGACCATGCATGTATCAGACTTTAACTTTGGTCTCAAGAATAGCTACACTACTTAACCACTAGGACATAACTCACACTTGTTTAAATGCTAACTATAAATAAATAAAAATGAGGTTGAAAACAAATACAAGTTGTATTTCCTATTACGATCTGACCACGTAATACTACTTAGTATCAATTAAACATTAGACAATCAATGAGAAACATTTCCTTCCATTTTGTTTTGTGTGCAAAAACCATGTGAGGACAATATACAAAGTATTAATGTAATTTATGATTAATTTTATTAACCAATCTGTTTGAAAAAAAATACAAGTGTACTTAGACAAAAACACTACACATTAGACAACAATCTCCCACTTGCCCTAGTGAAGTAGATGTGTCATGTTTCACATTCCTATGCCCCCCATATGTTTCCCAAAGAGCACTTTAGATATAAGAGTCTTGGCTAAACAAATCCCCAAGGTTTGTCCTCAAAAGCAATTTTGGACTACATTCACTATTCCATCAAACATTCCTGTCTCCCTTAATGTGTTTTTTGTTACGTGGTTTTTTTTCAGTTTAGCTATATCCGTATTGTTTTAGTGCCGTAGATTTTAAATACCTCATACCCTCTATAGTGAAGTTAGCTATGTAGCCTACTTGACACTTATTCACACTATGGACCCGCCGTTTAGGAAAAAAGCATAACCCGATGTTGATTTCCTGGAATATCGACACGTTTGGAAGTCAAAATCAGAATATCTAATAGGAGTAAAATCTCTTCCAAAATACACGAGCATATAATCTCTCATTCTCCGTAAATACTTGACTATATGCTTAACTGCTTACCAGTGTCTTAGTCTTGGATTTGCCTGATATTAACTTATCAACCCCACTGCAAAATAGATATATGAGTGTGTGCATAACATAACATACAGGGGACTTCCTACTGTTAAAGCATAATGAACCTTTCTCATTTCTCTCTTTCTTTCTTCCGCTGTTTTAGGATAGTTCTCTAAAGAGAAATGAAATCCCATTATGGAGGGTTGATTTCCCTACTTTGAATTGGTAATTGCATAACACTCCAATATCTTGTCTATGTATGAAGACTGAGACAATGCTTTCACTTTGTTATCTCAATCCTTTAGTATTTAAATGCCTAAAACAAAATTAGCTTCTCCCAAGTCCTCCATACTAAACTGTTGAGTTAACCACATTTAACCGATGACAATGTCATTACATCTTTTCCAATGAGTGGAATGGCATTAACATATAGAATGAGAAAGACCACCTTTCCATCCCTTAAACGTTTACTCCAAGGTTTAAAGTCATTCATGTAACTTTCTTCAAGAAACGAAGCATAAGTTGACACTATATCAGTTTACTCTTTCGGGTTATAAAACAAACCATCCTTGTTTTCCCTTCAGATATCTTACAAATATGAACAATTCTATACGTGAGTCCAACTTTCTCACATCTTTATCCAATACGTGGGTTAGACATCCCCAAATCCTTAAATGATTAAGATTCAGCTTCTTACCATGCCACAATTCATATAGAGTTTTTTATGCTGCCTTAGTTGACATATCATTTAGAATATAGCAAGTCATTTGTACCGCATATCCTCAAAAGGAAATTGGCACCTTCGAATAACTTAACATTGAACATACCATCCTAACAACATTCAATTTCTTCTCTTCGACAAGCAATTCTGTTGTGGAGTGCCCAATGCGGTTAACTGGAACAAAATCCCATTCTCCATGACGTACCTTAAGAACTTATCAGATAAATATTCCTCACCTTGATTTGATTGAAGTGCCTTTATGGGTAAATCTAGTTGTTTCTTTACTTCCGCACAAAAATCTTCGAATTTACCAAAGGTTTCACTATTGCAATGCATTAGGTATATATACCCATATCTGGAATGGTCATCAGTAAATGTTACATAATACTCATAACCACCTCTTACACTAACGCTCATAGGGCCACATACGTTAGTGTGCACAAGTTCTAGAGGTTTTTCGGCCCTCATTCCTTTTGCATTAAAAGATCGCTTAATCATCTTACCTTCTAAGCAAGATTTACATTGAGGAAGATCAACTTCTTTAAGTGAACTTAAGATGTTGTCTTTCACAAGTATAGTGATTCTTTCTCGGTTAAAATGACCAAGTCTCAAATGCGAAAGGTACGCCTCATTAGAATGAGAAGTTTTAAGTTGTTTATTTGATATTTTAGTCTCAGGAGTGTGTACATTTGGTTTGATAAAATAGAGATTATATGACATTCATCCATTACAAATAATATTGCGATTTCTGAATATTTCAATTCCATTATGAAAAGTCACGATCAAGTCATCTTTATATAAACATGCAACAGAAATTAAGTTTCTTTTGAAACTTGGTACATAGAAAATGTCTCTTAAATAATCTTTCTAAAATTATCAAAATAAATATGTAAATGTCCTTTTACTTTAGCAGCTACACTTGTCCCATTCCCAGTCCACAATGATAAGCTCTTACCTCTAAGATGTTTCGTCTACTCGAACCCCTTTTCCTTTGGTGGCCAGGTATTCCTTCCACTCTCTACAGTTTGCTTTGAAGTTCCCTTTCTTACGATTCAACCACATAATACTGCTTAATATTAGTTAAATATTAGATAATCATTAGGTCAATATTCTTTTTCATTTTTTTTGCTTGCAAAAATTGTTGAGGACAATATACAAAGATATTAATGAAATTTATGGATATTTTATTAAACCAGTTTATTCAAAAAATACAAGTACATATAGATGAAAATACTACATTAAGGGAACTAAATCCCAACAGGAACTTCTAAGAGTATAATCAGTAAGAGATCTTGAATTCTAAAATGATCTATGAGAGGATTGAGAAAATAAACTACATTAAAAACTTGTGGCAAGTCCTTGGAATATGATGATTTTAGTAATAAAATGCAGTCATCTTAATTGATTCAAGGATCGAGGAAATGTGATAGTGATATTCAAATTTGATAAGTGGCATCCTATGAAAAGAAATCACCAAAAAAATTAAGTTGTAAGTAATTTGAGAAGCCTATGATTTAGAAAGAGTTTAAATGATAACGGGTAAGAGATAAGGTAACACTAGTGAGAATCAATGTATCGAGTTGCAAACTAGAGATTTTCCAATTAGTAAAATGAGTTACAACCTTTTGAATGTATCTATATTCCAAATGGAGAGGTACCATTTCTTTATTTGTTGCGTCTTTGTGATGTTATCCAAGTGCCCTATTGATGGAATCATTTGAATCGAAATCGTGTGTAATAATGCATGAACTAAGAAGATTACAAGTTAAAGTATTAATGTGGATTTAGGAAAATCATTTCGAGTACAGGATCATTTCATGACACCTTGAGAGTTGAGTAGTTTTGTGTAGTTTAAAGGTTGAGAATTAGTCGTGGGTGAATTATAAGATGAACGGAATTAGTTTTAGGCAAAAAGATTAAGTATAGACCGATATATTCAGATTTAAAATTTTCCATGTTAAAGGTTTTGGTTACATGAGAACTTAGTTTAGGTTTATGTTTGGTATGCTTGTAATGAGTCATTGATTGATTTTTGGATGTATTGTTGTGTGAATTTGTTGTGTTGAAGTTCCAAATTCAATAGAACCCTCTATGAGTAGAGATAAAGGCAAGGAAAAGCTAGTTTAAGCTTTCGAATTTTTGGTGAAAGTGTAATTGGTGAGTGTTTGGAATGATTACTTGTGGACATGATTCAAAGCATTATTTGGGAATTGAGTAGTAGCTTAAACCCCTACTTTAAATTTCAAGTGTAAGCTTTCTCATACTTATAACAAAGTGCTTATGTGTTTGTGAATATGTGAATTGAGATGAGATGCTATAACATGTGATATGAGGATGATAACTGTTGTAAAAGTACATGTATGTACATGTTTTGTATATGTTAAATGTTAGTGACAGTGTTTTGCTAAAGATGCAAATATGCAGTGATTGTGCACGAATAATCGATAAGTAATATGTCTTTAACTTTGGATGTTTTGGCCTTGTGATCTTGAAACCGTTGGATATAGTTGACATGCTATAGGATTGTGAGCACTCACCTATATGTACAGAAGGCCTTGGGACATGTTGGAGGGATAAGGGAATGTGAGCTAAGCTCCATTCAACGGGACATGTGAGGGGAAATAAAGAGAGTGTTAGCATTATGCTTCACTTTTTGGACATGTTTGACTCTATGAGTCTATGTTTGGTGTGTTGGAGATCCGAGTATCCAATGAGTGATGATAGATCTCACTTTTATGTTTCATAGCTCAAGTGCCAAATTATCTTAAAATGTATATATGTGTAACGTGGTGTATGCCTAAATGAGTATGTGACCATTACGCAATTTATCTATAAAGATGTTTTAAATCTTGTGATATATGCTTGAATGTTAGGTGATTATATGTGTAATAAGATATATGTTTAAAAGTGTATATGTTCACCATGTAACAGAACTAATAATAATGCATAAGTATATTATGACACTAAAGTTGGAACTGTTAAGGTTATGTTATATGGTTGTTTCATTAATGCTTAACGAACTATTTGCATGGTAGTTGTTCTAGGTATTCATTGAGATTGTTAAGCTCACCCGACTCCATTATTTTAACCATTGCAGATTAGTTGTGTACCAGTGTGAGCGGTGTGGTTTCTGATAGGTGATCCAAGTAAGTCTATTTATTATTTTCGTAGGTGTTTATTTGTTTATTTATTTACGTTTTGGGGAAAACAAAAATGTGGTAGACTCGTTATAGCCTTGATTTCTAGACATTATGCTGGTTTTTGGTTCAGTTTATAAGGATTACATATTATTGTCATGCTTGGGTTCATGAACTTGAGGATGGATTGACGTTACTTGCTCGAACACGATTTTGTGATTTTGACTTGTTAATTAGGCTGTTAAATGATTATTTGTCAAAGTAATTGATGCATGATGTTTAGGAACTAAATTGGAATGGATTAATTGCATATTTATGCTACATTTTTGGGGCTTGGAGCAGAGGTATCGATAATTGGGTTTTAAAATCGATACCTTTGTGTTTTGAAATGTGTAGAAAGTTAGAATAAAGATTTGGTATCAATACCTTTTCTCGGCTATCGATACCCGATGTAAATTTATCAATACTTCATGACAGGTATCAATAATTTTCGAGACTTTGGGATTTAGTTGAGAAAAAAAATGCAAGTTTGGTATCATTTTTTTCTATGTATCGATATTTTTTCAGTGTGGTATCGATACCCTAGTGTCTGTATCGATACCTATGGACCTGGTTTAAGAAATTTGCTAAATAGACCTTGTGCATGTTAATACTCAATTTTAAGGTTGTTTATGGTATGCTTTGCATGTAATAATGATAATTAAACCAATTAAGTGACCTAAAACCTGCAAGCATATTATAATAAAGGACGTTTTGCTTAGAATAAGCTTTTCGCTTATTGTGAGTGAGATGAGACGGTGGTGTGGCATTTCGTATTCAGGCTTGGCAACCAGGCTGGGTATAAGGTGTTACATTGAGCCCATTACCACAACTCCATACTACCCAACCACAGTTTGAGAGAAGGATCAGACACCGCCATCTTATGTCTGAATAGGTGTGGTTCCATATTGTACCCTACGTATGTATTCTGATAAAAACGTTACCATTTCTTTTAGTAAATGGACTCAAAATATTTATAGATACAAATTTAAATACGATATTTTTACCCATGTTCACGATTGTTTTGCGCCAGTCCTTGTTCTTGTACTTATTGTGGAAGTTGACAGCAATGTGGCGAATACAATAGACAGACCTCCACGGAACCTCGGATTGTTGAATCGCAGCAACAAGGTCCTTGGATCTGTCGAAGACAATGCAAATGTTGTCTTGTCGGACAACATGCCTCTACAAATTCCTAATGAAAAATTCCTACGATTCAGAATTCTCTGACTCCACGTTGTTAAAGGCGATCGGTGGTACATTTTGGTTACCATCTTGTGCAACCACAATTAGAAGTATCTGTGTGTATTTTCCATAAAGCCACGTTCCATCAACCTGCACAAACGGTTTGTAGTGGGAAAAGGCCCTAACGCATGGATCGAAAGTCCAGAACAATCGGCGAAAAACTCTTCTCCCTGGTTTAAGTTGTCCATCCGGGCCTCTGTAAGGAAATGTTTGCAAGTCCACGATAGTTCCTGGAACGTACTCCACCATCGCTGAAATCCACTCCTGAAGTTCATTGTATGACTCATCCCAGTCGTTGTACAATTGCTGCATCGCCATTTGTTTCGCCCACCATGCTTTCCTATACGATACTTTGTACTGGAATCGGGTTTGCATGTTTGCAATCAATGTCAACACAGGAATGGTTAGGCTATCTTTCACTATTGGCATGATGTAGTTGCAGATACTTTTGGCATCCAATTTCCAGTTGTCTTAAGTCATATGTAAGGTAGTGCATGTATGGTGCCCTTCTAATTTTCGTATTTGCCACTATTTGATTCCTCTGTATAATGCAGCCCGAATCCACTAGCCACACCCATCACCGGCCCTCCAACATTCCCCAACATACAATGTCGATGTAGACTTGGCGACCTTGTAATCAATCGACACCTTCATGCTGTATTGTTTGATGGCAAACACACACTTCGCCTTGTTGTCGAACCGTTGCCCAACGAACAACTCTTCCAATTATGAATTTGATGCCAATCTATGAGCAAGGACTATATCGGTGTACTCAAGGAACTTGGATTCATGGGTTGCATCTGGATCGCTCAACATGTCTCCCCAGGGTCATTCTATAAAACAATGCCAGGATTCGGGTTACTAAAATAAGGGGCATGAGCATCTTCAACCTCCTCCGGGCATTCATCGTCAATATCATCTAGAACCTCATCAATATCAGGGTCACTAAAATCTTCAACATCCTGATCAGAATCTTTACCATTATTGATCCCTTCTCCGACGTTTGCCTCAGTGCCTATCACCTCTGAATGTATTTGTAGATAGGGACCCGGGGCAGGGTTGTTATATGAACTCCTACCAAAATTTTGATTTTCGGGCATATGCGATGTCCCTCCACAATCTAACTAATCTGTCCATCCAACATTAAGATCAAAGTCCAACCCACGATGTTGAGTTATTGGACTAACATTCTCAACTGGCTTTAAAGCGGTTAACTCAGCAAATAACTCAACTGGTTGGGGGTTCTCACTCCCAATGGACCACCATATTTCCATCACATTGCCCAAGTTATCATCATCTAATAGTTGCATCTCAAAAAATTTCAACGGATCTGTAAAGATTGGAAACTTGTAAAATAATCTGAACATTGCCCTTCCACAACGGATAGTTATTTTCGCACTGATCTTCCTTTTCATTTCTTCCAACTTCACAGTTTTATTGAATCACAACCCTACTATCTGCCGACCTTGAAATAAACAACCAACATCACCTTCTACAATTTCACCATAAAAAAGAACGCACACCAAAAACACCGAGTTATTCATCTTCACCAGAATTTTTGAGCTCTCCTACTAAACACAACAATTTCTCTCTTTTCTTCTATTCCAATTCAACTGCTACAAAAAGACCTCAACAATATCTATATATGTAGTACAACTAAGGTGGTGAAGCCATAAAGAATGGCTCCACCAAAATAAAATATCATTTTTTAAATTTTAAATTAAAAAAAAGATATTTGGAAAAAAAAAAAAACTCATACAATACACTAGTGGTGCAATTCTATATAGCTCCACCAAATAAAATATTATTTTTTTAAAATAAAATACACATTTAAAAAAACTCTGATAATAAAGTGGTGACGCCATTTAGAATGGCTCCACCCAATAAAAAAACATTTTTTGTATAATTTTAATTAAAAAAACTAAAAAAAAAAAAATTACACGTACAAAAGTGGTGGCGCCAAACTCTTTGGCTCCATCAAAAAAGGATTATTTTTTAGAGCCCCAAAATTTTTAGAAATAGCAAAAAAAAAAAAAAAAGATTTTTTAGTGGGTTTGTTGACGTGGCATGTTGGTAACGCCAGACTCTTTGGCTCCACCAATTTTTATTGTAAATTTCAAGTCATTTATGTGTATAATCAGAAAAATAGATCATTTTCATAATTAATTAAAAATTTAAAGTCATTTGTACAAAAAAGCCTATCTTATGTTCTGGGCACATCCAAATTTTTGGAAAATATTTTTAGAAACGTATTTAAATTTCTTAAAGGTTTAATTATGTTTTAAAGAATTTTTTATTATGTTCTTAAATGATGTTTTCTTAAAAGAAAAATTTGTGTAAGTTATAAAAGTGTTTTAATAACATCTCCTAATTATAGTGATCGAGACAAGTACGAAGTGTTGCTCATATATTTTAATTTTTATTATTGTTTTAACGTTGTGCCTCTTTATTCTAAAGAATTAGTATTTATAGAGTGGATGTGGTTTTAATTTAAATAAAAACTAATAAATGAAATTATATATCGGTAGTAATTTAAATAATATTTGCATTTTTAACCTAATATTACAATTTTTTCGCATCATATGTAACCCCCTTTATTTTAAAATTTATTACCATAAATATTTTTTTCCAAAATTTTGCTTACCCTGTGATTTTGTTGACACTGAAAAACAGTATATTGTACAAAGCCGTATATTGATCTGGATTTTGCCATATTAAAATAGTACATTATCATACAAAGCTATCAATTGAAAAAAAGTATACTGTCATATGATTTTACGCAAACATTATATCATAGGAGGCTTAATTAAATAGATATTATTTACTTAAATTTTCACGAAAGAAAATGTATTTATTCCATTATTAATGCATATTTGTCACCATTCATAATGTGATAATTCTCATAATTCTAATTATATTAGAACTAAATCTTACCATGAGTATTCTAATATATTACTTTAATATATATATATATATGTATGTATGTATATACATACATATGATTAAGTTCACTTTACGAATCAACATAAATATTTTCTTTAGCTTAGAAACAATTCTTTTAAAATAGAAGCAATTCCTATTAAAAATTTATTTTAACTCTTTTTAAAAATAATAATATTCATTTATAGTTTTTTTTTAGTTCGCAAATATTAGTTTAAACATTTATTACATATATAATTTTAAAATCTTATTTCCATTAATTTTCTTCAACAAGTTATTATAATATTTTTGGCAATCAATTTAAACTTCAACAAGTTAAAATATTTATATCTACTTTTATATTGTCTACTAATTTTAAATGAAAAATTAAAGTATTATTTTGTATTTTTAAAAAAAGAAAAAGAGATATCAATATAATTTAATGACTATTATAAACATCTTATTAAGTGGATGTCCATCAAAATCAAGATAAGTTTTTATATACTTTAAATTCTAATAGTCATTAGAAGTAAATCTCTACTTCATTTGTACTTCTTATGTCTATAAATAAAGACTTTGGAGAAGCTTTGTAAAGAATCCGATTGATCAACAAAAATAAGTCCTCTCTTTGCTCCCCCATTCTCTTTGTTCTTCATTCTTTGTCTTTTATTTTATAACACGTTATCAGCATGATTCTCTTTTAATTGTTTTTCTCTTTAAGTCACAAAAATATCCCAAGATTTGCTGTTGTCAATTGCCTCCTAGAGTTGTTGCTATTTCAATTGAGGCCTGTGCACTATAGGTAATCATTAGAGCCTCTAACCACTCAGCCAGTGTGACAATGATGGTGCTAAAGAATTTCAGGTATATTTAACTATGATTTATTTATTATATCATGTTTATTATAATTGGAGACTAATCATGACAATATGAATAGATAGATTTTGATTTGAAATCCATGCATGTTTGCGATAGTGATTATGAATTAAAGAATTTTTTAGGACGTTTATAAGTTCGTCCTAGTAAATCTATTGCATTCTCTGAAGTGAACGCAAAAGAAAATATAAACCAATATTATTCCAATATTTAGTAGTACAAAATCAGTCGAAAACTCCAAAAGAGCTAATATATTAATATCTTGTGATGGTTAATCCATTGGTTTTAAAATATATTTATAATAGATCTCCTATTGAGATTGTGAATGAAGAAAATATTATATTTCATATGAATCACTGTAACACCCCAAACCCAGCCTAGACGTTATGGACGAATCTAGCGTGTCACATTGAAGTGTCTTTCAAAAATTGGACTTGTTGGTAAAACTCGTTTCTAAGTTTAAAACCCCTTTATTTTTAGTTAACAACTCATCTAGTCAAAACATTTGCCTTATTATCTGCTATTGTTATAATAAGTTGATTTAAAATCGCGGAAGCTTTTGAAAACTCTAATGTATAAATTTCGTGTTTTTGAAAACAGTAATTATTTTGAAAATTCGTATTCTCCTAAACTAGCAGTTTAAAATAAGTAAACAAAACCCAATTAAAAATTTAAACAAACATAAATGGCCTTATTACATAAACAAAACCCAACATAAACTTTAAATTTAAATGAAACCAAGTGTAGAACAACTGCAGTTGTGTGGCCACCTCCGAGCCCCTCACAGCACCAAATTGCCTATGGTTGAGGATCACCTATACAGTTAAAAGGAAAGGGTGAGTTTATGAAAACTCAGTGCGTAATCCACTATTAGTCAATCAGTATACAACATGCGATATGATGCTGGCCCGAGCCTTATTGATAATAGTGCGGTGTGGGTCTTAGCCCAATGCAAGAATGCTGAGATGGGCCTTAGCCCAATACCATATCAGTACAGTGCAATAATGCAGCCCATCCTAATCCAGCCAACACACCACTCCGTACCACCAACACAACATGTGGGGATAAAACCGACCCACCCAACTAACACACCAATATCGCAGCAAAGCTACGATATGATGATCGCAAACAAAGTCGCCGAAGACGATATATGTGGCAAAGCCACCAGTATAGTATACTTCCTCCATAACAGTATCTCAACCCCATGCAGTATGTCATGTCATAACTCATACGTATATGCAGAATGTCATACTCAGTAACAGTCTTATACAAATCTTGAACACATCAGTCAACCTACCTTTAGGGGTATAACAGTCATTTCCATCTATTAGGGGTAAAATAGTCATTTCACCCTTTTAGAGTATTTTGGTCATTTTACTTACTTTGGGGTCTCGGTGCAGATATTAACCTCTCGGGAGGGCCGCAGTCACCTTGAGTGACTCCGATAACCGAAAAGGTCATAACGGTGTAAATGTGCCCAAGGCCCATTACTCGGCCCAAGTGGGCCCACACACTCGTGCAGCCCGTTCAGCCTAGATTGTTCCACGGCTATGAGACTTACATATTCTAATCTAGTATTTGCCACAAATCATGGATTTCATCCGTGTAGGGCCCACGAGCCCATTAGGCCCACACGGGCCATTTTTGCCCAATGTGGCCCATTACGACCTAAGCCCATGAAAATGCTCATGGAGGCCTCTACAGTCATGCTCCAGTGATTCATGGGCTTGGTTTGACCACACGAGCGTTCGCATGCCCATGTGGCCTCCATGCTCAATCTTCTAACTTTTCGGCTTTTCGGCGTTTGCCGTTCTACAGTCAAAGCAGTGTGAATACACACCTGTTTACACAACTGCTCCATGTTTCTCAATCACCCAACCTAGATTCAAACATGACCCAATGTCAGTCCTTTAATTGTTAGGGTAAAACACCCTCTTATTAACACTTAATCCAAAAACACCATCCTTACATTACTTGAATGAGGCGACTTTAGTCCTCCAAGACCACTAACCAAAAGTGATACACCCTTTTATTGATTATCTGTACCACAGACACCGATATCATTAACCAAGGTAGGCCATATAAGTGGCCTCAATCCTCAAATGATATCATATAAGAACATAACCAGTATACGGCCTAAACTCCAAAAGTGAGGTAACGTATTACCTTGATTAAACGCTGAGAACAAGGGTTGCGACTACTTCAAAACCACTTACGCTCCACCACTCCTCGAGGAAAACCCTAGAACCGCAACGAGTAACACATTGTGAGGAAAAAATCAACAGTCGGTAATCAAAGGTTAAAAAGGAGGGTATTCGATTTTAAGAAAAGAATAGAAGAGAACAAGTTTAATCAAAAAGTGAGGAGTATAAACACTTTACCGATAATCAAAAACACTTGCAGCACTGGAACAACAAGAAGCAGCGTATAGAAGATCGGCGCAGAGAGTGATAAAACAAAAGGGTGATATTCGGCCAAAAGAGAGCACAGATTGAGGAAGAGAAGAAGAGAGAAAAAGAAATGGAAGAGTTGCTCACAAAATCTACTAACAACTCTTGACCAAAAAGAAAGAGACTTTTGTTGAATAATGCGCAACAACCAATGCAAATCTGAATGAACCAAAAACCGATAAATGAAAGAAAAGAAAAGGCGAATTCGGCAGATGCTAGCACCAAAATGTTCCTCTAATGCCGAAAATGAAAAACATTTTCCCCAGCTGAATTCTCAAAGCTAGAGTTCCCCCAAACGGCACAACACTTCCTCTCAGTCAAACTCCTTGATTTTCTCCTAGCATCTCTCCCTTTATTCCTCCTTGAATTACTCCACCGATTTCTCCTCAACTCCCCCAACAACTTTATTCAACTTCTATTCAAACTCCCCTTAGCTGTGTTTTAGTCCAACTCCACTACCTACACAGCTTAAGTAGCAAAATAAATACTCCATGGTGCAACCCAGGATTTGAACCTCACACCTCACAGTTATACCACACGCCACCTTGCCACTAGACCACAAGCTCTTTTTGTGTCATAAAACAAGCACTATTATTTATAAGGCCTATATGCCAATGTTTAGATTCGTTTAAGAGCAAAACTAAAAATTCTGCAAAAGCCAAGACTTGAACCCAGGCTTCTCAAACACTCCCATACATACCCAAATCACTTAGCTATTAAGGCAAACAAGCAATTTGTGTCATATCATGCAAAAATTAAAGACTTAAATTTTTGGGGCATTACAACTCTACCCCCTTAACAAATTTTGGCCTCGAAATTTACCTGGTCAGAATAGATGAGGGTATTGCTGGCGTATCGCCTCCTCAGGTTCCCACGTGGCTTCTTTTGAACTGTGATTACGCCAAAGCACTTTGACTAGTGGAATAGATTTCTTCCTTAGTATTTTAACCTCACGATCCAATATCTGCACTGGCTCCTTCTCGAAGTTCAGATCTGGCCTGACCTCGATCTCCTAGACTGGTACTATGTGTGTAGGATCAGAGCGATAACGCTTCAGCATGGAGACGTGGAACACATCGTGAATCCGGTCTAATTCTAGAGGCAACTCAAGTTGATAGGTGACTGGTCCCACACGCTTTAGTATACGGTAAGGCCCAATGAACCTAGGGCCAAGCTTACCCTTCTGCCCAAACCTCAGTATCTTTTTCCATGGGGAGACCTTGAGAAATACGAAGTCCCCCACAAAATACTCAATCTCTTGGCATTTAAGATTTGCATAAGACTTCTGCCTATCAGATGCTTCCTTCAACCGGTCTCGAATCAGTTTTACCTTCTCTTCAGTATCAGAAACTAACTCTGGCCCCAAAACTCGTCGCTCGCCCAGCTTAGTCCAACAAGTAGGAGTACGACACTTACAACCATATAATGCCTCATACGGTTCCATTTGAATACTGGACTGGTAGCTATTATTATACGCAAACTCTGCTAGCGGCAAATAGTCTTCCCAGTTGCCTCGAAAATCAATTACACAACTTCTTAACATGTCCTCCAGTATCTGAATAACCCTCTCTGACTGACCATCTGTTTGAGGATGGAATGCAGTACTGAAGTCCAACCTAGTACACAAAGCCTCGTGTAATTTCTTCTAGAACCGAGATGTGAATTGAGGGTCTCTATCGGATATGATGGAAACCGATACCCCATGCTAGGGGTGTGCAAAATTCGTGAAAAACTAAAAAAATTCAGTTAACCGGCCGAATTCGGCTAATCGGTCGGTTAACTGAATTTTTTCGGTCGAGGGTCGGTTAATTATTTTGTGATTTTTCGGTTAACGGTTAATTCGGTTCGAAACTGGTCGGTTAATCGAAGTTTTTCGGTTTAATCGAAAAAATTAATAAATAAATTTATAATATATAAATAGGCCTACTATTCACCTAAACCCACCCTCTAAACCCAATCCAAACCCAAATATCCAACCCAACCCAATTACCCAATCCAACCCAATCATAAAAATTATAAATAATTTAATAAATAAAAATAAAATTCTAAAACTAAAACTAAAAATTATGTAATCTTTTTAATTATGTAGTGATTCATTTCGGGTAATTCGGGTAACTCGGGTAATTCGATTAATTCGGGTAAATCAGTTAATTCGGGTAATTTGGTTAATTCGAGTAATTCGGTTAATTCGATTAATTCGGTTAATTTTTAATAAAAATAAAAAAACATATAATTTTCGGTTAATTCGGTTAACCGACCGAAATAATCGAAAAATTTCGGTTCAGTTAACGGTTAAAAGTTTTGAAAGGTTGGTTAATTCGGTTAAGGTTATTTCGAGTCGGTTAATCGATTGAACACCCCTACCCCATACAGTCTCACAATCTCATCCACATACAACTTTGCCAGCTTTTGCAACGAGTAATCAGTATGGACTGGTATAAAATGGGCAGATTTAGTCAATCAGTCTACAATAACTCATACTGAATCCTTCTTAGTAGGTTAAGGGCAGCCCACTTACAGAATCCATGGTTACCCTCTCCCACTTCCAAAGTGGAATCTTAACTGGCTGCAGTAACCCTGAAGGCAGCTGATGCTCAGCCTTAACTTGCTGGCACGTCAAGCACTTACTCACAAAATCAGTAACTTCGCGTTTCAGTCTTGGCCACCAGTATAGCTCACGAAGATCTCGGTATAACTTGTTTTTACCAGGATGCATAGCATATGGACTACTATGTGCGTCCTGCAGTATAGACTGCCTCAGATCAGAATCCTTCGATACACAGACTCTTCCACGAAAACACAGTACTCCTTTATTATTTAGCCCAAAATTTGAAATTTCCCCATTCTCAACTTGTCAGAAACGAGGAACTAGTGACTCATCCAACAACTGTTTACCCTTAATCTGTTCAATCCACGTCGGTCTAACTTGTAGCTAGCCAACAAGCTACCATCATCAAACAAGCTGAGACGAGCAAACATTGCTCTCAAATCAGATACGGCCCTACGACTTAGTGTGTTAGCCACCATGTTACCCTTACCAAGATGGTACTCAATCGAGCAATCATAATCCTTAAGCAGCTCTATCCATCTTTGCTGCCTAAGATTTAGCTCCTTCTGAGTGAGGAAGTACTTGAGGCTCTTGTGATCTGTGTAGATAATACACTTCTCACTCTATAAATAGTGCCTCCAAATTTTCAGTGCGAATACCACCGCGACTAACTCTAAGTCATGAGTAGGGTAATTCGCCTCGTGATGCATCACTGTAGATAGTGAATTCCTTCCCAGACTCCGGCTGTATCAAGACAGAGGCCTTAGTCAGAACTTTCTTCAGTTTTTCAAAACTTTCTTGCTACTTATCAGTCTAGTTAAAAGGTACCCCTTTACGCAGCAACTTAGTTAGAGGTGCAGCAATCAAGGAAAACCCCTCAACAAAACGTCTGTAACACATTGCCAAACCCAAAAAGCTTCAAATCTCAGAAACGGGCTTGTGTGGTTTCCAATCCACTATGGCTTCAATTTTTAGAGGATCAACCCTTATCCCCTCAGCAGATACCAGGTGACCCAGAAATATCACTTCTCGCAGCCAAAACTCACACTTGTTGAACTTAGCGTACAATTGTTTCTCCCTTAAAATCTACAGAACAATTCAAAGAAGTGCATCATGTTCATCCTTAGTTCTCAAATACACTAAGATATCGTCTATAAATACCACCACGAACCGATCTAGGTAGGGCTAGAATACTCGGTTCATCAGGTCCATGAAGGCAGCTGATGTGTTTGTCAGCCTAAATGGCATCACTAAGAACTCGTAATGATCATAACAAGTCCTAAACGCAGTCTTATACACATCAGCCTCCTTAAATCTCAACTGATAGTACCCAGAACGAAGATCTGTTTTGGAGAAAACTGAAGCTCCTTGTAGCTGATCAAATAAATAATCTATCCTCGACAAAGGATACTTATTCTTGATAGCCAGTTTATTCAATTGCCCATAGTCGATGCACATGTGCATGGACCCATCCTTCTTCCTTACGAACAACACTGGTGCTCCCCATGGAGACACACTAGGTCGAATGAATCCTCGATCCAACAGTTCTTGAATTTGTGCTTTTAATTCCACTAGCGCCTTCGGTGCCATCCTATAAGGAGCGATGGACATTGGAATTGTTCCAAGCAGGAGCTCAATACCAAATTCAACTTTGCGATTCAGAGGCAACCCAAGGAGCTCATCAAAAAACACATCGGAAAAATATTTAACTGTTCTGATATCTCCAATAGAAGGACCCTTAGAATCAGATACACCAATATAGGCTAGAAATGCCTCACAACCCTTGCGAACCAGTTTTTTGGCCCTTAATGCAGAGATCATATTAGACAGAAAGTCCATTCGCTCCCCAATCACAGCCACCTCCTCATCATCCGTAGTCTTTAATACCATACGCTTAGTAGCACAATCCAAACTTCATGGTGTTTTACTAGCCAACCCATCCCCAAGATTAGGTCGAATTCACCAAACGGTAGCTCCATTAAATCCGCTGGAAACATAACTCCTTGAACCTCTAGGGGCACATATCTAAACAACTTGTCTACTCTTACTGACTGTCCCAGTGGACTTAACACAGTTATCTCATTAATAGTACTCTTACACATGATACCCAAGGTGCCAGACATAGTGCATGCAATGTATGAATGCGTAGACCCTATATCAATTAGAGTAGAGTAAGGTACATTATGAATTAGGAATGTACCAGTTATAACATCTGGAGCGTCACCATCCTCTCAGTGACGAGCAGCATAGACCAATGTTGGCTGCCTTGCCTCAATGTTACTAACACCTCTACCTGGCGCTCCACAACCTCGTTCCACACCATTCCCACCCCTGGCCTGCCCACGGCCTCTTGATGGCTGCTGACCACCTCTCTCTGGCTGAACATAACCCTGACCTGCAGCTTGCATCTGAATAGATCTCTAAGGACAATTCTTAACTTGATGCTCCATAGACCCACATCTGAAACATGCCCCGATCTTCTTCCAGCACTCACCCAGGTGATGTCTCCTACAATCAGCACAGGGCAGTGGTCTTGCAACAGGAACCCCAGCTTGGACTGGTCCATCAAACCTGGCCTTCTTTTTTATACCTTCTAGAAGAACTTGAGGGCTCTGAATCTCTCTTATATCTGCCCCTATCCTTCTCACAGTTCTGGTGCTCAGAGCACTTCACGTCATTAGTGATTTTTGCCTTTTTTACTAGGGCAGCAAAATCTCGCTCGCTCTGTGGAGCTATCAAGACTCGTAACTCATCTCGGAGGCCATCCTCGAATCATACACAATGTTCATAATCAATTGCCACTATCTCGTGAGCATAGCGACTCAGTTGCAGGAACTCTGCCTCATATTCTGCCACAATTTTATTCCCCTGGGTCAAGCTCAGAAATTCCCTTCTTCGAACGTCCACATAACTTGTGCCCACATACTTTCCTTGGAATGCCGCTTTAAAAAAAATCCCACGTTAACCGGTAGGCTTGAGTACCCTATCTCATGGTAAGCCACCACTGATAGGCCTCGTCTCGCAGTAAAGACACTGCACCTTTTAGTTTTTATTCAGAAGTGCAATCGAGGTCATCCATTATTCTCTCTGTGGCTTCCAACTAGTATTCAGCCACATTAGGGGCTACTCCAGAAATATCCCTGAAAATTTTCGCTCCATTCAACTAGAGTCATTCTAAAATCGGCCCACAGCACCAGTACTGGTCCCTGCGACCCTTTCCAGAATGCGGAGCATAGCTTGGGATGGTGCATCATCCCCAGCCGCTCGGTCGTATGATCTCGTCTCAATCACCGGTGAAGCTGGTGCCTCCCTAGCCTCAACATTAGGCATGTGGCCTGATGCCAAAAGCCTAGCCCTAGCACTTCCTCGGCCTCTACTGCGGCCTCGTGTACCCCTTCTGCGAGTACCTCTAGAGCTCATATCAAATAACGTACTATCTGTTTAAGAAGTTTTATGTATCAATTTGTAATTCCAGTAATTATTAACAAATGTCTTATGAAAAGCAGTAATCAGAGTTTTGTTTTCACAAATCAAGGTCTCCTTACAGTTTCCAGTTTCTTACAGTCTCAGTTTACTCTAACTAAAGAGTTTCAGTACAGTCCTACTATCTATAGTAGTCCCTTAGTGTATTTCAGTCCAAGCAGTCTATAGTATGAAGAAAACTTACGGATTCAGCGCTGGAGACTCGGTGTGCCACACTTGTAAACCTTCCAAAACACTTCAAGAACAGTTTTTCAGAAATTCCAAGTATTTTTAAAACCCATTCCACAGCCTAGATGTTATGGACGAATCTGGCATGTCACATTGAAGTGCCTTTCGAAAATTTGACTTGTTGGTAAAACTCATTTCTAAGTTTAAAACCCCTTTATTTTTATTTAACAACTCATCTAGTCAAAATATTTGCCTTATTATCTGCAATTGTTATAACAAGTTGGTTTAAAATCGCAGAAGCTTTTGAAAACTCTAATGCAAAATAGTAATTATTTTGAAAACTAGTCTTCTCTTAAACTAGCAGTTTAAAATAAGTAAACAAAGCCCAATTAAAAATTTAAACAAACATAAATGGGCTTATTACATAAGCAAAACCCAACATAAACTTTAAATTTAAATGAAACCAAGTGTGGAACAGCTGCAGTTGTGTGGCCACCTCCGAGCCCCTCATAGCACAAAATTGCTTATGGCTGAGGATCACCTATATAGTTAAAAGGAAAGGGTGAGTTTACGAAAACCCAGTGAGTAATCCCCTATTAGTCAGTCAGTATACAATATGCAGTAACAGTCTGGGCCTGAGCCCTATTTAGTAACAGTACAGTGTGGGTTTTAGCCCAATACAGTAATAGTATGGGCCTTAGCCCAATACCATATCAGTACAGTGTAATAATGCAACCTATCTCAGTCCAGCCAACACACCACTCCATACCACCAACACAACATGTGGGGATAAAATGAACCCACCCAGCCAACACACCAATATCGGCAAAGAAAGTCGGTAATAATAGTATCGCAACAAAGCTACCAATATATGATGTGCAAAGAAAGCGCAAGTAACAATATATGTGGCAAAGCCACCAGTATAGTATACTTCTTCCATAACAGTATCCCAACCCCATTTAGTATGTCATGTCATAAATCATACGTATATACAGAATGTCATACTCAGTAACAATCTTATACAAATCTTGAACACACCAGTCAACCTACCTTTAGGGGTATAATAGTCATTTCCATCAATTAGGGGTAAAATTGTAATACCCCCAGACCCGACCCAGATGTTATGATGAAAGGGATAGTTCCAAAACGATTTTGTTTATTTAAATTTGTGTTCAGTAGGTAATTTGCATAATTAAAAGCTTAAGTTTAAGATTTAGAAACCCAAAATCCTTGCAACTTGTTAAGTTATGATGAAAGCCCATGTTTTAAGAAAACGTCCATACGTTATAGTTATTTCGAAAACCGTGTTAAACTTTAGAAATTTATTTAAGTTTAATAATTAGGCAGTTGAGACAATAATAAAACCCAAAGGTAAAGTCAAATTGGAGATACAAGGCCTTGTTACATCCCAATGAAAATAGAGTAATTAAAATAAAGTCATTCGAAACTAATTAAAAACTTCTAAGTAGTTTGCAGTGTGGCCACCTCCGAGTCCTCTTCCACGTTGAGCCGTCTACTAAGAGTCACCTGAAACATTAAAAAAAAGGGTGTGAGTTTCAGAACTCAGTGTGTACGACCCTTGGTAATCCAACCAACATGCAATTTATCACATTGGACCTAAGCCCTATCGAAATCGGTGGTCTTGGGCCTTAACCCACCACGACCTTATATCACATCAGTATCACATGAATGCAATGCTCCCATCCCAAATCCAACCCTGCACTCTATTTCCCTTCCAACCCTACACTCCTGTGGGGATATAAATATTAACCCACCCATCCCTACACTCCAAAGGTACCACCAACAGCTGCACTACTCAAACGTTGCAGCAAGGCTGCTAAGCATATAATGGGCTTAAAGCCACTGGTAGATCCACGGTCGTCAAGCGACTATGCGATCCTCACATATCTTCCTCCGTATCAGCAAACCCACCCAAGTGCAACATATATCTCATGAATGCAACATCTACATTTTCATACATTACGCACCTAGGGGTATTTTAGTCATTTCACTACCCAGGGTATTTTTGTAAATCTACCATATATGGTATTTTTGTAATTCTACCCTACAAGGGTATTTCAATAATTTCTTTTATCTCGGGTTTTAGTTATGAACTTTGGCTCATCAACAAGTCTTTGTTGCTAAAGTGAACAGACACTATGCACCAGGTAGGATCCTAGAGAAGAGGAGGTGGGTCACTAGGACTGCTTAAGTTCCAAGCTCTCCCTAGATCCAATCCTAGACATGCATATGTCCATTGCCACACTCTAACCTAGCGACTTGTCCATAGACATGTTTGATTATTAAATTAAGTTTAATGCTATTTAAGAATTTATCAGAACTAGGCCTAGAGTCCATTAAAACCCTAGCATGCATTTCTAAATTCCCATAAGGCCCACTAAGCCCAATCATGTCCATATAGCCCATTAAGCCCAATCATGTTTATGTAGCCCATTAGGCCCGATCATAATCAAATCATACAACCATCCATATTAATCCATCATTCAATTTCACATATCAACTCTTGTCGATTTAGGCCCACGAGCTCGGCAGGCCCATTTAGCCCCGTCTGGGCTGGTCAGCCAAATAGTGGCCCGAGACCATGGGATTGCTCTCTTGGCCTCGATAATCGTATAGGTGTTCCCACACGAATGTTTGCACGCTCGTGTGGTTACCAGCGCCAACCTTTCGGTCTTTCAGCATTCCGATTTTTTTTTGGGATTTTGGCTTTTGTTGATTTGTCACGTGTGAAGTGTATGTACATACATGGTTACTGCGACATGCTACACTATCCTCAGCCTTGAACCTACAACCAATACCAATCTCCAATCAATACACACTTAACTACAGTATTTACCTAAAAACTGAAGCCTTACCATAACCTTACCGTGTGCCACCAGTTCTAGTAGCCCTTTCTTAGACACTATTCACGTAGATCTGCACCCACACATATACTATCAATAATCAAGTGACTCATATTCCACACAAGTCACCCTATAAGCCATACTTGCATTCGGCTATTCACTAATCCACAACTAAGACAAGTACACTTACCACTTGCTAACGATCCTTACCATGCTTGTGATCTTTGGACCCTACCCTTGTTAATACAAGGTTAACGACAAGGAGAAGTTAGATAGCCCTTCGGCTTTTAACAAAACACACTAAGAAGGTTGACTGAGTACTTACTGAATCCCACCTTTGATACCGCAGCCTAGATAGCTACTAAACGAGATTTGACTTTTAAAACTTGATTAAGAGTAGATAACAGCAACCGATTTGTGATGGAGGAAAAACAACAAGGAATCGGCAAAAAGATAGGGCTATTCGATTATAAGGGAGTATTTGGCTTTCAGATAAAGAAGAAGAATGTAACACCAATAAGGATTTTGGCACAAAGCCCAAAGCCCAATAGGCCCAATTCTATAGGCCCAAATTCAGGGTGTTACAAAAATAGTAATTTCACCCTTTTGAGGTATTTTGGTCATTTTACCTACTTTAGGGTCTCGGTGTAGATATCAACCTCTCGAGAGGTCCGCAGTCACCTCGAGTGACTCCGGTAACCGAAAAGGTCATAACAGCGTAAATGGGCCCAAGGCCATTACTTGACCCAAGTGGGCCCACACGCTTGTGCAATCAATTCAGCCCAGATTTTGCCATGGCTATGAGACATAACCAGTATACAGCCTAAACTCCAAAAGTGAGGTAACGTATTACCTTGATTGAACGCTGAGAACAAGGGTTGTGACTACTTCAAAACCACTTACGCTCCACCACTCATCGAGGAACACATCGTGAGGAAAGAATCAACAGTCAGTAATCAAAGGATAAAAAGGAGGGTATTTGGTTTTAAGAAAAGAATAAAAGAGAATAGGTTTAATCAAAAAGTGAGGAGTATAAACACTTTACCGATAATCAGAAATAATTGCAGCACTAGAACAGCAAGAAGCAGCGAAGAGAAGATCAGTTCAGAGAGTGATAAAACAAAAGGGTGATATTTGGCCAAGAGAGAATAGATTGAGGAAGAGAAGAAGAGAGAAAAAGAAATGAAAGAGTTACTCACAAAATCAACTAGCAACTCTTGACTGAAATGAAAAGGACTTTTGTTGAATAATGCGTGGCAACCAATGCAAATCCGAATGAACCAAAAGCTGATAAATGAAAGAAAAGAAAAGGAGAATTCGATAGATGCTAACACCGAAATGTTCCTCCAATACCGAAAATGACAAACATTTTCCCCAACTGAATTCTCAATGCTAGAGTTCCCCTCAATCAAACTCCTTGATTTTCTCCTAGCATCTTTCCCTTTATCCCTCCTTGAATTACTCCACCGATTTCTCCTCAACTCCCCCAGCAACTCCATTCAACTTCTATTCAAGCTCCCCTTAGCTGTGCTTCAGTCCAACTCCACTACCTACACAGCTCAAGCAGTAAAATAAATACTCCATTGCACAACCCAAGACTTGAACTTCATACCTCACAGTTACACTACACGCCACATTGCCACTAGACCACAAGCTCTTTTTGTGTCATAAAACAAGCACTATTATTTATAATGCCTATATGCCAGTGTCTAGATTCATTTAAGAGCAAAACTAAAAATTCTGCAAAAGCCAAGACTTGAATCCAAGCTTCTCAAACATTCCCATACACATCAAAATCACTTATTAATTAAAGAAAACAAGCAATTTGTGTCATATCTTGCAAAAATTAAAGACTTAAATTTTGGGGGCATTACAATCACTATTGCTACAAATATCTATTTTGAAAGGATGAAAAAAAATCAGAGGATTGAGTTATTGATTACTCTTCTTATTAAATTGAATTGATTGTGACTATCTTTGTGATCTTCTTTTGTCATCATTGTAACGGTTCGTTTTTAATGAAATTAGAACAGTGGTTTCGGGACCACAAATCCGAGTAGGAAAGAATTTTTATTTTAATATTATTGCACGGTTTGCTTTGTAAAATGAATGTTATAAAAAAATTCTGATAAGGAAATTTTACCAGTTATGTGTTTAATTAGGGAAAGGACCAAATTGCATAGAATGTAAAAGTTGAATTCTAATAGCTAGAAGGATCAAATAGCTATGAAATTCAAAAGTTGAGGTCCTTATATGGTAATTAGACCATTAAAGAATAGTTAGTAGATATTTTTTGTAGCGCCCCAAATTTGGGCCTATTGGGTTGTAACGCCCCAAAAATCCTGAAACTTTAAATTTTTGTGCACTGAGGTTGGTATGTATGAGTAGTACTTAGAATATTAATTTTAAGGTATTATTGGGATTATTTGAAGTCTTAGAGATAGGGCTGACCATAGGGAAAAAATTATTTTTCTTTCTTTAGTGGACCCTAGTCTCAGGCATTAGGCCTCTTAAGCAGATTAAGGGGAAAATAGGACACAAACAGGCTTGTGGTCCAGTGGCAAGGTGGCATCACAAGGGGAGCTACAAGGTGGCGTGAAGTGAAGAGGTCCAAGGTCCGAGTAGTGGTAAGGTGTTTTTGGAGTGTTTATTTTGCTTAGTGGATGGCCAGAGTTGTGTAGAATTTGGACTCTTTTGTTGAAGTGTTTGAATTGGTCTTGTGAGCTGATAAGGGAGGGAATTTAGGATGAGATAAGGGAGATATCATGGAGAAAAATTAGGAGATGAGAGGTGGGAAGAGTTGGTGCCGAATTGGACTGTGGGGGAAGGTAGGATTCGACTATTAGCTATAAAAGGAGGTGTCGAATTCCTTGGAGAGGTTCCTTGGGTTCCATTACATTTCTTTTTCTCCCCCTTAGCCGAATTATTCCATTTGATGAAAAAAAAAACCCATCATTCCTTTTCCGAAATTTTGGTTTTCTCTCTAGCCGAACTCCCCATACATTCTCTTCTTAAATTCCTTCTCTTGTTCACCTTTAGTTCTAGCCAATCGCTTCTCCTCTTCTTCTCCCTATTGGTGCCAAATTGCCTCTGTCACCATACTAATATCAAAAGCCAAATTTAGACCGCAGGATCGAAAGTGGATTTGGTAAGAATTCGGTTAACCTCTCTTGTATGTTTTGCTAAAAGCCAAAAGGCTATCTAACTGTCCTATCGTTAAATCTGTGATAACAAGGATAAGGTTCAAAGATCGCAAGCGTGGTAGAATTGTTAGCAAGGGTAAGTGTACTCAACTCGATGGTGGATTAAGTGAATGGTCGAATGTGTGTGTGATCTATAGGGGTGACTTGTGTGGATTATGAGTCACTTGAATTTTTAATGATGTATGTGTGAGTGCAGATCTAGGGGATACTCATGATTAGTAGCTAAGGAAAGGCTATTAGAACCCCGTGGCACACGGTAAGTTTACGGTAATGTTTCAAATTTTGAGTAAATATTTGATTAAGTATGAGTGGTTGATTGAAGGTTGGTTGGTTGTATGTGCAAGGCTAAGGATAGAATAGCACGTCGCGGTAACCAGGTGTGTACAAATGCTACACACACATACCGACAATGCCGGAAAGCTGAAAGGCCAAAAGTGGCTAAATGGGCCCGGTGGGCCCTGAGGCTAAGTTTGATGAAATGATTTAATTTGATTATATAAATTGGGTTAGGCATGCATGTTACATGATTTGGATTTGTTTTGGGCCTAATGGGTCATATGACTGAGATTTGGGCCTAGTGGGACATAAAAATATGATGTGGCCACAATGGGTTATATGAACGTGAAATGGGTTGATGGGCTTTATGGGGATGTAGAATAGTATGCTAGGGTTTTATGGACTTTAGGCTTAGTACTGAACAACTCTTAAACCGCATAAGACTTTCTAATAATTAAATATGTCCGTGGACAAGTCGCCAGGTTAGAGTGTGGTAACGGGCATGTTTTCTTGTCCTGTTTTTAATAATTAATGGATGATAAATAATTAAATGGAAATATTAACATTTTATATCATCTTCATCCCTAAAAATTCCCTGGAAACACTAGGAGAGAGAAATGAAACTAATTAAGCTTAATTAGGTATGTTTTCTTGTCCCGTTTTTAATAATTTTTATATTTTTGAGATCGGGATAGTTTAATCTATCTATTTTAGGGATTAATTTGAAATTTTATCAAAGTATAGAAGTTTTTCCATGGATGAATATGCTGAAATTTTGAAATTTATGGTAGAAAATGAAAGGTTGTTGATAGATAAATAACTTTTACAAAGTGAATTTTGATGAAAATATGACTGGGGATTAAATTGTAAAGATATAAAAGTTATGGACAAATTATGAATTTTGTGAAATACATGTTCTGTAAAAGTTATATAAAAATTTTGGTTAGGCTCAGAATAAGGATTAGATTGCATGAATTTCATGTTCCGATCCTAGGGACAAAATCGTCATTTGTGAAAAGTAATAGGGGCAAAATAGTGATTTTGCCTAGGATATGAATTGAATTAAATTGAGTATGAAATGGATTAAATTGATGTTAAATTTATTTATATAGATCCTGAAAGACCTAATACTAAGTTGGATCGAGGAAAACAAAAAGGTTTGGATTAGTAGATTTCGTGTACGAACAAGTATCGAGGTAAGTTCGTGTAACTAAATTGTGTACATTTATATGTTTGAATTAAATGTTGTATATGTAAATTGTATAATCATTATGTATGTGAAATTGATTGAATGTCCGATAATGCCTGATAAATGTCAAATCCCGTTTGAAAAAAATGAAAATCGATGGATACATGATTTCCTGTATTAGTTATAGTCTAACATATGTTGCAGACACACCAAAGCTCAAAAGAGTGTCCCGTTATTAGCCCTCTCGAGCTTCCCGTTATATGGTTCAGTGAGCTTTCCATTATAGCTCTTTGGAGCATCCCGAGAGGTTGTGATCCTACATTTGTTGTGGACATACCTTAGCTCTTATGAGCATCCCGATTAAAGGCTCTTTGTGAGCTTCCCGATAATGCTCTGTAACACCCCAAAAATATCAGGTCTTTAATTTTTCATGTTCTGATAAAAAGCTTGTTTGCTTTAATGGCTAAGTGATTTAGGTGTGTATTGGGGTGTGTGAGAAGCCTGGGTTCAAGTCTTGGCTCTTACAAAATTTTTAATGGCTAAGTGATTTAGGTGTGTATGGGGGTGTGTGAAAAGCTTGTTTAACTGTCCTGTCGTTAACTCTGCGATAACAAGGATAAGGTTCAAAGATCGCAAGCGTGGTAGGATCGTTAGCAAGGGTAGGTGTACTAAACTCGAATGGTGGATTAAGTGAATGGTCGAATGTGTGTGTGATCTATAGGGGTGACTTGTGTGGATTATGAGTCACTCGAATTTTTAATGATGTATGTGTGAGTGTAGATCTAGGGGATACTCATGATTAATAGCTAAGGAAAGGCTATTAGAACCCGGTGGCACACGGTAAGGTTACGGTAAGGGTTCGACTTTTGAGTAAATATTTGATTAAGTATGAGTGGTTGATTGAAGGTTGGTTGGTTGGAGGTTCAAGGCTAAGGATATAATAGCACGTCGCGGTAACCAGGTGTGTACAAACACTACACACACACCGGCAACGTCGGAAACCGAAAGGCCAAAAGTGGCTAAATGGGCCCAGTGGGCCTTGAGGCTAAGTTTGATGAAATGGATTAATTTGATTATATGAATTGGGTTAGGCATGCATGTTACATGATTTGGATTTGTTTTGGGCCGAATGGGTCATATGACTAAGATTTGGGCCTAGTGGGCCATAATGGGTTATATGAACGTGAAATGGGTTGATGGGCTTTATGGGGATGTAGACTAGTATGCTAGGGTTTTATGGACTTTAGGCTTAGTACTGAACAACTCTTAAACCGCATAAGACTTTCTAATAATTAAACATGTCTACGGACAAGTCGCCAGGTTAGAGTGTGGTAACGGGCATGTGCATGTCTTGGATTGGATATAGGGAGAGCTTGGTACTTAAGCGGTCCTAGCGGCCCACCTTCTCTTCTCTGGAATTCTACCTGGTGCATAGTAGCTGTTCACTTTAGCCGCAAGGACTTGTTAATGGGCCAAAGTTCATAACTAAAACCCGAGAGGGACCAAATACCCCTAAATTTGTAAAATTACTAAAATACCCCTAAAAAAATTTCCAAAACATCCTTAGATTTACAAAATCACTAAAATAGCCCTGAATTGTGAAATTACTAGAATACCCTTGGTTTGTAGAATTACCAAAATATCCCTAATTTACAAAATTTCCAAAGTACCTCTATTTTGCAAAATTACCCAAATACCCCTATAGAGTAGATTTACGGAAATACCCTTGGGTTGTGAAATGATGAAAATACCCTTATGTGATGAGTATGAGTTTTGTGGATGTTACTCATGTGCATGTTGCGTTCATATGATATTCTGATTAGGATGCATATAGGAGGGAATTATGGTACGGAGGAAGATTTGAGGATCGCATAGTCACTTGACGACCATGGATCCACCAGTGGCTTTAAGCCCATTATATGAGCAGTAGCTTTGCTGCAACGTTGAGTAGTGCCACTGTGAGTGCTACCTTTGGTGTGTAGAGGATGGGTGGGTCGATTTAGAAATCCCCACAGGTGTGTAAGGTTGGAAGGGAAATGGTGTGTAGCGGATGGATTTTTGGGGAGGGTTTTGCATTACCTTGTTTTCATATGATATGATATGATATGATATGATATGAGGTCATTGTGGGCTAAGGCCCAAGACCACCGATTTTGATAGGGCTCAGGCCAATGTGATAATTATATATTGAATTGAATGCCAAGGGTTGTACACGCTGATTTTTTAAAATCACACCCTTTATTTAATGTTTCAGGTGATCCCCAGGAAATGGCTCGACGTGGGAGAGGACTCGGAGATGGCCACACTACAAGATGTTTAAATTTTTATTTATTTGTTTCAAAAGACATAGTTTTAATTACTTATTTTCGTTGGATGTAATAAGGCCTTGTACTCCGATTTGACTTTAGATTTTGGGTTTTATTGTTTTAACTATTCACTTAATTATTAAACCTAAGTAAATTTCTTACGTTTAAACTTGGTTTCTGAAATACTTAAAATTATAAAATGGGTTTTTTTCATTACTTAACAAGACTCAAGAATTTTGGGCCTTAAATTTTTAATTAGCAAAATCGTTTGAATTATGCCTTTGATGTGACATGCCGGATTCGGGCCTAACCTTTGGGTCGAGTTTGGGGTGTTACATTTAGTGGTATCAGAGCCAGGTTGTAAAGCTTAGGCTATGAAATGGGCCTTAGATTTTGGGTTTTAAAAAAAACAAGTAGATTAAAAAGTTTCTGCAGGATTCTTGAACTGTGGTTCAGTGAGCCCTCGACATCGAGCCAACTAAGTTTTTGTGATTGCACTTGTTTAAAATTACGGAACTGTATAGATAATTGGCTACTTAAAAATAGGCTTTTAGAGATTAAAGCCCGTAAGAAACTTAAGCCTGTAGTGGATTCTTGACCGTGAAATAATTTTAAAAAAATTGTTACTTACATAAGACATGCGCTTTAAATAGTGGAATTACGAACTAATTACATAAGATTTTTAATTCAAAAATATGCAACGATGAGCACTAAAAGAGGTGCAAGAGGCCGCGGCAAAGGCCGTGGAAGTGTTAGGGCAGGGTCGTTCGAGTCAGGCCATATGCCCAGCATTGGAGTAGCGGAGGCTCCGGCTTCACCAGTAGCTGAAAGGGGAGCATATGAACGGGCTATTGCTACAGAAGATGCCGTATCACAGGCCATGTTAAGGATATTAGAAAGGGTCGTTGGGCCAAATAATGGTACCGGGAGTCGTGGGTCGGTCGTGGAGCAACTCCGAGGTAATGGGGCAGAGATTTTCAAAGGAGTAGCGGGGGTGGCCCCGAGTGTGGCGGAGTATTGGTTGGAAGCTACTGAAAGGATAATGGACGATCTGGATTGCACGGATGAACAAAAGTTAAAAGGGGCGATATCTTTACTTAGGGAGAAGCCTATCAGTGGTGGTTGACCGTAAAGGCGGGCAGCCAACCAGAGTAGATCACTTGAGAGTTCTTCAATTCGACATTCCGGGGGAAGTACACTGGAACGACCTATGTGGATGCCTGAAGGAAGGAGTTTTTGAGTTTGACTCAGGGAGATAAGTCGGTAGTAGAGTATGAGGCTGAGTTTTTGCGCCTCAGTCAATATGCCAAGTGGATAGTCGCAATAGAGCATGAGAAATGTGTACGGTTCGAGGATCGGTTAAAAGACAACCTTAAGGTGCTTATAGCTCCCAGAGGGAGCGAGACTTTATAGTCTTTGTGGAGAAAGCAAAGATAGTGGAGGAAGTAAAGCACACGGAGTGCCTCCATCAAGAAAAGGAGAAGGGCAAGAACAAATGGAACGTGGAAGCTATGGGGACTGAACAGAGGCCTACAAGGAGGGCCAGAGTGAATGGGTCGGTTAAAGCTGAGGCCCTTGTTACTGTTGCTAATACCGGGATACCACCTTATGTTGTGTGTGGAAAAGGACATACGGGTGAATGTTGGAGGAGAATAGGAGCTTGTTTGAGCTGTGGATCTATGGAACATAGGATTAGTGAGTGCCCGAGAATGCCAAATTAGGAGTGAGCCGATGGCAGAGGTAATTTTCAGCCACAGAGGGGTGGTCAACAACCACCAAGGGGCGTGGACAAACCAGGGGCGACAATGGTAATAAACGCAATTGTAGAGCACCAGGTAGAGGTGCAGGTTATGCTGAGGTGAGGCAGCCAGCTTTGGTCTATGTAGCACGTCACTAAGGGGACGAAGACGCTCTAGACGTGAATAATGGTACGTACCATACCGTAATATACTGAGTGTTTATTTTGGCTTTAGAATTAGAGTGCGCAGCAAAAGCATAGTGGTGAGACTTAGGTAGTACGATTGATAGTTAGTTGGGAATTTCAAGGATGAAATTTCTTTAAGGAGGGTAGAATTGCAACATCCCGAATTTGGGCCTAGTATATTTGGGCCTAGTATATTACAACGCCCCAAAAATCTTGAAACTTTAAATTTCTGTGCACTGAGGTTGGTATGTATGAGTAGCACTTAGAATATTAATTTTAAGGTATTATCGGGATTATTTGAAGTCTTAGAGATAGGGATGACCATAGGGAAAATTTTATTTTTCTTGCTTTAGTGGACCCTAGTATCAGGCATTAGGCCTCTTAAGCAGATTAAGGGGAAAATAAGACACAAATGGGCTTGTGGTCCAGTGGCAAAGTGGCGTCACTAGAGGAGCTACAAGGTCGCGTGAAGAGGTCCAAGATTCGAGTAGTGGTAAGGTGTTTTTGGAGTGTTTATTTTGCTTAGTGTAAGGCCAGAGTTGTGTAGAATTTAGACTCTTTTGCTGAAGTGTTTGAATTGGTCTTGTGAGCTGATAAAGGAGGGAATTTCGAATGAGATAAGGAAGATATCATGGAGAAAAATTAGGAGATGAGAGGTGGGAAGAGATGCTGTCGAATTGGGCTGTGGGGGAAGGTAGGATTCGGCTATTGGCTATAAAAGGAGGTGCTGAATTCGTTGGAGAGGTTCCTTGGGTTCCATTACATTTCTTTTTCTCCCCCTTAGCCAAATTATTCCATTTGATGAAAAAAAAACCATCATTCCTTTTCCGAAATTTCGGTTCTCTCTAGCCGAACTCCCCATACATTCTCTTCTTAAATTCCTTCTCTTGTTCACCTTTAGTTCTAGCCAATCGCTTCTCCTCTTCTTCTCCCTATTGGTGCCGAATTGTCTCTGTCACCATACTAATATCAAAAGCCAAATTTAGGCCACAGGATCAAAAGTGGATTTGGTAAGAATTCGATTGACCTCTCTTGTACATTTTGCTAAAAGCCGAAAGGCTATCTAACTGTCCTGTCGTTAACTCTGTGATAACAAGGATAAGGGTCAAAGATCGCAAGCGTGGTAGGATCGTTAGCAAGGGTAAGTGTACTCAACTCGATGGTGGATTAAGTGAATGGTCGAATGTGTGTGTGATCTATAGGGGAGACTTGTGTGGATTATGAGTCACTCAAATTTTTAATGATGTATGTGTGAGTGCAAATCTAGGGGATACTCATGATTAGTAGCTAAGGAAAGGCTATTAGAACCCGGTGGCACACGGTAAGGTTACGGTAAGGTTTCAAATTTTGAGTAAATATTTGATTAAGTATGAGTGGTTGATTGAAGGTTGGTTGGTTGTATGTTCAAGGCTAAGGATAGAATAGCACGTCGCGGTAACCAGGTGTGTACAAACACTACACACACATACCGGCAACACCGGAAAGCTGAAAGGCCAAAAGTGGCTAAATGGGCCCGGTGGGCCCTGAGGCTAAGTTTGTTGAAATGATTTAATTTGATTATATGAATTGGGTTAGGCATGCATGTTACATGATTTGGATTTGTTTTGGGCCTAATGGGTCATATGACTGAGATTTGGGCCTAGTGGGTCAGAAAAATGTGATGTGGCCATAATGGGTTATATGAACGTGAAATGGGTTGATGGGCTTTATGGGGACGTAGACTAGTATGCTAGGGTTTTATGGACTTTAGGCTTAGTACTGAACACCTCTTAAACCGTATAAGGCTTTCTAATAATTAAATATGTCCGTCGACAAGTCGCGAGGTTAGAGTGTGGTAACGGGCATGTTTTCTTGTCCTGTTTTTAATAATTAATGGATGATAAATAATTAAATGGAAATATTAACATTTTATATCATCTTCATCCCCAAAAATTCTATGGAAACACTAGGAGAGAGAAATGAAACTAATTAAGCTTAATTAGGTATGTTTTCTTGTCCCGTTTTTAATAATTTTTATATTTTTGAGATCGGGATAGTTTAATCTATCTATTTTGGGGATTAATTTGAAATTTTATCAAAGTATAGAAGTTTTTTCATGGATGAATATGCTGAAATTTTGAAATTTATGATAGAAAATGAAAGGTTGTTGATAGATAAATAACTTTTACAAAGTGAATTTTGATGAAAATATGATTGGGGATTAAATTGTAAAGATGTAAAAGTTATGGAGAAATTATGAATTTTGTGAAATACATGTTCTGTAAAAGTTATATAAAAATTTTGGTTAGGCTCGGAATAAAGATTAAATTACATGAATTTCATTTTCCGAGCCTAAGGACAAAATTGTCATTTGTGAAAAGTAATAGGGGCAAAATAGTGATTTTGCCTAGGATGTGAATTGAATTAAATTGAGTATGAAATGGATTAAATTGATGTTAAATTTATTTATATAGATCCTGAAAGACCTAATACTGAGTTGGATCGAGGAAAACAAAAAAGTTTTGGATTAGTAGATTTCGTGTACGAACAAGTATCGAGGTAAGTTCGTGTAACTAAATTGTGTACATTTATATGTTTGAATTAAATGTTGTATATGTAAATTGTATAATCATTATGTATGTGAAATTGATTGAATGTCCGATAATGCCTGATAAATGTCAAATCCCGTTTGAAAAAAATGAAAATCGATGGATACATGATTTCCTGTATTAGTTGTAGTCTAGCATATGTTGCAGCCACACCAAAGCTCAAAAGAGCGTCCCGTTATTAGCCCTCTCGAGCTTCCCGTTATATGGTTCAGTGAGCTTTCCATTATAGCTCTTTGGAGCATCCCGAGAGGTTGTGATCCTACATTTGTTGTGGACACACCTTAGCTCTTATGAGCATCCCGATTAAAGGCTCTTTGTGAGCTTCCCGATAATGCTCTGTAACACCCCAAAAATATCGGGTCTTTAATTTTTCATGTTCTAACAAAAAGCTTGTTTGCTTTAATGGCTAAGTGATTTAGGTGTGTATGGGGGTGTGTGAGAAGCATGGGTTCAAGTCTTGGCTCTTACAAAATTTTTATTTTTTCCCTTAAATTAACCTGGACACTGGCACTTAGGCTTTATGAGTAATACTTCTTGTTTAATGACACAAGAGGAGCTTGTGGCCTAGTGGCAAGTGGAGTGTTGTGTAACTATGAGGTCGGAGGTTTAAATCCTAGGATAAGCAATGGAGTGTTTATTTTACTGATTGAGCTGGGAAGGTAAAAGAGTTGGACTGAAACACTGCTGAAGAGGCGTTTGGATTGGTCATGGAGAGATTGTAGGAGCAAATTGTGGAGAGGGTTGAGGAGATTATTATGGAAAGATTCAAGGAAGTGGAAGTGTGTAGGAGTGTGGGTGCCGATTTTGGGGATAAGAAATTCAGCTGAGGGGTTTCCTCTCAGTTTTGGTCAGTTTGTCACAGGTTTTCTGAAACTGTTAAGGTTTTGCTTTCTCTACTCTCTTGTGCCAAATTTGCAAGTGGTCATTTGTGTATTTTGGGTATTTGACTCTGACCATTCTGGTAAAGTAAATCATTTTGTTTTCAAGTCCATTCCTCTCCCCTCTTTTGCACCAACATCTACCGAAACCTCTCTTTCTTCTCTATTCTTTTCAAAGTCTCGACCAACTGCCTTTTCATATCTTCTTGTCTATTGATTCTTTCGGCCGAACCTTTCACTCTAGCCCTTGTGACTCTTTCTTCTTTATCGACTTGTGACCAAAAATTCTCCCCTCTTTGTTTCGATTCTGTAACGGCTCTGACAATCGGTAAGTGTTCAAAATCCATGTTCTGCTTTACTTTTAAAACCGAATGCATCTATGCTCTTCCTTTCTTTCCAAAACCGAATAACCCCATTAATCGATTGTTGTTTCATTCTTCTCGTGCTGCACTCATTGAGATTCTAGGGTCTTCCTTAAGGAGTGGTAAAGTGTGAATGGCTTGGAGGAGTCACACTTCCATTCTCACAACGTACGGTAAGGTAATAAGGTTACCTCATGTTTTTGGGGTTGGCCGAATATGCCCTACCACTTACTAATCGGTTATTGACTATACTTTAGGAAAGCAGCGAAGACATGTGATCGTTCTGAATAGCATTCGTTGAGGGATTAAGGTCACCCTCATTCAAACAAGGTAAAAAGGGTATTTCGGATTAAGTGTTATTAAAAGGTTGTTACCCTAATAATTAAGGACTAGCATTGTATCTCGATGAATCTAGATTGGGTGCTCGTAGATCTTGGAATGACTCCGTGTGTAATCACACTATCGTTTCTGTGAGTCGGTAAAAGTCAAAAAGCCAAAAAGTCAAAACTTTAGCATTTGAGGCCTCACGAGCGTGCAACCGCTCGTGTGGTAAACAAAGCGCACAATCATAGGTGATAGACTGTAGAGGCCACCACGAGCGTTCTCGTGCTCTTGGGTCATTATGGGCCTCGTTAGGCTGTGGGCCCCACACGGAATAAATCCACAATAAATGGCAATTACCGAATTGGGCTATAACGTTCACATAGCTGTAACTGAATTTGGGCTAAACGGGCTACACGAGCTTGTCGGCCCATTTGGGCCAAATATTAGGCTTTGGGCCCATTTACACCGTTTTGACCATATATGTTATATGTGTCGCTTGAGGTGACTATAGACCTTTGGAAAGGTTGTAAAATGACTGAAATACCCCTCAAGAGTAAAATGACTGAAATACCCCTAAGGGTGAAATGACTAAAATTCCCCTAAGGAGTAAAATGACTGATGTTTTCATGATTGTTACTAAGTATGACATTATGCATATACGTATGATTTATGACATGACATACTACATGGGGTGGATATCTTTGTTATGGAGGAAGTATCTGATCTTGGTAGCTCTACCACATATATATTCTTATCGCACCTTGCTACTTATCACATTACTAGCGACCTTGGCGTGTGTTACTATTACTGGTGGCTTTGCCACATATACTGTTATTATTGGTAGCTTTGCTGCAATTTTTGGTGTATTGGTTGGGTGGGTCGATTTTATCCCCACATGGTGTGTTGGTTGGTACGGGTGGTGTGTTGGTAGGATTTGGGTGGGTTCATACGTACACCATATTGGTTCTGCATTAGGCTTAGGCCCACATTGATTACTGTAATGGGCAAGGCCCACACTGTACTGTTATTGAATAGGGCTCAGGCCCAGACTGTTACTGCATGATAAGGGATTACACACTGAGTTCTCGTAACTCACCCTTTTCTTGTAACTGTATAGGTAATCCCTAGCCTTAGATGATTTGAAGCTGCGAGGGACTCGGAGGTAGCCACACATTCGCTATTATTTAATTTTAGACTTAGTTATTTAATTTTTATATTGGGTTGATATTAATGTAATAAGGCGTCTGGTGATTTTATTTTCTCTTAATTGGGTTTTAAATTCTTATTTTGAAACTGTCAAACTGATACAAATAAGTTTTCAAAAATAATAACGGTTTTAAAAGACAAACACATATTTTCAAACTTCAAAATGACATTAATTTGAGTAGCTTCCATGGGTTTTTAACCAACTAAGAAATCAACAATAACAAACACGGCTATCGTTTAAGAACGGATTTCTCTCAACAAGCCTGATTTTGAAAAACACTTCGATGTGACACGTCAGATTCAGTAATAATGTCTAGGCTGGGTTTTGGGTGTTACATGCTCGTTTGAATTTCCAGATATTGGATATCCAGACCTTCCGGACAAGGTTCTTTTTGAACTTCCCGACAAGGTTCTTTATGAACTTCCCGACAAGGTTCTTTGTGAACTTCCCGATTATGGCTCTTATGAGCTTCCCGTTATATAGCCCGGATAAGCTTCTCGATAGGCTCTTTATGAGCTTCCCAAAATGGCTCTGTGTGAGCTTCCCATTACAAGGCTCGAGAGTGTGCTTCCCGATTATATGCCCTAATTGGGTACTTCTGGAAATGAATTGACAAATTATAGTAATGTACACTAAAATGTACTATATGAGCGTATCCATCAATATTTCTAATAAATTCAATGGGTAAAGTTCTTGTAATAGCCCGTTTTTGGTCAAATTGGAACAGTGATTTCGGGACCACAAATATGAGGCCAAAATATTTATTTTATTATTTTATTAAATTTTACAGCATGATAGAATTATTGTGTGAAAGTTTCGTAAAGAAATTTTACTGTTTGAATGGTTAATTTGAGAAAAAGGACTAAATCGCGTAAAGTGTAAAACTTGTGTGCTATTAGTTTAATGTGCCTAATAGCTATGGTTTATTAAATTAGAAGTCATTAAGTTGTAATTAGACAATTGGTTGTCTAAATGGACATTTATGGGCATTATTATGCTCGTTTTAATGGTATTATTAAAAGGTTATAATAGTAATTAGGTATGTATTAACTAATTAAACAAAATAAAAGATGGCTATCATCTTTTTCTATGAAACAACACATAATATTGAGGTGAAAAACCATGGAAAGTAGCTTGCTAGAGTTTGGCCATGTTGATGCTCAATTGAAGGTCCGTTTTTGTCCCGTTTTTAATGATTTTTACATTTCTGAGATCATTGCTTCGTATTCTAGCTAGCCCGTACCTTAAATTTTGAAATTGTTAAAGATTTATCATGTTTCCATTGTTGACTGCTTGAGTAATTTGATGAATTATGATAAATTTGAAAGGTTTAATGTTAGATTAATAGTTTTTGTAAAGTGATTTTTGACAAAAAATGTCAAAAAGGGGTTAAATTGAGAAAATGAGAAATGTGGTGGTTAAAAGTGTGAAAAAATTGAAAATATGGGCTGATATGAGAATGGGTAATATTTGGCCAGCATGAATTGGTATTAAATTGAATGAATTGTGATTTTATGTGATAAGGACTAAATTGCAAAAATGTGAAAATAATAGGGGCAAAAATGTAATTTTGCCAAAATTTGTAAATTGTGCTAAATTGAATGAAATGATGATTAAATAAGTAAATTTTTATATTATATAGATTGAGATAAATGAGATTTGGATATAGAACGAGGGAAAACAAAGTATCGGATTAGTCAACCTAATTCGTCGTTATAGCAAACGAGATAAGTTCATATAATTAGAATCGAACTTTTAAATACTTGTAATTATTTGAAATGAATGCATATAATTGAGTAATTGATATACTTGGAATACAAATGTCTTAATGATATAGATTGATGGTTACCGAGCCCCATTTGAACCGTAGAATTCGTAGGATACGAGTGACATGTCACTAGGGTTACCGTTATGGTTGACATCCTGCATGTATTGCGGACTCACCATAGCTCATACGAGCTTACCGATATATCAGCTCGTAAGAGATTACTGTTTTCAGCTCGTTAGAGCTTACCGGTTCAGCTCAATAGAGCTTACTGTCCATCAGCTCAGGAGGAGCTTACTGATCATAGCTCGAAAGAGCGAAAATGAAAATGAATTGACGGATTACTGATTTATAATGTATATCACCCGAGCATCCCTTGATATTCTAATAGGTTCAACGGGCATAAATTCTACTATTGGTTATGTGAAAAAGCAATGTTATACAGATGAATTACTAGTTATATAAATGGATTGTTGATTATATGAATGGGAATGAATTGTTACATGTGTTTTATATGTTACATGAATTTCGTATGAAATAATTCATTGATGTATGGAAATGAGATAAAGGTTGTTTATATGTACTTATCAAACTAACATATTGATGAATGCTTGTGTATAGGCATTTGGCAAGTGAGTTTGATATACTTTGTTTACTTGTCTTGATTATATATGAATGGTAAGTTTAATTCCGAGTTATACTGGCTTACTAAGCTATAAAGCTTACTCTGTTTCTTTTTCGTGTATTATAGAGGGTCGATAGCTTACTTGATTCGAATAAAGTCAGAGATACGCATCACACTATCCAGTTGCCGATTGGTACCTTTGAACTCATGGATATATGTAAATATGGCATGTATAGGATAGTTATAAAGATAATAGTTATGGTTATTTGAGATAGTGATTTTGGTACATATTGTGGTATAGGTTGAAGCCATGTGATTTGGCTTAACTTGGTATAATGTTTTGGTTGTGTATAAGTATTTAAATATGGTATGTTTTGGCAAGTAGTAGGTGAAATGAAAATATGCAAATGTTGTTTTGATATGTAGTAGGCATATGAATGGAAAATGCATGTTATTAATTAGGTATTTGAGTACTATGTTGAATTGGTATAACATGTATATGAAATGTTATGGAATGACTGCCTATTGGGTTATAAAATGTTGCAAATTATGCTTGTGTATGCATGTAAAAATAGGGTGGCAAAATGGCTTTGCAAATAGCATATTTTTGTGCACACAGGCAGAGAGACGGACGTGTGTCTTAGTTGTGTGTGACACACGGTCATGTTACATGGTCGTGTGTCCCCTGGTGCTGATATTAAAATAAAGTCAGTATGCTCCACACAGTCTCACAACATGGTCGTGTGACTGGCCATGTGGTACAAGTCAATATACCCCCTTAATCGGCACACGGCCTAGCACACGGGCGTGTGACTTGGCCATGTTGCATAAGTCAGTATACCCTACAGATTGGCACGGCCTAGCACACGGCATGGCACATGGGCATGTGTGACCACTTCGAAGGGCACACGGGCTAGACGCACGGGTGTGTGGTTCGTATTGTGACCCAACTCATTATGTACCCCCTGTTTTCACATGGCTGGTGACATAAGCGTGTCTAATGGCCGTGTGTTCGCACTGGTGTGTGTCCCCTGTTTTGAGAAATTTGTCAAAGTTTCGTGAAAGTTTTATAAGTTATCAATTTAGTCCTGAATCGCTCCTAAAGCATGTTTAAGACCTCGTAGGCTATTATAAGGGACAAATTGTGTAACACCCCAAACCGGCCCATGCATTACGAGCGGATTTGGCATGTCACACGAATAGAACATGTTAAACCCTTTTTATTTTTACTAAAATATTGCTTTGTTAAAATCAAGAAAACAAGTTTGATTTGATAAAATACTACTAACTTCGAAGATTTGATTGATAAATCGATAAATTTGAACTAATGATCTTACAAAATCGTGACTTTTGAAAATAGCATTATAAGTTCGAGAGAAAATATCCGTGTTAAAAATATATGTAAAAGGTTATTTTGAAAATCCATTTGTTAATCAATTTTGGAAACCATTATTTAAGTTTTCAGAAAATTCCCTTTTTAAACAATTTAAGAAATATAATAAAAACATCCCAACCATAAAGCAAAAATAAAAATAGTCTAGAGGCCTTACTACAACATTTAACCCAAAATAGTAAAGTAATAAAATAAACGAGAACGAAGTCTAAAGTCCAAATAAACCATTTCGGAAGTATGGCCTCCACCCGAGTCATCCATGGCCCAAGCCCTCGTCACGGAGCATTACCTATAAGGGTTAAAGAAAAGGGGGGTGAGTTACAAGAACTCAGTGTGAAATCTCCTTACCGTTATCCATTGGGCCTGAACCCAAGTAGCAATATCTTGGGCCTAAGCCCATTAACAAAATAATAATTGAATGAAATGAATGCAACCCATCCCATCTAGCCAATCTCTCCACCCGTACCAGCCAGTCTCTCCTGTGGGGATCTAGTCAACCCACCCCGCCGCCTCTCTCCAATTTGCGATCAAGTCGCCATTTATAAAATTTGTGGTGAGCCACGATTCATATCTGGTAATATAATCGGCACACAGCCTTAATCACGATGGCACAAAGCCAAAATCACGTTTATATTGGCACATAGCCTTAATCACGATGGCACAAAGCCAAATCACGTTTATATTGGCACATAGCCTTTATCGGTATTTGTGGCAATGCCACTGGTCTATACTTCTCTTCATTCATATTTTCCCATCCCATGCAATATGTAAAGATGCAACATACATAATCATAAAACATCCATATAAAAAAATAACATCCATTATTTTATTGAATACTTTTTATGAATCAGCCCATTAAAGCAATACGATCATCCAGTCCATAGGGCATTTCGGTAAATCGGTCCATAAGGACATTTCGGTAAATCGGCCCATTAAGGCAATATAAACAATTCAGCCCATTAAGGCAATATAACAAATCGGCCCATTAGGGGCATTTCGGTAAATCGGTAATTTTACCCACTAAGGGTAATACGGTAATCTTGCAACCCAGGGGTATTTCGGTAATTTACCCACCAAGGGTATTTTTGTAAATTTCACAAACAAGACTTATCTACTAATTTAGGGCATAAAAATTGAAACTATCCATCTGCATCATACTGACCAAATTGACTATAACTCGAGTTAGAAATCTCAAAATCTAAATCCGTAAATTTTCCTTGAAACTAGACTCATATATATTTTTACTACAATTTTTGCAGAATTTTTAGCTTAGCCATTTAGTACAGTTTATTCCTCAAATTTTCTCTTGTTGCACTGTCCAATGATTCTGACCTCTCTTAACTTAATTTCAAATATCGCACTGTACGGTTTTCATATGCCACTTCCACTTATTTCTATCAAAAACAGGTTTACTAAGGAATCTATACATATAAACTATATCTCATAATTCACTTGGTACAATTTTATACGATTTTTCCAAGACAGATCAGGGAACCACAAAGTCATTCAGAACTAGTCTCACTAAAATTAAGATATCATAGAATATAGAATTGCTTTTCCTTCTCCGTTTCTTCCTTATCAAAATAGACACAGTAAGCTTTAAGTCAATATCTTATTCACTTTGTAATTCCCTTTCTCCTATTGTTCGTGATTTTTCAAAAACACGTCACTACTTCTAACTGAAACAGTTTTATTACAAAATACGAATACCACTACGATCATACGCATGCCCAAGTGATCACGGATGCCAGTTTCTGGTTTTCTTCGGTATTTAGACCGAATCACAAAACATATCATACAAACTTTCAGAGAGATGTGAGATTACACACCATTTCAAACTTGTATTCGGAAGGTATGAGATTACACACCTTGATTAGGATTTGCAAAACGAATATATCGAGTGATTTCGTCCCTAAAACACACTCGATTAGTCGAAACTTCAATCTGATTTGCAACATTGCCAAATAGAGATATAACAAAAAATCCAAAATGAACCCCCTTACCTTATCGATATTGGATCTAATTTCCACCGTTTGACTTCGGCTAGAACAATACACGGTCTCCCACTTAAAACACTACGAAAAGAGAAAATAATCTCGTTTGAGAGGGTAGAATAAATGATGGTCTCGGTCAATATGGCCATCCCTCACCAAGGCATAGATTTGGCACTAAGGGAAAGAAAAAAAATGTTGAAATGAATCACTTACCGATTGATCAAAGTATGAGTAGTAATATGGTTGAGAAGAAAATATGGATGAGATGGAAGTTTTAACTATCAAGGAAGATGGACAAAAGGTGAATATGTGACAAATCCAAAGAGAAGAAAAATGCACTATTGTGCTAGAAGATTTAGGCAAAGAGAGTAGCAATTTGGGAAAAAATGACACAAAGTCGCAAATGGGATTTTTGGCCAAAACAATACCAAAACCATTCCAAAAGCCCAAGTAAAATTTCAGCTACCTATCTACCCCCAAAACCCTCCACATGCATTGCCATAAGGGTCAAAATTTTGCCAAGCATACTTTCCATAACATTCTCTATGAAATAAGCCACTTGTCCCCCTTACTTGCCTTTTCCTTTTGATTCCTTTCCCCAACCTCAACCTTTCCTTATTTCTTAGCCACCTTACCAAAAATAAAGAAGTCAAACTTGCCATATATACCTCTTGGCCGACACTTAAGGAAAGAGTGCAAAAATATTAGTCAAAATTTGCACACAATGGGATTTGAACCTCTTCCCTTAAAGTCCTTCATGTGGCATCATATCCTCTTTACCAATTGCTCATTTATGCTAACCATTTACTCACTTATTTCCATAAGGTTTAAGCTGACTTACTCTATCTCCTTAAAGACTTAAACATAAAATTTTCTTATAGACTAACTTGAACCAAAGACTTCATAGAAACACCGTAACTTTCCAAAATTACCTTATTAGAAAGTCCAACTTGAAATAATGTCGTTCTCTTGTTCTCAAAAATTTTAAACATTCCTACGCCCAAGGCCCATTGGGCCCAATCCTACTAGGCCCAATTTTGGGATGTTACAATTCTACCCTCCTTAAAGAAATTTCATCCTTGAAATTTCCAACCAACTACTAACGCATCATTCAAATCACACCACTATGCTTTCACTGCTCACTCTGATCTTAATAACACTAATGCATCTTTAACATAATCTTGAATCCTCTTTCACACAACCAAACGTCTAACCATAGAAGCAAACAGTTATCTACCATTTATACTTAGAATTTTCTACATTCAATCATCATGTCCAACCAAAACATACTTGACTTGATGGTGATAAAACAATCCCGAGCCTTATGCTCCTTAGACCTACATTGTAACATCCTGAAAAGGGCCTATGCATTTTCGGTTTAATTGTACGAAATGACATGTCTTATGTGTTATGAATATATTATGAACATTTTTGGAAACCTGGAAATGTATGGAAATGTTAGGTTTAAAAGAGGAAAGTGAACATTTTTGGAAACCTGGAAATGTATGGAAATGTTAGGTTTAAAAGAGGAAAGTGAACATTTTTGGGAACTTGGAAATGTAAGGAAATGATTTGGAAATGATTCAAAAGTGGGAAGTGAACATTTCTAGAAACTTGGAAATGTAGGGAAATGTCAAGTTTAAAGAGGCAAACGAAAATTTTTGGAAACTTAGAAATGACTTAGAAATGTCGAGTTTTAAAGTTTAAAAGAGGAAATTAAGGCAAGGTGGCCTTAAGAGAAAAAGCATGTGAAATTTGACACACAAATAGGCTTGGAAAAGTGGCATGGAGATGCCACTTAGGGCCTCTGGAAATGGCGCCACATACAAGGGGATTGGGCCTGAGTTCGAGTCACAGGGAAAGCAAATAAAAGAAATTTTATTTTGCTTCCAGAAGAAGTGAGGTGGACGGCACAAGGCTATAATTTAGGAGCCTTTATTCTTTTATTTTTAAGAGATAAATAGTGGATAAATAAGGGATAAATAATGGATTTATTTTAGATTATTTTCAAGAGATAAATGAGGAATTATTCTTTAATTAGGAAAATAAGGGAGAAGTGATGGCCAAGTAAGGGACTTTGAGTTTAATAATTTCGGCTAAGTAAGGATAGTTCTTTGAATTATCTTTTATTTTAGGAGATAATTAAAGAGATAAAGCTATCAAAATAGAAGAGTGATGGCCAAGTAAGGGATTCTAAGTTAGTAAATTTGGCTATATAAGGAAAGAGGGACATTCATCATTATTTCTCTCAACCCTTCTCTCTCGCCGAATTTCCTAGAGCATTTGTTCTTCTTCTTTTTGTTAGCCAAAGCCGAAAATTCAAGATATCACCATTAGCCAATTTCTTTTCTTTCCAATCCATCAAAAGTTGAATCTTTGAGGGCTTCAAGCATAGGTCTTTGTCGATTTCTTCAAGAAAGGGTAAGAACAAGTTTTGATTTCTATTCTTTTCTTTTAGATTTGTGAAATCTATGACTAATCCCATCAATATTCTTATTTGCCAAAATTTGGAAGGATTCTTTCGGGATTTTTGCCATAGTCGACTATAAAGGAAAAGATTTTGGGATTTGACCATCAAGGTAAGTCATATCTAACATTCGCCAAGGGTCATTGATTGTGATTAAAGGTTAGAAGTTGATCTAACATGTGGTTTTAGGGATTTAATGCGTGAAGCTATAACCAAGGTATAATTTGGGATTTAAGATCCTTAAGGTAAGTGACTATGAATATTCGGCCAAGGCCTATTTTAGTAGTTAGATCTATTTTTATGTGTTTTAAGCTAGAAAACTAACCGATTCAAGAGATCTAGTGATTAGCCAATTTCAAAGGGAAGAATACAAGTTTAGGGATTTGATTAATTATCAAATCGGCAAAGAAGGTAAGAAAGTGGATACGATAATCCTTCAGATTTGATTAAATTAGCCGAATAGGCTTTTTCCTAAAATACTAAATGTGGCCAAATGTAGGGATTTAGGATCTAAAGCGATAGATCGATTTTTCGGGATTTCAAGGAATTCGTTAAGCTAATCAGGTGTGTACCCCACACTAATTCTTAATAAGTTTTATGGCTATGTCTAATTAAAATATGTGATATTAAGAATAAGAAAGTGGCTAAGGTACCATGTTATGGTACTAAGTACTCAGGTACGTTTCCTACTCCTACTAGGAATATGAAATATGTTATTTGTAACATGAGAATAAGAATGTGAACTTTGGCATATTAATGCATATTACAAAATGGGGCATATGGGTTATTGAAAGGGGAAGTGAATGTGGTGACCTAAGACCACGAACACGGTGACCTAAGACCGTGGTATCTGAATGTGGTGACCTAAGACCACAGTAATCTGAATGCGGTGACCTAAGACCGCGATATCTGAATGTGGTGACCTAAGACCACAAATACGGTGACCTAAGACCGCGATATGGAGTGTAGCGGAAGGAGGGTCGACTTAGTAGTCCCCACGGTGTACAGGTTGGTACGGAGGAGTGTAGCGGATGGCTTATTAGGTTTGGGTTTGGGAATGCATCATAATTTGTATGCTATGATATAAATGTGTAATATTTGTTATGCCTGATTCTATTATGATTTAGTGTTGTGTACACATTGAGTCTGTTGACTCACCCCGTTGAGGGACCATGTTTCAAGTGATGAACAGTAGTGGACCGGGACGGCAGAACTTGTGGTGGCCATGCTCAACATGAAGTTTTTATTTTTATGGACTATTAATTTTTAAGTACTTAATGTAATAAGGCCATAAAGCCATAGTGCACTGTTTTATTTCTGTTTTTATTTATTATGTTACAAAATTTTTATTAAGTTAAAGATTAAGTAATTTACTTTAAATGTATTCTATATCTTTTATCACCTAAAATTTAAAAAGGTTTTTATTATAAAACGATTTTGTTTTCTACTCGAGCCCAACCCAAAACAATATTTCTTTCAAAACACACTATTTTCCCAAAGTAACAAAAGAACTTTTAACCGGTTTACTTGAGGAACATACCAAATCTGGTCAAGGCTCGTGGGCCGGGTTTGGGGTGTTTCATGCATCTCAAGCATGCTCCTAACCTTCTCCAGTATTCTCCCGGATGACGCCTTCTACAATAATCGCAAGCTGAAAAGTTTGGATGTGCCTTGACACGCTTCACGGAACGAGACTACGATCCAAAAGAACCACGATTTCCTTTCTTCTTATAGTCCACACTTCCAACTTGAAGTGCTTCACCGATTCCTTTAACCTCATCCAACACTTCCTTAATTATCTAAGTCAGCTCGCCAACCCCAGCTCGATCATGAGATCTCGTTTCAACCACTGGCGATGTCAACGTCTCCCTTTCAGAAACACGCCCCGATGCTGAAGATTTAGTCCTGGAACCTCGGCCTCTAGCCCGTCCACGTCTACCGCGTCCACGTCTTCTAGCAATCATGTTCACTAATGTCGACTTAATCTTGATTACGAGTTTTATGAATCATTATGCTATTTTATTGTTTATTAAACAATGTTTTATGAAGTATAGAAAGTAAAGTTATTTTCGCAACACACATCCTATAGTCTTAATCTCTATAGTTTCAGCTCCTAAAACTACAAGTTCTAGAGTATTCTATTTCATAGAATTTTCATACCACAGTAATAACACAATAATCATAAAATGAAAATAAATACTTACTTGACTTGGTGCCGGATACTCGTGGTGTCATACTTCCTTTAGAACATATATTTATAAATCAAAATTCTAAACAGCTTTGGAAAACACTTTTGAACCCAAACCATGACCGAGTTTTGCAACTGGGCTCTGATACCATAAAATGTAACACCCCAAACCCAGCCCATGCGTTACGAGCGGATTTGGCATGTCACACGAACAGAACATGTTAAACCCTTTTTATTTTTACTAAAATATTGCTTTGTTAAAATCAAGAAAACAGGTTTGATTTGATAAAATACTACTAACTTCGAAGATTTGATTGATAAATCGATAAATTTGAACTAATGATCTTACAAAATCGTGACTTTTGAAAATAGCATTATAAGTTCGAGAGAAAATATCCGTGTTAAAAATATTTGTAAAAGTTTATTTTGAAAATCTATTTGTTAATCGATTTTGGAAACCATTATTTAAGTTTTCAGAAAATTCCTTTTTTAAACAATTTAAGAAATATAATAAAAACATCTCAACCATAAAGCAAAAATAAAAATAGTCCAGAGGCCTTATTACAACATTTAACCCAAAATAGTAAAGTAATAAAATAAACAAAAAAGAAGTCTAAAGTCCAAATAAACCATTTCGGGAGTATGGCCTCCACCTGAGTCATCCATGGCCCAAGCCCTCGTCACGGAGCATTACCTACAAGGGTTAAAGAAAAGGGGGGTGAGTTACAAGAACTCAGTGTGAAATCCCCTTACCGTTATCCATTGGGCCTGAACCCAAATAGCAATATCTTGGGTCTAAGCCAATTAACAAAATAATAATTGAATGAAATGAATGCAACCCATCCCATCCACCAATCTCTCCACTGCATTTCGGCCCGGTCTCTCCCGTGGGGATCTACTCAACCCACCCCACCAGTCTCTCCAATTTGCAGTCAAGCTGCCATTTATAAAATTTGTGGCTGAGCCACCAGATTCATATACGGTAATATAATCGACACACAGCCTTAATCACGATGGCACAAAGCCAAAATCACGTTTATATTGGCACATAGCCTTAATCACGATGGCACAAAGCCAAATCACATTTATATTGGCACATAGCCTTTATCGGTATTTATGGCAATGCCACCGGTCTATACTTCTCTTCCTTCATATTTTCCCATCCCATGCAATATGTAAAGATGCAACATACATAATCATAAAACATCCATATAAAAAAATAACATCCATTATCTTATTGAATACTTTTTATGAATCAGCCCATTAAAGCAATACGATCATCCGGTCCATAGGGCATTTCGGTATATCGATCCATAAGGACATTTCAGTAAATAGGCCCATTATAACAATCTATCAAATCGGCCCATTAAGGCAACATAATAATTCAGCCCATTAAGGCAATATAACAAATCGGCCCGTTAAGGGCATTTCGGTAAATCAGTAAATTTACCCACTAAGGGTAATATGGTAATCTCGCAACCCAGGGGTATTTCGATAATTTACCCACCAAGGGTATTTTCGTAAATTTCACAAACCAGACTTATCTACTAATTTGGGGCATAAAAATCGAAACTGTCCATCTGCGTCATACTGACCAAATTAACTATAACTCGAGTTAGAAATCTTGAAATCTAAATCCATAAATTTTCCTTGAAACTAGACTTATATATATTTTTACTAAAATTTTTCCAGAATTTTTGGCTTAACCATTTAGTACAGTTTATTCCTTAAAATTTCTCTTGTTTCATTGTCCAATGATTCTGACCTCTCTTACCTTAATTTCAAATATCTCACTGTACGGTTTTCATATGCTGCTTCCACTTGTTTCTATATACATATAAACTATATCTCATAATTCACTTGGTACAATTTCATACGATTTTTCCAAGACAGATCAGGGAACCACGAAGTCATTCAGAACTGGTCTCACTAAAATTAAGATATCTGAGAATATAGAATTCCTTTTCCTTGTCTGTTTCCTCCTTATCAATATAGACACAGTAAGCTTTAATTTGATATCTTATTCACTTTCTAATTCCCTTTCTCCTATTTTTCGTGATTTTTCAAAAACACGTCACTGCTTCTAACTGAAACTATTTTATTACAAAATACGTTTACCACTACGATCATACGCATGCCCGAGTGATCACGGATGCCGGTTTCCAATTTTCTTTGGTATTTTGATCGAATCACAAAACATATCATACAAACTTTCAGAGATATGTGAGATTACACACCATTTCAAACATGTATTCGAAAGGTACGATACTACACACCTTGATTAGGATTCCCTAAAGAACTACTCTTTGTTGACCCACTATATCCAAAGGATTTGAAAAACGAATATATCGAGTGATTTCGTCCCTAAAACACAATCAATTAGTCGAAACTTCAATCTGATTTGCAACATAGCCAAATAGAGGTATAGCGAAAAATCCAAAATGAACCCCTTTACCTTATCGATATTGGATCCAATTTCCATCATTTGACTTCGGCTAGAACAATACACGGTCTCCCACTTAAAACACTATGAAAAGAGAAAATAATCTCGTTTGAGAGGGTAGAATAAAATGATGGTCTCGGTCAATATGGCCATCCCTCACCAAAGCATAGATTCGACACTAAGAGAAAGAAAAAAACTATTGAAATAAATCACTTACCGATTGATCAAAGTATGAGTAGTAATACGGTTGAGAAGAAAATATGGATGAGATGGAAGTTTCAGCTATCAAGGAAGATGGACAAAAGGTGAATATGTGACCAATCCAAAGAGAAGAAAAATGCACTATTGTGATCGAAGATTTCGGCAAAGAGAGTAGCAATTTGGGAGAAAATGACACAAAGTTGCAAATGGGATTTTTGGCCAAAACAATACCAAAACCTTACCAATAGCCAAAGTAAAATTTCAGCTACCTATCTACCCCCAAAGCTGTCCACATGCATTGCCATAAGGGTCAAAATTTTGCCAACCATACTTTCCATAACATTCTCCATGAAATAAGCCACTTGTCCCCCTTACTTGCCTTTTCCTTTTGATTCCTTTCCCCAACCTCAACCTTTCCTTATTTCTTATCCACCTTACCAAAAATAAAGAAGTCAAACTTGCCAGATATACCTCTTGGCCGACACTTAAGGAAAGAGTGCAAAAATATTAGTCAAAATTTGCACACAATGGGATTTGAACCTCTTCCCTTAAATTCCTTCATGTGGCATCATATCCTCTTTACCAATTGCTCATTTATGCTAACCATTTACTCACTTATTTCCATAAGGTTTAAGCTGACTTACTCTATCTCTTTAAAGACTTAAACATAAAATTTTCTTATAGCCTAACTTGAACCCAAGACTTCCTAGAAACCCTGTAACTTTCCAAAATTACCTTCTTAGAAAGTCCAACTTGAAATAATGTTGTTCTCTTGTTCTCAAAAGTTTTAAACATTCCTACGCCCAAGGCCCATTGGGCCCAGTCCCACTAGGCCCAATTTCGGGATGTTACAAATTGATTTAGATTGAATGATGACTGAATGGTTGATTGAATGTATGAGAAAAGTACAGTTATATGTGTTATAAGTCTGGTAATACTTTGTAACCCTATTCTGACATTTAATACGGATGAGGGATGTTACCTTTATTGGTATTAGAGCTACGATTTAGTCAATTCTAGGACTAACGTATGATATCTCCTGACTCTAACGAAAATTATTTTAACTAGACAAATATTTTTCCAACCAAACTAATTCCAGTAATGCAGAAAGTGGTACTCAAATATTTGAGCGAAAATATCTTTATGATGAGTTGAAATTCATAAAGGTATGAATAAAAGTTCAAAATATTATGTTATTGATAAATATTATGTTATGTGCATGTATATGTGAGAGTTAAATTTGAGCCTTTACTACCCTTACCCCCTTATCAGTGTAGTGTTACAATGAAATCCATAAGATTTAGATTGAATAAGCTCACAAGTGTGGAATTACAGAGTTCCATGATTGAAGGATTAATACTATGGTCAGATAAGAGAATGAGTCAACAATTAAAGACAATACTAGAAGAGATATCAGATTGTTTAGAAGGTTATTTCAATTATGCAAAGTCACAATTAAAGAAGAAGTTGACCATGTGTCTAGCCCGTGGTCGCTACTGACTTGATCCACACGACCAGTCACACGCCCATGTGTCTCGCCCGTGGTCGATTCTGACTTGTTTTGAATTACAACCACGAGGTACACGGTCGAGCCACATGCCCGTGTGCTCAACCGTGTGGGCAATTATAGCCCATTTTCAAGTCCAAAATGCCACCCACACTTTGGGCAATCCCTACAAGCAACATACCAATTCAATTCATGAAAAAATAATCAACTTTTCCAAGCATTTAAAGGCATCTCAAGCATACCATTTTAGGCTACATTTAACTCAACTTATTCACAAGCATTTCCAAACATGATTTATTCACAAACTTACCATTTCAACATAATCATCATTCATCAAACACATATACTCACTTTGCATCACTAAGCTTACCATTACCTTGACCACTTCATAACCATGGAATCATACCAACCCAAGCATCATATAGCATGACTCTTTATTCATTCATTAACATTTATCTAGCCATATCACATGGCTATACACATATTTCAAACATAACTTAAGATAACTAGCCTATACATGCCATACTTTAGTATATACATTTTCAAAAAGGTACCAAAATAAGAGTGTGATGACGATCCTCCACGGTTCCCGAGACTTCAATAGCTTTGACGATTTATAAAACAGAGAAAACATGCACAAAATAATCTTTCAAAAGCTTAGTAAGCCATATACAAATAAACTTAACATAAAATACACATAGCCACATTGATACAATAACATTAATGTTTCCCATTTGCAAATTTATCATATATCTTTTGGCTCATTTGTTTAGCCATTACTTACCCACATTTCATAGCTCAAAATATCACTTTACCCATTGCTCATTCAAGCATGTATCATATATTATCTAATCAAATCTACACACATATTCACTTTAGTAAGCTCATATAAATACTTACCTTTCATTCATATACATAGTGTACTTTTCAAACGTACCTGAATCTTTTATACATTTCACATAGTCTCTCTTTTCTCATATTTGCCCGTTGAACCGTTCGAAACTAAATAGGATACTCAGAGTACTCGGAATAATAGTACAATGCCAAAGTCCCAGACGTGGTCTTACATGTACTCAAATATCGATGCCACTGTCCTAGACAGGGTCTTACATGAATCAAATACAATGCCAATGTCCCAGACATGGTCTTACACGTAAATCCATATCGATGCCAACATCAACATAGTCTTACACAAAATCTCGAATCAACGCCAACGTCCCAGACGTGGTCTTACATGATCTCACATGTCAAAAACTATGTCATGACATATGTAATCCTATCTATTCCTAGGTTCATACGGGACTTCTCGGACATAGATACACTATCGATACTATCTCGAATTCCATGTACATAACATTTCGAGCATATTCAACACAAGCTAAATTTCATATATGCACAATTAACTCAATTCAAATGCATTTATTTGTATATCGACTTACCTCAGATTCGGTTAATGTACAGACTCGACTATTCGATCACTTTCGACTTTCCATGATCTAAGTTCGTTTTCTTCGATTCTTGATCTATACGTATTCAAATTTAATCTATTTATTCACCAAATCGTTCACTTCAATCAAAAAACACATATTTAGGTTAATTTACAAATTAGCTCTCACATTTCACATTTTGACATTTTAGTTCCTATTTTACAAAATCACAAAATACACAAAATCTCAATACACCCATGCTTAGCCGAATTCTTTATAGGTCCCTAGCAACCCATATTTTTCATTTATTTCACAATTTAGTCCCTCAAAATATTATTTTCTCAATTAAATCCAAATTACTCAAATTCATCAAAAATTCAAAGACAAACTATGTTAATCTATCACATATCTTTCATAATTCATCATCAAATATCACAAAACTCATGTGTTCATCAATGGAATATTTCAAAATCATCATCAAGTCACAAAATTAAAACATGGGTTTTAAAGAACACGAAGCAACGATTACAAAAACATAGAAATTATAAAAAACCGTGCCTAAAACATACCTTGATTTTGCTTGAACATAGCCGAAACTTAGCTTTGTAACACCCCAACCCGGTCAATACACTACGACCGAATCCGGCATGTGACAGGGAAAAACAGTTTAACTAAATCAAGTTGAAAATTCAATTTGAAAGAGGTGTTACTTGAAAAAAAAATACGTTGGTGTTTAGAAATTCTTTAAATGAAGGGGAGAGACTCTTTGAGAAAAGCTGCGCATCGTTATCTAACTTATAAACCATGTGATTTTAGGAAAAACCCGATTTTGTTTAGATGTAAAGTTGGAAATCATTTCTAAAACATTTGATTTTCAGTAACTTAATTTAAAAGGAGGTTTAAGCCTACTGTTATTATCACTCATTAATTCTTACCCGATGGTAAGGTTTAGAAAACCCGTTGCGTATTATAATTTAGAAAACTTTGATTTTCAGGTTATTAAAACATGTCAAGTAGTTTACTTAAGCAACATTTGAAATAGAACCTAAAGCAGATAAAATAATCCCAAAACATAAATTAGTAGCCTTATTACATACCCAAATAAAACCAAATTAAAATAAAGTACCCAATTCGGTAAATCAATGTAAAACCAAAAGCAATTTCGCATGGCCACCTTGAGTCCACCCGGCTCCTCATCCGCGATCTACAAGTCACCTGAAAAAGATAAGGAAAGAGGTCAGTCACTAAGACTCAGTGCATAATCCCCTTCCCGATTATAGCAACACTCTTACACAGTTCATAATCAAGCAAATACATCATGCACCCAAACCTAGCCATCCACAACTCCTTTTTCTACCCCGTGTGGTACCAAATCACTGGTGGTGCCAAACCACTGGTGACCCAAAGCCACTAATATCATGTATAAATGTGGTACCAAATCACTGGTGACCCAAAGTCACGAATAATCCATATGTGGGGCCAACCCACTGTGGTGCTAAGCCACTGGGACGAGTTGCTAAATCCAATGTGGTGCCAAACCACTGGTGACCCAAAGTCACGAATATCAAATATGGTACCAAACCACTGGTGGTGCCAAACCACTGGTGACCCAAAGTCACAGATACCATATCTTCCCCCTCCTCTCATATCACCCACAATAATACACATGCATATACATACCATATCAACATGCTTAATCATTTAACATATATCGAAACATAGCATATACAATTTCATCAGAAATCAAGTATCATTAACTCATCAGAACGGACTTACCGTAATCCTTGCTCATACCCATAAGGGTACCATATCGAAATCCACATAGTTTTCGGCATTTAACACTGTTTAAGTTACTAACATATTTTACATAGATTACGAAGTGTGTAAGAGTTACACACCTAGTTACTAACGAGACTACCGAACCCCGTAGATCAAAATCTAACGCACAAGATATTCCTTTCCTATACTCGACCCAAAACAAAACCATTAGTAAATAGCCATTCGGCTTAACCAAGAAATCTCGAAGAGTTAACGCACAAGACCACCATTCTTACCTTGAAACCTTTCGATCTTTAAGCAAAACCCAAAGCACGTGATGACAATCTCCCCTTACAATCGGCTAAACACTTAGTCATCATAACGAGTACCTTTGGCTTTTTAAATAAACAAGAGAAGGGTTGATTCGACATGTAACCTTACCATAGTCCTTAACACAATCGATTGGTAGCGAGTAGATGACCACGAACCATTGTTACAAGACCCGAAGAATGACAAAAAGAGAGTGTGTGATGATAGAAGAGAGATTCGGCTTAATAACCAAAGAAGTAGAAGGGAAAAAGAAGAGAAAGAATCAAAACTCACCTAGAATGAAAGTTCAGCTATAGATCCAAAGGAGAAGAACGATTGAGCAACCCCAAACTTGAGAGGGTGATTCAGCTTTGCAAATAATCAAGAAAGAGGCTGATGAGCTTTCAGCACAAGAGAAGGATTTGAAAGAAGTAAGTAGTCGATCAAGGGAGTAGGATGTTGATTCAGTTTTGACACAATGTAAGGAAGAGAAGAGAAAGAAAAAGGGGAAAATCGTCTTTGAGGGGATTCGACCAAGGAGGTTTCGAAAAAGAAACAAAGCAGAGAATGGGAAGAAAAGAAAAGAGGTAAGAGGCTTTAGGAGCACATTCGGTTATGGCCGAATTAGAGAAGAAAAAGAAACGAAATGAGGAGGGTTTTGTTTACGGCACATCTAAGAAGACTTGAGAAGCTCAGAAATGCTTTTCCAACAAACCGAATTTGCATCCCTCACTAGCCACATTCGGCCACCTCCCTAAAGCACCCCAACCGACTTCTCCCTTTCTTTTCAGTGTTCAAATTTCGACCAACTCCTCAAACTCCTCTTGGCCAATCATTCAAATGAGTTTGAATTGTTCAAGCTCTACAATTTTCTCTCTTCCATCCATTTTGAATTTGTTGACTTCATCAACAGTTATCCACCAGAGTTCTAACTGAGCACAACTCCTTACCTCTCTGGCGTCAAAAAGAAATTGCCAAAGAGGGATTTTTGTAGCTCAAACCTTAGTACCCTTCCCCTTCTTGTGGCGTCACTCCTCAAGGCTCTAAGTGGCGCCTCCTTGCCACTTTACCATAGGATCTCTTGTGCTAAAACTTACCACATAATACTCTTAACACCAGGCCACTACAGTTCCCCTTAACCAAAGCTTAAAAAATAAAAAATTTCCTATGGTTCGGTCCTACCCTTGGCTCATACCCTGACCCTAAGACATCTTAATTAACATCACAACCAAGCCATTCACATGCAAATAATTCAAACATAATAGCCCCTATTTAAGGATGTTACAGTTCTACTCCCCTTAAAATAATTTTGGCCTCGAAATTACCTGGTCAAAACAGTTGAGGGTATTGCTGCCGCATCACCTCCTCTGGCTCCCACGTGGCCTCTTCCGCACCATGGTTTCGCCATAAAACCTTTACCAATGGAAGTGAATTCCTTCGCAGAACCTTCACATCCTGATCCAGAATCTGCACTGGTTCTTTTTCCATGGTCAAATCTGGGCTCACCTCGATTTTCTCCACTGACACCACATGCGATGGATCTGAATGGTAGCGCCTAAGCATGGAGACGTGAAACACATCATGTATCTGACTCATTTCTGCTGGCAACTCGAGCTGATAAGCTACTGGTCCCACTCGTTTCAACACCTTATACGGCCAGATAAACCTTGGGCTCAACTTGCCTTTCCGTCCAAATCTCAGCACTTTCTTCCACGGTGAGACCTTCAAGAAAACCCTGTCACCCACTACAAAATCTATATGGATTTCTGCCTGTCCGAAGCTTCCTTCAGACGAGCTCGGATCAACTTAACCTTATCCTCAGTCTCAGCAACCAACTCCGGTCCCAACATCTGACGCTCGCCCAACTCTATCTAGCACGTAGGTGTACGACACTTCCTACCATATAATGCCTCATATGGTGCCATCTTAATGCTTGCCCGGTAACTATTGTTGTACGCGAATTCTGCTAACGGTAGAAATTCTTCACAGCTACCTCTAAAGTCCAAGACACAGCCTCTCAACATATCTTCCAAGATTTGTATAACTTTTCTGACTGTCCATCTGACTGCGGATGAAATGCCGTACTAAAATCCAACCGTGTACCCAACGCCTGATGCAACGCTTTCCAGAACCTCGACTTGAACCTGGGATCCCTATCTGAGATAATCGACACTGGCACACCGTGCAACCTCACTATCTCTGCCACATATAGCTTGGCTAACTTCTGAAGTGAGTAATCAACCCGTACCGGTATAAAATGAGCTGATTTCGTCAAACGGTCTACAATCACCCAGACTGAGTCCTTCTTACTAGGCGTAAGGGGTAGCCCACTGACAAAGTCCATTATAATCCTTTCCCACTTCCACTGTGGAATCTTCACCGGCTAAAGTAAACCCGACGGCAACTGATGTTTAGCTTTGACCTGCTGACACGTCAGACACTTACCCACAAACTCAGTTACTTCCCGTTTCAGACCTGGCCACCAAAGCTGCTCTCGCAAATCCCGGTACATCTTGCTACCACCAGGATGCATAGCGTATGGGCTGCTATGTGCATCCCGAAGAATCCTCTGCCTTAACTCGACGTCCTTCGGCATACAAGCTCTCCCTTGAAAACACAACACTCCATCATTGCTCAAACTATAACCTTCCAATCCACCACTCTGCACTTGCAACCTCCGAGCATTCAGACTCTCATCTACTAGCTGCTTCTTTTTAACCTAATCTACCCAAGTCGGTTTAACCTGCAACTCCACTAACAAACTCCCGTCGTTATACAAGCTGAGATAAGCAAACATTGCTCTCAGGTCCGACACTACCTTACGGCTCAACGCGTCTGCCACCACGTTGGCCTTGCTCGGATGATACTCAATTGAACAGTCGTAGTCCTTTAACAGCTCAATCCATCTCCGCTGCCTCAAATTTAAATCCTTCTGAGTCAAAAGATACTTCAGACTCTTGTGATCTGTGTAGACTATTGACTTCTCCCCGTACAAATATTGTCTCTATATCTTCAGAGCGAAAACCACTGCAGCTAACTCCAGATCATGTGTCGGATAGTTAACCTCATGCGGTCTCAGCTGTCGAGATGCATATGCCACTACTTTCCCTTCCTGCATCAGCACACATCCCAAGCCGGTATGCGATGCATCACAATATACCGTAAACTCTTTCCCTACTTCGGGCTGAATCAAAATTGGAGCTTCTGTTAGAACCCACTTTAGCTTGTCGAAACTTTCCTGTTGCTTATCGGTCTACACAAATGGAACTCCTTTCCTTAGTAACTTGGTCAATGGCGCTGTGATCAGAGAAAACCCTTCCACAAATCTTCGGTAATACCCTGCGGACGAGAAAACTTGAACTTCCGCTCATCGACTTAGCGGCTTCGGTCCAAATCGCCTCAATCTTTTGAGGGTCCACTCTAATCCCCTTAGCTGACACCACGTGACCCAAGAAAGTCACCTCCCTAAGCCAGAACTCACACTTACTGAACTTGGCAAATAACTGCTTCTCCCTCAAAATCTGCAAAACTACCCGCAAATGTGCATCATGTTCCTCCTCAGATCTTGAGTACACCAATATGTCGTCTATAAATACCATGACGAACTGATCCAAGTACGGCTGGAACACCCGGTTCATCATATCCATGAACGCTGCCGGTGCATTAGTCAACCCAAAGCGCATTACGTAAACTTCATCGCGCCCATACCGAGTGTGAAACGCCGTCCTGTGGATATCAGCCTCTTTTACCTTAAGCTGATGATATCCCGACCTTAAATCGATCTTCAAGAAAACTGATGCCCCCTTAAGCTGATCAAACAAGTTGTCTATCCTCGGCAACGGATACTTGTCTTGATCGTCAACTTATTCAACTGGCGGTAGTCTATACACATCCGCATCGTACCATCCTTCTTCTTAACAAAGAGCACAGGCGCTCCCCAAGGCAAAACACTTGGCCGGATAAAACCCCGGTCCAACAACTCCTGAATCTGTGCCATCAATTCCACCAATTCCTTTGGCCCCATTCAATACGGGGCAATAGACACTGGCGTAGTTTCGGGTAACAGATCTATGCCAAATTCAACTTCATGATCCGGAGGCAGGCCCAGAAGTTCTTCTGGAAATACGTCGGTAAATTCCTTTCTATTCGAACATTCCCTACAGCTGACTCCTTGGCCTCCAAAGCACACACATGAACCATGAACGCTTCACAACCCTTCCTGACCATCTTCTCAGCTTTTAGAGCAGACACAACGTTAGATAGATAATCCCTTCTATTACCTATCATTACCACGTCTTCACCCTTAACCGTTTTCAAAACCATACGCTTAGCCGCGCAGTCCAAACTTGCTTGGTACTTCACCAGCCAGTCCATCCCAAGAATTAGATCGAACTCCTCAAATGGTAGTTCCATCAGATCAGCCACAAACACTACCCCTTGGAGTTCTAGAGGTACATCCTTATACAGTTTATTTACTTCTACAGAGTGACCTAGAGGGTTTATTACTGTCATCTCCCTAGAAGTAATCTCAAAGTCGAACCAACATCTATCAAAGCAGTATATGGTAATCCAAAGATTAAGAATGTACCGGTTTTGACGTCCAGTGCGTCGCCCTCCTCTTGACGCCTTGCTGCATATACCAACCCAGGCTGTCTTGCTTCAGTGTTGCCTATACCTCTGCCTGGGGCTCTACGGCCCCGACCAGAACCATTACCTCCTCTACCAGAACCACGACCCCTCTGCAATTGCTGTCCCCCATTCCTGAACTGAGCACGGCCCTGACCCTCAGACTATATCCTGGCTAGCTTACGTGGACAATCCCTCACATGATGATCCAGCGACCCACACTCAAAGCATCCTTTACCACCGGTCCAACATTCTCCCCAATAAGATTTTCCATACCGAGTACATTGCGCTGGTCCCTAAGTAGTAGCAGCAGACCTTCCAACTTGATTCAGCCCACCATGTCTAGCCCTCTTCTGGGAATTTCCAGCCATCCCAGATGATCCAAAGCCCCTCTTATGTCTATTCCTGTCCAAATTCTATTTCACAGATTCCTTTACTCTTTCGGCTATCTTAGCCTTCTCTACCAACACGGCAAACTCCCTCTCCTGCTGTGGAGCAATCAGCAACCTCAGTTCATCCCTCAGTCCATCCTCAAACCTGACACAACGTTCATGCTCCGTTGTCACGATACCTCAAGCGTACTGGCTCAACCTTAAAAATTTCGCCTCGTACTCAGATATTGACTTACTTCCCTGAACCAATCACAGAAATGCCTTTCGCTGTGCATCAATGTAACTAGACCCAATATATTTCTTCTGATAGGCTGCCTTGGAATAGTCCCAATTAAGATCATCGGCTGTAGCCCCATCCCGAACCGTGAGCCACACTAGTATGACTCGTCCCGAAGAAGTGATACTATTCCCTTCAATTTCTCCTCAGCAGTAAGGTCCAAATCATCCATGATACGCTCCGTCACCTCCAACTAATATTCAGCCGTATTAGGAGCCACACTAGAAACACCTCGGAATACCTCGGCTCCATTGGCTCGGGGTCGCTCAGATACAGATTTATGAGCTCCCGCACCTCTACTTGCTCCAGCTACTCTCTCAAGAGCCCGCAGCATTGCCTGCGACATGGCGTCATCCCCTGTCTGATCCTAAAACTCACCATCCATAGCTGGTGGTGGTGGTGGTATCTCATTTTCTGACCACTGACCAGACCCTACTGGTTCAGACACAGTTATCCTACCCCGACTGCGTCCATGTGTGTTACGACCACGTCCTCGAGTGCTCATGACTAACGTTCCCGATTTATCTAATTTAAAAATTTTATGCATTAGACTTTATTCCACTGTTATTAAAGCACAATCTTATGAACAGTTTTATTACGGAGTTCTGTTTTTACGAGTTCACAGAGTCCTATGAGTTTCAGTCTCTAGGGTAGTCTACTAATGCTATCCATCATACCATATATCATCATAATCATATGTAAATAGCAGTTAAGGGTACTTACCTGGGCGGATCAGTGTCGGAGACTCGGTGCCATGCTTTCCAAACCGCGTATTTCCAAGCTAAACCTTTTGAAATTCCATTTTAAAACATTTTGGGCCTCGCGCCCACAGCCGAGCTTTTGAACTTAGCTCTGATACCATAATTGTAACATCCCAACCCGGTCAATTCACTATGACTGAATCCGGCATGTCACAGGGAAAAATAGTTTAACTAAATCAAGTTAAAAATTCAATTTGAAAGAGGTGTTACTTAAAAAAGATACGTTGGATGTTTAGAAATTCTTTAAATGAAGGGGAGAGACTCTTTGAGAAAAGTTGCGCGTCGTTATCTAACTTATAAACCATGTGATTTTAGGAAAAACCCGATTTTGTTTAAATGTAAAGTTGGAAATCATTTCTAAAACATTTGATTTTCAGTAACTTAATTTAAAAGGAGGTTTAAGCCTACTGTTATTATCACTCATTAATTCTTACCCGATGGTAAGGTTTAGAAAACCCGTTGCGTATTATAATTTAGAAAACTTTGATTTTCAGGTTATTAAAACATGTCAAGTAGTTTACTTAAGCAACATTTGAAATAGAACCTAAAGCAGATAAAATAATCCCAAAATATAAATTAGTGGCCTTAATACATACCCAAATAAAACCAAATTAAAATAAAGTACCTAATTCGGTAAATCAATGTAAAACCAAAAGCAATTTCGCATGGCCACCTCGAGTCCACCCGGCTCCTGATCCGCGATCTACGAGTCATCTGAAAAAGATAAGGGAAGAGGTGTGTCACCAAGACTCAGTGCATAATCCCCCTCCCGATTATAGCAACACTCTTACACAATTCATAATCAAGCAAATACATCATGCACCCAAACCTCGCCATCCACAACTCCTTTTTCTACCCCATGTTGTACCAAACCACTGATGATGCCAAACCACTGGTGACCCAGAGTCACTGATATAAAGTATAAATGTGGTACCAAACCACTGATGACCCAAAGTCACGAATAATCCATATGTGGGGCCAACCCACTTTGTGATACCAAATCACTGGCGACAATCCCTTTTTATAAAATGTGGGGCCAACCCACTGTGGTGCTAAGCCACTGGGACGAGTCGCTAAATCCAATGTGGTGCCAAACAACTGGTGACCCAAAGTCACAAATATCAAATGTGGTACCAAACCACTGGTGGTGCCAAACCACTGGTGACCCAAAGTCACAGATATCATATCTTCCCCCTCCTCTCATATCACACACTATAATACACATGCATATACATACCATACCAACATGCATAATCATTTAACATATATCGAAACATAGCATATACAATTTCATCAGAAATCAAGTATCATTAACTCATCAGAACGGACTTACCCGTAATCCTTGCTCATACCCATAAGGGTACCATATCAAAATCCACATAGTTTTCGGCATTTAACACTGTTTAAGTTACTAACATATTTTACATAGATTACGAAGTGTGTAAGAGTTACACACTTGTTTACTAACAAGACTATCGAACCCCGTAGATCAAAATTTAACGCACAATATATTCCTTTCCTATACTCGACCCAAAACAAAACCATTAGTAAATAGCCATTCGACTTAACCAAGAAATCCCGAAGAGTTAACGCATAAGACCACCAATCTTACCTTGACACCTTTCGATCTTTAAGCAAAACCCAAAGCACATGATGACAATCTCCCCCTACAATCGGCTAAACACTTAGTCATCATAACGAGTAGCCTTCGGCTTTTTAAATAAACAAGAGAAGGGTTGATTCGACATGTAACCTTACCACAGTCCTTAACACAATTGATTGGTAGCGAGTAGATGACCACGAACCACTGTTACAAGACCCGAAGAACAACAAAAAGAGAGAGTGTGATTATAGAAGAGAGATTCGGCTTAATAACCAAAGAAGTAGAAGGGAAAAAGAAGAGAAAGAATCGAAACTCACCTAGAATGAAGGTCACGCTATAGATCCAAAAGAGAAGAATGATTGAGCAACCCCAAAACTTGAGAGGGTGATTCAGCTTTGCAAATAATCAAGAAAGAGGCTTATGAGCTTTCGGCATAATAGAAGGATTTGAAAGAAGTAAGTAGTCGATCAAGGGAGTAGGGTGTTGATTCAGTTTTGACACAATGTAAGGAAGAGAAGAGAAAGAAATAGGGAAAAATCGACTTTGAGGGGATTCGGCCAAGGAGGTTTCAAAAAAGAAACAAAGCAGAGAATGGGAAGAGAAGAAAAGAGGTAAGAGGCTTTAGGAGCACATTCGGTTATGGTCGAATTAGAGAAGAAAAGGAAACGAAATGAGGAGGGTTTTGTTCACGGCACATCTAAGAAGACTTGAGAAGCTCAAAAATGCTTTTCCAACAAGTTTAATTTGCATCCCTCACTAGCCACATTCGGCCACCTCCCTAAAGCACCCCAACCGACTTCTCCCTTCCTTTCAGTGTTCAAATTTTGACCAACTCCTCAAACTCCTCCTGGCTAATCATTCAAACGAGTTTGAATTGTTCAAGCTCCACAATTTTCTCTCTTCCATCCATTTTGAATTTGTTGACTTGATCAACAGTTATCCACCAGAGTTCTAACTGAGCACAACTCCTTACCTCTCTAGCGTCAAAAAGAAATTCCCGAAGAGGGATTTCTGCAGCTCGAACCTCAGCTCCCTTCCCCTGCTTGTGGCGTCACTCCTCAAGGCTCTAAGTGGCGCCTCCTTGCCACTTTACCACAGGTTCTCTTGTGTTAAAACTTACCACATAATACTCTTAACACCAAGCCACTACAGCTCCCATTAACCAAAGCTTAAAAAATAAAAAATTTCCTATGGTTCGGGCCTACCCTTGGCTCATACCCCGACCCTAAGACATCTTAATTAACATCACAACCAAGCCATTCACATGCAAATAATTCAAACATAATAGCCCCTATTTAAGGATGTTACAAGCTTAGTTTATTTTCTTTCTTTTTCTTTATACATTTGGCTAGATGAACACAAATTAGATGGCTTATCTTAAGTTTTATTTTTATTATATCAACATTATTAATCATTTTACAAAATTAGCCTTTTAATTAACATAATAAGCTTTTATACATTAAGGTCATTTTTATCCATTACCATCCATTATCTTTTAAATGGTTTAATTGCCTCATAAGGCCACTACATTTAAAAGCCAACTCAAATAAGCACATTAACATATAATATGTCACTTTTGCCTTTTATGGGATTTAGTCATTTTCTCAAATTAAGCACATAAATGGCCAAATTAAATCACAAAACTTTCACACATGCTAATTCACATACTATAAGCATGAAAAATAATATTTAAATATTTTTTCTAACTCGGATTTGTGGTCCCAAAACCGCTATTCCGACTAGGGTCTAAATCGGGCTGTTACACATATAGCTTAGTAAGTTTGCATGAATTAAAATAGCAACATAAGTACTCATGATAAAATTCATTCATCTCATAGGACAATAACAACACAAGTTCTCAAGTACTTAGACGTACTTACTCATACTTACTCTTACCTGTAACAGCCCGATTTTGACCCTATTCGGAACGGTGGTTTCGGGACCACGAGTTTGAAAAATATTTTAATATTATTTTCTATGCTCATTATGTGTGAATTGGTGTGTGTGAAAAGTTCGTATTAAAATTTGATCGTTTTAGTGCTTAATTATGAAAAAGGGCTTAATCGCATAAAAAGAAAATTTGGTGGTTAAATGTGTAAGTACCGAATTGATGATGTCTTTATAAATTGGAGATTTAGAGTTGCAAATTGACCATAAAATGGAGATAGTGAATGGTCATGATTATGCATGTAATAGTGAATTGAAATTTTGTTATATTTTATGTTTTATGTTATATTTTAATATATGATAAATATAATAAAAGTAAAAATAAAAAAAAGATAGTGGAGTGCTCATCTTCTTGGTGCCGAAAATAAGAAAGAAAAAGAGAGGAGGAAAGCTTAGAAACATTCGGCCCTTTGCAAGCTCAATAGGTAAGTGATTTGAATTCGGTTTTTGATAATTTTTACGTTTTTGATATCGTTGCTATGTGATTTAGCTAACCCATACTTGATTGTTTGAATTGGTTGTGTATTTTGTGAATTTCCATTGAAGAAAGCTTGTTGCTTTTATAGTTTGATGATGAAATATTGATTATGAGTGTTAGATTAACAAGTTTTGTTCTTGAATTTTTGATGAAATTGAGTGATTGGGATTAAATTGCAAAAATAAATTTTTGAGGGACAAAAATGTGAAACAAATGAAATGTATGAGCTTGTAATAATAAAATGAATATTCGGCCCTAAGGAAGTGTAAGCAAATTTTATGTAATTTGTGTTTTATGCAATAGGGACTAATTTGTAAAAATTGTAAATGTTAGGGGTAAAATAGTAATTTTCCCATTTATGTGTTGTTGGACTAAATTAAATGAAAATATGTTGAATGAGCTTAATTTGAAATTATTTAGATCAAGAACAAAAAGAATCGGGATTGGATCAAGGAAAAGCGAAGTTGAACGAATAGCCGGGAAAACCTAATCCATCGATTTTCGAGGTAAGTTTTTAAGCAATTGGGTTGAATTGAATTATTATCTATAATGAAGTACATGGATTAAATAAAGGTAATATGTACAATATGTCAATGCCAAATGTATTATTGGTTGGAAGATGAATTTAGTTGAATGTGAAGTATAAAATATATGCTCATGACATGGCTAAGTGAGATATTGATGTCAAGAAATGAATATAGTTGAAAACAATGAATAAACGATGAATAATTGTTTATTATTAATATTTAGCCGAATGTGGAAGGATATAGAAAATAATAAATTATTTTTTTATATACATACATATATATATGTGTGTGATTGGGATTCAAATTTTTATATATGTGTGTGTTTATTTAGACAAGTATCAAGACCAAGAAATGTGCTAAGTGAGTGAATTTGAATACCGAGCACTGTGTGCGCGAAATAGGTCACGTGGCACTAAGTGTACAAATTTTAACATCCGAGTACTAAGTACGAAATCAGATAGTAAGCACTAAATGTGCGAATTTAATTTTTCGAGTACTAAGTGTACGAAATCGGATAATAAGCACTAAGTGTGCGAATCTACTTTCCGAGCACTAAGTGTACGAAATCGAACAAAGAATTTTAATTGCATGAATTGAACTTAAAAACACGTTTGGTACAAAAAAGAATTTCGGTCGATGAGTATAGAAGGTGTGAGTGTAAACACCAATGTAATGGTTGAAATCGGTGAGTTTTCGATACTATGAGAGTTTATTATTTGAATGGTAAGTATAAATCTCATAAGTAATTTATGAATAAAAACTAACTGTTAAAGGTATGTATGTTCGGATTTTGGAACTATGAAAGATGATAGGTTAATATTCTTTTATATTCAAGTGATGAATGAATTTAAGACTTATGAGAAGTCTATTTTTTTTTAAATGCTTGGGATATTCGGTTTATGAGTTAATAGTGTGTAAATTACTATTACAATGTATTTTGGCTTTGTTACGTAATTGCTTATAACTTACTAAGCTATGTTAGCTTACAGTGTGTGTTTATTTGATTATTTTATAGATATTGAAGTCTAACTACGAGCTCAGGGATCATCGTCGAAGTCTGTCACACTATCGACTCATTTTGGTATATTATAAACTGAATTTTTGAAACTATGAACATATATGGCATGCATAGGCTAGTAATATTATGTTTGGTTTTGAAGTTGTATATATTTGTATAAGCCATGCGAAAATGGCTTGTCCATCTTGTTAATCTTGGAATTTATATTTTGGCTTGATGATTATGTTTGGTTGTGGTTTTGGTTTATTTGGTTTTGGTATATATAAGTATGGTTAATGTATAGAGTTTAAATGAAATGGAGAAAAGATGTTATAAACTTGATAACCATGTTTTGCAATGAAACAGTTTTTAGTTAGCAGTAGTGACGTGATTTTGAAAAATCACCAAAAATAGGAGGAATGAAATTAGAAAGTGAATAAGATATATAATTAAAGCTTATTGTATCTATTTTTATATGAAAGAAATAGAGTAGGCAAAGGAATTTTATATTATGAGATATTTATATTTTAGTGAGACTGGTTCTGAAAGACTTCGTGATCCCAAAAATTATTAAAAATTACACAAAAATAATCATGGAGCATAGTTTATATGCTTAGAATCCTTAATGAGTCTATTTTTTTATTGGAATAAATTAGAACATTAATTGAATTCTGTAAAATGAGATAACTAAGTTTTTGTAAAGATAGGTCAGAACCATCGAACAGTGAAACAGGGGAAACTTTAATGAATAAACTGTACTAATTGGCCACAAGAAAAATTCTGGAAAAATTATAGTAAGAACATATATGAGTCTAGTTTTCAAGAAAAATTTACGGATCTAAATTTCGAGTTTCGTAACTTGAGTTATAGTTAATTTAGTCAACATGATGCAGATGGACAGTTTCAATTTTTATGCCCCGAATTAGTAGTTAAGTTTAGTAATACTTCGAGCTCGACTCCGGCAACGGTCTTGGCTAAGGGGTGTTACATTACCCATCACATATCACATTATGGTTTCATAACTAGTATTTTACTCATGGTACCTGTATCATTTCATCACATAATTTAGCACATATGCTATCTTGAACATAAACTTAAATCATTATCATCCTTCACTTAAATATGACTTCTTGTCATCTTTGTATAACTTAGCTCTTTATCCTCTTTACATAACTTAGCTCTGTTGCCCGTTGACTACTCAGAATATCAGAGGATACACAATCTCATCATCCATGTATCACGATGCCAATGTCATATCCCAGATATGGTCTTACATGGGATCACCTATTGAGGCCGATGCCATATCCCAGATATGGTCTTACATGGGATCACTTAGCTCGATGTTGATGCCATATCCCAGATATGGTCTTATACGAGATCGTACATAGATGTCGATGCCATGTCCCAGACATGGTCTTACACGAGATCTTCCTTTAATGTCGAAGCCATGTCCCAGACATGGTCATATACGGGACCATCCTTATTCGGTGTTGATGCCATGTCCCAGACATGGTCTTATACGAGACCTTCCTTATTCGGTGCCGATGCCATGTCCCAGATATGGTCTTATACGGGACCTTCCTTATTCGATGCTGATACCATGTCCTAGACATGGTCTTATACGGGACCTTCCTTATCTCATGTTGTGACATAGGTATCCTCGTTATTCCGAATCTTCAACTGGGACTTCAACTTAACATATTCTCATCATTTTCTCATCGAGGCATCATTAGTCGATTTTCATAGATATGATATTCTTTGTCATAATATCAAGCAATTTAAAATATAAAAATACTATGAAGCTTTAATTTCACACAAACTTACCTCGGTACTCAAAAGGGGTAGATGTTCGATTTAGTCCACAACTTTGTTCTTGCCTCAGTTTCGGTCTGGGCTTTATGTTTCTTGATCTATAATAACAATTTCACTTGTTTAATACTTACATTGACCAAATTGACCCATGAATCATACTGAAACACCCCAAACCTGGCCCACGAGCTTGAACCGGATCTGGTATGTTCCTTAAGTAAACCGATTTCAAAGTTCTTTTGTACTTGGGGAATAATAGTGTGTTTTGGAAGAAACATTGTTTTGGGTTGGGCTTGAGTTAAAAAAACCCATTTATCTTATTTTAAAATCCAATTAATTAAGGTGACAAAACAATTAGGGTTTATTTTTAAAGAATAAATTTTACTTAACTTTAATTGAAAATAATTCGTAACATAGTAATTAAAAATAAAAGTAAAGAAATGTAACTTATGGCCTTATTACATCAAGTAAAATCCCAAAATAAAATTCTAAAATACTTAAATAAAATTAAATTTCCATATTGAATAAAACTTCAAGCTGAGCATGGCCATCCTTAAGCTTCTGCCGAACCCGGTCCATTATTGATCGTCACCTGAAAAATTGTCCCACAATGGGGTGAGTCAACAGACTCAATGTGTACACAACACTAAAATTCAATAGATCAGGCATACATTTTCATATCAAATACTTATTCATATAACAGATAAATATGATGATGCAACCAACCCAAACCTAGGTCCCATCCGCTACACATCCCCATACCAACCTGCATACTGTGGGGACTACTAAGTCAACCCTCCATCCGCTACACACCATCGAAGGCGATCATTTGCGATCGACGTGCTCATCGCCCATATAAAATTTGTGGCATAGCCACAGATATAATTGTGTCAAGAGACACCGGATTCGAGATAATGTAACCGGTTACCACATTCGAGATAATGTGACCAAGTCACCACATTCGAGATAGTGAGACCGTAGTCCTCACATTCACTTCCCCTTTTCATATATCCCGAATGACCCATATTATCCATATCATGCATATCATACTTAAATTTACATTCTTATAAAGTTTCACATGTTATAAATAACATATTTCATAATCCTAGTGGAAGTAGGAAACGCATTCTGAGTACTTTGTACCATAACACAGTACCTTATCCATATGCACATATTACATATTACCATAATCATATTAAAAGTTAGTGTGGGGTACACACTGATTCGCTTAACAAAGTCCTTGAAATCCCAAAACCGATCTCTCGATTTAGATCTTTAATGCCTATATTCAGTTAACATGGTAATCTTTAGTAAAGACCTATTTGGCTATAAACCAAATCCTAGTAGGATTTGTATTACTAAAACTTACCTTGTTGCCGTACTAAATTAAGAATCAAATGTCGGAACTTTGTATTCCTCCCTTAAAATCGGCTAGCCACCAAATCATTTAACTATGTCAGTTTCTGGCTTTTGAATAAATAGGAAATAGTTCCAAATACCAAAAATATAAGCCATGGCCGAATACTTACCTTGTGGATTCTAAAAATCCCGAATTGGATCCGTGCTTCCTTAATGCTATCGAAATATCTATACACATATGTTAGATTTTAGTCTAACTTGAAATCATACTTATGGCCTATGGCCGAATATCACTTTATTGTCTTACCTTGATGCCTTAAATCCCGAAAATCCTTCCTACAGTCGACTTGAGACAGATCCCGAAAGAGTTCTTCATATTTTGGCCAAAATACAATATGAGAGATTAGTCTCCAAATTTCGACAGGCTCAAAAAGAAAAGAATGGAAACCGAGTTTAGATCTTACCCTTACTTGGAGAAATTGACAACTCCTTCCTGACACCACTTCAGAGATTCGGCTAGAGACTAAGTGAATACTTGACAGATTTCGGCTTGACAAAAGAAAGAAAAGAAGAGAGGAGAGCACTAAGAATTCGGCAGAGAAGAGGAGGAAGCAAAAATTGATGAGTAGCCCTCCTTCCTTCCTTTTATAGCCGAAATTATCATCTAAGAAGTCCCTTACTTGGCCACAACTCCTCAATCTGATAACTTTATCTTTTAATTATCATAAATAAAAGAGTTTAATCCAATATTTATCTCTTCTAAATAATCCAATTTAAAAATTAAAAAAAATCCTTTATTTATCCCATTAATTGCCGAAATTTAAAGGGAATAAAACTCCCTTTTCTAGAAGCCTTGCCGTCCACTCCAGTCTTCCGGAAGCAAAAATAAAACTCCTTTTATTTGCTTCCCAAGTGACTCGAACCTGTGCCCATTCTTCTTGCATATGGCGCCATTTCCATAGGCCCTAAGTGGCATCTCCAGGCCACTTTTCCAAGCCTGTTTGTGTGTCAAATTTCACAAACTTTTTCTTTGAAGGCCACCTTGCCTTTATTTCCTCTTTTAAACCTTAAAACTCGACATTTCTAGGTCATTTCTAAGTTTCCAAAAATTTTCGATCGGCTCTATAAACTTGCCATTTCCTTACATTTCCAAGTTTCCAAAAATGTTTACTTTCCATTTTTGAATCATTTCCTTACATTTCCAGGTTTCCAGAAATGTTCATTTTCATTTTCATTTCCATGCATTTCTAGGTTTCCAAAAATGTTCATTTCCATTTTCATTTCCATGCATTTCTAGGTTTCCAAAAATATTAGAAATTTATTCATAGTACTTAAGACTTGTAATTTCATACAATTAAACCGAAAATGCATAGGCCCTTTCCAGGATGTTACACATACTTTAGAAAAATTACAATTTTGCCCCTAAACTTTCACTTAATTACACTTTTGCTCCTAAGCTCGTAAAATGATTTTTATTCTACTTTCTTGTATTTTAAGCCTAGCCAAATTATTTTCTTAACTACAATAGCCTATAATTCCTACTATTAGACTCATGTATGACCATTTTTATAACTTTTATAATTTGGTCCTTTTATGCATTTTTCATGAAAATCACTTAGAAAAAGATGTTTATCATACATCAAACTTTCATATTCTTCCATAAAAAATTAAAATGCATGCATGTCATACATGGGTAAATTTTTGAACATAAACCCTAAGTTAAAATATAGCTAGAAATAGCTAAATCGAGCTACGAGGATCTCAAATATAGGAAGAACATTAAAAACAGGGCTAGGAGGTACTTACTATCAAGCTTGAAAGTTAAAGAAACCCTAGCTATGGATCCTTAGTGATTTTCGGCCATGGGAGAAGAAGATGGACAAGATTTTGACTTATTTTTCCCTTTTTAATTCTTTTATTAACTAAATGACAAAATTGCCCTTAAGGCCCCTTTCTTGAGATTTTTCCTTCCCATGTCCATTTTTTCCATCTTAACATATAATGGTCTAATTTCTAAATAAGGACCTCTAGTAATTTTTATAATTCTATTTCATACTTAAATCTTCTAGAATCTCATTTTTTTAATCCTTGCAATTTAGTCCTAATGGACAAATTGATCACTAGTAAATAAAATTTCCTCATGAAATTTTCACACAATCATGCAAACACATCATAAGCCTCATAAAAATCATAAAACACATATTTTTACTTCAAATTTGTGGTCTCAGAACCACTATCTTGACTAGGCCCTAAATCGGGTTGTTACATGATATCTAAAGAATGTATTAACTGGAAGATCTACTTAATTGATTTCTATTAGTGATGGGATAAAAGAGGAATCAATAATGACAGAATTAGACAGTAGAATAATGTTTGAATTGTAAAGATATCTGAGTACAGCAGTATAGTCGAATAACTTATAATGATCTCTTCTGGGTATTTTGTATGATCAATTACTCTCAGAGATATATGTGGCTATTTATTTTCAAATGAAACTCTTATCTTATGAGAACACTAGCTAAACATACTAATAGATGAAAGCATTGTTGGTCTATTTAGGTTATGATCGGGATTGCTCTATCTTTTCCTGGTATTCTATTCCATTGTGTTGATAGAAAAGTCGACGATAAAATCCATATGATGCTAGTATTCAATTTCTACTGGTTATTGTTTTGTTGAATATACATGAAGATTATATTTCTTCTGTCACAGTTGATTTCAGTGCTTATGAGTGATGTATTCTTTTGGAATTTCTATGGGATATCATTGAGATCTTTATCATTCTATAAGAGTTATAATTTTCAGAAATTCTGTATAGTTCATACCTTGAGATTTCGCTACCTCAGTTTTATTATGATTCTATGCGATTATCTATAAGAGATTTTTTATTAACGGAGATGAATATATATATTATGATTATAACTTATGGTTTGATCATGGGAGTACAGTGGTATTGTCGTCAGATTTATAGAGGTTATGTTTCTGCATTTATTTCTGTTGAAACTATATTTGAGTTTCTTTTGTGTTCAAAATGCACTATTAACAACTGGGATAATATCTATTTATATGGTTGAGATGTCGGTCTTATTATGGCATTATGATTTTTTTAATCTGACGGAGTTGGCTTCAGTATAATACAACGCTTCGATTATTAATAATTGAGATAGCTTTGTTATATAATCCTTTCTAGTTTTCTTGAAAAGGAATTGACATCGGTAAGAGCATAAACAATAGAAGATCAAGTTCAAATCTATATAATAGTTATGACTTCAAGGTAAATCTTGATATATATCAATGAGTAAAGACTAAATGTTATGTCATATTCGAGTTATGCAGTTTTTAAGATCTTTGACTAGTATCCTAAAGAAATTGCAATAAATTGTATGTCTAAGATATCTTGACAACAAGAAGAAAGGTTTTCTTTGAAAAGTTATTGTTTGACAGTCAAGATCGATTCAGTTTTTTAGTTTGATTGGGTTATTTGTTTGAAAGGTTAATTGAGTTATATGTGTTTGAGTTTATCCTTGGGTCTGGAAAAAAAAAAATTTGCGTTCACGGGTAAATAGATGGATAGTCTGGATAAAGAATTCATATTCTAGAAGACATGATACAGAATTATATCTATCAAAACGATTCTATTTGAGAAATATTATTGTAAATTAATGTTGTTTCGATTTTTGAATTTTTCAATTGTGCAAAGTTTGATTTGGTTTAATATATGTTAATAAAGTTATAAACAGTTGAAAACACTATTAACTGAAGCATCAATTTTGGTTCAGCCTGAATCGGGTAAAGAGTTTATGATTTTCAGTCATGCGTCATTGAATAGACTGGATTGTGTTTTAGCACAAGAATGTATAGCGATGGCTTGAGATGTCTAAAGATTTTGAGTTAGTAATTGGTTATCATCCTGGACAAACGATTATAGTCACGGATATTTTGAACAAGAAATCTTTGTGTGCTTTACAAGCTATAAATACGTGATTGATCTTATCGAATGACGGACAGACATTAGCTAAGTTAAAAGCTAAATTGATGTTTATTCTGTGATTTTGTGAAACTTAGAAATGTATCAGTGAATTGCAAGTTAAAAGAGTTCAACGTCACTTAACTTCTGATTTAGAGCTTTAGATTGGGACCGGAGATTATTTGTTGATTCGAGATAGAGTTCGTGTAACAAGAAATCCAGATATTTTTCAACAATTGTTATATCTAGCTTACAGTGGTAATTATTTTTTCATTTGGGGAAATACTAAGATGTAAAATAATCTGAGACGGTTTTACTGGTGAATGAATATGAAACGTGATACTTCTGACTTGTATCCAAATGTCTGATTTATCAACTGGTTAAAGTTGATTATCAAGTACCTTTGGGACTGTTATAATCTGTATTATTTTCTGAGTAGAGATGAAATAGGATTTCGTTGGATTTTTTAAAAGGAAGATGTTATCTCAACTATTGTTGATTATTAAAGAAGTCTATACATTTTATCTCAATACGTATAATTTCTCTCTTGATGGACTAGCTAAGTTATACATTTATGAAATTGTCAGTTGTTACAGAGTGGCAGTCTCCATTATTTTGGCTGAGGTTTATATTGTGTTTCTAAAGAAAACTACTGTAAACTTTGGGTATGAGATTGCATTGTAACACCGTATTTCATTTCTCCAACTGACGAATAATATGAGAAAGTGATTCAGATTCTCGAAGATACGATTTGTCACTGTAATTTTAGAATATGAAAGCAATTAAGAAAGACAATTACTGTTGGTTGAGTTGGAGCATATTAATAGTTATCATATGAGTATAAAGATAGCATTGTATGAAGTATTGTATGATTACAATTACCGAACTCCATTGTTATTGGATTGAGCTTTGAGAGAAAAAGATTCACAGGATTGATTATTGAAGAGAAATTGAAAGAAATTTGTAATAGTTAGAAAGCAGTTTCAGATTGACAGAAAACATATGCAGATTTGATATGTAAAAGCGTTGAATTTTAGTTAGTGAACTGAGTGTTTGTGAAAGTATTGCTGTGAGAATAGAATTTCTCGAATTAGCTATAAAGAGAAGTTGAGTCCGTGATTCATCGGGTCATATGAGATTATTGAGAAAATAAAGCCAGTGGCTTATTTAACTTATATTATTGTCAGAATTTGAGGAGATCCATAATGTGTTTCTTATATCTATGATGCGACGATTTAGATAAGACCCTTTGTATATACTATCTCTTTCAGAAGTTGAAATTCAACTTGATATGGCGTATAGCGACGGATAGATCAGAATTTTAACTCGTGAAATCAAAGAATTGAGAAACAAACGCTTAGTTTAGTGATGATTCTTTGGCATAAACACGGGATCAATGAAGCTACGTGGTAACCTGAGGAAGCTATACGAAAATAGTAGCGTAACCTATTCACTGGTGAGATTTTCGGGGACGAAAATCCCTAAGGGGGAGAGTTGTAATAGCCCATTTTTGGTCAAATCGGACCAGTGGTTTTAGGACCACAAATCCGAGGAAAAAATATTTATGTTATTATTTTATTTAATTTTACAGCATGATAGAATTATTGTGTGAAAGTTTCGTAAAGAAATTTTACTGTTTGAATGGTTAATTTGAGAAAAAGGACTAAATCGCGTAAAGTGTAAAACTTGTGTGCTATTAGTTTAATGTTCCAATAGCTATGGTTTATTAAATTAGAAGTCCTTAAGTTGTAATTAGACCATTGGTTGTCTAAATGGACATTTATGGGAATTATTATGCTTGTTGTAATGGTTTTATTAAAAGGTTATTATAGTAATTAGTATGTATTAACTAATTAAACAAAATAAAAGATGCTATCATCTTTTTCTATGAACCACCACCGAATATTGAGGTGAAAAACCATGGAAGAGAGCTTGCTAGAGTTTGGCCATGTTGATGCTCAATTGAAGGTCCGTTTTTGTCCCGTTTTTAATAATTTTTACATTTCTGAGATCGTTGCTTCGTATTCTAGCTAGCTCGTACCTTAGATTTCGAAATTGTTAAAGATTTATCAGGTTGCCATTGTTGAATGCTTGAGTAATTTGATGAATTATGGTAGATTTAGAAGGTTTAATGTTAGAGTAATAGTTTTTGTAAAGTGATTTTTGACAAAAATGTCAAAAAGAGGTTAAATTTTGAAAATGAGAAATGTGGTGGTTAAAAGTGTGAATAAAGTGAAAATATGGGCTGATATGAGAATGGGTAATATTCAGCCAGCATGAATTGTTATCAAATTGAATGAATTGTGATTTTATGTGATAAAGACTAAATTGCAAAAATGTGAAATAATAGGGGTAAAAATGTCATTTTGCCAAAATGTGTAAATAGTGCTAAATTGAATGAAATGATGATTAAATAAGTAAATTTTGATATTATATAGATTGAGATAAATGAGATTTGGATTTAGAATGAGGGAAAACAAAGTATCAGATTAGTCGACCTAATTCATAGTTACAGCGAATGAGATAAGCTCGTATAATTAGAATCGAACTTTTAAATACTTGTAATTATTTGAAATGAATGTATATAATTGAGTAATTTATATACTTGGAATATGAATGCCTTAATGATATAGATTTATGGTTATCGAGCCTCGTTTGAACCGTATGAATTCGTAGGATATGAGTGACATGTCACTAGGGTTACCATTATGGTCGAGATCCTGCATGTGTTGTGGACTCACCACAGCTCTTATGAGCTTACCAATATATTAGCTCGTAAGAGCTTACTATTTTTAGCTCCTTAGAGCTTACCGTTTCAGCTCAATAGAGCTTACTGTCCATCAGCTCAGGAGGAGTTTACTAATCATAGCTGGAAAAAGCGAAAATGAAAATGAATTGATAGATTACTAATTTTTATATGTAATGTATATCACCCGAGTATCCCTTGATATTCTAATAGGTTCAACGAGCATAAATTTTATTATTGGTTATGTGAAAAAGCTATGTGTTATACATATGAATTACTAGTTATATAAATGGATTGTCGATTATATGAATGGGAATGAATTGTTACAGGTTTTTTATATGTTACATGAATTTGGTATGAAATAATTCATTGATGTATGGAAATGAGATAAAGGTTGTTTATATGTAATTATGAAACTAACATATTGACGAATGCTTGTGTATAAGAATTTGGCAAGTGAATTTGATATACTTTGTTTATTTGTTTTGATTATATATGCATGGTAAGTTTAATTCTGAGTTATACGGGCTTACTAAGCTATAAAGCTTACTCTGTTTCTTTTTCATGTATTATAGAGGCTCGATAGCTTACTTGACTCGGATAAAGTCGGAGATACGCATCACACTATCCAGTTGTCAATTGGTACGTTTGAACTCATGGATATATGTAAATATAGCATGTATAGGCTAGTTATCAAGATAATAGTTATGGTTATTTGAGATAGTGATTTTGGTACATATTGTGGTATAGGTTAACGCCACGTGATTTGGCTTAACTTGGTATAATGTTTTGGTTGTGTATAAGTATTTAAATATGGTATGTTTTGGCAAGTAGGTGGAATGGAAATATGCAAATGTTGTTTTGATATGTAGTAGGGATATGAATGGAAAATGCATGTTATTAATTAGGTATTTGATTACTATGTTGAATTAGTATAGTATATGTATGAAATGTTATGGAATGGCTGCCTATTGGGTAATGTTGCAAATTATGCTTGTGTATACATGTAAAAAGAGGGTGGCAAAATGGCTTTGCAAATAGCCTATTTTTGTCCACATAGGTAGAGACGCGGGCGTGTGTCTTGGCCGTGTGTGACACACAGTCATGTTACACAGCCATGTGTCCCCTGGAGTTGATATTAAAATGAAGTCAGTATGCTCCACACGGTCTCACAACACGGGCGTGTGGTCAGCCGTGTGGTACTAGTCAGTATACCCTCTAATTGGCACACGACCTAGCACACAGCATGGCACTCGGGCGTATGTGACCACTTCGAAGGGCACATGGGCTAGACACACGGGTGTGTGGTTGGCCGTGTGACCCAAGTCAGTATGTACCCCCTGTTTTTACATGGTCGATGACACGAGCGTGTCTAATGGCCGTGTGAGACACACGACCTGGCCACACGGGCTTGTGTCCCCTATTTTGAGAAATTTTTCAAAGTTTCGTGAAACTGTTATAAGTTATAGGTTTAGTCCCGAATCGCTCCTAAAGCATGTTTAAGGCCTTGTAGGCTATTATAAGGGACAAATTGATTTAGATTGAATGATGACTGAATAGTTGATTGAATGTATGAGAAAAGTACAGTTATGTGTTATAAGTCCGATAATGCTTTATAACCCTATTCCGATGCTGAATACGGGTGAGAGGTGTTACAGTTCTAACATGACTAAATTGAATTTGAAATGATTTGTTATCAAAGTGTACATGTAGAATTAAATAATGTTATGGAAAGCATATGTAAACGAAAGACATTAAATGATGAGCTCATCCATGTTTTTGGTATTATGTGAATTACTTGACTAACATACTTGTTTGAGTGTATGTGATTAGGAAAATTTGTCAATTTGTTGGAAATCATGTTATTGTATGCATATTTGAATGAATGTAATTGGTAAGTTTAGTTATTGTTATACGAACTTACTAAGCATTAATTTCTTACTAGGTTTTCTTTTCTCTATTCTATAGTGCTCGAAAGCTTGTAAAGGTTGGAGACCGGTCAGAGTATCATCACACTATCCTTCAGCTTGTTTTGGTATAAAAAGTAATCTTATTTTGATATAATGGCATGTATAGGTTAACTTGGGAAATGTTGGCAAGTACATGGTTGTTTGTAATTTAGCCATTGGAATAGCTAATAATGGTTTGTTTTGATATATTGTTATGAGGTTATATATGTCATGTTTAACATATATGTATGTGGTTGGTTAGATTGAATTAGAGTAAAATATAAATTATCAGAAGAAGGTAAGATTGATCATATGAATATGTGATATTATTTCATACAAATTAATGATGTTTGCTTGATTTATATGACTTGAATTGGTCAGCAAATATATGCAAATGTTGTTGTAGGTTGAAGGTTAAATTTGGGTGAGAAATAAGGCTAGGAAATGGTCTTATTTTTTCCACATGGGTAGACACACGGGCATGTGTCTTGACTGTGTGTGACACACAGCCTAGAACATGGGCATGTGGTTTGGCCGTGTGTCCCCTGCATCCTAAAATTGAGAAACAGAATGCTCAGAATTGGGCACACGGGTGTGTGTCTCAGCCGTGTGTGTTACACGGCCCGGAACACAGGTGTGTGTTTTGGCTGTGTGAAATCTGCACCTAATTTGTGAAAATTAAATTGACCACACAGCCTAGCACATAGGAAAGGACACGGGTTAGGACACGGCCGTGTGCCTTACATTGAATGCCCACACTGTAACACCCCTTACCCGTATTCGACACCTGAACCGGGTATGAGGCATTACCATACTTAATTTGCTTAAACATACAACATCGATCCATAAAATTTCATTTCAAATTAAAACTTTTCCTTCGAGACCTTAATGTCCTTATTATAGGTCTACGATACCCTAAACTTGCACATGGAGTGATTTGGGACCACACCGAAAACTTTTGAACATTTAGAAAATTTTTACACAAAATAGGGCCACATATCCGTGTAAAGAGGGACACGTCCGTATGGGCAGGCCGTGTAGTCACACATGCCCATATCCCTAGTCCATGTGGATTTTATTTTTCATTTCAAACCTACAGGGGTTTTCACACGGCCTGACACACACCCGTGTCCATAGCCCTTGTACTCACACGGCCACGACACGCCTATGTCTTCACCCGTGTGTGAAAACCTTGACATTCTGTTTATGACATCATCATCTCAATAAGGTCACATAGCCAAGGCACACGCCCATGTCCTTATACCGTGTGTCAAATTAAATTCCTAATTTCAGGTGCAGACTTCACACGACCCGGGCACATGTCCTTGTCTTAGGCCGTGTCACCCACACGGTTGAGACAAACGGCCATGTCTCATCCCATGTGTTAACTACGAGGCATACTGACTTGCCAACTTAGCATGCAGGGGTACACACAACCTATCAACACGCCCATAGGGCTGACCGTGTGTCATACATAGCCTAGACACACGCCCGTGTGTCTACCCGTGTAGGCAATTATAAGGCTATCTACCAAGCCAATTGCCACCCTACAAAGCAACCACACTTAAACCATTTCAATGCAACATACCTCATGACCATAAGGCACTTCTAATACCCAAAAATCAAGACATCCACACATAAGTATACACTACATTCATCATGTGTATACTTTACTCTTTACTCATCCCATCACACAAACATACACTTCATGAGCTTCATCATCATTGAATATATATAAACTTGTCAAGTATTGGCCAATTTCCAATGGCCATTTACAAAATGAATTGAATAACATTAATAGCCTCTCATTGGCTAACAAATATGACATAACACAAAATAACCAAGTTCCTATACATGTCATACTTAAAATTAAACAAACTTTGCTATACCAAAGAGAAGTTGATAGTGTGATCCATACTCTGACGTCCTACGATCCCCAAGTTAGCTTGGCGATACTACAAGGAAAAGGGAAATGAGAGGGGTAAGCATATAGCTTAGTAAGTTTGCATGAAATAAATAATAACATAAAGGCTCATAATGTCATCCATCCATTGCATGGAATAAAGTAAAACACAAAGTCTCAAGCACATTGCCATAACTTACCCATGCTTACTCTTACCAATTATATGTCACATATCGTAAACATTTCTCATGAATTACTCACATGTACCTGTATCAGTTCATCACATAACTTTAGCACTAATTTCATCTCTATTATTAGCTTAACTATTTATTTCGTTAAATCACTTGGAATACTCGAGAATATACAATCATCATCATACACACAAATACGACGCCAATGCCATATCCCCAATATGGTCTTACATGGGGTCACATCTTGATGTCAATGCCATATCCCATATATGGTCTTATAAGGGATCTCATATCAATGTCGATACCATGTCCCAAATATGGTCTTATAAGATTTTCAGATTTGATGCCGATACCATATCCCAGATATGGTCTTATACGGGATCTCAATTCGGTGCCGAGGCCATGTCTCAGACATGGTCTTATACGAGACCTTACCAATCTCATGTCTTGGTGGTGATATCCTCTCACTTCTTAAAGTCCAACCGAGACTTCAACATCATAAATTTTCATCAACCGAGAAAATCAAGCGAAGTGAGGGGAGAGGGAGGGTTGTGCCGAAACTGGACTATGAGCACTCAAGAATTTCGGCAAGAGTGGTACTTCTCAGTTGGTATGCCTTATTTCGGTTTTTTATTGTTTTTTCTCTCTTTGGCCGAATGTGGTAGGAGTTTTTGGCATATTCTTTTGTTTCACTTTTGACAACCTTTCTCTTTGGCTAAATACAATGTTTCTTTTCTTTTCATCTCCTCTTCTCTTCTTTTTTTGTGTTGGCCGAATATTTCCTCTTATGTTGGCCGAATTTCGCCTCCTCTGATTTCTCTTTTCTCTTCTCCCTAAATCATTTCCCCTTAGTATTCCTCTCTACTTGGTACTAGGCTAATTCAATTGCTATTTTGTCTTCGGTTTAGCGATTATTCTCTGACAAATCGATAAGAGCACTCGACTCCTTTTTCCTTTCTTTTAATTCGTATCAAGTCTCCTCCTTTCTTACACTGTTAAAATCGAATACTCTTGTGTTGCTTTCGATTTTCTTAGAACTTCTCGATAAGTGAAGGAGTCGCAAGTGGTATTGAAGCGTTCGAAACCCTTCTCTCTTCTCTCGATCAAAAGTAAGTTGTTGTGAGTATAACGATTGGGATAACTCATTTGTATAGGTAACCACCAGTCTTAGACGGATCGGTGCTGTGAGGGACTCGGAGGTGGCCATACAACCGCACCTGCTTCTATATTGGATTTTATTTATATTACTTTAATTTGGGTATTTTTTTTGTAATAAGGCCTCTTTAAATTTTTCACTTTTAATTTGGGATTTTAATTATTTAAATTCTTATTGATAATAGTAAGATGCGGATTTTCAAAAGATGAATGCTTTTCAAAACACCACGTTTTCGTAAAACATTGTAAAAGCTTCCGTATCAAACATTGTTTAAAGTATAGTAACAAACTAATATGATAAACTTTCTGCTAAAAACAACTCGAGTTCTAAAAGAACAAGATACCCTAAATTTTTATAAGATTCATAAACGAGATTTAATAATAAGCATGGATTTTCCAAGAAAACTATGTTTTTGAAAAACACTTCAATGTGATATAACCAGATTCAGCCATAACGTTTGGGCCAAGTTTGAGGTGTTACATTTAATGGTATCAGAGTCAAGTTACAAAACTCGGCTGTGATTTTTGGGTTTCTTCTAAAAACTCAGAATTTTCAAAAAGAACTGTTCCAAATGAATTGGAAGTATTTTGAATTTTTTTTTACCAAATGTGTGGTACACCAAATCTCCGGCGCCGATCTAGTAAGTCCTCTGAAACTTCTGTTTGTTTGAAGTGAAATACTGAGACTACTATAGGTAGTACAATATACTGAAATATTCTGGTTAGGGAAAACTAAAACTGTAGTAAGATTGCGTTCAGCGAAAACAAACTTTTAAATACTGATACTACGTTACATAAGATATTTGTTAACCAACACTGGAACTATAAACTAATGCATAAAATTGTTAAAAATAGATAATACGTAAATAGATAATGAGCACTAGAGGTACTCGTGGAAGAGGTACAAGAGGTCGTGGCGGAGGCCGTAGAGGTGCTCAGGTTGGGTCTTCGTCATCGGGCCACATGCCTAACGCTGAAGCTAGAAAGGCACCGGCTTCACCTGTGACTAAGACTGGGTCTCACGATCGAGCGACTGTGGATGATGCATTGTCCCAAGCTATGTTGCGAATTCTGAAGAGGGTCGCTGGGCCTAGCACTGGTACTGTGGGCAATGGGCCGGTCACAGAATAACTTTGGTCTAATGAGGCAGAGATTTTTAGGGGTATTGCTAGAGTTGCCCCTAATGTGGCTGAATATTGGATTAAGGCCACAGAAAGGATCATGGATGACCTCAACTGTACCCTTAAACAGAAACTAAAAGGAGACGTGTCATTGTTACGAGATGAAGCCTATCAGTGGTGGCTTCCAGTTAAAGAGGGTACTCAGGCTGACCGATTGACATGAGAATTCTTCAAGACTACTTTCAAAGGGAAGTATGTTGGCGCTAGTTATGTGGATGCCCAGAGGAAGGAATTTCTAGATCTGACTCAAGAGGATAAATCAGTGGCTGAATATGAGGTAGAATTTTTACGATTAAGCCGCTATGTGCGTGTGATACGGTCCATCTCGGGTTAGGAGGCGAATCGTAAATGTTGCCCGATCGTAAATTAGGTAGTTTCTCTTTTAATTAACAAAAGGATAATTTTATTGGAAATAAAATCTCTGAAAGGTAGAGATAGGTGATAGATTGAAATGGATACGTATTTGAAACAAGAAAGAACCTTTAATAAAAATTAAAGACCCAAATCTTATAAGTTTCAAATTGATGGAATGAGTTGTGAAATAAAACCGAGACCCACTATCTAGCGAGATAGGAACCAACGATATAGGTAAATGAACGCCACACCCGTTAGGATGATAAGTTCAAAACAAGGAAAGAACGACGCCACTAGAAAACTAGATAAGTCAATTCAACCTTGAGAATTAGGAGAGTGAATACTCACCAAAAGAAATTTTTCTTTCATTCAAATTCCAAGTTTTTTTTTACAAAATGAAATTCGCAAATATTTATAGGCTTTTCCAATGATAGCCGAATAGGGAAGGAATACATTTGAAACTATGCATGCTTTCCCTTTGGCTTACTATTCTATGCGCACATGGCCTAATTTAGGTGTGGTCGTCCACTTTCATGGTGACTTATTTGCATGTTTTCATCATTTCAAATTAAATAAAATCCCATCCTTCAAGCACTACCCCTTTGCCGCCCACTATGGTCTTCACTACACATGCACATTTCATTTGTTTATAGCTCCCACTAAGTATTTTATTCACCCAATAATCATGCTCTTTATCACACTATGCCTCCACATTGCCGTCCATGCCTTCATACCCACCCATTTACACACTTTCAATTTTCACATTTGTTTTAATCAACCAACAAACATGTTTTTCCATCTTTCTTCAATTAAGAATCTTTCAATTGTTTATTTCATTCCCACTAGCCGTCCAACTTGTTTACAAAAGACAAAGTGCTCCATTCTTCATGCCGTCCACCTTTGTGATCTCAATAATTTATTTCTTTGATTATTCTCACGCATGGCATGAGATTTCCTTGCACTATGCCCCATGCTTTGTCATCCAATTGTGCTTGCTCCAATTAAAGAATTCTTTAATTCTTTAATTCCTCCATGGTGTTTCATGCTTTGCCGTTCGCTTCCCCCCCCCCAAATGCTAGAATTTAAAATTCCATTTCATCATGCTTAGGTAGCTAGTGCCGCATGTCCATCTTGATAAATACACCATGGTGATTATTTTACTACAAAGTCAAAGCATTGTGCCGTTTATGCTTGCACATGTATTTCCACTAGCACATTTGTTTTGAATTTCAGCTACCACCTTCCAACATCTTATCAAAAACGTGGAGCACTACAAAAATGCATAAATCACACTCATTAAAAATTCGGCCAAACATAGTTAGACAGAATTTTAATCACCTTATTTAAACACTAGGTAAGAACATACTAATACTCAACTTCGACAAAGACTAACTAAAAACTTGTACCATCTAAACAAATAAATATGAAATATGAAAATGAAGTTACTACTGAAAATTAAAATTAAAACATGCGTAAATTAAAGTGTTAAATAAACTAGCAGTCGGAATAGCTAGTATATTTAACTTCAAATAAGTTGTATGAGTTCCGCATGTTTTTGGGCTCTCTTCTATGGTCATCCCAAATTTGTGCCACCAACACCATTGCGGCATTTTTGAATTGTTTGGTTCGGGAACGTGTAATTGGCCCATTAGGTAGCCTCATCGGGTCATGGTTGACATCCGTCACAGGCTTCGTAGGTGAGCACGCATCAGCGTGGAATGGTGGCAACTGGTTATAAGTGGTGTGTTTGTTTCGAGGACGACCTCAGGGATAGTCTGAGAGTTTTGATAGCTCCACAAAGATAGCTAGATTTTGCCACACTAGTAGATAAGTCAAAAATCATCGAGGAGGTGAAGCATACTGAGCGTCTGAACAGAGAAAAGAATAGGAATAAGAGGGACTCAGAGCCCTCAAATTTCGTTCATAAGCCGAAGAAAAAGGCTAGAGTGGATGGGCCAGTCAGAGTTGGGGCCCCTATTGCTACTACTAGACCATAGCCATGTGTTGACTGTGGTAGACGCCATCAAGGCGAGTACTGGAAAAGGATTGGGGCATGTTTGAGGTGCAGATCAATAGAGCACCGTATCAAAGATTGTCCACGAAGGCCCAATCAGATGCAAGTTACTGGCCGGGGTACTATCCAGCCATAGGGAGGTGTTCAGTAGCCACTGAGAGGTTATGGTCAGGCCAGAGATGGAAATGGTATGGGCCATGGTCGTGGAGCACCAGGCAGAGGTGCTGGTCATGCTGAGGTGAGGCAGCCAGCTTTGGTTTATGCTGCATGTCACCGAGATGACGGAGACGCCCCAGATGTTATTACTGGTACGTTCTTTATCTATACTATACCTTATACTACATTGATTGATGTTGGGTCTACGCATTCATATATAGCATGCTCGGTATCTGAGACTTTGGGTTTAATGGTTGAAACCACTGCGAGTGAGGTTACTGTGTTGAGTCCTTTAGGCCAGTCAGTTAAAGTAAACAAATTTTTCAGAGATGTACCTTTGGAGGTGCAAGGAACCATCTTTTTGGCTGACTTAATGGAACTTCCTTTTGGAGAATTTGACTCAATATTGGGTATGGATTGGCTGTTTAAGCATCAGGTGAATTTGGATTGTGCTGCTAAGCGAGTGGTACTGATAATCATGGAGGGTGATGAGGTGGTGGTATTAGGGGAGCGTCGGAATTATATGTCAAATGTGATTTCTACCCTGAGGGCCTAGAAGTTGGTTCGTAAGGGTTGTGAGGCGTAATTAGCCTACATCAGTGGTGTTGATTCTGAGGTTCTATCTATTAAAGATATCAGAACAGTCAGAGATTTTTCGGATGTTTTTTCCTGATGAACTACCTGGACTACCTCCAAACTGTGAAGTTGAATTTGGGATTGAGCTCCTACTGGGTACAGCTCCGGTGTCCATCGCCCTTTATAGAATGGCACTAAAGAAGCTAGTAGAGCTTAAGGCTCAAATTCAAGAGTTACTGGATCGAGGGTTCATCGCCCTAGTGTGTCTCCATGGGGAGCATCGGTGTTATTTTTTAGAAAGAATGATGGATCCATGTGCATGTGCATGACTATCGGTAACTGAATAAATTGACTATTAAGAATAAGTACCCTCTACTGAGGATTGATGATCTATTTGACCAGTTTTTAGGAGCTTCAGTTTTCTCTAAGATTAATCTCCGATCGGGGTACCATCAACTGAAAGTCAAAGAGGCTGATGTTCACAAGACAGCATTTATGACTTGTTATGGTCATTACAAGTTCCTTGTGATACCGTTTGGACTGACGAATGCACCAACAGCTTTTATGGATCTGATGAACTGAGTGTTCCAGCCTTATCTGGATCGGTTCGTAGTGGTTTTTATAGATGACATCTTGGTGTATTAGAGAACTGAGGATGAACATGATGTACATCTCCGAGTTGTTCTGCAGATTCTACGGGAAAAACAATTATACGCCAAGTTTAGCAAGTGTGAATTCTAGCTACGAGAGGTAACATTTTTGGGTTATGTAGATACGAAAAAGATTAAAGTTGATCCTCAAAAAATTGAAGTTGTCTGTGTACCAAGGGATACTGATTTGAGGCAGTCTATACTGCGAGAGGCGCATAGTAGTCCTTATGCTATGCATCCCAACGGGAATAAAATGTATCGAGACCTTTGTGAGTTATATTGGTGGTTGGGTCTTAAGCGTGAAGTTACCCTTTGTGAGTAAGTGTCTAACTTGCCAGCAGGTTAAGGCTGAACATCAGTTACCTTTAGGGTTGCTTCAGCCAGTTAAAGTTCCACTTTGGAAGTGGGAGAGAGTAACTATGGACTTTGTTAGTGGGCTGCCCCTAATGCCTACTAAGAAGGATGTAGTATGGGTTATCATGGACCGGTTGACTAAGTCAGTCCATTTCATACCAATTCGTATTGATTACTCTTTGAAAAAACTGGCTAAACTGTATGTGGCTGAGATAGTGAGACTGCATGGGGTACTGATTTCCATCATATCAGATAGAGATCCTCGCTTCATGTCTCGATTCTAGAAGAAGTTACACGAGGCTTTGGGTACAAGATTGGACTTCAGTACTGCATTTCACCCCCAGACAGATGGTCAATCAAAGAGGGTGATTCAAATACTGGAGGATATGTTAAGGAGTTGTGTAATAGAGTTCCGAGATTGTTGGGAAGACTAATTGCCTTTGGAAGAGTTTGCATATAATAATAGCTACTAGTCTAGCATACAGATGGCACCGTACGAGGCAGTATATGGTCGTAGGTACCGTACTCCTACATGTTAGACTGAGTTCGGCAAGCGGCGTGATCTGGGCCTTGAATTGGTTTCTTATACCGAGGACAAAGTTAGATTAATTCGGGATCGATTGAAGGCAACATCAGATAGGTAGAAGTCATATACGGATTTGAAACGCAAGGAGATTGAGTATTCTATGGGGGACTTCATTTTTCTTAAGGTCTCACCATGGAAGAAGGTATTGAGATTTGGACAGAATGGCAAGTTGAGCCCTAGATTTATTGGGCCTTATCGCATACTAAAGCGTGTGGGATCGGTTGCCTATCAACTTGAGTTACCTCCAGATTTGAATCAGATTCATGATGTGTTCCACATCTCTATGCTGAGGCATTACCGCTCTGATCCAACACACGTGATTTCAATTAAGGAGATTGAGGTTAGACCGGACCTGACTTTTGAGGAAGAACCGGTTCAGATTTTAGATCATGATGTGAAAGTTTTAAGGAAGAAGTCTATCCCACTGGTGAAGGTACTTTGGCACAATCACAGCTCAGAGAAGGCCACATGGGAACCCGAATAGACGATGCGTCAACAATACCCTCATCTGTTTTAATCAGGTAAATTTCGAGGCCGAAATTTTCTTTTAAGGGGTAGAGTGGTAACGCCCAAAAAAATCTAACTATTTATTTTTGCATGTTTGTAATACAAATACTTGTCTGCTTCAATTGTTAAGTGATTTAGGTGTGTTTGGAAGTGTCCGAGAAGTCTTGGGTTTAAACTTGGGCTTGTGCAAAAAGTTTTGTTTTTAGGGAATAAACCCTTGCCTATAGTTAGTAAGATTTTAAATTATGGCGGGTAAAAGCAAGACATAAAAAGCCTACTGGTCTAGGGGGTAAGTGGCGTGTTACCTATGCTAGTTGAATGAGGTACGAATCTTGGTGGAGGCAAGGGAGTATTTATTTTGCTGCGGTGCCGTGGGGGGAGTTGGAGTTTGACTGAAACACTGAAGTGGTTGAGGAGAATTCAAATTGAGTGGTTGAGGGGAGGTGTGATCAGGTGGAGAGATTTGAGGAGGGATTTTAGGAGAAAATCAAGGGAAGTGAGGGGAGAGGGAGGGTTGTGCCTAAACTGGACTGTGAGCACTCAAGAATTTCGGCAAGAGTGGTACTCCTCAGTTGGTATACCTCATTTCGGTTTTGTATTGTTTTTTCTCTCTTTGGCTGAATGTGGTAGGAGTTTTTGGCATATTCTTTTGTTTCACTTTTGACAACCTTTCTCTTTGGCTAAATACAATTTTTCTTTTCTTTTCATCTCCTCTTCTTTTCTTTCCTTGTGTTGGCCGAATATTGCCTCTTGTGTTGACCGAATTTTGCCTCCTTCGATTTCTCTTTTCTCTTCTCCCTAAACCATTTCCCCTTATTATTCCTCTCTAGTTGGTACTAGGCTGATTCAATCGCTATTTTGTCTTCGGTTTAGCGATTATTCTCTAACAAATCGGTAAGAGCACTCGACTCATTTTTCCATTCTTTTAATTCGTAGCAAGTCTCTTCCTTTCTTACACTGTTAAAGTTGAATACTCTTGTGTTGTTTTCGGTTTTCTTAGAACTTCTCGAGGAGTGAAAGAGTCGCAAGTGGTATTGAAGCGTTCGAAACCCTTCTCTCTTCACTCAATCAAAAGTAAGTTGTTGTGAGTATAACGATTGGGATAGCTTATGCTTATTCGATTAAATAACTGCTTAAGTGAACAATTAAGGATTGTTGGTCAGGTGTAGGTTTCAAAGGCGTGGGCGGTTTTCTCAGCAAATAGAACCCAGGTGTGTAACAGCACTCTATAAATGATATCGATGAAATGCCGAAAAGTGTGTGTAAACACTGTCCAAGTCGTAAATCGACAAAAGTCGAAAAACGTGACATTTGACACTGCACGATTTCATTAGACTATTGTGTAACACTGATGAGCGTTAGACTGTTGAGGACACTATGAGCGATTTCGTGGTCTTTAGCCGTTTTGGGCCACGTTGGGCTGAAATAGGCCGTGTGGGCCCAACGGGCTTGTGGGCCCCATAAGAGTATACCATATGAATATATGGAGAAAAATAGGCTAAATTGTGTAATTTTCGTGACCGAGACCAATTCTGGGCTATGTGGGCCACACAAGCGTGTGAGCCCACATGGGCCCGAATTATGAGCCTTGGGCCCATTTTCACTGTTTAACTGTAAAGGTTGCACGGGTCACCCAAGATGATTGTGGACCTACTGATGTGTCAGTAAGTTTACCAAGACCCCCAAACTGATATGAAATGACTGTTATGCCCCTATGACTTAAAATGACTATTATGCCCGTATGATATAAAATGACTGTATGCCTTATGTTATGTATGACTGTATATGAGCATGCCACGATATAGATATGTTGCATACATGTGTGATATGTTGCATGGGATGGGATTATTAGGATTTGAGGAACTATACTGTACTAGCAGCTTTGCTGCAAATACTGTTTAGTGCCACAACCGGTGGTGTTAATTTTTGGAGTGTAGGGATGGGTGTGTGATTTTATCCCCACATAGAGTGTTGGGCTGGACGGAGTGGAGTGTAGAGGCTGGTTGGGTAGGATTTCTGACTGCACGCCTGAACTGTTACTGTCACTAAAATGGGCTAAGGCCCACACTGATACTGATATTGTAATGGGCTAAGGCCCAACTGATCTGAACTGTTATTGATTTAGGCTTAAGCCCAGACTGTACTTGCCTAAGGCATGATTGGCTATTTACTTACATGGGGTTACACACTAAGTTTTTCGTAAACTCAACCATCTGTTTATCTGTACAGGTAACCCCTAGTCTTAGGCGGATCGGTGCTGCGAGGGACTCGGAGGTGGCAACACAACCGCACCTGCTTTTATATTGGATTTTATTTATAATAATTTAATTTGGGTATTTGTTCTGTAATAAGGCCTCTTTCAATTTTTCACTTTTAATTTGGGATTTTAATTATTTAAATTCTTACTGATAGTAGTAGGACGCAGATTTTCAAAAGATGAATACTTTTCAAAACACGGCGTTTTCGTAAAACATTGTAAAAGCTTCCGCATCAAACATTGTTTAAAGTATAGTAACAAACTAATATAATCAACATTCTGCTAGAAACAATTGGAGTTCTAAAAGAACAAGATACCCTAAATTTCTGTAAGATTCATAAACGAGATTTAATAATAAGCATGGATTTTCCAAAGAAACAATGTTTTCGAAAAACATTTTAATGTGATATTGCCAGATTCGGCCATAATGTCTGGGTCGGGTTTGGGGTGTTACAATAATATACATCTTCAGGAATATCAAACATTTCAAAAATGAATAACATGATGTTGAATTTTTTACACACAAACTTACCTCGATGCCAAATAAGTCAATTTGCCGATCTAGTCCGAAACCTTGCCTTTTCCTCGGTCAAGGTTAATTCCTCGTTCTTCTTGATCTATAATAACATATTCACTCACTTAATTATCACATTAATCAACACATTTCAATAATCATACTTTGGCAAAATTACCATTTTGCCCTTAGGCTTTCACAAAATTACTATTTTACCCTTAGGCTCGTAAATCAATTCTAATCAAATTTCCTCCTTTAAAAAGCCTAGCTGAATATTTATTACTCTTATAGCAACTCTCAATACTCATTGTTTCACACATTTAACACATATTTTACAACCTTTACAAAAAGTTGTGTGTTTAACAACCAAGACTCATTTTCTTCCATAAAATTTCAACAAACAACATTAATGCTCTCATGGAAAAACCCTAGGTTTTCAACCATTTTGCAAAATAGTCCCCTCATTAGCTAGCTAAAGCTACAAGGGTCTCAAAAGTACAAAAATTATCAAAGAATAACCATTAAGACACTTACTTGCAAGGAGAAAAGCTTTGCTGAAATTTTTGAGTTTTCAACCCCTATTTTATTGATAATTTTTAGTGGAGAATATAGAGAGAAAATATGATTTGTTCTTTTCTTTTTTTATGATAAAAATCAATTTAGTCACCAAATTTTCACCTAATCACTTGACAAAGTCTTTTCTTTGTCCCTATGGTCGGCCACCACCCTAAACAAGGCCTAATTGCACATTATGGACCTCCAATTAATATTCCTTAACTATTTGACACCTTTAGCTTGTAAAATAGAATATTCGCACTTTATGCTATTTAGTCCTTTTTCGCAATTAAGCATGAAATAGCTAAAATTAAAGCACCAAAATTTTCATGCACCCATATAATCATGCTATAACTCATAAAATAATATTAAAATAATTTTCTTCAATCTGAGATTAGTGGTCCCGAAACCACTGTTCTGACTAGCTCGTAAATCGGGTTGTTACAATTCTTCCCCCTTAGGGATTTTCATCCTTAAAAGTCTTACCGGTAAAAAGGTTGGGATATTGGTTTCTCATAGTTTCCTCGAGCTCCCATGTAGCCTCTTCTATCCCATGTTTTTGCCATAGTACTTTCACAAGGGTTATACTTTTTCTTTTCAACTGTTTGACTTCTCGTGCCAAAATCTTGACCGGCTCTTCACCATAAGTCATGTCCGGTCGAATTTCTACTTCTGATGGTACAATCACATGCGAAGGGTCTAATCAGTAGCGACGTAACATAGACACGTGGAATACATCATGAATATTCTCCAACTCAGATGGCAATGCCAAAAGATAAGCTACCGGCCCTATCCTCTCGGTAACCTCATATAGTCCGATAAAGCATGGACTCAATTTGCCTTTCCGGCCAAATTTGAGAACCTTCTTCCATGGTGAGGCTTTCAAAAATACCTTATCACCAACTTGAAACTCAATCTCTTTCCGTTACAAATTCGCGTAGGACTTTTGTCTGTCTGAGGCAACTTTTAAACAATCACATATCACTTTTACTTTCTCTTCGGTTTCTCTGGCCAAGACGACCCCGTGAATTTGATTCTCTCTACGTTCAGCCCAATATAAAGGCATTCGGCACTTACACCCATACAATGCCTCATAAGGCACCATTTTCAAGCTTGACTGAAAACTGTTATTGTAGGCAAATTCTACTAATGGTAAGTATTTCTCCCAATTACCTAGGAATTCCAAAACACAACATCGAAGCATGTCTTCAAGAATCTGGATTACTCTTTCCGACTGACCATCGGTCTGCAGATGGAAAGCTGTACTAAAGCTCAATTTTGTGCCTAAGGCCTCTTGCAACTTTTTCCAAAACCGTGATGTAAATCTCAGATCTCTATCTGATATGATCGACAAAGGCACTCCGTGCAATCTCATAATCTCAGAAATATACAATTCAGCCAACTTATCAAGTGAAAAATCAACATGTACTGGTATGAAATGGGCTGACTTCGTAAGTCTATCAACCACGACCCAAACTGCATCCTTCTTTTTCGGTGTCAATGGTAAACCCGTCAAAAAATCCATAGCAATCCGGTCCCATTTCCACTTGGGAACCATAATAGGCTGAAGTAAACCCGAAGGTACTTAGTGTTCAGCCTTCACTTGTTGACAAATTAGGCATTTCGACACAAACTCAGAAATGTCTTTCTTCATACTCGGCCACCAATACCATTTCTTCAAGTCATTATACATCTTAGTGCTGCCTGGATGTATAGACAAACATACACTATGTGCTTCATGCAAAATCTTCCGAATAAGCTCATCATCTCTGGGTACACAGACCCTATCTCGGAACATCAAACATCTATCAGGACTTATCCGAAAGTCAGACTCAATATTTGACTCATATTGAACTCTTTTAGCTTGTAAATCATTGTCCCCTTTCTGAGCTTCACAAACCTCTTGGAGAAACATTGGTCTAGCTCTCAACTCGGCTAGAATAGAACCATCATCTGACAAAGCCATCTGTGTATTCATGGCTCTCAGTGCAAATAAGGATTTCCTACTCAAGGCATCAGCGACCACGTTCGCCTTTCCTGGATGGTAGTCAATTACTAACTTGTAATTCTTTATTAGTTCTAACCATCTTCTCTACCTTAAATTCAATTCCTTTTGAGTCATCAAGTACTTTAGGCTCTTATGGTTGGTGAACACCCGATATTTCTAACCATACAAATGGTGTCTCCAAATCTTTAGTGCAAATACAATTGCGGCTAACTCCAAATCATGGGTCGGGTAATTCTTCCCGTGTGGCTTTAATTGTCTAGAGCCATATTCTATCACCTTGCCTTCTTCCATGAGTACACCCAATCCATTCAAGGATGCATCGCTGTAAAGCACCAATTCTTTTCCCAGCTTAGGTTGTACTAAAACTAGAGCCTCAGTCAACAATGCCTTCAATTTCTCAAAACTTTGCTGGAACTTTTCTATCCACTCAAACTTCACATCTTTTTGAAATAGTCTCGTCATCGAGGTAGCTATTATAGAAAATCCCTTGACAAACCGCCTGTAATAGCCAGCTAGGCCTAGGAAACTTCTAACCTCAATTACGTTCTTTGGCGGTTTCCATTCAACAATCACTGAAATCTTACTTGGGTCAACACGAATACCGTCACCTGGAACAATGTGCCCCCAAAATCTGACTTCCTTAAGCCAAAATTCACTTTTACTAAACTTGGCATATAATTGTTTATCCCCCAAAATTTGCAGAACCGTTCTCAAATGCTCAGCATGCTCGTTCTCATCTCGAAAGTAAATCAATATATAGTCAATAAAGACTACAACAAATTTATCAAAATATGGCTGAAAGATGCGGTTCATCAAATCCATAAACACAGCAGGGGCATTTGTTAAACTTAAAGGCATGACTAAAAACTCGTAGTGACCATACCTTGTCCGAAATGCAGTTTTCGTACATCCGAGTCTTTGACTCTCAATTGATAATATCCAGACCTCAAGTCTATCTTATAAAATACTGTGGCTCCCTTCAATTGATCAAACAAATCATCGATTCTTGGCAACGGGTACTTGTTCCTCACGGTTACCTTGTTGAGCTGCTGATAATCTATACATAACCTCATGGAACCATCTTTCTTTTTCACAAATAAAACGGGAGCACCCTACGGAGAATAACTCGATCTTTCAAAGCCTTTGTCTGTCAACTCTTGCAACTATGCCTTCAGTTCTTTTAGCTCGGTTGGATCCATTATGTATGGAGAAATTGAAATGGGAGCAATATCAAGAGCTAACTCAATCCCAAATTCAATCTCTCTAACCGGAGGTAACCCAGGTAATTCCTCTGGGAAAACATCTGGATACTCACATACTATGGGCACTGATTCAATTCTTAACTCGATCTCTTTAGCATTCATCACAAAGGCAAGGTAAGCTTCGTACCCCTTTCTTACATATTTCCCAGCAGACATATAAGAAATCACTACAGGCAACTTGTCTTGTTAATCTGATTCAACACAAAAAATATCCCCATTTTCACATTTTAACTCAATAAACTTCCTCCCACGATTCACTATCACATCATGAGTAGTTAACCAACCCATTCCAAGGATGACATCGAATTCATCAAATGGAAATAACATGAGATTAGCTAAAAAGTAATGACCTATAATCCTTAAAGGGCAATCTTTGCATACTTTATCAACTAGCACACATTTGCCTAGGGGATTTGACACTCTTATCACAAATTTGGTAAACTCTACAGGCATGTTCATGCTAGAGACTAATTTCATGCAAATATACGAGTGGGTAGATCTCGGATCAATTAAGTCTATAACATGAGTATCAAAGAGAGAAAATGTACTCGTGATCACATTGGGGGAGGACGTCTCTTCGCTAGCGCGAATAGCGTAAGTTCTTGCAGGCGCTCTACCCTCAGATCTTGCAGTCTGCTCTCTAAGTGTATTTTTACTACTCATTTCATTTCTCGGGTTTCTTTGTGGCCTTCCTCCAGTAGTACTCCCATGTCTTGTACTATGAGGTTTCTCATTCTCACCCACCTCGGGGCAATCTCTGATAAAATGGTTTAGGGATCCACACTTGAAACAAGCTTTCTCATTTGCTCGACACTCCCTAGGATGACGTCTAGCACATTGAGGGCATTCCGGTCTACTTGGTCGAGTGTTGCCAACACTAGCAACTAAAATGGTCTGAGCTTTAGATCCTGAATACTATTTACCCTTACTTCTATTTGAAAACCCGGCCGAAGTGATCGGGTAGTAAACTCTCTTGATTTCTTGGATGAGAATTGAAATGATTTGCCCAACTGTCTCTTCCTCGAGTCACGAGACTCGATTTCAGCTCTTCTTTCCTTTTTCACCAGTTCCTCGGCCTTACAGGCTCTATCTACTAGCACAATAAATTCTTTTAGTTCTAGAACACCAACAAATAAACGGACATCCTCATTTAACCTGTCCTTGAACCTTTTGCACATGATAGCCTCGATGGACATGCACTCCTGGGAATATTTACTAAGCCTTACGAACTCACGTTCATATTTAGTTACTATCATTCGACCTTGCTTTAACTCCAAGAATTCCTTTCTTTTCTGGTCAATGAATCTCTGACTAATATACTTCTTCCGGAACTCCTCTTAGAAGAATTCCCAGTTAACTTTCTTCCTTGGTACAACCGACACAATGGTGTTCCACCACTGATAGGCCGAATCTCTCAAAAGAGATACCACACACTTCATGCACTCTTTAGATGTGCATGAAAACTCATTGAATACCTTGATGGCATTCTTAAGCCAGAATTTTGCCCTCCCCGGATCATCATCTTTACTAGCTCGAAATTCCTCAGCTCCTTGTTTCCGGATTCTATCGACCGAAGGCCTTTCTCTTCTTACTACCACTACCACTTGGGGAGCTACAGGGGTAGGCTGAGGAATAGGTGGGGTGGAGGAGGTTAAGCATTAGGATTTACTCGAACAAACTCAGTGTACCAGTTGCTCATCATATGGAGAAAGGCTTCTCGAGCCTCTTCTCTCTGACCCAAAGTCTCAGGTCTACTTTCTACTGGCGCAGTCCCTTGTGCAGGAGCCGACGCATTACTTGTTGCATCATCGACCGCAGCTTGGTCGGGATCCATTTACTATATAAACACACAATTTAAATTGTCAAGAGTCGTCAAACTATCATTATGTAAATACTCTTACGTATGGCATGTATAGATAGACTCATACTTACGCTACGTTATTCCAAAAATAGACTAAACCATAACTCTGATACCACTAAATGTAACACCCCTTACCCGTATTCGACACCTGAACCGAGTATGAGGGATTACCGTACTTAACTTGCTCAAACATACAACATCGGTCCATAAAATTTCATTTCAAATTAAAACTTTTCCTTCGAGACCTTAATGTCCTTATTATAGGTCCACGAGACCCTAAACTTGCACACAGAATGATTCGGGACCAAACCGGAAACTTTTGAACACTAGAAAATTTTAACACAAAATAGGGTCACACGCCCGTGTAAAGAGGGATACGTCCGTGTGGGCAAGCCGTGTAGTCACACACACCTATGTCCTTAGTTCGAGTGGATTTTATTTTTCATTTTGAGCCTACAGGGGTTTTCACATGGCCTGACACACGCCTCTGTCCATAGCCCACGTCACTAACAAAGCCATGACACGCCTGTGTCTTCACCGTGTGTGAAAACCTTGACATTCTGTTTATGACGTCATCATCTCAATAAGGTTACACAGCCAAGGCACACGTCCGCATCCTTAGACCATATGTCGAATTAAATTCCTAATTTTAGGTGCAGACTTCACACAATCCAGGTACATGCCCTTGTCTTAGGCCGTGTCTCCCACACGGTTGAGACATACGGCCGTGTCTCAGCCCGTGTGTTAACTACTAGGCATACTGACTTACCAACTTTGCATGCAGGGGTATACACGGCCTATCAACACACCCATGGGGCTGACCGTGTGTCACACACGGCCTAGACATACGCCCGTGTGTCTACCCATGTGGGCAATTATAAGGCTATCTACCAAGCCAATTGCCACCCTACAAAGCAACCACACTTAAACCATTTCAATGCAACATACCTCATGACTATACGGCACTTTTAATACATAAAAATCAAGATATCCACACATAAGTATACACTACATTCATCATGTGTATACTTTACTCTTTACTCATCCCATCACAGAAACATACACTTCATGAACTTCATCATCATTGAACATGTATATAAACTTGTTAAGTATTGGCCAAATTCTAATGGCCATTTACAAAATGAATTGAATAACATTAATAGCCTCTCATTGGCTAACAAATATGACATAACACAAAATAACCAAGTTTCTATACATGTCATATTCAAAATTAAACAAACTTTACTATACCAAAGAGAAGTTGATAGTGTGATCCGAACTCCGATGTCATACGATCCCCGAGTTAGCTTGGCGATACTACAAGGGAAAGGGAAATGAGAGGGGTAAGCATAAAGCTTAGTAAGTTTGCATGAAATAAATAATAACATAAAGGCTCATAATGTCATCCATCCATTGATGGAATAAAGAAAGACACAAAATCTCAAGCAAATTGCCATAACTTACTCATGCTTACCCTTACCAATTATATGTCACATATTGTAAACATTTCTCATGAATTACTCACATGTACCTGTATCACTTCATCACATAGAATTAGCACTAATTTCATCTCTATTATAAGCTTAACTATTTATTCTGTTGAATCACTTAGAATTCTCGAGAATATACAATCATCATCATACACATAAATACGACGCCAATGACATATCCCAAATATGGTCTTACATGGGGTCACATCTCGATGTCGATGCTATATCCCAGATATGGTCTTATACGGGATCTTATATCAATGTCGATGCCATGTCCCAGATATAGTCTTATACGATTTTCAGATTCGATGCCGATGCCATATCTCAGATATGGTCTTATACGGGAACTCAATTCGGTGCTGAGGCCATGTCCCAGACATGGTCTTATACGGGACCTTCCCAGTCTCATGTCTCGATGGTGATATCCTCTCACTTCTTAAAGTCCAACCAGGACTTCAACATCATAAATTTTCATCATTTTCTCATTTAACATAATTACTCAATTTCATAGAGATAATATACATCTTCACGAATATCAAACATTTCAAAATTTAATAACATGATGTTGAACTTATTACACACAAACTTACCTCGATGCCAAATAGGCCAATTTGTCGATCTAGTCCGAAACCTTGCCTTTTCATTGGTCAAGGTTAATTTCTCTTTCTTCTTGATCTATAATAACAAATTCACTCATTTAATTATCACATTAATCAACACATTTCAATAATCATACTCTGGCAAAATTACCATTTTGCCTTTAGACTTTTACAAAATTACTATTTTACCCTTAGGCCCATAAATCGATTCTAATCAAATTTCCTCCTTTAGCAAGCCTAGCTGAACATTTATTAATCTTATAGCAACTCCCAATACTCATTATTTCACACATTTAACACCTATTTTACAACCTTTACAAAAATGTCCTTTTAGGTGTTTTCATGGAAACACCTTTCACAAAAGTTGCGTGTTTAACAACCGAGACTCATTTTCTTCCGTAAAATTTCAGCAAACAACATTAATGCTCTCATGGAAAAACCCTAGGTTTTCAACTATTTTTCAAAATAGTCCCCTTATTAGCTAGCTTAAGCTACAAGGGTCTCAAAAGTACAAAAATTATCAAAGAATGACCATTAAGACACTTCCTTGCAAGGAGAAAAGCTTGGCTGAAATTTTTGAGTTCTGAACCCCTGTTTTGCTGCTAATTTTCGGTGGAGAAGATGGAGAGAAAAGATGATATTTGTTTTTCCTTATTTTATGATAAAAATCAATTTAGTCACCAAATTTTCACCTAACCACTTGACAAAGTCTTTTCTTTGTCCCTATGGCCGGCCACCACCCTAAACAAGGCCTAATTGCACATTAGGGACCTCCAATTAATATTCCTTAGCTATTTGACACCTTTAGCTTGTAAAATAGAACTTTTGCCCTTTATGCGATTTAGTCCTTTTTTCGTAATTAAGCATGAAATCGCTAAAATTAAAGCACCAAAATTTTCATGCACCCATATAATCATGCTATAACTCATTAAATAATATTAAAATAATTTTCTTCAATCTCAGATTAGTGGTCCCGGAACCATTGTTCTGACTAGCCCCTAAATCGAGTTGTTACACACACGACCTGAGACATGGGCATGTCACATGGTCGTGTGAGCCACACGGCCTACCCACACGAGTGTGTGACCCCTGTATATAAGAAAAATTTTGAAATTTTGTGAAAAATTTTCTGAGTTCCCAATTTAGTCCCAACTTGATTCTAATGTTTATATTGGGCCTCAAGGGTCCATTCAAGGGACAATATGATTAATTTCATATATGAAAAGTAAATGACATGAATTATAACTCTGATAATGCTCTATAACCCTATTCCGACGACGGGTACGGGTTAGGGGTGTTACAATCATCCCCATTAAGGGATTAAAAGCAAAATATTTGACTGTAAAAGATCTACTTATGAGCAATAGAATGTGGTAATTTTATCTAAAGCTCGTTATGGTTGAATGCACCTGAAGTTGCATTTTTTTTTAAATTGTGAGTCTAACTCTACAGTATTTTGAATAAGTTCTCAACTAAAATTACGTGGAAAAATATTACTGATGAGAACTTGCAAGAGAGAAAACTTATATATGAAAAGTCATTAGACCTGTTGTATACCTGGAAAATAGTAATTTAGACTTCACATTGATTTAGAAATTTCCAATAGTAAATGTCACAATGGTACAAGAAATGACAAAGTAAAAGAAATGATAGTAAAATTATCAATTTGTCACAATTTCTACTGACATTATTAGTACAATAGAAATGCATGTTAAAGTAAACCAGAAGTTTACTGATACGAATACATTTACTACTTGGCGTGACCAGTTAGACCATCCTAGATCATATATGATGTGAAAATTAATTGAGAATTCATATGGACATTCATTAAAGAACCACAAGTTTCTTTAATTTAAAGAATCCTCATTTTTTGTTTATTCTCAATGAAAATTTATTCTTAAAAACTCACTAGCTAAAGTTGAGATTTAATGTCTTGCATTTCTGAAATGAATATGGGTCCATTCATCCATCATATGGATAGTTTTGATATTATATGATTTTGGAATATGCATCTACAAAATAATCACATATTGTTATCAACTTGCAACCTGCTGTTTGCAAGATTGCTTGTTTAAATAATTAATTTCAGATTATGCAATTAAGACAATTCATCTTGCTATGCTGATGAGTTTATATCTCAATTTTTTATTGATTATTGTATATGAGTTTGAAAAATTTTTGTAAATGCTTGTTGTTTATGGGTATAATAGTTTAGAGGAAATTATTGATTGAACGTCTTTAATTAATATCTAAACTATTACCTATGAGAACTAAACTTCCTATTTCAATATGAGACTATGTTGATTTACGTGTTGTACGCATCAAACCAATAAATTATAAATATTTCTAATTACAATTGGTTTTAGCTTCTCATCTTTGAATTTTCGTATGTGTGTATATGTTCCAATTGCTCGACCACAATGCACAAAGATGAGTGAATCCTCAAAGAAAGTTGGGAATATATATTAATTACAAGTCTCTTTGTATTATTAGATATTCTGAATGTTTTGGAGATTTAATTATAACATTATTTGTGATTACTATTTTGATTTGATAGTTTTCCTGACATTAGGGGGAGAGAAATAATAACTTGTAATGAGTTAAAGGAGAGTAATTTGAACCAGAAGTTCAATAAGTATAACTCATTACAAGTTCCAAGTATGAAAATTCTCATAAAAGAAAATAATATATCTAAATGGTAATATAATGAAGGCGAGTGCTCCAGAAGAGACACAAGACATAACTAATAACGAAAACTCCAGAAGAGATTTCGGTACCTGAAACTGAAGATTAAAATAGTGAAAATAAATAAATCTCGATAAGTTATGTCAATTTGAGAAAAATGTCGAACTGATAATAAAATTGGTCGACAATGGTTTTGCATGTAATATTATTGTTGAAATAATGAAACAAAAGAATGATCTTGAATAAATCTATTGAGAAATATAGATATGGAATAAATTGTTCAAAATAGAAAGACGTAACTCAAGTACAACTATAATTGTGGAGTTTTTGTACCAGTAGTCTAAATATCTAAAGGTATAAAGTAGTGAGGGTACAAATAAAGTAGTTTTGCAAAAAAAGGGAATAAAATAAGAAGTTTTTGCTAAGTCCTAACATTGATTATGAAAAAATATAATATTCTTTTGTGGTGGATACAATAAACCTTTAGATATATTATTAAACTGATAGTTCATAAAAGATTTAACTTGCGTCTAATGATTGTTGTTGCAACCTTTTATGAATCACTATTTAGTAAAGTTTATATTAAAATCATTGAAGGATTTAGAATGCTAGAAGCATATTGAAATTCTCAAGAACTTGTTCATTTATATAAATTGAAATAATTTGAACATACGTGGTAAATTTGACTTAGTGAATAATAGTTGAAGGAGGATTATAAAATGATCCAAAATACCTATTTGTGTTTTTATAAAAGAATAATAATTAAAGTTTGCTATTATTATTGTTGAAACTCCCTAAAGAGATCAAAATATATTTCCCCCAAAATTATCCTCACTCATGACTTTCAAAAGAATGGTGATATAAATGCTCATTTGAAAAGCTATTATTCAAGATTGAATACGTAGAATATGAGATATTATATGATGTTTTAATGAGGGGGAGTAAATATGCGTTGTACTATTTTTTCCTTAACTAAGGTTTTTTCCCATTGGGTTTTCCTAGTAAAGGTTTTTAACGAGGGAGCTTGTAATAAAAGATTGTATACTTTATCCCATAAGGTTTTTCCTAATAATGTTTTAACGAGGCACATTATCTACCAATGGACATCTAAGGGGGAGTGTGGAGTGTTATGAATATCTTATTAAGTGGATGTCCATCAAAATCAAGATAAATTTTGATGTACTTTAAATTCTAATAGTCATTAGAAGTAGATCTCTACTTCATTTATACTTCTTATATCTATAAATAGACTTTGAAAAAGCTTTGTAAAGATTTCGATTGATCAATAAAATACACTATCTTTTGCTCTCCTATTTTTCTTTGTTCTTTACTCTTTGTCTTTTTATTTTATAGCAATGGCTAATATATTTAAAAAACCCCCTTAAAAGTAATATACTTTATTTGAACAAATCCTCATACTATTTTTTAGTTAAATAAGCTATTTTATCCATAAAAGCCTTTAATTTTAATTTAATATTAAAATTATTTTAAAATTTTAAATTAATTTACATCTTACGTTGATATAAATTTAATGAGAATAGTTTATTAAATAAAAATAAAATATTGTTTTTTGAAAGTATTTGTAAATTTCTTGAAAATGCTTTACATAACACTTAATTCTAATTACTCTTTTAAATTTTATATTTCATTTTAAAAATTCATATAATTTATATTACATCAACAAGAAATTAAGATAATAGCTTAAACTTAAAAATATTTTAAATTTAATATTAAAATTAAAGACTTATAGGTAAAATTCATAAAATAGTGGGTTATTTAAGTACAACAATAGTTGAAGGATGCTTAAACAATGTGTAATGGTTTACGAGCTTTTTAAATATATTAAGCTAATTCAATATGTAATATTCATTTACCTTAATATTAAATGTGATAAAAGAAATCAATATTTTAAACCGGACCAATGATTGAACTGATTAGATCATTAATTCACCGATCCCATCAATCTCCCATCAATCTGACCATTCAACTAATCTGATTTAAAAAAATTTTTTAAAAAAAAAATTTAAAAAGCTTGATTCTACTGGTTCAATTAATTTTACACCTGGTTCAATTGACCCATACCAATTCCCAAGCCAACCAATTCAAAGCTTCTTTCTTTACCGATACCCTAATTAATTCCCAATCCAACTAGTCCGACCAATCGATCCAATCCGGTTTGAAAAAAAAAAAAATAAGTATTAAGGATTATATGCTGTTGTAATCCTCTTATCAATTATCGTATTAACAAAATAAAATTTTCATATCTTTTACACAATATTCATGCATAAAAATGTACTAAAATCATTTACTATTTCTTTCTATTTGATTTATCAAATATTATGTTTTAATTTCAAATTTATATTATGTGTATATCAATAGTATCTATCCAAAAATTAATATTAATATTAATATTAATTTATTAAATATATATTTGTTATTAAATATAATAAATTTGTGCATCGCACATGCAAACTAGTATGTGTATCATGTATATTATAAACAGACGGCGAGATATTGTGAAAGATATTATACAAAATAAGGTTGAAGTCCAAAAGTAACAGAAATGAGTTCTCATTTTGATCATCTAAAAACAACTTTTAACAACTTTAGAATTATAAGGATTTCAACAGAAACTCAATACCCGTTACCGTAAAGGCAAATGAATCAATGTTGCTTTTTTATGTAACACCGTCATCCTAACCAGAATTTCGCATAAGAAAAGCCACTATGAATCCCAGTAAGGCACCTGCAACAACCTGCACATATATATACTTTAGTTACTACAATGCTATGCTTGAATGACTTGTATCTCCCTGGATATTACAATGCCGAGTACCACCTTATTTAGGTGAAAGAAATCTGATATTACAGTTATTACTCAATTACGCAACAAAACTTAAACGTTGCACTAATCTCTCAAACTATTAAGTTATTCTGATTAAGAATCTTAGAAAAATAAAGTTATTTATCTTATTTCCATATTCGGCACTTTTGACTTCTTGCCTTGCCCACAAAGGCATCTATGACATGTTTGGCTTACAAATGCATTGGATATAAAATAATATACATATTCTAGGAATTGGCATAGTACTAATGAAGTAACAAGCAGTACTTGGAACTTGGAACCAATAAGCAATGGTTATTTTAACTACTTGTGCAGTATAAATAGTAGCAGACCTGGAGTGGAGTATGTCCAAGTAATTCACGCAGTGGCCTCACGCTAGACAATGGGTGTTCAGGAGGGAACTCACACACAATTTGATTCAGCAACTGCCAAAATGGAATGAAATTATCAGAACAGTGTCCCCAGGCATCAGAATATACGTGGCTCAAAGGTGAAACTTTGAGTCTATGCATCTAGATTAGGACTTACTTCAGCTTGACGCCCAGCGTGAAGTCGGACACCAGATGCATCATACATCACCTGCATGGATTGGAAACTCGTTGACCATACTCCACACATGAATAACTAATAAGCACGTAAATTAATTTTTCATTGAGAACTATTTTCAAGTTAACATTAGAAGTTCAGGGAATTAAAAAAAAAATATGAGCATCAATGTCAATGCAGTACAAAGATTTCGATAACAACCTTGACTCCATATTTCAGGCTCTCCCAAAACATGGCCACATTGGTCTTCCAAACACAGAGCATATGAAAATTGAGGTACTGAACACTAACCTTATAGCATAAAGCTGAATATCAGGTTTTGTCTTCATGCTTTTCTATTCTCTGTTTTTAAGTCATCTAAGCAAGAAGCAAATACCTAAAGTAGCAACAATAGACTCAAATATCAAAAGCGGATTTTCTTGAATCGTCCTAAAATATAGCTTTAAGCGGATTTTCTAGAAAGCATATAGAAAGAATCCCAAGCCTCATAAAGAGCTAAAAGAAAACCATAGCTATTTGTGATAAAGGCTCACTTCACCACTGAACTTATATAACCGCTATTTCATACTAAGATCCAATTTCATTTAGCTAACAACAGAACTTTGTATCCAGTTTCATTCAAAAATTTGCTACAGAACAAAAATACTTGTCAAATATCTACTTTCCAAAATAAATATGAATCAGTCTCAACTTGATACAGACATCAAAAACCAATCTCTTAACATCAATATCACTCAAACTAGTTGGAACAAACTAAAATCTTTTGGAAACAAGATAAAATAAAATAAAAATGTTGCAAAAAATAAATAAATAAATACCCACAAAGTGCATCAACGAAAATACTGTAGATTGTGTCAAGAAGACTTAGGATATGTACTGTAATTTGTTAGAATGCAGAACTGCTATGCGACTGCTGAATACAGAAAGGAAAGAGAGAGACAAAGTGTAGCAAAGATTCTCTGGAAGAATGAGAAAAAACCATAGAGATCAACATTGTTAAAGGACATGCTGGCAGAAGTGATGAGGTCTATAACCATGGCATCAATAAGAGGGAAAAGGAATGTGAGAGAAAAGAAAATTGAAAGTAGGGACTGCCACCAGCAGTATTCCTGTGCCAACAAGTGTGAAAGGGTTCAAGTGAGAGAGACATTTGTCTCTGTTTCTTTTCATTAACTATTTTTCAGAATTAGATTTCACAAGGCTATATTCTCATAAATGCTGTACACGAGAATGTCATAACAAGGAAATGAAAAGTTAAGAAGCACATACAACACATGCCAGAACAACTGCAATAGCAAAAGCCGATCCTCCCATTCCATCCTGCAAACCTATAGCAACTGCAAGAGCTGTCACAGTTGCAGAGTGTGATGACGGCATCCCACCTGAATCAATCATCCTCTTAGAATCCCATCTCCTTTCTTTAAACCTGAGCATCTAGGAGAAACAAGTTCAAAATTTTGAGCTACTATTCACAAACCACTGAACTTGCTATTAGAACAAAACTAAAAAACCTAATACATTCATCATCAAAAAAGAATAAATATACTAGCTATGCTGGAGAAAAAAAGAACCGTGCGTATACACTACAAACTTAAAAGTAAAACCCAAAGGCTAAAACAGAACAAACTTTAATTTCCAGAACCAGGGATGTATTTGTAACTTTTACTTCCAAGGGCAGTATAGTGATTTCCCCATTAGAGTCCTCTCATGCGTCTTTGTTTAAGTGAAGTCCTCAATCATATTTGATTTGGTGAAAGACTGCTTTAAATTATTACAAAAGTCTCTCATATAAAGTTACTAAGGTCATTACTGGCTTCATATCATAAATGTCCACAATGAGACACTACACCTTTAAAGTTATTCCTTGCTATTAATGTTGCCCACATGTTTAACAACTCTTGTCAACAAGGAGACTCAATAGTTTCTCTAGCCTTACTTCTTCTCTTCGTTTTCCACAATATTTATTTGTGTGAAATATCTACCTGCCCTACCACCCAACTTGTTCCTTCATGTGTGGAAAACTTTAGAAAGAAAATATCTACCTTATAATAGTCCTAACTCCTAATTTCAAGATTGCAAATATCATGAGAATCTATCATCTTGAAAAATGAAGATTCTGGCTGTACTTGCACACAAGGAAGAAAAGCATGCTTGGGAGCCCTTTGATAAGGTTGCAACTGCAGTTTTTTGAATTTATATATAGGAGAGACACTGAAATGAAAGGGGTAAAAAAAACCTCTAAGCCTAGACCACCAAGATTGTGAGATAAGATGAGCTTAAAATGAGATGAAGTATATTCTTGCTTTACAAGTCAATGATTACAAGACCGAGGGGAAAATAAGATGAGGTATATTCTTGCCTTGAAATTCAATTCAAACCCATAATTACAAGACTAAGGGAACCATTATCATATGCTTTCAATGAATCGGAGTCCATTGAAGTTATAGAAGCTAGAAATACAGTACCAGATCCCTTTTTCACAATTCAACCAGATAAGGCACATTGGCAAACATTTTAGTCACCAATGATCAATCATCAAAACTGCCCCTATGAGACATTAAATAAAACAAGTCACCAAAAAAAGAATCAAAACAAGGGTTCCCTAACTAGAGCTAAACAAGTTCTTAGCAGTCAGGGGCAATTGATTAACTAATAAACTAACATTTCTATTTTAAATTCTCACAGTAACTAGTTATGGGTTTTTTTAATGAGCAATTGATAGTTAAAGTGTGTCTCAAAAGCCCTAACCAAAATCAATGATATTCCAAGATACGAGTTCCCAACTTTCGCTTCAAACAAACAATAAAGTAACGATTCGCCAAACTTGCAAAAACTGGAATTTGAATTTAATTGAATTTAATATGTTTAATTAAATGCCGCAAGAAAATGAGCAAGAAGAAAGGGGAAATACAGAGATTAAGAAAGAACGAACCAATTGGTAAAGAGTTTGAGAAACTGGGCGAGAGCGAAAGCGAGGAAGGCCGTGAGGAGAGGGAGGTTATTAGGAAGCAGATTCGACGACGGAGACGACGCAAATGACGTCGCTCCACCTCCTCTCATCGAGCTCGCATCCGCTGCCATCATCACCTCGTTCATATCCTTTTTTTACTTGCCTTCAATAAAAGCTTTGGATCTCTGAGTGTGAGGAAGTCTGGCTGATCTGGATTTGTCAAAGCCTGGCAACCAAAGGCAACAACGATTCAGCGAAATAGCAGCGTAATGAGAAGAAGGAGAAGGTGCAACGATTGTTCCTCAACAAGAATAGGCCCACTTCAGGGCTGGTGTATTTGGCGCTTACTGTATTGTTTATTGGAATTGAAGGTGGATTACTGGAGAAGAAAAGAAAGAAATGATTACTGTTTTTAACTTCGGGTTTGTCGCTTCCTTTTTTTTTTCCTTCTCTCTTAACCGGTGGAGACCTCAGTAGAATTGTTCACGGGCCGGGCGGCCCGGCCCAGCCTGAAGACCCGATTGAAATTTAGGAGGGTTTGGGTAAAAATATAAGCTTAAAAAATGAGTTTGGATAAAAAATAAGACCCGTTTAAAAAATAGGCCGGGTCTCAGGTAAGGTATTTTTGCCTTGGGCTCGGCCCGAATTCACTAAATGACAAAAAAATCTACTATTTTTTTAATATTATTTTCTTGTTGTTTTCTACCTATTATACTGCTACTATTTTGTTGTTATTGATTGAATATTGTATAAAACTTATTTTATTGTTAATTTTGTTATTATTTTAAAGGCATTTGTTAATTTTATTATTATTTTAGAGGTATTTGCTTGTTAAGTTACATTTATCTTAGTGTTATTTAAGTCTACATATTTTTTTAAAATTTATTTTTGAAAATATTTATTTTAATTTTTTTAGTATTTTTGATGTATTATATATATATTTAAAAATTATATAAAATAATATAAAAATTTAATACGGGCCGGGCTAGGCCCGGGTTTTAGCATTTTTATATGGGCCGGGCTTGGGAAAAAATCTAGGCCCGTTTTTTGGGCCCGGCCCGACCTGAGCCCGATGAATGGGCCTAAATTTTTAGTTGAGCCAAGCCCCAAACCTAGCCCGGCCCGGCCCATGAACACCTCTAGACCTCGGCTAAGATTAAAATGCGATAAATATAAAATTAATATCTAAATTTGTCCATTTCTCCTAAATTAATATATATATATATTTAAATATAATATTTATATTTTTTTGTTCTAGAATAATACCTGAACTATTTTTCCTCCATTATATTTGTACTCAAACCTAACATTGTTACTTTTCTGCAGTTGTAGCATTGCTGACCACTCGTATGGTGCCATGTGTCGTCCTCTTTATACCTTTTTTTTAATCATTTTCCCTTATTTTCATTTTCTTTTTTAACTAACAAGCTAATGACTAGAATAAAGTTGAGAATCTTCGGTATTCTTTAGATTTTTAAAATTTTCATTTGTTTTGTTGCAAATTCTTGAGTTTATCAACAATATCATCAGCAATTATATTCTCTTCTTTAAGGAGGAGAAGGTCGCCATCTCTAGACGCTTTCTTGGTCCTCGTTGACTTAACACAAGTGGATCTTGTCCAAACCTTGGTCGCCTTGTCGTCCGATCTTGTTTCTTGCTGGTCTAACCATGTTTTCTTCTTCCAACGAGGAATTCTCGGTCTTTGGTCCAAAATATTGAAATTTTCCTTATGGTTTTGGAGTATTTAAGGGATTCAAGGTCTGGTTCCTCATCGAACTTGTCTCTAATAGCTGTATTGTGCTTCAAAGAAGTCTAGTTGTTGTTGTATAGGTCCAAGATACTACTTGATTATTGCCCTCAATCCATTAAGTTATGGCTTTTTGCTTCAAAACCATTCAATTTCAAGCCATTTCTATGATTTGAGCGGTTAAGGATCAGTTATCACAGATGGAGATTAAGAACGTCGGGCGGAACGAGCAACTGCCAACGACGAAAACGGCGTTGGAAGCAATACTGATGGTGAAAATAAATGAAACTCATATTGACGATGAATTGTGTTGCACTGTCTGTAAAGAGCAACGTTTACTACCATTGTGTTAACGATTACTAGCTAAAGCATAATTTAACACCCATTTAAAGAAAACCATGAAAAGGAAAAGATTTGGGAGGGGATTTTTTTTTTTTTTACAAATTTGAAACAAAGTAAAATGTTGAAAACCCAGAACTTGAAATATCAAAAATTAGTTTTTTTTTCTTAAAAAGCCAAGAAAAAAAAACCCAAGAATCTGACGTCGATTCTTTGTTGCATTTGGCCTTTAAACTAGGAGCTGAATAAGACTGAAGAAGAAAGATGAAAAAGACAAGGGTAGGAAAAAGAAAAAAAGGAGAAAAGAAAAGAAAAAGGGAAGAAAATGATGCAAATGAAAAAGAAAATAGAAATATGAAAATCTCGAATGTTGTCACCAACAACATGAGGGAAATAGGGAAAAAATTAGGGAAACAATGTTTTGAGATATCTGTAAAATCTCTAATTATCTTGAACCAGAAAAGGTATTTGTTGTTATAAGTATAGGTCAAAAGAGCAAATTTAAGGAGCGAGATAAATGAAATAAGGTGGAGTGGCATGATGGATGTTAGACCAATACAGACAGCAACACAATAAAGAGCGCATCCATGTATACACTAACGGAGCTAATGGATGAATTCGACAACAATACTTGATTTTTTTTTCCAAGATAAAATTTTGTATAATATTGTATTTCAATATACTCATATGTAGTTTAGGATTTAATTTTATTTAAATCGATTAAGAAAATAATTCGAACACTTTGAAATTTGAGAAGAGGGGCCGAAAAAGAGTCAGTGTCGTAACACGGACCTTCCATGTCGCGACAAAGCACCTATGTGTCGCGACAAAGAAATCAATATACCCTAGAGTTCAAAATTTTCGAAGTCCGTTGCGATATCGATATCTTCCCAAAGGTGTCGTGACATGGAACCCCGATATTGCGGCATCGCTGCAAATTTCTACAAGGACAACCTGACCCATCACACAACCCGACGACTTAACCTTTATTTTATCTTGACTTTTAACTTTAAAATACCAAAAATTTAACCTAAAAAAACTTCTAATTTATTTTTAAACTCTCATTATGTAACACCCCTAACCCGAAACCATCACCGGAATAGAGTTAATAGGCATTACCAATCAATCGAAACATTTTACATCCATTTCACGACACAAAGTCAATCATCATTAAAACATATCACAACATAATCATATAGTCCTTTAATGAGGTCCCCGAGACCTTAAACACATGCTAAAAAGGGGTTGGGACTAAACCGGACACTTACAAAAGTTTTCAGAATTTTAAACATTTTTTGATATTGTTGAGGTCACATGCCTGTGCAGTCAGGCCGTATGCCTCGCACAGCTACCAAACACACCCATGTGTCTAGGCCGTGTCATAACAGAGCATACATACTGCCTTATCCCCACGGCCACTAGACACGCCCGTGTGCCATGGCCGTGTATTCTTAGGCTAGCTACTGACTTGGTCACACAGCCACCAGGCACGCCCGTGTGCCACAACCGTTTAACTTGTCCAAACTTACATCGAAGTGGTCCTTAAACCACACGATGAAGATACACGCCCGTGTCCCTTAACCAAATATGCAAAATAGGCCATTTGCAAGGCCAATTGCCACCCACACAAGGGTCAACACTACAAGCACAATTAAACATGATTTCTCATACAATTTGGAAACCAAATACATGTCAAATAGTCAACATATCATCTCAACCAATCTCATTTCTAAACATGTTAACTTATAAACTAAATTGCACAACTTGAACACATTCAACACCAAACATGATTCATCCTCAAATTCACTAGATCATACTAGCATCAATCCATCACTAAGTTTACCATTCATAAGACATTCTCATTACCAACAAGACATACCATAATATGCATCATATACCAAATCCATTTATGCTTATAGCCAACATATATCTAGCCACATCACATGGCTATTTGCACATCTCAATTATGTTTCAAAACAACTAGCCTATACATGCCATATTTCAACTATGTACATCTTTCCAAAGGTACCAAAATAGATTGTCGATAGTGTGATTGAGATGCTGACGATCCCCGAATCCGAGCTAGCTTTACTGACACTGTAAAACAGAGAAACAATCACAAAGTAAGCTTTCAAAGCTTAGTAAGTTCGTAACATAATACATTATACCAAAACATGCCATCACATAGATTAATTTACAATCACATATATCATACCATCTAAAACTAATATGTTCAATTGACCCTTCCATAAACACATTCATAGTTTCATCAACCACATAGGTTCCGAGCGTACCTTAGCCAACACTTAGTTGTCAATTACATATGCTATTCAATACTCACTATTTCATTCTGATCAACTATCGTCCTTTCTTCGATTCAATCGCACACTTAGTGCCCAAATAGTTAGCTGAAACTTAATTAACATCGCACACATAGTGCATCCATATCGAACCAATCTTAAATTAGTATCGCACACACAGTGCCAACCACAAAGCCGAAGCTTATATTATTTCGCACACACAATGCTAATAATCTCGGTTACATTTCCGAATACGTACACCCAGTGCCATATCACTCAAGCCCTCACATAGCATTCACATATCAATATAAACATACCATTCATTTCATAATCATACCATTCATTTCATAGCATTAAACATAACTAAATACACATATTATGTCCGTACTTACCTCAAATGTCGAACTATCGAAACGGTCGATTAATCGAGCACTTTATCTTTGCCTCGATCTCGATCTAAACCTCTCCTTTCTTGGTCTATACACATTCAAATTTAATCCATTCAATCACCAATTCATTCAATTTAATCCACATACACTTATTTAGGGAATTTTACAAAATAGCCCTCACATTTTCACATTTCGACACTTTAGTCCCTATTTCACAAAATCATCAAATTCACAAAATTTCTTTTCACACAAGCCTAACCGAATTTTCCTTATGTTCATACAAGCCCACACATTTCATTTATTTCACATTTTAGTCCTTAAATTTATCATTTTCACAATTTAGCCCTAATTAGCTAAATTCACCAAAAATCCAAGAACAAAACATGTTCATTAAACACATATCTTCCATTTAAAACTAATATTCATTACAAAGCTCACCATTTCATCAATGGCACATCTCATAAACATCATCAATTCCTCAAATTACAACATGGGCTTGAGGGTAAACTAAGCAACAATCTCAAAAACATAAAAATCATCAAAAACCGAAGTGAAAACATACCTTAATTGATTCTAAAACTAGCCGAATACCCTAGCTCAATTTTTCCTTTCTTTCTTTCTTCAATTTTGACTATTATCGATGATAACGGCTTATTATTAGTGTAACACCCCTAACCCGAAGCCGTCACCGGTATAGGGTTAAAAGGCATTACCAAACAATCAGAACGTTTCATTACTATTTCACAACACTAAGTCAAACATCAATCAAACATATTCAATTACAAGCATATAGTCCCTTATTTAGGTCTTCGAGACCTCAAACACGTGTTAGAAAAGGGTCAAGACTAAACCGGAACACATATAGAAATTCTCAAAAATTTAAAACTTTTCAATGTTTCAGAGGCTACACGCCCGTGTGGGCAGGCCATTTGCCTCCCACGGCTGATAGACGTCCCTGTGTATCTTCCCCGTGCTCGAACCTAACATTACTCCACGGCCACCAAGCACGCCCGTGTACTTTGGCTATGGTTGGTCCTGTTAAAACCATACGGCTACCAGGCACGTCCGTGTGCCAAGGCCGTGTGCTCTTACCCAGCTACTGACTTAACCCCACGGTCTCTAGGCACGCCCGTGTGCCACAACTGTGTGACAAAATAGGCCATTTGCAAGGCCAATTTTCCACCTACACAAGGGTCAATCCTACAAGGACATTTAAGCATAATCCCACACACAATTTGGCAACCAATCTCATGTCAAATGATCAACATAACATCTCATACAATCTTATTTCTAAACATGTCAACTTAGAAACTAACATACTCCACTTGAACACATTCAATACCAACCATGATTCATTCCCAAATTCACTAAATCATACTAACATCATACCATCACAAAGTTTACCTATGACCCAAAATACGTAAACAATCAAATTACCATTTTACCCCTACTATTTCACATTTTTGCAATTTGGTCCTATTTGCACAAAACACAAAATACACAAAATTTCACTATAACACTTAAGGGCCGAATGTTCATAGGGATTATTCTTGTCCATTTATTTCATTTATTTTCATTTTAGCCCCCTTAAAAATTCATTTTTGCAATTTAGCACAAAATACTTAAATTCACTATAATTCCCAATACAAAACATACTAATCTTTAACATATCTTTAATTTAAAATTATCAAACATCAAAAACCACATGAACATATCAATGGTCGAATATCACATACACATTAATCTCAAAAATTTTAGCATGGGTTGGATAATATATGAAGCAACGATCACAAAAACGTAGAAATTATCAAAAACCGAGCTAAAATTCATACCTAATTGAGCTTGATGATGGCCGAATGTTTTAAGCCTTTAAACCCCTTTTTCTTAGCTAACTGTCAGCAATGGAAGAAGAAGAACAACTAAAATGGATTTTAATTTCATATAATATAACATATAATAATATTTTTTTATGTTTTACCATTTTAACCTTTAATAAAAACAACTTATAATATAAGGTTACACTTGACCTTTGCCACCCACTAACTCATAAAATGCGTTAATTACTCTTTTAATACTCCATATTAAAAAGCCATCATCATTCTGGCACTTTACACTATAGTTTATAACTTTTACACTATACGCGATTAAGTCCTTTTTATTTAATCAAGCACACAAACGATTAAAATTTTCTACGAAACTTTTACACACATTAATTCTCATATAATAAGCACAAAATATAATATTTAAAAATATTTCAGACTCAGATTCGTGGTCCCAAAACCAAGTTCCGATTAGGGTCAAATTCGGACTGTTACATTACTCACTACCAATTTAATTTTAATTCCTTATTCAATATTAAACTGCAATCATTAAGCTTAACCGATGTCTTCATATGTTGAACAGAGCAATTTCTCTCCACTAATGTAAGTAACATTGGAACTTTGAATCAATAGGTCTTTAATAAGGTTGTAACGTGGCTGGGCTTAGGGGTAGGTAAAAGATAGACAAATTTTTGGTTAAAAACCCTAGACTCAGCTTAAAATCGAACCTTCGGAATTCTCACCCTTGATACACCAACTTTTTCTCTTTCGACCATTTATTCGAGTACATGTATTTTTTTTAAATAGAAATTCGAGCACTTGCTTCATGTACTATAATTTTTCGAGCAATTAATACTTCTTTTCAACTCCTCCAAACTTATTTTCAAGCGATATTCTAAATAGTACTGAGTCTAGTGTTTGGGAAAATTTTAAAGTAATGAAGAGAAAATCGATGGCTAAATATTGCATAGGTCCAAATAAAATTAGGCCATATAGTCTCAAAATTGGGTTTCAAAGGATAATTTTATCAGGGTCGGCTTGAAAGGCTCAAACGATCCAAACAATAGTTGCCTAAATCATTTTCAATATTCCATGCTTCCTAGGATTTCGCCTCAAGAAATTACTAAGTCAATTATAAAGACTTAAACTTTCATGCATGCCTAATTTTGTCGTAGGGAATTAAAAATTTTATGGTACGAATTTGCATGCTTTATTAAAATACATTCATATCATTATTAAGCTAACATAATAACTTATTGAAATAATAGAACTTTATTAATACTGAAGTTCAGCATACTTAACAAAATTTCAAATTATTGAACAAAATATATCCTAACCATTACTAAAAGAAAATTTTATTCTGAGTGGAATTAATTCAAATTTTCGGTCTCCCTACTTAAAGTGAATAATGTCCTCATTGTTTAAAGTGACTAGATACTATACACCAGGTAGGATATTTAGAAAAGAGGAGGTCAATCAAATTGACTGCTTAAGTACCAGGCTCTCTCTAAAATCCAATCCTAGACATGTATATATCTATTGCCACACTTTAGCCTTTGTGACATGTTCAGATTTTATTTATGATTCCTATCTCTTGTTTTATTGTGCAAAAATAAAGATTCCTAATTAACCTAATCCTAAAATAACTTAAGAATAAAAATAAACTAAAGTTGAAGTCCTCCCATTTTTTATTTGTTTGCCGATCCTTCCGAATTCGACTCATCTTTTGCTCCATCAGTATTGCCTTTACATGAATCGCCTTGCTCCCTCTTTGATGATGAAACCCATGGCTCAAATATGAAATCTGGAAACTCAGGCACAAAAATAAATGGGTCATTATAAATTTTCTTGAGGGCACTCCTCGTCGAGTCATCTCTTATTTTTGAGTATCTCCAGTAGGCTTGTTGCTGCCATTGCATGTGTTGCATTAAGTCCATCAGCTTCAACAGCTCATCATGAAGATCTGGGCTAGGCGGTGGAGCTCCAAACATTGAGGTTTCGATATCAGGTTCAGCTTCTGGTTCCATTGGTTCTGCTTCACTAGGGACTTCAATTGATTGCTCTGGCAGGATTTCTATGGGATCATCTTCTGCTTCTTCGGGATCCTCGTTCTCTTCAACTCGTTGCTGTAGAACAGAATCTTTAGCTACTCGGTAGAGGTCCCAATCGGTGATTGTGCCTTGACTATATTCTGTCCCCTTCATGTCCGCAAGGAGTTTTGCTTTGAAGCATAAAATTGTTATTGTAAAGGAAAAATAGGCTGGGCTAGAACGTCTAACAGCACAATTTCGCATTTCTCTCAGGATGATTTTTCTAGTTAGAATCGAATATAATAGGACTATTCGCTCTAATGAGATTGTAGTCCCATACGAACTAGGCATAAGGCTGAAACGGATGAAATAGAACCATACCTTCGCAAGTGGTGTCAAATACTCCCTTCGACTCCTTGCCTTGACACAGTCCACTTAAAACCTAGAACTGTAAGTTCCTCGAGAATCTCTTGCAAATTTTTAGGCTTAATGTTGCTCAACAGAGAAGAATATTCATCGTTTTTGAAATCAGGTAATTCAAAGAATTCATTAATAGCATTTGAATTTATTGGTACCTTGATTCCGCGGACTGGAACTCCGGTCAATTCGCTTGAGGTTAAGTTCGCGTAGAATTCACGGACTAGTTCCTCATCCACACGTGGTCTCTTTTCACAAAATAATACCCAATTGAAGGCTTCAGCAACCTGACGAATACGTGCCATAAAATCTCTATGGTTGCTTTCCTTCAATGTGAAGCCTTTCTCTGGATGCATCTATTGATTTTTGAAAATACTTTCGTATCTTGCTTTGGTTTCTTCACAGTGAAATTTGTTCTGTGTTTCGTCAATTTGGGCGGAGGCACGAGTTCTCTTGCGAGGCTTGATTAACCTGTACATAAGATGGAAAAAATTAGTTTCTCAAAAATTTAATTAATAAAAATTACTAATATTTCAATAAATTGAAAAATTAAATAATTGAATACAAATTAAACTTAAGGAAAAAAAATTGTTCTTACCACCTTCCTTGTAAAAATTAAGAACTCTTAAAATAAAATAAACTAATGAGCAAAAGATGGAACTTTAAAAAGAAAGATTGAAGGCTTTTGGCTCAGTTTGGGTGAAGGAAGAGTGCTGCCTAAGCACACAAAGCAGCAAGGTGCACGGCTGATGGAGCTGGAGTGAGTAGCTATGCGCGAAGGGGCTGCAAGTAGGTGACGCGCAAGGCCTTGGGGCAGGTAGGCCACGAGCTAGTCGGGTGTGCGGGGCGATGGTGCGTAACAAGCACGCGAGCTGGAGGCAGCAGACACGAGGCCACGACTTGGGTAGCTGCTGGAGCTGGGGCGTGCAGTGTGTGCTGGAGCTGTTGGCCAAATGCTTGTTGTGGCTAGGGGCTTGTGGCACTTTGAGGGGTTGGTGTTTGGGGTTTTGAGTGATGAATGAATGGGGAGGAAAAAGGTTGCAATTTATAAAGGGAGAAGTAGGAATTAGAGTAGAACTCTTAGAATAATGAAAGAATTAAAAATAAGAGTCCAATTCTAATTTTTCTCAAGATTAACAACAATTAATAATTAAATATACGCATATAAAATTATCAATTGCTATTAAATTATTAAGATAAACATAAAATAAAATTAATCCTAATCCTAAGCTAAGTTGATAAAAGTTAATATATAAATTATAATGAATATAATTATATATTAAAGTTTATCAATAATTTATAAATATGATATTAAGTAAAAGTATTTATTCTAGATGCCTTCTAAGAGTATTTACAAAAAGAGGCACCTAGTTTTTATTATTTACGAAAATAGCAACCAAATTTTGAAAATAATTCAATTGAGTCCCTAGACTTAATGAAAATTTGAAATTGAGTTGCAATTTAAGACTTGGGTCAAAACTGACCTTTTTATTTGGAAAACCAAAAATTTATTTTGTCATTTAGGGGCTAATTTCTTGGAAAATTATGTAAAAGTCAATTCCCAGGAAAGATTGGAGGGGTTACAAGCGGTCCCGCTTAAGTTCCAATCCCCTAAACAGAATTTATTTAAACATACTAAACCTGAAAATATACCCTAAATAATTTATTGAAAACAAGAAAATCTAAAGATCAGATAAACTGAACAAGATGTGATCCCGTTCAGGTCTTGTTCCGTAGTAATGTTTCAAACGTTGAGCATTGATTTGAAAATTACCTCTCCTACCTTGGAGTTCAATAACTCCGTATGGATAGACGCGATGAATCGTAAATGGATCGGACTAACATGATTTTAACTTACCTGGGAAGAACTTCAATCTGGAATTAAATAACAAGACTTGCTGACCTGCTTCAAACTCTCGAACTCGAATATGCTTGTCATGCCATTTCTTAAGTCTTTCTTTGAGTAATTTGGCATTTTCATATGAGAACATTCGAAATTCCTCTAGCTCGTTGAGTTGGAGCATTCGTTTCTCTTTAGCAAGCTTGAGATCAAAATTGAGTTGTCGAAGAGCCCAGTAAGCTCTGTGCACTAACTCCAGAGGTGGATGATAGGCTTTCCCAAAGACCAACCTATAGGGTGACATTCCTAAAGGTGTCTTGTATGTCGTTCTGTAAGCCCATAAAGTATCATCTAGTCTCTTGGACCAATCTCGTCGGTTCGGGCAAACTATTTTTTCAAGTATGCCTTTGATCTCCTTATTCGCTAGCTCAGCTTGCCCATTTGGCTATGGATGGTAAGCTGTAGCAACCTTGTGCTTCACTCCATGTTTATCTAGCAACCATTTTAACCACTTGTTCACAAAGTGGGTCCCTTCATCGCTGATAATAGCTCTTGGGGTTCCGAACCTTGTGAACACATGTTTCTGCAAGAATTTCATCACAACCTTGGCATCGTTCGTCGGATAAGCTTCAGCCTCGACCCACTTGGACACATAATCTACTGCTACCAATATGTATTTGTGACCAAAAGATGGAGGGAAAGGACCAAGAAAGTCAATACCCCAACCATCAAACAATTCTACCTTAATGATATTTGTTCGAGGCATCTCATTTCTGTTGGTGACATTTCCAACCCTCTGACATTGATCACAACTCTTTACGTAAGCGTATGCATCCTTGAATAGTGTTGGCCAAAAGAATCCGGCTTGTAATACTTTGGCCGCCGTACGTGTACCTCCGAAGTGTCCCCCACTTGGAGCTAAATGACAGTGGTATAAAATCTTCGGTATTTCATCTTTTGTCACACATCTCCTAATCATCTGATCTGCACACTTTTTAAATAAATATAGCTCTTCCCAGAAATAGTACTTCACATCGTGAAGAAAATTTTTTCTTTGTTGATACATTTTATCAATCGGCATCAAACCACAAGCTAAATAGTTAGAAAAATAAGCAAACCAAGGAATATTATGGACATGATTTACCTTCAGCATATGTTCATCTGGAAATGTCTCCTAGATCGGTACAAGTGGAGAATTTCCCTATTGCGGCTCCAATCTGGATAAGTGATCTGCTACTTGGTTTTCTACTCCCCTTCGATCTTGAATTTCTAGATCGAACTCTTGAAGTAAAAGCACCCACCGGATCAATCTTGAATTAGCATCTTTCTTGGCTAATAAGTACTTAATTACAGAGTGGTCCATATAGACAATCACTTTGGTACCTACAAGATAAGATCGAAACTTGTCGAAAGCAAACACAATAGTAAGTAACTCTTTTTCTGTTACCGTATAGTTCAGTTGAGCTCCGGTTAGAGTTCTACTCGCCTAGTAGATGGGATGAAAAACTTTGTTCCTTCGCTGGCCTAAGACAGCTCTAATGGCGAAGTCACTTACGTCACACATCAACACGAATGGTGACTTCCAATCTAGTGTGACGATTATGGGTGCCGTGACTAATCGACTCTTCAGATTGTTAAAGGCTTTTATGAATTCCTCATCAAACTTGAATATTGATTCTTTCTCCAATAGCTTGCATAAGGGTTTAGCCACTTTGGAGAAGTCCTTGATAAATCTTCGATAAAGACCGGTGTGGCCCAAAAAGCTCCTAACACCTTTTACAGATGTTGGAGGTGGGAGTTTCTCAATAACATCTACTTTTGCTTTATTCACTTCGATCCCATGTCTCGTTATCTAATGCCCTAGAATAATTCCTTCTCGTACCATAAAATGGCATTTTTCCCAGTTGAGTACGAGATTCGTTTCTTCATATCGGCTCAGTACTTTAGCTAGATTGGCTAAGCAATCATCGTAAATATCTCTGAATACTGAGAAATCGTCCATGAAAACTTCCAAGTACTTCTCAACCATGTCAGTAAAAATAGACACCATACATCTTTGAAATGTATTTGTGCATTACATAAACCAAATGGCATGCGTCTAAATACAAATGTACCGTACGGACAGGTGAATGTCATTTTGTGTTGATCTTCTGGTGCTACCATAATCTGATTATACCCTGAATATCCATCGAGAAAATAGTAGTAATCTCGTCCTACAAGTCTATCTAGCATCTGGTCCAAAAACGGCAGAGGAAAGTGATCTTTCCTAGTCTCCTTGTTCAGCTTCTGGTAATCGATGCAGATTCTCCATCCCGTAACTGTTCTCGTTGGTATCAACTCATTGTTCTCATTCTCCACGACCGTGATACCTCCTTTCTTTGGCACGCACTAGACTGGACTTACCTATGAACTGTCTGAGATGGGGTAAATTATACTCGCATCCAACCACTTGATAATTTCCTTTTTCACTACATCTTTCATGATGGGGTTCAGTCTCAGTTGTCTAGCAATTGTTCCTCTCTCGCCATCTTCTAATATGATCTTGTGCATGCATACAGATGGGCTAATACCGCGAATATCGGCTATGGTCCATCCGATACCCTTATTGAATTGTTTCAAAACTATGATAAGTTTCTCTTCTTGTTCAGTAGTTAATTCCGCTGAAACAATCACAGGTAGAGTAGAGGCGTTACCTAAATAAACATATTTCAAGTGTGAAAGTAATACCTTGAGTTCTAACTTAGGTGGCTCCTCGATTGATGCTTTTGGCTGGGTGTAATCTCTTTTCTCTAATTCCAAAGATTCAAAACGGGATTGCGAATTAAATCCCTTTTGATTAGCTTCTAGCACAGCTAAGTACTCATCCTCCTCTTCATCATTTGGAGGATCCGATGTCAAAATTCTTTCCAGTGGGTCCTCAACACAGTTAATTTCCTCCTCTACAATTAATTCCTCTAAATCGGATACTGCAGAACAATCATCCATTGTGTCAGGAAATCGCATTGACTTAAAGACATTAAATGTTACCTGATCATCCTGAACACGTTTAGTCAGCTCGCCTTTTTGCACATCAATAAGGGTCCTTCCAGTTGATAAGAATGGTCTTCCTAGGATAATTGGCACTTCTTTGTCTGCTTCAAAGTCTAGAATTATAAAGTCAGCAGGAAAGATGAATTTATCTACACGTACCAATATGTCCTTGATTTTTCTTCTAGATGCGCTAAGGATCGATCTGCTAGTTGAAGTGTAACCGTAGTTGGTCTAACTTCTCCTATCCCCAACTTCCTAAATATTGACATAGGCATCAAGTTGATACTTGCACCTAAGTCGCATAATGCCTTACCACAATATGTTGATCCAATGTTGCATGGTATGGTGAAACATCCAGGATCCTTCAATTTTGAGGGTAGTTTATCCTGAAGATATGCAATGCATTCTTTTGTCAGAGCTACCGTTTCAAATTCTCCAAGTCTTCATTTTTTTGACAAGATATCTTTCATGAACTTGACGTAGTTCGGCATTTGCTCAAGTGCTTCGACCAACGGGATGTTGATGTGAAGTTGCTTGAGTACGTCAAGGAACTTCTTGAATTGAATCTCTTGCTTCGACTTCTGAAGTCTTTGAGGGTAGGGTGGTGGTGGTTTCATTACTGGAACTAATTCTGGTTGATTCGCCTTTGGCGGTAATTCTGCATCTAACAAAGTTGTTGGTTGATCAGAATTGACTGGTCCTAAGGTTTCTTTGTCGGGTTTTGTCGATTTCGGTTCTGGTGAAACTGGGGTTTCAACACTTGGTTGAACTTCTTTTGAGTCTTGAGCATCGGCTTGCTCCTTTTCAACTTTGACAGTGTTGGGCTCTACTATCTTTCTGCTCCTCAATGTCAACGCTTTGCAATGTTCCTTCCTCGGATTTCTCGAATTTTCCATGTCACTAGGTAGAGCACCTTGTGTTCGGTTCCTAAGTTCAATTGTAAGCTGGCGCACTTGATTCTCCAAATTCTTTAATGAAGCTGCTTGGCTCTGGATTAAGGCATCATTCTTTGCCATGTATGTTTTTAGCAAACTCTCCAAGCTATTGGATGCTTCAGCTTGAACTGGTTTCTGAACTTGTTGCAAAAAACTAGGCAGCTGGGTTGGTCTGGGTTGGGTGTAAGTGGTACTAGTTCCAGCCCCTTGGTTACTCCAGGAGAAATTTGGGTGGTTTCTCCACGATGGGTTATAAAAATTTGATTGCAGCCCTTGCCTTCCTCGATTTTGGTTTTGATTACCCATGTAGTATACAGATTCTAGGTTTGACGGACATTCTTCAAACAAATGTCCCTCACCACAATAAACATAGGCTATATTTTCAAATTAATTAGGTGGTTGCGCTGTAAAACTATTAGACCCATTAGTAGTAAGATTTTTAAGCATTGAGGACATTGATGATACCTGAGATGCGGTGAAGTAAGAGCGTCTACTTCATGAATTCTAGCGACTCTTCCGGATGCTGCACGACTGGTTGGCCATTGATAATTGTTGCTGGCAATCCTCTCAATAATTTCATAAGCCTCATTATAAGACTTAGAAAGGAGAGCACTGTTAGTAGAGGCGTCCACTACCATCCTTGTGTGAGCGTTGAGACCATTATAGAATGTCTCAAGTTGAATGCAATGTGGGATTCCATGATGAGGGCATTTTCATAATAACTCTTTAAATCTTTCCCATGCCTCATACAAGGACTCGTCATCCATTTGGTGGAAAGCAGTGATCTCGTTCCTCAGCGCAGCATTCTTGCTTGGTGGAAAATACTTCATGAGGAATCTCTCGGCTAACTCTTTCCATGTAGAAATGGAGTTTGGTGGCAATGAGTTCAACCAGGCACGAGCTCTGCCCCTTAACGAATATGGGAACAACTTCAATCGTCAGGCATCTTCAGAAACTCTGGCTAACTTGAAAGAATCGCTCACTTCCATAAATAGTCTTCAGTGAAGATGAGGATCTTCAGTAGGCATTCCACTGAATTGGCCCACTGTCTAAAGCATCTGGAACATGACTGGCTTCATCTCAAATTGTTGTGCCTCGATTTCAGGTCTCCTAATACCCAGATTAAGATCGTTAAATACTGGCATGGCATATTGTCTTAAGGCTCTATTCCTATCATCAGCAATAAGGATAGGATTCTGTGCAGGGTTTGCTCCGTTTCCTTGGTTCATATTCTCAAAGTTCATTTCTTCGGTGCTTCTTTGGTTCGCTTGTCTTCTTCATTGTCGAAAGGTTCGTTCTATTTCAGGGTCCACAGTGAGTAAGTCAATAATCTGGTCAATACTCATAAACACCTAAAATAATCACAGAAAAATTAAGTAAGTAAAAATTTCAATACAAAAATAAATAAACCAAAATGTAAAATAAATTCACAACTAATGGCTTTGAAAAATAGTCCCCGACAACGATGCCAAAAACTTGGAACAGTGGAAATGTGCAAGTGTACACAATCGTAACAAGTAATAAAGTAACAAGTAAATGTCGAGTTATCGTACCCACAGGGACTGGAAAAGAATTATTTATGAAAATGATTTTAAACACTTTGGTGAAGGAAAAATATTTGGATTCAACAAATATTTAAAAACTAAAAGAAAAACAAAGTAAAACAAAATAAAACAAAGTTCTAGTGCATGATTTCAAAAACTGGTTTTAATCAAGATGATATAATTGTGTTGGATTAATTACATTTCTTACCTTAGAATTATTAAACTTATGCTTATACTTGTTACGAATAAATCACGGCAACTCGGTAAATTGCTAACTTATGAACATGTTTACATGTTATTGCACATACATACTTATTAAATTAAACAATCTCTCGCATATCCCTATGTGATTCAACCGATTAATTCAACCTAATAAGCATATAAAAGATCATCTGAGGTAACAAAGTATCTTTACCTTGAAAAAATTTAATCACAAAAACCTTGCAAGTTATGCAAGGCATATGTATCGCCAAATACACTGCTAATTTAATCTTCAACTAACTTAGAAGAATTAAACATGCACAGATTAAGTATTGTGTTCATTAATTACAATTTCAATGCGTTTAAATAATTAATTCATTAGCTATCTAAATAATTATAATGCCAGATAACTTAAGCATGATTCTACTTAATCAAGCATTTTATCGAGGCCTTTAACAGTATAAACATAATTTTAATAATTTAAGAGGACGAAATGCAATCAATGTAATACCCCTATCCCGAGTCCGTCACCGGATTAGGGTTAGGAGCGTTACCAGACAAATCGGAAAACATTTGCAGAAATTCATCCATTCATACATCATTCTCAAGCATAGTGTCCCTTAAACGGGTCCACGAGACCTTAAGCATGCTTAGAAGTCGAGTCGAGACTAAACTGAAACACATATGAAATTCTATGAAAATTTGAAAATTTTCTAAAATACAGGGGAGACACACCTGTGCAAGGAGACCGTGTGCCCTCCACGGCTTCGAAACACCCCCGTGTGTCCTTTCGTGTCTATACACTAACTTGGTCCCCACGGCCACCAGACACGACCGTGTGTCATAGCCGTGGTCCTATACTGACTTCCCCACCACGGTCACCAAACACGCCCATGTCAAGGCCATGTTATTTTTAAGCTGCATTCTTCCAATTTACACACGGTCTAAGCACGCCCGTGTGCCACAACCGTGTGACATTATAGGCCATTTACAAGGCCAAAATGCCACCCATAAGGGTCAAACCTATAATCAACATATATTATCCCATTTCATTCACTTATGACCATCAAAACATACCAAATAGCCAACCAAATCATGCATATTTGACAACTAAGGAGAATCACACATTAATACATTCAAAATCAACTCCAAACATAACAATTTGCATGGCCAAAACACAATTATGCTCAAACATCATTCACCTATAAACTTACCATTTCAAAACCATTTCCATATCTACTAACCATACCAAAACAACTTCACATAAATATTCATACTTCTTTAAGCATATATCAAAACATATCTAGCCAAATCACATGGCTAAGTTCACTTTACAAATTATACCAAGACTAGCCTATACATGCCATATTGAACTATATACGTTTTCAAAGTGTACCAAAATAAGTTTTAGTAGTGTGATGATGATCCTTGACGGTCCCGAGCCTTCAGTAGCTTTGACGACCTATAAAACAAATTAAACACACACAGAGTAAGCTTTCCAAAAGCTTAGTGAGTCAATACACAAACAAACTTGATATGTAAAGCATGTAAACATATTACCACATTGGCACATTTTTCTACAAGGTAAATTTCTCACATTTATACTTTGATTCATATTCTTGGCCAAATTACCACATTTATCAATTCGAGAATCATAAACACATAGTTTTTCATATATGCTTTAATGTAACATTTTTTCCAATCCATCATAGTAAAACACATAGTCACTTACCTTATGTACACATTTGGTGTATAATCAACGTACCTGAATCGGACATTCATTTACTTAATCTATCAAAGCTCGGATTTGTCATTTGTATTTCAGACTTGCCCGTTGAACCATAAGGAATCCAGTAGGATACTTCAAAAGCTCGGAATAGTAGTACAATGCCATCGTCCCAAACGAGCTCTTACATGTACTCAGATATCAATGCCACTGTCCCAGACAAGGTCTTACACGAATCAGAACGATACCAATGTCCCAGACATGGTCTTACATGTAAAGATCATAATGATGCCAACGTCCCAGACGTGGTCTTATACGTAAAGCTTATATTGATGCCAACGTCCCAGACGTGGTCTTACATATAATCAGATATCGATGCCACTGTCCCGGACAGGGTCTTACACGAATCTCAAATCAATGCCAATGTTCCAGACGTGGTCTTACATGACGAAATAGAACAGATATCTATGTCGTGACGTAGTCAATCCTATCTATTCCTAGGTTCGTACGGGACTTCCCGGACTTAATCACTATATCGACCTTATCTCGAAGTTCATATGCATAACACCACATAGACATTCATTATCCACAATAACCATGAGAACATTTACAATTTCATATAAATGCGTTTATTTGCATAGTGACTTACCTCGGATTCGGTTTATCGGAATGAAACGGCTACTCAGTTATTCTCGTTTTCCCGCGATCTAAATCTGTTTTCCTCGGTTCTTGATCTAAACATATTCAGAATTAATCCTTTTATTCATTAATTCGTTCAATTCAATCCAAGGACACACATTTAGGGCTATTTGCAAAATAACCCTAATATTTACACAATTTAGCAATTTAGTCCATTATTCTCAAAACATCAAATTCACAAAATCTACTTATACACAAGCTTGGCCAAATATATACACATCACATACAAGCCCATATTTTTCATCAAATTCACAATTTAGTCCCTCAATTTGCCATTTTCTCAATTTAGTCCTATTTAGCTAAATTCATCAAAAATTCAAGAACAAAGTATGTTCATCAATTACATATCTATCATTTAACTCCATAAAACATCACAAGCTCAACATAGCATCAATGGCATTTTACACAAACATCATCATTTCATGAAATTGAGACATGGGTTTAAAAGCTCTCGAAGCAACGATTATAAAAACGTAGAAATTATCAAAAATCGAAACCAAATCATACCTTAATTAGCCTAAGCAAGTGTCGAATTTACAAGAGCTCAAACCCTTCTTCTCTTTATGATTTTCGGTGATAAGATAGATGAATAAAACCATTATCATACTTATTTTGTTTTATTAGAAACCATTAAAAGAAATAATTACAATTTTACCCTTAAAAAAATATATAAAAAACTAACTTATAAGGTCATTTTTGACCATAATAACCCACTAACTAAATAGTGGTTAAATTTCCATTTAAGGCCATAACTTTTAAAAGCCACAACACTTTAGTACTTTAACAAATAGCAAATAACTTTCACATTTAATGTAATTAAATCCTTTTGTCAAATTAAACACACGCATTTAACAAATTAGCTTATTTAAAATTTAGCACATGTGTAATCACATATCAACGGCACAGAAAATATTATTAAAATATTATTCAGACTCGGATTTATGGTCCCGAAACCACTATTTTGACTAGGGTATAAACCGGACTGTTCCAATCAACCCAACACGAATTAAATTCAAGCTAAGCTGATTAAATTAACCATTTCAATAGCATAAATATTCCTAAACATGTTTGTCAAAAAAACAACGAAATTTAAAGAGATAAGGAACAAGAAGCAAATCTGGTGTTTCTCCGTGGCTTGATTGATTGCTCTGCTCTTCGTTCTCCGTTGTCCTCGGCTATCAAGGTGGCTTATGAACACTCCACTTGCTGCTCCAAATGGCTGAAAAAAAAACCCTCTTTTCCAAGAGGGGAAATCGGCACAAGAATAAGGTGAAATGGAATGGAAAAGAAGAGAGAATGGAGAGAAATAGAGAGAAGAGAGAATGAGAATGTTGAAGAATTGAGGGATGGTCTGAATGATCAGCAAGGGGTGGTATTTAAAGCTGATTGTGGCTGCTAAAAATAGCAAATAGAAGCAGCCAAAGAGACCTCCCTTGGCCGGCCATCTATGTGGCAAAGTTGATGGTTTCAAGTTTGCTAAATATGGCATAGGGCAAATCTATAAAGCCACTAAATTTGGAGGGGTTTGAATGCAACTTTGAAAAGTCTTCAAGGGCTTATTTGCAAGCTTAATTAATCAGATAATAGGCTGATTTGGGCCAGCATATGGACTGTTTGGGCTGCCCAACTCTTTGCTCGGTTCGGTTCAACCGGTTTGGTTCAACTGATGCGGTCCAACTTGGCCTTTTTCATATTTAACTAAGATTAATTTATTTAGCCCAAATTAAATTGGAAATAAATTAAAATTAATTATATTATGATTAAATATTCATAATTGGACCGTCTTGGAGTGGAAACAAATTCGCCTTGATGCTTCAAATTGCTTCTTGGGTTTATTCTTCGAGCAGTGTATGCGGAGCCAATTTTCGCCCTTTGTGCGAATCTGTCGAAAAGAGTCAAAATTAATCAAAATTAACTATAAAATTAATTAAAATTCATCATGTTTATATTTTTAGCACAATTTAATTATTTTATAATATTTAATTACTTTTCGACAAGAATTTAATCGAAACTGCATAAATTTGAGTTAAAAAGGGCATGAAAAGTGTATAAATTTCCGTGTTTCCAGCGGTCCCTTGAGCGGGAACAGGTGGATTACTTTCTACATCGTCAGCAACTACTCGATCCGCATCCATTACTATAAGAAAACACATTTTCATCTATCAGTATTCATCACACTATCGCAATTTCATATATGGCATGAATAGCTAGACTTACACCCGCTACGTTAGTCCAAAAATCAACTAAAACGTAGCTCTGATACCAATAAAATGTAACACCGCTAACCCGAAACCGTCGCCAGTATAGGGTTAAAAGGCATTACCAAACAATCAGAACATTTCGTTACTATTTCGCGACACTAAGTCAAACATCAATCAAACATATTCAATTACAAGCATATAGTCCCTAATTGAGGTCTTCGAGACCTCTAACACGTGTTAGAAAAGGGTCAGGACTAAATCAGAACACATATAGAAATTCTCAGAAATTTAAAACTTTTCAAAGTTTCAGGGGCCATACGCCTGTGTGGGCAGGCCGTTTGCCTCCCACGACTGATAGACACCTCCGTGTATCTTCCCCGTGGTTGAACCTGACTTTACTCCACGGCACCAAGCACGCCCGTGTACTTTGGCCGTGGTTGGTCCTATTGAAACCACACGGCTACTAGGCACGTCCGTTTGCCAAGGTCGTATGCTTTTACCCAGCTACTGACTTAACCCCACGGTCACTAGGCACGCCTGTGTGCCACAACAGTGTGACAAAATAGGCCATTTGCAAGGCCAATTTGCCACCCACACAAGGGTCAATCCGACAAGCACATTTAAGCATAATCCCACACACAATTTGGCAACCAATCTCATGTCAAATGATCAACATAACATCTCATACAATCTCATTTCTAAACATGTCAACTTAGAAACTAACGTACTCCACTTGAACACATTCAATACCAACCATGATTGATTCCCAAATTTACTAAATCATACTAACATCATACCATCACAAAGTTTACCATTCATAGGTCATTCTCTTTACCCACAAGCCATACCAAAATATGCATCATATATCAAAGCCATTCATGATCAATGACATCATATATCTAGCCACATCACATGGCTATTTACACATCTCAAATATGTCTCAAAGTAACTAGCTTATACATGCCATATTTCAACTATGTATATCTATCCAAAGGTACTCAAAATAGTTTGCCGATAGTGTGATTGAGATGCTAACGATCCCCAAATCTGAGCTAGCGTTACTGACACTACAAAGCAGAGAAATAAATCACACAGTAAGCTTTCCAAAGCTTAGTAACTTCGACATACAATACAATTATCTCATCAAATTAAACCAACGTATATAATAACTATCCCATAGATCAATTCTCTCATATTCATACAATATCATCCATACATAGCTTTGTCTATAAGCTCATCAACCACAAATGTTCAATACATATCTTAGCTAACACATAATTATTCGATTTCCAAGCTACTCAATGCTCGATATTACATGTCGATCATCCTCTGATATTCTTTCAATTTAATCGCACATTTAGTGCCATATACATGATCGAAACATATTCGTCATCGTACACTTAGTGCCTATTCTTTCAACCGACTTATCTCAGTATTGCACACACAGTGCCAAATCAATAAGCCGAAGCTTTCATAACATCGCACACAGAGTGCTATTCATTTCTGTTTAGATTTCAATTTCGCACACTTAGTGCCATCTAATTAAATCTTGCACATAGCATCTCAATCTCATAATTATATACATATTCATTCCATAATGCTAAAACATATTTTAATAACATGTATTATATCCGAACTTACCCCGGGCTTCGAACTATCGAAACGGTCGATTAATCGAGTACTTTATCTTTGCCTCGATCTCGATCCGAACTTCTTCTCTCTTGGTCTATACACATTCAAATTCAGTCCATTCAATCACCAATTCATTCATTTTAATCCAAACACACATATTTAGGGCATTTTACAAATAGCCCTCGCATTTTCACATTTTGACACTTTAGTCCATATTTCACAAAATCATCAAATACACCAAAATTTCGAAAGACATATGCTAGCTGAATTCTCCCCATGTTATTACAAGCTCTTTCATTTCATTTATTTCACATTTTAGCCCTTCAATTTCTCATTTTCTCAATTAAGTCCAAAATACTCAATTTCACTAAAAATCCCAATACAAACTATGTTAATCCAACACCAAGTTTCCATATTTCACTATCAACTAGCACATAACTCAAGCATTCATCAATGGCTCATCACAAGAACATCATCAATTCACAAAATTACAACATGGGTTAGCTAGAGCACTAAGCAACGGTTACGGAAAAATAAAAATTATCAAAAACCAACTCAAAATTATACCTCAATTAGGATGAACAATGGCCGAATATCACAAAGCTTTTGCTCCTTCTTTTCCTTTTTGTGTTTTTGGTGGACAAAGATGAACATATTCATCTTATTTTTATCTTTTGTTTGTGTAATAATATGTTATTAATCTAATTACTATATTATCTTTTCATTAAACATATAAGACAAATATATATTAAGGGTAATATGTCATTTAGCCATCCACTATCTTTAATAAAGGCTTAATTGCCTCTTAAGGCCATTCTACTATGAAGACAAGAACACTTAGGTACTCATAAATCAGCACATAGCTTTTACTCTTTACGCAATTAAGTCCTTTCTCTTAATTCGGCACACAATCGATAAAATTATCGCACAGAATTTTCACACAGACTATGTCACATAGAATCAACACCAAAGATAACATTAAAATATTATTTTGACCTCGAATTTGTGGTCTCAAAACCACTGTTTCGACTAGGGTCTAAACTGGGCTGTTACAATTAGCCTTTTGTTTTATTAATATTATGATATAAATCCATTTACAAAAATAACCTTTCATTTAATAAATAAAACATATATATAATAAGGCTATTCATGTCTTTTAACCATCCACTATCTAATTATTGGCATATTTTCCTCATAAGGCCTCCACAATATAAAGACAACAACACTTAGGTACTTATAAATCAGCATACAACTTTTACACTTTACACGATTAAGTCCTTTCTCTAATTCGGCACACAGTCGATAAAATTATCACACAGGCTATATCACATATAATCAACACCAAAAATAACATTAAAATATTATTCTGACATCGAATTTGTGGTCTCATAACTACTATTCCAACTATGGTCTAAATTAGGCTGTTACACATTATCCTTCATTCTCTCAAAACTTCTCAAACCCTAAAATTTATTTTCTCTTTTCTTTTTATTTTGCTGCAAAATTGTTTCTTCCCTCTTCTTATGTGTTTATTTAGTATAGATTAAAACATTTCGTATTCACAAAGGAATTTGGAATAACCTTCGAAAGGATTAACGAGTTTTCAAGTTAAGGTTAAGAGTTTCAACTTACATTTTTATTATTTTATTGTATTGCTTAATATCTAGCTAGTTCTTCTAGTTCAAAATTTTATTAAAGAACCATTGGTGGTTGCAAACTTGTCAAACTTTCCAAACCCAAACGTCAAAAAATTCTTTTTAGAACTTCAGGGAAAGATGTTTATACAAGAACGAGGGTTTGAGCCATGGATGGTTCTATGTAGGGAAATATGGCCATTGGTTCAATACCATAGGTGGGAAAGCTTTTGCATAACCCCTAAAGACTCTGCTGTGGTCCCAATAGTACAAGAACACTATGCAACACTTAGGGATCAAGAGTCTAAGAGGTAAGAGGGTGCTACGTGGGAAACCATACAAGTATAGGGGAAGGTTTTCTTGTCACCACTAGAGCGGTTTGTGAGTTTTATAACGCTCCATATTATGAATTTGATTTTCTGGAAGAAAGTCATTTAGAATATTTTAGAGATATTAATATGGATAACATCATAAACTATTTAACAGAGGGTAGGGGTGAATGGAAAAATTTCTCGGGTACTGATATCTCAACGTCTTTTAATCAAGCAATTATGTTCCCTGTTGGAAAGATGTGGATACAATTTTTATGCACTCGAATTGCTCCTGCTCTGAATGGCTCTAACGTCAATACTTTTCTAGCAGTTTTGTTATATGTTGTTTTATAGAAGAAATAAGTGTGCATCAGGACATGGATTTATCATTATATGAAGTGATGCATTAGTGGTTAAAAAGTCGGGGTTTCTACCCCCACTTAGTGACAATTTTATGCAAAAGGCTGAAGTTCCAATGATATCCACTAAGTAATTCATGAAGCCATCCAAGAGTCTCATAGGATATTCATTATATAAGCAATATATGAAACTTCGACGAAAGTAAATAAAAGATTGGAACAAACGCCGAAAGGAAAAGATGGATGTCTTAGCTTCACTTAAACAAAAAGCAAAACCTGTAACAGCCCGTTTTTAGTGAAATCAGAACAGTGGCTTCGGGACTACAAATTCAAGTCCATAAGGAAAATTATTTTAATATTATTTCATGATCTGCATTATGATAGGAATATCATATAAAAATTTTGTTAAGAAAATTTTACCGATTAAATGTTTAATTGATAAAAGGACCAAATTGCATGAAATGTAAAAGTTGAGTTCTAGTAGCTAAAAGTATCAAATAGCTATGGGATTCAAAATTTGAGGTCCTTATATGGAAAATAGACCATTAAATGGAGTTAGTAGATAAACATGATTAGTCACTATGGGAAAATCTAATAAAGAAAAGGACTAAATTGGAAAGTGGAAATAATAAAAGATGATAAATGATTAAATAACAAAATATAATCTTTTTCATCATCTTTCCCAAATTATTTTACATGGAAACCCTAGTTAGAAGAGCTTGAAGGTAGCAAGCTTATTTAGCTCAATTAGGTAAGTATTCAAGTCTCGTTTTTAGTAATTTTTATGTTTTCGAGATTGTAATAGCTTAATTTGGCTATCTTGGGGAATAATTTGCAAAGTTATCAAAGTAATAGGGTTTTGACATGGATGAATATAGTTGAATTATGAAGTTTAATGGTAGAAAATGAAAGGTTGTTGATAGATAAACAACTTTTGTTAAGGAAATTTTGATGAAATCATGATTTTGGGACTAAATTGAAAAGATGTAAAATTCATGGAAATATTCTAATTTTTATGAAATACATGGGCTGCAAATGTTATATGTAAAAATTGGCTAGGCTTGGAATAAGGATTAAATTGCATGATTTTCATTTTTCGAGCCTAGGGACGAAATTAAAATTAATTAAAAGTATAGGGGTAAAATGGTAACTTTGCCTAAGATGTGAATTGGATTGAATTGAGTATGAATTTTATTAAATTGATGTTAAATTCATTCATATAGATCCGAATAGACCAAATACGGAGTTAGATCAAGGAAAAGAAAAGTGTCAGATTAGTACATTTTGCATACACGAACAATTCTCGAGGTAAGTTCATGTAACTAAATTTTGTATATTTATATGTTTGAATTAAATTTCATATATATGAAATTGATGACATGTCCCATAATGTCTAACAAATATAAAGTCCCATTTGAATAAATGAAATTCGATGGATATTGGGTTCCCGAATTAGTTGTGGTCCTGCATATGATGCGAACACACTATAGCTCGAAAGAGCGTTCCGTTATTAGCTTTCATGAGCATGCCGATATATGGCCCTCTCGAGCTTCTCGTTATATGGTTCTTGTGAGCTTTCTGTTAATAGCTCTTTGGAGCATTCCGATTGGTTGTGATCCTACATGTGTTGTGGACACACCGTAGCTCTTTTGAACGTCCCGATATATGGCTCTTCGTGAGCTTCCCGATTAAAAGCTCTTTGTGAGCTTTCTGATTAATGGCTCCCTAGAGCTTCCTGATATGGCTTGCTTGAACTTCCCTGTAACAACCTCAGACCTAGCCCAGATGTTATGGCCGAATCCGGTGATGTCACATCAAAGGGATAATTTAAAACGATTTTGCTAAGTTAAAATTTTAAGGCCTAAAAGGCCAAAATCCTTGAATCTAGCTAAGTAATGATAAGAGCCCATGTTTAAATTTAAGAAATTTATTCAGGTTCAACAATTAAGTAAACAGTTGAAACAAAAACAACAAAACTCAAAATCTAAAGTCAAATCGGAGTACAAGGCCTTATTACAACCCAACGGAAACAAAGTAATTTAAAACTAAGTCTTTCAAAACAAATTAAGAACTGCTTGCAGTGTGGCCACCTCCGAGTCCTCTTCCACGTCGAGCCATCTACTGAGGATTACCTAAAACATTTAATAAAAAGGGTGTGAGTTTTGAAACTCAGTGTGTATGACCCTTGGTAATCCAATCAACATACAATTATTACATTGGGCCTAAGCCCTATAAAAAACGGTGGTCCTGGGCCTTAGCCCACAATGACCTCATAGCACATTAGTATCACACGAATGCAATGCACCCAACCCAAATCCAACCCTACACTCCATTTCCCTTCCAACCCTACACTACTGTGGGGATATAAATATCAACCCACCCATCCCTACACTCCAAAGGTAGCACCAACAGCGGCACTACTCAACATTGCAGCAAGGCTACTAAGCATATAATGGGCTTAAAGCCACCGGTGGATCCACGATTGTCAAGCGACTATGCGATCCTTACATATCTTCCTCTGTATCATCAAACCCATCCAAATGCAACATATATTTCATGAATGCAACATACATAGTTTCACACATTAAGCACTTAGGGGTATTTTAGTCATTTCACTACCCAGGGGTATTTTTGTAATTCTACCCTACTAGGGTATTTAGGTAATTTTGCAAAACAGGGGTATTTTAGAAATTTCATAAATTAGGGATATTTTGGTAATTCTGCAACTGGTAATTTTACGAATCGGGGGTATTTTAGTAATTTTGTAAATCTAAGGATATTTTGGAAATTTTCAAATCAGGGGTATTTTGATCCGTTTCGGGTTTTATTTACGAACTTTGGCCCATTAACAAGTCCTTGCTGCTAAAGTGAACAGACACTACGCACCAAGTAGGATCCAAAAAAGAGGAGGTGGGTCGTTAGAACCGTTTAAGTACCAAGCTCTCCCTAGATCCAATACTAGACATGCATATGTCCATTGCCACACTCTAACCCAGCGACTTGTCCCTGGACATGTTGATTATTAAATTAAGTCTTATGCGGTTTAAGAGTTGTTCAGAACTAGGCCTAAAGTCCATTAAACCCTAGCATACTTATCAATATCCTCATAAAGCCCATCAAGCTCATTTCACGTTCATATAACCCATTAAGCCCAAATCACATCCTTATGGCCCATTAGGCCCAAATCTCATTCATATGGCCTATTAGGCCCAAAACAATTCCAGATCATGTAACATGCATGACTAGCTCAATTCATATAACCAACTCAATCAATTTCATCAAACTTAGCCTCAGGGCCTACCGGGCCCATTTAGCCACTTTTGGCTTTTCGGCATTGCCAATATCATGTGTGTGTAGTGTTTGTACACACCTGGTTATTATGACGTGCTATACTATCCTTGGTCTTGAACCTACAACCAACCAACCTTCAATCAATCACCCATACTTAATCAAAATATTTACCAAAAGCGAAAGCCTTACCGTAACCTTACCATGTACCACCGGGTTCTAATAGCCCTTCCTTAGCTACTAATCACGGGTATGCCCTATATCTGCACTCACACATACACCATCAAACTACGAGTGACTCATAATCCACACAAGTCACCTCTATAGATCATACTCACATTCGACTGTAATCGAGTTGAGTACACTAACACTTTGCTAACGTTCCTTACCACGCTTGCGACCTCTGAACCTTACCCTTGTTAATACAAGATTAAGGACAATGAGAAGTTAGATAGCCCTTCAGCTTTTAACAAAACACACTAAGGGGTTAGCTGAACACTTACCGAATCCACTTTTGATCCTGCGGCGTAGATAGCTACTGAACGAGATTCGGTTTTTAACCTTGACTGATAGTAGATAACTCAATTTGTGATGGAGGAAAACAATAAGGGTTCGGCACAAATAGGAATTTCGGCAAGGAAGGTTGATGGTAATTTGGCAATAGGAGGATTTGGCTATGAGAGAATTCAACAAAAAAAGGATTTGGCTATAAGAGATTTAGGCAACAAGGCAAGGTATTTTCGGTTGTGGAAAAATAAGGTTTTAGCAAGGAAAAGAAAAAGAATAGAAAATTCAGCATTACCTAGGACCCCAGATTCGACACACACACATTTATATAGCCTATAGCCGAAATTTAGCTAACCCTAAAGTCCAATTCGGCACCACTTCATCCACTGCTCATCTCCTAATTTTTCTCCACGATATCTCCTTTATCCTTCTCCAAATTCTCTCTACTGATCACTTCTCCTTAGAGTCCCTCTACACACCACTTCCGGCCTTTTAGAAGCCTAAAATTAAACTCCAAAATAAAACGAAGCTAGCACTCGAACCTTAGACCTCCCTGCATACATATGTCGCCACCTCTCTACACCTTAGTGGTGTCACTTAACCACTTCACCACAGGCTTCTTTGTGCCATTTTTCACTGATTTATTTAAAAGCCCACTAATCACAACCCTGATTCCTTAATTAATTAAATTAAGAATCCTCCACCACAAAACTCTAACCCAGAGCTTCTCCAATACACCTAGACACTCTAAATTGATTAAACCTTTAAAGCCGTCATGTCATTTGTCATTTTCTTGCTCACTTAAAAATTTTATGAGACCCAAAGCCCAATAGGCCCAATTTTACTAGGCCTAAATTCGAGGAGTTACAATTCTACCCCCTTAAAGAAATTTCATCCTCGAAATTTCCAACTAACTATTAATCGTACTACCCAAGTCTCACCACTATGCTTTCGCTGCGCAATCTAATTCTGAAGCCAAAATAAACACTCAGAATACTATGGTAGGGTACGCACCAGTATTCGCATCTGGAGCGTCTTCGTCTCATTGGAGACGTGCTGTATAGACCAAAGCTGGCTGCGCCTCCTCCACATGACCAGCACCTCTGCCTGGAGCTCCTTGACCCAAACCATTTCCACCCATGGCTAGCCCACGGCCTCGAGGCAGCTGCTAACCATCCCTCAGTGGTTGAAAATCACCACTGCCATCGGCTCACACCTAATCTGGAACAAGCTCCTATTCTCCTCTAATATTCGCCCGCATGCCCTTTTCCACACATAGCACAAGGTGGTATCCTGGTAATAGCAGCAGCAATAGGGGCCTCAGCTCTAACCGACCCATCCACTCTGGCCCTCCTCGTAGGTCTTTGTCCAGCCCCCATAGCTTCCACATTCTATTTTTTCTTGCCCTTCTCCTACTCTCGGTTGAGGTGCTTCGTACGCTTTACCTCCTCCGCTATCTTTGCTTTCTCCACCAAGACAGCAAAGTCTTGCTCCCTCTGTGGAGCTACAAGTACCCTAAGGTTATCTCTTAACCCATCCTTGAACCGTACGCATCTCTCATACTCTGTCGCAACTATTCCTTTGGCATAACGACTAAGGCGTAGAAACTCAGCCTCATACTTCGCTACCGACTTATCTCCCTGAGTTAGACTCTAAAACTCCTTCCTTCGGGCATCCACACAGCCCGATCCAATGTATTTCCCCTGGAATGTCAATTTGAAGAACTCCTAGGTGATCTAGTTCGGTTGGTTGCCCTCTTTCATGGTCAGCCACCACTGATAAGCTTCCTCCCTAAGTAAAGATATCGCCCTTTTCAACTTTTGTTCCGCCGAGCAGTCCAGGTCGTCCATTATTCTTTCCGTAGCTTTCAACTAGTACTCCGCCACATACGGGGCACCCCAGCGACTCCTTTGAAAATATCTTCCCCATTAGCTCAGAGTCACTCCACGATTGACCCACTATTTCCGGTACCATAATTGGTCCCAGCGACCCTTTCTAAAATCCTTAACATAACCTGCGATACTGCATCTTCTACAGTGATAGCCCAGTCATATGGTCCCGTTTCAGTTACTGGTGAGGCCGGAGCCTCCTCTACTCCAACGTTGGGCATCTGGCCCGAAGCCAACGACCCAGCCCTAACACTTCCATGGCCTCTACCGCGGCCTCTTGCACCTCTTCCAGCGCTCATCGTTGCATAATTCTGAATGAGATTTTTTATGAAATTAGTTTGTACTTCCGCTGTTTAAAGCACATGTCTTATGCAAGTAATAATTTTTAAAGTTATTTCGCGGTCATAAATTCACTACAGGCTTAAGTTTCCTACGGCCTTTAATCTCTAAGAACCTATTGTTCAAAGTAGCCCAATATCTAAATACAGTTAAATAATTTTAAACAAGTGTAATTGTAATATCCGGGATTTTGGACTTGTGCATTATTGCTTAATTATATGAAGTAGCATGTCTATGTGTATGTTGAATGTGTTTTAAGAATTTTGGGTACCTTAGAGTGTAAGTGAATGCCTTAGAAATTATTTGATTTTAAGTGGGAGCTAAGCCTGATAGGCCTTAAGAGAAATTGTAGGGGAAATTAGACACAAAAATGGGCTTGTTAAAGTGGCAAGGAGTCGCCACTTAAAGCCTCTGAAAGTGACGCCACAAGCAGTACAAAAGGGCCTAGGTTCGAGTCACAAGGGATGCAAAAAGGGAGCTATTATTTTGCGGCAATGAGGAGCAGAGGTGGACGGCATAGGGAGACTGAGGGGATGAGTTTAAGATGTGATTAAAATCCTTTTAAAATTTGGATAAGATAGAAGATAAATGTCAGTTTATTTAAATTATTTTGAATGTGCAGAAAAGAGAGAAAATAGGAGAAAAAGAAGGGATTAGTTAGGGGGAAGGAGAGTTGGCCGATTGGTGGAGTCGAAGGCTGGTATTTTTGACCAAGGGAAGAAGTGAGGCCATTCTCATTCTTTTCTTTTCTTGTGTGGCTCTGCTGAAATTCTCCTACCTTCTCCTCCTTTTCTTTTCTTCTTTTCAACATTAATTCTGCACCTTTTTCTTATATGGCCGAATATTGCATCACCATTTGAAGCCATAGCCGAATCTCAAAGGGGCCTTACTTTCTTTTCTTTGTCGCAAGTCCCAAAAGCCGAAATCAATTGATCAACATCTAGCTATAGCCGAATACCTCTGTGGATTGAAGCAAGGGTGCCGTCGACTACAGCATTAAGGGTAAGATCAAGTGGTATTTGATTTTCCTTCCATTATCTTTTAGATTAATCAAAACTAGAAATCTAACCCCCATTAATGTTCTTGGCCGAAACCTTGAAGGAAGTTTCGGGATTTCTTTTGTAGCCGATTTCAAGGGGGAGCTTTTCGGGATTGTAAGATCTAGGGTAAGTAAAAGTGTAGCCATAGGCTGAAGGCCATTTAGTTTGCTCATCAAATGTTGGAATCGGATCTAATAGAGACTATGCAGGGATTTCGACATCTCCATAGCCAAGTGGTGTTTTCTAGATTTGAGATCCACAAGGTAAGAAGGAATGAACATTCGGCCAAGGCTAGATTAAGCATTAGTGACTAGCTGATTCTGACTTTGACTTTTTAGGGAGGAGTACAATCTGTTCAATAGACTTTTCGGGATTTCAGTGAAAGCGTTAGTAACCAGGTGTGTAGCCCTACACTAATTCCCGATAGATTTATGGTTCTAATATTATGTTATGTTAATAATAATATGAAAAGTGGGCAAAGGTACCATGCAATGGTACAAAGTACTCAGATACGTAATCTTAACATTATGTTAATAAATGTGTTGAACATTTGGAATATGGCACGTATGTGGATATTGATATGAATACAGAATAAGGAATATGGCATGATTTCTGCATGTTTTATTGTGCATGGGCATATGGGTGATTATTTAAGGGGAAGTGATCTGATGGTTTTTGCCACAATATCTGGTGACTCATGTCACATAATCTGAATGTGGTGACTTATGTCACAAAATGTTATCTAGTGGCTATGCCACAAATTTATAAGGGCGATGTGCAAGTTGTCTGCAGCGACTACCTTCGATGATGTGTAGCGGATGGAGGGTCGATTTAGTAATCCCCACGGTGTGAAGGCAGGTACGGGTGATGTGTAGAGGATGGATACTTAGGTTTGGGTTTGGGATTGCATCATTATCTATATTTTCTATATATATATATGTATGATCTGATATGCCTAAATCGTTGGGATTTGTGTTGGCTGTTATACACTGAGTCTGTTTGACTCACCCCATTGTGGGATATCTTTTCAGGTGACACTCAGTAGATGGATCGGGTCAGCGAAGACTATGTGGTGGCCATGCTGAACATTTTCGGGATTTCAATTAGTTGAATTTGCGTTTTCTTATTATTTTATTATTCAGGAATTATTTGGTATTTTTCAGTTGTAATAAGGCCATTATTGTTAACTATGTTAAGTATGAATTTTATTCGGTTTATTATGGTACGAACATTATTAAATCAAGATTAAATTCCTTTTCTTAAAAATAAATTTTAAATGTTTTGACATATAAACACAAACGTTTTTTTTTTTCAATTTCATGTTAAACCCTAAAAACTCGGCAATACTTTTAACTTAATGATTTCAAGTACAAATAAAAATTGTTTTAATAAAATCTAGTCTCCAAAAGCACCCAAATTTTCCAAAATAACAAACAAGTTTCGAACGGTTTCACTCAAGGAACATACCAGATCCGGTCGAGTCTCGTGGGCCGGGTTTGGGGTGTTTTAGCTTGGTATCAGAGCCAGGGTTTAAACCTCGGCCTTGGGTTTCAAGCCCATAACGTTTTCAAAATTAAGCCCACATAAGTTTTGTGAAAAATTTTGTGAATTGAGCAGGTTTTCTGGCATGGCACTTAAGTCTCCGACCCGAAGTCCACCAGGTAAGTACCCCTAACTGTTGTGTGATTTATAGTATGATTTGTATAAGAGTATAACGGGAACGTAGATTAGTATATTAAGATATTGAACCCTAGGATTAGCTTACCCCAACACAGAATCACATAAAACTTTAATGCTTAATTAAACAAACTTGTGACTAAGTCGCCGAGTTAGGGTGTGGCAACCATTGTGCGCATGTCTAGGATTGGATTCAGGAAGAGCCTGGTATTTTAGCAGTCCTAGTGACTCACCTCCTCTTCGCTTGAATTCTACCTGGTGCGTAGTAACGGTTCGCCCTAACCAATAGGACTCATTCACAGGCTAAATTCATTAATTAAAACCCGAAAGGGACTAGCCATATTTCTATAAAAACCCTAGTTTTAAAAATCATCAAATTACCCTTGGTTTGTAGCAAAATTTATTTTGAAAATTTCCAAAACACTCCCGATTTATAAAAATTACCCAAATACCCCTGGTTGTAAAATTACTAAAATGCCCTTGGTTTATAAAATTACCATACTACCCACAGTTTTAATCAAGATTTTCTTACTTTATAAAATATCCAAACAAAAAGTTCCTATTTTTCGAAATACCAAAATACTCTGATTTTGAAATTTTACTAAATTACCCCTGATTTACAAAATTACCAAAATAACCCCGATTTCCAAAATTTCTGCCACACCTCTGATTTGGGAAAATTTTCAAAATACCCTCGAGTTTTGAAAATTTCAGAGTGCCTTAATTTATGAAGATCTTCAAAATTGACCCCGATTTATTACCAAAATACCCCTATAGGACAAATTACGAAAATACCCCTGGGATTAGAACAGACGAAAATATTCGAGTGATGAATGTGTGTGTAGTAGATACTATTGAATGATTGTGTTTCTCTGAATTAGGGTAGAAAATTTGAAACGAAAACCTTGAAATGATCGAAAGAACTACTACTAAGCTCCTTTTCATAAAATTGTTCGCGGATAATCAGTGGAACAAAATACTAATGCATAAAATTTCTTAAATCAGATTAAAGCACGAACGTAGAAATAAGTTCTAGGGGACGTGGTCGTAATGTGCGAGGACGTGGTAGCGGCAGAATGACCAATGTCGGAAACCCGTTAGGTCCGCGGTCAGGGTCCGAAAAATGAGGTACCACCACCCCCACCACTAGCTGTTGGTGTTGAGCAGCAAGATCAGACGGGGGATGATGCAGTATCGCAGGCGGTGTTGCGAGTTCTTGAGATGGTGGCTAGAGCAGGTGGAGGTATGAGAGCTCAGAAATCTGTACCCGAGTGACTCCAAGCCAATGGAGCTGAGGTGTTTCGTGGCGTATCTGGTGTGGCACCCAGTACGGCTGAGTATTGGTTGGAAGCGACCGAGCGAATTATAGATGAGCTGGATCTGACTGCTGGGGAGAAACTGAAAGGAATGGTGTCGCTTCTCCGCGATGAGTCATACCAATGGTGGCTCACAGTTCGGGATGGTGCTACAGCTGAGGAACTCACTTAGGAGTATGTTAAGGTGGCGTATCAAAAGAAGTATGTGGGGACTAGCTATATTGATGCGCAGAGAAAGGCATTTCTGGGGCTGGTTCAAGGTAATAAGTCCGTAGTGCAGTACGCAGGCTGAATTCTTAAAAAATTTGAGCCGGTATGCTCGAGGGATCATGGCTACGGAGCATGAACGATGCGTCCGGTTTGAGGACGGACTTAGGGATGACCTCAGGTTGTTGATAGCTCCACAGCAGGAACGGGAGTTTGCTGTGTTGGTAGAAAAGGCTAAGGTAGCCTAGGGGATTAAGGACTCTGTAAGGTAGAATACGGATCGAAACAGGCAGAAGAGAGGTTTTGGAACATCAGGGCCATCCGGGATTGTTCAAAAGAGGCCTAGAGTTGATGGGCAGCAAGGTCAGCAGGCTGTGACAGGAGGGCAGTACCGTACTTGTGCTCAGTGCGGGAAGATGCATCTAGGCGAGTGTTGGAAGAAGACAGGAGGATGTTTCAAGTGTGGGTCTAAGGAACACATGATCAAGGACTGTCCTATAAAGATAGACGGGAGCCGACCAATAGGTCAGGGTTTTAATCAGGCTGGAAGAGGTGGTCAGCAGCCTCAGTGGGGTCGTGGTCCGATTGGCAGAGGTAATGGTTCTGGAAGAGGACGTGGAACACCGGGCCGAGCTGTTGGTAATACAGAGGCAAGATAGCCGGGTCTAGTGTATGCAGTTCACCGGAGGGAGGATGGAGATGCACCGGACGTCATAATCGATACGTTCTTTATAGCTGGCAAGCCTTATTTTGCTTTAATTGATGTTGGCTCGACCCATTCTTATGTTGCATGTATTGTAGTTGAAACACTAGGCATAGCCTCTGAACTGTCTGATAGGGAGATGACTGTGGTAAGCCCATTAGGTCAAACTATAGTGGTGAATAAGATATTTCGGAGTGTACCTCTAGAGATTCAGGGAGTGGTGTTTCCTGCCGACTTGATGGAACTACCTTTCGGAGAATTTGATCTCATTCTTGGCATGGACTGGCCAGTGGAACATCAGGCTATATTGGATTGTGCAGCTAAGTGAATGGAGTTAAGGACGCCTGAGGATGAGGCGATAATTATGATAGGAGAAAGAAGAAACTACCTGTCTAACGTAGTCTCTGTTCTAAAGGCTGATAAGATGGTTCGGAAAGGGTGCAAGGCATTTTTGGCCTTCGTTAGTGCGTTGGATGCAAAAGAAGGGGGAGTTAGTGGAGTTAGAACAGTAAGAGAGTTTGTGGATGTCTTTTCGGAGGAGTTACCTGGAATACCCCCGGACAGGGAAGTGGAGTTCGGAATTGACTTGTTACCGGGTACAGCTCCTCTGTCAATTGCCCTGTATAGAATGGCACCAAAGGAGTTGGTTGAGCTCAAGGCTCAGATCCAAGAGTTGCTTGATCATGGGTTCATCCGACCCAGTGTGTCCCCATAGGGAGCACCGGTCTTGTTTGTGAAGAAGAAGGACGGAACTATGCATATGTGCATAGATTATCATCAGTTGAATAAGCTGACCATCAAGAACAAGTACCCTTTGCCGAGGATAGACGACTTGTTCGATCAGCTTAAGGGGGCCGCGGTATTCTCGAAGGTAGATCTAAGGTCTATATATCATCAGCTTAAGGTGAAGGAAGCAGATATCCATAAGACAGCTTTTCGGACAAAATACGGGAATTATGAGTTCTTAGTAATGCCGTTTGGATTGACGAAAGCCCCAGCCATGTTCATGGATATGATGAACCAGGTTTTTCAACCTTACTTGGATCGATTCGTCGTTATGTTCATCGATGACATTCTTGTGTATTCCAAGTCTGAGGAGGAACATGATGAGCATCTTCGGATAGTGTTACAAGTGTTAAGGGAGAAGAAGCTCTATGCCAAATTCAGCAAGTGTGAATTTTGGCTGAAGGAGGTCGCATTTTTAGGGCATGTGGTGTCTGCAGAAGGGATAAGGGTGGATCCTCGTAAGATTGAGGCAGTGCTAGATTGGAAACCACCTAAGTCTGTGGCTGAGATTTGTAGTTTCTGGGGTTTAGCAGGCTACTACAGAAGGTTCGTGGAAGGGTTCTCATCAATAGCTGCACCTTTGACAAAGTTGTTGAGAAAGGAAGTACCTTTCGTATGGACGGATAAGCAACAAGAGAGCTTTGAGAAGCTTAAGAGGGTGTTGACTGAAGCTCCGGTTTTGATTCAACCTGAGGCAGGGAAGGATTTTGTGGTGTATTGTGACGCTTCTTACACAGGATTGGGATGCGTATTGATGCAAGACGGGAAAGTAGTCGCTTATGCGTCTCGACAATTAAGGCCACATAAAGTTAACTACCCGACGCACGATTTGGAGTTGGCGGCAGTGGTCTTTGCTCTTAAGGTATGGAGGCACTATCTATATAGAGAAAAGTCAGTGATCTACACAGACCACAAGAGCCTTAAGTATCTGTTGACTCAGAAGGAGCTGAATTTGAGACAGCGAAGGTGGGTGGAGTTATTGAAGGATTACGATTGTTCTATAGAGTATCATCTGGGCAAGGCGAATGTAGTGGCAGATGCCCTAAGTCAGAAAGTAGTGTCAGATCTGAGGGTGATGTTTGCACACCTTAGCTTGTATGACAATGGAAGTTTGTTGGCAGAGTTGCAAGTTAAGCTGACGTTGTTGAATGAGGTGAAAGAGGGACAGTTGATGGATGAAGATTTAAGTGCTAAGTTACGGCAAGTGCAGAGTGGGGAGTTGGAAGATTATGGAATTAATGACGAGGGAGTATTGTGTTTCAAGGGTAAAGTCTGTGTGCCAAAAAACGAGGAGTTAAGGCAGAGGATTCTTCGGGAATCGCATAGTAGCCCTTATGCTATGCATCCTGGAGGTAGTAAGTTGTACAGAGATCTAAGGGAACAGTTTTGGTGGCCTGGTCTTTTATACGGGAAGTTACCAAATTTGTAGGGAAATGCTTGACGTGTCAACAAGTCAAGGCTGAACACCAAGTTCCGTCAGGATTGCTTCAGCCAATAAAGATTCCGCAGTGGAAGTGGGAGAGAATCACAATGGACTTCGTTAGTGGGCTTCCCCTTACGCCTACTAAGAAGGACTCGGTATGGGTGATAGTGGACCGATTGACAAAGTCCGCGCATTTCATTCCAGTGAGGGTTGTCTATTCTTTGCAGAAGTTAGCAAAATTGTATGTGGCAGAAATTGTGAGGTTGCATGTAGTGCCAGTGTCGATTATCTCAGATAGGGATCCAAGGTTTACGTCTCGGTTTTGGAAAGCATTACATCAGGCTTTGGGTACTAGGCTAGATTTCTCTACGGCATTTCATCCGCAGTCGGATGACCAGTCTGAGCGAGTAATCCAAGTGTTAGAGGACATGTTGAGGGGCTGTGTGATAAACTTCAGTGGAAGTTGGGAAGAATATTTGCCGTTAGTGGAATTTGCATATAATAACAGCTATCATGCCAGTATTCGAATGGCACCGTATAAAGCACTGTATGGACAGAAGTGTCGCACTCCTACGTGTTGGACGGAATTGGGGGAATGTCGAGTTTTGGGTCCAGAAATTGTGGCAGAGTCCGAGGAGAAGGTTGAGGTAATTCGAACACGGTTGAAGGAAGCATCTAATAGGCAAAAGTCGTACGCAGATCTTAAGCACAAGGAAATAGAGTTTGCTGTGGGAGATCAGGTGTTTCTTATCGCCATGGAAGAAGGTTATGAGATTTGGTCGCAAAGGGAAGTTAAGTCCCAGGTTTATAGGACCTTATCGGGTATTGAAGCGAGTTGGACCAGTGGCATACTAGTTAGAGTTGCCTCCGGAGTTGAAGCAGATGCACGATGTATTCCATGTTTCTATGCTACGTTGATACCGATCGGATCCATCTCATGTAGTACTGATTGAAGAGGTGGAGCTAAGGCCAGATTTGTCCTACGAGGAGGAATCGATTCAGATCTTGGAGCGAGATGTGAAAGTGTTACGAAGGAAATCAGTTCCTTTAGTCAAAGTGTTATGGCTTAATCATGGATCGGAGGAAGCTTCATGGGAGCTGGAAGAAGCAATGCGACAGCAATACCCTCATTTATTTTAGCTAGGTAATTTCGAGGTCGAAATTATTTTTTTAGGGGGTAGAACTGTAATATCTGGGATTTTAGGCTTGTGCATTATTGCTTAATTGTATGAAGTAGCATGTCTATGTGTATGTTGAATGTGTTTTAAGAATTTTGGGTACCTTAGAGTGTAAGTGAATGCCTTAGAAATTATTTGATTTTAAGTGGGAGCTAAGCCTGATAGGCCTTAAGAGAAATTGTAGGGGAAATTAGACACAAAAATGGGCTTGTTAAAGTGGCAAGGAGGCGCCACTTAAAGCCTCTGAAAGTGACGCCACAAGCAGTACAAAAGGGCCTAGGTTCGAGTCACAAGGGATGCAAAAAGGGATGGCATAGGGAGACTGAGGGGATGAGTTTACGATGTGATTAAAATCCTTTTAAAATTCGGCTAAGATAGAAGATAAATGTCAGTTTATTTAAATTATTTTGAATGTGCAGAAAGGAGAGAAAATAGGAGAAAAAGAAGGGATTAGATAGGGGGAAGGAGAGTTGGCCGATTGGTGGAGTCTAAGGGTGGTATTTTCGGCCAAGGGAAGAAGTGAGGCCATTCTCATTCTTTTCTTTTCTTGTGTGCCTCTGCCGAAATTCTCCTACCTTCTCCTCCTTTTCTTTTCTTCTTTTCAACATTAATTCTGCACCTTTTTCTTATATGGCCGAATATTGCATCACCATTTGAAGCCATAGCCGAATCTCAAAGGGGCCTTACTCTCTTTTCTTTGTCACAAGTCCCAAAAGCCGAAATCAATTGATCAACATCTAGCTATATCCGAATACCTCTGTGGATTGAAGCAAGGGTGTCGTCGACTACAGGATTAAGGGTAAGATCAAGTGGTATTTGATTTTCCTTCATTTATCTTTTAGATTAATCGAAACTAGAAATCTAACCCCTATTAATGTTCTTGGCCGAAACCTTGAAGGAAGTTTCGGGATTTCTTTTGTAGCCGATTTGAAGGGGAAGATTTTCGGGATTGTAAGATCTAAGGTAAGTAAAAGTGTAGCCATAGGCTGAAGGCCATCTAGTTTGCTCATCATATGTTGGAGTCAGATCTAACAGAGGCTATGCCGGGATTTCGACATCTCCATAGCCAAGTGGTGTTTTCGAGAATTGAGATCCACAAGGTAAGAAGGTATGAACATTCGGCCAAGGCTAGATTAAGCATTAGTGACTAGCCGATTCTGACTTTGACTTTTTAGGGAGGAGTACAATCTGTTCAATAGACTTTTCGGGATTTCAGTGAAAGTGTTAGTAACCAGGTGTGTAGCCCTACACTAATTCCCGATAGATTTATGGTTCTAATATTATGTGTATGTTAATAATAATATGAAAAGTGGGCAAAGGTACCATGCAATGGTACAAAGTACTCAGGTACGTAATCTTAACATTATGTTAATAAATGTGTTGAACATTTGGAATATGGCACGTATGTGAATATTGATATGAATACAGAATAAGGAATATGGCATAATTTTTGTATGTTTTATTGTGCATGGGCATATGGGTGATTATTTAAGGGGAAGTGATCTGGTTGTTTTTGCCACAATATCTGGTGACTCATGTCATATAATCTGAATGTGGTGACTTATGTCACAAAATGTTATTTGGTGGCTATGCCACAAATTTATAAGGGCGATGTGCAAGTCGTCTGCAGCGACTGCCTTTGATGATGTGTAGCAGATGGAGGGTCGATTTAGTAATCCCCACGGTGTGAAGGCAGGTACGGGTGATGTGTAGAGGATGGATACTTAGGTTTGGGTTCGGGATTGCATCATTATCTATATATATATGATATGATATGCCTAAATCGTTGGGATTTGTGTTGGCTGTTACACACTGAGTCTGTTTGACTCACCCCATTGTGGGATATCTTTTCAGGTGACACTCAGTAGATGGACCAGGTCAGCGGAGACTATGTGGTGGCCACGCTGAACATTTTTGGGATTTCAATTAGTTGAATTTGCGTTTTCTTATTATTTTATTATTCGGGAATTATTTGGTATTTTTCAGTTGTAATAAGGCCATTACTATTAACTGTGTTAAGTATGCATTTTATTCGGTTTATTATGGTACGAACATTATTAAATCAAGATTAAATTCCTTTTCTTAAAAATAAATTTTAAATGTTTTGACATATAAACACAAACGTTTTTTTTTCAATTTCATGTTAAACCCTAAAAACTCGGCAATACTTTTAACTTAATGATTTCAAGTACAAATAAAAATTGTTTTAATAAAATCTAGTCTTCAAAACCACCCAAATTTTCCAAAATAACAAACAAGTTTTGAATGGTTTCACTCAAGGAACATACCAGATCCGGTCGAGTCTCGTAGGCCGAGTTTGGGGTGTTTCAGTAATCACCGAAAAACTTACTTGGCTCGATGTCGAGGGCTCGGTGAACCACACTTCAAGAATCCTGCAGAAACTTTTTAATCTATTTGTTTTAAAAACCCAAAATCTAAGGCCTATTTTACAGCCCGAGCTTTGCAACTGGGCTCTGATTGCCAGACCTGGCCCAGACGTTATGGTCGAATCCAGTGATGTCACATCAAAGGGATAATTCAAAACGATTTTGCTAAGTTCAAAATTTAAGGCCTAAAAGCCCAAAATCCTTGAATCTAGCTAAGTAATGATAAAAGCCCATGTTTAAATTTAAGAAATTTATCCAGGTTCAACAATTAAGTAAACAGTTGAAACAAAAACAACAAAATTGAAAATCTAAAGTCAAATAGGAGTACAAGGCCTTATTACAACCCAACAGAAACAAAGTAATTTAAAACTAAGTCTTTCAAAACAAATTAAGAACTGCTTGCAGTGTGGCCACCTCCGAGTTCTCTTCCACATCGAGTCGCCTATTGAGGATTACCTGAAACATTTAATAAAATGGGTGTGAGTTTCGAAACTCAGTGTGTACGACCCTTGGTAATCCAATCAACATATTGTTATTACATTGGGCCTAAGCCCTATCAAAAGCGGTGGTCTTGGGCCTTAGCCCACAATGACCTCATATCACATTAGTATCACACAAATGCAATGCACCCAACCCAAATCCAACCCTGCACTCCATTTCCCTTCCAACCCTACACTCCTGTGGGGATATAAATATCAACCCACCTATCCCCACACTCAAAAGGTAGCACCAACAGCGGCACTACTCAACGTTGCAGCAAGGCTGCTAAGCATATAATGGGCTTAAAGCCACTGGTGGATCCGCGGGCGTCAAACGACTATGCGATCCTCACATATCTTCCTTCGTATCATCAAACCCAGCCAAATGTAACCTATATTTCATGAATGCAAGATACAAAGTTTCACACATTAAGCACTTAGAGGTATTTTATTCATTTCACTACCCAGGGGTATTTTCGTAATTCTACCCTACCAGGGTATTTAGGTAATTTTTCAAAATAGGGGTATTTTGGAAATTTCGTAAATCTGGGATATTTTGGTAATTCTACAAATCAAGGGTATTCTGGTAATTTTACAAATCGAGGGTATTTTAGTAATTGTGCAAACTTAATGATATTTTGGAAATTTTCAAATCAGGGGTATTTTGGTCCCTCTCGGGTTTTAGTTATGAACTTTGGCCTATTAACAAGTCCTTGCGGCTAAAGTGAACAGACACTACGCACCAGGTAGGATTCCAAAGAAGAGGAGGTGGGTCGTTAGAACCGCTTAAGTACCAAGCTCTTCCTAGATCCAATCCTAGACATGCATATGTCTATTCCCACACTCTAACCCAGCGACTTGTCCCCGGACATGTTGATTATTAAATTAAGTCTTATGCGGTTTAAGAGTTGCTCATAACTAGGCCTAAAGTCCATTAAACCCTAGCATACTTATCAACGTCCCCATAAAGCCCATCAAGCTCATTTCACGTTCATATGACCCATTAAGCCCAAATCACATCATTATGGCCCATTAGGCCCAAATCTCATTCATATGGCCTATTAGGCCCAAAACAATTCCAGATAATGTAACATGCATGACTAACTAAATTCATATAACCAAATCAATCAATTTCATCAAACTTAGCCTCAGGGCCCACCGGGCCCATTTAGCCACTTTTAGCTTTTCGACATTGCCAATATCATGTGTGTGTAGTGTTTGTACACACCTGGTTATTGCGACGTGCTATACTATCCTTGGTCTTGAACCTACAACCAACCAATCCTTCAATCAATCACCCATACTTAATCAAAATATTTACCAAAAGGCGAAGCCTTACAGTAACCTTACCATGTGCCACCGGGTTCTAATAGCCCTTCATTAGCTACTAATCACGAGTATGCCCTAGATCTGCACTCACACATACACCATCATACTACGAGTGACTCATAATCCACACAAGTCACCTCTATAGATCATACTCACATTCGGCCATAATCGAGTTGAGTACACTTACACTTTGCTAACGATCCTTACCGTGCTTGCCATCTCTGAATCTTACCCTTGTTAATACAAGATTAACGACAATGAGAAGTTAGATAGCCCTTCGGTTTTTAACAAAACACACTAAGGGGTTAACTGAACACTTACTGAATCCGCTTGATCCTACTGGCCTAAATAGCTACTGAACGAGATTCGACTTTTAACCTTGACTGATAGTTGATAACAATCGATTTGTAATGGAGTAAAACCAAAAGGGTTCAGCACAAACAAGAATTTCGGTAAGGAAGGATGATAGTAATTCGGCAATAGGAGGATTTGGCTATGAGAGAATTGGGCAAAAAAAGGATTCAGCTATAGGAAATTTCAGCAACAAGGCAAGGTACTTTCGATTGTGGAAAAATAAGTTTTCGGCAAGGAAAAGAAAAAGAATGGAAAATTCAGCATTACCTAGGACCCCAGATTCGACACACACATTTATATAGCCTATAGCCGAAACTTAGCCACCCCTAAAGTCCAATTCGACACCACTTCATCCACTGCTCATCTCCTAATTTTTCTCCATGATATCTTCGTTATCTTTCTCCTAAATTCTCTCTACTGATCACTTCTCCTTAGAGTCCCTCTACACGCCACTTCCAGCCTTCTAGAAGCCTAAAAATAAACTACAAAATAAAACTAAGCTAGTGGAATGGTGGAAATGTGCAAGAGTACACAATCGCAACAAGTAATAAAGTGACAAGTAAATGTCGAGTTATCGTACCCACAAGGAATGTAAAAGAATTATTTATGAAAATGATTTCAAGCACTTTGGTGAAGGGAAAATATTTGGATTTAATAAAAATTTAAAAAAAAAAAAGAAAGTAAAATAAAATAAAACAAAGTTCTAATGCACAATTTCAAACGCTGATTTTAATCAAGATGATATAACTGTGTTGGATTAATTACATTTCTTACCTTAGAATTATTAAACTTATGCTTATACTTGTTACGAATAAATCACAGCAACTCGATAATTTGCTAACTTATGAACATATTTACAAATAAAAAAATCCATTCATCTCTTGTACATATTCCTATGTCAATTCGACCGATTAAACAGATTTATAAAGGTAAACATGTTATTGCACATACATACTTATTAGATTAAACAATCTCTCGCATATTCCTATGTCGATTCAAATGATTCATTCAACCTAATAAGCATATAAAAGACCATGTGAGGTAACAAAGTATCCTTACCTTGAAACAGTTTAATCACAACAATCTTGCAACCTATGCAAGGCATATGTATCGCCAAATACAATGCTAATTTAATCTTCAACTACCTTAGAAGAATTAAACATGCACTGACTAAGTACTGTGTACATTAATTACAATTTCAATGCGTTTAAATAATTAATTCTTTAGTTATCTAAACAATTATAATGCCAGAATAACTGAAGCATGTTTTTACTTAATCAAGCATTTTACCGAGGCCTATAACAAACACAAACACGCTTTTTTAATAATTTAAGAGGATTTAAATGCAATCAACCCAACATGAATTAAATTCAAGCTAAGCTGATTAAATTAACCATTCCAATAGCATAAATATTCATAAACATGTTTGTCAAAACAACAACGAAATTTAAAGAGATAGGGAAAAAGAAGCAAATCTGGTGTTTCTCAGTGGCTTGATTGATTGCTTCGTTCTTTGTTCTCTGTTGTCCTCGGCTATCAAGGTGGCTTAAGAAAACTCCAATTGCTGCTCCAAATGGCTGAGAAAATAGCTCTTTTCCGAGAGGGGAAATCGGCACAAGAAGGCTTGGGTTTTTGGAGAAAAGGAGAGAAATGAGAGAAGAGAAGTGATGAGAGAATAAGAGAGTGAATGGGAAATGAGGGATGCCTTGAATGATCAGCAAGGGGTGGTATTTACAGCTGATTGTAGCTGCTAAAAATAGCAAATCCCATCAGCCAAAGAGACCTCCCTTGGTCGGTCGTCTATGTGGCAAAGTTGATGGTTTCAACTTTGCTAAATATGGCCTGGGGAAAATCTACAAAGCCACTAATAGTAGGGGGGTTGAATACAACTTTGAGAAGTCTTCAAGGGATTCTTTGAAAGCTTAATTGATCAGCTAATAAGTTGATTTGGGTTAGCATATGGATGGTTGGGGCTACCCAATTCTTTGCTCGGTTCGGTTTGATAAACCGTAATTATAACATATTTTAACCCCGCATTTAGCTTACTTTTGGATGATTTATCCCTTGATTTATATAAAAGGGTGCTCTTAATCCTTTCTTTTCATGTCTTATACCCAGGAAAGCACCTGAGGATGAAAAGAACGTAAAATGGGCCCAAAACAGAGTAAAATGGTCCTTAGCATGAAATCGACACGGCCTGGCCCAAAGCCCACACGGCCGTGCCTTACCGATCACCTAGAGCACGGCCTCTCCCCCCGATTTACACGGCCGTGCCTCATTAAGAAATCCAAACACGGCTTGAAGTCAATCCACACGGGCGTGTGCCATGGCCGTGCCGCTGACGCTGGAATGAGCAATTTCAATTGGAAAAGGATACTTAGGGAGAAAGAATCGCACTCCAAAGAGCCAAAATATATCCCCTAAGTGCCACCATTGAGGGGGAGTCGAGCTAGGCCAAGGAGCCAAGCCGGAAAGGTCAGAACTGTGGGAAACGCTTGAAGATAGCCAGTTGATCCATCACAAGAAGCCGAAATTATACTCAAGATGGCAGAATTCTCTTTCAATTCCTTCAGGGAGTTATAGGAATTTCTTATGTTTTGTTTTATCTTTTCTCTTGAGATGTACTAAACCCCTTAGATACCTGAAGGGGATGAAACTTAGATGAATTTTGTTATTTGATTTCTAAATTTTATGATAGATATTTAGTTTGTTCTTAGTTATGCGTGCTTAAACCAAATCTGATATGCTTAGGTGGAGGAGGAATAAACCCTGCCTAAGAGTAGATCTAGCGTAATTAAGAGGAGTTGATCGAACGCCTAGAGATAGGGTTACGAGATTTTGCCAGATTAGGGTGAAACCTAATATGGGAATCCACAGATTGATTTACTGCTATTCTAGGGGGTTATTACAAGAGAACGAGAGTTCCACTAATTAACCTAGGGTTAAACGTTATTCGCCTTGAGAGAGGGTTTAGCATAGGTTAAGGAGTCCTACGGATCAAGCTAAGTAAATAAATCATATGATTCAGGGTTAAATAACAAGTAAAGTCTAGGTGGATTCTTCCTGAGGGTATCGTCCTAATCAATTGAGTTTTCCTTCAAGTATTTGCCAATTTGTTCTTTTTGTCTTAGTGTTCTTAGCCTAGTTGTCATTAATTTAGATTAAAACAAACTTCACTTTATTTTTAAGGCTAGATAATAAAAAGAAAGTTAGTATTAGTACTTTTAGTTCCTTTGGGTTCGATATCTGGTCTTGCCTAAACTATACTACTGTTCGATAGGTACACTTGCCTTTAATTGTTGTCAGAATTAGTTTCCAGGTTCGATCATTCTTTTATAAATTTTAAACCTCTAATTTTAGCGATCAAATTTTTGGCGCCGTTGCCGGGGAATTAAAATATTAAGAAAACTCTATATTTATTACTTTACCTATTATTTTTATTTTTCGCAATTTAACTTTGTTTTTAGGATATATTCTAATTTTGCTAATTTTTCTTTCTTTCTTCTTTTTTTTTTCAGGTACCTCTAGTTTATGACTAGGAGGAACCCGAGAGGACCTTTAGTATACGACAGTGATATTGAAGCTACCACTCGAAGGAATCGTCGAGAAATCAGGCGAGCCCTAAACTATATAGAGAGAGATTAAGAAGACAGATCCAATCCTATTGAAGGGATGGATGAGATTAATCCACCATCACACGATGTGGGGGAATGCAATGCTCCACGTACAATGTTTGATTATGCTAAACTGCATTTAACAGGAGCGGAATCGAGTATTGTTAGGCCCGCTATAACCGCTAATAATTTTGAATTAAAGCCTAACATAATACAAATGATTCAACAGTTTGTTCAATTTGATGGTTTGCAGGACGAAGATCCAAACACTCATATAGCTAATTTCTTAGATTTCTGTGATACCTTTAATATAAATGGCGTTTCTGATGAGCCATACGTCTTCGGTTATTCTCTTTTTCATTAAGAAATAAGCCCACACAGTGGTTAAACTCGTTACAACGAGGGTCAATCACTACATGGGATCAAATGATCTAAAAGTTTTTAATGAAATACTTCCCACCGGCCAAAACGGCTAAATTACATAATGATATCTCTTCTTTTGTACAGATGGATGTAGAGACATTATACGATGCATGAGAGAGATACAAAGATCTCTTGAGAAGGTGTCCACACCATGGTTTACCTTTGTGGCTATAAGTCCAAACATTCTATAATGGTGTAAACCCCTCAACGAGGCAACTAATTGACTCAGCCGTCGGTGGAACCTTGAACAACAAAACTCCAGAAGCAGCGTACGAGTTCATTGAAGAGATGTCACTGAATAATTATCAGTGGCAAGTTACAAGGAAAAAATAGACAAAATCAGCCGGAGCTTTCAATATAGACACAATAACCATGCTATCAACACAGATGGAGATGATGAATAAAAAGATTGACAGTTTGTGTTCTTCGCAGGTACATCCAGTCATGCAGTGCGATGCAAGTGGAACTGTGGTGAATTCTGAGTACCCACCCTACCAACCGGAAGCAGAGAGCGAACAGATGAACTATATAGGTAATAATTTTAGATCCAATAATAATCCATATAGTAATACTTACAATCTAGGTTGGAGGAACCACCCAAATTGTTCATGGGGAGGTCAGGGAAATCAAGGAAATCAAAGGCAACAACCTCCTCAAAACTTTCAAAATCAGCCCTATCCACAAGAGAAGAAATCAACCCTCGAGGAGATGATGGCAAAATTATCGGCAAACACAGAAAAACGCCTATAAGATACCGAGAGAACCCTTAAAGATCAACAAGTGTCAATTGAAAAAACTACTGAGTCATTTGGGGAACTCACTAAGACGGTTGGATTACTTACTAAAATTATATGTGAAATACGGTTAGAAATTTTTCCTAAAGGAACAGAACAGGTAAAAGCAGTCACATTAAAAAGTGGAAAGGAATTAGTCGACCCAAAGAAACAAATCCAAAACAAGGAGAACAAAGCCAGCGATGAGGGGATCGAGGATGTAAATCCAGTACGCAACGAGAACAAACCACCAATCCCATATCCAGCAAAGCTAAAAAAGGAACGAATTGATAACCAATACGGTAAGTTTCTTGAACTTTTTAAACAAATACATATTAACTTACCTTTTGTTGAAGCCATTTCACAGATGCCGAAGTACACAAAATTCTTAAAGGAACTCCTGACGAATAAACGAAAACTTGAAGAAGTGTCAACGGTGGAACTTAATGAAGGGTGCTCAGCCATCCTCCAAAATAAGTTACCAACCAAATTAAAAGACCTAGGAAGTTTTACTATCCCTTGTTTAATCGGTAGCTTGAATATTAAGAAAGCAGTAGCTGATCTAGGCGCTAGTATAAATTTAATGCCTTACAAAATGTTTAAACAACTAGATCTTGGGGAACCAACACCAACTAGGATGAGTATTCAGTTAGCAGATAGATCCATTAAATATCCTAGAGGAGTTATTGAAGATGTCTTGGTAAAAATTGATAAATTTATTTTCCCTATTGATTTCATTGTGTTAGGCATGGATGAAGACATTAATGTTCCTTTAATCTTAGGGCGTCCTTTTTTAGCCACTGCTAGAACTGTTATTGATGTAAGTGATGGTAAACTAGCACTGAGGATAGGTGATGAAGAAATCATTTTTCAAATTTATGATGCCATGCGATATTCTAAAGAGCAGGATGATTCCTGTTATTTTGTTGATACTACTAATCATATCATTCAAAATTCATTACAGGAAATCATACATGACGACACGATGGAACTGTGCTTGACTCAAGAAGAGGGGGAAGAAGATGAAGATAAGGAGTTGAATCTGAATACATCATCATCCAGGCAAATGAAAGAAGAAAGCATTGAAAATGATAACGAAATAAAACAGAAACCCTCCATCGAAGAGCCACCCAAATTAGAATTAAAACAGTTACCAAAACACTTAGAATACGCATTCCTCGGGGATAATTCTACGCTACCAGTAATCATCTCTTCAAAACTAGAACCCAAGGAAAAAGAGGAGATGATAAAGGTACTAAGAGAACATAAAAAAGCCATAGCTTGGAAAATTTCTGACATCAAGGGAATAAGCCCCGCGTTCTGCACCCACAAAATTTTGATGGAAGAAGAATACAAGCCGTGTGTGCAACCCCAGAGACGGTTAAACCCCAATATGAAAGAAGTGGTCAAGGCTGAGGTAATTAAACTTCTAGATGCAGGAATAATTTATCCTATTTTTGACAGCACTTGGGTAAGTCCTGTGCAGGTAGTTCAAAAGAAAGGAGGAATGACGGTGGTGCCCAATGAAAAGAATGAGTTAATTCCCATAAGAACACTTATAGGTTGGAGAGTCTGTATAGACTATAGAAGCTGAATGATGCCACCAGAAAAGATCACTTCCCTCTGTCCTTCACAGATCAAATGTTGGAAAGATTATCTAGGCATATGTACTACTGCTTCTTGGACGGACTCTCCGGCTTCTTCCAAATCCCAATAGCTCCTGAAGATCAAGAGAAGACGACATTTACATGCCCATACGGTACGCTTTCTTATCGTAGAATGCCTTTTGGATTATGTAATGCTCCTGCTACTTTTCAGCATTGCATGTTGGCAATCTTTGACGAACTCGTGGAGGACATTATGGAGGTGTTTATAGATGATTTCTCAGTATTCGGTAATTCTTTCCATCTTTTCCTTAAAAATTTAAAACGAGTTCTAATGAGATGTGAGGAAACAAACCTTGTTTTGAATTGGGAAAAATGTCACTTTATGGTTAGAGAAGGAATTATGCTAAGACATAAGATTTCTAGTAAAAGGATTGAGGTAGATAAAGCAAAGGTTAAAGCCATAGAAAAACTACCTCCCCCTAGTTCTGTTAAGGTTATTAGAAGCTTTTTAGGACATGCAGGGTTCTATAGAAGATTTATGAAAGATTTTTCTAAAATAGCTAAGCCTTTAACAAAATTACTAGAAAAAGATGTTCCTTTCAATTTCAACCAGGAATGTTTAGATGCATTTAATATCCTTAAAGATAAATTAATAAATGTGCCGATTATAATTGCACCTGATTGGAACTTACCCTTTGAACTAATATGTGATGCAAGTGATTTTGCAGTAAGTGCAGTTTTAGGACAACGAAGAGACAAGCATTTTCAGCCAATTTACTACGCTAGCATAACATTAACACCCGCACAAGAAAACTACACCACCACAGAGAAAGAATTGCTAGCCGTAGTTTTTACTTTTGATAAATTTAGACAGTATCTAATAATGTCTAAAGTTGTCATTTACACTGACCATTCAGCTCTACGTTATCTTTTAAACAAACCTGATGTAAAACCTAGACTCATACGATGGATTTTACTCTTATAGGAATTCGACTTGGAAATACAAGATAAGAAGGGTGTCGAGAATCTTGCAGCGGATCACCTTTCTAGACTTGAAAATCCACACACCAAAGAGCTCAATAAAAGTGAAATAAATGATTCGTTTCCCTGAAGAATAACTCTTTTCTATAAGACATTCTGAGGTACCATGGTTTGCAAATATTGCAAATTATTTAGCAGCTAACGTCTTGCCAAGAAAATTAACACATCACCAAAGGAAGCGATTCTTTGCTGATGTGAAAAATTATTTTTGGGAAGATCCCTTTCTTTTCCGCATATGTGTAGATCAGGTAATTCGAAGATGTGTTACAAAGACAGAAGCAAGCAAAATCTTGGAGCATTGCCATTCAGGACTGTCAGGAGGACACTACAATGGTATTAAGATAGCACACAAAATACTCGAATCAGGTTTTTATTGGCCCATTCTATTGAAAGATGCTAACAGGTATGTTACCTCGTGTGATAGATGCTAAGAATAGGTAATATTTCTAAACGTGATGAAATGCCTCAAACCTATATGTTATCATGTGAAATATTTGATGTATGGGGTATTGATTTCATGGGACCATTCCCTAGTTCGTTTGGAAACAAGTACATCCTGGTGGTAATTGATTACATGTCAAAATGGGTAGAAGCAGAAGCTTTACCTACCAATGATGCTAGGGTAGTAGTCAAGTTCCTCAAGAAACTGTTTTCCCGATTTGGGACACCTAGAGCCATTATTAGTGATAACTCACTTCTGCAATACTCAATTTGAAAAAGTTCTAAAGAAATATGGAGTATACCACAGGACAGCCACCCCATATCACCCTCAAACCAGTGGGCAAGTTGAGGTAGCAAACCGAGAACTTAAGCGTATCCTAGAAAAAACAATTGAATCAAATAGAAAAGATTGGGCATTAAAAGTAGATGATGCTTTATGGGCCTATAGAACAGCATTTTAAACACCTCTAGGGACATCCTCATACAAACTTGTATATGGGAAAAACTGTCATCTACCATTCGAATTAGAACACAAAGCTTTTTGGGCAATAAAATTCTTGAATTTTGACCTCAAAATCGCAGGAAAGAGAAGAATGATGCAGATGAACAAGCTGGACGAATGGAGAACGGAAGCCTATGAGAACTCAAAAATGTACAAGGAAGCAACAAAGCGACGCCACGATGCTCGTCTCAAGAGATTGAAACAATTCGAAGGAGGAGACCTGGTCCTACTATACAACTCAAGGCTTAGACTATTCCCGGGAAAGCTGAAATCAAGATGGTCAGGACCATTCATGATCAAAATAATTTTTCCATACGGCACCATCGAGATAACTCATCCCACTAAAGGCACATTCAAAGTAAATGGTCACCGACTTAAAAACTATAATGGTGCATATTTTGGAGATATGAGAGAGGAGCTTCTGCTCCATGAGCCTTCTTTTAGGACCGAAACCAGGGAAAGTCTAGCTTAAGACTATAATCAAGCGTTTCTCGGGAGGTAACCTGAGCACTAACCCACTAACATTTTCATGTCAATTCTTCTAACACCACACTAAAATAGTCTAATAGAAGTGCAGGTTTTTAAACACGGCCTTGAACACGGGCGTGTCAATGGCCGTGTGCAAGACAGGGGACGAACCACGGGTGTGCCAAGAGCGGTGCCCAAATAGGGAAAAATTCTTATCGTTAACACAGGCAGCAATACCAGACCACGCCCGTGCCACCTAAGCAAGCAAGGTCACTGACTTATCAAGCATGGGCAAAACACGCCCGTGCATCATAATCGTGCGAAGCTACTGACTTACACACCACGGGCACAACACGGCCGTGCCTAATGACCGTGTGAAGATACTGACTTGCCCCACACGGGCTAGACACGCCTGTGTGACCTTACCTTGTCAACATACTGACTTGTCAAGCACGGGCGTGCCCAAATGGACCCAAGGCCATGCCAAGAAACCTGAATGCGCCCAAATCCTGGAAATCGCAAAAAGCACAGACGATTTCAAATTTACACGGGTGTGGCGATGGACCGTGCCCCTCCCCTATATATGAAATTTAACATTCATCCCCCAAAACCTAAACCTAAAATCAGTTTTAACCCCCTTCTCCCCAAATCCGGCCGCACAACCATTCCCCTCCACCTAAAACCGCCTTTCCTTACTATTTTTCTCAAACAACCACACAAGAACCATTCACATGCCCGCACCACAGCCGTGCTACCAAGCGCCACACCCACGCCACCGCCGTGTTTGTGCAACAGAACCTACACCACTGCTATGCGCCACCCGTGTTAGTCGTCTCACACCATCCCTGGTTCCCTTTTCTTGACTTAATCCTTGATAAACATTATAGGATTATTCTTAGTTTCAGATTTTGTTTAGATTTAGTTTTAAAACCATGATTTTTTTTTTAGGAAAATTGTTTTAGTCCCCATAATACTTATTGGTTGTTAGATTTCATATTCATTTTTGTTTTCTTTTTAGGAACAAACTCTTGCATTTTAAAACTTTATGAAATTGATACATTGCTCTGGCACTTATTGTCCAAGAAAATTTTTCTCCTGTAAGTAACATGCTCACGATTATAAACTCTCAAATTTTACTTGACTTAGTGTGGCATATGATGGCTATGCTATTGATGAAGCTTGATAAAAAGAAAATGCTTTATATGTGATTACAAAATTGCAGGAACCATGTCAACATCACGAACCAAACGATCAGCCCCAAGTAAGAAAAGAAAGGAGCCCGGATCATCCTCCGCAAGCGCCACTACCGAGATTCGACACCCATTCCTCAGATTTCCTCAAGCAACTCAGGAAGAACGGTACAAAGCAATCCGGGATAGACCCCTAGGAACCGGGAGGCGCATTGATTGGAACGTAGTAAGGCAAGTTGGGCTCACAACTGACATTCAAGCCCTCCTCTCAACCGAACCGTGGGAAAACTTATTCTCAATCTACCAGCCCACATACTTAGAGCTCACACTGGAGTTTTGCACCACCTTCACATTGCAAACAGTGATGGCTCAGTTCGACGACCCGGGTGCTATCCAATTCCGTCTAGGGGGTTCAGTACGTCGATTGAGCATACCGCAATTTGGCGCGGCTCTCAGACTTTATACGCCAAAATTCATAGAAGAAAACCCACTGTCTGGATTAAATCGTGAACTCCACTGCACTCCACTCAACTGCTGGCGCAACTTATGCCTCACTACAAGCAACTACGAACCCAGTCGCTCTAAGGCGACAGCCCTCCCCCCAGCCCTGAGGTATATTCACGCCATTCTCGCCCATACCATTACAGGTCGCAAAGAGAGCACCAGCATCGTAAACAAAAAAGACATTTACTTCCTATCATACATGTTTGAAGGACATGTTTTCAACCTAGCATATTTCATTGCATGCGCAATCCAGCATCAAACGGAGCCACATAGGAACGGGATTTTAACAATAGGGCCATACATTACGAGACTGGATCGACACTTCAACCTCCTCAACACCGACGAGTAGATCACCTCCCTCACACTGATGGGTAACATGGTACCTCAAGGCATCCAGACGATGCTACACAGGAGGATGATCAAACAACATCGAGGGACCGACACCCCTCAGTACCAACTAAAGACACCCACAAACGAGGGGGAGGCCGAGAACATTCCTGATGATGCCCCACCACCATCAGAGGAGGCACCAAATCCGAGCCAACATTCTTACCAAGCAGCACCATCATTAACGGATATCTTTGCACAACTCGACCAGTTCAAGCTGTACTTCGCTGAAAACACTTGGTGCTTTGTTGGACTAGAGGCCACTTTGTAATAAATATACCAGCACCTCCACATTTCATCATCAGCACCACCACCAGACCCAACTAATGACGAGGACCTCTGAGTCCTTTTAATTTGTTATCTTTCATTTTATTTTTCTTTATATTAAGTTTTTATTTTGTGTAAACTTTTATTATTATTGCAAACTTTTACCATTGGCTATCTAACTATTCAAGCATCCCTAACCAGATATCTAAGATCGTTAACCAGTGAATTTGCAGAATAAATTACACACTCCACATACTAAAACGCACAACTATGAGAAATTCAATAAGTCACTTGACGCCACACATTTTCTACATCCTCCAAGGATCTCATCCGTAATTTAGGAAGTGACACTTTCCCTCTTATCTTCTGATTGATCACTAATTATCATTATCTATCTTTGTACATTGAGGGCAATGTACATCTTAAGTGTGGGGGGTGAATAATTATTTTACGAAAATGCCTAACTTTCTGCATTGTTCTCAAATCCCTGAATTTAATCTTGTTTGAAAGCAATTTTCTCATATTACTAATTAAGATGAAATTTCTAATTATTTATGATTTTTATTGATATGTTTTTGAATAAGTCATAGTTAATTGTGCATTGATAATTAAATTTGAAGAATACTAGGGAATCAACCATGATAAGTCTAATTTTCAAAAATTTAAAAGTTTTAGGTTGTTAACCTGAATTTGAATGTTATCTTGAAGTTTGAAATTTACGAGGATGATGTCAAAAAGACCCATAATTTTTGTAAGATACTGAGCCCTATAGAGCATCTATTCTTTTTCATGCTCACTTTATTGATTAAGAGTGTGTCAACTATGAACTGTTATTCTAGAACTGGCCTTAATTATACATGTCAAGACCACAGTTATGATTCGATATACCGAGATCATAAAGGCACTTAGGTTTTAACCCACTTACTCCACTAAAAAGCCTACCTCCACAATTAACCCCTAGTGAACCCCGTTGAGCCTAACAACCCTTTTTATTGATTAACCCACTAATGTTAACCCAAAAACCCTTTGTATTTGTTATCACCCTTCCTTTTGACTACCCTTTAATCGAGATATGTTTTGACTGGTTACCTAAGTTTTTATTATAAGTTGAAATTGTCTTTACTTAGTTTGTTCTTAAAAAAAAATCAAAGTATAGTCAGTATTTATATTATGAAGAGTGAGCTTATACAAGTTAAAGCCAAATTATCAAAAGAAAAAGCTCATATTAGTAGGTTTATTATTATTTTTAGTTGTTTATTATCTTAGAAAATTTTTATGTAGGTAACTTATCAATTCAGTCTCGATTCTAACCTTCTAATTTCAGCCTTTATCCACACCATTAACCCTAGCCCCGTTACAACCCTAACGAAGACCTTTTGATCTGTTTATCATTTCATTTTACAGTGGTGGAGATTTGATTTTCAAGCAAGCCTATGGGATTAACTTTTCAGGTTTGACTTATGAGTGTTTAATTTTGACCCTTAAACACTTTTTGAGAAATTTGAGTGAATCTTTTGTGAGGATGTCAATCTTTGTCGATTTTGAATTAAAGGTAATTATTTAGATAAAGGGAGACACCTATGTTTTCATGCTACAAATACATGACCTATCTTATTTGAATCTTTCGGACTCTTTGAATTGAATTATCCATGTATAAATTATCTATGAATTAGGATGAGACGTTGATGATAGGAATTATGAATCATGGAAAGTTTGTTTTAATTGTAAGTTGAGAATTTTGCTTAAGGACAAGCAAAAGCTTAAGTGCGGGGGTATTTGATAAACCGTAATTATAACATATTTTAACCCCGCATTTAACTTACTTTTGGATGATTTATCCCTTGATTTATATAAAAAGGTGCTCTTAATCCTTTCTTTTCATGTCTTATACCCAGGAAAGCACCCGAGGATGAAAAGAACGTAAAACAGGCCCAAAACGGTGTAAAATGGGCCTTAGCATGAAATTGACACGGCCTGGCCCAAAGCCCACACGGTTGTGCCTCGCCGATCACTTAGAGCACCACCTCTCCCCCGATTTACACGACCGTGCCTCATTAAGAAATTCGAACACGGTTTGAAGTCGATCCACACGGGCGTGTGCCATGGCTGTGCCTCTTACGCTGGAATGAGCAATTTCAGTCAGAAACAGATACTTAGGGAGAAAGAATTGCATTCCAAAGAGCCTATATATATCCCATGAGTGCCACCATTGAGGGGGAGTTGAGCTAGGCCAAGGAGCCAAGCCGGAAAGGTCAGACTTGTGGGAAACGCTTGAAGTTAGCCAGTTGATCCATCCCAAGAAGCTGGAATTATACTCAAGACGGCGGAATTCTCCTTCAATTCCCTCAGGGAGTTTTAGGAATTTCTTATGTTTTGTTTTATCTTTTCTCTTGAGATGTTTTCTTTCTTAGTTATGAACTAAACCCCTCAGATACCTGAAGGGGATGAAACTTAGATGAATCTTGTTATTTGATTTCTGAGTTTTATGATAAATATTTAGTTTGTTCTTAATTATGCCTGCTTAATCCAAATCTGATGTGCTTAGGTGGAGGAGGAATAGACCCTGCCTAAAAGTAGATCTAGCGCAATTAAGCGGAGTTGATCGAACGCCTAGAGATAAGGTTACGAGATTTTGCCGGATTAGGGTGAAACCTAATATGGGAATCCACAGAACGATTTACTGCTATTCTAGGGGGTTATTATAAGAGAACGAGAGTTTAACTAATTAACCTAGGGTTAGACGTTATTCGTCTCAAGAGAGGGTTTAGCATAGGTTAGGGAGTCCTATGGGTCAAGCTAAGTAAATAAATCATATGATTCAGGGTTAAATAACAAGTGAAGTCTAGGTGGATTCTTCCTGAGGGTATCGTCCTGATCAATTGAGTTTTCCTTCAAGTATTTCCCAATTCGTTCTTTTTGTCTTTGTGTTCTTAGCCTAGTTGTCGTTAATTTAGATTAAAACAAACTTCACTTTATTTTTAAGGCTAAATAATAAAAAGAAAGTTAGTATTAGTACTTTTAGTTCCTTTGGGTTCGATATCCGGTCTTGCCTAAACTATACTACTGTTTGATAGGTACACTTGCCTTTAATCGTTGTCAGAGTTAGTTTCTAGGTTTGATCATTCTTTTATAAATTTTAAAGCTCTGATTTCAGCGATCACTGTTCAATCGATTTGGTTCAACTGATACGGTTCAATTGGGCCCTTTTTCATAATTAATTAATATTAATTTATTTACCCCAAACTAAATTGGAGTAAATTAAAATTAATTATATTATGATTAAATATTCATAATTGGACCGTCTTGGGCTAGAAATAAATTTTCCTTGATACTTCAAATTGCTTCTCGGGTTTATTCTTCGAGCAGTGTCTGCCGGGCCAATTTTTGCCCTTTGTGCGAATCTGTCGAAAATAGTAAAAATTAATCAAAATTAACTATGAAATTAATTAAAATTCATCATGTTCATATTTTTAGCACAATTTAATTATTTTATAATATTTAATTATTTTTCGACAAGAATTTAACCGAAATCGCATGATTTTAAGTTAAAAAGGGCATGTAAAAACACGTAAATTTTCGTGTTTCCACACCCCCAAATTTAATTCATTGCTCATCCTGAGTAATGCATAAATTTGAAAAGGATTTTATCGGAAACACTTTTGAAAAACTCCTTCAGAACAACATTCTTCCCCAAATCATGAAATCAATATACTCATGCTAAAAAATAAGAAATTTGATAATTATGATACTCAAGTATATATATCGTTCAAATTAATCTCAAAAATTACTACAATAGAAAAATTAGACTAAATGTTTCTTAATAAAGACATGTTAATCCCTACCAATTTGATTTTAATCCCTTATTCAAAATTAAACTGCAATCATTAAGCTTAACTGATGTCTTCATATGTTGAACAGAGCAATTTCTCTCCACTAATGTAGGTAACATTGGAACTTTGAATCAATAGGTCGTTAACAAGGTTGTAACGTGGCTGGGCTTAGAGGTAGTAAAAGATAGATAATTTTAGGTTTAAAACCCTAAACTCAGTGTAAAATCTAACCTTCGGAATTTTTACCCTCGATATACCAACTTATTTTACTTCTACATGCTCTTTTGTACATCTATTTTGTTTCGAGTATATGTGTTTTTTTTCCGAGTATTTTACTGCATGTACTACAATTTTTAGAGCATTTCATACTTCTTTGCAACTCCCCCAAACTTATTTTCAAAGAATACTCTGAATAGTACTGAGTCTAGTGTTGGGGACATTTTTAAGATAATTAAGAGAAGTGATGGCTAATTTTGTAGGGGTTCAAAATAAAATTAGGCCATAAGGTCTCAACATTGGGTTCCAAAGGATAAAAATTTCATCATGGTTGGCTTTGAAAGGCTCAAACGGTCCAAACAATAGTTGCCTAAATAATTTTCAACGTTCCATACTTCCTAGGATTTCGCCTCAAGAAACTAATAAGTCAATTCTAAAGACTTAAACTTTCATGCATGCCTAATTTTTTCATAGGGAACTAAAAATTTTATGGTACGAATTTGCATGCTTTATTAAAAATACATTCATATCATTATTAAGCTAACATAATAACTTATTGAAATAAAAGAACTTTATTAATACCGAAGTTTAACATACTTAGAAAAATTTCAATTTATTGAACAAAATATATCCTAATCATAATTAAAAGAAAATTTTATTCTGAGTGGAATTAATTCAAATTTTTGGTCCCCCCTACTTAAGGTGAACAATGTCCTCATTGTTTAAAGTGAATAGATACTATACACCAGGTAGGATTTTTAGAAAAGAGGAGGTGAGTGAATTTGACTACTTAAGTACCAGGCTCTCTCTAAAATCCAATCCTAGACATGTATATATCTATTGCCACACTTTAGCCTTTGTGAATTGTTCAGATTTTATTCATGATTCCTATCTCTTGTTTTATTGTGCAAAAATAAAAATTCCTAATTAACCTAATCCTAAAATAACTTAAGAATAAAAATAAACTAAAGTTGAAGCCCTCCCCTTTTTTATTTGTTTGCCGATCCTTCCGAATTCAACTCATCTTTTGCTCCATCAGTGTTGCCTTTGCATGAATCGCCTTGCTCCCTCTTTGATGATGAAATCCATGGTTCAAATATGAAATCTGGAAACTCAGGCACAAAAATAAATGGGTCATTATAAATTTTTTTGAGGGCACTCCTCATCGAGTCATCTCTTATTTTTGAGTATCTCCAGTAGGCTTGTTGCTACCACTACATGTGTTGTAGCATAGCCATTATACCAAACTGTTCACTTCGTGGAATGGTGCTAGATAAATGGACTCTCGGCGTCAAACTTAGGAAATTTGTTAAGGGTGGTTTTAGTTTTGGGCAGGTGGGTGAGTAGCTGAGGGTTAAAGTTGAAGAGGGTGGCGGTTTTAAGGATAGTTTAGGTGCGGTAGTTGCTGACTTTGAATGAAGGTGTTTGGGGTGGTGATTTAGGGAGTTAAGGGCTGCAACATTAAGGGGTTAAGTGAGATGCACTATTGGACTACTAGGGAGTTGTGGTAGAACAAGTTAATATTTCCCTTCTTAGTAGTGTCTTAAGCCCAATGACAGCTCCTTTTTGGATCCTAAGCCCCTATACTGAAAGCAAAAAAAAAAAAAAACTCAAAGAAATTAGTGCTTGGGTTAAAAGTTGACCCTTTATCTAACAAAACAAATGCTTAAATTCTATGGACTACTTAGAAAAATATTTTTTTGAAAAATTACATTAAATTAAACTCCCAGGAAAGACTGGAGGGGTCACGGATGGTCCCGCTTAAGTCCCAATCTTCTAGACAAAGTTTTAATTAATGTAATAAACTAAAGAAAATATTATCTAAGTCTAACATTTTATTCAAATGAGAAAAAAAAACTAAAAATATAAAATAACGATAAAGAAAGTGAAGAGAACTCCTTCCATTTATTTAGGATCGTCATTAACAATGGTGGTGTCAAATGGCCATTTGTCATACCAACCATAACCATCTAAGAAGTAATCATATTCTTTCCCATCAAATCTATCCAACATCTTATTGCAGAAAGAAAATCCGTAATGATCTTTCCTGATGGCCTTATTTAACTTCCTGTTATTCCTACAAATCCTCCAACCCGTGACTCGAATATCTGCAATAATCCATCCAACACCCTTCTTGTGCCTTTCCAAAATAACAAGTGCCTCTTCTTCTTGACATTTGGTGAACTCAACTGAAATAATGATAGGTAAAGTCAAAGATAGGCCCGAATAGTCATATTTCAAATGAGGAGACAAAATCTTCAGTTCCAATTTAGCTGGCTCTTCAATCAATGACTTTGGTTACGTATACTCTTGAGATGATAACTCTAATGATTCGAGTGGAACTTCTTGAGTGAATTCCTTCGAATTAGCTTCTAACCAAGCCAAACGTTCCTTGTCTTCATCATCACTTGGTGAATCCTCTAGTAGAATATGTTCTAACAGATTGTCGAAAGAATTGAGCTCCAATACTGTAGAAGCCAGTGATTCCATCTTGAAAATAGTAGAACAATCTTCAACTACATCTGGGGATTTAGCAGCATCAAAGTCATAAAAAGTCACCTTGTCATCAAAAATTTCTTTCAACTGAGTGTCTCGTTGCTGCTTCTGGAATCGTTGAGGATATGGCAATGGTGGAATCTTAGCTTTAACCGGATAACTTTTCCGTGGAAATTTTTCTGCATTTGACAAGGGTATTAGATAATCAGAACTAACTGGTTTAAAGTTTACCTCATCAAGGATCACTGAATCTGACTTCTGTGATATAGGAGTTTCAACACTTGATTGAACTTCCTCTTTTTCTTGAGCTACAACAGGCTCATCTTGAACCTCAACCACCTTGGGCTCCAATGTCTTTCCACTTGGCAAAGAGATTGCTTTGTAATGTTCCTTTCCCCAATTTCTCAGATTCTCCATGTCACTAGGTAAGGTACCCTGTGGTCGGTTCCTAAGTTCAGTTGCAAGCTGGCTCACTTGATTCTCCAAATTTTTCAATGTAGCTGCTTGGCTCTGGATTAAGGCATCATTCTTTGCAATGTATGCCTTCAGCAAATTCTCCAAGCTATTGGATGCTTCAGCTGAACTGGTTTCTGAACTTGTTGCGGGAAGTTAGGCGGCTGGGTTGTTCTAGGTTGGGTGTAAGTGGTACTGGTTCCAACCTCTTAGTTACTCCAGGAGAAATTCGTGTAGTTTCCCCTTGATGGGTTATAAAAATTTGATTGTAACCCTTGCCTTCCTCAGTTTTGGTTCTGATTACCCATGTAGTATACATATTCTGGGTTCGATGGACATTCTTCAAACAAATGTCCCTCCCCACAATAGACACAGGCTATATTCTCAAATTGGTTAGGCGGTTGTGCTGCAAAACTATTAGACCCATTAGTAGTAATATTTTTAAGCATTGAGGATATTGATGATACCTGAGATGCGAGTGAAGTAAAAGCGTCTACTTCATGTATTCCAGCGACTCGTCTTCCAGCTGCTGCTCGGTTGGTTGGCCACTGATAGTTATTGCTGACAATTCTTTCAATAATCTCGTAAGCATCGTTATAAGACTTAGAAAGAAGGGCTCCATTTGCCGAAGCATCCACCATTATTCTAGTATGGATATTGAGACTGATATAGAAAGTCTCTATTTGAACGCGATAAGGAATGCCATGATGAGGGCACTTTCATAATAACTCCTTAAACCGCTCCCATGCTTCATATAAAGATTCTTCATCAAGTTGCTGAAATGAAGTGATTTCATTTCGGATCTTGGCAGTTAAAGATGGAGGGAAATATTTCATTAAGAAACGTTCAACCAACTCTTGCCATGTAGTTATGGAACCGAGCGGTAGGGAGTTCAACCATGCTTGTGCTCTATCTCTTAAGGAGTATGGAAAAAATTTCAGTCTCAAGGCGTCCTTAGTCACTCCGACTAGTTTAAATGAGTCACTCACTTCCATGAATAGCCAAAGATGAAGATGTGGATCTTCATTAGGAATCCCACTATATTGACCCATGTTTTGCAGCATCTGGAACATGACCGGCTTCAGCTCGAATTGTTGTGCCTCAATTTAGGGTCTCTTAATACTCGGATTGAGCTCGTTGAATAGAGAAATGGCAGATTGTTGAATGGCACAGTTTCTATCATCGGCAACAATGATCGGATTGTGAGTATTACAAGCGAATGTTCCTCTTGGATTTTGGTTTGGATTTTTGAAATTCATATCTTCGGTTCTTCTTTAGTTCGCTTGTCTTCTCGTTTGTAAGAAAGTCCTTTCAATTTCAAGGTTTATAAGAAGTAAGTCACCAATTTGATCAATACTCTGAAACAAACAAAAAAGAAAAAAGAATTAAAATTTAACAGAAAAAAACCAAAATGAAAAAATTAACAATTTCACAAATAATGTTTTTTAAAACAATCCCCGGCAACGGCGCCAAAAACTTGGAACGATGGAAATGTGCAAGTGTACACAATCGCAACAAGTAATAAAGTGACAAGTAAATGTCGAGTTATCATACCCACAGGGACTGTAAAAGAATTATTTTTGAAAATGATTTCAAACACTTTGGTGAAGGGAAAATATTCGAATTTAATAAAAATTTAAAAACTAAAAAAAACAAAGTAAAATAAAATAAAACAAAGTTCTAATGCACGATTTCAAAAGCTGATTTTAATCAAGATGATATAATTATGTTAAATTAATTACATTTCTTACCTTAGAATTATTAAACTTACGCTTATACTTGTTATGAATAAATCACGGCAACTCGGTAATTTGCTAACTTATGAACATATTTACAAATAAAAAAATCCATTCATCTCTTGTACATATTCCTATGTCAATTCGACTGATTAAACAGATTTATAAAGGTAAACATGTTATTGCCCATACATACTTATTAGATTAAACAGTCTCTCGCATATTCCTATGTCGATTCAAATGATTAATTCAACCTAATAAGCATATAAAAGACCATGTGAGGTAACAAAGTATCCTTACCTTGAAACAGTTTAATCACAATAATCTTGCAAGCTATGCAAAGCATATGTATCGCCAAATACAATGCTAATTTAATCTTTAGCTACCTTAGAAGAATTAAACATGCACTAACTAAGTACTGTGTCCATTAATTACAATTTCAGTGTGTTTAAATAATTAATTCTTTAGTTATCTAAACAATTAATGCCAGGATAACTTAAGCATGTTTTTACTTAATCAAGCATTTTACCGAGGCCAATAATAGCATAAACACAATTTTAATAATTTAAGAGGACGAAATGCAATCAACCCAACATGAACTAAATTCAAGCTAAGCTGATTAAATTAACCATTCCAATAGCATAAATATTCATAAACATGTTTGTCAAAACAACAACGAAAGTTAAAGAGATAGGGAATAAGAAGCCAATCCGGTGTTTCTCCGTGGCTTAACTGATTACTCCGTTCTTCGTTCTTCGTTGTCCTCGGCTATCAAGGTGGCTTACGGACACTCCAATTGCTGCTCCAAATGGCTGAGATAACACCTCTTTTTCAAGAGGGGAAATCGGCACACGAAGGCTTGGGTTTTTGAAGAAAAGAAGAGAAAGGAGAGAAGAGAAATGATGAGAGAATAAGAGAGTGAATGAGAAATGAGGGATGCCTTGAATGATCAGCAATGGGTGGTATTTATAGCTGATTGTGGCTGCTAAAAATAGAAAATCCCATCAGCCAAAAAGACCACCCTTGGCCGACCGTCTATGTGGCAAAGTTGATGGTTTCAACTTTCCTAAATATAGCCTGAGGCAAATCTACAAGGCCACTAATTGTGGAGGGGGTTGAATGCAACTTTGAGAAGTCTTCAAGGGCTTCTTTGAAAGCTTAATTGATAAGCTAATAAGCTGATTTGGGTCAGCATATGGATGGTTGGGGCTGCCCAATTCTTTGCTCAGTTCAGTTCAATCGGTTTGGTTCAACGATACGGTTCAACTGGGCCTTTTTCATAATTAATTAAGATTAATTTATTTAGCCCAAATTATATTGGGAATAAATTGGACCGTCTTGGGCTAGAAATAAATTCGCCTTGATACTTCAAATTGCTTTTCGGGTTTATTCTTCGAGCAGTGTCTGCCGAGCCAATTTTCGCCCTTTGTGCGAATTTGTTGAAAATAGTAAAAATTAATCAAAATTAACTATAAAATTAATTAAAATTCATCATGTTCATATGTTTAGCACAATTTAATTATTTTATAATATTTAACTAGTTTTCGACAAGAATTTAACCGAAATAGCATGATTTTAAGTTAAAAAGGGCATGTAAAAACACGTAAATTTTCGTGTTTCCATGTAACACTTGAACCTCAAACCTACCTGCATGCATATGTCGCCACCTCTCTACACCTTAGTGGTGTCACTTAGCCTCGCCCTCATGGCTACCCGAGATAGGTCGAGAGTCTACCGGTGCTGACCCACGTGTGAGATCAGGCGCTACGCTCTCTACATCATCAGCTACAGCTCTGTCGGGATCCATTTACTATAATAAAACAGAGTTTGAAATGTCACAAGTCACCATACTATCGTATATATAATAAAGGCATGTATGGATAGAATCACACGAACTACGGTAGTCATAGAATCGACTAAATCGTAAGCTCTGATACTAATTAAATGTAACAACCCTAACCCGTGTCCGTCGTCGGATTAGGGTTAAAAGGCATTACCGAACTAAACTCAATTCCAAATAAACATTCAATTGAATTCAAGCATAAGCAATGCGACCAATACTATATTATATAACATTACAACATGTTAAATTTAATTTAAATAAAAGCTAAGTACATGAGCATATCAATGCAATCACTTCGCATCACATTACAAATGATCCTTTATCAAAATATTGCAATTGACTTCATCAAATAATCAAGCATAGTTTAAACACATCTTAACCGTATGCACAATGACTTAATCAAATGCAATATCTCACATACCATAATTTAATCATATATTAAACATTTACCCCATGGATTCGGCCGAATAATGTAACATGCTCATCATTCCTATTTTCGAATTCTATGGTGTATAACATACTCCATTACACCCATGTAGTATCTAATTAATACGCAGGCTCATATTCGTACCATAGTGATCATTTAAGCCTTCGGTTAACAAACATCCACAAACCTTTCCTATGTAGCAACACAATCGGCATTTGAACTATGCAATTAACTACCTCATATGAACCATTCAATTAATATCATGAGTACACATTGCCATTCATACCAAACTCAAATTGACTATTTAATATATATAATATGCTTATACAAACTTATGTGATTAAACTGAATCCTTTACTTTAAAAGAAAACCAAGTACATACCTACGCATAACAAGTATTCACTAATGTATAACTATATTATGATCCAACGAAAAACTCATATATGTCTATGCCAAATATACCAATCAACAACTTTCAACATTTATACATTCCAACATTCAAAAACGCAATTTAGACCTTAAGGTTACCTCCTAGCAATTCATATCATATATATGTACTTATGCTTATAACGAACATACAAGCTACTATACTTATAATTCACTTAAAATCACCACACATACTATAACTAAAGACATGAAACATTGAAAACCCATGACATTGAAAGTAAGACATTTTTGCATGGCTTTAATATATACATAAACAAAAGTTCTCAACTCAAACATAGACATTATCCATCTTATACATGCCTTTATCCAAATAACCAAACTAAAAGAGTACCAAAAAGATGATAGTGTGGTTGACTTTGCTGACAATTTCCCGAGCCCGTAGCTTGACCTAAAATCTATAAAACATAACATTAAACATAAACAGAGTAAGCTTACTAGCTTAGTAAGTCTCAAGCAATTATGATGCACAATCAAACATTCAAGCATTAACATATATAGATAAATATCAACTTGTATATAACATTGAATACAATAATTTAACGTATAAATTTCACTAAGGCCGAATGCCATTATTCTCATTGTACATTTACCAATCACCTATCTTTAATATACAACTATCCAAAGCATTTAAATCCCATAGATATTTGCATGGTCCAAAACTATTAACTATGTCATGCATTTTAGCTACATGATATTAGTCATACACATATACAAGCATATCCAATTTTTCTCACATTTAACATTTATACACATGTCTGAATCTCAATAGCGTAATAAAACTTTTACTTCAATATACATATCATGCTCATTATTGATTAATTCAAATGCACACTAAAACACTTCACCAGAAGCTTTGACTACATCACAACTTACTTACTTCGAAAAGATATATATATATATTCACTTACCTTATTCCTGGTATCTAGGCAAGAACTTATACTTACCCGAACAATTATCTTATGGCCGTAGCTACATTCCACCTTGTAAGTAATTCATGACTTCTTTAATTAAATATATCACCGGCATTAAGCCTGCTAGGTGTTAAAGCCCGATATAATTCACCGGCACGAGGCCTGCTAGGCACTAAGCCCGATATAGATCACCGGCACAAGGCCTGCTAGGCACTAAGCCAGATATAGATCACCGGCACAAGGCCTGCTAGGCACTAAGCCCGAATATCAACATAATTAACCATTCCATGCACATTTATTAGTGCAACATCACATACATCTCATATAATTCACATTACTTTCACATATCAAACCGAACTTACTTATTCACATTACATTAAAAAAAATAAAGTGAATCCAATATAACACCCCCACATTCAGCTATCTCAAGTATTTATGCTTAAAGTTTCCAACTTTCATCTTTTACTATTTTCTTAAATAATTCTTTGACATATATTTGCTTAAGGACTTACCTCGACTATCGTCGGACAACGTAGACCGGCTATTCGATAACCTTTGCCTTTCCCCGATCCAAACCGTTTTCTTTGCTCTTGATCTAAACACATTAACATTTAGCTCATTCAAGCACATTTCATCTCAATTTAGTCTCAAAACGCATAAATGGGCAAATTACCATTTTACCCCTAATGTTTCACATTTTTACAATTTAGTCCTATTTGCACAAAACACAAAATACACAAAATTTCACTATACCACCCAAGGGCCGAATATTCATAGGGACCATACAAGTCCATTTCTTTCATTTATTTAGCATTTTAGCCCCTCTAAAAATTTATTCTTTGTAATTTAGCCCAATTACTCAAATTCACTAAAATTTCCAACACAAAACATACTAATCTTTAACATAACGTTAATATAAAATCATCAAACATCAAAAACTAGAAGAACATGACAATGGCCGAACATCAAGCATGCTCAAATTTAAAATTCTAGCATGGGTCAACTAATGTTCGAAGCAACGATCTCAAAAACGTAAAAATTAACAAAAACTGAGCTAGACTCATACCTTGATTAAGCTCAACAATGGCAGAATGTTGCTTAGGTTTCTTCTTTTCTTCTTTTCTTTTGTTTCGATTTTTGAGAGTGAAAAATGATGATGAATAACATGTCTTTCTTATTTAATATTATTAACTTATATTATAATATAACCTTTTAACATATAATATATGTATATAAAAACATATCATTATAATATTAAAGCCAAATGCCGTCCACCCACATGTAAATTAATTAATTTACAACTTAAGTCCTCACATATAAGAAGACAAATCAATTTAACCTTTGCAATTTAATAAAAGCTACTTTTACCACTTATGCAATTCAGTCCTTTTCCTTAAATTAAACATACAAACGGGCAAATTAACTCACGAAATTTTAACACATGCTCAAACATAAATCATAAACTCAAAATAAAATATTAAAATATTCTACAGACTCGGATTAATGGTCTCGAAACCACTGTTCCGATTAGGGTCAAAATTGGGCTGTTGGAACTTTCCCCCCTTAGGGATCTTCGTCTCCGAAAATCTTACCATTAAAGAAAGTTGGATATTGTTGCCTCATTGATTCCTCAGGCTCCCACGTAGCCTCTTCTACTCAATGTCGATTCCATAGTACCTTTACTAACGGAATTTTCTTGTTTTTCAACTCTTTCATTTTACGAGCTAAAATACGGATCGGTTCCTCCTCGTACGTCATATCGGATCGGATTTCAATCTCAGACTGAGAAATCATGTGTGACGGATCTGATCAATATTTATGGAGCATCGAAACATGGAATACGTTGTGTATCTTTTCTAATTCAGAAGGCAACTTCAATCTATAAGCAACAGGCCTGATACGTTCGATGATCTTATACGGTCCAATGAACCTCGGACTTAATTTTCCTTTACGACCAAATCGAAGTACTTTCTTCCATGGTGAGACTTTCAAAAATACCCAGTCACCAGCTTGAAACTTAATGCCTTTACGTTTCAAATCAGCGTAGGACTTTTGGCGATCCGATACAGCTTTCAAACTATCTCTGATTACGACCACTTTCTATTCAGTCTCTTTAATCAAATCAACCCCATGTATCTTATTTTCACTGAGCTCGGTCCAGTACAATGGTGTACGACACTTGCGGCCATATAGAGCTTCGTAAGGTGCCATTTTGATACTAGATTGAAAACTATTATTATAAGAAAATTCAATCAAAGGCAATTATCTTTCCTACGTACCTTCAAACTCAAGGACCCAACATCTCAACATGTCCTCAAGTATCTGAATGGTTCGTTCAGACTGACCGTCTGTCTGCGGATGAAAGGCTGTGCTAAAGTGGAGTTTAGTTCCTAAAGCATCTTGCAACTTCTTCCAAAATCGCGATGTGAATCTCGGGTTTCTGTCTGAAACAATGGAACTCGGCATACCATGTAACCTCACAATTTGTGATACATACAATTCAGCAAGTTTATCGAGCGAATAGTCTGTACGAATTGGCACAAAGTGAGCTGATTTGGTTAGTCTGTCCACTATAACCCAGACTACATTCTTCTTGCTCGGTGTCGTAGGCAAACTGGATACAAAATCCATATTAATTCTATCCCATTTCCATTCAGGTATCAAGATTGGCTGAAGTAACCCAGAAGGCACTTGATGCTCGGCTTTTACTTGTTGACAAATAAAACACTTTGAAACAAATTCAGATATATCCCATTTCATGCCAGGCCACCAATAGAACTGTTTCAAATCATTATACATTTTTGTGCTACCTGGATGTACCGATAACCAACTATTATGAGCCTCGTTCAAAATCATCTGAATCAAATCCATATTTCTTGGAACACATATTTAGCATTTGAAGTTTAAACAATCATTTGCATCAATTTGAAACTCTGACTTTGCATCATTTTCATACTGAACTTGTCTAGCAATCATGTCTTTATCAATTCTTTGTGCATCACAAATTGCTGAATAAACATCGATCTTGCTTTCAACTCGGCTATGATCGAACCATCACCAGACATAACCATATGTGCGTTCAACGCACGAAGAGCAAACAATGATTTTCGACTTAAAGCATCCGCAACAACGTTAGCTTTCCCCGGATGGTAGTCAATCACTAATTCATAGTCTTTTAACAGCTCTAACCATCTGCGTTGTCTCTAGTTCAAATCTTTCTGAGTCATCAAGTGCTTCAGACTTTTGTGAACTGAATAAACATGACATTTTTCACCGAACAAGTAATGACGCCATACTTTCAATGCGAAAACAATGGCTGCTAATTCCAAATCATGAGTCAGATAATTTCTTTCATAAGGCTTCAATTATCCCGAAGCGTAGGCTATGACCTTTCCTTCCTGCATCAAAACACAACCCAAACCATTCAAAGAAACATCACTATAAACAATAAATTCTTTACCTGATTCAGGCTGAGCTAATACTGGAGCTTCAGTCAAAAGGGCTTTCAACTGATCGAAGCTTTTCTAGCACTTTTCCGACCATTCAAATTTAGCGTCTTTGTGTAATAGCTTTTTCAACGGGGTAGCTATTATAGAAAAACCCTTCACAAATCGTCTGCAGTAACTCACAAGTCCCAGAAAACTTCAAATTTCAGAAACATTTCGGTGGTTTCCAATCAAGTATAGCCGATATTTTATTTGGATCAACCCGAATGCCTGATGCTGAAACGACGTGACCCAAAAAGCTGACTTCCTTCATCTAGAATTCACACTTACTAAACTTTGCATACAACTGTTGATCTCGCAAATTTTGTAGCACCAATCTCAAATGCTCGGCATGCTCGGTTTCATCTCTAGAGTAGATCAAGATATCATCTATAAACACTACCACAAACTGATCCAAATACTGTCTGAAAATTCGGTTCATCAAATCCATAAAAACAACAGGTGGATTAGTAAGTCCAAAAGGCATAACCAGGAACTCAAAATGTCCGTAACTCGTTCGAAATGCAGTCTTTGGCACATCAGAATCTCTGACTCGCAACTGATAATAACCCGATCTCGAATCTATCTTCAAAAGACTGAAGCCCCTTTCAACTGATCAAATAAGTCATCAATTCGAGGCAATGGGTATTTATTCTTTATTGTCACCTTATTTAGCTGCCGATAATCAATACACATTCGCATAGTCCCATCTTTCTTTTTCACAAATAGAACTGGTGCACCCCAAAGAGAAAAGCTCGGTCGTGTAAAGCCCCTATCTGTCAACTCTTGCAATTGAGCTTTCAACTCTTTTAATTCAGTAGGTGCCATCCGATACAGAGCTATCGAAGTCAGAGTCGTCCCCGGTACTAATTCAATGCCAAACTCTATCTCTCGAACTGGCGGTAAACCCAGTAATTCTTCAGGGAACACCTCTGGGTATTCACACACCACTGGTACGGATTCTATTTGCTTTTAGGACACTTTATTATCCAACACATAGGCCAAGTAAGCTTCACATCCTTTTCTCACATACTTACGAGCTAACATCAAGGATATTACTACCGGTAGCCCACCCAGATCATTAGATTCACCCCGAATGATCTCACCGTTCTGGCATCTCAAATCAATAATCTTTCTTTTGTAATTCACCACTGCATCATGTAAAGTTAACCAGTCCATTCCCAAAATTATGTTGAACTCGTCGAAGGGTAACAACATTAAATTAGCTAGAAAGCAAAAATCCCAAATCATCAACGGGCAACCTTTACACACTTTATCAACAAGTACACATCGACCCAAGGGGTTGGACACACAATCACAAACTCAGTAGACTCCACAGGCAGAGTCTTACTGGATACTAGAGTTTCACACACATACGAATGAGTCGAACCAGGATCAATCAATGCAATCACAGTAGTATCATAAAGTGTGAAAGTACCGGTAATGACATCCGGGAAGAAGCATCCTCCTCTCGCACGATAGCATAAGCTCTAGCTGGTGCTCGAGCCCTCGATCGAATCGCGCGTTGTCCTTCGTTCCTCTCTCGATCGCCACCTACATTCCCCGAATGTCCGTGGTCTCGCTTCGGCCGACGCTGTTGTTTCGGTTTAGTGTTCTGAGCCGTATTTTGCTCAGCTAACATCGGGCACTCTCGAATAAAATGATCTGACGATCCACATTTAAAGCAGGACCGATCACGAAATCTACAACTCCCAGAATGCCATTTACCACAATGCTTGCATTCAACCCGATTCTGCTGAACATTACCAACACTGGCCATCAAAGTAGCTCAGGAACCTGCAGGAGGTCAATCTCGTCTAGACATGTCTGAAGTAGCTTTATGTCGACCGAAGTCATCTTTGAACTTCTTAGACACAGATTGGAAAGTCTTATTCGATGATTTTTTACGGATGTCTCTAGTTTCCATTTCAGCCTTTCTTTTCTCTTTCCCAAGCTCTTCAGCTTTGTAAGCTCGTTCGACATGTACTACGAACTCTTTGATCTCGAGTATGCCAACTAGAAACTCAATATCTTTATTCAGACCGTCTTCGAGCCTTTTGCACATAATGGCTTCAGTTGACACACACTCTCGGGCATATCAGCTCAATCTAACGAACTTTTGCTCATACTCAGTCACGGTCATTCGACCCTGTTTCAATTCTAGAAATTCTTTTTGTTTCTGATCGATGAATCTCTAACTGATATATTTCTTACGGAACTCGATCTGGAAGAAATCCCAAGTCACTTTTTCTTTTGGAACCACTGATACTAGTGTATTCCACCAGTGATATGCAGTGTCCCGTAGTAAAGATATAGCACACTTCAAGCATTCGTCTGGAGTACATGACAACTCACCGAGCACCCAGATAGTGTTATCAAGCCACATCTCAACTCGTTCGGCATCGTCATCATCATTAGCTTTAAATTCCTCAGCCCCATATTTCCTGAGTTTAACAACGGGAGGCCTACTAGATCTCATCGGATCTATCATCGAAAGTGTTGAAGGTATCGGAGTTGGATTAGTCGAGGGTGGAGGTTGTTGTACAGCCGGATTAGTCTGAATAAAATGGGTAAACCATTCATTCATCATCTGGTAGAAGGCTTGCTTAGCCACCCCTTCATGGCCACCCGAGATAGGTCGAGAGTCTACCAACACTGACCCACGTGTGAGATCAGGCGCTACGCTCTCTACATCATCAGCTACGGCTCTGTCGGGATCCATTTACTATAATAAAACATAGTTTGAAATGTCACAAGTCACCACACTATCGTATATATAATAAAGGCATGTATGGCTAGACTCACACGTACCACGGTAGTCATAGAATCGACTAAACCGTAAGCTCTGATACCAATTAAATGTAACACCCCTAACCTGTGTCCGTCGTCGAATTAGGGTTAAAAGGCATTACCGAACTAAACTCAATTCCAAATAAACATTCAATTGAATTCAAGCATAAGCAATGCGACCAATACTATATTATATAACATTACAACATGTTAAATTTAATTTAAATAAAAGCTAAGTACATGAGCATATCAATGCAATCTCTTCGCATCACATTACAAAAGATCCATTATCAAAATATTGCAATTGACTTCATCAAATAATCAAGCATAGTTTAAACACATCTTAACCGTATGCACAGTGAGTTAATTAAATGCAATATCTCACATACTATAATTTAATCATATATTAAATATTTACCCCACGGATTCGGCCGAATAATGTAACATGCTCATCATTCCTATTTCCGAATTCTATGGTATATAACATACTCTGTAACAGTCCAATTTGACCCAAATCGGAACGGTGGTTTCGGGACCATGAATCCGAGTCCGAGAAATATTTTAATATTATAATTTGAGTCAGTTATATGTGAATTAATGGGTGTGAAAGTTTCGTATAAAAATTTAAATGTTTGTGTGATCAATTAGTTAAAAAGGGCTAAATCGCTTAACGTGTAAAAGTGGCCTTTTAATTTAACTTATGGTTAGATCGATGTGGCTTTATTTTAGTGAAGTCCTTAAAGGGTAATATAACCATTTTAAGTCATAGTGGACGGCAATGTGGTCCTATAACATGTTTTTAAGTATTATTTTATATGTTAAAGATTATATTATAATTGTTTTATAATTTAATACTAAATTATAATAAAATCCCACTTGGGAACAACTCGATTTTAGCTTTGATCGTAAATGTGATTTGGGACCACGAGTTCTAGTCGGAAAAATAAATTAATATTATTTTTCGTGTTAAATATGTATTATTGAGCATGTGTTAAAATTTTGTGAAATTATTTGACTGTTGGTATGTTTAATTTAAGGAAAAGGACCAAATTACATAAGTGGTAAAAAGTAGCATTCATTAAATTAAAGGGGTTTAATTGAAGTGTTGTTTGAAAGAATGAATTTGCATGTCAATTAACCCAAATCTCATGATGTGGACGGCAAGCATGCTAGGAGAAACAATTTTATATGTATAATGGGTGCATTATTTTAGTTTAAGTATATTATAATAAGTGTTTATTTTAGAAAATAAAAGAAATGTGTTTGAAATTCATTCTCTCTTTCCCCATCATCATCTTCATTTTGATATCACCGAAAATAAAAGGAGAAAGGAAGGATTCAAGCTCTCCACATTTCGGCATTTTGCATGTTCTAATAAGGTTAGTGATTAAGCTTAATTTTTGTAAATTTTAACATTTTTTTTAAGTGGTTGACATGTATATTTGCTAGCCCATATTCGAATTTTTATTTTGGTTCTATGTTTAAAGTGTTGCCATGGACGAAATTTGGGTGTTTGTATGATTAATGATAGTATATGTTATATATAAGTTAGATTAATAAGATTTCCTTTAGAACTTTTGATAGATTTTGGTATAAGGGTGATTTTGTAAAAAGAAGAATTTTGAAGGGACTAAATATCAACAAAAATGGAAGAATTGAGCTGATGGGAGGGCTATAAAATATCGGCCCTTAATTGATATGGTCAAATTCTAGATATTTTGTGTTTTGAACTATAAGGACTTATTTGTAAACATTGTAAAAGTCGGGGTAAATTCAGTAACTTATTAAATTATGTGTTTAAGGATCAATTTAATGAGAAAAAGTGATGAAGGAGTTGATTTGAATATATTTAGATCAAGATCATAAAGAAAAGAGTTTAGATCGGGGGAAGGCGAAATTGAACGAGTAATCGGGAAGCTTTATGCATCGACTTCCGAGGTAAGTTTGTAAGCAATTGGATTGATACAAATTTTATTCAATATTTAATTGTATATGCTAAAGTGAAATAATAGACTTAATTGTATAAAGCCGAATGTGGTATGGGGAATATTTTATTATATTCGAAATGAGATTAAAATGCATATTTATATATGTAAGCTTGAACTAATTGGGTGGATTAAATAATTGTATATGTATCAAGGTATAGTATACGTGAAAATGGAATGTAATTGATGCTGGAAATTGAAAATGAGGATTTATATATATATAATTCAAAATTATCGACTTCCGATGTAAGTTATAAGTAATTGGAGAAATTAAATCTTCTTTTATCTATATTATTAATCATAAGTTGAATGAGCTAATGATATATATATATATAAATATATATATTTATGTAGTTGAGGAAAGACTTTGTCTTTGTTTTCATGAAAACTTAAGGTTCATGTGTATAATAGCCATGCAAATATGGCTAAATTTTTAGTTAAGTATGCTTTTTGTGCCTTTGATACAAATGTCGGTTTATGTTGGCAATGTTTATGCATCCTTAATTGAAGTTTAATCGTTTTTGATAAGGAAATGTATGTATACAAAATGAACCCTTGAATTAGGGATGTGGGTATGTTCGATTATAAGCTAGTTTTTCATAATTTGCAACGAAACAGTTTGTAGTTAGTAGCAGTGATGTGATTTTGCAAAATCACCAAAAATAAGGTATATTGAATTAGAAAGTGAATAAAATATGAAATTAAATCTTATTGTGTCTATTTTTACATGGAAGAAACAGAGTAGGCAAAGGATTTATATATTATGAGATATTTAAGTTTTAGTGAGACTTGCTCTGAATGAATTCGTGAGCCCCTGTTCTGTCTTGGTAAAATTATTAAAAATTGTACAAAAATAATTATGGAGCATGGTTTATATGTTTAGAATCCTTAATGAGTCTATTTTGATTGGAATAAAAAAGGACATTATTTAAATTTGGTACAATGAGATAATTGTATTTTTGTAAGGATAGGTCAGAATTGTCAAGCAGTGAAATAGGGGTAAATTTGATGAATAGACTGTACTAATTGGCCACATGAAAAATTCTGGAAAAATTATCGTAAAAAGTTATATGAGTCTAGTTTCAATAAAAATTTACGGATCTAAATTCTGAGTTTTGTAACTCGAGTTATGATCAATTTAGTCAGTGTGATGCAGTTGGACAGCTTTAAAATTTTATGCACATTTCTGATCAGGTAAGTGTCAGGTAAGTCCTTTAGCTAAGGCATGTCAAAGAATTTATTTTGATCATCTTAAATAGAAAAAAAAAATAAAAAAAATAAAAAAAATTGATGAATTTTAGTACCCATTTATATCATGGCCGAATGTATATAGGTATACTAGGTTGATGATTAAAGTTGGTTATGTGATGTGAATTGTTGGATTGTCTAAGGATATAATGGTTTTGTTGGTTTAATGTGAGATAGCCCAATTAAATTGGACATATGTATAAAATAGTTATGAAGTGTGTTGGGATGTTTAACTGTATTGTTATGACTCGGGCTTTTACGCCTAGCAGGCCTTGTGCCGGTGTTACTTATCGGGCTTTTATGTCTAGTAGGCTTGATGCTGGCGATGTGTTTTACAAAAGAGGAACCGAATTTGTGTTCAAGGCGAATTAAAGCTAATTTATTGAGTTAATGGCTCAGGTAAGCATGTCAAGTAGGAATTAACTTCTTACATATTCAAAGTAAGGTAAGCAAGTAATTCAGTTATCTATTACAAATTGTATGTGTTACAAATGGAATTTATATACATATAAATATGGTTATAATATGTGTTCTCGGTTTTACTAATGAATGATATGAAAATTGTGGCTTTGGTCTTCTAATATGTGGATACAAGACTAGGTATATTCGGCCACATGGATTGTTGTGTATTTGATGCTATATTATAAAAATTGGACTTTAAGTATATGAATGTTTCTACATATGGTTACATGAGGACATTTTGGTTGTGGAAGGTTGGATTATGAGTAAATATTTTGTTTATAAGCATTCGGTTAAAAAGAAATTATTCTATAAATTTTATACGTTATATAGGTATGAAATTGACAGTTTGAAAGTAAATGTGAGTACAAACATACAAGTTGAATTATTTCAATTTAAATGTTTAATGTTTAAATGTTGTATTATCATGAATTTAGGACTTACTAAGCTAGTAAGCTTACTAGTGTGAAATGTTCTCCTTTGTTTTATAGATTTTGATTAAGCTACGAGCTCGAGAGAGGATCGTCAAGAAAGTCATCCACACTATCGCCTCCTTTTTGGTACTTTAAATTTTGGTTATGATTTTGAAGGCATGTATAGGTTAGGCTAAGTATTGAAACATATGATGTTTAATTTTGTATATAAATATAGCCGTGCGAACATGGCTATTTTCTTGGTTATGTATCGTTGCTATATTTTGAAATTTTTATAGCTTGCTCGTAATGTAAATGGATGTTTTAAATTTGATCATGGCCTAAATTACATATGGGAGGTGCTTTCGATATATATATATACACCATTTATATATATATTTTTAAAATTGGTTGTAATATCATATTATGGAAATGATTGTATTGTTTATACTTAAATCCAACTGAAGTCTATTTCGAAATTGAGTTAGTGTAGTAATGCCACTCAACCCTAGTCCGGCGACGGATACGGGTTAGGGGTGTTACATACTCCATTACACCCATGTAGTATCTAATTAATACGCAGGCTCATATTCGTACCATAGTGATCATTTATGCTTTCGGTTAACAAACATCCACAAACCTTTCCTATGTAGCAACACAATCGGCATTTGAACTATGCAATTAACTACCTCATACGAACCATTCAATTAATATCATGATTACACATTGCCTTTCATACCACACTCAAATTTACTATTTAATATATATAATATGCTTATACAAACTTATGTGATTAAACCGAATCCTTTATTTTAAAAGAAAACCAAGTACATACCTACACATAACAAGTATTCACTAATGTATAACTATATTATGATCCAATGAAAAACTCATATATGTCTGTGCCTAATATACCAATCAACAACTTTCGACATTTATACATTCCAACATTCGAAAACGCAATTTAGACCTTAAGGTTACCTCCTAGCAATTCATCTCATATATATGTACTTATGCTTATAACGAACATACAAGCTACTATACTTATAATTCACTTAAAATCACCACACATACTAAAATTAAAGACATGAAACATTGAAAACCCATGACATTGAAAGTAAGCCATTTTCGCATGGCTTTAATATATACATAAACAAAAGTTCTCAACTCAAACATAGACATTATCCATCCTATACATGCCTTTACCCAAATAACCAAACTAAAAGAGTACCAAAAAGATGATAGTGTGGTTGACTTTGCTGACAATTTCCCGAGCTCGTAGCTTGACCCAAAATCTATAAAACAGAACATTAAACATAAACAGAGTAAGCTTACTAGCTTAGTAAGTCTCAAGCAATTACGATGCACAATCAAACATTCAAGCATTACCATATATAGATAAATATAAACTTGTATATAACATTGAATACAATAATTTAACGTATAAATTTCACTAAGGCAGAATGCCGTTATTCTCATTGTACATTTACCAATCACCTATCTTTAATATACAACTATCCAATGCATTTAAATCCCATAGATATTTGCATGATCAAAAACTATTAACTATGTCATGCATTTTAGCTACATGATATTAGTCATACACATATACAAGCATATCCAATTGTTCTCACATTTAACATTTATACACATGTCCGAATCTCAATAGCATAATCTAACTTTTACTTCAATATACATATCATGCTCATTATTGATTAATTCAAATGCACACTAAAACACTTCACCAGAAGCTTTGACTACATCACAACTTACTTACTTCGAAAGGATATATATATTCACTTACCTTTTACTAGTATCTAGGCAAGGACTTATACTTACCCGAACAATTATCTTATTGATGTAGCTACATTCCACCTTGTAAGTAATTCATGACTTCTTTAATTAAATATAGCACCGGCATTAAGCATGCTAGGCGTTAAAGCCCGATATAATTCACCGGCACGAGGCCTGCTAGGCACTAAGCCCGATATTGATCACCGGCACAAGGCTTGCTAGGCACTAAGCCAGATATAGATCACCGGCACAAGGCCTGCTAGGCACTAAGCCCGAATATCAACATAATTAACCATTCCATGCACATTTATTAGTGCTAACATCACATACATCTCATATAATTCACATTACTTTCACATATCAAACCGAACTTACTTATTCACATTACATTAAACAAAATAAAGTGAATCCAATATAACATCCCCACATTCAGCTATCTCATGTATTTATGCTTAAAGTTTCCAACTTTCATTTTTTACTATATTCTTAAATAATTCTTTGACATATATTTGCTTAAGGACTTACCTCGACTATCGTCGGACAACGTAGACCGGCTATTCGATAACCTTCGCCTTTACCCGATACAAATCCATTTTTCTTTGCTCTTGATCTAAACACATTAAAATTTAGCTCATTCAAGCACATTTCATCTCAATTTAGTCGCAAAATGCATAAACAGGCAAATTACCATTTTACCCCTAATGTTTCATATTTTTGCAATTTAGTCCTATTTGCACAAAACACAAAATACACAAAATTTCACTATAACACCCAAGGGCCGAATATTCATAGGGACCATACAAGTTCATTTCTTTCATTTATTTAGCATTTTAGCCCCTCTAAAAATTTATTCTTTGTAATTTAGCCCAATTACTCAAATTCACTAAAATTTCCAACACAAAACATACTAATCTTTAACATAACTTTAATATAAAATCATCAAACATCAAAAACCAGAAGAACATGACAATGGCTGAACATTAAGCATGCTCAAATTTAAAAATTCTAGCATGGGTCAACTAATGTTCGAAACAACGATCTCAAAAACGTAAAAATTAACAAAAACTGAGCTAGACTCATACCTTGATTAAGCTCAACAATGGCGGAATGTTGCTTAGGTTTCTTCTTTTCTTTTGTTTCAGTTTTTGAGAGTGAAAAATGATGATGAATAACATGCCTTTCTTATTTAATATTATTAACTTATATTATAATATAACCTTTTAACATATAATATATGTATATAAAAACATATCATTATATATATTAAAGCCAAATGCCGTCCACCCACATGCAAATTAATTAATTTACAACTTAAGTCCTCACATATAAGTAGACAAATCAATTTAACCTTTGCAATTTAATAAAAGCTACTTTTACCACTTATGCAATTCAGTCCTTTTCCTTAAATCAAACATACAAACGGGCAAATTAACTCACGAAATTTTAACACATGCTCAAAAATAAATGATAAACTCGAAATAAAATATTAAAATATTCTACTGACTCGGATTAATGGTCCCGAAACCATTATTCCGATTAGGGTCAAAATTGGGCTGTTACAGCATAATACTTCTGACGATCAGATGCTGCTTTCAAACAATCTTGGATCAATTCCACTTTCGTCTCTGAATCTTTTATCAAATCAACCCCATGTAGCTTATTCTCACTGAGTTCAGTCCAATACAAAGGTGTATGACATTTTCGTCCGTACAAAGCTTCATAAGGTGCCATTTTGATACTCGACTGAAAACTATTATTATACGCAAATTCGATCAGTGGCAGATACTGTTCCCATGAACCATTAAACTCTAGTATGCAGCATCTTAACATGTCTTCAAGAATCTGAATAGTCTGTTCGGACTGACCATCAGTTTGCGGATGAAAAGCTGTACTAAAGTGTAATTTCATTCCCAAAGCTTCTTGTAATTTCTACCAGAACCTCGACGTAAACCTCGGATCTCTATCGGATACAATAGATAGTGGCACTCTGTGCAATTTCACAATCTCAGAAATATAGAGCTCGGCTAACCTGTCAAGCGATAAATCAGATCTTACTGGGATAAAATGGGCAGATTTCGTTAATCTATCAACTACGACCCATATCGCCTCTTTCTTTCTCGGAGTCTGAGGTAAACCAGAAACAAAATCCATGGTTACTTTATCCCATTTCCACTCAGGAATCAGAATTGGTTGCAACAACCCAGATGGAACTTGATGTTTGGCTTTCACTTGCTGAAAAGCTAAACATTTTGAAACAAAGTCGGAAATGTCTCATTTCATACCAAATCACCAGTAGTGTCGTTTCAAATCCTGATACATTTTCGTGCTTCCCGGATGAACTGATAGACGACTGTTATGAGCTTCATTCAAGATTAACTGAACCAACTCTGGATTTCTCGGATCACAGATACGATCCTGGAATCTCAAACAATAATCAACATTTTGAAATTCAGATTCGGAATTCACCTCACACTGAGCTCGTTTCGCTAGCAATTCAGTATCAGATTTTTGAGCATCACATATCTGCTGTAAGAACAACGGTTTGGCTTTTAATTCAGCTAACACAAAACTATCATCAAACAAATCTAACTGAGCATTCAAAGCACATAATGCAAACAATGATTTTCTACTCCAAGCATCAGCAACAATATTCGCTTTACCCGGATAATAATCTATCACGAGTTCATAATCTTTTAACAACTCTAACCATCTTCTTTGACACAGGTTCAAATCTTTCTGAGTCATCAGGTATTTCAGACTTTTATGATCTGAAAACACGTGACATTTCTCACCGTATAGATAATGATGCTAAATCTTTAGCGTAAACACAACCGCAACTAACTTAAGGTCGTGCATCGGATAATTCTTTTCATGAGGCTTCAACTGTCTCGAGGCATAAGCTACCACTTTGCCTTCCTGCATCAAAACATATCCCAGACCATTTAATGAAGCATCACTGTACATAACACATTCTTTACCCGATTCTCGTTTGTACTAAACACCGAGTTTACATTATGAGTTTTCAACTGATCAAAACTTTTCTGGCATTTATCTGACCATTCAAATCTGATATCTTTCTAAAGTAATTTAGTCAACGGGGTAGCTATTTTCGAAAAGCCTTTCACAAATCTGCAGTAATAACCAGCCAAACCCAGAAAATTGCAGACTTCAGATACATTTCTCGGAGGTTTCCAACTCAGAATAGCAGAGATCTTGCTTGGATCAACTCGGATCCCAGATGCTGACACAATATGTCCTAGAAAACTAACCTCGTGAAACCAGGATTCACACTTGCTGAATTTCGCATACAATTGCTTTTCTCTCAAAGTTTGCAAAACAACTTTCAAATGTTCCACATGCTCAGCCTCATCACGAGAATAAATCAAAATGTCATCTATGAATACTACAACAAATCGATCTAGGTATGGTCTAAAAATTCTATTCATCAGATTCATAAAAACAGCAGGAGCATTGGTTAGTCCAAATGGCATAACTAAAAATTCGTAATGCCCGTACCTCGTTCTGAAAGCAGTCTTCGGAATATCTGAATCTTTAACTCTCAACTGATAATATCTTGATCTCAGATCAATCTTGGAAAACACAGTAGCTCCTTTCAATTGATCAAACAAATCATCAATTCCGGGCAACGGGTATTTATTCTTTATTGTCACCTTATTCAGCTGATGATAATCAATGCACATTCTTATCGTGCCATCTTTCTTTTTCACAAACAAAATAGGAGCTCCCCAAGGCGAAAAGCTCGGTCTAGCGAAACCTCTATCAGTTAATTCTTGCAATTGTGCCTTTAACTCTTTCAACTCTGTTGGTGCCATTCTATACGGAGCTATCGAAATAGGTGTAGCACCAGGCAACAATTCAATACCAAACTCAGCTTCTCGAATTGGAGGTAAACCCGGTAACTCTTCAGGGAACACATCAGAAAACTCACAGACAATAGGCACTGACTCAATCTTCCTTTTTGACATTTTCGAATCAATCACATAAGCGAAATATGCCTCATAACCTTTATTCAAACAACTCTGAGCTTTCAAAATAGATATCACAGCAGGCAATCCATTCAAATCAGTAGATTCAACTCGTACAATCTCATCATTCGGACATCTCAAATCTATAGTCTTTCTTTTACAGTTCACAACAGCATCATGCATAAACAACCAATCCATACCCAGTATAATATCGAATTCATCAAATGGCAAGAGCATCAAATTAGCAGGGAAACAGATATCTCGAAACAATAACGGACAGTTCTTGCATACTTTGTCTACAAGGACACATTTACCTAAGGGGTTCGATACTTTTATAGCAAACTCAGTAAACTCTACAGGCAAAGTCTTGCTGAATACTAAATTCATGCATATATATGAATGCGTAGAACTAGGGTCTATCAAAGCAATCACAGAAGTATCATAAAGAGTAAAAGTACCCGTTATTACATCTGGTGATGAAGCTTCTTCTCGAGCTCGGATAGTATATGCTCTGTCTGGCGCTCTAGCTTCGAATCTGACAACGTTGTCTCTCGTAGTTTTCTAACTACAACTAACATTTCTGACATTTTTCGATGGCCTACCTCTCATAGGTGTATTATCAGATTTCAAATTCTGAATAGTCTCTTGTTCGACAGACTCAGGGCAATCACGTATAAAATAATCAAGCGATCCACATCTAAAGCAAGCTCTGTCGTTTAATCTACAGCTTCCCGGGTGCCTCTCTCGGATCAAACATTACCAACACTGGCCACTGAAGTTACTGGAGTTTTAGAACTCATTTGTGGTCTAGATTGATTTCTATTCGCATGTCCCACATTACCCCTAAAACGACTTTGATTATCTCTGAATCTTTTCAGAGCAGACTGAAATGATTTACTCTGAAATCTCTTTTTCACATCTCTAGCTTCAGACTCAGCTTTTCTCTTATCTTTCCTGAGTGCCTCAGCTTTACATGCTCGATCAATGAGTACAACAAACTCTTTTATTTCCAAAATCTCGACTAGCAGACGAATGTCTTCATTAAGGCCATCTTCGAACCTTTTGCACATTATAGCTTCAGATGATACACATTCTCGAGCATACTGACTCAGTCTCACAAATTCTCGTTCATGGTCCGTAACAGACATACGGCCCTGCTTAAGTTCTAGAAATTCCTTTCGTTTCTGATCAACGAATCTCTCACTGATATATTTCTTCCGAAACTCGATCTAAAAGAAATCCCATGTGACTCGTTCTCTCAGAACAACAGAAATCAGAGTTTTCCGCCATTGATATGCTGCATCACGGAGTAATGATACAACACATTTTATACATTCTTCTGGAGTCAGAGACATTTAATCGAATACCCGAATAGTATTTTCAATCCAGAACTCGGCCTTTTCAGCATCATCATCATCTTTAGTAGCTCAGAATTCTTCGGCCCCATACTTACGGATCTTATCAATAGGAGGCTTATTCAACAGATTTGGATGCATAACCGGTGGCACAACTATAGTGAAACACCTCAAACTCGGCCCACGAGCTTTGACCAGATTTGGTATGTTCCTCAAGTAAACCGGTTCAAAGTTCTTTTGTTACTTTGGGAAAATAGTGTGTTTTGAAAGAAATATTGTTTTGGGTTGGGCTCGAGTAGAAAACAAAATCGTTTTATAATGAAAACCCTTTTAAATTTTAGGTGATAAAACATATAGAATACATTTAAAGTAAATTACTTAATCTTTAACTTAATAAAAATTTCATAACATAATAAATAAAAACAGAAATAAAATAGTGCACTATGGCCTTATGGCCTTATTTCATCAAATAAATCCAAATAATTCGGAGTACTTAAAAATTAATAGTTCATAAAAATAAAAACTTCATGTTGAGCATGGCCACCACAAGTTCTGCCGTCTCGGTCCATTACTGTTCATCACCTGAAGCATGGTCCCACAACGGGGTGAGTCAAGAGACTCAATGTGTACACAACACTAAATCATAATAGAATCAGGCATAACAAATATTACACATTCATATCATAGCATAAAAATTATGATGCATTCCCAAACCCAAACCTAACAAGCCATCCGCTACACTCCCCCGTACCAACCTATACACTGTGGGGACTACTAAGTCGACCCTCCTTCCGCTACACTCCATATCACGGTCTTAGGTCACCGTATTTGTGGTCTTAGGTCACCACATTCAGATATCGCGGTCTTAGGTCACCGTGATTGATTCATCGTGGTCTTAGGTCACCACATTCAGATACCACGGTTGTTAGGTCACCGTGTTCGTGGTCTTAGGTCACCACATTCACTTCCCCTTTCAATAACTCGTATGGCCCATTTTGTAATATGCATTAATATGCCAAAGTTCACATTCTTATTCTCATGTTACAAATAACATATTTCATATTCCTAGTAGGAGTAGGAAATGTACCTGAGTACTTAGTACCATAACATGGTACCTTAGCCACTTTCTTATTCTTAATATCACATATTTTAATTAGACATAGCCATAAAACTTATTAAGAATTAGTGTGGGGTACACACCTGATTCGCTTAGCAAATTCCTTGAGATCTCGTAATCTGATCTATCGCTTAGATCCTTAATCCCTACATTTGATTAATCACATACCAATTTAATAAAAAACCATTCGGCCATAAATCCAAATCCTAGTAGGATTAGTATACTAAAACTTACCTTGTTGCCAATTGACTTAAGAATCAAGTCCCGAAAACTTGTATTCTTCCCCTTTGAAATCGGCTAATCACTAGATCCCTCGAATCAGTTAGTTTTCGGCTTAAAACACATAAAAATAGATCTAACTACTAAAATAGGCCTTGGCCGAATATTTATAGTCACTTACCTTAAGGATCTTAAATCCCAAAATTATCCCTTGGTTATAGCTTCTGTCGAAATCCCTAAAACCACATGTTAGAACAACTTCTAACCTTTAATCACAATCAATGGCCCTTGGCCGAATGTCAGATATGACTTACCTTGATGGTCAAATCCCGAAGATCTTTTCCTTTATAGTCAACTATGGCAAAAATCCCGAAAGAATCCTTCCAAATTTTGGCAAATAAGAATATTGATGGGATTAGTCCCAGATTTCGACAAATCTAAAAGAAAAGAATAGAAATCAAAACTTGTGCTTACCCTTTCTTGAAGAAATCGACAGCACCTATGCTTGAAGCCCCTCAAAGATTCGGCTTTTGATGGATTAGAAAGAAAAGAAATTGGCTAATGGTGATATCTTGAATTTTCGGGTTTGGCTAACAAAAAGAAAAAGAACAAATGCTCTAGGAAATTTGGCAGAGAGAAGGGTTGAGAGAAAGAATGATGAATGGCCCTCTTTTCCTTATATAGCCGAATTTACTAACTTAGAATCCCTTACTTGGCCATCACTCTTCTATTTTGATAACTTTATCTCTTTAATTATCTCCTAAAATAAAAGATAATTCAGCAACTATCCTTACTTAGCCGAAATTATTAAACTCAAAGTCCCTTACTTGGCCATCACTTCTCCCTTATTTTCCTAATTAAAGAATAATTCCTCATTTATCTCTTGAAAATAATCTAAAATAAATCTATTATTTATCCCTTATTTATCCACTATTTATCTCTTAAAAATAAAAGAATAAAGGCTCCTAAATTATAGCCTTGTGCCGTCCACCTCACTTCTTCTGGAAGCAAAATAAAATTTATTTCCAGAATAAAGGCTTTCCCTGTGATTCGAATTCAGGCCCAATCCCCTTGCATGTGGTGCCATTTCCAGAGGCCCTAAGTGGCATCTCTAGGCCACTTTTCCAAGCCTGTTTGCGTGTCAAATTTCACATACTTTTTCTCTTAAGGCCACCTTTGTAACACCCCAAACCCGGCCCATTCACTCCGACCGAATTTGGAATGCCACTGCGGAACACGTTCGAAAAATATCTTTACTTAAGAGTAAAGCCGATAAAAATTTGTTGAGTTTCCTAAAACATTTTCGTGACTTGAAATATTCTAAGTAAAAACTAAATTATTATGAAAACACGAGATGCAAAACTTTATTGTACATACTCAAGGAAATAAAATCATTTGCAATAAGCATTTTAAATTGTCCACCCATAATAGAGCATAATAATAAAGATACTTAATAAAAGAACTGAAATACTTTACTGGGCCTTCTTACAATACACACTTAATCAAAATATTGATAATATAGATGCTTAATTCATTAAATAAGAGATTCCTTTGCATGAAAATCCACTTTTGCATGGCCACCTTTGTACCTGCTCCAAACCCGGTCCAAGCTTTATGCGCCACCTGAAAGGTTTAATAAAAAAATTGGGTGAGTCACCAAGACTCAGTGCATAATTAATACACGTGTCCTCATATATGGGCTTGGCCCATATCCACACAATCCATACACATGAATTTGCAATTATGAAACTCAACCCATGCTTATATATATCATGGCAACATATTACTCGAAACAACATACATCACATGCCATCACATTTTTATACATTCATCAATAATCATTTATTACCGTAAATCACTGAAAGGTTAATACCATAACCACTAACCTGATTATTCAGTCACCCACCTTGGGTATTCACACTTTTAGCCCTTATTTTGGCTAACATGCACAACATATACATTTACATAAAATAACACATAAAACACATATAGCAAGCAAGAGAACAGATAACTACGCACCTGATTATAGCGAGTTCCTGATCTATTGAATCTAACAAAATCTAAAATCCCGAAAGCTTCTGCTACTTCTATCGATTTGCCCCTAGAACACATAACCGAAATCAGTCACACTTAGTACCAATAATATGGCCTTAGGCCGAATACCATGAGTCATTTACCTAGCTTAATTCGATCCCGAAACACCACTTGTTCCTATTGATTTGCTCCCGAAGTTATCGAACTTCCTATTAAAACATTGTTAAAAACAGCTAATACACAAATCTATGAACAAAAGCTCTTGGCTGAATATTACACTTACCATTTCCTTGAATAGTCGAACCCTGAAGATTCCTTTGATGCTCCTTAACGTTGGCACAATAGAAACACATCAATATGGCCTTAAGCATATTCGGCCATTCTTAGAATCAGAGTCTAGCCTTGATTTCGGCATACAAAAAGAATAAGAGCCCAAATCGATTACTTAAAGAAATACTTACCACTAACGATCAACTTCCCAAAAAAACCTTCCACACCATCAAAACTATTGAAAAAGCTAGCACCCAAAAGTCCCTTTGATCCCTGAGAGATTCGACAATGGTGTATAATGGTGGAGGGGCTTCGGCTAACCTTTCGAATAATGGTTGTATATTCGGCTAAGCTAGCAAATAGGAAGGAAAATAAAAATACAATGGCCTTATAGCTCCTTGAAGTTTTGGTCACAAACAAAAGAGAAGGGAAGCCGAAATTAGATAGCTTTTCTCCAAAAAAAAGAAAAGACAGAAAAGAGAGAAAGAAGAACAAAATTCGGCACACACTCCTTGATCACCTTTCAGAGCCGAAAATACTACTCTAAAGGATTCTATAATCAGCCAAGCACAAATGGGAAGAAAGGAAAGCAAAACAAGGAATTTGGCACCTCCTTTGCTACAAGAAAACCGACCAAGATAGCCCCTAGAGAGAGAGCTTCAATCGGCCAAGCACCAAAAATGGGGAAGAAAATAAAATATCCCAAGAAAATTCGGCCATGCTCTCTTGTCAAACCCCAAAGCCGACCATGCTCCTCTCCCATGCTTCCCACGGCCATGCTCCAAATGCAAAGAAAACAAAAATCAAGAATTTTGGCCATGCTTGCTATGACAAGGCCGGCCATGCCTCTCTCTTTTTCCCACATCCATTGAAATTTCTAACATCAAATACCAATGAATATTGTTATTCCTTCACCCATACTACACCATAATATAATAATAATAAAACCATTACCCCATCACTTATTCTCTTTCTTCACAAAAAATATAAGTAATAGAAACAATAAAAATAAAAGAATAATGCCCCATACTCCCAATATACATAAATAAAATAAAAATAAAACAAGCAGCAGCTTTTAATGCTGCATACGTGCATGGGCCATGCAACCCTTTCCCACGCTGGCACAAAAAGAAAGACCCCAGGTGCAGCCCCCAGGTCTCGAACCCGAGAGCTGGAAAAACGTTCTCCATGCCCTAGCCACTCAGCCAGCTGCCCATTTCATGCTATATCGCGTCAAAAATTTCTTTTAAACCTTACTCGCAGGCGTCCCTTGCTTGACGCAAAAACAAAATAAAGCGCAATCAAGTGCTGCCTTCAGGACTCGAACTCGAGACCTCTCTGCCAAAGTCACCAACACGACCTGCGCCACTTTACCAACTAGACTTTCATGTCCAATTATGCTCACTAAATTCTTTTAAAGCTTCCTTAGCCCATCACACCATACAACGCAAAATTAAAAACCCATGCGCCCAGCGTTACTCGAACCCCTGACATGCTTGGCGCCAATCCTAAACCTTAAGTGGCACACAGAAGACACTTTACCAGGGCATTTCATATGCCACAACCTTCCGAAATTTATTCTTAAGGCCTCCTTGCCTATTTTCCTCTTTTAACCCTCAAATTTCCAAAATTTTCCAAAGCATCCCATTTCAATCCGAGAGTTTTAGGAACTCCTAAAACACATCCAAACCCCTCTTGAGGCCCACTAACACTTGAGTTATTCTCCAAACTCGCAACCCCTATTTCAGGATATTACAACCTTGCCTTAATTTCCTCTTTTAAACTTTAAAACTCGACATTTCTAAGTCATTTCTAAGTTTCCAAAAATTTTCGTTTGCCTCTTTAAACTTAACATTTCCTTACATTTCCAAGTTTCCAGAAATGTTCACTTTCCACTTTTGAATCATTTCCAAATCATTTCCTTACATTTCCAGGTCATTTCCTTACATTTCCAAGTCATTTCCTTACATTTCCAAGTCATTTCCTTACATTTCCAAGACAAGACATTTCCTTCCATTTCCAAGTCATTTCCTTACATTTCCAAGACAAGACATTTCCTTACATTTCCTTACATTTCCAACTTTCCAAAAATGTTCACCATACATTCATAACACATAAGACATGCCATTTCGTATAATTAAATCAAAAATGCATAGGCCCAATTCTAGGATGTTACAGTTCTACCCCCTTAAATATAATTTCGTCCTCGAAATTACTTACTAACGAATAATCGTACATCTTAATTCACCGCACTACGCTTATGCTGCGCACTCTGATCTTAATAGAACCATCATACTTCCTAGGCACAATCTCTAAGTTCACGTCCCCTAGAACTCATTTCTAACGCCGTGATTTAATCTGATTAAAAAGTTTTATGCATCAGAATTTTGTTCCATTTATTAACCGCGAACAATTTTATGAAATAAAGATATTTAGAAGTAGTTCTTTCGATCACACAAAGTTTCAGTTCAAGTTCACTACTCTAATTCAGAGAATCACATTCACATTCATCAACAGAGACACCTTCATTCCTCAATAGAGGCACATTCATTCATCAACATAGACATATTTATTCAGTGGTATCTACCACCCACATTCACTATTCGAACACTCTTTGCCTTATTCCTATCCCAGGGGTATTTTTGTAATTTATCCTACAAGGGTATTTTCGTAATTTTTCAAAATAAGGTTCCTTGGTAATTTTGTCAGTAAGGGTATTTTGGTAATTTTGTGTTCCTGGGGTATTTTTTTGGAAATTCTGAAATTTGAGGGTATTTCGATAATTTTGAAACGCAGGGGTATTTTGGTAATAAACCACGGTAAATTTGTAAAGCTCAATAAATCAGGGGTATTGCAGATTTTACAAAACTTTAGGGTTACTTTTGAGAATTTGTTTTCCAAAATGGTGATGTTGCAAAAATTTTGGAAATTAGGGTCATTTTGGTAATTTGCAAGTTAGGGGTAATTTCGTATTTTTCCAAAATCAAGGTATTTTGATATTTTGCAAATTAGGGTTTTTGAACATTTATAAAGTAAGGAAATTTTGATTAAACTATGGGTAGTTTGGACATTTTATAAACCAAGGGCATTTTTTGTAATTTCACAATCAGGGGTATTTAGGTAATTTTTATAAATCGGAAATTTTTCGGAAAATTTTGTAAAAAATAGTTCTCACAAATTAAAAGGGTCATTTTAAGAGTTTTAAAACTAGGGTTTTTATAAAAATACGGTTAGTTCCCTTTCGGGTTTTAGTTATTGAGTTTAGCTTTGATCGAGTCCTCTTGGTTAGGGTGAACCGTAGCTACGCACTGTGGTAGGATTCCAGTGAAGAGGAGGTGAGTCACTAGGATTTGCTTAAGTACTGTGCTCTTACGGATCCAATCCTAGACATGCGCACAGGGGTTACCACACCCTAACTCGGCGACTTAGCCATAGGGTTGTTTAGTTAGGCATTTAAGTCTTATGTAAGTGTTGGGGAAAACTAATCCTAGGGTTCAAGTACTTATCATGCTAATCTACGTTCCATTCCATTTCTACCCTTCTACACATCATACTGTAAACCACACAAATGGATAGAAGTACTTAATTGGTGGACTGCGGGTCGGAGACTTGGGTGCCATGCCAAAAACCTGCTTATTTCAAAAATGTTTTCATAAAACTTATTTGGGCTCGCTTTGAAAACGTTTTGGGCCTTAAACCTCAGGTCGAGAGTTTGAAATTGGGCTCTGATACCAAACTGAAACACCCCAAACCTGGCCCACTAGCTTTGACCAGATTTGGTATGTTCCTCAAGTAAACCGGTTCAAAGTTCTTTTGCTACTTTGGGAAAATAGTGTATTTTGAAAAAATATTGTTTTGGGTTGGGCTCGAGTAGAAAAGAAAATCGTTTTATAATGAAAACCCTTTTAAATTTTAGGTGATAAAACATATAGAATACATTTAAAGTACATTACTTAATCTTTAACTTAATAAAAATTTCGTAACATAATAAATAAAAACAGAAATAAAACAGTGCACTATCGCCTTATGGCCTTATTACATCAAATAAATCCAAATAATTCGGAGTACTTAAAAATTAATAGTTCATAAAAAATAAAAACTTCATGTTGAGCATGGCCACCACAAGTTCTGCCGTCCCGGTCCATTACTGTTCATCACCTGAAACATGGTCCCACAACGGGGTGAGTCAACAGACTCAATGTGTACACAACACTAAATCATAATAGAATCAGGCATAACAAATATTACACATTCATATCATAGCATACAAATTATGATGCATTCCCAAACAAAAACCTAACAAGCCATCCGCTACACTCCCCCGTACCAACCTGTACACCGTGGGGACTACTAAGTCGACCCTCCTTCCGCTACACTCCATATCGCGGTCTTAGGTCACCACATTTGTGGTCTTAGGTCACCACATTCAGATATCACGGTCTTAAGTCACCGCATTCAGATTACTGAGATCTTAGGTCACCACATTCAGATACCACGGTCTTAGGTCACCGTGTTCGTGGTCTTAGGTCACCACATACACTTCCCCTTTCAATAACCCATATGCCCTATTTTGTAATATGCATTAATATGCCAAAGTTCACATTCTTATTCTCATGTTACAAATAACATATTTCATATTCCTAGTAGGAGTAGGAAATGTACCTGAGTACTTAGTACCATAACATGGTACCTTAGCCACTTTCTTATTCTTAATATCACATATTTTAATTACACATAGCCATAAAACTTATTAAGAATTAGTGTGGGGTACACACCTGATTCGCTTAGCAAATTCCTTGAGATCTCGTAATCTGATCTACCGCTTAGATCTTTAATCCCTACATTTGATTAATCACTTACTAATTTAATAAAAAGCCATTCGACCATAAATCCAAATCCTAGTAGGATTAGTATACTAAAACTTACCTTGTTGCCGATTGACTTAAGAATCAAGTCCCAAAAACTTGTATTCTTCCCCTTTGAAATCGGCTAATCACTAGATCCCTTGAATCGGTTAGTTTTCAGCTTAAAACACATAAAAATAGATCTAACTACTAAAATAGGCCTTGGCCGAATATTCATAGTCACTTACATTAAGGATCTTAAATCCTGAAATTATCCCTTGGTTATAGCTTCTGTCGAAATCCCTAAAACCACATGTTAGATCAACTTCTAACCTTTAATCACAATCAATGGCCCTTGGTCGAAAGTCAGATATGACTTACCTTGATGGTCAAATCCCGAAGATCTTTTCCTTTATAATCGACTATGGCAAAAATCCCGAAAGAATCCTTCCAAATTTCGGCAAATAAGAATATTGATGGGATTAGTCCCAGCTTTCGACAAATCTAAAAGAAAAGAATAGAAATCAAAACTTGTTCTTACCCTTTCTTGAAGAAATCGACAGCACCTATGCTTGAAGCCCCTCAAAGATTCGGCTTTTGATGGATTGGAAAGAAAAGAAATTGGCTAATGGTGATATCTTGAATTTTTGACTTTGGCTAACGAAAAGAAGAAGAACAAATGCTCTAGGAAATTCGGCTGAGAGAAGGGTTGAGAGAAAGAATGATGAATGGCCCTCTTTTCCTTATATAGTCGAATTTACTAACTTAGAATCCCTTACTTGGCCATCACTCTTCTATTTTGATAGCTTTATCTCTTTAATTATCTCCTAAAATAAAAGATAATTCAGCAACTGTCCTTACTTAGCCGAAATTATTAAACTCAAAGTCCCTTACTTGGCCATCATTTCTCCCTTATTTTCCTAATTAAAGAATAATTCCTCATTTATCTTTTGAAAATAATCTAAAATAAATCCATTATTTATCCCTTATTTATCCACTATTTATCTCTTAAAAATAAAAGAATAAAGGCTCCTAAATTATAGCCTTGTGCCGTCCACCTCACTTTTTTAGGAAGCAAAATAAAATTTCTTTTATTTGCTTTCCTCGTGACTCGAACTCGGGCCCAATCCCTTGCATGTGGCGCCATTTCCAGAGGCTCTAAGTGGCATCTCTAGGCCACTTTTCCAAGCCTGTTTGCGTGTCAAATTTCACATACTTTTTCTCTTATGGCCACCTTGCCTTAATTTCCTCTTTTAAACTTTAAAACTCGACATTTCTAAGTCATTTCTAAGTTTCCAAAATTTTCGTTTGCCTCTTTAAACTTGACATTTCCTTACATTTCCAAGTTTCAGAAATGTTCACTTTCCACTTTTGAATCATTTCCAAATCATTTCCTTACATTTCAGTCATTTCCTTACATTTCAAGTTATTTCCTTACATTTCAAGACATGACATTTCCTTCCATTTCCAAGTCATTTCTTACATTTCCAAGACAAGACATTTCCTTACATTTCCAAGTCATTTCCTTACATTTCCAAGTTTCCAAAAATGTTCACCATACATTCATAACACATAAGACATGCCATTTCGTATAATTAAATCAAAAATACATAGGCCGGTCACTCATCATCTGGAAACTGGGTGAGGGGGATTAACTGGGTACGGGGGTTGTGAAACAGTCGGGTTATTCTTTACAAACTGAGTGAACCACTCACTCATCATCTGGAAGAAAGCTTGTTTAGCTTCTCCCTCTTGACCGCTCGTAGCCGGTCTCGATTCAGAGGGCGCTGTCCTTTGTGCGGGAGCAGGCGCATTACTTTCTACGTCGTCAGCTACGGCTCTTTCGGGATCCATACTATACGAAAATCACATTTATACATCAGGATTCATCACACTATCACAATCCAGATATATGGCATGTATAGCTTGACTCTGACATGCTACGTTAGTCCGAGAATCGGCTAAACTATAGTTCTGATACCAACCAAATGTAACACCCCTATCCCAAGTCCATCGCTGAATTAAGGTTAGGAACGTTACCGGATAGATCAGAAACATTCACAGACAATATCATACATTCAATCATCATTCTCAGACATAATGTCCCTTAATCGGGTCTTTGAGACCTTAATCATACTTATAAGTCGAGTCGGGACTAAATTGAAACACATATGAAATTCCATAAAAATTTGAAACTTTTCTAAAGTACAGGGGAGACACGCCCGTGGGAAGAGACCGTATGCCCTCCACAGCTTCTAGACACACCCGTGTCCAACCTTGTTTACTAACTATACCAACACGGTCATTAGGCACGCCCGTGTGCCATGGCCGTGTACTTTTAGGCCATATACTGACTTCCTTACCACGGCCACCAAGCATGCCCATATTGAGGCCGTGTATTTTTATGTTAGCTACTGACTTGCACACCATGGCCAGATGACACACCCGTGTCGAGGCTGTGTGATTTAGATTGCATGCTGCCAATTTACCCACGGTCTAAGGTACGCCCGTGTGCCACAACCGTGTGTCATTATAGGCCATTTACAAGGTCAAAATGCCAACCAAATGGTTTATACCTATAAGCATCATTTACCAGCACATATCAAGCATATATGGCAACCAAAAACATACAAATAGCCATCCAAATCATGCACATTTGATCACTAAGATATTCACAACTATAAATTACATTTTCATTCAATATATACATTCAAAACCAATACTAAACATACCAATTTGCATAACTAAAACTCAATTATACCTATGCACCATTTGTCTATAAACTTACCATATCAACCATATCATATATTAAACTAGTCATGCCAAAACAACTTTCCAATTCACATTCATCTAAGCATGATACCAAAACATAACTAGCCAAATCACATGGCTAAGTTCCCTTTACAATTCATCACAAGAACTAGCCTATATATGCCATATCTAGCTATATACATATTCAAGGTGTACCAAAATGATATTAGTAGTGTGATGACGATCCTTGACGGTCCCGAGCCTTCAGTAACCTTGACGACCTATAAAACAGATTAAACACACACAGGATAAGCTTTCCAAAAGCTTAGTAAGTCATATACAAATAACTTAACATAATTCATTCATAAGTATGGCAATTTGAATTCATTAACA